>CM060415.1:193172114-195620447 GCA_030545235.1 Helianthus tuberosus
GTGTAACTAAGCTCAACGGTACTTGTGACTTGTCAAAATCTGATATGATCCTCTTACACAAAACTCACAAAAATATTGTCTGTAAATATTTCTTTACTGCATTTCTTTACATTCAAAAATACAAAAAGATTTTCGGTGTATTTTAGCATAAACTTTTGAAAAAATCAAAAAGATTTTCGACAACTGATGTTGGAAAGCTAATTTTCAAAGTTCCGAGTGCTAAACATGATGACATTGTTGTGAGGGGGAGTGTGTTTTAAAATGTCAAAATGTATTTTCTAAATCAACAAGTGGTTCATCATGAGTTTGTGATCTGAGGGAGAGTGATTGTTGGTGCATACGACTTGATAAATGTAAAACTTATTTCTGGGTTAAGAAGTGCAGGAATAGCCAAGTTTCGATTCTGGAAATTGAAGCTATAGAGTGACAGGTTTAAGATTCTGAAGACAAAGAAAGCCAGACAAAGATCCTGAAGTAGATGTTGCTGAAGAATAAAGAAATGCCAGCAGATCGTTAGGGGGAGTACGAAGATTTTCAAGTTAAAGAGAGTCTGTTGATGAAGATAAAGAGAGAGAAAAGCCCAGAGACTGATCAAGACTGAAGAAGTGAAGACACAGCATTGTTGTGACTCGATAGTCGACTCGTCAACATCTGAGGGGGAGTCTGTTGGTGCACTACATCTGTCGACTTCGTCTTGTATAGAGTCTTAGTTTTAGATTGTTAGATCAGGGCACGTTTTATGAGAAAATAGGATAGCATATAGGTCTAAACTGTCAGGTCCGCTTATATGGACATAGGAGGTCCGCTTATTTGTCAGGTTCGCTTATGTGTCACTAGGAGGTCCGCTTATGTGTCAGGTCCGCTTATGTGTACATGTCCGTATGTGGGAACCTACCAACACTATAAATACCACATGAGCGAACTCATTTGTAACTTTCTAGAATTCCATACCGAAGTGCTGCCGGTGTGAAGAACGAGCTGTAAACATTGTCAAATCAATAAAATCAGTAGATTAAGTGAATTGCAAGCTGTCTCTACCTTCGTTTCTTGTTATTCCGCACCTGAAACGTAGTTGAACACCTCTGAACGACTCATTCGGGTCGAAACACGATCCTACAATTGTTTATCTTGTTGATAGCCAACATTCGGGGTGAAGGGAGACCTACTTCAGCGGGGATCACCGCCTCCGAGCCGTAGGACAGGCTGAAGGGTGTCTCACCGTGACTTGTCTTTGGGCTAGTCCTGTGAGCCCATAAGATACTAGGGAGTTCATCGACCCAGCCGCGTCTGGCTGTTCCCAATCGTGCCTTTTTGCCTTCGACTAAACTTTTATTGATACTTTCTACTTGGTTGTTCCCTTGCGGATGCGCCACTGATGAGAATATGTGTTCAATGTTTAATTTCTTCAGCCAGTTTTGAAAGTCTTCGGCAGCGAAATTGGTGCCGTTGTCGGTAACGATGCACATTGGTAGACCGAAACGGCAGATGATATGTTCCCAAACAAATTTCCTTGTTAACATAGCGGTGGTAGAGGCGAGTGGTTTTGCTTCTACCCATTTTGTGAAATAGTCGACGGCCACTATGATAAACTTAACCGCACCTAGTGCGTCTGGGAATGGTCCCACCACATCGATTGCCCATTTTTGAAATGGCCATGCGGTAGTGACGGGGATCAAGTTGTTCTTGGGGAGCAAGGTTTTGGGAGCATGCCGCTGACAATTGAAACACTTGCGTAAGACTTTGACCGCATCCAGTTGCATGTCGGACCAGTAGTACCCAGCATTCATGATTTTGGCCACCACCATGCGTGGGCCGGCGTGTATGCCACAGATTCTATCGTGTATTTCTCTGATTAGATACGTGGCATCTTGGGGGTCAACGCATCGGAGGAGTGGCCCCAGGTATGATTTGCGGTATAAAATACCGTCTCCCATCTGATAATGGCACGCTTTGTATTGCAACTTGCGTGCCTCTGCCTTACTTTCGGGAGTAATACCTGATTATAAGTATGCAATGATTGGTGTCATCCAGGATGTTGTACCGTACTGGATGACGTTGACCTAGCGGAGGGGTACTAAGGGATTCTGCAGAATCTCAATGCGTATCTCCTTCGCCAGGTGTTGGAAGCTAGTGGATGCGAGTTTCGAAAGTGCATCCGCGGGTTTGTTTTCACTCCTGTTGATATGGCGGATATTGAAGTAAGTGAACTTTGATTTCAGTTGCAGGGCTTGTTCGAGGTAGAGGATCATGATATCCCCTTTTGTGGCATAGTCGTCGCGCACTTGTCCTGCAACTAGTAGTGAGTCGACGTGTGCCTCTAGGTGTTGGACGCCGAGTTTGACTGCCAGACGCAGCCCTGCCAGTAGAGCCTCATACTCTACCTCGTTATTTCTGCTTTTAAAATCGAGGCGGATTGCATAGGTGAGCTCTTGGCCATCGGGGCTGACGAGTCGCAGACCTACACCTGCACCATCCTCGTTGGATGCACCATCGGTATATAGTGCCCAAGTATCTATTGAGGATGGTGGTGGTGTAGGATTTTGTTCTTCTTCGCATTCTTGGATGCGATTCGCCGGTACCTCGGCGACAAAATCAGCTAGAACTTGGCCTTTGATCGCGGGGTGCGGTTTATAGATCAATGTGTGCGCGCCCAGTTCAATGGCCCATTTCGCTAATCTCCCAGAGATGTCGGGCTTGGAGAGGATCGGCCCGATCCTGTAATTGGTTAATACGGTGATGACGTGATTTGCAAAGTAACGTCGTAACCGTCTTGATGCGTGCACCAGTGCGAGTACCAATTTCTCCATGATGGAGTATCTTGTCTCTGGGTCGTTGAGCATTTTGCTGATGTAGTCGATGGGTGTTTGAACTCCCTCCCGTTCCACGATGAGTACCGCGCCTACCGCGTTGTCTGCGGCAGATAGGTACAAGATAAGTGGTTATTTTTTGCGTGGTGCGGTTAGGGTTGGGAGTTGAATCAGACACTCTTTCATCTCCCGGAAAGCGTTTTCAGCCTTTGCGGTCCACTGGAATTGTTACTTTTTCAAGCAGTTTCGCAGAGTCTTGATGAAAGGATAAGATTTAGCTGCATGATTGGCTAAAAATCTGTTTAGCGCTGCTAGCCGGCCGGCTAGTCGTTGCATTTCCTTCATTGTGGAAGGCGATGGAATATGCTCGATCACCTGAACCTTTTCCGGGTTTACCTTGAATCCATCTTTGGTGACGATGAATCCAAGGAACTTGCCTTATTCCATTCCAAACGAGCATTTCCCTGGGTTGAGCTTCATATTGACGCCGGGCAGAGTTTGGAATGTTCGTTCGATATCGTTGAGCATGGTATCCTCTTCCATGCTCATGACGACTAGGTCGTCCATGTAGATTTCGACACTTTTGCTGATTTGATCACCAAAAGTTTCGTTCATCAACTTTTGATAAGTTGCGCCCGCGTTACGCAACCCAAACGACATTTTTGTATAACAGTAATTCCCGATAGGCGTGCGGAATGCCGTTTTATCTTCGTCCTCGATTACCATCTGTACTTGGCTATAGCCTTTGTAACAATCGAGGAAACACTTCCATCGAAATGGGGCGAGGTTATCAACTTTTTCGTCAATCTCGGGAAGTGCGTAACAATATTTGGGGCAGGCTTTGTTGAGATCTTTATAATCGACGCACATGCGCCAGCCCCCAGCTGGTTTTTCTACCATGACTGGGTTGGATAACCAAGTCTGGTATTTGACTTCCCGAAGGATACCTGCGAAGAGCAGTTCTTTGACCTGCTCGTGCAGCGCCTCGTTCTTTGCGGACCCAAGGTGGCGCTGGCCTTGGATCACCGTCTTGATACCTGGCAAGGTATTCAAGAAATGTTGCGCGACTTCGCGTGGCACCCTTGTCATGTCAGCGGGTATCCATGAGAAAATATCTTGGTTCCTGAAGAGGAGTTGCTTCAGGCGCGCTCTGACGTTGTTGGACAAGGCATGTCCCAACGTGACCGTTTGTTCTGTGTGTCTTGCGTTAAGAACTCATTTTTCCGGTTGGGTATTGGGGGTGAGCCTCGCCGTCTTTGTCGGACGCAGCTCGTCCGTGGTCATAACCTCTCTGCGGGCATAAATTATCGCGACCCCTGTCTCGGTTGGGAAACCGATGGCAGAGTGGGGGACAGATGTAATCATGTTGAAATCGCCTTGGAACTCTCGTCCGAAAAGTACGTCGTATTTTGAGGTGTGGGGTAAAACCATTAAGTTTACCTCCTCTATTTGTGTGTGCCTTCCGTTGGTGAGGCGCACCGGGAAAGTAATTTGGCGCAGGGGGAATAAGGTTTCCCCCGCGAATCCGACCAAGGGGTAATCTACCGGCTGCAACCGATCTTTGTCTTCCTGATCAAATTGGTTTAAGCACTGCTCATATATAATGTCGGAAGTACTGCCCGGGTCGATGAATAATCGCTCCGTACAGTAATGAGCCACGTAGCCTGTAATGACGACGGCGCGCCTGTCGCGCGGTTTGCCTCGGACTTTTGGAAAGAAGACTTGTTCGCCTTTCCAGTCATTGTCCGGTCTTATTGCCGTCGCCTCGGACCATTGATCATGTGAGTTGAGGCCACATACATGGTCCTTTTACCCGTGGAGGTGCCCTCGTTGTGGGGGGTGATGCGTTTGGTTTGCTTTTGCGCAGCTGGCAACAAATGTTGCGGCTTCCCCTCCTTTAGGGCTAGCTCAATCTCCAGCCGGAGACTAATACAGTTGTTGGTTGTGTGGCCCAAGTCCTTGTGATGTCACACCCCCAAAATCCACCATGCGGAGTACCACCGCTTGGAGGCGTGACGTGACCAGGATCGAGCCACCAATCATATTGAACAACGTAATTTAAGTTAATAAAGCCAATCGCAAAACAATTGGTGACCAAAAGATAAGTAACCGACTTTAGGTTAACAGCGGAAGCATAAAACATAAATCCAAATCAAAAGTTCATAAGTTCATAAAGTTCATTTATTAGGCACGGGACATAACAGTCCCTATTCTACAACGACCTCCTCCTCGCGCAAGCTCCATAAGTACCTAAGTGCGAAAACAACTGCTCCCAGCTCCAGATCGTGAGTAGTGTAATTTCTTTCGTGAACTTTGAGTTGGCGTGATGCGTAGGCAATGACCTTGTCACGTTGCATCAACACGCAACCAAGTCCTTGGATGGAAGCATCGCAGTAAACCACAAAATCATCTGTGCCCTCAGGCAATGAGAGGATAGGCGCGCTACAAAGTCTATCCTTTAAGTGCTGAAAGGCGGATTCTTGTGCATCACCCCAACGATAGGTGACACCCTTCTGAGTCACTGAAGTGAGGGGTTGCGCAATCTTTGAGAAATCCTTTATAAATCTTCTGTAATATCCTGCCAAACCCAAGAATTGGCGGATTTCTGTTGGTGTGCGGGGTGCAGGCCAGTTCTTGATCGATTCAACCTTAGATGGATCCACATGAATTCCATCCTTGTTTACCACATGGCCTAGAAAGTGGACTTCGCGAAGCCAGAAGTCACATTTCGAAAACTTGGCATACAACTGCTCTTTTCGAAGAAGTTCCAGCATAAGTCGTAGATGCTGCTCGTGTTCCTCCTGACTCTTAGAATAGATCAGGATGTCGTCGATGAAAACAATAACGAACTTATCCAGGTAAGGTTTACATACTCGGTTCATGAGATCCATGAAGACCGCTGGTGCATTCGTTAATCCGAAAGGCATAACCAGAAACTCGTAGTGGCCGTAACGAGTTCTGAATGCTGTTTTGGAGACGTCCTCATCCCGGACTCTCAGCTGATGGTATCCCGATCTCAAATCAATCTTGGAGTAGTAGCTCGACCCTTGCAGCTGGTCGAATAAGTCATCAATACGCGGGAGAGGATAACGATTCTTTACGGTCACCTTATTGAGTTCGCGGTAGTCGATGAACATTCTGAAGGTACCGTCTTTCTTCTTCACGAATAGTACTGGAGCTCCCCAGGGCGAAGAGCTAGGACGTATGAAACCCTTTTCCAAGAGTTCTTGTAATTGCGCGGACATTTCTTCAAGTTCTGATGGAGCTAGACGATAAGGTGCACGAGCTATTGGTGCTGCTCCAGGAGCTAGCTCGATTTGGAACTCGACTTGTCGATGAGGCGGAAGCGGTGGTACTCCGCATGGTGGATTTTGGGGGTGTGACAAATTGGTATCAGAGCCACCAATCATATTGATCAACGTAATTTAAGTTAATAAAGCCAATCGCAAAACAATTGGTGACCAAAAGATAAGTAATCGACTTTAGGTTAACAGCGGAAGCATAAAACATAAATCCAAATCATAAGTTCATAAGTTCATAAAGTTCATTTATTAGGCACGGGACATAACAGTCCCTATTCTACAACGACCTCCTCCTCGCGCAAGCTCCATAAGTACCTAACGACCTGCAAGGCATGTAACAACAAATCAACAACAAAGTTGAGCGAGTTCACAGTTGGTTGTTCAGTTAATGAGTTCGTATCAGAAATCGTAAGTTCGTTTCATAACCATGTATTACCCATTATCCTTGATTCCCAAACCTTTACGATATTTAGTGGGGGCTTCCCATTATGTATGTTACTAGACTAGACGTATCCATAAGTGTCCTTCCCAATCCGAGGACGGTGTTAAGTATGAGTGTACGTAGGTTTTACGTACGTGCCCTTCTCAATCCGAGGACAGTAGTAAGTATGAGTGTACGTAGGTTTTACGTACGTGCCCTTCTCAATCCGAGGACAGTGGTAAGTATGAATGTACGTAGGTTTTACGTACGTGCCCTTCTCAATCCGAGGACAGTAGTAAGTGTGAGTGTACGTAGGTTTTACGTACGTACCCTTCTCAATCCGAGGACAGTAGTAGGTAGTCTAGTAGTGTTGATAATATAAATAGTTATTCAATCCCATTCCCAACCACCGGGAATCCCATGCCTTAGTAAGGGTGTGAACTCACCTCGGTTTGCTCGGTTAGACTCGCAAATATAGCTAACAGTCAAGGTCGGTCAATCATGTCCTAATATGATTACCAGTTAGTCATTTAGTGATTTTCAATTAGAGCACAAAGTTCCTACACGTATCTATCACATAACATTCATTACTTTGGCGGTTTATGCCCATATAAACTTCTCATCAATTCCCGTTCATAAATAAACATATGATAATGCACATAACCCATATAACATGTTAGATCATTCACCAATAGCATACTCGACATCTAGACACGCAAATTACAACTTTTGTCGTTTCAGCTTAAATATTCAAAACTGGGCTGTTTTCGGGGTTTTTAATAAAATAGTTAACATGTTCCAAAAATTCCCAACTTTTTACAGAGAGTCTTAAACGATCCAAATATTATTGTGTAAAAATATCGGGATCCAATTCATTACCAATATTTTATTAAAAATCATTTTCCGGACTGAACTCAGATTTATCTTTTTCTGATCGCAGTCCACGGAATAATTTATTAAAAATTCATCGAGAGTCCGATTTACGAAATTCCAGTGGGGTAATTGCAAATACATCAGTTATCATCTACTGTACAAATTTCATGAGCTGATTCATCATAGATTTCTAGTTATGACCAAAAACATATCACTCATTTACTGCAGCAAAAACTCAGCTTCAGCTGCTGTTTTTAAAAGGGTCTTTAAAAATAGTAAACGAAGTCCAAAAATTATGATTCCAGTGCCATTAGAACCGTATTTCATAATACATAAATCTAGAGTTCAGAAAATACATTTTCTGCTTTATTAAGGTTCGGTTACAGCCAACTGAAGTTGGCTGTAATCATCAAACAGCAAACTGTTTTCAGCTTTTAACATTCTAAAGTGTGTTCGATTGATTCCGTTAATATGTTTAGTGGTCACAACAACATCAAACATCAATATTAACAAGTAAATCAGCAAATAATCAGTAACATCTCAAGACAACATCATACTAACATAAATACATCATGTTTCATCTTCTTGTTTAAACCCTTTTTAGTGTTCATGTAGATTTAACATATTACATCTTTTAATCATGAAACAAGATGAACAAAGGTGACATAAGGAACTTACTACTAGCTTAAAGCTAGGGATGATTCTTAGTGAAGAAGATGGAGGAGAAAAAAGATGGTGAAAAAGCTAGAAATAATGCTCCTTTGAAAGTCCTTCAAGATGCACCTTCCATGGATGAACTTTAAGCTTTGAATGGCACTTGAAATGAAGAAGATGAAGATGTTGAAGTGATGGTGGTGGGTTCGGTTATGGTGAACCGAAAATGAGAGAGAGAGTAGTGAAGTGAGAGGGTAATCTTGGTGGAATGATGAATATCTAAGGCTCCATACTCTTATAATCATTCCAATATTATGTTTACTTACACAAGTAATAGATCAAATAAACAATGGCCAAGAAATCAAAACAAATATTTGGAGCATGGTGAAAATATATGGTGGGGTCCATGAGGGACCGAAAATTCGGTTGGGGGGGGGGGGGTCTTGAGGTAAACAATTTGCAACTAGAGTGTAACTAGTAGTTAAGTTGTAAGTATGGACCTTTATGTGTAGTGGATTGAATTTAAATGGGTGTTATGGCAAACGGGGATCAACACTAGCCAAAAATAATAATACAATGTATTTGGCAAATATTTGGTGTTCCGGGTAATGTCCGGTTGTTCGGTCGGATACTGTTCCGTTAAAGTGTTTAATTGTTCCGTAAGGCGTCTTATATATATATTTTTGTAACGCAATTTATTCCTAACACATAGGAAAATATACCGGACTATTTAGTAACTTTTCTGTATACTACTAGTATGTTAACACACACATGTAAGTATAACACAGTAATCAGAGAGCAGCTAAATGATTCAGCATAGTCATCAAGCACTTTAATTATCATTAAATAAATTGTACAGATACATGGAATTTCGAGGGTTGTCACATTCTCCCCCTGTTAAGAAAATTTCGACCCGAAATTTAGTGCGTAGTTACTGAGGAAGCTAGTTAAGTTGCGATGTTTACTGGCTTTTCCTGGGGTGTCACATCATCCCCCCGTTGATTTGGAATTTCATCCCGAAATTCTGCAGTAGCTTCAGCCTCAGTAGTGGTTGCACTGTTTCCGAACAACTGGGGATATTTGAGTTTCATCTGATCTTCTCGTTCCCAGGTAAACTCTGGGCCACGACGGGAGTTCCAACGAACTCGAACAAGAGGTATTCTGGTGCGCTTGAGGACCTTAACGTCTCGGTCCGTGATTTCAACTGGTTCCTCGACGAATCGCAACTGATCGTCGATAGTGAGCTCCTTCAAAGGAACTATGAGGGTCTCATTTGACAGACACTTCTTCAGATTTGACACGTGAAAAACGTTGTGAACTGCACTGAGTTCTGCTGGTAGATCCAGTTTGTAGGCCACTTTGCCTATTTTCTCTATGATTTCGAATGGTCCAACATAACGCGGATTGAGTTTGCCTCGTTTGCCAAAACGGACTACACCTTTCCAAGGTGAGACTTTGAGTAGCACCCGGTCCCCAACTTGGAACTCGAGTGGCTTTCTTCCCTTATCAGCATAGCTTTTCTGACGGTCACGTGCTGCCGCCATTCGCTGTCGTATCTGAGCAATTCTCTTGGTTGTATCTACTACAAGTTCTGGGCCAGTGATTTGACTGTCACCCACCTCTGCCCAACAAAGAGGTGATCGGCATTTACGCCCGTACAATGCCTCAAATGGAGCGGCTTGAATGCTGGTGTGGTAACTATTGTTATACGAAAATTCCACTAACGGGAGATGTTTTTCCCAGCCGTTGCCGAAATCAATTACACATGCCCGAAGCATGTCTTCTAGGGTTTGGATGGTGCGTTCAGATTGCCCATCCGTCTGTGGGTGATAAGCGGTGCTCATATCTAAATGTGAGCCAAAAGACTTGTGCATAGCTTGCCACAGTTCAGAAGTAAAACGCGCGTCACAGTCAGAAATGATGGAGGTTGGCACTCCGTGCCTTGATACCACTTCCTTTAGGTAAATGTCTGCAAGAGGAGAAAACTTATCCGTTTCTTTGATAGCAAGAAAATGTGCAGACTTGGTCAGTCGATCTACGATCACCCAAATGGTATCGTTTTCGCGTTGAGATCTGGGCAGACCAGTAACGAAATCCATGGAAATTTGCTCCTATTTCCATTGTGGTATCTCTGGTTGTTGGAGTAGGCCCGATGGTTTCTGATATTCAGTCTTGACTCTCGCACAAGTCAAACATTTGCTAACGTAAGTTGCTATGTGAGCTTTCATACCAGGCCACCAATATGTCGTCTTGAGATCGTGGTACATCTTATCCGAACCAGGATGTACTGGATAACGAGACTTGTGCGCTTCATCCATCACAAGCTCGCGTAAGTTTCCGTAAAGCGGAACCCAGATGCGCCCTGTTACATAGTAAGCGCCGTCTTCCTTTTGTTCTAGCCGTTGCCTCGATCCTCGTAAGGATTCAGCCCTGATGTTTTATGTTTTCAATGCTTCAACCTGAGCATCTCGAATCTGAGCGGGAAGGTTGGATTGGATGGTAAGTTGTAACGCACGTACACGCTTAGGTATAGTATCCTTTCGACTGAGGGCGTCAGCCACAACATTGGCTTTGCCCGGATGGTACTTGATCGCACATTCGTAATCGTTCAAGAGCTCGACCCATCGACGTTGTCGCATGTTTAACTCCTTTTGCTTGAAGATATGCTCGAGACTCCTGTGATCGGTGTAAATGGTGCACTTGGTACCGTACAGGTAATGTCTCCATATCTTAAGTGCGAAAACAACTGCTCCCAGCTCCAGATCGTGAGTAGTGTAATTTCTTTCGTGAACTTTGAGTTGGCGTGATGCGTACGCAATGACCTTGTCACGTTGCATCAACACGCAACCAAGTCCTTGGATGGAAGCATCGCAGTAAACCACAAAATCATCTGTGCCCTCAGGCAATGAGAGGATAGGCGCGCTACAAAGTCTATCCTTTAAGTGCTGAAAGGCGGATTCTTGTGCATCACCCCAACGATAGGTGACACCCTTCTGAGTCACTGAAGTGAGGGGTTGCGCAATCTTTGAGAAATCCTTTATAAATCTTCTGTAATATCCTGCCAAACCCAAGAATTGGCGGATTTCTGTTGGTGTGCGGGGTGCAGGCCAGTTCTTGATCGATTCAACCTTAGATGGATCCACATGAATTCCATCCTTGTTTACCACATGGCCTAGAAAGTGGACTTCGCGAAGCCAGAAGTCACATTTCGAAAACTTGGCATACAACTGCTCTTTTCGAAGAAGTTCCAGCATAAGTCGTAGATGCTGCTCGTGTTCCTCCTGACTCTTAGAATAGATCAGGATGTCGTCGATGAAAACAATAACGAACTTATCCAGGTAAGGTTTACATACTCGGTTCATGAGATCCATGAAGACCGCTGGTGCATTCGTTAATCCGAAAGGCATAACCAGAAACTCGTAGTGGCCGTAACGAGTTCTGAATGCTGTTTTGGAGACGTCCTCATCCCGGACTCTCAGCTGATGGTATCCCGATCTCAAATCAATCTTGGAGTAGTAGCTCGACCCTTGCAGCTGGTCGAATAAGTCATCAATACGCGGGAGAGGATAACGATTCTTTACGGTCACCTTATTGAGTTCGCGGTAGTCGATGAACATTCTGAAGGTACCGTCTTTCTTCTTCACGAATAGTACTGGAGCTCCCCAGGGCGAAGAGCTAGGACGTATGAAACCCTTTTCCAAGAGTTCTTGTAATTGCGCGGACATTTCTTCAAGTTCTGATGGAGCTAGACGATAAGGTGCACGAGCTATTGGTGCTGCTCCAGGAGCTAGCTCGATTTGGAACTCGACTTGTCGATGAGGCGGAAGCGGTGGTACTCCGCATGGTGGATTTTGGGGGTGTGACAAATTGGTATCAGAGCCACCAATCATATTGATCAACGTAATTTAAGTTAATAAAGCCAATCGCAAAACAATTGGTGACCAAAAGATAAGTAACCGACTTTAGGTTAACAGCGGAAGCATAAAACATAAATCCAAATCATAAGTTCATAAGTTCATAAAGTTCATTTATTAGGCACGGGACATAACAGTCCCTATTCTACAACGACCTCCTCCTCGCGCAAGCTCCATAAGTACCTAACGACCTGCAAGGCATGTAACAACAAATCAACAACAAAGTTGAGCGAGTTCACAGTTGGTTGTTCAGTTAATGAGTTCGTATCAGAAATCGTAAGTTCGTTTCATAACCATGTATTACCCATTATCCTTGATTCCCAAACCTTTATGATATTTAGTGGGGGCTTCCCATTATGTATGTTACTAGACTAGACGTATCCATAAGTGTCCTTCCCAATCCGAGGACGGTGTTAAGTATGAGTGTACGTAGGTTTTACGTACGTGCCCTTCTCAATCCGAGGACAGTAGTAAGTATGAGTGTACGTAGGTTTTACGTACGTGCCCTTCTCAATCCGAGGACAGTGGTAAGTATGAATGTACGTAGGTTTTACGTACGTGCCCTTCTCAATCCGAGGACAGTAGTAAGTGTGAGTGTACGTAGGTTTTACGTACGTACCCTTCTCAATCTGAGGACAGTAGTAGGTAGTCTAGTAGTGTTGATAATATAAATAGTTATTCAATCCCATTCCTAACCACCGGGAATCCCATGCCTTAGTAAGGGTGTGAACTCACCTCGGTTTGCTCGGTTAGACTCGCAAATATAGCTAACAGTCAAGGTCGGTCAATCATGTCCTAATATGATTACCAGTTAGTCATTTAGTGATTTTCAATTAGAGCACAAAGTTCCTACACGTATCTATCACATAACATTCATTACTTTGGCGGTTTATGCCCATATAAACTTCTCATCAATTCCCGTTCATAAATAAACATATGATAATGCACATAACCCATATAACATGTTAGATCATTCACCGATAGCATACTCGACATCTAGACACGCAAATTACAACTTTTGTCGTTTCAGCTTAAATATTCAAAACTGGGCTGTTTTCGGGGTTTTTAATAAAATAGTTAACATGTTCCAAAAATTCCCAACTTTTTACAGAGAGTCTTAAACGATCCAAATATTATTGTGTAAAAATCTCGGGATCCAATTCATTACCAATATTTTATTAAAAATCATTTTCCGGACTGAACTCAGATTTATCTTTTTCTGATCGCAGTCCACGGAATAATTTATTAAAAATTCATCAAGAGTCCGATTTACGAAATTCCAGTGGGGTAATTGCAAATACATCAGTTATCATCTATTGTACAAATTTCATGAGCTGATTCATCATAGATTTCTAGTTATGACCAAAAACATATCACTCATTTACTGCAGCAAAAACTCAGCTTCAGCTGCTGTTTTTAAAAGGGTCTTTAAAAATAGTAAACGAAGTCCAAAAATTATGATTCCAGTGCCATTAGAACCGTATTTCATAATACATAAATCTAGAGTTCAGAAAATACATTTTCTGCTTTATTAAGGTTCGGTTACAGCCAACTGAAGTTGGCTGTAATCATCAAACAGCAAACTGTTTTCAGCTTTTAACATTCTAAAGTGTGTTCGATTGATTCCGTTAATATGTTTAGTGGTCACAACAACATCAAACATCAATATTAACAAGTAAATCAGCAAATAATCAGTAACATCTCAAGACAACATCATACTAACATAAATACATCATGTTTCATCTTCTTGTTTAAACCCTTTTTAGTGTTCATGTAGATTTAACATATTACATCTTTTAATCATGAAACAAGATGAACAAAGGTGACATAAGGAACTTACTACTAGCTTAAAGCTAGGGATGATTCTTAGTGAAGAAGATGGAGGAGAAAAAAGATGGTGAAAAAGCTAGAAATAATGCTCCTTTGAAAGTCCTTCAAGATGCACCTTCCATGGATGAACTTTAAGCTTTGAATGGCACTTGAAATGAAGAAGATGAAGATGTTGAAGTGATGGTGGTGGGTTCGGTTATGGTGAACCGAAAATGAGAGAGAGAGTAGTGAAGTGAGAGGGTAATCTTGGTGGAATGATGAATATCTAAGGCTCCATACTCTTATAATCATTCCAATATTATGTTTACTTACACAAGTAATAGATCAAATAAACAATGGCCAAGAAATCAAAACAAATATTTGGAGCATGGTGAAAATATATGGTGGGGTCCATGAGGGACCGAAAATTCGGTTGGGGGGGGGGGGGTCTTGAGGTAAACAATTTGCAACTAGAGTGTACCTAGTAGTTAAGTTGTAAGTATGGACCTTTATGTGTAGTGGATTGAATTTAAATGGGTGTTATGGCAAACGGGGATCAAGACTAGCCAAAAATAATAATACAATGTATTTGGCAAATATTTGGTGTTCCGGGTAATGTCCGGTTGTTCGGTCGGATACTGTTCCGTTAAAGTGTTTAATTGTTCCGTAAGGCGTCTTATATATATATTTTTGTAACGCAATTTATTCCTAACACATAGGAAAATATACCGGACTATTTAGTAACTTTTCTGTATACTACTAGTATGTTAACACACACATGTAAGTATAACACAGTAATCAGAGAGCAGCTAAATGATTCAGCATAGTCATCAAGCACTTTAATTATCATTAAATAAATTGTACAGATACATGGAATTTCGAGGGTTGTCACATTCTCCCCCTGTTAAGAAAATTTCGACCCGAAATTTAGTGCGTAGTTACTGAGGAAGCTAGTTAAGTTGCGATGTTTACTGGCTTTTCCTGGGGTGTCACATCATCCCCCCGTTGATTTGGAATTTCATCCCGAAATTCTGCAGTAGCTTCAGCCTCAGTAGTGGTTGCACTGTTTCCGAACAACTGGGGATATTTGAGTTTCATCTGATCTTCTCGTTCCCAGGTAAACTCTGGTCCACGACGGGAGTTCCAACGAACTCGAACAAGAGGTATTCTGGTGCGCTTGAGGACCTTAACGTCTCGGTCCGTGATTTCAACTGGTTCCTCGACGAATCGCAACTGATCGTCGATAGTGAGCTCCTTCAAAGGAACTATGAGGGTCTCATTTGACAGACACTTCTTCAGATTTGACACGTGAAAAACGTTGTGAACTGCACTGAGTTCTGCTGGTAGATCCAGTTTGTAGGCCACTTTGCCTATTTTCTCTATGATTTCGAATGGTCCAACATAACGCGGATTGAGTTTGCCTCGTTTGCCAAAACGGACTACACCTTTCCAAGGTGAGACTTTGAGTAGCACCCGGTCCCCAACTTGGAACTCGAGTGGCTTTCTTCCCTTATCAGCATAGCTTTTCTGACGGTCACGTGCTGCCGCCATTCGCTGTCGTATCTGAGCAATTCTCTTGGTTGTATCTACTACAAGTTCTGGGCCAGTGATTTGACTGTCACCCACCTCTGCCCAACAAAGAGGTGATCGGCATTTACGCCCGTACAATGCCTCAAATGGAGCGGCTTGAATGCTGGTGTGGTAACTATTGTTATACGAAAACTCCACTAACGGGAGATGTTTTTCCCAGCCGTTGCCGAAATCAGTTACACATGCCCGAAGCATGTCTTCTAGGGTTTGGATGGTGCGTTCAGATTGCCCATCCGTCTGTGGGTGATAAGCGGTGCTCATATCTAAATGTGAGCCAAAAGACTTGTGCATAGCTTGCCACAGTTCAGAAGTAAAACGCGCGTCACGGTCAGAAATGATGGAGGTTGGCACTCCGTGCCTTGATACCACTTCCTTTAGGTAAATGTCTGCAAGAGGAGAAAACTTATCCGTTTCTTTGATAGCAAGAAAATGTGCAGACTTGGTCAGTCGATCTACGATCACCCAAATGGTATCGTTTTCGCGTTGAGATCTGGGCAGACCAGTAACGAAATCCATGGAAATTTGCTCCTATTTCCATTGTGGTATCTCTGGTTGTTGGAGTAGGCCCGATGGTTTCTGATATTCAGTCTTGACTCTCGCACAAGTCAAACATTTGCTAACGTAAGTTGCTATGTGAGCTTTCATACCAGGCCACCAATATGTCGTCTTGAGATCGTGGTACATCTTATCCGAACCAGGATGTACTGGATAACGAGACTTGTGCGCTTCATCCATCACAAGCTCGCGTAAGTTTCCGTAAAGCGGAACCCAGATGCGCCCTGTTACATAGTAAGCGCCGTCTTCCTTTTGTTCTAGCCGTTGCCTCGATCCTCGTAAGGATTCAGCCCTGATGTTTTATGTTTTCAATGCTTCAACCTGAGCATCTCGAATCTGAGCGGGAAGGTTGGATTGGATGGTAAGTTGTAACGCACGTACACGCTTAGGTATAGTATCCTTTCGACTGAGGGCGTCAGCCACAACATTGGCTTTGCCCGGATGGTACTTGATCGCACATTCGTAATCGTTCAAGAGCTCGACCCATCGACGTTGTCGCATGTTTAACTCCTTTTGCTTGAAGATATGCTCGAGACTCCTGTGATCGGTGTAAATGGTGCACTTGGTACCGTACAGGTAATGTCTCCATATCTTAAGTGCGAAAACAACTGCTCCCAGCTCCAGATCGTGAGTAGTGTAATTTCTTTCGTGAACTTTGAGTTGGCGTGATGCGTACGCAATGACCTTGTCACGTTGCATCAACACGCAACCAAGTCCTTGGATGGAAGCATCGCAGTAAACCACAAAATCATCTGTGCCCTCAGGCAATGAGAGGATAGGCGCGCTACAAAGTCTATCCTTTAAGTGCTGAAAGGCGGATTCTTGTGCATCACCCCAACGATAGGTGACACCCTTCTGAGTCACTGAAGTGAGGGGTTGCGCAATCTTTGAGAAATCCTTTATAAATCTTCTGTAATATCCTGCCAAACCCAAGAATTGGCGGATTTCTGTTGGTGTGCGGGGTGCAGGCCAGTTCTTGATCGATTCAACCTTAGATGGATCCACATGAATTCCATCCTTGTTTACCACATGGCCTAGAAAGTGGACTTCGCGAAGCCAGAAGTCACATTTCGAAAACTTGGCATACAACTGCTCTTTTCGAAGAAGTTCCAGCATAAGTCGTAGATGCTGCTCGTGTTCCTCCTGACTCTTAGAATAGATCAGGATGTCGTCGATGAAAACAATAACGAACTTATCCAGGTAAGGTTTACATACTCGGTTCATGAGATCCATGAAGACCGCTGGTGCATTCGTTAATCCGAAAGGCATAACCAGAAACTCGTAGTGGCCGTAACGAGTTCTGAATGCTGTTTTGGAGACGTCCTCATCCCGGACTCTCAGCTGATGGTATCCCGATCTCAAATCAATCTTGGAGTAGTAGCTCGACCCTTGCAGCTGGTCGAATAAGTCATCAATACGCGGGAGAGGATAACGATTCTTTACGGTCACCTTATTGAGTTCGCGGTAGTCGATGAACATTCTGAAGGTACCGTCTTTCTTCTTCACGAATAGTACTGGAGCTCCCCAGGGCGAAGAGCTAGGACGTATGAAACCCTTTTCCAAGAGTTCTTGTAATTGCGCGGACATTTCTTCAAGTTCTGATGGAGCTAGACGATAAGGTGCACGAGCTATTGGTGCTGCTCCAGGAGCTAGCTCGATTTGGAACTCGACTTGTCGATGAGGCGGAAGCGGTGGTACTCCGCATGGTGGATTTTGGGGGTGTGACAAATTGGTATCAGAGCCACCAATCATATTGATCAACGTAATTTAAGTTAATAAAGCCAATCGCAAAACAATTGGTGACCAAAAGATAAGTAACCGACTTTAGGTTAACAGCGGAAGCATAAAACATAAATCCAAATCATAAGTTCATAAGTTCATAAAGTTCATTTATTAGGCCCGGGACATAACAGTCCCTATTCTACAACGACCTCCTCCTCGCGCAAGCTCCATAAGTACCTAACGACCTGCAAGGCATGTAACAACAAATCAACAACAAAGTTGAGCGAGTTCACAGTTGGTTGTTCAGTTAATGAGTTCGTATCAGAAATCGTAAGTTCGTTTCATAACCATGTATTACCCATTATCCTTGATTCCCAAACCTTTACGATATTTAGTGGGGGCTTCCCATTATGTATGTTACTAGACTAGACGTATCCATAAGTGTCCTTCCCAATCCGAGGACGGTGTTAAGTATGAGTGTACGTAGGTTTTACGTACGTGCCCTTCTCAATCCGAGGACAGTAGTAAGTATGAGTGTACGTAGGTTTTACGTACGTGCCCTTCTCAATCCGAGGACAGTGGTAAGTATGAATGTACGTAGGTTTTACGTACGTGCCCTTCTCAATCCGAGGACAGTAGTAAGTGTGAGTGTACGTAGGTTTTACGTACATACCCTTCTCAATCTGAGGACAGTAGTAGGTAGTCTAGTAGTGTTGATAATATAAATAGTTATTCAATCCCATTCCTAACCACCGGGAATCCCATGCCTTAGTAAGGGTGTGAACTCACCTCGGTTTGCTCGGTTAGACTCGCAAATATAGCTAACAGTCAAGGTCGGTCAATCATGTCCTAATATGATTACCAGTTAGTCATTTAGTGATTTTCAATTAGAGCACAAAGTTCCTACACGTATCTATCACATAACATTCATTACTTTGGCGGTTTATGCCCATATAAACTTCTCATCAATTCCCGTTCATAAATAAACATATGATAATGCACATAACCCATATAACATGTTAGATCATTCACCGATAGCATACTCGACATCTAGACACGCAAATTACAACTTTTGTCGTTTCAGCTTAAATATTCAAAACTGGGCTGTTTTCGGGGTTTTTAATAAAATAGTTAACATGTTCCAAAAATTCCCAACTTTTTACAGAGAGTCTTAAACGATCCAAATATTATTGTGTAAAAATCTCGGGATCCAATTCATTACCAATATTTTATTAAAAATCATTTTCCGGACTGAACTCAGATTTATCTTTTTCTGATCGCAGTCCACGGAATAATTTATTAAAAATTCATCGAGAGTCCGATTTACGAAATTCCAGTGGGGTAATTTCAAATACATCAGTTATCATCTACTGTACAAATTTCATGAGCTGATTCATCATAGATTTCAAGTTATGACCAAAAACATATCACTCATTTACTGCAGCAAAAACTCAGCTTCAGCTGCTGTTTTTAAAAGGGTCTTTAAAAATAGTAAACGAAGTCCAAAAATTATGATTCCAGTGCCATTAGAACCGTATTTCATAATACATAAATCTAGAGTTCAGAAAATACATTTTCTGCTTTATTAAGGTTCGGTTACAGCCAACTGAAGTTGGCTGTAATCATCAAACAGCAAACTGTTTTCAGCTTTTAACATTCTAAAGTGTGTTCGATTGATTCCGTTAATATGTTTAGTGATCACAACAACATCAAACATCAATATTAACAAGTAAATCAGCAAATAATCAGTAACATCTCAAGACAACATCATACTAACATAAATACATCATGTTTCATCTTCTTGTTTAAACCCTTTTTAGTGTTCATGTAGATTTAACATATTACATCTTTTAATCATGAAACAAGATGAACAAAGGTGACATAAGGAACTTACTACTAGCTTAAAGCTAGGGATGATTCTTAGTGAAGAAGATGGAGGAGAAAAAAGATGGTGAAAAAGCTAGAAATAGTGCTCCTTTGAAAGTCCTTCAAGATGCACCTTCCATGGATGAACTTTAAGCTTTGAATGGCACTTGAAATGAAGAAGATGAAGATGTTGAAGTGATGGTGGTGGGTTCGGTTATGGTGAACCGAAAATGAGAGAGAGAGTAGTGAAGTGAGAGGGTAATCTTGGTGGAATGATGAATATCTAAGGCTCCATACTCTTATAATCATTCCAATATTATGTTTACTTACACAAGTAATAGATCAAATAAACAATGGCCGAGAAATCAAAACAAATATTTGGAGCATGGTGAAAATATATGGTGGGGTCCATGAGGGACCGAAAATTCGGTGGGGGGGGGGGGGGGGTCTTGAGGTAAACAATTTGCAACTAGAGTGTAACTAGTAGTTAAGTTGTAAGTATGGACCTTTATGTGTAGTGGATTGAATTTAAATGGGTGTTATGGCAAACGGGGATCAAGACTAGCCAAAAATAATAATACAATGTATTTGGCAAATATTTGGTGTTCCGGGTAATGTCCGGTTGTTCGGTCGGATACTGTTCCGTTAAAGTGTTTAATTGTTCCGTAAGGCGTCTTATATATATATTTTTGTAACGCAATTTATTCCTAACACATAGGAAAATATACCGGACTATTTAGTAACTTTTCTGTATACTACTAGTATGTTAACACACACATGTAAGTATAACACAGTAATCAGAGAGCAGCTAAATGATTCAGCATAGTCATCAAGCAATTTAATTATCATTAAATAAATTGTACAGATACATGGAATTTCGAGGGTTGTCACATTCTCCCCCTGTTAAGAAAATTTCGACCCGAAATTTAGTGCGTAGTTACTGAGGAAGCTAGTTAAGTTGCGATGTTTACTGGCTTTTCCTGGGGTGTCACATCATCCCCCCGTTGATTTGGAATTTCGTCCCGAAATTCTGCAGTAGCTTCAGCCTCAGTAGTGGTTGCACTGTTTCCGAACAACTGGGGATATTTGAGTTTCATCTGATCTTCTCGTTCCCAGGTAAACTCTGGGCCACGACGGGAGTTCCAACGAACTCGAACAAGAGGTATTCTGGTGCGCTTGAGGACCATAACGTCTCGGTCCGTGATTTCAACTGGTTCCTCGACGAATCGCAACTGATCGTCGATAGTGAGCTCCTTCAAAGGAACTATGAGGGTCTCATTTGACAGACACTTCTTCAGATTTGACACGTGAAAAACGTTGTGAACTGCACTGAGTTCTGCTGGTAGATCCAGTTTGTAGGCCACTTTGCCTATTTTCTCTATGATTTCGAATGGTCCAACAGAACGCGGATTGAGTTTGCCTCGTTTGCCAAAACGGACTACACCTTTCCAAGGTGAGACTTTGAGTAGCACCCGGTCCCCAACTTGGAACTCGAGTGGCTTTCTTCCCTTATCAGCATAGCTTTTCTGACGGTCACGTGCTGCCGCCATTCGCTGTCGTATCTGAGCAATTCTCTTGGTTGTATCTACTACAAGTTCTGGGCCAGTGATTTGACTGTCACCCACCTCTGCCCAACAAAGAGGTGATCGGCATTTACGCCCGTACAATGCCTCAAATGGAGCGGCTTGAATGCTGGTGTGGTAACTATTGTTATACGAAAACTCCACTAACGGGAGATGTTTTTCCCAGCCGTTGCCGAAATCAATTACACATGCCCGAAGCATGTCTTCTAGGGTTTGGATGGTGCGTTCAGATTGCCCATCCGTCTGTGGGTGATAAGCGGTGCTCATATCTAAATGTGAGCCAAAAGACTTGTGCATAGCTTGCCACAGTTCAGAAGTAAAACGCGCGTCACAATCAGAAATGATGGAGGTTGGCACTCCGTGCCTTGATACCACTTCCTTTAGGTAAATGTCTGCAAGAGGAGAAAACTTATCCGTTTCTTTGATAGCCAGAAAATGTGCAGACTTGGTCAGTCGATCTACGATCACCCAAATGGTATCGTTTTCGCGTTGAGATCTGGGCAGACCAGTAACGAAATCCATGGAAATTTGCTCCTATTTCCATTGTGGTATCTCTGGTTGTTGGAGTAGGCCCGATGGTTTCTGATATTCAGTCTTGACTCTCGCACAAGTCAAACATTTGCTAACGTAAGTTGCTATGTGAGCTTTCATACCAGGCCACCAATATGTCGTCTTGAGATCGTGGTACATCTTATCCGAACCAGGATGTACTGAATAACGAGACTTGTGCGCTTCATCCATCACAAGCTCGCGTAAGTTTCCGTAAAGCGGAACCCAGATGCGCCCTGTTACATAGTAAGCGCCGTCTTCCTTTTGTTCTAGCCGTTGCCTCGATCCTCGTAAGGATTCAGCCCTGATGTTTTATGTTTTCAATGCTTCAACCTGAGCATCTCGAATCTGAGCGGGAAGGTTGGATTGGATGGTAAGTTGTAACGCACGTACACGCTTAGGTATAGTATCCTTTCGACTGAGGGCGTCAGCCACAACATTGGCTTTGCCCGGATGGTACTTGATCGCACATTCGTAATCGTTCAAGAGCTCGACCCATCGACGTTGTCGCATGTTTAACTCCTTTTGCTTGAAGATATGCTCGAGACTCCTGTGATCGGTGTAAATGGTGCACTTGGTACCGTACAGGTAATGTCTCCATATCTTAAGTGCGAAAACAACTGCTCCCAGCTCCAGATCGTGAGTAGTGTAATTTCTTTCGTGAACTTTGAGTTGGCGTGATGCGTACGCAATGACCTTGTCACGTTGCATCAACACGCAACCAAGTCCTTGGATGGAAGCATCGCAGTAAACCACAAAATCATCTGTGCCCTCAGGCAATGAGAGGATAGGCGCGCTACAAAGTCTATCCTTTAAGTGCTGAAAGGCGGATTCTTGTGCATCACCCCAACAGTAGTAAGTGTGAGTGTACGTAGGTTTTACGTACGTACCCTTCTCAATCCGAGGACAGTAGTAGGTAGTCTAGTAGTGTTGATAATATAAATAGTTATTCAATCCCATTCCCAACCACCGGGAATCCCATGCCTTAGTAAGGGTGTGAACTCACCTCGATTTGCTCGGTTAGACTCGCAAATATAGCTAACAGTCAAGTTCGGTCAATCATGTCCTAATATGATTACCAGTTAGTCATTTAGTGATTTTCAATTAGAGCACAAAGTTCCTACACGTATCTATCACATAACATTCATTACTTTGGCGGTTTATGCCCATATAAACTTCTCATCAATTCCCGTTCATAAATAAACATATGATAATGCACATAACCCATATAACATGTTAGATCATTCACCGATAGCATACTCGGCATCTAGACACGCAAATTACAACTTTCGTCGTTTCAGCTTAAATATTCAAAACTGGGTTGTTTTCGGGGTTTTTAATAAAATAGTTAACATGTTCCAAAAATTCCCAACTTTTTACAGAGAGTCTTAAACGATCCAAATATTATTTTGTAAAAATATCGGGATCCAATTCATTACCAATATTTTATTAAAAATCATTTTCCGGACTGAACTCAGATTTATCTTTTTCTGATCGCAGTCCACGGAATAATTTATTAAAAATTCATCGAGAGTCCGATTTACGAAATTCCAGTGGGGTAATTGCAAATACATCAGTTATCATCTACTGTACAAATTTCATGAGCTGATTCATCATAGATTTCTAGTTATGACCAAAAACATATCACTCATTTACTGCAGCAAAAACTCAGCTTCAGCTGCTGTTTTTAAAAGGGTCTTTAAAAATAGTAAACGAAGTCCAAAAATTATGATTCCAGTGCCATTAGAACCGTATTTCATAATACATAAATCTAGAGTTCAGAAAATACATTTTCTGCTTTATTAAGGTTCGGTTACAGCCAACTGAAGTTGGCTGTAATCATCAAACAGCAAACTGTTTTCAGCTTTTAACATTCTAAAGTGTGTTCGATTGATTCCGTTAATATGTTTAGTGATCACAACAACATCAAACATCAATATTAACAAGTAAATCAGCAAATAATCAGTAACATCTCAAGACAACATCATACTAACATAAATACATCATGTTTCATCTTCTTGTTTAAACCCTTTTTAGTGTTCATGTAGATTTAACATATTACATCTTTTAATCATGAAACAAGATGAACAAAGGTGACATAAGGAACTTACTACTAGCTTAAAGCTAGGGATGATTCTTAGTGAAGAAGATGGAGGAGAAAAAAGATGGTGAAAAAGCTAGAAATAATGCTCCTTTGAAAGTCCTTCAAGATGCACCTTCCATGGATGAACTTTAAGCTTTGAATGGCACTTGAAATGAAGAAGATGAAGATGTTGAAGTGATGGTGGTGGGTTCGGTTATGGTGAACCGAAAATGAGAGAGAGAGTAGTGAAGTGAGAGGGTAATCTTGGTGGAATGATGAATATCTAAGGCTCCATACTCTTATAATCATTCCAATATTATGTTTACTTACACAAGTAATAGATCAAATAAACAATGGCCAAGAAATCAAAACAAATATTTGGAGCATGGTGAAAATATATGGTGGGGTCCATGAGGGACCGAAAATTCGGTGGGGGGGGGGGGGTCTTGAGGTAAACAATTTGCAACTAGAGTGTAACTAGTAGTTAAGTTGTAAGTATGGACCTTTATGTGTAGTGGATTGAATTTAAATGGGTGTTATGGCAAACGGGGATCAAGACTAGCCAAAAATAATAATACAATGAATTTGGCAAATATTTGGTGTTCCGGGTAATGTCCGGTTGTTCGGTCGGATACTGTTCCGTTAAAGTGTTTAATTGTTCCGTAAGGCGTCTTATATATATATTTTTGTAACGCAATTTATTCCTAACACATAGGAAAATATACCGGACTATTTAGTAACTTTTCTGTATACTACTAGTATGTTAACACACACATGTAAGTATAACACAGTAATCAGAGAGCAGTTAAATGATTCAGCATAGTCATCAAGCACTTTAATTATCATTAAATAAATTGTACAGATACATGGAATTTCGAGGGTTGTCACATGTGATACTCACAGTAAAGCATGAGATCCTGGTTCTTTTTCGACTTCATTGGTTGGGCCGTCCGTAAGAATTGTGCGTCCGTGAGGAGGACGTCCCTTGGTGACTGGTTGATCTCGGTCCAATTACGGTCCCGAGATTCTTTCTTGGACGCCCGGTTGTCGCGCTGGGCATTGATCGTTGCCCTTGCGTCGTGCTGTTGGCTGCGTGGGACGTATGGTTTGGAATCATTGCCACGATTCCACGTGTCCCGGTTGCGATTGTTATTGCGCTTAGAATCTTGGCGGGAGGATTGACCTTCCGCTTGGGGCTGTACTTTGGCCGTGTGCGGTTTGAGATACCGCTGAGTTTGGGCGTACGTCCTGACTGCGGCCATGACGTCGTCCCATCTTTCTGGCAAGCCCTCCTTGCCTAAGATGGTCATAACCATTTCATCGTCCTTGACGGCCCGAATGAAATGGTTGCGTGCCATTTGATCTGCTAGTCCGCCGATCTCGAGGCACTCTTTATTGTAGCGAACGACAAACGACTCCAGGGTTTCGTTGTCTCCGCGACAGATGTTCATGACGTCCATGGAATCGCGTTTGTGACGTCACTGCTGGCTGAAGTGTGCAAGGAATCGTGCTTGCAGGTCTTCAAATGAAGCCAGTGATCCCACTGGCAAAGAATCGAACCAGGCCCTCGCCAGACCAGTAAGGGTCTGGGGGAAAAAATGACACCAAGTGGACTCGTCCCACTTGCCATTGCACCCCGCGCCGGTAAAAATGTTCATGTGGTCGTACGGGTCGGACGAACCATTTTACTTCCCAATTGTTAGTGGGAATTTAGTCGTTGTGACATCGGCGTGGGCAATCTCCGGCACAAATTTGGAGTTTTGGGCCGCGGATTTTGGTCTGTAGGTCTGGGTTTGCTTGCGCTTAGCAGCGCGGAGGTATGTAGTGCGGGGTTTCGTGGGAGGAACGTAATTGTGCCCTCCTGGTCGGCTGTTAGTTGTGTGGGATTCCCCGTAATATGTATGGTCGTCTGAGTCGGTACGACCATACCCTTCGTTGTGGGATTGTGGTCCCAGACGGCTATGTATGCCGGAGCCGCGGTGGGCTGTAGACTGTCACCTAGTTTCGCCATGAGGGCCTAGGCGGCTATGTATAAGGACCCTGCAGCGGGACCCATATGAGGAATCGACCTCATCGAGTGTGCGGACGTCGCAGTAAGAGGAACCGCGGTCTTCGTAACTACTGCGAGAGGCTGGGTGTGTGGGGACCCTGCCGTCGTATTGCAAGATACGACCCGCAGGTGTATGTGGTGCGGGGGTGGGACCGCCAGGAATTTGCAATTCAGCGCAAGCTTAATTGTATGCTGCGGCCATCATAGTTTGTTGTTGGAAATATCAGGCATGAAGGTCCATGCCTGGCGGTATCACAGAAGCATACTGTGAAAAATCTGGTGCAAACATGGGGGGAGTGCCCCCTTGTGTGGATGTGCCGATGTGGCCAACGTTTTGGGCTGGGGGAGCAGTCTCCGCAGGCCCTGGGTTTGCGGGGTTTAGACTTTCCCCGGTAGTATTGTTTGGACGATCAGACATGATCCCAAGAAAGAAAGAGATATGAAAAAAGTGCTAAGAGTAGCGGTGGGCGCCAATGATGAAACAGTGGTTAACCAAGGGAGGTTAATTCGCTGGTCTCGTCAAGTAGGGTTAATCCCTTCTTTCCGAGGATCGGTGGCTTGACCGTCAGCTGGGCTGTCTCCTTCACAAGGAAAACACACCGTGACTCATAACAAGGAGGAAGGGGTGGGGGGTACTCCTTGTTACCACTCTCTTCGGCGTGAGAATCGATAATTTGCTTGAGAAGCAAAGTGTGTGATTGTAGTAGTATTGAGGGAGTTGTGAAGAGGTACCTCAAACCTGGTTTAGGATGGGTATTTATAGCCGAGGAGTGAAGGAGGGTGGTTGAGTTGACAGACTGACGACGCACCGCCCTTATGCAGGTGTGTCAGGCTTGTCGGCTGTGGAGGTGAAGCCACGTCCTACTGCGGTGTCAGTCTGTTGCTTACGTATGGGCTGACAGGCGACTGTCATTGCTGCCACTTGCTCTAAGGTGCCAGTCCCACTTGCCTCGTGGGCAGGATGCGGTGTCGCGCCGCATTGCTGCCTGCGGTAACTGTGGTTGTTTCCGCGTTCTCACTCTGGCGAAAACTGCGGGATGCGGTGCCAGGCCGCATCGCCACTTGTGGTGATTGTTGCTGTTGTCCAGCTCCCTTGTTATGACGGAAATGTTCATAGGATGCGGTGCTAGGCCGCATCGCTATGCGTACACCCATTTTCATACACAAGGTAAGTCTTCTTCCTATCGCTTGACCGATTGGATTCGACTGCTGTGTTCGCGTGTGCCCGCACGGACACAAATAAGTTCTTGTTGGTGGGGGGTTTTTTTATAAGGGCAATGGTCACTCACGGCCATGCTGGTGCTAGATATGGGACCATACCCCTTCAATAGGGTTTCTCTATTTCCAAATTTTCCATTTTCCATTTTCCATGCTTTTTTCATCATAATACATTTCTATAATATTACAAATTTATATAAAATAATCAAATAAAATTACAAAATCCCAAAAATATATAAAATTATAAAACATTTTAATATAAATGCCTACTAAAACATCAAATTACCGAAATTATCCTAATATGATAAACATCAAAACATTCAAACCCAAGTGTTTATAGCCTATCTTTGAAGCTAGATTGCAGTGGGCGATTTGATCTGGAAGGGGCAGAAATATAAAGTTGTTTGTTTTTTAACATCAAACCTTTCGTTTTTATACCCGTTTTCACAACAATTCAGAACCTTCTAAAATGATATAAAGTTGCTTGTGTTTGTTCTGCAAGAGGCTGAGTTCTTCAATCAAAACAGCGTAAGGGTGCGGAGGGGGAGCAACAATTTAGAATTTTGGTAGAGGAGTTCTTTGATTAAACCCTAATTAATCAATTTTTGAAACGCGCGGATCCATTAAAAAATTATCCCGCCTAATTAAATTTTCATGTTGCCACTGCTAATATGGTCGCAATTAAAAAATAGAGGATGATTTATAGACGTTTTTATAATACTTATTAAAATTATTTGATATTTTCCACAAATTTGCTACCGAAAGTAAACGGTAGCAAAATTTCCTACTATTTTGCTACCGTATCATACTAAATACACGTATTTGCATTTTTGTGGCAAATCAATCACTAAATTTGCTACCATTTTTTTTTCAGTAGCAAATTTTGGTCTCAATTGCCCATTTTTCTGGTAGTGACCGGTACCAGGAACGTCAAAAGTCGCTACCAAATTAGTACTCAACATCTATCGATTCGGCAAATTTGGTACCGGTACCCAGAACCATTTGCTCATCTCTGACCACAGGTTTTATACGAACAACATCGTTACCATACAACTTTTTTGGTTGATTTTCTTTCGGTTATCTTTTAGTGTTTTTTTTTTCTACATTTTCTTTTTATTCTTGTCAGCAGTTCCGTCCGCAACGTGTTCGTAGTGATTTCAAAACACATGTAAACACAGACTAAATAACAAAAGAAATTTGCAGCAACGCGGCGAACTTTTTTAAATTTAAAAAAAACTGATATTTTGTTTGTATATTTTATATAAATTATCCACAAAATGAAAAACATTTTTTATATAATTGTTTGTATTAATTGATGTCTACTAATTGTCTAATTTTGAGATGATTAAAGTTGTATTTATACGAAAAGATGCATTTTTTTTTCTCATTGATAACACTGTAACATTTCCATTTTTTATATATTAAAATAAAGTATATAAAAACTTATATATTATTAAACGGGTAGATTAAGAGTAAGTTGATTATTAGAAATATGAGATATTTAGACGGACATAGGAACCGTTTAATAACTAAAATAATAAAAATACGTTATAATTGACCTTACTCTGTTTTTAATGAAACTCAGGTCAAAATGTAGATAAAACTATTTAAATTTTTTACTTTAACTCAAAACTTTTCATTTTTTACAATTTAACCTCACAACCTTTTTACTTTCAACTTTGGTTTCCTATGTTTTTCATCCTTCGCAGATTTTGCGTTTTACACTTCGTTCTAAATTTTACGAGTTAACACAGCACAACGTGTGTGTGCGGTTCAACATTTTTATGTCGTCTATTTTTTCCCGTTTGACAGTTTCGTCATAACGTACGGGTCCTAGATCAACTTTGTTATTATTTTCTATGTTTTACATTTCGGTCTAATTTCTTCTCATTAACTCGCCGCAAATTCAGTGGTGGTGGTCGCTCGTGGTGGTGTGACATTAATGCTATTTTACACGGACACCCCCGCCGCAACACGAGGATGCTTAATACTAGTTAGTATAAAATTATCAAAGGTGAACACCAAGAAAGAAAATAACATTCATGCAACTCACGTAAACTAAACTTTGATAAAATCGATATGTGGAGCCTTTAAAGTCTTTTTAACGTCCCCTAAAGATTTTGGATTCAAATTTCAAAGATGTGTAAATATGTGAACTAACAATTTTTTACCTGACTTCCTTTTTACTTTGGAAAATCATCAAAATAATCATTTAACCAGTCAAATTACCAAAACAGAAAACAAGCCGGTTAAGCTTCCAAATTTGCCAGCGTAGCCTCCAGATTCCCAACTTAGCCGACTTGTTTTCTCCTGAAAAAGTCAAGGTCAAACTTGACTATTTTGATAATTTTCCCGAATTTTTTTGTGCCCTAATGAAAATTCAGTTATTTTAACGTGAATGTTGTGTACATTTTTTTTGATAACGTGGAATGTTACTTTGTTAAAAGTTGAACGCGTTTATTTAGAATAAACAAATTCATAGACTTGTACATACAAAATTGAGTCGAGTGACTTTTTGTCATGCAACATGGAAAAGCGAGTTGAGTTTTTATTTGCTAGAATATTTAACCCTTCATATTATATTATTATGTGAGATAATGGTACTGTAATTACGATAATATACCGGTAGATTTGATTAATACAAACATTTTTTTAGTTAACTTGTCCTAAGGGACGGCTCCAATGGCGGATCTTGACCTAAAACTCAGCATGAGCCGATGTTTTTTAGAGATAAAAACAGCCTGGGCCGAACCAATAAACATTAAAAAAAATCTTGAAAACCTGAAATTTAACACTACTGGGCGAAAAAACCGCACGGGCCACTGGACGGCTCGACATGAAAAATGTAATCAACACAATGATTTGATCTATCAACTTCCGCTTTATGCCATATGTCTGGAACCGCTAAGCCACCATTGCGGCTACTATTGATATAAACTGGTCACCACATTCAAGCATGCATAGTGTTACATTTAGAACAATACAAGGGATTCTTTTAGAGCTCAGGCGACCGACAACTGAAGATGACACCCCACGTTAGCCCTCAATAGCAGGAAATCTATAATCTTTAAGGAACATGAAAGAACGATGTTAAGAATGGAAGCAAACCAAATTACAGTGGCTGACCTATCAAACGGAATGGAAAAGATGATGGAACAAGTGTCAGGAACCGCATATATAAATCCATGCTTCGTTTTCTACAATGAAGGTATTGGATTAATGTGAACAACAATCTTACATACACTATATACTGAGATATTCAGGATCAACCCACAGTTTTACTGATGAAAAGTTGGCAACTATTACTAAACTACAATAGTACAATGTGAAACTAAGGTGGCTAATGCAACGAAGGTCGTGGTGGCAAATGGTAATAAGTAAATGTGTGCCAACACGGGTGTGTGATCGTCGGATACTTTTAAAAAATGAGAGGAAACACAGCTTGATCAAAAACTTTGTTGATATCCATCGGCAGAACGACAAATTGTTGACTTCACTCAAAACTTGATCTTAGATAATGAATTTGGTATTCTAAAACTTCTACGACACATCAAGGGCATTTAGTTTAGTACATGGGGGTATAATGTACTTAATGAAACTAGGACAGATAAGTGAATTGTACAACTAACTACTTGAAAGTTAGATGACTGAATGTACTTAAACGGTGTTCGGTCAATTTAATTGTTTACCAGTTTGTAGCTACTTCTTTGTCCTCTCTATCTGAAGAGGTATGGTCCCAAATCCATGCACACATGGCAAGGACCACACCACTTTATCTCCAGCATGGCGCCTACATCAGTAGAGTGCATCCAGAAGCTTCTAGAAGCTTCTGGAAGGAATCACAGGTGACACTAAAGATGCTCACCCAGACAAAAAGGACAACACGTGTCACCATTAGATGAACGCCAGCTGGACTTGGACCTGCAAGATATTCCTAGGACAGGCCAACAGCCACTGATACAATTCTCCTAACTGGACGAATAAAGTTGCGCCACGTCATCCACTACTCTAGGAATGACAGAGGAGACCAAGAGGATATTCCTCTTGGTCGGACAGCTGGCGCTCGGTGGCAGCTGGCAAGGCGTTCCTTCCCTCCATCCTTCGGCTATAAATAGGGGACTCCTCCAGGTTTAACATTCTGGCTCTCTCTCTATTTCTCCTAAAACACACACTATTCTCCTCAGAACAGTACTTATTCTCACGCCGGAGGGTGGTCACAAAGAGAATCCCCCTATTCCCCTCCTTATGGCGAGTCACCGGTGTTCTGTTTTGCAGGAATCCAGCGATTGGAGTCACCGGTATTCACGAGACGACCCAGCTGGATAACCTAGTGTTAACCAGTGTTTCATCACTATCCTAAATGTATCACATAGTGTCTTCAGTGCGTAAGAACATGAATTAATCAGGTACCAAGATTTCAACATAAATGAATTTTCAGTTTGATATGCATAGTGTGACAAGTACATGAAAATGGTTTTAACTACATGTTATGATATGATTTTTTTTGCCAACATCATCATCATACTCAGTAAATCCTGCCAATAGCAAAGCTAAGGTAGGATCTGAGAAGGTAAGATGTAGACAACCTTATCTCTACCCCATAGGAATAAAGAGGCTGCTTCCGGTAAGACCCCGAATCGATAGTAGTTTTGCATCAAGCTTTGGACATAAGGAACATAACACTTAGCAATCGGGACAAAGGCCGATTAGTGCATGTAACCCTTGTCTTTTGGCTATCAACGCCACCACATGATGCATGATTGACTGTCCGCCGCTTTTAACGTTATTTTCACGAAATTAGTAAAATAACGATAAATATGTGCAATTTCACTCCCCCCTCGTGGGCCCACACATATATACACTATATACGCACAACACAAGCGTGGCGTAATTTATCATGAAAATCGAAAGTAACAAAAGGAATTTTAACCGGATATTCAGATCTTTTGGGTAGGGCTGGCAATTCTGACACGAACATGATAACACGACACGAACCTAGACGAAGTTATCATGTTTCGTGTTTGGCCTTAACAGGTTTCGTGTCTAAAACAGGTCGACACGATAAGACCTTAACAGGTTTCGTGTCTAAACAAGTTAAAACCCATAAACCTGTTAAGACCCGTTAAGTACATGTTAATAATTAAAAATTAAAAAATATTATATGTGGGTGTGGACATGGGGTCATCAGTCGTGCGACATGTGATGAATTATACACAAACAAACACGGTTCTTTTTCACAATCCAAACCCTAATTTTTAAATCAATCTCACAAACACCACCATTCCCAATTCGGTTCACATCTTCCCCAATTTGGTCATGTTCGTGTCTTAAACAGGTCGTGTTCGTGTCTTAACAGGTTATATTCATGTCTTAAACATGTCGTGTTCGTGTCTTAACATGCCGTGTTCGTGTCTTAAACAGGTCATGTTCGTGTCTTAACAGGTTGTGTTCGTGTCTTAAACAGGTCGTATGATATGTTGGTAATTTTTTCGTGTCTTAACAGGTCGTTTCGTGTAACCTGTTTATTAACAAGTTCGTGTTCGTGTTTCGAAAATCTGACAAGATAAGATTTCGTGTCGTGTGCGTGTTTACGTGTTTCGGGTTCGTGTCTTATCGTGTTCGTGTCTTAACAGATCGGGTTGACCCGTTATGCCAGCCCTACTTTTGGGTCTGCAAACTGACTTTTTCATCAAATAAAGTGATTTACAAAATGGGAGGAAATGGAATACATGCGGCTCAGATCTGTGAACAATAAAACAAAGTCATAAAAATCGGCCATGGCTGCAAATCTATCGGTTGCAATGTGAGAGAATACATTACCATCCGGATTGCCCTGCCAAGATGAGGATCATCTCAAACGTTGCTCCCATCCACTTAGGAGTTAGGACAGATCCAACGTGAATGGTATAAAAGTGCTTATAACTAACTATACATCAATTGATACCTTGTTCATGAATCAGTTGGTATTGTGAGTTGGGGATCCCGTTTTCAGGTTCTTGTGAAAGATTCGGATTCTTCTCCCTGAGAAATCAACATTAATGTATGTTAATAGTAGAGATAGCAGAATATAAATTAGTGTGCTATAGATAATTACAAAGATTATATAATTTCAGTAATAATCTAAAATTTAAATAAAATGATTTAGAAGGTTTATGCATTAGAAATACACTCTGGGTGACTTTCGATCCGGTCCACTATTTGACCAGTTTTTTAGTTTTACTAATTAGAGATTAAGCACCGCTCAAAACATCCCATTTATAAGTAAACGGGTCAAAATTGTCACTTTTTGGTTCATTTATAAGTAAACGGGTCAAAATTGTCACTTTTCGGTTAGTAAGTGACAATCACGCCAAAATACGGCTTACGTTTTCGAATATATGAGAAGACCAACACCAACAACCGCAAACGATACATAGTATAACCACTCTACCTGCAACAAGAGACTATTAAGCCATAAAAGCGATTTGAAAACTTGAGGGACTAATAAAAGAACTAATCAAGAGTCATTACAAAAAAAAAACTCATACCTGCTGTTGGTAGAAAAAGATGCGTATGACAACAGCCCACATGTCGGTTGTGAGGAGTGACAGATTGAACAACGTGGAACCACTTGTCTACAAATAATTCAATAATATTATATAACATCCTAGAGCATTCACAATGGATCCTCCATATGTATGTGAGTGTAACCTCTATATTTGTGAGAGTGGTTGTAAATTGTTGTGAGTGGAGGAGAGAGAAAAAGAAGAAAAAGTTACTGATCATCAATAAATTTGGAGATGCTGTTCACCTCTATAATTTTTTGATATTTTTTGAAAGTGGTTGTCAGTGAAGGAGAGAGAAAAGGTAATGATAAAAGTATAAAAAATATTATTTAAATGAAAAGGAGAGAGAAAAGGTAGTGTTTTTTAGTGTAATTATAGAGATGGAGTAAGAGATTTGATTGTGAATGCTCTAACTCACGGGACGTCGGGAGCACCAATACTCTGCTAACCGACATCACCGTAAAGCGCAGTGGCCTTGAAGTGGTTAACACGGAAACCAGTGCCACCCCTTGAAGGTTTCAAAATTTGTAAAAACGTTAATAAGGGTGTCTAAGAGAAAGAGCAAACCTGTAGAATAAGAGGAGTTAAAGAGTAGTACATTAAGAATGCCACAGTGTAACCAACAAACGTTAGTATCTGCAGTAAAGGAGAAAAATGGATTATGAAGCGATCCATTCATCAAGAAAGCATATACTGTCGCACCGTTAAACAAAAGAAGCTGTATGTCCCCTTACAAGTTCAGCAGACCATGTCACTGCTTCCAGATTCTCCCTCTCGTATATAGCACTAGAAATTTGTTATGGAAATGAAAAAAACTATTGTATCGCATGTCAATTGCATAGAGGTAGGGGTGTAAACTAGGGCTGTAATCGAGCCGAGCCAGGATAGGCTCGAGCTCGAGCTTAAACGAGCCAACTCGGCTTGGCTCGATTATTTTTCCGAGCTGACATGTGAGCTCGAGCTCGGCTCGTAAAAACTTCGAGCCGGCTCGTTAATTTTTTTTGCAAATATTGTCAACATAAAAACAAAAATAAAAAATTAACACAAATTTGTAAAGAATACACACACACACACATACGAGCCATCGAACCGAGCCAGGAGTCCAGTCACGAGCCAAGCACCCCTGGCTCGAGCTCAGCTCGATTACAAAACGAGCTGGCTTGGCTTGAAAACAAAACAAGTTTTTTTCGAACGAGCCTGGAGTCAAGAGCTTTTTGGACACCCCTAGTGTAAACAAGCCAAGCCTAGTCAAGCTCGGTAAATGAAACTCGAGCTCATTTATTAGATGAGCTTTGACTGAGGCTTGAGCCCAGGCTCATTGAAGCTCGACTAGAATTGAGCTTTAGCGAGCCGATCACCCTGTATAGAGTTATTTGGCAAAAGTAGCTGTAGCTGTATTCGCAAGTGTAAAGTGCCCTAATATGACACAACTTTATAATGTATAATTGTATATGATTATTGCAAAGGGTATTTTGCTCCCAAAAAGCTACAAGCTTATTTTTGAAAGCTACACTGACTAGCTTATTTTTCAAAATCATAGCTAATGTTGTGTTATCCAAACAGGACTTTTTTCAAATGGAGCTTATTTTTCAAAAGCAAAAGCTTAATCTCTTATAAGGCTTATTATAGAGAAGGATACATCTCAATTACACTAAAGAACATTCCAAACAGACCAAGCATTGCTAATACTTCAAGACAACCGTTTTTCTTAACAATAAATTCCTGCAAAATGAATAAATATATATAATATACATACAGATAGTGAAATTCGACCCAAATACTTATAAAGTAGAGTAAACTGCCAAAATCGTCCGAGGTTTGGGCACTTTTTCCAGATCCGTCCAAAAAGTTTTTTTTTTTTCTCAACTGGACTAGACCACTCAGGTTTTCATAAAAGTTGCCAGGTTCATCCTTTTCTCTAACCCCGTTAAAAGCAAACGTCAAGTGATGTGTAGTTTGGATGGATCTGGCAAGTGCCCAAACCTCAGGGACAATTTTACCAGTTTACTCTTTTTAATGTTTTTCTAATTTTTTATTAACATTTTCTTATGAATTTGTTTAAAACCGTTTTTAATATAAATGTTTTATTTTTTAATTTGTTTTGACACTCGACACAACCCGAACCGACTTGTTTACACACGCGCTAAATGTTACCCGATTTTACACGTTACCCAATCTGCCCATTTTACGACCTCTAATGAGATGTAAACTGTCTGACCTCACCAACATTGCTCAGTGCAAAGAAAATTGTTCCACCGGTGACAAGTAAATCACCCAAAAGTGGATTTGAACCACCTGAAATACAAAAATATTATCAATTTATAATTTACTTCATTGGTTAGATAATTAAAAGTTTAACTGTTTATCTGAAATCGTCACCTCCACCCCCAATCCCAGCATCAGAAAGAACCACTAAACAAAGGCCTAATACACAAACGGCTGTGCCAAGAAGCTGCCGTAGAGAATATTTTGTTCCCAAAAATATCCAAGTAAAAAGTATGACCCATGCAACTGTACAGCAATCTAATAACGCCACACTTGTAATTGATGTAAAGTAGTATGCTGAATTAACTGCATTCAATGGTCAACATATAGAAAGTCAATATCTTCATATGAGAACCTAAAAGTTACGGTAGTTACCTAAGTACTAAATTATAATACAAACATAGATTCTAAGTATGCAAATCGATGCTTAATTTCCCATGATTAGAGATGACAAGATGGGTGGGTTGTGTAACACGTTAAAGCGAGGCATTATTAGTATACGTTCATACAAGGTGGGGCGGGTTTGACCCATAGGAGCTTTTTTATCCAGTTTTCAGTTTTTTTTTTTTATTTTTTATAAATAATGAAATGTTTAATTGTGATTACAAAAAACAATGATTACAGTAACAATAATCTGTATCCTTGAATTAGAGTAAAATGGCATTTTCGTCCATGAGGTTTGGTCACTTCTGCGACTTTCGTCCAAAGGTTTGTTTTTCCGTGTCTAGATCCAAAAAGTTTGAAATCTGCCATTTTCATCCAACTCGTTAACTCCATCCATTTTTAATGTTAAGTCAGGGGTATTTTCGTCTTTTTAGACATTTTTTAATGGAGAAAAATGGGTGGAGTTAAGGAGTTGGATGAAAATGGCAAGATTTCAGACGTTTTAGATCCTGACGAGGAAAAACAAAACTTTGGACAAAAGTCGCAGAAGTGACCAAACCTCAGGGACGAAAATGGCATTTTACTCCTTAAATTAATTGACAAGAGAGGTTTTATGCATTATAAATATTCTTTGTGCAACAATTTTCCTGTTTGACCAATTTTAAATGTTTAAGATTAAAACGCAACCCAAATCGGAGCCATTCAGAAGTAAATGGGATAAAATTATCACCTCTATAAAATTTCAATTTAGTCACATGGGATTTACTTACGTGAAAAAAGTCAAAAGTAAGAGATGAAGAGAGGCAAACTTACAAAGATAGTTGCCTTGGACATCGAAAAATGCTAAAAGAGCATACCAATACCATGGAATCTGCACAATTCCCAAGATAGATTATAAAACAATGATTGAACTTTAACGGAAATTACTTAACACCTAACCAAAATTCACAGAAGATAAAGAAGACCGAAAAATTTGAAGCTTTATGAATATGCAGTCACATATAGATAAGTTTCTGACTAGGTGTGAAGGAAGGTGACGCTACAATGAATTCATGGCGTTGGTACAACATGATGCTTCCATTGACCACGGTCAAAGCCAGATAGCCAAAAAGTCCCAGAGTAACAGGTGAATTAGCACCTATAGAGAAGAAACAACCGACCATATAGTTCTAATCAACTAAAGAAACGACCTGGAACTAAACAAATAAGACAAAGAAAAGAAAAAAAAAAGACGTTGTTATTGGATGTCAACGTGGGATTACATTTCAACATTCAAAACAGGCATGGGTTTTGTTAAGAAATAAACAATAATAAAGTAGACATGAGTTCATGTTTTCTTGTGAATTCCAGGTTTATCTATCACACATATTGTTAAGTGAGTGCGTATTTTAGGTGGTTTGAATCCTTGCAATGTGTGTTTTTACTTCTATCTATCACACACACAAGTCTCAAAAAGTATATCTATATACTATATGCATACCTATACATCTAGCTACTGTGCATGAATTTTGTGTTAAGAACTGGCATCTTTTAGCATTAGCAATGATTGGCCTGTTAAGAATGCTTTTTAGATGTGAATAAGGAGGTGTTTGGGATTGCTTATTACACATTTTAAACTGTTATCTGCTTTTTTGGAATAAGCAACTTTAAACTGCTTACTCAAAACAACTTATTTCACTCACAAAAATCAGATAACTAGATAAGTAGCTTGAGCAATCTTAGACACTTTCAAAACAGCTTAATGTTGCATGAAAACACAGTAAGCAGATATGAAGTTTCAAGCAATCCCAAACACCCCCCTAAGATGTACTATTTTGTGACACTTTTCTAGTTTAAATCACTACATGTACCACTTAGGCATGTGGCCTAGTGGTCAAGAGGGTTTTCCTCTTGTGGAGTGACCCAAGTTCAAATCTTGGGGTGGGGTAATTTAGGAGTGTAGTCTTTGCTGTTCAAAAAAAAATCACTACAAGTACAATTTTGTTCATTTCCATAACAACTTTTAGTACCGTATTTCAAGAAGATGAATCCAGAAGGAATGACATGGTCTGCTAAACTTGTAAGCAGTTATTATTAGCACATATACATTACTATATTGAGCCATAATGTATCCCTTTGGTTTCTTTATCCTTTCTTTAAACTGGGTGTTCAAATATATATTTTAGTAATGAATGTATTGCCTCAATCTAGTAATTTCTGCAATTTAAGACCTAAATCCTCCTAATTATATGCCTCACAACTGTCTAACTGATACGATCTAAATAAAATAGCAGGCGATTTGATTGAATAGAAACAACTGGCCCGATTCGAGATGGGCAAAATCTCCAGTACAATACGAAATCAAGTTGATAAAAAACAAGAATGAAAATAACGAAGTAACAAAGCCTGCTAAAACATCTTTTCCAATTAACTGCTCCTGAAATTGTGCTTGTTAACTGCTCCCCACCACTCCAGTATCTCGTAGCTATTCTGACCCAGTGGGTCTACCCAATAACCAAACACCAAATTGAGCTGACCCATTTCATTCGATTCAACCCTTTACTTTTGTCTCCTTGTATAAACCTTTATTGGAGCTGTATCACTAACCTTATTTGAACAACTTGACAGATTTGTAATCATGAAATGGATTAGGTATTTAAAGAGCTATCAACTATGTATCACCACTCTTTGTTTTACCATCAACTAAGTCATTGTTTATCCTTACGAGGATAACTCTGTCCAAATCAAATTTCGCCAATGTCCTAGGTTTTGCAACAAATACTCCAACCAATTTCTCTCAATACATGTTGATTAAGATCAAACCTTTCTCAATTATCTCAACTGACTAAAACTGATTTATATCCTCATTGACGGCAGTAACTTAATCTAAGTTTCTAGTGAATATATTACAATCAGATAAAACCACTTAGGTCTACCGCTATCAGCATCACGTATCGCAGTTTCAAAACTCACAAAATCGAATGCATAAGTTACGAATTCAGTTATGAAAGCCAATCTTCTACGTTTTGCAACAAATACTCCAATCAGTTTCTCACAACATATGTTGATTAACATCTAACCTTACTCAATCATCTCAATTGACTAAAACTGATTCATATCCTCTAAGTTTCTCGTTAATATATTGCAATCAGATAAAATCACTTTAGGTTTACCTCTATCATCATGTATCACAATCGCAAAATTCACAAAAAATCAAATGCATAAGTTGCAAATCTAGTTACGAAAGCCAATGTTCTAGGTTTTGCAACAGTTTCTCACAATATATGTTAATTATAACATTAACATCAAATCTAAATCAACTAAAATCGTACATAATCGCTTAGGTTTACCGCTATCACCAATATTACGTATATCACAATTACAAAATTCACAAAATCGAATGCATAAGTTATGAATTCAGTAACGAAAACATCGAAATGAATGAGTGAGAGAACGATTGTGTACCGAGATTTGCGGATAGAGATGAAGTGAAGTTCATAAGTGCTAGTATGAAAGAGGTCAGTTGTCCGAGTAGCAAAACGGAAACCACCGTAGAAAGCTCCGATCTCCGCCACAAATTCCACCGGCTGCTAGTGTCGGAACTCATTGTTGTTGTTATCGGATAGCAGAAATGGCATCTGGATGATGAATTTAGGTTAACTTGTATGGGAAGTTACAGATCCCCAAACGATATTGTTAAATATCTGTGTTAGTGGCGGGAGATTATTATGTGGATAAGTTATCGAATAGTTTTTTTTTTTTAACGGGAAAGAAACTCACGTGTAAACTCACCCTGTTTGAGACTATGTTTACGGTGGAATCCTCGACCGCTGTGAGACCGTGATGTGTGGAAACTCGGATGGAATCCGTAAACCTTCGCCCCCTGTCAGGTTCGAACCCTGGATTAAAGCCCAAATTCGTCCCTTCACCCAAATGTCAGTCGAAAATGAACCAAGCAGGAATTAAACTTGCGTCTCCACCAGGGAGGGCAGGCTCTTTACCACTAGACCAAATTTTCAGTATAGTTATCAAATAGTTAAATTTAGGCTGACTCGACAATGGCAACTTTGCATGTTCGGTACATGGTACCGCAAAGACACCAACCTTGTGTTTTTTTAACCAAATACCAACCCCAAACCCAAATAAACACTAACCTGGATTACCGAATCCGACCTAATTTCTTTGCATCGATACTAATTTATTTGTTGGAGAATTGGGTTAACCCGAATAACCCGATTACGGTTTATAATTTTTTTACCAAACTACTCTACAAGATCAAAATTACTCTACAAGAACATTTTACAAAATTACTCTACAGGATCATTTGTAGAGTAATTTTGAATTGTATGTTGTTTGATAAAATTGCAGAGTAATTTTGATACACTTGTAGAGTAATTTTGATTATTACCCTACAAAATCAAAATTTTTACTAAATTACTCTCTAAAGATCAAAATTACTCTATAGGATCATTTGTAGAGTAATTTTGATAATTACTAATGATTACGAAAATGCCACCGCATTTTTTCAGCAAAACATTTGGTTCGTACGTTTTGTACGTTAAAATTATTTGTATTTGATCTTTTGTCTATATATTATATCATAAAATTTATTAATGTTGGTATGGAAAAACTTAAAATTTAGTTTCAAGAACTCAACATGACAGAATGAATATTTGTATAAAAAAGATAGAAAATAAAAAAGTGGGAGTTCATTAGCAGGAAACCATAGTCCAGCCCACTTTAAAGCCCTCGCTCGAGTCACAGGCTCATGTTACCAAGCCCGGCGATTGTCAAACACTACTCGCTGCTTATAACAAAAGCAAAAGTTTCTCATTCTTCGGATACGGGATATAAACACAAGCTTCTTGTGCTTTATCTTATTCATCTTGTCAAATACTTGACAGTTTTGCAAGTGACAGATTAACAAATATTACCGTGAAAACGACTTTGTTAAAATCAAATTTCGCTTTTAGTACTGTCTTTGTAACAATATGTACAACTTCTATGGCACAAAATACATGTCATTTAGTCTACATCTTAGTTCAACTAATATAGATACAATGTATTTATTTTAAACAGTTATGCAAAGCATAAATATGTCTATAGTTGTACATTCACAAAAACCAAATAATATCTAGAGTTTACCAAATCAACAGTAGTCAACACACTATACACTTTATCCCTCCTCCCATCATTAGTACCATCATCGACCGTCGTTCTCTTAATCAACTTTGGAAACTATTGGTTTTAAAACAACACTTGACGGGTAAACATAAACGCGCCTCCAAGACTAATGACTACTAACTGTGCCTCCAAGACCAATGACTACTAACTGTGATATGTGGACCATCAATAACAACATTTGCTCAAACGAGTTGCTAGTTCAAGTCTTTGAAAGTTGTTTTAACTCCATCATGAGACCTACATAACTCCAAATCGTTCGAAAGTTATTCCATCGGCTCCCTTTTTAGCTCTTTTGTATCAATTGCCTTTATCCAAGTTGGGAAGGGTATTTAAAGAAAAAGCAACTCAACTAACTTGTCACTGAAGTCATTCCGAAACTGTCATATGCCTAGCACATTATAGGCAGAGCATTTGGATCACAGTTTTTTTTTTTGGTCAGTAGTATCACAATTCAAAATTGTAGCTACTTGTCTAGTAGTAATGAAAAAAAAGGAATCTATATAGGTCTAAACTCAATGCCTTGAATAATAAGCCCGTTAAACTTCTTATCACCTTTATCACTCAATATAAGACACATAGGAATCTTTTCGGTGGTAGTAGTAGTTCTAAATTCCCAAATTTGTACTTCCATCCAACCATCGTTTCTCTGTCGTGGAAGGCCTTTTATTTCCGGCCTATAGAGTGGGTTGTGGGTGTTTTCATCAGCCTTTGGTCTAATAACGAGGGTTTGAGGTCTTACTAAATAGATATACCAATAATAATCATCTATATATTCTCCATCCTTCACTACCATAGGTGCCTCAAACCCGGATTGGTCTTCTGGTAATTTGTAGACAAGGTAACTTGCATATGTTGTTTGGGATGATACGAGTTGGGATTGGATTTCGCAGACTATACTAAATGTCCAAAACCTCAACACCATAGCTTCTCCAAATCTGAAAATTCATAGAAATAAAGCTTGCATGTAAAAGAAATGCTAGATTATCAACTTGTTCGCGCGCAATTTACTAGAAAGTTGAGTGTTTTTTAATCATTTTTAGTGTAAGCTTTAAATATATAGCATGTGCTGTATGCACACCTATAGTTTGCTACAACATATCTAATGTGCTTTGGTTTTTCATCACTCTTGATATGTTAAAACATATGCATTTCACACTCCATGCTTGTAACTTCACACACTTACATGAATAATGAATTGACTTTGTAATTGGGAACACAAACTTAATTAATGAAATGCAACATTATTAGAAATTTCTTAACTCGCGCATGATGCACAAGATTTGAAAAAGATAGAAATTTATACTAGAAAATTGGTGAGAAGATATAAAAGAACCTTGATTCGGGTAACGACAGTCTGTCCTCGTGTTGGACCCATATGCCAGCCGCTCTTGCTGATAGCATATGACATTTCTTCCCATTTTTGTCAAGAGAAAACCACTATCAAACAAAAATATAGATATGTAAGTATAGCAATTCAGTAATGCTAACCCTTTAAACAATGAAACAATGTTCACAGGCTCCACATCAACTACATATGCGCAAAAACGAATTCAGCAATTAAACTAAAGAATCATTCCTATCAAAGTTACCTTTTGACCATCACTGATTAACAACCCTTTGCGAAAAATTGAGTACGCTTCCTTCTTATAAATCCATTGCCCGTTATGTTTTGACAACTTCATTATGTCTTCATAATCAATTGGCAATTTTTCTTTCCAATTTACATCTGATATGGATTGTACATCCAACTTCTCTTCTTCTTCTGACACTTTATGTTCCACCTGTAGAACAAAACCATATTAGAATTTGATAAAATAATTAACCAATATAAATTTTTATTTGTAATCTTACTTTCTCCAAGGGTCGAAACTCTATGCTGTGTGCTTGTATCATTGTAAAAGAACCATAAAAACTGTCAAACAGAATTTCAAGAGCAACGACTCTGTCGTCACTAGTAAATTGATACAATTCAGATCTCCACCATCCATCTTCTGTTTTATACGCAAGGTGTGAGACCGAATATTTTGTCTCCCCTTGTAATTTATATTTGAGGGACATAAGATGACAATTTATCGCCTCGTCGACTGGGAATGTAAACTTGAACACAAGGTTCACTGTGTATGTGATTCCTGGTGAAAGGAATTGAGTTTCTACGCGTGTTTTGAATATCGCGTCCTTTGCAAAAGATATCATTTCACAATGCTCTCCCTTTTCATTTAACGAAAACCACTGTCCGTCCATTAAACAAGTTCATGTTAGTTTGGCTGACATGTATGCTACTAACATTGTATATGTTCTTCAGCAGGATTTTTGTAAATTAACAGTGGAATGTGATAGTTGAAGTATAATTAACATTCTACAAGTAAAAAAAGAATCCAAACTAGTGGATTATCAAGTCCTAATTGATACTCAAACGAACGTAAAATTATGGCTAACTTGTACGATATTATTAGACCAAGAAAACTACTCAAAAACTTGATTTTACAAATCCCTACCCAATACGCGGTATATATCGCTAACCTAACATGTTAGATTATAACTAGGATTGTTCACATAATTATCCTAAAGACATCCAAACCTAACTCGTTTAGAATGCTAGATACGGAGTAATTATCTAATCAAATAACGGGGACATGATAATTACAACTAATTATTAAATCATAATCACATTTAATAATCTATAATTATCTACTCCTTATAACCCTCCTTGAGCCTTGCACGCCAAGTTGGTTTCATTAATGATATAGCAAGTAATTACCGTTTTGCCGCCGTTCAGGAGGACCCCTTTGGACAGAAGTTTCAACAATTCATCTTTGTTACTGTACTTCAGAGGAGGTTCGGCGGTCTTAGTCATCTCTTCGTAGTAAGAAAACATTTTCCATTCGCTTAACTCTTGACTTCTAAGTGCAGTCTCAAGTTCTGTCACAATCTCAGCTATCTTTGGCCGATCTTCACGGGATTCCTTCAAACATCGATACGCAATGCCTGAAAATGTTTCTAAAGATCTCTGATCCAATGGTTGAATGGTCAGATTTTTAAAGATGATGTCGTTTAACTTATTCTGCTTATAGTTTTCAATCCACACGGGCACTAAAATACGTGTAAGACGACCATTTTCGTATGTACAACATAGTGTCCCACATAAAACTTCGAATAAGACCACACCGAGAGAGTATACATCTGATTCTTTCGTTAGGGTGCTCGTCATTGCATACTCCAGGTCACAGTACCCAGGGGTACCTGATGCACAGGTGATGATAACAGATTCCTGCTCATTAGCTGGGCCCATTTTTGATAGCCCAAAGTCGGAAAGTTTAGCTCTCCATTGGTCATCGAGAAGGATGTTGGCGCTTTTTATATCACAATGAATTAGTCTTTGGTGTGTCTCCCTTGGATCGTGAAGGTAGCTTAGTCCCTTCGCGACATCCAGACATATCTTGAGACGTTGTGTCCACGTGAGATGAGGGGAATTTAAATGACGGTCTAGGCTTCCACAAGATGCATACTCGTACACAAGGATCATCTCACCTCCTTCGTGACAAAACCCCAGAAGAGAGACAAGATTTTCATGCTTGTAACGGGACAGCATCGTGATCTCTTTCAAGAACTCAGGTAGTCCTTGTCCAAGCTTCTGGTTTAGACGCTTGATAGCAGCCATGTTTCGTCCCTTAGAGTGAGACACTTCTCCTTTATAAACCTTCCCGAAACCACCAACTCCAATACAGTTCTTCTCATCGTTGAAGTTGTCGGTGGCTGATTTTATCTCTTCCAGTTGGATTTTAAGATCTTGAAACTGATGCAAGAATTTCTGCAAGTATGCCTCCATATTTGTGAATCAAGTAACAAATAATGATGAAATTCAAATCAAGGAACACTGCAAGTGCACACAAGGTATCTGTAATCCCTCAAATTATAAGAATAATTTGCTTTGAATTGAACTATATTTAAAAAATGTTTTAAAGGTGACTATCAAGTCTCTCTAAAGTCTTCTTTAACAGCTGTTATTGTGTAAATGATTGCATGTAAGTTGCAAAAATTGCTATTCTTTCTATCTAGGTGTTATAGTTTTTCTTTTTAGAACATTATTCACAGATAAAACAATGAGTTTTTATCATAGTTGTTAATAGCAAATAGCAGACCGACCATAGCGACCAGCTACCTATACGCTACGTAGGGATAGCGACGAAATAACGCCTACTAATGTTTAGCAATAAAGGGGTGGCAAAATTTAAAAAATATATATATATTTAATACACCAGTTATATATAAAAATGCTAAAATAGCTAAAATACGCTATCACTAATCATCTAAATATATAAAAAAAAATTTATTTATCGCTACAGGGCCTGTAGTAACCCTTCAACTATACGCTACGCTATTCGCTATAGCAGGTGCTACGAGCGCTATTTACAACTATGCTCTGTATTACACTTTGGGTAAAAGTCTTAGAGGGTGTTTGGGGTTGAGTTTTGAAGGAGATTTTTAGATTATTGAGTTTTGAAATCGTAAATAATCAGTTTTGAGTGTTTGGGTAAAAAAAATTAAAAAATTGATTATTTGCGTTTAGAAAGTTACAAAACGCAGTTTTCCAAAAGCAGTTCCCCCCTACTGCAACAAAACGCAGTTTTCCAAAAATTGATTATTTGCGTTTAGAAAAGGATTTTCACTTGTTCATTTTTTTAAATATATATTTGTTAAACACTCAAATAGTTGATTATCTGTTTATTGTGATATCAAGCAACATAATCAAATCCAAACACTATCTTTCAACATCACGTTTTGTTACAGTTAATTATCTGATTCTGATTATTCAAAATGCATAATCTATTTTCAAAACTCAACCCCAAACACCCTCTTAAAAGTTACAAGATATGATTTTAATTTTGTAATAAGGTTGATGTTTAACACTAACTACCGTCAACTTTTCTATTAAATTTGGATTTAACTATAGTTTTTTAGTTTACTGAAATTAACAAAAGGTACCACTTATGCATTTAACTATATTTTTTATTTAATTACATAACCAATGTACTACTAAAAGTTAAATTTAAAAAACAAAAACCAAACCATTTACGTAAACTACTAAAAGAAATGAATAAGTGGCACCTTTTGTTAATAATCAAAAGGGGCAGAGGTAGGGACGTTTGACGGATATGCGATAAAAAGAAAAGTGGATATTGATTCTAGTGGATTCACTTTACGTGGAAAAGTGATTTAATAGGACATCCAAATTCCAACGAAACCACTTTAACTTTTAAAAGCTATATATGATTAACTCAAGTGAAATTGTGGTTCTATGATGAGTATGGGTGTTTTCTGAGTTTTTTTTTTTTTTTTTTTGGTTTTTTTTTTTCGGGTTTTTGGTTTTTTTTTCGGGTTTTTGGTTTTTTTTCATGGTCAAGTTCAGGTTTGGATAGGTTTTTTTCGGTTTTCAAGTTTAAATGTAAAATAAAATGAAACAAAAAGAAATTTACAAAATATTATAAAAAATCATATTGCTACTAAAAAAATATCAAAATTCAAACATTATTTAACAATTAACAATATGATATGATAATGTTCAAAAGTACGAAAACTTAATGTTCGAAATACTAGAGACTCCAAACTAAAACACATATATAAACAAAAGACAATAAATGTTCGGGTTTCGGGTTGATAAAAATTGACCCAATAATCAACCCATATAAGGTTCAGGTTTTTCGGGTATTCTCTAATTCGGGTTTGGGTGGCTTTGGATTCAGGTTTTTCGGGTATTCTCTAATTCGGGTTTGGGTGGCTTTGGATTCGGGTTGGGTTTCAGATGAAAATGGACATCCCTATCCATGAGGTGGGAGGTTTAAATCCTGTAAGGTGCATGTATAGTCATGTCATCAAGGCTTCGGCAATTCGAGCTGTTCTCATTCTCTAGCAGTAACATAAGAGTGGTCTCTCAGATAACTTGATATAATACATAATGCTTTACTTCCTTGTGGCTTGTAAGAAACGGTATATCTTAGACAACCAGCTGGCTTCGTTGACAAAACTCGACCCAATCATGTTTGTCTTCTACACAAGTGTTTATATGGGCTTAAACAGGCTCTCCGGGCATGCTTCCAAAGTTTATCTTCTACACTGTATCAGCTTGGCTTCTCGAGCCCTGAAACTAATCCCTCCTTGTTTATTATGAAGTCTTGGGGCACTCTGGTCTATGTTCTCGTTTATGTTGATGACATCATTGTCACCGGCAACAATTACAAGGCAATTAATGATGTTATATCATGGTTAAGTACCTCATTTGCAGTTAAGGATTTGGGAGATTTACATTATTTTTTGGGTATTGAGATCATACCTCATGGTAGGAACATTATATTGTCACAACACAAATTTATTTAAGAACTTATTACTAAAACTGGGCTTTCTAAATGTAAATCGGTTTCATCTCCAATAAGCATTTCTCAAATCTTAGCCCTTGGGCTTTCTAAATGCAAACGGGTCACGGCTGTCCGAATGGACATCCGATCGGATGACCATCCGCTCGGATGACCATCCGATCAGATGGCCATTCGACCGGAAAGCCATCCGATCCCTTGAACTCTACACCGCCTTAGCTGTCAACATCACCTATAAATAGGGTTGTTCACCCTTCATTTCACACTTTACTCTCTGCCATTCGACCTCACGCACTCTCAGGCACTTTTATCGAGATTCAAGGCAAACTCGTAAGTATTCTTCCCCGATTTTTGTACAACTTTCATCATTCATCACTTCTACACAATATTCTTCATCAAAATCACACGAACACTTCAACTTTTTCATGAAAACCAACTGACGTGGGTCTCTTGAAGGTGGTTTCCACTCAGTTGTTGGTACAAACCGTGGTGGATCATCATTTAATCAAGAACGGCCCTAGATCTAAAGGATTTTCACAACTTTTATACAAAAACTAAAGGAATCTCACACTTTTACACGATATCTGACGGAATTTCACATGTTTTCGGCTTATACCTAATGAACACCACGTTTTACAACTGATTTTTCGGACTCTTCTTCAATTTTTATGCAAAACCTTGGTGAGATCAGGCTCAAGCAGACTTTTGACTCGTTCCTTAGTCAAGAGTCGGCTAGGAAAACTGAATTCCACCGGAAAACGGGACGATTGACGGTCCAAATGTCGCAACCCCCGCCCCTACCTGTCCCGGGAACGGGCGGGCGCGAACTCAGTGTCGGTGGTATCGGTGTTTATTAATTTAGCAGCGGAAATTACATCAGGACCGTAGTTAAGAAATATTTTATCAGAGTAAAACACCACATTGTATATAAATAAACACATTGGGATGAAACCCAAGTTTTCATTACAAACTGATTTATAGGGATAAATCCCATTTTATTGAAATAAAGCGCCTTATTTATTTAGGTAACTTTTATAGCCACTTTTCCAAGCCTTCAGTGCTGTCCAGCTGGCTTCTAATTGGCTTTCACATTGTGTTACCTGAAACGTGTTTTAAAAATAATTTGTCAGTGGGAAATACTGATGAGTGAATCCCAGTTTCAAGAAATGTTAATTTAATTTAAACAGTATTGAGAGCGATTACAATGTTTACATCTACCCAATTACTCATTCAGTACTGTCAATCCTGACTGGTGGGTCATATTACACATTGGCTAACTCTTCGTCCAATGGTAACGTGTCTCACATTTTGTATACAAAACCCCAACATACCTGCAGTAATTGTAGAATTACAAAGACTCAATCACTACTAAATTGCATTGTAAAATATTTAAGGTTTTGTAAAAACTGTTTACAAAAAGGAGATTACTCACATTGCTGTCTTAGAATATCCTTTAGGGTTTCCTGGTGACAATCTATAATTTACACAAATGCACATGTAACAACACGCACTTCCGTGCGTTGTTACTACTCGATATACTCGTTACGCCTAGCACCAGAGATTCGGATCATAATGTAACTATATCGCATACATCGCTATTCGAAGGATAATCGAATATTTTCGCAATATATTATAGCTACATCACATCACAAACACTAACACTCACGATGACATTGAGTGAGGACCTATTCTACCCTCCTCGGTGGCCGTGATGTGTCGAAACACAGACAACTAACGCTAACAAAGACTCTCGGGTGAGTGCTATAGCTCCAGTCGTCGTGACGATGATGACAATACGAGTGAGTGGTACCCCGTAAGTCATTGTGGCACAACACACAATAACGTTCACGATGACATCGAGAAAGGACCTATACTACCCTCCTTGATGGCTGTGAAACGTCGCTAATAATCGCATACTCGAATCGAAAACCGTTTGTTATATCGAAACTTTGGAATGTGGATACGTAAATATGACCCCTGGTGATATATATACATATATAATCATAATATAAATTAACTATAGAAAGCGCGTACCCCAAAAACTATCGCAACGCTCGAAAACGGAAGAAATCCCCCGCGCCGGAGTGGCCATCCGAATGGACAGCCTCATCCAAACGGATGGGCCATTCGAACAGATGGGCCATCCGAACGGATGGGCCATCTGACCCAGTAACCCCAACTTCCACTTTTGCCTATAAATAGCATGTCACATCACTGTTCAAGTGACGTGACAGCTCCCACTCGACCAAACACGCTCTAAGACCCTTTTCTCTCGATTCCTCGCGATTCCGGTAAGATTTCAACCTAAAACTTGTACTTCTATGATCTACACTCAATTCTACATCATTCTGTCTTTTAAAACTCAATTTCTAACCGTGAAATCTACTGATTTGAGGTGTTTTAAGGTGATGTCACCAAGAGTTCATATGAACTTTAAAGTGTGACCTCATCCCACCATAAACGACTCAGATCTGGGTGATTTCCACATGTTTTTATAACAATCTCACCTAAAAATATATGTATTTAATCAAGAAATGAACGATTTCGGGATTAAACATGAGAAACCGTCAAGAACGGTCAGATCTGATGGAACGGGGTGATTCCCGGCCGTTAGAACGGGTCCAAACTGATGAAATATCATTGTTTAAAACGATATCGCAACACCTCAGTGAAACCACACGTATTTCTTCCGAAAACACTCGAAAACAGTTAATCGGAACGCAAAAACAGACGTGTTATCCGCCAGATAACATGTCATCCGAACGGACCACATGCCATCCGATCGGATAGCATGTCATCCGATCGGATAGCATGTCATCCGATCGGATAGCATGTCATCCGACCGGATGACTATCATCCGATCCGAGCACATGTCATCCGATCCGGACACATGTCATCCGATTCGAACACGTGTCATCCGATCCGAGCACATGTCATCCGATCCGGACACATGTCATCCGATCCGAACACATGTCATCCGATCCGGACACATGTCATCCGATCCGAACACTTGTCATCCGATCTGAAACCATGTCATCCGATCAGAACCCTTGTCATCCGACCAGATGAGCACCATCCGACGGGACAGCAGTCTTTACGATACTATTCCCGTTAGACCGTGCATCGCTTACTATACCATTCAATGTTTAACGCAGACGAACTCCTAACCAATCCAATCAAACTGTGCTTTCGCTAAACACGCGCTGTGAGTATACTTGAACCCCTTTTTAATCGCATTTTGGGTGTAACATACGTTTCTAACAAATCGAACTTATCAAACGAATTATTCAATCAATCGAATTATCACTTGCGAATAATTGTTATGCATAGATATACGTGATGCTAGTTGCATATGTGCTAGGGCTTATACTCGCGACGTCCCACCACGACTAGTATAGTACTATTGCGCCCGACGGGGTCTAGTTTGCCATCGCATATTCGAGCATCGAGGACTTAGTTGGTAGTATCAGCTTTGTGAGTATATATGTCGTGTGTGTTACGTTTATGCATGTGGAAATTCGCTACACATTGTAATCTATTACGCTACATATCAAACCTGTATACTCGCCAATACTTTCGATTGACAAATATTTTAACGTATGTTGCAGGTTAGATCGCAGGCTATTTCAAATCAAGCTAGGAAGTCTAGAAACTCAACTAAAATCTAGGTTGTCGGATTTGTATTGTTCGAAAGGACAAGAAATCTGTGATAACTTATGTGATTGTATTATTTGTTAGTATGGGATAACGAATGTATTAAATATTATCGCAATATAGTTGTTATGGATTCTCTTGAGCAATCTGATTCGCCTAGTGCCGCGCCCCGATGATACCGCCATCGGTTGGGGTGTGACAGATTGGTATCAGAGCCATAACTATAGGGAATTAGGCAAGACTCGACCTAGTCCGGGTCGACGTCTTAGAAATTGACCTAGTCTATAGTCTAAGTACCAACAGGCCGACTCGTACGAACCCAGTAGGGTTTGTATCGGGCCTACTCGATACTCTCGATCGAAATTGCTAAAAGCTACAACTTTGTGTGAACACCGCGTACTACAACATCACACGAAGAAGCCTTTCCTAAGGCTGAAATACTACTTAGCCTTTCCTAAGGCTGACATAATACACGTGTTTTCGAAAATACTCGCATAACGAAACCGAGTGATCCAGTCGAGACCAGGTGTGAAAACCGAGAACTCTCGATGGGATCGCTCACTCAGCGCATTTTTCTAGCACGAGAACCTTTCATCGAGTTAGGAGTGACGTCCACATCTCGACGAAAGTCTCCATTTCGAAATCAAGTGGAACTCACGAATTTATTTGAAGGGCATAACCACAAATAGGAACGAAGTTGTTAAGTCAGGGGTGAAACCCGTACCTTAATAAGTCGTTCCACTCTCTATAAATTGGTTTTCAAAAAGCTCTCACCAAGGACTCGACTATCACGATAACTCGAGCCACGCAATGACTAGGAAGACGAATGCCATGAGCTGCATCACAGTGGAAGCATGAAATCTTCAAGGTCAACGCGTGTCACACCCCGATTTCCACGTGTCACCGGTGGGCCCGGTGGGGGATTATCGTGACGTCATGGTTGGTAACGTATTAGTCAAACAACACAATAATTATTATGCACAGCGGAAGCAAATTTAAAAAGATATAATACAACCGAATTTAATTATTGTAATATCAAGTATCACAACGTTCGATTGTTTATCCACAGAACGGATCGAAATAAAATAGAAACAATGGTTCAACAGACTTCAGGCATCCTAAGCTTGCGAGACTTTTTATTGATGCTAAGGAGACAATCCAGCCAAATTTCGTTTAGTACCTGCATTAAGTCTTTTTGGGAAAATACGTCAGTTTACACTGGTAAATACAATCAACTGACTCATTTTGAAAAATGATTTAAAATTGGTTTGGATGCACATGGCATAAACATTTTTATAACTTGGGAGAATTATTTAATATTATAATCTTGTGAACGAATTACATGTTACTTGTGCGTTCAGTAGCCCGGATCTTGTCCGGGTTAAAGATCAATAGACACACCACATCATAGAGTTATACACTGACGGGTGTACGCCTACACCCCGTGCTCAGGTCGTGGCCATCTCGTAAGATGATGCCAAGGATATCCGGGACATGGTCATTAACCCCCCAAAGGCTTTAAGTAATCAAGACTGTTTAAACGAGCCGATCAAATTAGTCAACTACCCACTCAACTGTGGAGATTTGATGCTCGATCAAGCGGTATACTATATACCGTAACCCAAGCCCGTACAGGGAAAATAAGTTAAAAGTATTTACCTAAGCAAGTATAATTCACAATTAGCAAAATGCACGTAGCTTTTACTGGTCCTCCTAATCTGGAACGAAGGTTTTATAATAACCTATTAGAATCCTAACGGGTCTTTAATTAAGCTTAAGCTTAGACCGGCTAGTTTCAAAGATACGGTTCGTACGCACGATTAAGAGAAGACCGGATAGAATGTGATTTAGACCCAACAAGTTTGAAGACTTGTTTAATATGGGTTTATTATTCACACTCTGGATTTTGAGATAAAACCGTTAAGGTTTGACCCGTTTCGGCTAATTTATGTAAACTTGTTACATAAACCGAACCGTACGCGTAATAAGCGTGACGGGTATTCATGAGAGCTATTTACAGGTTTCCTAAGTTAATTATGCCTCAAATATGTTGTGACATCAGTAAGATGTCTTTCATTATGCCCGAAACGTGTTTAAACACAAACTAGGCCCCGTAGGGGTAGTTTGGTCATTTTAAAGGTTGTAAAAGGGTTTAAGTGTTTAACTGAGTTACAGGTCTGATGAAATCAGTAAACATACTCAAGTTAATGAGTTATAACAGTAAGATAAGGCATATATGTGAAATTTATCATTTTTAACCAAACTATGCCCCGTAGGGGTATTTTGGTAATTTCACATAAGCCGAAAAGCTTAAAACTGAAGTCTGAGTTTATCAACCTTTGCTTACTGTTAAAATATTATAATTTGCCTCATATATCAGTAGGTATCAACCCGGGTATGTCCTGTAGGTCCCTCTCGAGGATGAGATAAAACCTTATCCTTGTTATATCAAACACACTAGCGAGTGCGGAATCCAAGCTAGCATGCAACCGAGATTTCATACGAGAACAAGCACAAACACAACACACAACATTCAACGATTAACACCACTAGTATTAATGCGTATGAAAGGTTCGGTTACAAGCCCAATGTTCACAGATGTATTCTGCAAACTCTCAAAGTTCTCTCGTGTGTGTTCTCTCTTCTCTCTTCTGTCTTCTTACTTTTCACACAACACACTACATGGGTATATATACCCGACACAGCAGGTCTGGTCGAAGGATCAGACAGATTGATCGAAAGATCATCTGTCGACCAGAAAGCCATCGAAAGATTCACAAATACCTCGAAGGATGATATCCTTCGAGATATCCTTCGAGTTCATCCATCGAAGGTTTATGTTTCGAACTCATCTATCGAATGTTCATCTTTCGAGCTCATCGAAGGATATAAAACAATCCTTCGATGACACATCCTTCGATACAAACAGCTTACAACATTTTTCTAACTGTTTGGTCAAGTCAAACCAGGAGGATGGTTGACTTGGTCAAACTTACATCAACCTTACATTAAAGACATCGTTTTGTATCATGACGAAATACAGACAAAGTACAGACACAAGTGCACCAACAAACTCCCCCTTGGCTGTAGCTTTGTCTCGATCTTCGTGTCTTCAAGTCTTCAAGGCCGAGTCGAACCGAGCCGAGTTGCGTCCACACAAAGTGTATCAACAAACTCCCCCTTGGACGCTACTCGTGATGGTTCGTCTTCTGTGACTTTCATGTCGGAGGATCTTCAAAGTCTTCACGCGTCGTAAGTAGAAAGTATATCAACAAACTCCCCATTTAACTTAGGTAGTGTGTCAATAAACTCCCCCTTAGATTGAACTCTCCATTGAGTCATGCTCGTGAATCTTTTGACTTGTCAATTCTTCAGATCCTTGTGGTGTTGATGAAGGGACAGCGGCAACTCGATCATTTTATCCTTTGAGTGCCTCCACTTCGTGTCTTCATTCCAAAGCTTTTCATCGAACATGTTCTCCTCGCCTTTAGCATCTGCACATGCAAGAAAGCTAAACGCATAATGAGAACAACCGCTTAGAATATAGTTAACATTTAAACTAACGACACATATGAGATCAAATCTCAATCAGACACCAACCGACAGCAGTTTGAAAGTTTAGAAAAATATTCATTTTAATCCTTTAACTTTCAAAACTCGTTAACTTCGACTGTTTATGAAGATGCAATTGTTTTCCAGCTTACGATCAGGATTTTGGGTAGGATAGACTCGAGTTCCAACATCGGTCAATCAAAAATAAACTAGAAGAAAAATCTTTTTGGATTTTATAAAGTTTAAATTAAAACACACCTAAAATCTTTTTGAAATTTTCATTTTTCAAATGTAAAGACGGAAAGCAATAAATAAATAAATATATACAAAGATGCATAAACAGGAAACATTAAGTAAATATTTACAGACATTCTTTTTGCGAGTTTCGAGGGTAAGAGAATCATATCAGTGTACGGTCATGCCAAAACGCTCTTGTTGTTCAGTTAATTAACATTTAGATAAGCATCCTATAACAATTATCGGTATTGTTGTCCACTTAAGCTCAACTTATCATATGTAATCATGGCGAGGGGATACGTTAAGGTATGATTTATACTTACCGACCGGTGTTCATCCACATCACGACACATTCCCGTATCAAGGTATGCACGAGGGTTCATCTTACCGGTGAGTATACCGATTATCATCTGTTTGACCGTATATGATGTGAGATTCTCACTTATTTTGATTTGAAAAACAAGCCCTTTGTGATAGAATCACTTATTGATGAGGAACTTGATTTTCATATGCATGAGGGCACAGGAGCAAGTCCGTGAACAGGTCAGTACTTTCGTACAGCAGAGAGACGAACTTGACTCCCGGAAAGAATTTGTGATATATAATCACTTATTTGTTTGGACATGTGATTGTTGATCACTTATTGAGGTCGTATGCAGTATGTACACGTATGTATGGTATCATGGAAGATCTAGACTTGCGTCCCCGTTATTTTTCCGGTAAAAGATACAACCATGATACCCAGATGATAAGCAGCATAAAGACCGAATATCTCAGAACCTCGGCAATCTCTCAAACGAAATTTCGGTACTAAGACCATATGCCAATGAATGGTTCCCACCCAGTCCTCAGTCGATTTAAGATTTATATCACCCTGCACACTTTAACATGATTGTGAGCCTACCGATACATCTTATATAGAGCTGCTTATCGTTTTTCATTTAAGGTTTAAAGAGGTTTAGACAGACCACTGATGTACTATCATTTTCTCTTTTGCTCGCCAGGAAACTCATTTTTGTTTTTCTATTGTTTTTGTGTTTTTGAAATTTTTCGATGTTTTTGGATTTTCGAATTTGGATTTACTCCCCCTAAAATCAATAAACTAAGATAAAATTTAAAGCACAAAGGTATTTACAAAAATGATTTTCCGATGTTGGTTAAATCAATGCCGTTTACCAAAATTAATTTTGAATCAGAAATGATTTATCGAATTTTGGAAAAAAAATGAGTTGGCATGTCGGTAAGCGGTGCGGACCATGACAACATTGTCTGGCCAAAGAGTGCTGAACGAGATAATAATTCACAAAGCAGCTTAAATATCGACAAGTATAGGAGAGATTAGAAATTCAAAACCGTATCCTTCAACTGCTTCGTGCATTGTCAGGAATCTGAGTGCTCTCCCAAACTAGATATCCACCCGGTGTGGATTTCAAAGTCGATTTTGTAGCTACTTAGAAATCTCTTCACAGCAACAAGATCAGAAACCTTTGGGTCCGGCTGGTCTTCCACATTGCACCAGCGAAGGTTTTTGTCTTTCTCTTGTGAAGTAGTGTGCGGTTGTTCAACCCATGCCAAGGCATCCGCACACCCGGTTGGTTTGTTCAACAAACACATTTTCTTCAAACACACCACGAAGAAATGTACACTGCACGTTCATCTTGTAGATAGTTGAACTTTAGACGTGCTGCAGGTGCGTACATTTTGATTTGAATCTATCCCGGGGACCCGATCAAAGCCTTGAACATTCACATTTTGAAATGATTTTCATTTTGTCGAAGCTTTTCAATCTCTTTCAACAGACATTTCTGTTTCCCTTTACTTTTTCTCTCCATCAAAGGCAGCAATTTCTTCCGTTGCCTATTTTGTGCAAGGATGCTCCACTATCAACAATCTTACGACTATCGAAAGTTCCTCCTGGAATATCCTACACACTCACTCAAAAATTAGTTGGAGAGAGGGACCCAAGCCTTTGTGGACTTGGGTCGTCCTTGATCATCAAGAAAAGTGATCTCAATCACTTGATGATTAGGAAAAAGAACCTGTGGTGCTCCCCCTGACTGAATTACCTGTTTTTGTTTCCAAGCTGTTTGTCCTTTACCAGTATTTGCATTAATTGTTTTAGCATTTACTGGTTTTACAGTTTTAGGTTTTGCTTGAACAGGTTTTTCTTCTTTGACCTCTGATTTTAAGGCCTTTTCAATTACCTTTTGTTTTAACTTCTTTTCCCTTTCTTTCAAGACACGTGGGTCTTGTTTCGGGGAAAATGATCGTTTTTGGTAATTGGTTTCTTGGGGAGCACTTGTTTTTGCCTTCAACTTTTGCAGGTATGGGCAGTATCTTACAATATGCCCAATTGTGCCACACTCAAAACACATTCTCCTCTCTACAAACCTCGGAGAAACATGTTGATGATCAGACGGAGAACCAGACAATGAACTTTGTGATCTAGACGTGCTTGGACCTAAATCACCTCCGTTGGTGTGTTGGGTGTAGTTATTTTGATCATTTCGTTTTAAAATTCTAACTTGTTTTACAAAATCAATGTTAGATTTATCCTGAAATGTTTCAAGTTTATCTGAACCCGTGGATCCAACAAAGTTCACTTTCGGTTCTCTTTTCTTAACAGGAGCTCTTTTGTTTTGCACCCATTGTTGTTGAACCTTAGGTGCTTGAACATTCTTGTTCTGAGCCTTATTTCCCTGTACCTTACCTTTTCCGGAATTGACTTGTTGTTTTCGCTCAACTTGTAGTTTTTGGTTTCCGTATTGTTTTCTAATTTGTTCACACGGAATTGGATCACATTGAGTGACGGTAACTTTGCCACTTTTGTTCCCCAAAAACTTATCAGTGCATCCTTCAAAAATTTGCTCAATTAAATCTTGATTTACATTTTTAATTGGAAAATCTTTGTTAGAGTAGATTTTGCTATCTCCTTTGAGCGTGTACAACAAGTTACTCCCTTCAAAACTTGATACAATCGACTCCATTTCTTTTGACATTTCAGTCTTACTCGGTTTCACTGGTGGATCACACAGGATGTGATTCTCGATTGGAATATCTGTTGTAACCGAGTTAGACTGTTGGTTCACAATTTCATCAGATTCATCATCCGAAGAATCAGTATCCTCAACAACGGGAGGACTCTGTTCCTTAACACACGATGAATCTGTCACACTTTTCTCAGATTCTGATTGACCCGAGGATGATGTACCAGTTGTGAACCCGAGGCCTGCTGCAAAGTCATCTAGACCGAGTGGCACAGTAGGTTCAAAACGGGGCATATCCTCGTCATCAGGCAATTTGGAGTAATTGTGATTCATTGGGGGAGGACATGATTTGAATCCCATACACTTCTTATCCCCCTTTTTCTTTTGAACATCAATAATGTGATCCAATACATAGCGGGAATTGGAATAACTTTCCAATTTCTGCTTGATTGTTTCACATTCACATCGAGCGGTTGCCAACTCTACCATCTGCTTTTCAATTGTGTCTATAAGATCATTGTTAGCATGTTGTTTTCGCAAAACAGCTTTTTGTAATTCTGAAACATCATGTCTTAATGACGCAATTGTTGTTTTAAATTCCTTTTCATTTCTGGTTAAAAACACGTTAGCTTCAGTTGCTTTAGCAAGATCTACAATCAATTGTTGATTGTGTTTGAGTGTGATTTCAACCTGACTTTCCTTTTCTGCATATTTAACATTTAAACTATCACACTTTTCACAGCTAACTACAGTGGGTTCATCGACACATACCTGACCTGATGAACTGTCGACATTAGCCATAAAGGCTGAATGGAGAGAAGACGAAGAGTAAGCAGCTTGATCCATCAAATTAGATCTTCTTTCAGTTCCTGCTGCAGCTTCTTCCAAAAGCTCATCAATATCTGCATCGACTGACGCACTTGATGTCTCATCCACATGATCATTTCCTGAAGTGGAGGATTCTTCATCTGAGCTTCCACTATAACCAGAACTGTCTTCATCTTCAGAAGATGCAACACCATTGGTGGAAGATTCTCCACCACTGGCGTGCTTTAAATCCTTTACGACTTCAGCAAAACATGCTGTTCCACCATTTCCTCCTTCTCCAAGCTGAAGCGACCAATCACAACCCTCATCTATTTGAACCACCAGCCCCCGGTTGGCATTTGATGACCCTGCTTGGCCTTGGTTGTTGACAGGTATCAACGTACGAACATTGTTCCCGTTCTGGTTCTGCTGGTTGCCTTGATTTCTGAACGGATTTTGATTTCCATGCTGAGCTGGTCTTGTGCATTCCCTTTTGAAATGACCTCGTTCGCCACAGTTAAAGCACTTGACAGCTTGCTTGTCGAACCCATACTTGGTGTCTTTCTTGTTTTCCAAGTTGGTTCTCCCCGTCCTTTCCATAAACTCCTTTGCTCTTCGAATTGCACTAGCAAGAGCCCATTTGATATCCATCATTTCAAACTCTTCTTTATCCACTTGCTGATAATCTTCATTGGTTAGATTGATATTCCCAATCTGACCTGCGATCAATCCACTATAAGCACTAACCAAGGTATTCAACATCTCCATATGCTCCTTGGCTACTTCGACACTGACTTTGGAAAAGTTGGAAGTGTCTAATCTGACTGTGTTAGGATTGGAAGTGGCTTGAAAGTTTGAAGAGCTTCCATAAAACCCTTGCTGTTGCGGTTGTTGCTGCTGAGCTTTCGGTTGCACATCTGGTCTTGAATACATCATCGTGTATGCCGAAGAATCAAACTGATCTGTTGTGGAAGGTCCGGTGCTTGAGATGAAAGCTGTTTGAAGCTTCGCGTGTTGAGAAGCTGGTTTTTCTCCACTGATACCTCCTGCAATCCCAAAGTACATTTCTGGATTTTGAGGAGTTTGTGTTCTTTTTGCTTTAAGCTTTTCTTCTACATCCTTATTCTCCAATCTTTGAATTAATTCATAAACGGTGATTGTGTCTAGGACACCATTTTCTTTGAGAATTTCAAGATAACTGCTCCACTTTGCTGGTAAGCTATCAGCGAATCTCTTCACCAATTCTTGTGGAGTGGCAGTGACTTTAAAAGCAAACATCTCGCTCAACAAGTGATGGAACCTTGTAGATAACTCTGCCAAAGTCTCATTCTCCAAACACGTGAATCCTTCAAACTCTTTCTTCAGTAATTCTTGCTTGATCTTTCTAGATTGAGCATTTCCTTCACAACGTAACGTGAGCATATCCCACAAGCTTTTAGTAGTCGTGCAGTAAACAAACTGGTGGTAAATGTCTTTGTGAAGAGCTTGTGTGAGAATCATGAATGCTTTCTTTTCTAACTCAAACTTCTTCTTATCTTCTTCAGACAAAGTGCTGTAAGTTTGTGGATTAGATCCTGCAACTTCCAACTCATTTTCAAAAGCTGTGAAGAAGCACATCCATAGATCTTGACCTTGTCCCTGAACATAAGTTCTCAGCCTTTCTTTCCACCATCCCCAATCATTGATGTGATTTAGCTTTGGCGGTTTTGTGCTTGTACCAGTTTCACTGTCGTTCTGCATCATAGATTGAATGCTGTTGCTTTGATTTGTGACCAAAGCCCATTGATTTGCAGTTATCATTGCAGCTTGAGGTGGGGCAATAGCTCGCATCCATGCAGTTTTGTCGAAATCTGACGTAGATTGCGTTGATTGCATAGCTGATGATTGTGGAGTCGAAGTTATTTGAGTCCACACGGTTGGATCCCACTGACCGTTTGTTCCCATTTTATGAAAATTTTATGAAAATTAATATATTAAGTGAAAATTGATTTAAAATTTGAAAAATAAGTTTTCTCCTTTTAAAAATTTAATTTTCACAAACTATGTTAAAATCTCGAAGGATAACAACCAGCCGAAGGATCAAGAATCGAAAGACCTGAAAAGCACAACCTGTTAAACTTAAACAGACAAGGATCGAAAGATCAACACCTGTTCGAAAGATAGACACTTGTTCGAAGGATCAACAGTGTTCGAAAGATCACTGTTGAATTTCGAACAATGACTTCGAAAGATTCACCAAGACGAAGGATCCTTATCTTTCGAAATGTAACAGTAGCTCGAACAATATATCCTTCGAAAAGATTCCTTGGCTCGAGAGATAACTCACTGACTTCGAAAGATGTTCGAAGGATGGGTATCTGTCGAACCTCCTTGATCGAAAGATGATCTTTCGACTTCGAAGGATATCTTTCGATGAGTACTGACACAGCAGACAAACAGGTGACAGGTTGGTGAAAAAGGTGACGGGTTGGTAAATCTTTCGGCAGAAAGTATGGTTCAGACCATCATTTTCTGCAAAAACAGATTTTGTTTGATTATTTTAATCAGTTCACCCTTTCCAATACACCAATAACTTTCGAAAATAACTAAACAAGATCAAAAGATGTAAACTTTGAAGAACACTTGAAGATATTATGAACACAATGGGTTTTCCGGTAAAACTACAAACTTCCGAAACCGGGTTTTGCTTGAAACTTCACTAAAAATCAACTTCTAAAATGTGAACATGAAAGAAAAAGTGATTTTTATAAGAACTTCCAGCAAAACAACAAGATTTAAACCCGATTAACAATGTTTTTCAGAAAAAATATAACTTTTCAAAACCCGAAAAACAGCAAGAACACCTCGGTTTTAACAAGGAGAAGAGCCAAAGCTCTGATACCACTTGTAGGTCCCTCTCGAGGATGAGATAAAACCTTATCCTTGTTATATCAAACACACTAGCGAGTGCGGAATCCAAGCTAGCATGCAACCGAGATTTCATACGAGAACAAGCACAAACACAACACACAACATTCAACGATTAACACCACTAGTATTAATGCGTATGAAAGGTTCGGTTACAAGCCCAATGTTCACAGATGTATTCTGCAAACTCTCAAAGTTCTCTCGTGTGTGTTCTCTCTTCTCTCTTCTGTCTTCTTACTTTTCACACAACACACTACATGGGTATATATACCCGACACAGCAGGTCTGGTCGAAGGATCAGACAGATTGATCGAAAGATCATCTGTCGACCAGAAAGCCATCGAAAGATTCACAAATACCTCGAAGGATGATATCCTTCGAGATATCCTTCGAGTTCATCCATCGAAGGTTTATGTTTCGAACTCATCTATCGAATGTTCATCTTTCGAGCTCATCGAAGGATATAAAACAATCCTTCGATGACACATCCTTCGACACAAACAACTTACAACATTTTTCTAACTGTTTGGTCAAGTCAAACCAAGAGGATGGTTGACTTGGTCAAACTTACATCAACCTTACATTAAAGACATCGTTTTGTATCATGACGAAATACAGACAAAGTACAGACACAAGTGCACCAACAAACTCCGCCTTGGCTGTAGCTTTGTCTCGATCTTCGTGTCTTCAAGTCTTCAAGGCCGAGTCGAACCGAGCCGAGTCACGTCCACACAAAGTGTATCAACATGTCCAATATAATTTTAATACATACTTTGCGCTAAAAACGCTTAATAAGGCGATTAAAGGCCATTTCCGGGTTCGATACTTACATCTGATATTTTTATATTTCCAGAAGGCTAAAAATAATTTATTTATCATATGTGATCAGTAGCAAAAGATTTGGAGTCGTTTAGATGTGTAAAACTCATTTTATGGCCCGTAAGGGCAAAACCGACAATTACAGGATTAAGCCTACGACTACTAGTTATGCTCAGCCTAAAATTCATTAAAAATCTTTAAAAATCCCAAAATAATATATTGTATCAGTGGGTAAAAGATTTGATATCAAAAAGTAGGCTTAACTAGGCTATACGCTAATTACGCCGTTTTATTAACATAAAGCATTCATTTTGCGATAATGAGCATAACTCTTAATCTACAATTCAAACTGATGTCAAACTTTGCATATAAGTTTATATATCAGTAATTAAAGTTTCTACTCTTTTACATTTCCAAAAATCACGTTTTAACGTAATAAGGGCATAACGGTCAACATATGAGCAATTAACGGAAACATGCATATTAATTTGATAACTAGTGAACCAAGGTGTAACATCACAGAGGGTTATTCTAACATGTAACCTAGTCCAATTAAAGCTCTGAGGCATTTCTAAAACATGCCTAAACGGGTCATAACTGAAAGTCAAAGTGAAAGTCAAACTATGTGACTTTCGGTTCCGAACCGGGTCTAAACAGGAAATTGTCGAGTTGAACATGTTTAGACATGTTCTTACACTTATTACTAAGTTATAATAATGATCCAACAGGTTGTATATGATCTACAATGTTAATTATGCATAAATAGCATTTTAGGCTTCCTGTTGACTTTTTAAATATAAGTTTGACCCGACTTTTGACCTGGTTAGAGTGGTGATCAGGGGAAACCCTTTTGAGGTTTTATTACCCACATAAATACCAACTTATAACTACTTTTGATTCGAGATATGCCTGAGCCATTAATCATTAATCTCGAAGTCAAACCGTAATTACGACGGTTTGACTTTTAGCTAATTAACTAAGCTAAACTTAATTAAAGAAGGACTAGCAGACTTACAAGAGTCCTATGCACGAGATATGATCAGTTGAGAGCAGACTTGAGCTCCAGAATTTATCAGATTGCAAGAGAATGGTGTGAGGAATGTTTGTGAACTTGAAGGCCATTTTATAGTGGTTTCAATCACCATAATTGGTTGAAAACCAAGTCTACAACAGTCCACAATTGTTCTACACATGTCCCTCAGTGCCTAGAATAGTTTAGGGGTCGCCCATGTTGCATTAATGTCGAAAAAGGATCGGTTTTCCGCGTTTGCAGGAGCCTGGTCTCACTTTCTGCATCTGGCAGCCTGACACGGCCCGCCTCAAGTTCTGTTAATGTTCACGCGGGCCGCATGGCCCTTCTGATCAGCCAAAAATGTTTTCTTGATGTTGCATCACACCCTTTGGCCCTTCCGAAAGGTCAATTGAGCTAGAAACTTGCAATTTGACCCCTTATAATATACCCACAAGGGCCTTAGGACTTATACCCACTTTGCCAAGTCCCTGGACACTTCCGGTTAACCCGAAAAGTCAAAACTTTCAACGTTTACGCTTTAACCCCTCGCACACGAATTTGATCATAACTTTCTCATTCGATAACGAAATTTTATGAAATTTATATCGCGCATTCTAGTGAGTATAATTAACAGTTACAAAGCTTCGGGTTCGTTAAAAGGTCACTCAGAGGTATATCTTTAAACATGTTGACACATTTAACCCCCCGTAGTTTGTAATCTCTCACTTTTAGCTTCGCATGATCCATGATTTATTCGTTTGATGTTATAAACATCATGTAGGGTTATTATGAAGTATATTTATTCACTGTTGACATTTAGAACCCGTATAATCACATACTTTCCATGTTTGTCAACTTTAGTCCTTTTATACCATTCTTTCACACGTTCAAACTTTATGACACGTGTCGACACATTATAGGACGTGAATTTTCGAGGTGTTACATCCTCACCCTCTTAAAATAAATCTCGACCCGAGATTTACTGAAATAAGTAAGGGTACTTTTCTTTCATCGTGGATTCAACCTCCCACGTGTATTCGGGACCTCTACGGGCATCCTATTTGACCTTTACAATAGGTACATGCTTCCTTCGAAGCTTCTTTACCTGTCGATCTTCAATCGACAAAGTTTTTTCCACAAATTTCAAGCTCTCATCTATATGCACATCTGTATGCGGTATTACCAGTGATTCATCAGCGAAGCACTTTTTCAGATTGCAGATGTGGAACACATTGTGAATTCCATTAAGCTCTTCCGGTAAGTTTAACTTATAGGCAACTGACCCGACACGTTCGATAACCTCGAAAGGTCCTATGTATCTCGGGCTTAGCTTGCCTTTCTTACCAAACCGCATCACTCCCTTCCAGGGTGACACTTTAAGTAGGACTTTGTCACCTACTTCGAAGTGAAAATCCTTACGCTTAGGATCAGCGTAACTCTTCTGCCTATCTCTGGCAGCTTTGAGACGGTCACGAATCTGGACAATCTTGTCCGTCGTTTTGAACACGATCTCTGGTCCTGATAACTGGACATCTCCAACTTCTGCCCAACAAACGGGCGATCTACACTTTCTACCGTATAATGCCTCAAAAGGCGTAGCCTTAATGCTGGTATGGTAGCTATTGTTGTAGGAGAATTCGATTAATGGTAGGTTCTTATCCCAACTACCACCCAAATCGATCGCACATGCACGTAGCATGTCTTCAAACGTTTGAATAGTACGCTCACTCTGACCGTCAGTCTGAGGATGATAAGCCGTACTAAAATTCAAACGTGTGCCCAAAGATTGTTGGAAACTTTTCCAAAAATGTGACGTGTACCTAGTATCTCTATCAGAGATAATAGCCACAGGTATGCCATGTAAGGCTACAATCTTATCAACGTATAACTGGGCTAACATGTCGGAGCTATAAGTCTCCTTGATGGGTAAGAAATGTGCTGACTTAGTCAGTCTATCAACTATAACCCATATTGTATCATTGCCTTTCCTTGTCTTTGGCAACTTGGTAATAAAATCCATTGTCACCATTTCCCACTTCCATGTAGGAAGTTCAGGCTGTTGTAGCAAACCTGACGGTTTCTGATGCTCGGCTTTGACTTGCGCACATGTCAAGCATTTAGCTACATGGGTGGCTACAGACTTTTTCAAGCCTATCCACCAATAATTCGCCTTTAGGTCCTGGTACATCTTATCAGCTCCAGGATGAACGGAGTATTTGGAACTATGGGCTTCCTGGAGGATGACATCACGAAGTCCCCCATAAATTGGAACCCATATTCGTCCATTCAATCTTAAAATTCCATCCTTGCTAAGAGTTAACTGCTCCTCAGTTATTCCTAACTTTTCATTAGGATAGTTAGCTTCCAACACAGCTTCTTTCTGTGCAGCTAACAACCTTTCAATCAAATTATTCTTTATCTCCATGGGCTTGGCATTGATTCGGATGGGTTTAACCCTCTCCTTTCTGCTCAAGGCGTCCGCGACTACATTCGCTTTGCCGGGGTGGTATTTGATTTCACAATCATAATCGTTCAAAGTCTCCATCCAACGGCGTTGCCTCATGTTTAATTCTTTCTGATTGAACAGATGCTGGAGGCTCTTGTGATCAGAATAGATCACACATTTGATTCCATAAAGATAATGCCTCCACAGTTTGAGTGCGAATACAACGGCACCCAACTCCAAGTCGTGGGTGGTGTAATTCTTTTCATGTACCTTTAACTGTCGTGATGCATAGGCAATAACCTTGCCTTTTTGCATAAGCACACACCCCATGCCAGTGTGTGAAGCATCGCAGTAAACCACAAATTCTTCTATTCCATCTGGCAATGTCAGTACTGGGGCGTTGCTCAACTTCTGCTTCAGAATATCAAAGGACTCTTGCTGCTTAGGGCCCCAAACGAACTTTACTTTCTTCTTGGTCAAGGAAGTTAGGGGTGCAGCAATCCTTGAAAAATTTTCAATGAAACGCCTGTAATATCCTGCCAATCCCAGGAAGCTACGAATCTCTGTAGGCGTCTTTGGCTCTTGCCAGTTCATAACTGCTTCAACTTTAGCGGGACCCACCTGGATACCACGCTCACTGACCACATGTCCAAGGAACTGGACTTCTCGAAGCCAAAATTCACACTTGGAGAATTTGGCATAGAGCTTCTCCTGTTGTAGGAGTTTGAGAATACATCGAAGGTGTTTCTCATGGTCAGCTTGATTCTTCGAGTAGATAAGAATGTCATCGATGAAAACGATGACGAATTTATCCAAGTACGGCTTGCAAACGCGATTCATGAGATCCATGAACGCGGCCGGTGCATTAGTGAGCCCAAAAGGCATCACCAGGAACTCGTAATGACCATAACGAGTCCTAAATGCAGTTTTATGCACGTCTTCATCTCTAACCTTCAGTTGATGGTAGCCTGACCTCAAATCAATCTTCGAAAAATAACTTGCTCCTTGTAATTGATCGAACAAATCGTCGATCCTGGGTAAAGGATACCGATTCTTGATTGTGACCTTATTAAGCTCACGATAATCGATGCACAGACGCATCGATCCATCCTTCTTTTTCACAAATAGGACTGGCGCTCCCCATGGAGACGAACTAGTTTTAATGAAACCTTTAGCTAGTAGTTCGTCCAACTGTGTCCTCAATTCCTTTATTTCTGTGGGCGCCAACCTATAAGGTGCTCTAGCAACTGGTGCTGCTCCGGGGATGATATCAATCCTGAATTCCACTTGCCAATCTGGTGGCAAACCAGGTAGTTCTTCCGGAAAAACTTCTGGGAATTCAGAGATGACAGGGATGTCTTCTATCTTTGGTTTGGGCTCATCAATAATTACTTGTGCCATGTAGATGACACAACCCCTCTTTAAACATTTAGAAGCCTTGAGCATAGTCGCTTGCTCAGGTAGCCCATACTGGGTATCTCCTCGAATGGTAAGTGATTCACCAGACGGAGTCTTTATTACCACTTGTTTCTTGTTACAGACAATTTGGGCCTGGTTATGAGATAACCAGTCCATACCCAGAACTATGTCAAAACCAGCCAACTTAAAGGGAAGTAGAGACAGAGGAAAAGAATGGTTCTTAATGGATATAACACATCCATCTAATACAGTAGAGACGGTTTCTAGGGTGCCATCTGCTAACTCCACCTCATAGTTCACTTTTAAGGTTTTGACAGGTAATTTCAACAAGTCACAAAACTTATTGTCTACAAACGACTTATCAGCGCCAGAATCAAAAAGTACTCTAGCATATACGTCATTTACAAGGAAAGTACCTGTAATAACGTTGTCGTCAAGGACCGCTTCCTTTGCGTCCATTCTGAAGACTCTAGCATTAGTCTTCTTGGCCTCTTCAGGCTTCTTGTTGTACTTAGGGCAGTTGGTTTTAATGTGGCCCTTTTCATTGCAACGGTAGCACGTTGCATCTTTTATCTTCTTGCAATCCAAGGTTTTGTGATCCGTGGACTTGCAAATGCCACAAGCATAAGATTTTGACTGAGTCTGTGAGTTCGACTCAAGTCTGCACTTTCCAAAGTGCTGCTTCTTGCATATCTTGCATTTGGGCTTCTCACCAGAATTATGCCCATCTCTCCTTGACTCCGATCCTTTCTTGTGGTCACCGTTCCCATGGTGCTTCTTGTTCGACTTTCGCGAACCATCATCTTCACGCTTCCTCTTCTCAGCCTCCTTATTCCTCAGCGATCTCTGCCTGACCGCATCCAGAGTGAGGGATAAGGAAATGTCAGCTACTGACCTAAAAGTAGCTGGACGAGAAGCTTTTACGCTTGCCTTGATCTCGGGGGCTAAACCACCGATAAAACGAGCTATTCGCTTTGGTTCCGGGGTTACTAGATATGGAACCAACCGAGACATAGTGTTGAAGCTCGTTAGGTAAGCTTGACAGTCGAGGTTTGTCATCACCAAGGATAGAAAGTCAGATTCTATCTTTTCCACCTCATGCTGAGGGCAGTAATTTTCCTTGATAAGGGCAACAAATTGATCCCACGACATATTATACAATGGGATTTTTCCTTAAAAGACTGCGACACAAACTTGACCACGTCTCTCTCAGCACATCCGCTGATGTCTACAACCGTATCCATCTCATCCAGCCATGTCATACAGTCAATGGCTCCCTTCTCCCCAGTGAAATCCCGGGGCTTGCAAGAAACAAAATATTTATACGAGCAACCCTTGTCACGGGGCCCTTGATTACGTATAACCTGCTGAGATGGAGCACTGTGGTTCGAGGAGCGTCGATCATCGTTTTTCTTCGGGTCGTCCTTATTGGACGGTGGCTTTGAAGGCTGTGTAGATTGGGTCCTACTACGAGTCCCACTGTACTCTTCATACTGCCTTTCCAAAGCCTGTGTAACAACGCCGTCTATGATCATTTTCAATTCCGCACCCGTTAGATTAATCCGGGCGTCATTATTAACCTCCACTGGATGACTATTACCCTCGTCCGAGTTAGCCATTTTAATTGAACTGTTGCAGAAAACAAGGACAATAGTTTATTTGGGAGTTTATTATGGAATTGCCCCTTAGGGAAATTCATTAACCATGGTAAACAGAGACCATATTTGGTTAATTTATTAATCATATTTATTTAGGATTTCTATAATAATTTATCCTAATTATAAAACAACAATAGTTTTATTTGTGGCACAAAAGGCCTAGTCACGTGGACATTTTTATTTAATCTATGATTTCAGAGAATCAAAACATGAAGGTATACTGGCACAATAGGCCTGGTCACAAGGACGTTTATAAATTATAAGTAATGATTTCAGAGAATCAAAGCATGAAGGTTTGAACCTAGTTCATTACCTTTATCTGACAGGGAGTCCTCGCTACCACTGTCTTTTGGCTCATATGGAAATGAGCAGGGCCCGTAGGCACTATATTACCACGTATGGTAAAAATATGATCATCTGAATTGATGACCTAAACCCATGATTCAGAGATCATATAATGGGTTAGGAATCTTTTAAAGAATCCATTAATAATAATGACGTGTGTGATTTCTAATGAATCACATCTGCCAGGAGTGTTAACATGTTTTCAGATGTTAACAGGGATACGAATCTTTTAAACAGGTCTTACCATCTTGGCCCGGGCTTAAAAGGACCCGAAGGCTAGGTTTCACACTTTTAAGATTCTTATTAAAATTTACATAGGCAGATTATTTCAAAAAGGGATGATCTTAATTTATTTATTTCATTTATAATTTATACATGCACATAATGGCAAACATGAAATTTATAAAACAAACATTCCATTACCTTATTAAAATATTACACGCTGCCCTAAACAGGTCTTTTCAAATAACAAACTTACCCGCGCAGGGGTTTAGACAAGTACTTACCCACGCAGGGGCTTAATAGCAAACATACCCACGCATGGGTCAATTAACATGCATAATAGTCCACGCAGGGACTTTCATAAATAAAATACCCTCGTAGGGGTTTACAGAAGGATAGACCCACGCAGGGGTCAAAATAAACAACATACATACCCACGTATGGGCTTAACTATCAAATACATGCCCACGCAGGGGCTAAACTGATAAAAGGAGGTTACAACAATAATGGAAGGATTCAACGATCCTTCTTATTCTTCCCCTTGATCAAGCTTGCCAATCCTTGGAAAAAGCTTTGTCTCTCCTGGCGGTCACGGCGATTTTCCCGCTCAACCTGATCCAGCCTCTGAAGAATTTCCTCCCGTTCTGGGGGAGAAAACCGAGGCGGCTGCGATTGCGTCCGGATAATAGGCCTAGGAGGTATCGGGTACCCCTGAGTCGGGTAACCTACTCCCCATGGGTCTCCATAGGGTCCTTGGGGGTTGTAGTTAGCCGCTACCATGTAAGGGTCGGCCTCCGCGTAACCATAGTTGTGGTGAGTTGGTTCAAATGGGTTGTATGCCATGGAACCCGTATATGCTGGAATTGGGTTGTCAAAACCCATCGGCGGTGGCTGTGGTACAGCTGGTTGTGAAGGTCCACCCATTTGTGGGTCCTCCTGATGTGGCGGATAGTGGCTGCCACTGGATTGACGTGGGGAACTGAAATGGAAGTCCCTGCCCGTGACGACATGCGGGCACCGGTTCTCCTACGCCTTGGCGGTTGAGGAGGTGCCGGCTGAACTGGTGGCGGTGGAGGTGGTGGCGTAACTGCCACAAATCGGTGATCCTCAGAGGAATCTTGATGATGCTGCTGCTCATGAGGCGACGAGTGGCGAGGAGGTGTATAGTACCACTCGTGCCGGGTGAACATCGCCTGGAAGCTATCCGGACCAACATAGGGTGATCCGTGAAACGAAGATCCGTCGGAGATTTCGATCGGGTGGTTTGGAGTACCACTTTCAGGTTCGACGGGGTCCGTATCCTCGTCCATGTCATCCGCATTATCACCGGAGAAGTGATCGTCTGGCCCCAGTGGGTTAAAACCCACGGGTTCTTGCACGTAGCCCACCGGATTAAACTGGCCCCGAAAAACTGGGGTGGGGTCCCCGAAAGAATGATGAGACAGGGATCGTTGTAATGGTACGAAAGGAAGGCTGAGGGTTGTTCGGCTCGTAGTCCGGTTGTGGCCCATACGGGTTTTGGACCGGAGGGGTAGAGCTGTGAGACACCGATCGTCTGGCCGGCTCAAATAGGTTCCTTCGGTTTTGTCGTGGATCATCACTCTCCGTAGTAGACGGAGCTCGTGCATGTGATGGTCCAGCTTCGTTATCATTGGGGGCCGTAATCGGCCCCTTGCCTCGTCCTCTCCTACGGAAGAATCTTGGCGGCATTTTTGTTAATCCTGTCAATATAGCATGAGATAACAAAACAACATATATAAAAATTTAAAGGACAAAACAAAAACCGAATAAGGTGGAATTTGTCCTATGTTATATGTCTAGACTCGAAGGTTTAGAAATGTGCAATTGTGCAACTGAGATTAAACACAAAAGGCTAGTGTTTAATTCACTCAGAGTTGGCTCTGATACCAACCTGTCACACCCCGATTTCCACGTGTCACCGGTGGGCCCGGTGGGGGATTATCGTGACGTCATGGTTGGTAACGTATTAGTCAAACAACACAATAATTATTATGCACAGCGGAAGCAAATTTAAAAAGATATGATACAACCGAATTTAATTATTGTAATATCAAGTGTCACAACGTTCGATTGTTTATCCACAGAACGGGTCGAAATAAAATAGAAACAATGGTTCAACAGACTTCAGGCATCCTAAGCTTGCGAGACTTTTTATTGATGCTAAGGAGACAATCCATCCAAATTTCGTTTAGTACATGCATTCAGTCTTTTTGGGAAAATACGTCAGTTTACACTGGTAAATACAATCAACTGACTCATTTTGAAAAATGATTTAAAATTGGTTTGGATGCACATGGCATAAACATTTTTATAACTTGGGAGAATTATTTAATATTATAATCTTGTGAACGAATTACATGTTACTTGTGCGTTCAGTAGCCCGGATCTTGTCCGGGTTAAAGATCAATAGACACACCACATCATAGAGTTATACACTGACGGGTGTACGCCTACACCCCGTGCTCAGGTCGTGGCCATCTCGTAAGATGATGCCAAGGATATCCGGGACATGGTCATTAACCCCCAAAGGCTTTAAGTAATCAAGACTGTTTAAACGAGCCGATCAAATTAGTCAACTACCCACTCAACTGTGGAGATTTGATGCTCGATCAAGCGGTATACTATATACCGTAACCCAAGCCCGTATAGGGAAAATAAGTTAAAAGTATTTACCTGAGCAAGTATAATTCACAATTAGCAAAATGCACGTAGCTTTTACTGGTCCTCCTAATCTGGAACGAAGGTTTTATAATAACCTATTAGAATCCTAACGGGTCTTTAATTAAGCTTAAACTTAGACCGGCTAGTTTCAAAGATACGGTTCGTACGCACGATTAAGCGAAATCCAGATAGAATGTGATTTAGACCCGACAAGTTTGAAGACTTGTTTAATATGGGTTTATTATTCACACTCTGGATTTTGAGATAAAACCGTTAAGGTTTGACCCGTTTCGGCTAATTTATGTAAACTTGTTACATAAACCGAACCGTACGCGTAATAAGCGTGACGGGTATTCATGAGAGCTATTTACAGGTTTCCTAAGTTAATTATGCCTCAAATATGTTGTGACATCAGTAAGATGTCTTTCATTATGCCCGAAACGTGTTTAAACACAAACTAGGCCCCGTAGGGGTAGTTTGGTCATTTTAAAGGTTGTAAAAGGGTTTAAGTGTTTAACTGAGTTACAGGTCTGATGAAATCAGTAAACATACTCAAGCTAATGAGTTATAACCGTAAGATAAGGCATATATGTGAAATTTATCATTTTTAACCAAACTATGCCCCGTAGGGGTATTTTGGTAATTTCACATAAGCCGAAAAGCTCAAAACTGAAGTCTGAGTTTATCAACCTTTGCTTACTGTTAAAATATTATAATTTGCCTCATATATCAGTAGGTATCAACCCGGGTATGTCCAATATAATTTTAATACATACTTTGCGCTAAAAACGCTTAATAAGGCGATTAAAGGCCATTTCCGGGTTCGATACTTACATCTGATATTTTTATATTTCCAGAAGGCTAAAAATAATTTATTTATCATATGTGATCAGTAGCAAAAGATTTGGAGTCGTTTAGATGTGTAAAACTCATTTTATGGCCCGTAAGGGCAAAACCGACAATTACCGGATTAAGCCTACGACTACTAGTTATGCTCAGCCTAAAATTCATTAAAAATCTTTAAAAATCCCAAAATAATATATTGTATCAGTGGGAAAAAGATTTGATATCAAAAAGTAGGCTTAACTAGGCTATACGCTAATTACGCCGTTTTATTAACATAAAGCATTCATTTTGCGATAATGAGCATAACTCTTAATCTACAATTCAAACTGATGTCAAACTTTGCATATAAGTTTATATATCAGTAATTAAAGTTTCTACTCTTTTACATTTCCAAAAATCACGTTTTAACGTAATAAGGGCATAACGGTCAACATATGAGCAATTAACGGAAACATGCATATTAATTGGATAACTAGTGAACCAAGGTGTAACATCACAGAGGGTTATTCTAACATGTAACCTAGTCCAATTAAAGCTCTGAGGCATTTCTAAAACATGCCTAAACGGGTCAGAACTGAAAGTCAAAGTGATAGTCAAACTATGTGACTTTCGGTTCCGAACCGGGTCTAAACAGGAAATTGTAGGGTTGAACATGTTTAGACATGTTCTTACACTTATTACTAAGTTATAATAATGATCCAACAGGTTGTATATGATCTACAATGTTAATTATGCATAAATAGCATTTTAGGCTTCCTGTTGACTTTTTAAATATAAGTTTGACCCGACTTTTGACCTGGTTAGAGTGGTGATCAGGGGAAACCCTTTTGAGGTTTTATTACCCACATAAATACCAACTTATAACTACTTTTTATTCGAGATATGCCTGAGCCATTAATCATTAATCTCGAAGTCAAACCGTAATTACGACGGTTTGACTTTTAGCTAATTAACTAAGCTAAACTTAATTAAAGAAGGACTAGCAGACTTACAAGAGTCCTATGCACGAGATATGATCAGTTGAGAGCAGACTTGAGCTCCAGAATTTATCAGATTGCAAGAGAATGGTGTGAGGAATGTTTGTGAACTTGAAGGCCATTTTATAGTGGTTTCAATCACCATAATTGGTTGAAAACCAAGTCTACAACAGTCCACAATTGTTCTACACATGTCCCTCAGTGCCTAGAATAGTTTAGGGGTCGCCCATGTTGCATTAATGTCGAAAAAGGATCGGTTTTCCGCGTTTGCAGGAGCCTGGTCGCACTTTCTGCATCTGGCGGCCTGACGCGGCCCGCCACAAGTTCTGTTAATGTTCACGTGGGCCGCATGGCCCTTCTGATCAGCCAAAAACGTTTTCTTGATGTTGCATCACACCCTTTGGCCCTTCCGAAAGGTCAATTGAGCTAGAAACTTGCAATTTGACCCCTTATAATATACCCACAAGGACCTTAGGACTTATACCCACTTTGCCAAGTCCCTGGACACTTCTGGTTAACCCGAAAAGTCATAACTTTCAACGTTTACGTTTTAACCCCTCGCACACGAATTTGATCATAACTTTCTCATACGATAACGAAATTTTATGAAATTTATATCGCGCATTCTAGTGAGTATAATTAACAATTACAAAGCTTCGGGTTCGTTAAAAGGTCACTCAGAGGTATATCTTTAAACATGTTGACACATTTAACCCCCCGTAGTTTGTAATCTCTCACTTTTAGCTTCGCATGATCCATGATTTATTCATTTGATGTTATAAACATCATGTAGGGTTATTATGAAGTATATTTATTCACTGTTGACATTTAGAACCCGTATAATCACATACTTTCCATGTTTGTCAACTTTAGTCCTTTTATATCATTCTCTCACACGTTCAAACTTTATGACACGTGTCAACACATTATAGGACGTGAATTTTCGAGGTGTTACATCCTCACCCCCTTAAAATAAATCTCGACCCGAGATTTACTGAAATAAGTAAGGGTACTTTTCTTTCATCGTGGATTCAACCTCCCACGTGTATTCGGGACCTCTACGGGCATCCCATTTGACCTTTACAATAGGTACATGCTTCCTTCGAAGCTTCTTTACCTGTCGATCTTCAATCGACAAAGGTTTTTCCACAAATTTCAAGCTCTCATCTATATGCACATCTGTATGCGGTATTACCAGTGATTCATCAGCGAAGCACTTTTTCAGATTGCAGATGTGGAACACATTGTGAATTCCATTAAGCTCTTCCGGTAAGTTTAACTTATAGGCAACTGACCCGACACGTTCGATAACCTCGAAAGGTCCTATGTATCTCGGGCTTAGCTTGCCTTTCTTACCAAACCGCATCACTCCCTTCCAGGGTGACACTTTAAGTAGGACTTTGTCACCTACTTCGAAGTGAAAATCCTTACGCTTAGGATCAGCGTAACTCTTCTGCCTATCTCTGGCAGCTTTGAGACGGTCACGAATCTGGACAATCTTGTCCGTCGTTTCGAACACGATCTCTGGTCCTGATAACTGGACATCTCCAACTTCTGCCCAACAAACGGGCGATCTACACTTTCTACCGTATAATGCCTCAAAAGGCGCAGCCTTAATGCTGGTATGGTACCTATTGTTGTAGGAGAATTCGATTAATGGTAGGTTCTTATCCCAACTACCACCCAAATCGATCGCACATGCACGTAGCATGTCTTCAAACGTTTGAATAGTACGCTCACTCTGACCGTCAGTCTGAGGATGATAAGCCGTACTAAAATTCAAACGTGTGCCCAAAGATTGTTGGAAACTTTTCCAAAAATATGACGTGTACCTAGTATCTCTATCAGAGATAATAGCCACAGGTATGCCATGTAAGGCTACAATCTTATCAACGTATAACTGGGCTAACATGTCGGAGCTATAAACATCATGTAGGGTTATTATGAAGTATATTTATTCACTGTTGACATTTAGAACCCGTATAATCACATACTTTCCATGTTTGTCAACTTTAGTCCTTTTATATCATTCTTTCACACGTTCAAACTTTATGACACGTGTCAACACATTATAGGACGTGAATTTTCGAGGTGTTACAACGCGCGTGCACGAACTGTTGAATATAGTTGGGTTACCTTGGGTAGTCGACGCCTAAACACCCAAGGCACTCTATCATACGACCCGCCAATTTTACAACTGGTTGGAACTTATTTACGTTTTGAAACTTTACGCTTTATCGATTTCTCGATTTAACGATTTTCACTCCCTGTTTTATAAACGCACAATTCGCACAGCCATCGCAATCCAAAACGAAACCCGAATGTTCGCAATAAAACTAATGCATAAACTATCGCCTTCACTCTCGCTTTCTCACCTCAACGCGTCCTCGCATATTCTAAGTCGACCTATATGTGTATGATTACAAGTTACAATTATATAAATACATACAAATACGTATAAACAACAAGTCATTTTGTGAGAACTTAGGAATTTCATGTCTCCTATGTGACTCCTATGTGATTCGCATTACTACTATACTATCGCATCAAGTTTTGAACGCGCTCAATCACATTGCAAAACTCAAAAATCATTATGATCAAATCTCACTCCAAGTCTCTTCCTGTCTAGATGCCTTCCAACAACTCTACTACGAGGATGTCAGCAAGGAGACGAGCCAATCGAAGGGAGGAGAAGAGGATCGCCTCCTTTGTGGTCAAGGGAATGGCAAAAATGATTCCCTAGATCGTCGCTCAAGTGCACTCTCTTAGCAACTCTCGAGCTTCGGAAGACGTCAAGACAAAAGAGCCGCAATCTACTTTTCTCTACAAACACTTCAAAGCCTGTGACCCGATGGAATTCATGGGTGAAGGAGGTGTATCTCAACTACTCCAGTGGTTCGACTCTATCGAAGTTACCCTTCTTCAAAGTGGGTGTCCCGATAGTTTCAGTACCACTTGCGCTACTGGAGTATTTCAATCGCGAGCACTCGACTGGTGGACCGCCGAACGAAACAAACGTGGTACCTCCGCAGCCTATGCTCTCTCTTGGGATGAGCTTAAAGAGCTCATGAAGAAAGAGTACTGTCCTCCTCACGAGATTCAGAAGTTAGAAGACGAATTTTGGAAAATCAAGCAAGTCGAAAGTGACAACGCTGGCTACACTGCAAGGTTCAAACAGCTTAGCATAATCTGCCCAGGTCAAGTCAACACTTCAGAAAAGGCCATCGCAAAGTACATTCCTGGCTTGCCTGAGTGTGTGGGTGATTTTGTCGAAGCTGCAAGACCAGCTACCATCGAAGAAACCTACCGCTTAGCCGCAGAAATCAACAACAAACGACTTATGGAAGGGTTTTCCTCCAAGAATCCTGTCAAGCAAGCTTATCAAGCAATCGCCATAAAATCTTCAGACGATCCTGTTGACGATTCTCCTGACGAATCTGCTAACGATTCTTCTGACGAATCTGCTAACGATTCTTCTGACGAATCTGCTGCCGATTCTTCTGACAAATCTGCCGACGGATCTTTCGACAACTCGGCCAAGGATTCTGGAAGTGAGTCCTCAGACGAATCCTCCAACGACGACATCTTATCGGAAGACACCGACAAACCCACCCGCAAACGAAAGATTTCAAGCCCGAACTCATCAACAACCGAACTGCTGCAGCCGAAGCCTCTTCAAGCATATCCGTTGTTTCTAAAACGAGCTTACACTAGAGCTCATCCCCAGTGTTACTCATGTACCTATTGTCACACCCCAACCGATGGAGGAATCATCGGGGCATGGCACTGAGCGAAACAGATTGTCCAGAAGTTTCCATAACAACTATCATTACCATTTAATTTAAATTAACATATCCCATACCTTGTCTCAAACAGTAAACAAATTATTACATATAAAATCTAGGCAAATATTCTGTTCCGACAACTCAGATTTAAACATAACTAATTTATTTGTTGGTTTCTAGGACACCGTCCCTAGCCTCAATTTCATCACCAGCACACAAAGCATGTAGACATCCTAAGCACCTGTCACATACGTTAAAATAAAGTCAATACATAAAATGTAAAGGTGAGCATACAAGTTTGATAATAGCATATAAAGTTTGAATTCATTTACGCATAACCAGCACGTACACATAGTGAAATGAAGCACGTTAGTTATCGACATAGATCCCTCGATACCAAAGACTACGGGTTGACTGCCCGAGGCAGTTCGCAATACATGATTACCACTGTAACCCATGCAAGTAAAAGATCCTTAACAACCCCCGTGTGAACGGGCGCTGAGTCCAAACTATAGTACTATCGTTGCTAAGGCAGGTAGACAGCATTCCATGTGTAAACATAACAAACAAGCATTCATAAGCCACGTATAACATGCATTAACGGTTAGCGTTCAAATAGTTTGAGTAGTGTGATAGTTGTAGTTTGAATATTCGTAACGTATGTAACACCCAAAAGTGCTTAAAGCAAAAAAGGGATCGAGTATACTCACAGCGATTAATGGATTGAAGGGATCGCTTTTAGCGAGTACGGTTAGCCTGAATAGATTCGATAACGTAGCGATAAATGGCGCGTAAAACAATACAGGATGAGAGTGGGTAGGATAGCCGATCGTCCGGATGGTCATCCGTGCGGACAGCAATCCGTGTGAATAGTAATCCGTTCGGTTGGTCATCCATGCGGACAGTTTGTCCGTGCGGATGACTATTCGAGTGGATTGTTTCTTCCTATGGGTGAGATGTGTTTGTGTATGATGGCTTGTCCTTTGAAGTTTTCGTTGTAGTATTTGGAAAACATTTAAGTTCTCTTACCCTTCAAGTCGGTCGCGCGGATGACGATCCGTGCGGATGGTCATCCGTGCGGAAAACAACTTTAATGGTGAGTCACTTGATGAAGTTGGTGAAATCCATTCGGATGGTAGTCCGTGCGGACAACAACAATCCGTCCGGATGGTAGTCCGTGCGGACAATCGACAATCCGTCCAGATGGTAGTCCGTGCGGACAACGTGTTGGAAATTGTTTAAGGTCTTAGTATCTCATGATCCGAAGAGTAATCCATTCAGAGGGTCGTCCGTGCGGATTATTCATTCGTCGATACTCCAACCTTATTTGGATATGGGTCCCAAGTGTAGTCCGTCCGGATGGCAACCCGTCCGGATAGTCTGTCCGTGCGGATATCAGTCCGTCCGGATATCATGTCCGTGTGGACATCAGTTCGTACGGGCAGCATCTCGTTCTGGTTGTTCCATTCGTCTACCCTTGGTCGCCTTTGTCGTTCTATCGAGACGTTCTGATTACGTGTCAACCAATCGGAATTGTATTCTTACCCGCACGACTAAGCCGGCCAGGAATCACCCTAGCTTGGCCGGTCGGCGGCTCAGAATGGTCATTCTGGTCTAACCCGAAATCAGGTGTCTCGCGGGTAGAATTCGGAATTAGGACTAGTGCATCGCTAACATTGAGTAGAAGACTAGAACTGATCCGATTCTTATCGTTTTTTAGTGTAAAAGAAGGAGAAAACTTGTGTTTATTTCTTTCAACTCTTTTATCCTTTGAAAAAGTTCCGATTTATGCTAAGTCGTTGTGAAATCTTGTGGAAACCGTTCAGATCCGAGTTATTCTTGGTGGAATGAGGTCAAACTTGAAGTTCATGGGAACTTCATGATGATGTCATCCTAGAATACCTCAAATCTTGATGATTTCACGGTTAAAAGTTAATATTTAAAAGATAGGAAGGTGTAGGAGTGCGTATCGATCAAGAAAGTACAAGATTTAGGGCGAGATCTTACCTGGATTGAGAGAAATCGAAGGAAAGGTGAAGAAAGCGTGCTGGTCGGACGTCACTTACCAAAAGTGGAAAGTTTGGAGAGTGACCCGTGTATTTATAGGATGCCTAAAGAGGAAAACGTCATCCGTCCGGATTGCACACCACCCGGCTGGTCATCCAGGTGGATAGCAATCCTGGCCGGACGTACCTAACACTTCCCCAGGCGGTTATCCGTGTGGATGGCCTGTCCATGCGGATGGCCTGTCCGTGCGGATTGGCGCCTGGGTGGTGTGTTTGGTGCGACGATCTTTGACGTTTCGGTTCTGATTGCGAGCGATTCGATAGGGTTTCCTAGTCAAATTACTTTTAGTCCCAACTACTTCGTATCTCGCGTAATCTATTCTCCACCATCTATCATAGTTCGATTGTGATTTGAGTTCGAGTTCGATAGCATTCGAGTTAGATTTCGAGTTCGATTGAGTTCGCTTGATTACCACAACATAACATAAATAAACATGCACAGGTAACACGTAAGGCACACACATACGTATAAACAATAAGTAAAATACATAGTTCGAGTTGCGATTCGACGTCGATTCGATTAGCATAGCTTGATCGTTAGTTGATTAACTTTATCGCATTATTACTTCCTATAGTTCACAGTCGTAGGTCGATTGAAATATGATTAATACTCATCGATTATTGCAATGAACGACACTTACTCCACATAATACAAATAAAATAAAGACATTTCTACAAGTCAAGTTGCGCGAAATCGGTCGTTGACTTTGACCTTGACTTTGACTTTCACGTATGAAAACACAGGGTGTTACACATATCATCATCCAATTGGGGCTGACTGTCGCTATTGCAATAACTGCAACCGTTACGGTCACTTCACCCGCAACTGCCACATCGAACCGCGAACCTGAGTACAACAACAACGGCTCCAGCAAAAGTCTTCAGCATCAAACATCTTGCAAGCGTAGGATAAAGTTGTAATGATACGATTTTCGACGTTAATTTCTAAGTTTTGAACCTACTCCATTACTCGATGTTGCCACTATGCATAACATTAACTCTCGTTTTTGTTCCCTCTTCATTCTCTAATCGTCGCACCTAGCCTAGATTCACACACATACTATGTACTATATCACGAAATAATGTGTTTTACCCTCACTACGCTCTTAGAACGAGGTACGATAAACGTGCAAAGAACGATTAATCACGGGTGCACACGGGATTATTTGGGTCAGTGCACGGAGATCGTAGTAAATTCTAAGGTGCCATAAGCGTTACGACGAAGTATGACACCAAACCACGGGATCTAAGTAGTAGGAGTCAAGCAAGGTGTGCTTTATCATACTACCGAAGTTCCGTGAAGAAAGTGCCACGTGGAGTTGAACGTTATTAGACCTATTATACTATTGTGATCATTTTCAACACACTACACTCAATCGCAAGGCGTAACAAACCACATCATCGAAAGACTTGTCGTAAGTCTGCAAACGCAATGCAATCGCCTCATCGATGGACTCTGGAGAGTCTACCTCGCAGGACAATTGCATCAACGCAAGACTGGTCATAAGTCTGTAGCAACCAATCTCATCGAGTACATAAACGCTCACGACATTGTTGAGTGAGGACCTATTCTACCCTCCCCGATAACCGTGATGCGTCATAACGAAACGAAAAGCTTATTCGAAACAAAACTCGGCTAATCGCAATCGTTTATCCTGCGTATCTCGCAATCCCTATCGATTATTACGAAGATAACAACTGCTTATTATGTGAATCGCTATATCGCTTGCCGTGTGGCACTCTATCACTATCACCATCGCTATCGCCTACCGCTGTCTATGATAATTGTGTTAAGTTAGCACACATGACCTCGCTTCACGAGATGAAGCTCATATGGTTAAAGCAAGGTGTTTTAGTCATATCAGCGGGCTTTCGTGGAAAAAGGCCAGGTGGGGTCTGATGTTAGTTAAACTCTGTGGTGTTAATTAATCAAATCGAATCGTACAGATCGCGCATACCTCCATCGCTTGCAACGCAACAACTGCCGATTATCGTAATTCGTTTATCGCCGTCGTCATTACTCGTGTTGTGTTGTGTTATTCGCTTAATCATCTAATCGCTTACCGCTTATCGTGTATAGTCTACCGCTTATTCGCGTATCGAGTACCGCTTATCGCTCGCTTGGTATTCACTGCAGTCTTTGTGGTATTAGTACGCATGACATCGCTTCACGAGATAAAACTAACCTGGTTAAACGTGGTGTTTCACCATGTTAGCAAACTCTCGTGGAAACGTGCCGTGTGGGTTCAAAGTGGAATCTAATCGAAAACGCGCTATTCGCTTATCGCTTATCGCTCGACGCCTACCCAGACACGACACATAAATGTTTTGTGTCATCAGGCTACTCGCGCACGCTGTTTTAGCTACGTTCGCAATTCAACTCGCCGGTTTAACCTATTCAATTCTACCTTATACTCGGTCTGACTTTCTATCGATTGGACCGAGTGAGCGCAATTATCTGTGTCGTATCGACGCACATGACACCGCCTCACGAAACGGAAGTAATATGGGAGAAACATGGTGGATACGCCGCTGGTACTTCCTATATATAAATGTTTTAATCATATTAACGAACTTCCGTGGGAAGGTGCCAAGTGGGGCTCGATGCTAAATTGTCTTTTTCAAACGGTTAAAACTGATTTATATAAAACTTTTATTAAAACCATGGGATAAGCGAAATTCCTCACAATGTGGAGGTAACATCGAACCAGCTTAACTCCATGTCCAAGGGGAGCTTTCATGAGTCCAATTTTTCCTTAAAACCTTTTACAATATCAAGAACAAGACTTTCTTGAGACGTTGGTTCAACATCAAGTTCAGCTGAACCCATGTCGTAGGAGAGTTTTTGTAACCCCAGTTTTCATCTTCGAATTCCTTAAAATGTGTAAAACCTAAACTTCCTTGCAACGTTGGTTAACATCGACTCAGTTGGCCATACGTAAAAGGAAATTTTTTGAGATTTCCATCCAAAAATTCCCTTTTGAATATCTAAAAATGAACGCTTCTTGTAACGTTGGTTAACGATCGACTCAGTTAATCCTACATCATAAGAAACCTTTCAAGTTCTTTAAAATTTCAATCGCATCGAACTAACGAATTCTCCGCGACACGAGGTACTTTGGAACGCCAACTCGTGGGATATTACTTTTTTCTTTTACGTCGCCTTCTCGCTATCGCAATCGATCTCTCTTATTTGAAGCACTCTCATTTGTCAACTCACGGTCAAATCACTCGCTGTATCGCTACTTATGCAGGATCAACTCTCAAAAGTCTACCTGTTGGATTAATTTCGGGATGAAATTTCCTAAAGCAGGGGAGACTGTAACAACCCGCACTTTCGTGCGTTGTTACTACTCGATATACTCGTTACGCCTAGCACCAGAGATTCGGATCATAATGTAACTATATCGCATACATCGCTATTCGAAGGATAATCGCATATTTTCGCAATATATTATAGCTACATCACATCACAAACACTAACACTCACGATGACATTGAGTGAGGACCTATTCTACCCTCCTCGGTGGCTGTGATGTGTCGAAACGCAGACAACTAACGCTAACAAAGACTCTCGGGTGAGTGCTATAGCTCCAGTCGTCGTGACGATGATGACAACACGAGTGAGTGGTACCCCGTCAGTCATTGTGGCACAACACACAATAACGTTCACGATGACATCGAGAAATGACCTATACTACCCTCCTTGATGGCTGTGAAACGTCGCTAATAATCGCATACTCGAATCGAAAACCGTTTGTTATATCGAAACTTTGGAATGTGGATACGTAAATACGGCCCCTAGTGATATATATACATATATAATCATAATATAAATTAACTATAGAAAGCGCGTACCCCAAAAACTATCGCAACGCTCTAAAACGGAAGAAATCCCCCACGCCGGAGTGGCCATCCGAATGGACAACCTCATCCGAACGGATGGGCCATCCGAACGGATGGGCCATCCGACCCAGTAACCCCAACTTCCACTTTTGCCTATAAATAGCATGTCACATCACTGTTCAAGTGATGTGACAGCTCCCACTCGACCAAAGACGCTCTAAGACCCTTTTCTCTCGATTCCTCGCGATTCCGGTAAGATTTCAACCTAAAACTTGTACTTCTATGATCTACACTCAATTCTACATCATTCTGTCTTTTAAAACTCAATTTCTAACCGTGAAATCTACTGATTTGAGGTGTTTTAAGGTGATGTCACCAAGAGTTCATATGAACTTTAAAGTGTGACCTCATCCCACCATAAACGACTCAGATCTAGGTGATTTCCACATGTTTTTATAACAATCTCACCTAAAAATATATGTATTTAATCAAGAAATGAACGATTTCGGGATTAAACATGAGAAACCGTCAAGAACGGTCAGATCTGATGGAACGGGGTGGTTCCCGGCCGTTAGAACGGGTCGAAACTGATGAAATATCATTGTTTAAAACGATATCGCAACACCTCAGTGAAACCACACGTATTTCTTCCGAAAACTCTCGAAAACAGTTAATCGGAACGCAAAAACAGACGTGTTATCCGACCAGATAACATGTCATCCGAACGGACCACATGCCATCCGATCGGATAGCATGTCATCCGATCGGATAGCATGTCATCCGACCGGATGACTATCATCTGATCCGAGCACATGTCATCCGATCCGGACACATGTCATCCGATCCGAACACGTGTCATCCGATCCGAGCACGTGTCATCCGATCCGAGCACGTGTCATCCGATCCGGACACATGTCATCCGATCCGGACACATGTCATCCGATCCGAACACGTGTCATCCGATCTGAAACCATGTCATCCGATCAGAACCCTTATCATCCTACCGGATGAGCACCACCCGACGGGACAGCAGTCTTTACGATACTATTCCCGTTAGACCGTGCATCGCTTACTATACCATTCAATGTTTAACGCAGACGAACTCCTAACCAATCCAATCAAACTGTGCTCTCGCTAAACACGCACTGTGAGTATACTTGAACCCCTTTTTAATCGCATTTTCGGTGTAACATACGTTTCTAACAAATCGAACTTATCAAACGAATTATTCAATCAATCGAATTATCACTTGCGAATAACTGTTATGCATAGATATACATGATGCTAGTTGCATATGTGTTCGGGCTTATACTCGCGACGTCCCACCACGACTAGTATAGTACTATTGCGCCCGACGGGGTCTAGTTTGCCATCGCATATTCGAGCATCGAGGACTTAGTTGGTAGTATCAGCTTTGTGAGTATATATGTCGTGTGTTACGTTTATGCATGTGGAAATTCGCTACACATTTTAATCTATTACGCTACATATCAAACCTGTATACTCGCCAATACTTTTGTATTGACAAATATTTTAACGTATGTTGCAGGTTAGATCGCAGGCTATTTCAAATCAAGCTAGGAAGTCTAGAAACTCAACTAAAATCTAGGTTGTCGGATTTGTATTGTTCGAAAGGACAATAAATCTGTGATAACTTATGTGATTGTATTATTTGTTAGTATGGGATAACGAATGTATTAAATATTATCGCAATATAGTTGTTATGGATTCTCTTGAGCAATCTGATTCGCCTAGTGTCGCACCCCGATGATTCCGCTATCGGTTGGGGTGTGACAGCACACGTGTTAGTATAATAACCCATTTTAATATTAGTAATACCCTCCCTGAGACGGCATTACAACGACTACGTCGGGCAGAACCACGACAGTCATTACGAAACCCTAGATCAATTGGGCAGCGTATCTAATACGTATCCAGGGGTTATGATACTTACAACAGAGCATAACTTCATTATTTAGGGGGTATTATACTCGGAGATTATGCCTACTATCAGAATATTCGAGATTTGAAAAAGAAATGAACGAGCAGACTGAAGATCCCTATGCCCTCTACTTATAGGGCCTGATTTCGACTTCTACGCGGCCTGCGTAAGCTTCGGCTTCAGTCTACGCGGCCCACGACATAGGGGCGTAGACCTTAGCCTTGACCGGTCACCACCCCTAGCCTCGACGTCTGGCTGCCACGTGGCAGCCCAGGGTTTCGCCAGCCTTCACCCGGTCGCGGCCCCCGTAAGCTTAAGGGGTGGCTTACGCGGCCCGCCTAAACCCCATTTTTCATGTTTTTAATTTATTTTTAATGGCATAACGTATTTTGGGCTCGGTTTTCACGTATGGGGGTATTTTAGAACATATTGGGATATTTTAAAATATATTAGGGTGTCGGAAAAATATTCAGGAGGGTGTCGGTTTATTTTTAGTGTTGTTATATCCTCCCCACCTTGTTTTAGAGCTCGTCCTCGAGATCTACTAAAATAGGTGTGGGTATTTCCTTTGCATTTCTGATTCAAGCTCCCATGTGTACTCTGGTCCTCTTTTGGAGTCCCATTTTACTTTGACCAGAACTAATCTCTTGTGCTTGAGGTTCTTGACTTTCCTGTCTTCAATCTGTAGAGGCCTTTCTACAAACTTGAGTTGTTCGTTTACCTCTATATCCTTAAGAGGCACTATAAGTGATTCGCCAGCTAAACACTTTTTGAGATTAGATACATGAAATACATCATGTATTCCTGCCATTTCCTCGGGCAGTCATAGCTGATAGGCTACAGGTCCTATTCTTCTAATAATCTCAAAAGGTCCAACGTACCTGGGGCTTAGCTTTCCCCTTTTGATAAATCTTACCACTCCCTTCCAAGGAGAGACTTTTAACAATACTTTATCTCCTACCTGAAATTCCGATGACTTGCGTCTGTTATCTGCATAGCTCTTTTCTCGATCACGTGCTGTCTTCAGTCGTTCCTTGACTTGAATAATCTTATCGGTTGTTTCCTGCACTATCTCGGGTCCAGATAGTTGTTTTTTCCCAATTTCTGCCCAACAGACTGGGGTTCGGCACTTTTGTCCGTAAAGTGCTTCGAATGGTGCAACATTGATACTTGTGTGATAACTGTTATTATAAGAAAATTCTATTAATGGTAAGTGATCGTCCCAATTACCTCCGAAATCAATTACACAAGCTTTAAGCATATCTTCCATTGTCTGAATTGTCCTTTCGCTTTGTCCGTCCGTTTGAGGATGGTAGGCAGTGCTTAGATTTAACTTGGTTCTCATTGCTTTTTGGAAACTTGACCAAAAATGAGAGGTAAAACGGCTATCCCTATCAGAAACAATTGATAAAGGAATTCCATGTAATGAAACGATTTCATTTACATATAATTTAGCTAACTGTTCCATACTGAAAGTTTCTTTCATTGGTAGGAAATGAGCTGACTTAGTTAGCCTATCTACAATCACCCAGATCGTATCATTGCCTTTCCTTGTTTTGGGTAATTTAGTAACAAAATCCATTGTTATCAATTCCCATTTCCACACTGGCATTTCTAGCTGTTGCAATAAACCTGAAGGTTTCTGATGTTCAGCTTTGACTTGTGAACAAGTTAAACATTTAGAAACATAGGCTGCGATGTCCTTTTTCATTCCTATACACCAAAAAATTTTTCTTAAATCCTGATACATTTTATCATTTCTTGGATGCATTGTATACTTAGATTTATGGGCTTCTTCTAATATACGGTGACGTAGGTTTCCTAATTTAGGTATCCACATTCTCTTCTTATGGAATCTCCAAATTCCATCTGTTCCTTGTTCTAATATACGGTGACGTAGGTTTCCTAAGTTGTCTGGATGCGTAATCTATAACCTTTTGGCGTTGCATTAATACACATCCATAACCTAACTTAGAAGCGTCACAATAGATTATAAAATCTTCAGTTCCTTCTGGTAACGCTAGTATGGGTGCATGGGTTAATCTTTGCTTAAGAATCCTAAAGGCTTCTTCTTGTTTTGCTCCCCATTCAAACTTAATAGATTTACAGGTTAATTTAGTTAAAGGAATGGCTATTCTAGAAAAATCTCGAATAAACCTTCTATAATAACCGGCCAATCCTAAGAAACTTCTAACCTCGGTTGGTGATTCAGGGGTCTTCCAATTGGTAATTGCCTCGATTTTTGTGGGATCCACATGAATTCCTTCATGTTTGACTAAATGTCCAAGAAACTGTACCTGTTCTAACCAAAACTCGCACTTTGAAAACTTAGCATAAAGCTTTTCCTTTCTTAGTAAGCTTAGAAGTGCTTGCAAATGCTTTGCATGATATTCCTTACTTTTAGAATAGATGAGAATATCATCAATAAAAACAATTATGAATTTATCCAAATATGGCTTACATATTCGGTTCATCATGTCCATGAATGCAGCTGGGGCATTGGTTAAACCAAATGGCATGACAGTAAATTCATAATGGTCATACCTTGTTCTGAATGCAGTCTTAGGAATGTCCTCTTCCTGTACCTTTAATTGATGATATCCTGACCTTAAATCGATTTTAGAGAAAAATCGAGCTCCTTGCAACTGATCGAATAGATCATCGATTCTCGGTAATGAGTACCGATTCTTAATTGTGACCTTGTTCAATTCACGGTAATAAATGCACATACGCATTGATCCGTCCGTCTTTTTGACAAATAAAATTGGTGCTCCCCATGGCGATGAACTTGGCTGTACAAATCCTTTCTCCAACAGTTCGTCTAATTGTTTCTTCAGTTCCTGCATTTCTGCTGGTGCCAAACGGTAAGGTGCTTTGGCAATTGGTGCTGTTCCTGGTAGTAGGTGAATTCTGAATTCGACTTCTCTGTCTGGCGGTAGTCCTGGTAATTCTTCTGGAAACACATCTGAAAACTGAGTCACTACTGGAATGTCTTTTAGTTCTTTTCCTTTAGTGTTAGTGATTATAGAAATCAAATACACTATAGACCCTTTTCTTATATAGCTTGCAGTTTCCATCACAGAGATGAATTTCGTGGATCTAGATGGTTTATCTCCTTTAATTGTGATCTTTTCACCTTTTGGTGAATTTACTTGAATTGACTTTTGATCACATAAAATACTGGCTTTATTGGCTATTAACCAATCCATCCCTAAAACGACATCAAATCCTGCCAGATTCATGGGATAAAGGTTTGCCAAAAATTTTTGATTTAAAAACTCTATTCTTGCTCCATGCAAGATTTCAGAAATCCTAACTGTTTCTCCATTTGCTGTCTCTACTAGACATTCTTGTGGTAGTTTAGTTAATGACTGATTTAGAAGTTTGCAAAATGAAGTATTAATAAAACTTTGGTTCGCACCAGAGTCATATAATACTTTAGCAAAAACATCATTAACTAAAAACGTATCGGCTATCACGTCTGGAATCATCTTGGCTTCATCTGCAGTCAGAACGAATGCTCTAGCATTTTTAGTGTTCTTGTTGTTTGTAGCCGGGGCTAATTTTGGACAGTTTGGCTTGATATGACCTTGTTCTCCGCAGCTGTAGCATATCCTGTTGCTTGCTTTCTTCCTGCAGTCTTCTTCCTTGTGTCCTGATATTTTGCAAAAATTGCAATATATGGGGCATTTTCCAGAATGCTTCCTTTTGCAATACTTGCAATAAGGTGTAGATGTGGAACCTACATTTTTCCACGGTTGGAATTTTCAGATCGGAATTCCTGAGTAAGTCTGTGAGCTAGATTCCTCCTTTGGTCATCTTCTCTAGTACGGATTAATTCATCTGTCAAGGTATTTGCTAGTTCTACAGCTTCTTCTATGGTTTGGGGTCTAGCTGCCTTGACTACATACCTAATTTCTCCAATTAATCCCCAGATGTATCGGGAGATTAATACCGGTTCTGGTGATGCAAGGGTTGGTACTATTCTAGCATATTGAAAGAATGTGGTAGTATAACCCTTACTATCTACCCCGGTCATTCTAAGGTTCAGAAACTTATTCGCTATCTGTTCCTTTTCATTGGGAGGACAGAATTTTCTTTCTACCATATTTTTAAATTCCTCCCATTCCATATTGTATACCCTATCACTTCCTCCTGGCTGGAGGATAGTGTTCCACCATTCTAAGGCTGAGTTTTTAAATAGATTAGAAGCAAACATTATCTTATCTTCTTCAGCACACTTGCTTATCTTTAAAACAGCCTCAGTCTTTTCTATCCAGCGTAGAGCTGCAATGGGTCCTTCATTGCCCGAGAATTCTATTGGTTTGCAGGACCATAATTCTTTATAAGAACAACCATAAGGCACTGTTCTTCTTCTTTTGGGAATGGGTGTTTGCAGGTTCAGAGGGTCGCTTACTGCTATGTTTACTTATATTATTAGCATCCTTAACAGTTTGAAGAATATATGGCATTGCATCTATAATTCCTTGTGTCACTATGTGTTGGATGGCACTATTATCCACTTGGTTTCCATTGTTATTGTTGTTGTTCGGATTCTCATTAACCAAGTTAATGTTACTCTGGTTATCATTCTGGTTTTCCTGGTTTACTTCATTGTCCATCTGAATTTTAAACAATTACCACGTATTAATATCACAAAATAATATTTAATATAGCCAATCACATGACACGCATTTTGGTCAAAAGCGTCGATCATTGCGACTTACTCTATTTTTATATAATATGCATCTACTACAAACCAATACTGGAAATTAAAAATTACAATACCGGCTGAAATTTAAAACTACACTACTAGTAGTAGGCATCCGTAGTTTTTTTTTCAAACACACATATTATATTATTATATTATAATATTATTATTATTACTATTACTACCGTTTCCACCATCACATTCATGGATATGGATTTATCCAGAAATCCATATTGCACTCGTCGTACTTCCAGACGAGTCGCTCTCCCACCTGTCTCATTCTTTCACTACTCTCTAAAATTTCCTCACCAAATGTCCTAAGTTCTTGTACATTGTCTGCACTCATTGGGGGTGCAGGTTCTAGGACTGGGTTCGGAATCTGGGGTGCGGATTCCTGGTATGGGGGTGTAGGTTCCTGAATTGGGTAAGGATTTTCTAAGATCTCCCTAATGTATACATCGTTGTCGTAATAGGGATCTAGAGGATCCAAACCTGGGTAGGCTCCTAGATTCGGCATGGGCATGTCTTCGTGTATCGGGTAACGTTGCACATAGTCCCTATTATCGTCCCACCATGGGTCGTAATTTGGGTCTAAGGGGTTAGGTGCGGGTACCCTAGGTATCTCCTCCGGGTTGAAATCATGCATTTCTACTTGATTTTCAGGGTTTTCTATTTCCATTGTTTGGTCAGGAAATGGTGGTTGTGGTTGGGGTGCTATCATTTGTTCCAGGTTAGGGTCAACTGCAGTGGTTGATAAGATGTGGATGTTGGTTATACCCCTATTAATCATTTCCTGGGCATAGGCATCGATTTCTCTTTTGGCTGCTGCTAGTGCTCTCTGGTCTTGTAACTTTTTCATACGTTTTCTACGCTAATGTGCTCCCCTACTGAACCGTCCTCTCTTTTTCTGAGGGAATGGCTCTTCAGACTGAGCCTTAAACACGAATATTCCTTCTTCAGTATCAACAGAGTACCCTGAGAGGGCAGGCTGAGAAGAGGCACCTTCGCTTCTAGGCGAACCAGACAATTGACGGTACACGTCAGATGGTCCTTTGTCACTCATACTGTAAACTAACAAATAGTCAAATAACACATAACAAAAAATACAATTATGCACGTATTCCCGTAATTTATTTCCTAACAAATTGAATTTTGGTGTCAGCAGAACACTTCTGTGGCTGAATTAGTGGCTTAGCTCTGATACCACCTTCTGTCGCAACCCCCGCCCCCTACCTGTCCCGGGAACGGGCGGTCGTGAACTCAGTGTCGGTGGTATCGGTGTTTATTAATTTGGCAGCGGAAATTACATCAGGACCGTAGTTAGGAAATATTTTATCAGAGTAAAACACCACATTTTATATAAATAAACACATTGGGATGAAACCCAAGTTTTCATTACAAACTGATTTATAGGGATAAATCCCATTTTATTAAAATAAAACGCCTTCTTTATTTAGGTAACTTTTAAAGCCACTTTTCCAAGCCTTCAGTGCTGTCCAGCTGACTTCTAATTGGCTTTCACATTGTGTTACCTGAAACGCGTTTTAAAAATAATTTGTCAGTGGGAAATACTGGTGAGTGAATCCCAGTTTAATCAAGAAATGTTAATTTAATTTAAACAGTATTGAGAGCGATTACAATGTTTACATCTACCCAATTACTCATTCAGTACTGTCAATCCTGACTGATGGGTCATATTACACATTGGCTAACTCTTCGTCCAATGGTAACGTGTCTCACATTTTGTATACAAAACCCCAACATACCGGCAGTAATTGTAGAATTACAAAGACTCAATCACTGCTAAATTGCATTGTAAAATATTTAAGGTTTTGTAAAAACTGTTTACAAAAAGGAGATTACTCACATTGTTGTCTTAGATTATCCTTTAGGGTTTCCTGGTGACAATCTATAGTTTACACAAATGCACACGTGTTAGTATAATAACCCATTTTTACATTAGTAATACCCTCCCCGAGACGGCATTCCAACGACTACGTATCCAACGACAGCCGTTACGGAACCCTAGATCAATCGGGCAGCGTATCTAATACGTATCCAGGGGTTATGATACTTACATCGGAGCAGAACTTCGTTATTTAGGGGGTATTATACTCGGAGATTATGCCTACTATCAGAAAATTCTAGATTTGAAAAAGAAATGAACGAGCAGACTGAAGATCCGATGCCCTCTACTTATAGGACCTGATTTCGACTTCTACGCGGCCCGCGTAAGCTTCGGCTTCGGTCTACGTGGCCCGCAACATAGGGGCGTAAACCTTAGCCTTGACCGGTCACCACCCCTAGCCTCGACGTGTGGCTGCCACGTGGCAGCCCAGGGTTTCGCCAGCCTTCACCCGGTCGCGGCCCGCGTAAGCTTAAGGGGTGGCTTACGGGGCCCGCCTAAACCCCATTTTTCATGTTTTTAATTTATTTTTAATGGCATAACGTATTTTGGGCTCGGTTTTCACGTATGGGGGTATTTTAGAACATATTGGGATATTTTAAAATATATTAGGGTGTCGGAAAAATATTCAGGAGGGTGTCGGTTTATTTTTAGAGTTGTTATACCAAACATGAAACTTCATCAGAAACAACTCATCGGTTCGAAAAAGGGGTGATACCCATTCGATCGACGAGCTGGGTTTGGTATGTTTCCGTTGTTTGACACGTCGTCACACCGTTACCGTTAACTCAAAACTTAGAAAATTTCACAAAACTTCACTCACTAATCGTCTGTCCGAATGGCCATCCGATCGGATGACCATTCGTCCAGATGATCTGATTATGTTGACACTTGTTTGTTTTACAGGACACTATGATCACAACATTGAAAACTTTAACAGTTCACAGACACCCGCTATTCGAATGGCCATCCGTTCGAATGGTCATCCGTCCGGATGACCATCCGCTCAGGTATTTTTGTCAGACACTTTTACTCGGTTTTCGCACTATTCGACACTCTGTTCCCGACCGGGTTAGCTCTTAGAGGACTTATGCTCTGTTCCCCGCACACAGGCTGATCCAGCGCTCCCTTCGATCCAATCTTAGCAGTGTTTGGTTTAAGCACCCACTGTGAGTATACTCGATCCCTTTTGTTTAAACACTTTTGGGATGCAACATGTATTCTATAATCAAGACACTTAACACTTGAAACTTATTTGAAACATACTCTATCCGCATCAAACATGAAACTTGATACTTGTGATACTTGAGACTTTTATGCTATGTGAACGTTTAATCCTTGTGTGTAGTTCCGCCTTAACAATTATAGCGCTATAGGAATAACGCCCGCCCCCTTGAGTCTTGGGGGTATTGTTAGGATGAGACATATTAACCTCCCGTTAGTCTTTGGGAAATGCACTTTATTGCGTTGGAGACTTGGGCTATCACATGGATCGCGTTAACTAGCATGGTGAAACTTATTATGTGTTTTCAAGTTGGATATGAGTCTTTAAACTATTATGCTACGTATTCAAACTTGTATGCTCGCCAACATTTTTGTTGATTTTATTTTAATACATGTTGCAGGTTGATAGTAGCTGGGAAATCAAGAAACAAGCTAGGATGATGCTTAGAAACTCATCTTAGTTAATTCAGGAAATTGAACCATATTTAAATGTTTATGTTATTTGATACTTTTGTGGTTGTGAATTGTGGTTGGTGTTTTAGACAATTTTATGAAACTTGATTAATCATTATCGAGACAATTAGTGTTGTGGAATCTCTAGAGCAATCTGATTCAATTTTAGGTGTTTAAGCATATTTTTTCGAAAAGTTTAGGTATTATTGCACGTGATGCCCCTAATTAGGGTTTTTTGTGTATACGTTTATGATGATATGCTTTCATATCATTCGTTAGTCGTTTCAGGAAGTTTCTGAACTCCCCTGGCATGAATAGTATGTTCAGGTGAATGGTGTTTTTCAGCATTGTTTGCCAGGGTATTAGGGCATAGTTGTTTGTTTTCGCAACACGGCGAATCGGCAATATGAATTGTAATGTTTTAACATGTCCTATCACTGCTAGACTTTGTACAACTCAATCATTCATAGATTAAGTCAAAATAACGTGATTAAATTGTATAAATAGTGATTAAGTTGAACAGAATTATCATGAGTTTTGCCGGTTGTCACAGATTGAACTCGGAATATGCACCAATTCCACACTTACACTCTGGTGTGACAACTTAGGTACCACGTATCTTTCGGCCAATCTTGTCTTCCATACTCCTACCAAACATGTTGAAGTTGATTTTCACTTTGTAAGGGATAAAGTAGTGGCGGACCCAAGAATTTTTTCCTGGGGTGCGGGATTTTTTTAAAGTTTTAGGTCCCTAGCTATATAAAAAATCGGTTCATGGCAGGTCGGATTGGGTTGGGTCATGTAAAACAAGAAAACATAAACAAACAAAGTTTCATAGCAGGTCGGATCAGATCGGATCGGATTGGGTCAATTTTTTTCAAACAATCAAACCTTAGTTCCTAACTTCTTATCACATTAACAAACAAATTTTCAAGTAAACAACATAAAAAAACCATCATAAGTAACTAAAGTAACAACAAAAAACCATCAAAGTTCAAACATTCCCTATTTCTATTTCTCTTAATCATTGGTCTTTTATTAGAAGACTCTGGCAAAAAGAAGTGGTTCAACCCCTTTCCCCTTGAGAAATCGTGTCATAACTTCCCTACTCATGATTCCTATCACATATAAATCGACCCATAAGTTCCTATCAACTTTCCTATCACATGTTTGTTATTTCTGTTAACATTTAATACTTTATGTCTAAAACAGAAAACAAATCAAGTTTGAACATTTATTGTAGCTCTTTGAAATATTTTTTTGTATTCTTTACTTGTACTTGAGATGTTCATGCATCAAATACTTGTACTTGAGATTTTAATTTGATGATTTACGTAAAGGAGTTGTAGTACAATACTTTATGGGTATGGTACTATAGTATTTGTCTTGCGATTCCACAATTTGTAGGAAAGTTTATTACCCAAATACCCTTCACAAAAGAATAAAAAAAGAGTTCAACCATCTTCTTCTTCTTCTTCACAAGTTCTCTTCACTCCTCTGCAACAATTATTGAAGCTAGATGGTGGTTAAGTGTAATATCATAATCTATATAAAGGATCTTATGTAATCTTTTAATTATTCAATCAATAACATAATATTCTATGGTTTAGGTTTAACTAAGAACATAAACGTTAACTAAAATAAATTTAAAGTATAATACAACGTTACATATGACAATTCTTTAAAACATGTTGTTGACTTTTAAACCAACTTCACCTCATAATCTTTAAACGGCCATAATTTTTCCATGCGTTAACGAATTTTTTTAAGTTACAGCATAAAAACGAGCATTAACCATCTATGGAGGACACATAAAAACGAGCATTAAGCATCTATGGAGGACCCTTCCGCTCCTATGTGTCTATGTCTATAGAACAAGGGAACTAAATATGGCCAAAACATATATTCACAAAGCGTGAAAGAAGAAAACGATATACATCACAAACATAAATTAAGATGTAAAAGGGTAGAACATACAAACACATAAAACTATATAATATCCCAATTGATTCAAACTTGTCACCACATTCAAACATGAAAAACGTGTTCGGCGTGTGCAAGACATAGGAAGTAAATTAAGTTCCAATATCTCGCATAAATGAATCTTCAGCGATATGCGCAGGTGTGACAAGTTCATGAATGTTGTTTTAATTACATGTTACGATATTAGGATTAGTAAAATGGTGGTCTCAATCCTAAAGGGAAATTACATCAAAGCAGAAGGCAAATGGGCAACAGGCTGCACCATTAACCCCTTTTAGGATAGCAAAACTAAGTCTTTAAAACTGCATTCATAGATCTAGGGGTTATAACATTACTATCTATAACCTGTTGGACTAAGTTGGTATTTTTTATACCAACTTAAAGCGTATAAAAATGGTTACAACTATACGTCAATTGATGCTTGCTCATGAACCAGTTGATATTGTGGATTTGGGATCCCATTTTCAGGTTCTTGTGAAAGATTGGGGCCCTTCTCCCTGAGAAATCAACATTCATGTGTTATTAGTAGAGATAGCAAAATGGGCCCGTCTGACAGGTCAAATAGGTTTAGGTTAGGTTGACCCATAACACTTTAAAAAAGTAGCGTGCTAAATAGAATTACAAAGATTATATAAATTTAAGTAATAATCTACAACTTGAATAAAATGATTTAAGAGGTTATATGTCTTAGAGCTATACTAGGGTGACTATCGACTCGTTCAATCCATTTGACCCATGTTTTAGACCGTTTATAAGTCAACGGGTCAACATTCTCACCGTTGGTTACCAAGTAAAGTTAAACAAATCATTACGGTAAAAGAACACAGTCAGGCCAAAATGAGACTTACGTTTTCGAATATATGAGAAGACCAACGCCAACAACTGCAAACGATACATAGTATAACCACTCTACCTGCAGCAAAAGGATGTTATTGATCAAAACCCTAAAACTTTAAACCCTCGGGTCACTTAAAAAAACAAATCAAGAGTCATTACAAGAAACTTGTACCTGCTGTTGGTAGAAAAAGATGCGAATGACAACAGCCCACATATCCGACGTGAGGAGTGACAGATTGAGCAACGTGGCGCCACTTGCCTACACAGATTTTAAAAATATTATGTAACATTCTAACACACTAAGCCCACCAATATCCTGTTAACCAATACCCTATGAAGGTTTCAAAATTTGTACAAACATTAATACGGTTGTCTAGTAGAAAAGAACAAACCTGTAAAATAAGAGGAGTTAGCGTGTAAAACAATAAAAACCCCAATGTGTTACCAACAAATGTTAGTATCTGCAGGACAAGAAAAAAAAGGGACTATGAAATTATACATTCATCAAGAAAGCATATATTGTCACACCCTTAAAAAACAGTATATCCACTTACAAGTTCAGCAGACCATGTCACGGCTTCTAGAGTCTTCCTCTCGAATATGGCACTTAAAAGTTGTTATGGAAAAGCGGTAGGGGTGTAAATGAGCCGAGCCTAATCAAAACAAAAGAGTTTTTTTTTTCGAAGGGAACTTAGTGTTTCAAAAGCAAAAACTTAATCTCTTAAAGGCTTAAAGCTCCTATAAGCTTCATGCAAACATATCCTATATCATATAAATTAAAAGGATACATCTCAATCACACTAAAGAGCGTTCCAAAAAGACCAAGCATTGCTAATACTTCAAGACGACCAATTTGCTTAACACAAAATTCCTGCAAAACGAATCGATATATATAATATGCATACATCTTTATAATAACACTAACTTTCGAAAAAATGTAAAAAAAGTGGTTATGCGCCAACCCTCAACCCGAATTGACTTGTTTTGACCAGTTACCCAACCCACCTGTTTTACCGCATCTAATTAGATGCATGTGGTCTCACCTCACCAACATTGCTCAGTGCATAGAAAATTGTCGCTCCAGTGACAAGTACATCACCCAAAAGAGGATTCGAACCACCTAAAATGCAAAAAAAAAAAATACTAATCTATAGTTAATTCTATCTGGTATGAAAATATATAATTTAAATGTTTATATGATGAAATGATCACCTCCACCACCAACACCAACATCAGAAAGAACCACTAAACAAAGGCCTAACCCACAAAGAGCTGCACCAAGAAGCTGCCATAAAGAATATTTTGTGCCCAAAAATATCCAAGTAAAAAGTATGACCCATGCAATAGTCCAACAATCTAATAATGCCACACTTGTAATTGATGTGAAGTAATATGCTGAATTAACTGCAGTCAACGGTCGACGTTATAAAAGTCAGTATCCTAATATGAGTACCTAAAAGTTATCTAAGTACTAAATCACAATACAAACATAGATTAAGGTGATAAGATGGTGGGTCGGGTTACATGTCGAAGCAGGGTCATTTTCTAGTACATGTTGAGATAGGGTGGGACGGGTTGGGTTGACCCACAAACATTTTATTGTCAATCATTTTTATAAATAATGAATGTGTTAAATATGACTACAAAAACTGTAGTAACAATAACAATAATCTATATGCCTTAAAAATAGACGTTGTGCGACATTTTTCCCATTTGACTTGTTCCCCTTATGGCTAAGTTTTTTTAGTTGACCAAAAACTTGACGTATTAAAGAAATAACCCAAATTAATCAATTCGGAAGTAAATAGGTTAAAATTACCACCTCTAAAAAATATAATTTAGTTGCACAAGATTGAGTTTAATAAAAAAAAAAAAACAAAAAACAAAAGTAAGTGATAAAGAGAAGCAAACCTACAAAGATAGTTGCCTTGGACATCAAAAAATGCTATAAGAGCATACCAATACCATGGAATCTGCAAAAATTTCCCAAATAAAACAATGATCAAACAATCAATTTACTGAGGCTTTATAATACAATCACACATAGATATATAAGTTTCTGACTAGGAAGGCGACAGTACAACGAGTTCATGGCGTCGGTACAACAAGATGCTTCCATAGACCATGGTTAAAGCCAGATAGCCAAAAAGTCCCAGAGTAACAGGTGAATTGAGACCTATAGATAAGAAACAACCCAGGTATGTGGGTCAGTCAAAATACTATACAACCCACCAAGTAGTTAATGCATAAAACAATAAAGAAATGCTTTAAATTAAATGCTAACTTAAATGCTCTAAAATTACCAAGTCATACTATCAAGGGTCATAATCATACTGATTATGTTAGGCTCTGAACAATTTCACAAGGCATAAATTTGTAAAGATAACAACTGTCTAGCCTAATTGAATAACTTGCAGATTTATAATGAATTAATGATAAACACACATTAATTAATTAATTTGGCTTGCCAAACTTTAAGGAATCAATTCAGAAATCAATCATGAAATGGATTAGGTTAAATCAATCAACCAGGGCTCAATATTTCGAAGACACGTTATTTTTTAAAATACTCCAATATGTATATGTAAAAATAAATAAGAGTAAACTTCCGTTTTGCTCCCTGTGGTTTGGTCATTTTAACGGTTTTGCTCCAATAGTTTAAAAATAGCCATTTTCCTCCCTGATTTTTCTAACTTATCTTCATTTTGCTCCCAGCCTCTAACTCCATCAGGGAGGAAACTGGCGACAAACTCGAAAGATTAGGGAGCAAACTGGTGACAAACTCGAAAGATCAGGGAGGAAAATGGCTATTTTTAAACTATTGGAGCAAAACCGTTAAAATGACCAAACCACAGGGAGCAAAACGGAAGTTTACTCAATAAATAAATTAATAGGGTATACCCATACAAACACCAACATAGGCCCATTTACAAAACTATTTTTATGGTTTAGATTAGTTACTAGCCCATTGGCATTAGGTTTAGACCTTTAATGAGCCCAATACCCAATTTCGTTAAGGCCTAAGGGCACGTTTTTTCAAGCTCGAACAGGGTAAATGAATTCTCAGGTCAGCCTTAGTTTCAATTCACATTTAATTTCACCTAGTCGGACCTAAAATCTGTAGTTGGTCAAAGGAAGTCAAAACTGGTCAAATTCTTTAAAGTTTATATATAAAATAGAGTTAAATGCCATTTTAGTCCCTGTGGTTTGGGCCATTTTGCCAGTTTAGTCTAAAGGTTTCATTTTTCGCCTGTGGGTCCTAAAAAGTTTTCACCGTTGCCATTTTAGTCCACTGGGTTAACTTCATCCATTTTTTCTGTTAACGAGAAGGATAATTCAGTCATTTTAAATGTAATTCTGTTAACTATAAGGGCAATTCGGCCATATAAAATGACCGAATTGCCCATCTCATTAAGAGAAGAAATGGATGAAGTTAACAACGGTGAAACTTTTTTGGACCCATTATCAAAAAATGAAACATTTGGACTAAACTTGCAAAATGGCCAAAACCACAAGGACTAAAATGACATATAACTCTATAATATATATGCGTTTGAAAAATTACATACAGTTTCGATTAATCGGCGGTTGGTAACTAGCGCCTAGCGGAGTTTACAACCATGTTTGCAACAAATAGTTTACGGCTATGGACATCATGTATCATAATTGCAAAAATCACGTGCTTACCGAGATTGGCAGAAAAGGATGAGGTGAAGGTGAGAAGTGCAAGTATAAATGAGAGGAATTGTCCAAGTAGCAAAACCGAAACCACCTTCGAAAACTCTGGGCTCCGCCACCACCTGCCGCTAGCGACGTCGGAGCTCATCATCATCAAATTGCAGAAATCACATATGGATGTTGAATGTACGGGAGTTTATACAACCCCAAACGAACTATTAAATATATTATGTGGTAATAATTGAACATCTAGTTCTTGGATATGGATGAGACACTTTCTCCATCTCTATCGATACAAGAGCATTCAAATTGAAGACTTTCTCTATAAATATACTATAATATAAATATAAGGGTGGAGGGTATAGTTCAATCACTTACACTGGGTTCCCGAGTTAACTTAAAGAGAGAAAAGAAAAGATTCTTTCATTTTCTTTTCTTTTCTTTTCTCTCCGGTTCTTTCTAAATTGGAAAGATTAATTTTAGACAAAAAAACCTATTATTTTCTCTTCTTTTCAATTCTTTAATGAAACTCTGGAACACAACTAAAAATTATTTCCTTCCAAATCTATTATTTTCTCTCATTTAATGAAACTCGGGAACATAGCGTTAGAGTAAAGGAAGTGGTTAGACACTTGAAAGTGATAAAATTTAAAATCAACCAATAAGAGTGTGTCATGTCAAAGTGGTAAACTATGCTGAAAAGTGTTGGCAATGGTTAGACACTTGGTGAAGTGGTAAACTATTTAAAAAAAATGTGTGATTGGTTGAGATGGCATTGACCCCACCATACAATACCCCATCTCTCCTTCTCTCCCTCCTCACGGATCGGCAATTGGTCCCCGATCATCAAAGTCTCCGGGCGGCAAAGGGGGGTAGGCGGCGGTGTTCTCGCGCGGCAAACCACCTTGCCGATCCCCTTTGCCGCACCACTCCGTATCCCCTTGGGGTGTTTGAGTTATTCTTTAGCCAATAAAATCATGTCATGTCAAGTCTCAATTTCACTCCTCGTTTTGCACTCAATCCAATATTCCATCTTTAAAACATGTTGTTGACTTTTAAACCAACTTCACCCCATGATTTTTAAACGGCCATAATTTTTCCATGCGTTAACGAATTTTTTTAAGTTACAGCATAAAAACGAGCAACCATCTATGGAGGACGCATAAAACGAGCATTAAGATGTAAAAGGGTAGAACATACAAACACATAAAACTATATAACATCCCAATTGATTCAAACTTGTCACCACATTCAAACATGAATAGTGTGTTTGGCGTGTGTAAGACACAAGAAGTATATTAAGTTCCAATATCTCGCATAAATGAATCTTCAGCTCTGATATGTGCAGGCGTGATAAGTTCATGAAAGTTGTTTTAATTACATGTTACGATATTAGGATTAGTAAAATGGTGGTCTCAATCCTAAAGGGAAATTACATCAAAGCAGAAGGCAAATGGGCAACAGGTTGCACCATTAACCCCTTTTAGGATAGCAAAACTAAGTCTTTTAAACTGCATTCATAGATCTAGGGGTTATAACATTACTATCTATAACCTGTTGGACTAAGTTGGTATATTTCATGCCAACATGAAGCGTATAAAAATGGTTACAACTATACGTCAATTGATGCTTGCTCATGAACCAGATGATATTGTGGATTTGGGATCCCATTTTCAGGTTCTTGTGAAAGATTGGGGCTCTTCTCCCTGAGAAATCAACATTCATGTGTTATTAGTAGAGATAGCAAAATGGGCCCGTCTGACAGGTCAAATAGGTGTAGGTTAGGTTGACCTATAACACTTTAAGAGATAGCAAAATGGGCCCGTCTGACAGGTCAAATAGGTTTAGGTTAGGTTGACCCATAACACTTTAAAAAAGTAGCGTGCTAAATAGAATTACAAAGATTATATAAGTTCAAGTAATAATCTACAACTTGAATAAAATGATTTAAGAGGTTATAAGTCTTAGAGCTATACTTGGGTAACTATTCACTCGTTCAATCCATTTGACCCATGTTTTAGACCGTTTATAAGTCAACGGGTCAACATTCTCACCATTGGTTACCAAGTAAAGTTAAACAAATCATTACGGTAAAAGAACACAGTCAGGCCAAAATGAGACTTACGTTTTCGAATATATGAGAAGACCAACGCCAACAACTGCAAACGATACATAGTATAACCCATAGTTACCTAATTCGCGGTTCGCTCCGGTACGGGTACGCGGTTCGCTAGAGGTGACGTTTTCGGTACGGAGGGGGGTAGGTTCATTTCGGTACGAACCGGTACGGTGTACCATGGAGTCCGGTTCAGTGTACACAAATTAAAACATAAATTATCAAATTCCAAAATTCAAATTACAAAACATAAACATTGAAGGTTGAAGATAAAAATTGATATTGAATAGGAGTAGAAACTGATGTAATTTGGTTAAATGTTATATATTTAAAATCTTAATTTATACTTTTTATGTATAAATTTATTAGTTTAAGGTCCAAATGTAAACTAGTAAGGATAGAGAGGGTTAAATGTTTAAATACACAAACTACTTTCACACTTTTTATGTAAAAAAACTATAAGTTTTAGGGTTTAATTGTAAACTAGTAAAAATAGAGGGGTTAAATGTTGTAACAACTAAACTTATTTAAACCCTAAAAACCTAAAACACACAGCCGCTGTTTCTTCTTCTTCCCCTTCGTTTCTTCTTCACCTTCTTATTGGTTTCTGGCTAAAAACAAGATTGACGTTTGAATTCAGCTAAGGATCGTTGTACCCAATCGATTTGGAACGTCCACCTTGTCTATTTGGTTCGTTGAACCGGATCAGTTTGGATCGTCGTACCTCCGCAATCAGGAACACCGTACCAAAGCAACTCGGTTCGCCGGACCATGGCGTTCCGGTACGCTTACGATTTCCGATTGGGTACACCACGATCCAATACGTGGATCGTGGCTACCCTAGCGATTTAGGTAACTATGGTGTCGCCACCTAAAATACCCAACACGATCGGTCCGAACCAGATCGTGTCGCCACCTAACTCCGCCGCTCTCTCTCTCTCCTCGGTTCTACTCTCGATTTCGTTCTCTCTGTTCTTCGTCGCCGAAAAAGAAGGAACCGAGGTGGTGTCGGTGTTGTGTGGTCGCCGGTTAATAAACAGGGGAGGGGGTGGGGTGGTGTGTGGCGTATCGTCAGAGGGGGTGTCTTGCCCGAGGAACTGAACCGCCGACAGCCGTCGGCTCCGCCGGTAACTCCGGTCGCCGAACTGGATCACAGAGAGGGAGAGAGTGAAAGTTTGGTCAGTCAACTTGTGTGTGTGAGGGTATGTTTGGTTTGGGTTACGTATGTGTGGGTATGTAAAGGATGTAGGGTTTTCTTCATGGATAAGATGATGTCTTTGTTGTTTGTATGTGTCTGGAGTTGAGTTTGAGAGAGATGGAGAAACCGATAGAAAGAGTGAGGTGACTTGGGTGTGAGGTGACTTGGGTGTTTTAGGGTTTCTTCAAAGAAAATTGCAGAGAAGAATGTGATCGTGGAGGGTCGAGGAGGGTGATGGTGGGTGGAGGTTGAAGATGAAGTGTGGTGGTGGGGTTTTTCTCTAAAAATGTAGAAGATGTCTGGATAGTCCCTGTGGTTTGGCCTTTTAAAGGAAATGATAAATTGGTCATTTCACACCCACTTAACAGAGAAAACAAACTGAAGTTAGACCCAGGGACTATCCGGGAACAAAAAATGAAAACTTGGAAACTATTCAGGTAGTTTTAGAAAGTTTGGGACTATAGGTGAAAAAAGGTGAAACCACAGGGACTATCCGGGCATTTTTCTCCTTAAATTTATAAGGTATATTATTATACCGAAAGGCTTAAAGCTCCTATAAGCTGCTTCATGCAAACATATCCTATATCATATAAATTAAAAGGATACATCTCAATCACACTAAAGAGCGTTCCATGTTAATACTTCAAGACGACCAATTTGCTTAACACAAAATTCCTGCAAAACGAATCGATATATATAATATGCACACATCTTTATAATAACACTAACTTTCGAAAAAATGTAAAAAAAGTGGTTATGCGCCAACCCTCAACCCGAATTGACTTGTTTTGCCCAGTTACCCAACCCACCTGTTTTACCGCATCTAATTAGATGCATGTGGTCTCACCTCACCAACATTGCTCAGTGCATAGAAAATTGTCGCTCCAGTGACAAGTATATCACCCAAAAGTGGATTCGAACCACCTAAAAAAAAAAAAAAAAAAACTAATCTATAGTTAATTCTTTCTGGTATGAAAATATATAATTTAAATGTTTATATGATGAAATGATCACCTCCACCACCAACACCAACATCAGAAAGAACCACTAAACAAAGGCCTAACCCACAAAGAGCTGCACCAAGAAGCTGCCATAAAGAATATTTTGTGCCCAAAAATATCCAAGTAAAAAGTATGACCCATGCAATAGTCCAACAATCTAATAACGCCACACTTGTAATTGATGTGAATTAATATGCCAAGTTAACTGCAGTCAACGGTCAACGTTATAAAAGTCAGTATCCTAATATGAGTACCTAAAAGTTATCTAAGTACTAAATCACAATATAAACATAGATTAAGGTGATCAGATGGTGGGTCGGGTTACATGTCGAAGTAGGGTCATTTCTAGTACATGTTGAGATAGGGTGGGACGGGTTGGGTTAACCCACAAACATTTTATTGTCAATCATTTTTATAAATAATGAACGTGTTAAATATGACTACAAAAACTGTAGTAACAATAACAATAATCTATATGCCTTAAAAATAGACGTTGTGCGTCATTTTTCCCATTTGACTTGTTCCCCTTATGGCTAAGTTTTTTTAGTTGACCAAAAACTTGACGTGTTAAAGAAATAATCCAAATTAATCAATTCGGAAGTAAATAGGTTAAAATTACCACCTCTAAAAAATATAATTTACTTCTACAAGATTGAGTTAAATAAAAAAAAACAAAAGTAAGTGATAAAGAGAAGCAAACCTACAAAGATAGTTGCCTTGGACATCAAAAAATGCTATAAGAGCATACCAATACCATGAAATCTGCAAGAAATTCCCAAATAAAACAATGATCAAACTTCAAATCAATTTTATACAATCACACATAGATATATAAGTTTCCGACTAGGAAGGCGACAGTACAACGAGTTCATGGCGTCGGTACAACAAGATGCTTCCATAGACCACAATTAAAGCCAGATAGCCAAAAAGTCCCAGAGTAACAGGTGAATTGAGACCTATAGAGAAGAAACAAGCCAGGTATCTAGGTAAGTCAAAATACTATACAACCCACCAAGTAGTTAATGCATAAAACAATAAATAAATAAATAAATAAATAAATAAATAAATAAATGCTTTAAAATGAAATGCTAACTTCATGCTCTAAAATTAGCAAGTCATACTATCAAGTGTCATAATCATACTGATTATGTTAGGCTATAGGTAAGTCAAAATACTATACAACCCACCAAGTAGTTAATGCATAAAACAATAAATAAATAAATAAATGCTTTAAAATGAAATGCTAACTTCATGCTCTAAAATTAGCAAGTCATACTATCAAGTGTCATAATCATACTGATTATGTTAGGCTAATTGAATAACTTGACAGATTTATAATGAAGTAATGATAAATACACATTATTAAATTTGTAAAGATAACAACTGTCTAGCCTAATTGAATAACTTGACAGATTTATAATGAATTAATGATAAATACACATTATTAATTAATTAATTTGGCTTGCCGGATAAAACTACTTATGTGCTATATGTTCGTGTCAGATAGTCGATTCGGCCTTCGGGTCGGGTCAAACAATAATAACTCCAAATAAAAATACATAATTTTCATTCATTCAAATGAGGCGCTCTTACTCATAAAAAATGCTATATATTGTTTAACAAAAATAAAGACCAAATATTTATAATGATGCGAGATAAATGTTAGGTACCTGGACGAAGAATTACAACTCAGCCCAACGATCTTTAAGATAAATGGTAAGTACCTTTTAAGACCTTTAAAATAAAAAAGAACCCTCAACTTTGATTTATATATAAAGTAGTAACAAACTTTACTTAAAGTTTAGCCCGTTCACATTTTCTTAACTCAATACGAAAATATGTATAAATAATTTTGACAATAAGCTTGGTAGGGGCAGGGGAATTTTAGGCAAAATAATTGGCGAGGAGAGACCCCCGGTCCCTTAAAAGCTACGCCACTGCATACGTTGCAACCGGATAAAACTACTTACGTTTATGGCTATGGACATCATGTATCATAATTGCAAAAATCCCGAAACCGAATGCTTACCGAGATTGGCAGAAAAGGATGAAGTGAAGGTGAGAAGTGCAAGAATAAATGAGAGGAATTGTCCCAGTAGCAAAACCGAAACCACCTTCGAAAACTCTGGTCTCCGCCACCACCTGCCGCTAGCGACGGAGCTCATCATCATCTCAGATTGCAGAAATCACACATGGATGTTGAATTTAGGGGAGTTCATAGAACCCCAAACCAACTATCAAATATATTATGTGGTAATCAACTTTTACTTTATGGATAACTTATCCGTTCCTTGTTTTTTATTATTATTTTTTTTAGTTAAATGCGGTCCTTGTGGTTTGCAATTTTCGCACTAGGTGATCCTTATCACTAACCTATATTAACTTTCTCAGTTAAATGTGTGTGAAATGACTAGATTGTCCCTGAACAATAAAAAAATTATAAAAATGGCTCACCTTCATCTTATTCTTCTCTCTCTAAAACCCACCACCACCACCACCCTTCAAAGCAGTGGCGGACCTAGGTTTTTTTTCTATTGAGGTCCATTTTTTGTATAAATTTTTTTCACAAACAAACATTAAAATTTTCAGGTCGGTCACCGTAGTCGGGTCGGGGCTAAGTAATAATGTAAAAACCTTTAGTGGACATGAAACCACTACATTATTAAGAACCATTCTTAAGCATCAAGTTATCAAATAGTGGTGATTAATAAGTTCATTTGAACCAATAGCTATCTAAATAACACAATTACTTCACATAACTTCAAAATTTTGTTTAAGTTTTTTTTTTTTAATTTTTTTCATGAACGTCACTATATGTTGGAAGTCTTATTTGGTAATCAAATGTGAAATAAAATCATTCGAAGTTTATCATTTTAAAAAAGAAAATTAGAGGGTTAATGGATGGTTGTGTTGTTCTAAAGCACTAGTTTAATTTTGATGAAAAAAATAAACTAAAAAGAGGAGATGAAAGAGTTGAACTTGAGATCTATTTATTGGAACACAAAGGGATTTACCACCACACCATCTTTGTTTTTAATACTATTGGGTCCAGCTAATTTATTTTATGGGGTCCTTAGAAAATTTAACATACCGGTTCTACTATTTTTTTAAGGCATAAACTATCTACACACCAAGTGTGTAGATAGTCACCCCAGAAATGTGTTTTTTGTCCTTATATGCACACCCTGTAGTGTCGAACTGTGGCCAAAATGCGGCGTTTTGGTCCGGTTAAGCAGGCAAAGACTGACGGGTGTCTGACGGGTCTGTTGACCGGACCAAAACGCCGAGCTTTGGCCGCGTTTTGGTCCTGTCAACCAGACCGGGTGTCAGTCTTTTGTCTGGTTGACAGGACCAAAACGCGGCCAAAGCTCGGCGTTTTGGTCCGGTCAATAGACCCGTCAGTCTTTGTCTGGTTAACCGGACCAAAACGCCACGTTTTGGCTACAGTTCGACACTACAGGGTGTGCATATAAGGACAAAAAACACATTTTAAGGTGTGTAGATAGTCAAATTGGTGTGCCAATAGGTACACCCTTTTTTAAAAAACATTGGGGCCGTGGACCACGACCCGTACCATATGGGTCCGCCCCTGCTTCCAAGAATATCACCCTTCTGTCAGTTTGTAAAACAATAGTTCCTGACGGGTTGATGAGGGGAAAGAGAGCCAATGTTTATGTCACCCAGTTCAGCAGCTGTAGAGGAGGTGTCATCCTCTTCAGAAGTATTACTCCATTGATCAATTGTTGATGGCATTTGTTCAGAGATACCATTTTTGACCTGCAATGTTGGGTACTGGAATTGAAAAAAAGGTGATCAAGTCAATTGGTGTGCCTCAAGTCAAGTGTTGGTGGGTCTATGATGTGATTCGGGTAATATCATTATCGATGACCAAGTCGAACCCCCGTATCATACGCAACCAAGTGTTGTACTTGTACACTCTTCCTCAAGTCAAGTGTTGGTGTAGTTGTTAACTAAAGGGTGGGGGTGGGTGGGTTGGGTTGGGTTGGGTTGGTGGTGGTGGTGGTGCCGTGGTGGTGGTGGTGCCGTGGTGGTGGTGGTGGTGGTGGTGGTGGGTTTTAGAGAGAGAGGAGAAGAAGTAGATGAGGGTGGGTCATTTTATATTTTTTTTATTGTTCAGTGGCAATCTAGTCATTTCGCAAACATTTAACTGAGAAAGTTAATATGAGTTAGTGATAAGGATCACCTTAGTACGAAAATTGCAACCATCAGAACCAACTTTGTAATTATTAAACCACTAGGACCAAGTCTGGTTGGTCCTACGTACAGGGCTCCAAACGAAATGAATGTTTAGTAAACACAAACAAGAAATAATGTTTGTTAAGTTAAAATGAACGAACATGAATAGAGACCGCGTTCGTTCATTTTGTGTTCGTGAACGTTCTGTAACATGTTCATTATATTCGTTTGTGTTTGGTAGTTCATTAGTCTTTTTAGTTTTTATATTTTACTTAAATGTTTTACAGTTTCAACAAATAAAATATTTAATAAGTATCAGTGTATTATATATTATATATTATATTCATGAACACTTGTTTGTATTCGTTTGTTTACATTCATGTTCATGAACATTAGTCTGTGTTCATGAACATTCATTTGTGTTCATTGCGTAAAACTAAATAACGAACACGAAACATTTATTTTCTTAGAGAACGAACACGAACATAAAATATCGTTCGGTAAGTGTTCATAAACAGTTCATCAACACATATATTTCCTTAACAAATCAACACGAATAAGGTCTTATTCATGTTCATTCAGTTCATTTACATCCGTGCTTATACGTGCAACTTGTAATATTTGAACCATCTAATTCTTGGATATGGATGAGACACCTTCTCCATCTCTATCCATACATGAGCATTCACATTGAAGCCTTTAAATGGTACTTAATTTCTCTATAAATATAAAGGTAATGACTAAAACTCACTATATTGAATCCAACCATCTTGGGCTGGCCAACCCGTGTGGTCATCCGAGGCCCAAGTTTTCAAAGGGCCCGAAAGATTGTTAAATATATATATATGAGAAGGATCCATTAGAAACCACCCTTTATTGCAAGAACCGCGAGAACCAATGTGAACACAATCACAAATACCTAAAAAAATCTAAAAAACACCCAAACAATTTTTTTATATATTTTTTATAAAAAAATCGCTACTTTTCGTCACTAAAAAAATTGATGACGAAAAGTAGCGATTTTTTATCAAAAATATTAAAAAAATTGTGTTTTTTTAAGGTTTTTGGGGGGTTTAGCTTTATGGTTTAGTTTTTGGCATTTAGCTTAGCCAGAGGGGGGGGGGGGGTAGGTTTTTTTTTGGGGGGGGGGGGGGGGGGGTGGATTAGGTTTTTTTAGGTTTTAGATGATGGTGTAGTGGGTTTATTTTGTTGTGTTCACATTGCTTCTCGCAATTAGTTTTTCAAAACAGTGATCGTTTCAACTAGTTTTTTAAACCAGCTCTTTGGTTTTACCCATTTGATCTCTTATCATAATTAAATAAGAGGACACCTATGGGTTATAATTGTCACATCTAATTGAGAAAGAGTGGGAGGTTGAAGAATTTGTTAATAAGATGCAATCAATCGTTTATCACGCTTTTGAAGATCAATCGAACGAGATGAGCGGCTAATCACCTAGTGGTTTCCTCCGGGTGGAGGATTCTTGTAAGTGAACGGTTCTTATGTGTTTAAACTTATTCGTGGATATGGTAATCTATGCATTCGATGCTTTTTACCTTTGGATTTGATTGATTAGTTGTAATGGATTGATTTTATTTTAACTTTATTTCCAAAGCATTCAATTCCCGAGAGTTCTAGTAATTGGAATAGATTTGATAGGGATTAGGGTTGGTAATTTCAGTTGATTGCTTATACGATAACCTTCCGTTGTTTTACAATCGAAGTAAGTAGTCTTTAGGTAATTACAACTTGTTAATTGAATTACACAGTCATGTCTATGTGATTGTCCCGATTAAACACATAATTGACGTTGCTTTGAGTCTAAAATCCGGAGGAACCATTGTTTTCTCCTATTGTCACAACTTGTTTTAATAATTTGTTAGTTTAATCAAACAACCAAACAACTGAGTTTACATTTTTGCAAGTAGTTAATCATTACTTAATCCATAACACTTTCCACCAGACTCCTCTGGATTCGATACCCTACGTACTCTAGCAATCTAGTTTAATTAGGTTTTTGCATGACCCTTACGACAGTCATCAAAAATGGCGTTGTTGCCGGGGGGTCGTGCACAAAGTGTTTTGTGTTAAGTATTCTAGAAAAATAGTTAAAAACCCAAAAATAGTGTTTATTTCCTTCTTGTTCAGAATTACGCGTGGTTTTGTGTTTGTGAAGATGAGTTTGTACATGCATGCATCATACTCGGAAATCCGAGAAGTCTTCACCACTAGTGTTTGATCCAGAAATCGAGAGGACAGTTCGGAAGACCCAAGTCATTCATAGAGAAAACAAAATTTTGCAATCTCCAACACGGACACCCGAACCAATGGATACGTCAGAAAATCTAGATAAGCAACCAGCTTCACAAACTCAATTCTCACTAGCTCCTACTCAACCATCGCCTAACACCACCAGACCATCCGAACCACCACTGCAATTCACCCAAACTACTACTACCCAAATTCCACCAATTCCACCAATTCCACCGCCACCGTTTCCAAACTTGGATAACCCACCACCACCATTGCCAAACCAATCATCATCTTCTCAACATCCACCTTTCACCCAAACATCTACTGCTCAGTACTACTCACCGTATGTGAGGATAGTATCTGACGAGAACATCATCCCACCTAACCAAAGTCAACCCATTAACCAATCAACCTCACTTCCTCTACGACTACCAGATCAGCCTTCGTATTATCAAGCGCCTCAACAGCAACAGTTCTCAGTCAGAATTATGTGCTTGACATCCCTGCAGACCCTCTTGAATTTTGTGCCTAGACGCCCTGTATAGGCCTATACGAGGCGTCTAGGGTTTGCAGGGTGTCCAAATAGACAGAATGGGTGTGTGAATAGATCCAACCTAAATTTATAATCACCCGAAACTGATTTTGAACAAATGTAATGTTGTGATGCATGGTCACCATATATCAACAACATCCATAAAAAAGTTTGACACTTTTGCAGCAGCAGCATGTGCTCCAAAAGTATGCAGAAATCAAACAGTGATCACAACTTATCGTTTAACTCTATAGCTAACACATAGGTGGCCGTCAGTCTAGTCAGTCCTGACCTCTGAAGTTTGTTGCTTTGGTCTATGCAATACTTTTTTCATGTTAAATATGTGTATTTACGCATGTTCTTCTGATATGGTACGCTGTTCATTCCTTAAATTTATATTGTTAATCAAGTTACAATGATGGTCATTTCTTAAATGAGGCCAACAACAGCATACAATATATAGATAACTTTCGAAGGTAATCGCCTCATATTGCTGAAATATATTTATGCACCCCCTTGTGATCCACAGTGCTGCTTCTTTATCTATGTTCCCTAGTTCTCTATTCTCTATACACATATACATGAATAAAATTGATTGTACAAATCTGTGTTTTTGGCAAGTATACCTCCAAAACCTTGAAAGGGCCACGGCATGAACAAATCAATGTCGTGTACGGGTATGATTGGGTATGATTTTTTCAGGTATTGGCAATAATCGGGTCGGATTCGGGTCCCGGTATTGGCCTGAAAAACCATACCCGGTGTAACCGGTTCCGGGTATCAAAATACCTTATTTTCGGTTAAAAAAACCCCGGTTTCCAGGTATAGATCGGGTTTTTAAGGGGCTGCACAACTTTTTTTTTGTTCCGAGTTCATTTGTTTTGCATAAAAACTTCAAAATCCATATGGTAAATATAAATAAATAACATAAAAGGACATGTGTGTTAGATTTATAAACACAAAAAGTTCAAAATAACATAAAAACATATATTTATATATCAGGTACTGAAAATACCCGGTCCGTGTATGGAAATAACCCGTTTTCGGGTATGGACCCGGAACGGAAACGGTTCTCGGATATGGATTGGGTCTGGTTCCGTGTACAGGTTTTGTATTGAAATGCATACCCTATGGGTAGGATCAGGTACCCAATACTTGGGTATCAAAGGACCCAATTCCGGTTTTCTTATCGGCATTGGGTCCGGGTTCGGGTTTTTTTGCGCACCACTGATGTAGACCAAGAGGCACGCCATTGAAATATCTACAGAAGTATTATTATGCACCACAAAGAATCAAATCAAAAGTTGGATATTTTTGCATAAAAAGACATAAAAATAGAAGTTTGAGGCCTATAAATCAAAAGACTTTTCTTACATTTGGAAACAGTGCTAGACCACAAACGAATGGTTGAAAGTGTCAATGGTCTTTGAAACTATATGCATATATTTTGTACTATTACTGTGAGTATATATGTATATATAGGTGGCTTCGTGGTATGAATGTCTATAGCCATTAAAAGCATACAATCAAAGAGAATGAGTAATTCGATTTTGCTCTTCTTTTTCCTTTCCTTATTCTTCATCTCTTCTACGTCTTCCTCTTCATCTTCTGTCAACACCACTCATAAATGCTCTGTCCAACAGACACATGCTTTACTTATGTTTAAACAAAACCTTTCCTCTATCAATCATACTGGTTATCACTATCACTGTTCTGGTGATAATCCAGTTATGATTAACTGGAACACAAGTACAGATTGTTGTCATTGGAATGGAGTCACTTGTGACCACTCCACTGGTGATGTTATTGGTCTTGACCTGAGCTGTGGCATGCTGCAAGGTACTATCCACCCTAACACCACTCTTTTGCACCTCCCTCGTCTTCAAAAACTCAACCTTGCTTTCAATGATTTTACTGATTCCCAACTTCCACCTACCATAGGCAGGCTTTCTAATAGTCTCACACATCTCAACATCTCCTTTTGTTGGTTTACTGGTCAAGTTCCCACATATATTTCACACCTTCATAAATTGTTGTCCCTTGATCTCTCTTGGAATGGGTTTACCGGTCAAGTTCCCACAAATATTTCACACCTTAATAAATTGGTGTCCCTTGATCTCTCTGTGAGTATCATTAATTTTGAACCTCATGTTTTCATCAATCTGCTTCAAAACTTAACTATGATGAAAGAACTATCTCTTGAAGATGTTCAGATCTCTTCAGTTTTACCTACTAATCTTAATATCTCTTCTTCTTTAAAATTACTAAATCTTCAATTAACTGGATTGCAAGGAAACCTGCCTCACACCATTTTCAATCTTCAATCTTTGGAAAAACTCGACTTGTCACATAACAGGTTGACAGGGCATATCCCTTTAGAGATCTCACTTCTTCCTAAATTGGTTGAGCTTGATCTCTCTTGGAGTGGGCATAGTTTGCTGATTCAACCTCATATTTTCAGTATTCTCCTTATGAATTCTACTTTTTTGAGAGATCTTAGGCTTTCTGGAGTTAATATAGGTTTCGTTTTACCCACTTATCTTAATATATCTTCTTCTCTGAGATCACTCGTTCTTGCCGCCACCGGTCTGCAAGGGAAGTTACCAGATAACATCTTTAATCTTAAATATTTGGAAGACCTTGACTTGTCAGGGAACAATAATCTCCCTGTTCCATTTCCTAAGATTAACATAAGCACTAACACACCTCTATCCTCATTACGTCTCTCATATAGTAGTTTGAATGGGTCCCTTCCCAAATCCCTAGGTAACCTTAAATACCTTGAACATTTAGATGTATCAAATAACATGCTTTCTGGAACACTACCTTCTTCATTGTTTACTCTTCCTTCTTTACAAGATATAAGGCTCGGTAATAACAAGTTCCAAGGAAATTTGCCACTCGAGTTGTTTTCTCTTCAATCTTTAGAAAGATTATCCGTTGCTAACAACCAACTAACCGGCCAGATCGATGTGCTTGACAGTGGCCCCGACCTGCAAACATTTCGACAACTTACCAACCTCACTGAGATAGACCTTTCATATAATAGTTTTAGAGGTGATTGGGAGTTGGATGCATTGTTATCAAGCCTCACAAACCTTGACACACTCATTTTGTCACACAGTGGTATATCTGTTACAACCAGTAATGCTAATCCTTATGTCAACCCTGAATTTGCGGTGTTAAGTTTAGGCTCTTGCAGTCTAAAGGTGTTTCCAGTGTCCTTTCAAGCCATGACAAATCTTATACATTTAGATCTGTCTAACAATGATATACAGGGACACATTCCTGACTCCATTCGAGCCATGACAAATCTTATGCACTTAGATCTGTCTAACAATGATATACGGGGACACATTCCTGACTGGATAGGGGAGATAGGAAGAAATTTTTTGTCAATTTTGGATCTTTCAAACAATTCAATAGCCGGCACCATTCCAAATGTATACCAGGACTGGAGTGAATTGAAGGGGTTTATTTTGAAAGAAAATCAGTTAGAAGGAAGGGTGCCCATTTCTTTGTACAAATGTCAAAAGTTGATAATAATTGATTTAGGAAACAACAAGTTAAATGACACATTCCCTGGCTGGTTAGGAGATCTTCCTAAATTACAGGCTCTTTTCCTCAGATCAAACAGTTTTCATGGTGGCATTGTAACCTCTTCGAAGTTAAAATTCCCATTTCCAAGTCTGCAAGTTCTTGACTTATCTCATAATGGGTTTGTAGGCCAACTCCCTACAAAATATTTACAAAATCTCAATGCCAAGAAGAATGTGGTAAGAAATAACACAGAACCAGACTATGTATTGTCAATATATGATGATTCCATTTATTATATTACTATAACTATTGTGGTGAAAGGCGTGGATCAATATTTTTTACGACTTTTGGTTGACTACGTAATTGTTGATCTATCGGACAATAAATTTGAAGGAGAGATTCCAAACATCATTGGATATCTGAAATCTTTGAAAGCGCTCAACTTGTCCCACAACAGCCTAACGGGTCGAATCCCACATGCTCTTGGGAAACTATCAGAAATTGAATCATTAGACCTGTCTTGGAACAAACTCACAGGAGAGATTCCACAAAGCCTTGCTGACTTGACATTTCTGGAGATCTTAAATCTTTCACATAACCATCTCGTGGGCCGCATTCCACAAGGAAAGCAGTTCAACACATTTGATGGGAGTTCATTTGGTGGGAATCTAAAATTCTGTGGACTTCCGTTTTGCCCAAAAAGTGCAGCGAGAGCCTAGAGGAACAACAACTTGAAGCAGACGGATATGAGGAAGAGGAGCATGGATTTACATGGAAAGTGGTGATGATGGGATATGGATGTGGAGCCTTACTTGGAATCGTGTTGGGATATCTCATGTTATCAACTGGAAGACAAGAGAAGATAGTATAATTAGTTCATGAATGGTACGTGTTTCACATGTTTTTCTATTTCCCCAAATTGTTTAAAACGCCTTACTCTGTTTTCTTTTATTGTTTTTATATATAATTTTTCTTTGATGCAGAGAAAGAGCTTTAGGGTGCAGCTATGTTGGATATCAATCCCTTGATCATACCTTTCTCGTTATGGGCTGCATTAGTATTAAACTTATGTTATATTATTTATTAAACTTACGGGTCAAAACAATTAAGTATGTTATTATGTTTGGGCTGAACTACTTTGACAAGCCCGTGTCATAAGTAAGTGTCGGGTCTAGGTTTAACAGTTGTGTTGTTTCTGAATCGTTGTGTCAGTTAAGGCATATATCGGTTTGTATTGTGTCGACAAAACTACTCATCATTTGATCAAACCTTGTTCTTTCTCCTCTAAATCTTTATGCATTTATTTCGATTTCACAATCACTATTATATTCTGGATCATACTATTGTTGTGTTGTTTCGATATCAATCATGAAACCAACAGGACGAGGTAATTTCAATAGTGGTATCAAAGCCAAAGTCTCTTCTATCCATGGTTCTTGGGGTTTCGACCAAGGCTACTTCTTCATCTACGTTCCATGATCGTCTTGCCATTTTTTTTGAAAGCATTTGAGAGTGTATGTATGGTTGGGTATTTGTTAGAAAAATGGTTTGAGATGTGTATGTATTTACTAGTAACCCGCGTGATGCGGCGGAGGCAACACTTTGCATTGCGGCGTGGTTTTCTTGTTCGTATAATATTTATGGTAGCATTATTGTGGCGGATATATGTCATAAGTGCTACACATGTCTAGTAATTATTAAATTTAGATTTTAAATTATCAAGTACTTCAAGAAACCATTGATGCAATAGACACTTTGCTGGAAACCTCACTAATATCTCAAACAACAGTATATCAATATGAACATCATCAATTGAAGTAATACGACATCCGTGGACGTTCACACATATTATTTTCCTAGATAGATGCATAATCTCCACATTCACTTAACAATGGAAAACATACTTAAAATGAGTTTTGTTGGTACACTTTATGTGGACGCGACTCGACTCGGTTCGATTCGGTTCGGGTCGACTCGGTTAGGTCCGGCTCAAGCCAGACGACACGACATTCCTCCGTCGTGTGCCCCAGAGTTCGACACGCGAGGCACGGAACGCCGCAAGCCATTCCCGCAAACACATCACCATGACATCACCTTAGTGATGTCATGATGATGTCACTTAGTTTGTCTCATATGTTAAATTGTGCAAACAATTGTAAACAGAAACATGTCTGGGCCGTTTAACTTCATATATGGGCCGAAGACATGTTTGGACTTTGACTTCTATGTGGGCTTATAACACATCGACGAAACAGATAGGTATTAAATTGTAAACGACGAAACAAAGTGTGTTTCGTCGACTGTAGTGTTTCGTCGAGTGCTTTTATGTGTTTCGTCAATATGTGTCTGTGTCTAGTATAAATACCATCTCTGTTTCTGTTTGAAATAGAGATGAGAAAATACTTGTAAAGAAACTCTGTCAAAATTCCGTCAAAACTGTGTTTGTATCAGTTTGTAATCGGTTCTCATCCCATTAATCAATTGAGTGTGTTTCATTGGTTAATCCGTGTTATTTACTATCTTTGTTTGGTTTGCACCGTCACGGGGATTCCGCACCCGTTACCGTGTTTGTTATAAACAGGGAATAGGTTTCTCGTTATCGATCCTCACCGGAAAAACGGGACCTACAAGTGGTATCAGAGCCTTGGCTCTTTTCCTTGTTTAAAACCAAACATTGTCGTGTTTGAAACAAGTTGTTTTATTGTGTTTTTCAGATTTTTGTTCTTGAAAAGATTCATATTTTTCTGGAAAAAACATTTTAAATCTGGTTAAATCTTGTTGTTTTGCTTTGTGTTTGGTTAAAAACCTTGTTATTTCTCATGTTCACATGTTAGTTATGGGTTTTTATTAAACATTTTGGCAAAATCGTGTTTCGGAAATTTGTCGGTTCACCGGAAAACTCATAAGTTTACCGGAATATTCAAAGTGTTCTTGCTAATTTTCTAAGTTTGATCTTTGAAGTTGATAAATTATTGTTGTTGTTAGATATTATATAATTGTTTGAAAATTGAAACATACAAAGCATGATGATATTTTACTTGAGAACAGTGAGCCGAAAGTAAAGCATGATAGTTTGACAAATTGTGTTTTGTGTCAGAAGCAAGATAAGTTCAAGGAAATATCTCACAAAGATCTAAATTCACTTTCGTCAAACATCACAAATAAGAATTCTGTTTCGTCGACCCACTCAACAATTTGATCAGTCAACAAACAATTCAACAGTCAAACATTTCGGCACAAATTAAAAAGCATAATCAGTTTCGTCGAGTTTAATATACCCCCTGTTTCGTCAATAATAAAGCCCAAAACAAAAAATCCTTTTCGTCATCAGCGTTGGGCTTTTAGTTGTTGATTGGGCTCATTTCGTCGAGCATTATATCTGGGTTTCTGTTTCGCGAAGTTGAAAGCCCAAAAAGGACATCTTTTTTGATTCGTCATTCAACCATATCTTAACTTGTTTCGTCGACTCCATCATACAATCTGTTTCGTAAAAAACAACGTCTAAGTCTGTTTCGTGGAATTTTGTTTTCGTCGAAACACTTGTAATTTTTTTTTAACAGAAGGTTTGCAATAACAGTTTAACTGTTTGTTTGAGGTGTGATTTTCAGGTATTCATTTTTCTTCATCAAATATGAGTTGTACAAATCCGTGGGATTGGAGTACGGATCCACTACCAGATCTAAAACAGTTGTCGATGGCCGAATATATGAATCGTACCATACCTCAACAACAACAGTCAATAAGTTCAAGTCAATGGGCAATGGTGTCGAATCAAAATCAGAGCATTCAAAATATTTTGCTTAGTGAGAATGAGACGGGTAGCAACAATCGCCCTCCAAAGTTAAATTACATGAACGACTATCCATCATGGAAGGGTCGTTTCCATAACTACGTTCAAGGGCAAAACACAGAATTATGGACGTGTTTCATCTCTGCATTTAGTGAAGCTCTTGAAGAAGCAGGATCAAATGCGACAACTTTCAATAACATGCAAGAAGCCGAAAAAAAAGGCATATGATCTGGAGAAGAAGGCGTATGCTATTCTCACTCAAGCACTTCACAGAGACATCTTTCATCAATTCTCATATTGTAAGACCACGAAAGCTTTATGGGATGCATTGGTAGCGAGAGGGGAAGGAAATGCAGCTACTAGAAAGATACGCCATGACTTATTGAAGAAAGAGTTTGAATCATTTCAGTTCTTGGAGAATGAAACTCTAAATGATATGACTTCTCGTTTTTATCATTTGATTAGTGAAATGACTTCCTACAGTGTTGCTACAAATCATCCGGAAATGATTGCACGATTTGATGATGCTCTACCTCCTAAGTGGAGTCCATTCATTGAACTTCTAAAGCATACGGGCGCGCTAGATGCAGCAAATGTCAGTCTTTATGAATTCATTCAGAAGTTGGAGAACAAGAACGAAGAGGAAATTCGGAAAGCTAAAAGGATTGCAACTGCACCTCCTCAAAACACAGGAATGTATTTGCCTGGTTTTAGTCCTTCAGCTAGTTCTAGTTCCATTCAGCAACCGAAGCTTCAAACGGCGTATGTGTCAAATACAAGCTCTTCTCCGTTTCCATCGCAACCACAGTGGAATCAAAGTACTTACATGTCACAATCTATACCTCAACCTCCACCTCAAGTCCAACCACAACAACAACAACAAGCGCATTATACCAACAATCCTTCACCCCAAAACACCAACACTGTCAGAGTTGATACTTCCAATCTTTCAAAAGTCAGTGTAGAAGTTGCAAAGGAAAATTTGGAACTTTTCAACACAATGTTCAGTTCATACTGTGGATTGGTAGCAGGTCAAATTGGAAACATCAATATGACCAATGAAGATTATCAGCAGATAGACCGTGATGAAATGGAGTTAATGGATATCAAATGGGCGTTTGCAAGTGCTGTCAGAAGGGCAAAGGATTTCATGAATCGAACTGGAAGAACTTCGTTGGAAGGCAAAAATGATACGAAGTATGGGTTCAATAAAGATGCGGTTACATGTTACAATTGTGGCGAAAAGGGTCACTTCAAACGTGAGTGCACCCTACCAAGCAGACAAGGCAACCAGAATCCATTCAGAAATCAGACAAGTACCTCCAGTGCCAATCAAGATAACCGTGGAAAAGGGATAGTAGCTGTGAACAACACCACCAACCAGAATCAGTCTGGACCATCAAACACCAATCAAGCATTGACCGTTCAATCTGACGAAGGGTGCGATTGGTCTGTACAATTGGGAGATAATGATCACAGAGGTGGAAATGCATGCTATGCAAAAATTATCAATCACATCAAGCATGTTCACAAGGAAGAGTTTTCTGAAAGTGATGATAGCTCGGGTTTTAGTGGGAGTTCAGATGAAGAAAGCTCGAATGCAGGAGATTATAATTCTGAAGATGGATCTTTCTCTTCTCAGACTGCCCTCATGGCTAAAGTCACAGCCTCTTCGAGTCAGGTAAGTTCTGAAACTCCTAGAATATGTAGTGATTGTGATAGAGTGAAACTTGAATGTGATACAATTCATAGTCACAATCAGAGTTTGGTTATTGAACTGTCAAAGTGCAAAGAGGCAAACATGGCCTTAGCTCGCAATGAAAAAGAGTTTAAAACAGTTATTGAAACCCAAAAGAAAAGTGTTTCCGAATTAACAAAAACTGTTTGTAACAAACAAATTGGTATTAATAACTACATTAATATCATTGAGGACACAAAGAAAGAGCTAGCCGTGGCTAAATGTGAACATGAGGCGATCAAGCTCAAATTGGAGAGTTACTCAAACTCCCGATATGTGCTTGATCACATCATTGACGTTCAACAGCTTAAAGGGAATGTGAAAGGCGTTGGTTATAGGAAGTGTCCACCCCCTTTGAGACACGACTATACCAAGTCGCCCGATGAAGAGGATATGCCTCGGTATGAACCCAGTGTACCTCTTGATTATGAGGAAGTTTCTACTGGCCTAGGGTTCAAACCGGACAATTCATCGGAGGGCTCATCTGATCGGAAAGAAAAGTCATCATGTGCTTCAAATCAAAGTTCTCCAACCATCGAGGACTATGATTCGTCGGATGATGAATCAGATGTGAATGACCAGGATGAATCACTTGATGAGACGAAAGGAGTAGAAATTCCCATTGAGAATCATATTCTTTGTGATCCTCCTACTCCTGTCGTGCAACATGTTGCCAAGCAAGTGATAGATCCTGTCAAGGATGTCAAAAATGACAATGAATGTGTGTCTGCTGTTAAGAGCAATAACGTGTTGTATACTTTAGTCGGTGATAGTAAAATTTATTCAGACATAGATTTTCCGATCAAAAACGTCAATCAATCTTTGATTGACAAAGTGTTTGAAGATAATACTAGAAAATTTTTGGGAAAGACAATCCCTGGAAAACATAAATCACTGACAAAGCAACAACCTGTTGCTTCTAAGGGTAAACAACAGCAACAACGAGCTCCAAAGCCAAAGGCTAAGGTTGAATCAAAAGGAGCTCGTTACAAGAAGAAAGCAAAAGATGTCAAGTTTGTTGCATCAAGGGGTACTGATAAAATTGAGACTTTTGAAAACAAATCAAACACCGATTTTATCCAACAAGTCAAGATTTTAAAACGTAATAGTCAAAACAATTACACTCAACATACAAATGGGTGTGATGAAAGAGCAAGTACCTCAGGTTCTACGGGTTCGACATCTGCTGGTCGATCAAATTCTCCTAAGTTTGTGGAAAGGAGAACGTGTTTTAAATGTGGGGAGTTTGGGCATATCATTAAGAACTGCTCAAACACTCCTAAAGAGAAATTTGTGGAAAGAGCACCACCTGAAAAGGTTCACTCACAACGTCGTCCTGTTTCACCAAAACATGATAAACGCACTGTTAAAGAACAGGAAACAAAACAACGACGTCAAAATGTGAAGGTGATTGAAAAGGCGTTAAAACCGGAGGTTGTCCAATCAAAGTCTGTTAAGTTAGAAATTAAAAATGAAAAACAAAAACAGATTTGGAAACCAAAATCGGTAACTGTTTCAGGGGAAGCTCACTCCATTCCGGGTTATCGGGAAATCGAAGTCACAATCTTCGATCATGCCGGAAGACCCAAGTCTGTGAAGGCTTGGGTCCCCCTCTCCAACTAATCTCTGAGTGAGAGTGCAGGATGTTCCAGGAGGAACTATCGATAGTCATAGGATTATTGATAGTGGAGTGTCCATGCACAAGATCGGTGACAAAGAAGTTGTTGCCTGTGATGGAGAGAAGAAAAAGAAAAGAAGACAGGATTGTCTGTCGAAAGAGATTAAAAGTTTCGACAAAATGCAAATCATTTCAAAGTTTGATTGTTCAAGGTTATAATCGGGTCCCCAGGATAGATTCAATCAAAATGTACGCACCTGCCGCACGTCTGAAGTTCAAATCAACAAGATGAACGTGCAGTGTACATTTCTTCGCGGTGAAATTGAATAAAATGTGTTTGTTGAACAAACCAACCGGGTGTGCGGATGCCTTGGCATGGATTGAACAACCGCACACTACTTCTCAAAGAGAAAGACAAAGACCTTCGCTGGTGCAATGTGGAAGACCAGCCGGACCCAAAGGTTTCTGATCTTGTTGCTGTGAAGAGATTTCTCAGTAGCTACCAAATCGACTTTGAAATCCACACCGGGTGGATATCCAGTTTGGGAGAGCACTCAGATTCCTTGCAATGCACGAAGCAGTTGCAGGATACGGTTTTAAATTTCTAATCTCTCCTATACTTGTCGATATTTAAGTTGGTTTATAAAGTATTATCTCGTACAGCACTCTTTGGCCAGACAATGTTGTCATGGTCCACACTGCTTACCGACATGCCAACTGATTTTTCCAAAATTCGATAAATCATTTCTGATTCAAAATTAATTTTGGTAAACGGCATTGAGGTAAAACATGAGTTAACCGACATCGGGAAATCGTTTTTGTATATATCTTTGTGTCTTTTAAATTTATCATAGTTTGTTGATTTTAGGGGGAGTAAATCCAAATTTGAAAAATTCAAAAACATCGAAAAATTTCAAAACCCAAAAACATTGGAAAAACAAAAATGAGTTTCCTGGCGAGAAAAAGAGAAAATGATAGTAGATCAGTGGTCTGTCGAAACCTCTTTAAACTGAAATGCAAAATGAAAAATGTTAAGCAGCTCTATATAAGATGTATCGGTAGGCTCACAATCATTTTAAAGTGTGCAGGGTGATATAAATCTTAATCGACTGAAGACCAGGTGGGAACCGCACATTGGCATATGGTCTTAGTACCGAAATTTCGTTTGAGAGATTGCCGAGGTTCTGAGATATTCGGTCTTTATGCTGCTTATCATCTGGGTATCATGGTTGTATCAAACCGTAAAAATAACGGAGACGAAGTCTAGATCTTCCATGATACCATACATACGTGTACATATTGCATTCGACCTCATACGTGATCAACAATCACATGTCCAAACAAAATAAGTGATAATATATCACAGAATCTTTGTGGGAGTCAAGTTCGTCTCTCTGCTGTACGAAAGTACTGACCTGTTCACGGACTTGCTCCTGTGCCCTCATGCATTTGAAAATCAAGTTCCTCATCAATAAGTGATTCTATCACATAGGGCTTGTTTTCAATCAAAATAAGTGAGTTTCTCACATCTTTTATACGGTCAAACAGATGATAATCGGTATACTCACCGGTAAGATGAACTCTCGCGCATACCTTGATACGGGAATGTGTCGTGTGTGGATGAACATCGGTCTGTAAGTATAAATTATACCTTAACGTATCACCTCGCCATGATTACATTTGATAAGTTGAGCTTATGTGGACAACAATACCGATAATCGTCATAGGATGCTTATCTTAATGTTAACTAATTGAACAAAAAGAGAGTTTTGGCGTGACCGTACACTGATATGATTCTCTTACCCTCGAAACTCGCAAAAAGAATGTCTGTAGATATTTATTTACTGTTTTCAGTTTATGCATCTTTGTATATATTTATTTATTGCTTTCCTTCTTTACATTTGAAAAATGAAAAATTCCAAAAAGATTTTAGGTATGTTTTAATTTAAACTTTATAAAATCCAAAAAGATTTTGCTTCTAGTTTATTTTTGATTGACTAATGTTGGAACTCGAGTCTATCCTACCCAAAATCCTGATCGTAAGCCGGAAAACAATTGCATCTTCATAAACAGTCGAAGTTAACAAGTTTTGAAAGTTAAAGGATTAAAATTGATCATTTTCTAAACTTTCAAACTGTTGTCGGTCGGTAGTTGATTGAGATTTGATCTCACATGTGTCATTTGTTTAATTTGTCTAAATTCCAAGCGGTTGTTCTCATTACGTGTTTAGCTTTCTTGCATGTGCAGATGCTAAAGGCGAGGAGAACATGTTCGATGACAAGCTTTGGAATGAAGACACGAAGTGGAGGCACTCAAAGTATAAAATGATCGAGTTGCCGCTGACCCTTCATCAACACCACAAGGATCTGAAGAATTGACAAGTCAAAAGATTCACGAGCATAACTCAATGGAGAGTTTATTTTAAGGGGGAGTTTATTGATACACTACCTGAATGAAAAAGGGAGTTTGTTGATACACTTTCTACTTACGACGCGTGAAGACCTTTGAAGATCCTCTGACATGAAAGACACAGAAGACGAACCATCACGGAAGACGAACCTCACGAGTAGCGTCCAAGGGGGAGTTTGTTGGTACACTTTATGTGGACGCGACTCGACTCGGTTCGATTCGGTTCGATTCGGTTCGGGTCGACTTGGTTAGGTCCGGCTCAAGCCAGACGACACGACATTCCTCCGTCGTGTGCCCCAGAGTTCGACACGCGAGGCACGGAACGCCGCAAGCCATTCCCGCAAACACATCACCATGACATCACCTTAGTGATGTCATGATGATGTCACTTAGTTTGTCTCATATGTTAAATTGTGCAAACAATTGTAAACAGAAACATGTCTGGGCCGTTTAACTTCATATATGGGCCGAAGACATGTTTGGACTTTGACTTCTATGTGGGCTTATAACACATCGACGAAACAGATAGGTATTAAATTGTAAACGACGAAACAGAGTGTGTTTCGTCGACTGTAGTGTTTCGTCGAGTGCTTTTATGTGTTTCGTCAATATGTGTCTGTGTCTAGTATAAATACCATCTCTGTTTCTGTTTGAAATAGAGATGAGAAAATACTTGTAAAGAAACTCTGTCAAAATTCCGTCAAAACTGTGTTTGTATCAGTTTGTAATCGGTTCTCATCCCGTTAATCAATTGAGTGTGTTTCATTGGTTAATCCGTGTTATTTACTATCTTTGTTTGGTTTGCACCGTCACGGGGATTCCGCACCCGTTACCGTGTTTGTTATAAACAGGGAATAGGTTTCTCGTTATCGATCCTCACCGGAAAAACGGGACCTACAGGTTTAAACTAAAAAACAACAAGTATATGTAATTTTTAAAGGAATAATGGATTTTAATAATGGATTATTTATATCTCTATTTTTGGAAACTTATATTCGTATCGTAATCGTATTTCACTTCCAGCTTCGTAATTCGAAACGTTGATCGTAATAAAACTTGAGCATTTATATGGACTACACCTTGATTATTCGTACTTCTTTTACATTCGACTTATTCATATACTTGATACTTGCTATCATTCTCATAAACACATACTTATTTCACGAACAAATACGCGTTTTAGGACTCTTTATGCATTCAAATACTTATTTATACATTCACTTTACTTGAGTTACACTAATATACATGATTTATACTTAATTTTATGTAAATAATACAAGTTATAGCATAAAATAACCAACAATACAAGTGCAATGACTAAAAAGGAATTTTTTTATCTCGCGAACCACTTTCTTTAATATCATAACCTCCAACCAACTCATTTAATACCCTTCTTAACTCCCAGGCACCTTCATTTAAACCCCAACCACTTAATCCTCTTATAAATACCAACTCTAATACCTTCCAAACACTTGCACCACCTCCAAATTACTTACAAACTCTCTCAAATCTCCAAGATTTTCAACTTTGGGCAAAAAGTTCAAGAACCAAAACTGTTAACTTCGGTGTTCCAACAACTCAAGACTCGTCAAACTCACTAAGTGGAAATTTCTTCGCAAACTGTGAGTATACTCGACACCCTTTTTACCGTTTTTACACTTTTTGGGTGCAACATGTTTACATGTACAAAAACACACTCGACATACATACTTTTATGCAATTATACATACAAACAATCCAATACATGCTTACTATTATGTTATGCTTGATTTGTGTTTTCTGGGTGATTCTTATGTGATGAACTTGTCATTAACTTCGTACGAGCCTCCACTTAACATGTATAGCGCTATAGGAGTAACGCACCACCCGTGAACGAGAGGTCATGTTAAGTTTATTCATTCATTATACTTGCAGTAATCAGAGGGTTGACTTGTAAATCGCATGCAAGTTTATACGTTAATCTTGATAACTAGGTCTGCCATGTGGATTGTTCATTGTTCATTTTATACTTACATGCTAGTACACCAAACTTGTATACTCGCCAATACTTTTGTATTGAACTATGCTTTTAAAACATGTTGCAGGTTTATGATGATGTTGATGATGCATGGAACTTAGTAGGATGCCTAGAAACGCATTTTAGACTTTAAATACTTGTTGTAATGTATTTGATTTGTTTCAACTTGTTGTATTCTATTTCAAACAATGTAATTGATTTTTCTATCAATAAAATGAAATTTATTGTTTAAATGCTTGTCACAATTTAGTGTTATGAGTGATGAGCAATCTCGTTTTCGTCTCACTCCGATGTTTCCGCCTTCGGTTGGGGTGTGACAGAAACATATATTCACAAAGCATGAAAGAAGAAAACGATACATCAGAAACATAAATTAAGATACAAAGGGGTAGAGCATACAAACATATAAAACTATATAATATCCCAATTGATTCAAACTTGTCACCACATTCAAACATGCATAGTGTGTTCGGGGTGTGTAAGACACAAAAGTAAATTAAGTTCCAAGATCTCGCATACATGAATCTTCTATTCTGATATGCATAGGCATGACAAGTTCATGAAAGTTGTTTTAATTACATGTTGCGATATTAGGATTAATAAAATGGCGGTCTCAATCCAAAAGGGAAATTACATCAAACAGAAGGCAAATGGGCAACAAGCTGCACCATTAACCCTTTTTTTATAGCAAAACTAAGTCTTTTAAAAAATACATTCATAGATCTGGGGGTCATAACATTACTATCTATGACCTGTTGGATTAAGTTGGTATTTTTTTATGCCAACATGAAGTGTATAAAATGGTTACAACTAAACGTCAATTGATGCTTGCTCATGAACTAGTTGATATTGTGGGTTGGGGATCCCATGTTCAGGTTCTTGTGGAAGATTGGGACTCTTCTCCCTGAGAAATCAACATTCATATATGTTAATAGTAGAGATAGCAAAATGGGCCCGTCTGACAGGTTAAACGGGTTTTTCTTTTACAAAAAGGTGTGCTAAATAGAATTACAAAGATTATATTATTTAAGTAATAATCTACAACTTGAATAAAATGATTTAAGAGGATATATGTCTTAGAAATAGACTTGGGTGACTATCGACTCGTTCAATCTATTTGACCCATGTTTAGACTGTTTATAAGTCAACGGGTCAAAATTCTCACCTTTGGTTACCAAGCAAAGTTAAACAAATCATTACAGTAAAAGAACATAATCAGGCCAAAATGAGACTTACGTTTTCGAATATATGAGAAGACCAACACCAACACCAACAACTGCAAACGATACATAGTATAGCCACTCTACCTGCAGCAAAACGACGTTATTGATCAAAACTCGGGTCACTTAAAAACACAAATCAAGAGTCATTACAAGAAACTTGTACCTGTTGTTGGTAGAAAAAGATTCGAATGAGAACAACCCACATATCAGACGTGAGGAGTGACAGATTAAACAATGTGGCGCCACTTGCCTGCACATATTTCAATAATATTACGTAACTTTCTAACACACAAGGCCCACCGATATCCTGATAACCAATACCCTTTGAAGGTTGCAAAATTTGTACAAACGTTAATAAGGTTGTCTAGTAGAGAAGAACAAACCTGTAAAATAAGAGGAGTTTGTTGGAATTATATGTACGTGTTCGATAAGTCAACGCTGCTGACCGAGCTATGACCCGTGAGAGTTACACCTTGGGCAATGAACATTAAATCCACTTAACTTAGTTAACTGGCAATCACGAACAATTAACGAAATAAACAGACTTATTATTTATACTAATTATAAATAATATGTATAACGTTTATTCTGTTATTATCGGGCTTTATCGCGTCTTGAACCTGTACTACATATATTATTTAGTACCCGGTTAATTATAAATAATTATTGTTTAATTATTATTAAACCTTTTCACATATGGCTGCATGTGTGAATATATTTAATGGAAGGTGTGTGCATTTATGTGTGAACATATTAAATGCAATTAATATATGAAATGAACATGATATAAAAAGAAGTCTAATGTCCACCATTGAACTGAGACTAACGAAATAATTCACCAAAAGTTCTTGCTTTTGAAAGTTCAATTTTTTCTTGGCTTCAAAAATAAAAACGGGTGATATTCATTTTCGAGCATATTGTGTTGGAAAGAAAAGGTCTCAAATATTGTTCAATCGCTGCTGTTCAGTTGAACACCACCGGTTACCCGACGCACCCCGTTTTAGTTCGTCTTCAAGCAACTCGTTCATTGTACCTCGGTGTCTCAACCGGTTAGTCTTTAACCACTAAGGTATAATTTTTCTCATCGGTAGATTAATTTTTCATATACCGTATTTGCATGTCTGTAACCATGATCCTGTTCGGTTCACCTTTTGGTGTTGATTAATATATTTATTCCGCTGCGTTTATTAATTATATATTTTAGTTAATAAAATATGTCAAACTTGTTTTTGATAAAAGTAAAATTGACACCACTGAAACCTAACAGTGGTATCAGAGCCACGCTTACAACATGCAAATCGGTACCGGTCTTTTAACCGGAATTAGAACACAAACTTTAATTTGTTTTAAAGTTTCTGATCTAAATAATTTTAAGGGCAACTTTTATTTTGGTCAATATTTTATTTGTTTTGCTTGACCAAAAGATTGCCCGGTATATTTTGTGATTGTTGTGGAATATGTAAATCTGGCCCGACCTTATTTTATGGTTGTATATTTTATTCGGTTTTGTAATTATTATTTTTGCCACTGAGATGGTTCAAAGTTGTAATAATTAGTTTATTAATTTGGCCCGTCGGGTGGTTCAAAGTTGTAATAGATAGTTTTTTTTTTCCTTTTGTCTTTGTTATATTTACTTGTTGAATATTGTTGATACGAAGACCCGAAGAAAACCGAATGCCAAGAGGAGTCTTGGAGTTAGTGGGAGTTGCTCAAAACAACAAGATGCACTCAAGTCCATCCTTGTGGTTGTTTGTGTGTTGTGACCCCATGACCCGTTTGATCTTGCTATAAGGCTCTAGCAAGATCGGACAATTTTGGCCATATGGATTTACATATTTATTTTGCTATTGTGGTTGCTTTTATCTTATAATTTGTTATAACATAACCAACCCAAATACCAACATGATTTTAAAAGGAGTTTTAAAATATTAAAAACAATCACATTCAAACAAGTTCTAAATTGTTTTTACAACTTGTTAAAGATTTTGTTATAAAACAAAGGTTGTTTTTGAAACAAATAATAACCAATTAAGTTTTGTAAATTAAACTAGTTTTTATTTTCAAAACTATTAACTTAGTAGTTTTCTATTAACTTAAAAATTGGTTATTCCAAGTCGCGACAAACTTAGTTTTAATAGGTTATTTAAAACTAAGTGTCCTGAGAGATGAAAGGGTTCATCAAGATGTCACGACTAAAATATATACTAAAATTGGCTCTCTCGACCCTATTTGGTAAATATTAAAATTAACCCATAATTAAAATCAATAGTCTATGCCATCCTATCACAAGCTACACTTGGAACGTAATGCGAACCATCAGTGTTTGGAGCCACAGCACCGCACTTGATGTCTAGCTTATCCTTCCAAGGTGCAAGGGTTTCGTTTACACATCCGGCCCTTCCACAAGTACCTTCTTTTAGGACGACTATTACTTTTTCTTTTCTCATCACATGCTCCAGCTGTCTTGAAAGTAAAAAGTCGGCATAGATGAGGCTAAACGTATCAATGCATAGACAAGAGTTGTCTTAGCGGCTTCATATCCGAGAGTTGTGCAATTCTCACAATTGACACTCGTTGTCAGTCTGCCTAGTCACTTATTAAAGTGTATGCCACAGCTGCCTTTAATACTGACCTAGCCAGATTCTCATTCCCTGTTTTAATTACTGTAATGGGTCATTAATTAAATAAGGAAATATACATCGAAAATACTAATTAATATCACCTTGCTTATATAACAGATGTCTAATAAAAACAACTCCTTCATTTTCAAGTCTATACTTGAAAAGAAATAATTTTTTTAACACCAACCTTCTCGAATGGCACCGCAATCTGAGAATAGTTCTCAAGATGGAGGAAAAGCTGTATATCTTAGATGGCCCAGTCCCTACCGAGCATGAAAGTAATTCTGTTACTGCTCGCAAGGCACTGGAGAAACATAACGAGGATACCGATGAGGTACCCTGCCTTATGAAAGCCACCATGTCTCTTGAACTTCAGAAGAACATGGAAGATAAGGATGCTTATGACTTGATCCAAGCAACTGAAAGGCATGTTCCAGAAACAAGCCCGACATGAGCGATATGACACCATGAAACAGCTCATAAGCTGTAAAATGCTGGAAGGATCATGTATAAGTACTCATGTGCTAAAGATGAAAGGATACATTGACCAAATGAACAAACTTGGTTATTCCATAAAACCAACCAAGTTCTAATGGTCAAGTCTGGTGGTGTTAAGAAGCCCAATAACAAGAAAAGGAAACATAAGAGCAAAGGTAAGAGAAAAGTTGTTGTTGCTGCCAGAAATGCCACTAACAACAAGCATGTTGCAAAACCACACCCTCCTAGGAGCGTCAGTGCTTTGAATGCAACCAAATGGGCACTAGAAAGGAAACTGCCCACAGTATCTAGCCAAGCTGAATATGAACAAGGCCAACAACATTGGCACTTCTTCCGATATTCTTATTTATGTTATCGAACTTTTCACTGTTTCTAGCAACACATGGGTATTTGATACCGGATGTGGTTACCACATCGTTAATGTCTTACAAGAACCTGAAAAGTGGAAGAAGCTGAAACAAGGCTACCTGGAACTTATAGTTGGTAATGGAAAGAGAGTTCCAGTTCTTGCAACTGGAACATTTTGTTTTTCATGTTCCCCTGGCCTTGTAGTTACTTTAAATAACTGTTTATATGCATCTGGTTTGACCAGAAACATTATTTCAGTCTCTTCACTGTTTGAACAAGGATTCAATTCAAGTACGTTTTAAATGGTTCTTATATTATAGCCTACTTGAATGATGTCTTTTATTTTGAGGCTAAACCTCGAAATGGTATTTATGAGATTGATGTTCAAACAAGTAGTAACATATATCATCTTTCTAAGCGTAAAAAAGCTCGCATAAATGAAATATATTTATGGCATTGCAGACTTGGCCACATAAGTAAGGCACGCATAAAATGGCTCCAGTCCAAGGGGATTCTTGGGTCCACTAGACAGGACTCCTTTGATGATTGCGAATCTTGCTTAGCTGGCAAACTCACAAAGCACCCCTTCACCGATGTTGGTGAACGGATCAATGGTTTTCTAGAACTCATTCACATGACGTACATGGCCCTTTCAGAACCATGTCTAGAAACCATGACTAAAAACCAGCTTGATAGAAAGATAAAAGTACTTCGATCAGATCGAGGTGGAGAATACCTCAGCTTTGAATTTCTCAATCATCTAAAAGAGTGTGGAATAGTTTCACAACTCTCTCCACCTAGCACACCCCAACTTAATGGCGTGAGTGAAAGGTGAAATCGAACTCTACTTGATACGGTTCGATCGATGATGTATAGAACTAACTTGCTTCACTCCTTTTGGATCATGCTCTTATGACCGCTACCCGCATTGTCATTTTGACTCCGACTAAAAGGTAAACAAAACCACCATATGAGATATGGCATGGGCGTAAACCCAATTTGGAATACCTTATAGTATGGGGATATGAAGCATACATCACAAGTGATTCTGATAATAAGCTCGATCCTCGAGGCGAAAAGATTGTTTTCGTCAGATACTATAAAAGAAGCGGATATTGTTTCTACAATCCTGATGCAAATGTGATTTCCATCAAACGGAAAGGACACTTTCTCGAGGAAGAACTTCTTAATCGAGAAACTGAAAATTATGTGGTTGATCTTGAAGAAATTCAAGAACCACAAACAACCGCTAAGGTAGTCGGACTGTCTGATCAACAAGTAGTTGTTGCCAATGAATCAGACGTAAAACACAAGCGTTTGCAGAAGTAGTAGAATTCGCAAGAATCTGATAGATGTCTATGGCGTCTAAAAGGTCCCGAAGTCTTATTAGTAGCTGAGTCTAATGACGAACCTGCTAACTACAAATCTGCAATCTTAGATCCAGAATCTGAGAAATGGCAAGAAGCCATGAACGTCGAGATGCAATCTATGCATGACAATCAAGTATGGTACTTGGTTGAGCTAACCCCGAATCTCGGGCAGTATGGAGCAAATGGATTTTTAAAAGAAAAACCGATATGCATGGAAATGTACACACCTTTAAAGCACGGCTAGTTGCGAAGGGTTTCACTCAAACTCAGGGTATTGACTATGATGAAACTTTCTCGCTCGTTGCTATGATCAAATCGATCAGTATATTGCTTGCCATAGCCGCGTACTATGACTACGAGATATGGCAAATGGATGTCAAAACTGCTTTTCTTAATGGGCATCTCTCTGAAGATGTCTATATGGTTCAGCCTGAAGGTTTTGTCGATCCTAAATATCCAAGTAGGGTGTGTAAGCTGAATAAGTCCATTTATGGACTCAAACAGGCATCTCATAGCTGGAATCTTCGTTTTGACCAGAAGATCAAAGAGTTTGGTTTTGTCAAGAATGAAGATGAGCCATGTGTTTACAGAAAGGCTAGTGGGAGCACTATATCATTCCTCATCCTGTATGTGGATGATATACTAATTATTGTAAACAACGTCCCTATGCTTAACGAAGTTAAACACTATTTGGGAACTTGTTTTGCAATGAAAGATCTTGGAGAAGCAGCTTATATTCTTGGAATCAAGATCTATAGGGATAGATCTAAGCGACTTCTTGGGCTAAGTCAAAGTACGTACATAGACAAAATGATGACACGCTTTAAGATGGAAAACTCCAAGAAAGGAGGTGTTCCTATGACTAAAGGAACCGTGTTGAACAAATCGCAATCTCCTTCATCGGACATTGAAATTAAGCAAATGGAAGTAGTTTCATATGCTTCAGCGATTGGTTCAATCATGTATGCTATGTACTGGACTTAACGTCTCGTATGCTTTAAGCATGACCAGTCGTTTTCAGCACAGTCCTGGCATTGCCCAATGGACTGCAGTAAAGAACATTCTGAGGTACTTGAGAAGAACCAAATATATGTTCTTGGTGTTTGAAGGAGTGGAAGAGGAGCTCACTGTAAGGTGTTACACTGTTGCTGTCTTCCAAAGTGACCGAGATGATTCTCACTCACAATTAGGATTCGTATTCACTCTCAACGGAGGAGTTGTCTATTGGAAAAGCTCCAAACAGAGTATAGTGGCAGATTCAGCCACCGAATCCGAATGTATAGTTGCATCAGATGCTGCGGAAGAATCTGCTTGGATGAAGTAGTTCATCAGCGACCTCGATGTGGTTTCAAGAATTCATAAACCAATCTAGGTGTTCTGTGATAACACAGGAACCATTGCTCAAACCAAGGAGCCTAGATCACAGGGTTAAGCACATTCTAAGAAAGTTCCACTATATACGGGAGATACTGGAACGAGGAGACATCTTAATAAGCAAAATACACACAGATCAAAGCCTAGCAGACCCGTTCTCTAAACCAATGACTCAGGACAAGCTATCGGTCTTAGATTAGCTAGCCGTATGTTTTGATTTAGTATTTGGATGTACGAACATTCAAACAGTTGTACCTTTTAAATTCACCTTTGATTTACTAGTTAAATGCAAAGTTTGAATCTTACAACTGCGTTCAATTTTAATACGTTTAATCCATGAATCTTGTATTCTAAATTATCCGTAGTCGGTCAGACTCGTGGGAACGATTCTGAATTAAGACTATTCTGACTTTGGACTCAAGGAGTTGACTTCCAAATTCACAGACCTCATTATGAATGACGTTGGATGTAACTCGCATCAAATTATCTTCATGGATCTTAGTCATAAGATGATTTGATATTGGTATACTCATTTAGTATCCTCTGACCTGAGATACATATTAGAACTTCCGTTTACCAAGGATTATTCTTTGATTACTGTCAACCGCTGTCGCGTAACTGCCAGTCATAAAGGCTTTAATTGGGAATAGTTCTGAAGTTCAGTGGGAGTTGTATGTAGTCGATAAGGGATTCTGTACTCTTACATGATATGTAACAGTTAGACATTGTGGCGCCCTCGTTGATTCAAACTGGTGAAATGTAAGGCCTTACCCAAACTTACTGTGTGTTTGTTCGGACCACTTTGACTCTTGATCGAGAACAATAATAATTGAACACCATATGAGAATGAACTTAATCCATGTCTCATTGACTCAATTTATGTCTTTTACAGAAAGGATGAATGACAACAATTACCACAAGTCTATTGTCTTGCATTAGTAAGTTGTTACTAATGACAAGGTGTTTTGGTTAATGACTTTAAAGTGTCATACCTTGTTGGGGGCAGCCATGTGCAGCTAGAGCGCCGCTGACTGTCTGCGTTGAGGATTTTATCGAAACTCGTCCAAGTGGGAGATTGTTGGAATTATATGTACGTGTTCGATAAGTCAACGCTGCTGACCGAGCTATGACCCGTGAGAGTTACACCTTGGGCAATGAACATTAAATCCACTTAACTTAGTTAACTGGCAATCACGAACAATTAACGAAATAAACAGACTTATTATTTATACTAATTATAAATAATATGTATAACGTTTATTCTGTTATTATCGGGCTTTATCGCGTCTTGAACCTGTACTACATATATTATTTAGTACCCGGTTAATTATAAATAATTATTGTTTAATTATTATTAAACCTTTTCACATATGGCTGCATGTGTGAATATATTTAATGGAAGGTGTGTGCATTTATGTGTGAACATATTAAATGCAATTAATATATGAAATGAACATGATATAAAAAGAAGTCTAATGTCCACCATTGAACTGAGACTAACGAAATAATTCACCAAAAGTTCTTGCTTTTGAAAGTTCAATTTTTTCTTGGCTTCAAAAATAAAAACGGGTGATATTCATTTTCGAGCATATTGTGTTGGAAAGAAAAGGTCTCAAATATTGTTCAATCGCTGCTGTTCAGTTGAACACCACCGGTTACCCGACGCACCCCGTTTTAGTTCGTCTTCAAGCAACTCGTTCATTGTACCTCGGTGTCTCAACCGGTTAGTCTTTAACCACTAAGGTATAATTTTTCTCATCGGTAGATTAATTTTTCATATACCGTATTTGCATGTCTGTAACCATGATCCTGTTCGGTTCACCTTTTGGTGTTGATTAATATATTTATTCCGCTGCGTTTATTAATTATATATTTTAGTTAATAAAATATGTCAAACTTGTTTTTGATAAAAGTAAAATTGACACCACTGAAACCTAACAGAGTTAACGTGTAAAACAATAAAATCCCCACTGTGTTACCAACAAATGTTAGTATCTGGAGGACAAGAAAAAAAAGGGACTCTGAAATGATACATTCAACAAGAAAGCATATATTGTCACACACTTAAAAAACAGTATATCCACTTACAAGTTCAGCAGACCATGTCACGGCTGCTAGAGTCTTTCTCTCGAATATGGCACTTAAAAGTTGTTATGGAAAGGCGGTAGGGGTGTAAATTGTTGAAAGAATTATAATCAATAAATTTAGTGAAATTAGAAATCAAATCTGTGTTCATCAAAAGTCAAACTGTGCAGAATTGGAACATGATGATCAAGTAATTCAGTTATGTTAGCTATGTAGTTATAAAAACGGTTATTTAACGTCAATTCTGTGGGTATAAATACCCTCAACGAATTCATTTGTGAAATGTGTAATATATAATATTGTGTGCGCTTTGTGTGTATATTGTGTGTCGTCCCTATTCCGAGTCCCTGCACAGGATCGGTGCATACTCACAATCGTTCATCCTAATGTTTGTGAATGTCAACCGATCCCTGATTCGACATAAATGAGTCGAGCCTAGTCAGGGTCGATAAATGAATTAGCTCTGGCTTGGGCTCGTTTAAGCTCTTCTAGATTTGAGCTTTTAGCAAGCCGATCTACCTATATAGAGATGTTTGGCAAAAGTAGTTATAACTATGTGTAAAATGCCATAAAAAGACATAAATTTGTAAGGTGTACGATTATACCGAAAGGGTTATTTGGGTAATTTTGCTCCTAAAAAGCAACAAGCTTATTTTTTAAAATCAAAGCTAATGTTGTGTTATCCAAACAAGACTTTTTTTTTCTAAGGCAGCTTAGTGTTTCAAAAGCAAAAGCTTAAATTCTTTAAGGCTTAAAGCTCTTATAAGCTTCATGCAAACATATCCTACATTATATAAAAGGATACATTTCAATCAAGCTAAATAGTGTTCCAAAAACACCAATCATTGCTAATACTTCAAGAAGACTGGTTTTCTTAACACAAAATTCCTGCAAAAAATGGATAGATATATATTATTGATACGCCTTTAAAATAATTTTAATTTTCAAAAAAAAATTAAAAAAGTTGTTATGGGCCGACCCTCGACACAACCAGAATAGAATCGACTTGTTTTGACCAGTTACCCAACCTGCCTGTTTTACCGCGTCTAATTAGATGCATATTGTCTCACCTCGCCAACCTTGCTCAGTGCATAGAAAATTGTCGCTCCAATGACAAGTATATCACCCAAAAGTGGATCCGAACCACCTGAAATGCAAAAAAAAAAATCAATTTATAGTTAATTCTATCTGGTATGAAAATATATAATTTAAATGTTTATATGATGAAATAATCACCTCCACCACCAACCCCAACATCAGAAAGAACCACTAAACAAAGGCCTAACCCACAAAGAGCTGCACCAAGAAACTGCCATAAAGAATATTTTGTGCCCAAAAATATCCAAGTAAGAAGGATGACCCATGCAATAGTCCAACAATCTAATAATGCCACACTTGTAATTGATGTGAAGTAATATGCTGAATTAACTGCAGTCAACGTTCAACGTTATAAAAGTCAGTATCCTAATATGAGTACCTAAAAGTTATCTAAGTAATCACAATACAAACATAGATTAGAGGTGATAGATAAGATGATGGGTCGGGTTACACGTCAAAGCAGGGTCATTTTTAGTACATGTTGAGATAGGGTGGGACGGGTTGGGTTAACCAACCTTGTCAATCTTTTTTTATAAACAATGAACGTGTTAATAATGATTACAAAAACCAGAATCACAATAACAATAATCTAAACCGTAGAATAAAATGATAAGAGAGGTTATATGCCTTAAAAATAAAACTTTGTGCGACATTTTTCCCATTTGACGTGTTTAATAAAAAAACGAAATTAATCAACTGAATTATAATTTAGTTGCGCAAGATTAAGTTGCATGAAAAAAAGCCGAAAGTGTAAGAGATGAAGAGAAGAAAACCTACAAAGATAGTTGCCTTGGACATCAAAAAATGCTATAAGAGCATACCAATACCATGGAATCTGCAAAAATTTCCCAAAATAGAATATATATTTCTTACATCATAAAACAATGATCAAACTTCAAAGAAATTTACTCAGAACCTAAGATAAAAAAATGAGTTTCTGACTAGGAAGGCAACAGTACAGCGAGTTCATGGCGTCGGTACAACAAGATGCTCCCATAGACCATGGTTAAAGCCAGATAGCCAAAGAGTAACAGAGTAACAGGTGAATTGAGACCTATAGAGAAGAAACAATTCAGGTATCTAAAAATTAATAAATGCATATCTAAAAATGAACATTTTGGATAAGCAACTTCAAATTTCTTATTCAAAACAACTTATTTTACTCACAATAATTAGATAACTAGATAAGTAGTTTGAGCAGTACTTTCAGAAAAGCTTAGGGGCTGTTTGGTAACTTCTGAATTGTTAAGTGTTGCACCAGTAAGAGGTCTGAATCATTAAATGCTTAACCAGTAAGAGGTCTACCATTAAGAGCCAGTATAATGCTTAACCGTTCAGAGGCCTATGTCTAACCAATTCAGATTAGAGGTCTTAACCATTCATAGGCAAATGTCTGAACCATTCAGACATTTGTTCGCGAAACAAACAGTCTGAACCATTAAGTGCTGAACCAGTAAGAGGTCCGAACCATTAAGAGCCTCATTAAGAGCTAAACAAACAGCCCCTTAATGTTGCATCAAAACACAATAAACAGACAGGAAATTTCTATAAGCAATTTTATGTGACAATGTTTCTAGTTTAAATCACTACAAGTGCATAATTTGTTCATTTCCATAACAACTTTAGTGCCATATTTCAAGAAGATGAATCCGGAAGTAGTGACATGGTCTGCTAAACTTGTAACCTATATAGTTAATATCCCGAGATATTATATATCAGTGATAAATATATCGGTTATCAGTCCCTTACAGAGATAACGTTGCAAAATATCGGTCAAACTATAGGTACCAATAATAATATCAGCGATACTGGCCAATATTTGACCAATATATCACTGATTTTAACGATAGAAGTACATTTCTTCTTATTTCTACCGTTTGTCTTTCTTCTTTTTGCAGCTATTAGTGTTTTTAAGTCTTAATTGTTAGTTGTTACTGTTAAATGTTAGCGTTTGAAGTCTTTGTCAACTGAATGCATGGCTTCACTTGAGGGCATCTAGGACCAGTGGCAGGCAGATCCAGCCCAATTTTGTGGGTTCATATGAATCCACTCGGTTTTGAAAAAATGGAAAAAAATAGCGAAAACCTTGTATGATTTGAAAAAAAATAGTGAAAATATATCAAAACGAACCCACTGAAAAAATTTCCTGAATCCGCCACTGTCTAGCACTTGTACTCGGGAAAGTGCTAGAACTAGATATCATACCTTTCTTGTTGATACATACATTGCAAACTGCTTACGTGTACGACTATATATATCATGTAACATAATTGCAAAAATAACAAAACCAAATGTTTACCGAGACTGGCAGAATAGGATGAAGTGAAGGTGAGAAGTGCGAGTATAAATGAGAGCAACTGTCCAAGTAGTAAAACCGAAACCACCGTAGAAAGCTCCGATCTCCGCCACCACCCGCCGCTAGCGTCGGAGCTCATCGGTGCTGATTGTAGGTGAAGTTGTAACGGAATAAACAGATCTCAAACGAAGTATTAAATATCTGTTGTTGTAATGGCGGGAGAACCACGTTTTTCTTGTGGACAACTTATCCATTTGTCAACTTACTTTTGCTATTTAGGGGTAAAAATGTAAAATCACCAAAATATAAGGTGTGGCCAGTTTTTTTTAAGAGTAAATTTCAAAGTTCGTCCTTTATGTATGTCTAAAATATCAAAGTATGTCCTTTATCTTTAATAACCTCAGAAAACATCCTTAATGTTTGCAAATCCTTACATGTTACGTCCTTTAGTCCTAATCCAGTTACTTTTCATGGTTAAATCAGGCCAAAGGTACCCCACATAAGGGTATTTTGGTAATTTTACTATTTATTTATATAAAACAATTTACCTCACACACACTATGTCTCTCTCTATAAAACACACATGCACTCTCTCTCTTGAACATCATCATCTGCCACCATCATCCTCACACCAACACCACCCCACACCACAACCTTGAAGCCGATGAAGATCTGGAAGACGATGTTGAGTTCAGGAAACATCATCCTTGAAGCCACCATCAGAAAACATCATCCTTGAAGCCGATGTTGAGTTCAGGAAACATCATCCTTGAAGCCGATGAAGATCTGGAAGACGATGTTGAGTTCAGGAAACACACGCACTCTCTCTCTTCTCTCTCTCTTGAACACAACCTTGAAGCCGATGAACATCATCCTTGAAGCAACCATCAGAAAACATCCGATTGAAGATCTGGAACACGATGTTGAGTTCAGAGACATCGATCTACTCCAGCCTCTTCACCCAACGTCGTCCGCACCTCCGAGCCCCAACCACTTCACTGCAGATCTAGGGTTTTAATTGTGGGCGATTTCAAGCGAAAGGTGAGAGTTTTTGGTTGATTTGACCCAGATCTGAGTTGATTTTGTCTGGTCGGCGTTGAACATGTTTAAAACGTAGATCTAGGGTTTGATTTTGACATAATATGAATGAAAATCATATATGCATAGTCGGAATAGGTTGTAGATCTGTCTTAGGGTTTTGATTGAACCAGATCTGTTGATTCCATTTGAACGACGATGAACAGGGTTTTTGAACTTAAATCTAGGTCGTTTGTGTGGACAAAAATGAAATTAAAATTTACTCTCATGCTCGGAATTCATCATAGAACAAACCCAGTTGTTCGTTTTCATCATCTGATCATGTTGATTATTTATCAGTGAAGTGGTGGCGGTGGCAGATCGGTGGTGGCGGTGGCGGTGGCGGTGACAGGTGGGTTGTGGTTGTGGGGTAGGATAATTAGAAAGAGAGAGAGAGGGAGAAGACATTATCTGTATATATACACATATAATTCATATAATTCTAAAATTGTTTTATTTATTGGTTTTATGATTATTTATTATAATATTTAGGATAAAATGACCAAAATACCCCTATGTGGGGCTGACTTAGTCAAATTTAACCATGAAAAGTAACTGGATTAGGACTAAAGGACGTAACATGTAAGGATTTGCAAACATTAAGGATGTTTTCTGAGGTTATTAAAGATAAAGGACATACTTTGATATTTTAGACATACATAAAGGACGAACTTTGAAATTTACTCTTTTTTTAATCGAAATTGACTTTTAACTTTTAGTGGTAAAAATGTAGAATCATTAAAATAAAAGGTGTGGCCAATTTTTTTTTATTTTTTATTTTTGATAGAAATTGACTTTTAACAATTTTAAAAAATAGAAATCCAAAACGAACTAATCAGACAACGCCAAATAACTAATAAGCCTGTCGGCTAAGTACTAAGTAGGCTTGCCTTAGAACCGGGGGTGCAAACCACCACCAATGTTTCGGTTAAAAGTGTAAAATTTCTGATTTTCGTCCGAAAATTTTAAAATTATATAGGATCCCCCTATTATTTTGCCTAAATATTTATTCAGTATATAAATGGGTCCCTGACCCCCCCCCCCCCCTCCGGCCACTGAGGATGTGTGTGTCGAGACCTCAAAAATGTCTCACGTCCTCAATATGTGAACGCATAACGTGTTCTTGGTGGTCAAGTTGTATCGTTTTCAAACGAATTACTAATCATCATAAAAAGTGTTCAATCTTGACGATTTCGTCAAGATTTTGGTTGTTACAGGCTTATACCAACAACCATACTCAGTGAAATCCGCCCATAACAAAGTAATTAGTAGGGTCAATATTTGGTTGTTAATTGTCTCTAAATCATAAATAAAAAAAAGAGTTAATAGCCAAAATGGTCCCTGAGGTTTGCTCACTTTTGCCACTTTAGTCCAAAACCCAAATTTCTTACATCTGGGTCCCTGAGGTTTGCATTTTGTTGCCATTTTAGTCCAAATTTCAAATCAGGTCAGTTTTCTAAAAAAAACCTGGTTTTTGTCCTTTTCCTCAGGGGCATTTTGGTCATTATTCTTTTATTATAACTAATTATTAATTAAAAATAACTATATATAACCAAACCACTCTCTATCTATCTCTCTCTCTCTCAGTCTCTCTATCTATCTCTCTCTCTCTCAGTTCCCCCAAAAAAACCCAGTTCATCTTCCCAACAAAACCCACAGCCATCAACACCTCCCCCCTCCCACTACCACCCACCTGTCGCCGTCGTTCAACTGGTGGCGGAGCAACAGCCACCATGGAACTCCAGTGGTGGTCAAAATGGAAAACCCTAACAACTGGTCAATGGTGGAGCTTCAATCCCCAACAGAAGATGACTTCTTAAACCAAACTCTAATTCCTCTGCAGATCATCACCACCACCTCCATTCTCCGGCCACCACCACCAAGCACCACCTTCATCATTCGTGATCAAAAACCCCTCATACGAAGAAGTTATTCAGTCCCAATCACAAACACCTGCACAGTCTCTCTTCAAATCCTCTCAGACCTTCACTCAAGCCTTCAAATCCATCAAAAACTCCGAGTTTTACGGTGCCGGTGCGACGGTGCCGGAGACGCCGGTAAAACACCGCATCATTAATATGGTCCATCTCAAAAACCCACTATCAGACTCTGCTTTTTCTCTCTCTCTGTCTGAACTACCACCACCCCCACCACCGCATCATCCCCACCACCACCATCCCACTAGTGCTGGTGCGACGGTGCCGGAGACGCCGGTAAAACACCACAACCACCATCAGCGCCGATAAAACACCACACCCCCTTTCTCTCTCTCCCCCCTTCTCACCACCGCCACCTCCTCCCCCCTACATTAAAACCACCATTGCACCACCACCACCCCCACCGGACCACCACTACACCACCACCACCCTTGTCTTCCTCATTTCACCCAATTTCACCAGAAAACCCTAATCCAAACCCTAATTAGGGTTAACACTTATCACAAATTAACAACCTTCTAAAACACAAATTAACAACCTTCTAAACCCAATTTCACCTGCAACTTTATTTGATATGCAATCAATTGAAAGACAGAAACAAAGGCTCGATCGCAAACCACCTAGAAGCTTCTAGACATCGGGTAGTTTGTTGTGTTTTCTTCTGTGTGAGATCACCGGAAACTTACCGGAGGTGGCACAAGTGGCGGCAGAACTCGCAAACCTTCAGGATGTAGAGAGAGAGAGTGTGTGTGTAGAGAGAGAGAGAGAGAGAGTGTGTGCAGGAAAGAGGGTATGCATATATATATATATATATATATATATAGTTATTTTTAATTAATAATTAGTTATAATAAAAGTACAATGACCAAAATGCCCCTGAAGAAAAGGACAAAAACCAGGTTTTTTTTAGAAATCTGACTTGATTTGAAATTTGGACTAAAATGGCAACAAAATGCAAACCTCAGGGACCCAGATGTAAGAAATTTGGGTTTTGGACTAAAGTGGCAAAAGTGAGCAAACCTCAGGGACCATTTTGGCTATTAACTCTAAAAAAAATGTTTGTCATTAATGGTAAACACACTATTCAAATGGTTGCTTTTGGTGATTTTTCAAGATGTTAATCTAGACTTTATACATCATATAGGGGGCGTATCTCATTGTCGCCTAGCAATCAAAATATTGTAGGGGTCACCAAATGATATCATTTTGATTTCAATTATGATAGGGATGATGTTGAATTATTTAGCTTTATTCAAGCTAGTAAATTGGTCCCTTCAAAAAGTATCATGTGCGGATGTGCCCTCACTTGAGTCACAAGCTCGCGTTAACAAGACCGGCGAGAACCACACACACCATATGCTGCTTATAAAATAAAACAAAAGTTTCTTATTGTTTCAATGTGACTGTCAAAAAGTTTCTGGTGCTCAACATTTTTTTATCTATTTGACTGTCAAAAACTTGAAACTTTCTTCTGCTAAACAAATATTGCAAGTGAAAGACTAGATAGATGATTTTCGTCTTGAAACCGCTTATCACAATATAGGCCTAAAACACATTGAATCCGTCAACGTGGTTAGGGAGTAAAGTGTTTACAACATTTGTAGTGTGCTTCACAAAAAATGGATCACTTTCAACATCTGATAAGCATAACAAAAAGGCTGATGGGATAAAGAAAAAAAGTGGGAGTTCATTTGAATGAACCCAGATGGTTTATATGGGCCAAGGATGCACCGACCTGTTATCCTTCCACTGTTTAGAGCGTGAAGTTTTCGCAGCTCTGTGAAACCAGCCTAACGCATTGCCCTCAACTCTAGAAACCACATGGCCCAAGCCTTCGCCTGAACCACATAGCCCAACTCCAAACTTGGAACGGGCAGGCCAGATATTGCAACAACTTGACCCAACCATAGTGGGCTCAATCACAGTCCAACCCACTTTAATGCCCTCACTTGAGTCACAAGCTCGCGTTACCAAGCCCGGCGAGAACCACACACCATGTGCTGCTTATAAAAAATGCAAAAGTTTCTCATTGTTCCGATGTGGGATCTGAATGACTAAACACAAGTTTCTGGTAGTCACTATTATTATGCATCTATGCCACAAAACTCACTGCTAGAAAAAATCTGTTTTTTTTATTCAAATATGTAATTTATTTAGAAACAAATAAAGTTATACTGTTTAATGTATGTCGGGTCATTTGTCCTTAAGTTGTTTTGGATTTGGAGCTCGTGGGCTAAGCATCGGGACCATTTATCATTTGATGGGATCATCTGGATGCGATCAGTTGCATACAACGTTTATGGTCAGTTTGTGATGCCACACTTTTACTGAGTTCTGTTTACTTTTAAGTTTTCACATAGGTGGCGAAGTTGGGTGACGGGTCAAAATGGTATGATTACTTTTAATATGAAACGGATTTTATTATATTGGCCTTGAAAACATCGAGGGTGTCAACTGCTAAATCTTCCTTACTGAGGATTACAAATGTCGGCACAGTTGACTAGCTGAGTTGCCGGTTAGGTTGTGAATTCAAGCGTTTGTGAGCCATTACATGCTTGATCGACATGGTGAGAACTAGTTGCCTATACAACAAAAAAAAAAGATGAATATGACTGAAAGAAAGTGCAAAACCGAATGTTACTTTACTATTCAAAAGGAAAAATTGTAGGAAGGAAAGTAATAAAAAAAAAAAAAATCATATTCACTTTCACCACACTTCACATTCTCACAGGGCAAGGTAAATCGGTGGGAGATCAAGTTAATAGAATGGCTGGGAGAGAGGGAAGAGGAAAAGCCCTGGCACGATGTTCCAGGCGTCGGATGAACACCGGAAAAAGGATCAAGGAGACGGACGGGGATGTAGCGAAGTTCTACGTTACGAATCTTCCTAATGGGTGTACACCTTGGGAAGTGTCGAACTTCCTAGGTGCCTTCGGGGAGTTGGTTGGAACGTATATCGCTAGGAAACAGGATAAGGATGGGAATAGGTTCGGGTTCGTTACGTTCAGGAATGCTAAAATGGCAAAGGAGATCGAACATAATATGAGCGGCGTTAATATTGGCATAACAAACTAAGGGCCAACATAGAAGTTGTCTGGCACTTCCCCTATTGGTCCAGCCAAATTACGATTTTGCCACAATTAAATTTACAGTTTTGTCATTGGTTTTGCTTTATTTTTCTTCCATTTTTCACTCAGCTCAAATTTATAGTTTTGCCATTGTTTTTGTTTTTCTGTCAAATAACGATTTTGCCCCAGTATAAAATTCGTTTTAGTGTTTTTTTAACGAAAGTATGATAGTATTTTGTTCACGCTTTGAGGACCTTCTCGACCAATTACACGGGTCCTCGGTAGCGTGGCATCAACTAGTTTTATTTACATTTTCAACTACAAACAATGATTATCTATACCCCACTTTTAACGTTAACGAACACATGACACCTCACATTCACTCAACCGACAACGTAGATATTTACATTCTCATTTCACTCAATCGACAACGTAGATATTTACATTATCATTTCAAACTCAATTGACACAATTACCCTCCACCTTCCCCTTTCCCCACTCCCATCACGTGCCCATTTTCGTCATTTCACTTTCCATACTTTTATTTTTGTACTCTTCCCTCCCTATTTCCCATCATTTAACCCACACTTCAACAAACATTCACATAAAAAAAATACTTTCAGGGCCGACTCAACCATTTTAGCAGTATAAACCGTTTTATAGTGTCAGAAATTCAGAGTCATGAGGTCGAGTAATCATCTGATTGGTTTGTTAAACTTCCTAACCTTCCTACTATCAATTCCGATTCTCGGGGGCGGAATATGGCTAAGCACGCGCGCAAACAACACCGACTGCATGCACTTCCTCCAGTGGCCGTTGATCGTTATCGGGGTCGCGATCATGGTGGTCTCACTAGCCGGTTTCGCGGGCGCGTGTTACCGGAACACCTTCCTCATGTACCTTTACCTTTGGGTCATGTTTTTCATTATTGTTGTGCTTATTGGGTTTGTGATATTTGCATATGTGGTTACGGATAAAGGGTCGGGTCGACCCGCACCGAACCGGGCTTATGAGGATTATTATTTACCCGACTATTCGGGTTGGTTGAAGGACCGGGTCGCTAGTGATGAGTATTGGAGGAAGATAAGTTCTTGTATTCGTGATTCGGATGTTTGTAGGAAAACGGGTCGGGTTGTTGGTGGGTACCCGGAGTCTGCTGATGTGTATTACCGGCGCAAGCTCAATCCTATTGAGGTTAGTGTCTTTTTTTTTTTAAGTTATATGTATCATCAAACCGGTCTTCAAACACCCGTTTGAGATTGAATCGAACGGGTGTTTGAAGGTTAGGGCTTGCGCCATATCCTTCTATTTTTAAAACTATTTTTAATCGAATGGGTGTTTGAAGGTTAGGGCTTGCGTCATATCCTTCTATTTTTAAAACTATTTTTAAAACGGTCGTTTGAGGTTGAACCAGATCATTGTTTGAAAGTTAGGGCTTGCGTCATGTTATCTTTAAAGGGCCTTTTGAAGTTGAACCGAATGAGTATCGAAGGTTAGCGCTTGCATCATATCCTCGTACCTTTAAACAGTCGTTTGAGGTTTTTTTTTGTTTTATTTATCTTTTTTTGTCGAAAGGTGGTTTGAGTTTGGGGTGGAGTAGAACTATAGGCTCTAAAATTATAAATTTAGGTCTGTAAACGAATCGAACGTTCATGAACTGTTCATGAACTTGTTCGGCGGGAAGTTCGTTTATGTTCGTTTATTTAATAAATGAACGAACACGAACAAAAAAAAAATGTTCGTTTAATTAAATGAACGAACATGAACACACCTTGTGTTCGTTCATTTATGTTCATGAACATTCATTTATGTTCGTTCATTTATGTTCGTGAACGTTTGCTTATTTATGTTCGTTTAATTTTTAGTAAATACATAAATAGTTATATTTATATAAATATTAGGTTTTCTAAACACATATCTAAATATAACTAATTAGTATATCTATGAATTTAGATGTGTTTTCGGATGAATTGTAATATATTAGACTTGTTTGTTCAATCATGTTAATTTATGTTTCTTTATGTTTATTCAAATATGTTCACTTAATTTTTTTTCTTGTGTTCGTTAATATTCGTGAACTGTTCGTTTAGGCTTTAAACGAACGAACATAAACGAACACGAACATGCCCGATTTCTTAATGAACGAACACGAACAAAAAAAATGTGTTCGATTATATGTTCGTGTTCATGTTCATATTCATGTTCGGTTAAAGTTAAATGAACGAACACGAATATGTTTGTGTTCGTGTTTGTTCGGTTCGTTTACAGGCCTTGTAAATGATTTTTTGTTTTTAATATTTGAGGTTGAGGTGGAGTAGAATTATAGGCTCTAAAATTATATTTGTAATTATAAATAATTTTTTTTATTTTTTAATATATCTAAAATAATAATTTTCAAAAAAGTAAAAGTGAACGGTGACACATGTAAGTTGGCAAGAGATTTGACCGTTTGGTGTACATGTATATCTAAATCTAAATCATAAATAAAGGTGTTGTATCTAAATATTTTATTTTACATATCCAATATATTACAAGATAAAAATAGCATATTAAGCAAGGGTTTGGGGCGGGAGGAGGCGGTCGACCCCCTGAATTTTTTGTTCAGTAGTGGAAAGTATGTAGTTTTCGTATAGAAATCTTTTGGTATATACGTTTTCGATCCCCGGTTTTATAGAAATTTTTTGGTATATACATTTTCGATTCCTGGTCGGAAATCTCAAGCTTCGTCACTAATATTAAGGATTCGAATTTAAAGTGCAGGCCCTCCATATAACGTTGGATGGACCATATCACATGTTAGATTATTCATTTGTAGTTTTCTGTAGTTATTAGATACACGAAATATTAAATGTTTTAAAATGTACAAATTAAACCTGCTTTAAAAAAAATGGACGAGTGAAAGTCAATACATATGTTCGCTAAACAAAAGGACGAGTGAAAAGTCAATACATGGGTCGCTACAAAGTTTGGCGTATGTGTAAAAGGAGAGTAAAGTTATGTTATTAAATAGTGTCATGCCCCGTGCAGAATATATCTCAGTTTGATAGCATGTATGTCTATGTTTCGATTACTTGAACATACTACTCACAAAACAATCTCAACAAAAATTACATCACGACATATGTAAAAATACGCTCGTCATAGAGTAAGTAACTTTATTAAAGTCCAGGAGTAATAGCGTTTGTCCACCAATAACAAACGGTCACTGTTCCCCTGGGTTGGTTCGTCACAGTAAGCTAGGGGAAAAGTCTAAAAGATGAAATACTAAAAGAAATAAAAGTAGAAAGACTAAACATGTACACGACCAAAGTTAAAGCAGAGGCACTAAACAAGTATATGAACAAAGCTAATCAATAAAAGGAATTTAAAAAGGGGGGGGGGGGGGTACGTATATTAGCAAAGTTGGAGGTCACAATACAAAAAGTCATGATCAATCACTAAAAGGAATAAAAGTAGAAGGATTAAACATGTTCCTCTACTAAAGTTATAGCAGAGGAACTAAACACGCATATAAACAAAGTTAACCAATAAAAATAAAACTTTTTTCTAAAAGCAGAGTGGCCAAACACGTATTTTAGCGAAGTTAAAGGTTCCAAAATAAAATATAAAAGGCCACAACGAATGAGTGGGTGTCAAGCAGTTACCTAGCACTATAAATTTGGTAGATAAATATCAAGATATTCTTTTAACGGTACATACGGTCTTACAGTATTTGAATCCTCCACCTTTTGAATAAATAGTAGACACTAGACCACTATATGTCATAGGTTACATAAGAGTCTACAATGAAGTATACACGTAAAATAATTTCTTTTGTTTCATTATTATAGAAGGTAAAAGTGATACTACTAACCTAGTTAAGCAAAATATATTCAAAATCAAAACAACATATTTTTGTATAATGTATTATAACCAAATAAACAGCTTTAGTTACCCATAACTTTCAGATTGAAAACACTTATCTACTATATATACAAAGTTTAAACAAGTTTTTATACTTTTATATTATACTTTTTAATTGGTTGCTTGGTCAAAGTTTCAATCAAGATATCCCAAATCTCAACTGTTCCCTTTTACTTCACTTTTAGATTTTGTCTTCTGGCCTTTATCCCTCCTTGAAGACATATATCTCATGTACAACTTGCTTTTTTTGCTATTTTAGTACATCTCTACTCAACATATTGTAATTGTTTATCCGTTTATTGCGCGCGATCTTTTGATTGCGTGATGCCGCGATCTGATGTGGTCATAAGCTCTTGAGGTTGTTAGGGATTTATAATCCAATTTGATTATCTGATTTTGTGAGTAAAATAAGTTGTTATGAATACTAATCATTTTAAAGCTGTTTAACACAAATGAATAAACATATACTTGGTCATTATGATTTTGTGACCAAAAACAGTCATTATGACCACTTTTGGTTTTAAAACAAACTAATCATCAACAACTCGACAAAAACATTGAGATGGTACACTTAACCATCGAGAACAGGACGTGCGTGTCGAGATCTCAAAAAGGTCTCACGTTCTCAATATGTCAATGCATAACGTGTTCTTGGTGATCAAGTTGTATTGTTTTCAAACGAATTACTAGTCATCATAAAAAGTGTTCAATCTTGATGATTTCGTCAAGATTTTGGTTGTTACAGGCTTATAGCAACAACCATACTCAGTGAAATCCACCCATAGGAAAGTTAATAGTAGTGTCAATATTTGGTTGTTAATTGTCTCTAAATCATAATGAAAAAAAAATGTTTGTTATTATGGTAAACACACTTATTTAAATGGTTGCTTTTGGTGATTTTTCAAGATGTTAATCTAGACTTTATACATCATATAGGGGGGTATCTCATTGTCGCCTTGCAATCAAAATATTGTAGGGGTCACCAAATGATATCATTTTGATTTCAATTATGATAAGAGATGATGTTGAATTATTTGCTTTATTCTAGTTGGTAAATGGGTCCCTTTAAAAAGTATCATGTGGTTAGGTAACATAAGGGTAAATTGGTTATTTTAGGCACCCTGATAGCCTAACTTACATTTCATGATTATTGCAGTCGGGATGTTGCAAGCCACCAACAGAATGCGGGTTCACGTATGTAAACGAAACAACTTGGAACCCAATCAATTCTGCTTTAAACAGTGAACAATTACGACTGCAACCGGTGGAGCAACGACCAAGAACAATTGTGTTACAACTGCAACTCATGCAAGGCCGGTGTGCTCGCTAGTTTAAGGAAGAGTTGGAGGAAGGTGTCGGTTATCAACATTGTTGTTCTTATCCTCCTAGTCATTGCCTATGTTGTTGCGTGTGCGGCTTTTAGGAACAATAGAAGGATGGATAATGATGAACCGTATGGAGAGACTCGCATGGAGAAATCCCGACCCAGTTGGATACAGTTTTAGTTTTTCTTGTAATGGGAAAGCAAACGGTTCTTTTTACTCGGATTTGTTCTTAGTTGGTTACAGGTCGGAATACATACGTATATGATTGTGTATTTCTTTGTAATATATAATGTTTGTCTAGCGCTTTTGGTTCCCCCCCCCCCCCCCCCCCCCATATCAACCGATCATAAACGAGTAATAAGATTAAGAAACGTGACAACGTATTCGGTCATACCGAAATCTGCAGCCATACAAACAAAAGACAGATTTTGCTTTATTAGTTTATGCCAAAAGAAAAAAGAAATGGATTCACACAAAGGAAACCATCAATCAATAGCCCCAGTAATCATTTCTGATTTCATCGTCGAATTTCTGCTTCAATTCTGGGTGCTTTTCAAAGTACTCATCAGCAGTCATGGTGCTAAGTTTTTTCTGTTATGACAAAAACACAATTTCAAAATTAAAAAAAAACAAATTCAAATAAAAACTTATACTTGACAAAAAATGCGTCCGAATTACACTTCAACGCATATAACCTCCGAGATTCCTTTGTTTCCATTTTATTTATGAATAGGTGTAATAATATGCTTTTTTTGTAAGCCTATATTACACTAAAAGTATATCCAGTTAACCAAACCAGTCCGGCCCGTTTTGACCCGTACTAAAAACAGAGTATCATTGTTTGTTACCTTCAGCTCTTGGACTTCAGCAATTTCTTTCTCTAGTCTTTCAGATTCCTTGAGAGATTTCTGCTCAGCTTCTTTCAGTTCCACCAACTGTCATTTCATAATTACAAAATTAAAAAAGTATATATATATATATACATAGTTAAAAGAACCGCAACACTAGGAGTGTAAACGAGCTGGTTCATGTAAGTCCCGCTAGAAATGTATAAAAATTTGGCCATTTCTTTTATCCCTTGAGGTCAAGGGTTCGAGCCCCGCCAAAGGCGGATTTGGTGTGATTTAAGCCGTTCAAAAAAATAAATTACTGAATACCAAGAAACAGGGAAAACATACAAGATCAAATTTTTAGTGTTACGTGTGATATACGCTTTCTTACCAATGCATCAAACTTGGGTTTGTACTCTGGGGTCGTCTTATCAACAAACTTTGGAATTTCGACACCTGTAAAAGGAAAGGGTCCATAAATGAGAAATAAATTTAGAATCAATTTAAAATCAAAAATTACAATAACTCTCAACTGCTAGCAAACAATGTATAAATATATTATGGCATTTTATGTCTATATACTGCTCCTCATAGCATATAGAATCTATTTGCCTCACAAAATTGCATTAATGTCAAAAACCAGTTTCGGTCTTCATGCTTTTAATGATATAAACTCTCTCACTTGATTGGCATTCTTCAGATTTACATAAAAATGGATAATTGGCATCACAAAATATCCTTCAATCCATAGAGACCTGTATAATCCTTTTTAAAGTTTACACTTATACTATGTTATATATGGTCCAAACAGGCATATATGTTATAATTAGCATTTTAAGTCACAAACCAAACCATTGACCTGTATGCCATGTACATTAATCTATATTCTATTTCTATAACGCATAAATAAGTGCCTACAACTATTATTATATATTTAACGGTTTTACCTGCAACTATTGAAACTTGAAAGTAGAAAAAATAACAAAAGGAAGCTTGCAAGTATCGCTCTAAAACAGCTTATAGCCAATTGCATGTTGAACTTCATTCCTTCACCATTGGTTCAAGTAACAAATCTACATTTATCTGGTATTACATATGTAACGGTTCTATCACCGAATTACAGGATCTATAACCGTCAGCTGGCACTCGAGCTCATAATACCTAGACGTACAATCTGGTTACTAAATAAATATAAATGTACAGAACAAGCCACTAGAGTACTAGATCTCCTAATTTCCTCATAAAACGAGATTCAACAGCATAAGATTCTGGTTAAAAAACACATACCAAAAAAAAAACCCACTCTTATATTTATGAGTTAAACGGTTACCTAAAGTCCGAAACATGGTCTATGAAAAAGAGTAAACATGTTAAATTTTGGCAAAGCAAAACATACTTTCATAATATTCTTTGTAAGAATCAACGATGCGAGATCCAAGCCCTTTTCTGTAGTACTCCCAGTCGATAGGTTCTGGTTCCTGCATTATCCAATAAAAAAGAACATTTTGAGTGAAATATAATGAAGCTAGTCATAAGGAAAACAGTCTTTAGGATGTCACAAATAAAATCATACAATTTACCTAATCTATTGAGGTCATAATAGCACTTATTTTCAAATACATGTTGCATGAAAAAACAAAATGGCCAGTTCCAGAATTGCATCAAGTCAAGATACCTTTATCTTATCTAAAGAAACAAATAAAACTGTCCGATATAACATCTCATTACATGCTTTTGATTCATAAAAAGCCTTATTAATCTTACCAAACATGGATCTCACTAAACACATTAACATTAACTGCTTTAGGCAGACCAAGGCCACAATATCACCAGCTCAAGAACATACATTAAATTATCTGCAGTAGTCCATATTCTTCGTCTTATGTACAAAAATAGATCATCAACTCATTACATGCTTTGATTCATAGAAACCCTTACTATATAAACAAAGATGGATCTGTATCACTCAACATGCACATTAACCTTAATTATTTTAGGGCTTAGGTGATCCTACATGCACATTAACCTTAATTATTTTAGGGCTTAGGTGATCCTAGGCAACAATATCATCACCTCTAAAACATAAATGAAATTATCGGCAGGGGTCCAAATTCTTCATCTTATGCACAAAAATAGATCATCCCATTACATGCATTTGATTCATAGAAACCCTTCTTACTATCTAAACAAACATGCATTTGTATCACTAAACACATTAACATTAATTGCTTTAAGCAGTTAGCAGTACAAGGCAACAGAAAATATCACTGGCTCTAGAACACACATGATGCATCAAATAATAGGCACAAGTCCAAAACTCCAAACTCTTCGCCTTATACACAAAAATAGATCATCATTTCATTACATGCTTTAAATTCATAGAAACCCTTACTATCTAAACAAACATGGATCCGTATCACTCATGACTCGACACATATAACTGATCGCAATAATATCACCTTTTCTAAAATATACATCAAATTATTGGCAGGAATCCAAATTCTTCGTCTTATGAACAGAAAAAAATCAACATCTCATTACTAGTTACAAATTGATGTAGAAATCGTAGGTCATAATAATATGCATATACCAAACGAAGATAAATAGAACATGAGAACATCACTTCAGCATCAAACCTAATCCGAAAGCTTTGATTCACAAAAAACCCTAACAACCAGATCAAACGCAGGTCCGTATCACTCAACATAATACATCGACAGATTCAATACCTACACATACATATACACAAAATCGAAAAATTTTGAGCGGTTTGCGTCAACAAACATATCATTTCAGCATCAAACCTAATCCAAACGTTTTCAATTAACGAAAACCCTAACTATCGGATCAATTTCCAATCCGTACAGCTCAACACAATAACATCAACAGATTCAATAACTATACACATAAATTGGAAAATTATGAGCAATTTGTGTCAACAAAATTATCATTTCAGCATCAAAACCTAATCCAAACGTTTTCAATTCACGGAAACCCTAACTAAAAATCAAACGCAGATCCGTATTGCTCAACACAACAACATCGACAGATTCGATGCGTACACACACCAATTGTATATAAACAAAACATCATTTCATTATCTAACCTAATCCGAACGATTTCGTTTCACGGAAACCCTAACTATCGGATCAAATTAAGATCCATACTTCTGAACACAAAAACATCACAAATTCAATACATATAGACAGAATGAGAAAATTCAGAGCGATTTGAGTTGATACCTGACTGAATTTGGTCTGCAAAGTGGAGTTGACTTCCTCAAATGCACGACGGAGTGATGAGAACTCCTTACGAGCCTCTTCGGTGACGATCATCTTCGCCATTCCATCCCAATCGATCGATTTTGAGGCCTTGAATGCTACATCTGCAACTTTCTTTCCTACACCGCTCATTTTGTCTCGATGAATATGTTCGAACGATGATGCAACTGAAGACTGCGATTGATTGATTCAGGGTGTTTTGAACTAGGGTTTCCAAGTGGTGTTATTGACACGGTGAAAAATGGTATCAAGTGAATTTTGGTTTGAGTAAACTGACATTTTGGTCCTTGTGGTTTGGGCACTTTTGCCATTTTAGTCCAAATCTCAAACTTTTTAAATTTGGGTCCCTGTGGTTTCACTTTTATTGTCATTTTAGTCCAAAATCCAAAAATCTCCTATTTTAACTGTTGAAACCTGATTGTTTTGTCTTTTTGTGCAGGGGCATTTTGGTCATTCTGATTTACTCTTCTAATAAATTAAAACAAAATTAATTATATATTATATAATATATATATATATATATATATAACTCTCTCTCACTAAAACACAAATAAACTCTTTCTCTCTCAATTCTCTCTCTCTCTACACCAAAATGTCCATCATAAAACCCTCTGCTTATTTTCACCTCCTCAACTCCCTCTCGCTCGTGAAGAACCGGTGACGCACGGTGGTGCTAACAGAACCCCAGCGACTGCCGGTGGCAGTTCACAACGACAAGGGTGGGTGACGCCGCCACTCACGGCGGCGGTGGCAGGTTTCTTTGCCAGCGGGTCTCACACCCAACCCTTCCTTCTTGGTCCCATAACCCACGTGTTGATGTAGAAAGAGAACAGAGTTAGAGAGAGAGAGTGGTGGCGGAGTTGTGGTGGTGTCACGGCAACAGCGGTGGCAGCCGCAATCACCGGCGTTCTTTCTTTCCGACAGGGTTCCGGTAAACTCCTCCTACCACTCTCGTTGCTTTTGATTTTTTTTTTTTTTATTTCAAGTGTTAATGGCAGGAGACATGAGTTCTTTTTGTTTTTACGATGTCGATGACGAATCAGGGATGCTGATGTTAGTGGTGGCCGACGGCAGCCGGAGCCGCGACAGCAATAACAGACACGGTGGTGGTGATTGTGTTCTCTGACTTCTTTCTTGGCTCGAGTCATGCTTCGGTTCAAGATTCGGGTTCAGTTCCAGTCAAAATTAGTCAGCGTGGTCATTTGCTTCGAGGGAGACAGGGGTGGTGGTGCGGTGGGGATGGACGATGGAGGTGGTGCAGTGGTGGTGTTAATGGAGGGGGAGGAGGTGGCGGTGATGAGAAGGGGGAGAGAGTGGCAGTGGTGGTGATGGGGAAGATGACCGGAGCCTCTGCATACATATATATGTATTTTACTGTGGTGAGGCATGTGTCTGTTTAATATACATAAAAGATGTTGCAATTGTTGTTGATCTGTTTTTATAAGATGTTGCAAGTGTTGTTGATCTGGGGTTGATTCCTTGTGTTCTGAACTTGTGGAAGATGATCTACTTTAAGAGAGAGAGAGAGAGAGAGTGGCCAGATGATCTAGGTTTTTATAAGATGATCTGAGTTATTGATCTGGGTTTTTATAAGATGAACTGCTTTGAGTTCTTGATCTGGGTTTTTTTTAAATATCCATTTACCCTTTAAAAGTAGTACATCACATTATATTTATGAAATGGCCAATTTACCCCTGAACAAGAAGACAAAATAGGCAGGTTACAACAGTCAAATTGTCACGGCCCTTGGCCCCGGTTTGACCCGGTCCAGAGCCGCAAGGCAGGAAATCCGATGGTATCTAATTAAATGACAGCAGAAGTCTTTTTAAACAGGATCGATTAATATTAAAACTGCTTGTTTATATAATATAGGGATAAATCCCATAATTTACAATAAAGTGATTTCACTGGGAAATCTTTATTTCTCAAAACATGTTTCTTTATTTATTTACATTGAGCCACTTTTCTAAGCTTGTAGTGCTCCACGGCACTTTTCCTGTGCTCACAACAGATCACCTGAAACATGTTTGAAAAAGGTTTTGTCAGCAGGGAAATACTGAGTGAATCATTCAGTTTTACTAAAACGACTCGTTTGTTATAATTTACAGTATTAAGAGATTACAATGTTTCTGATATCAAACCAACTACCCACAGTATTTGTCACTCGACTCTTTTCTGTGACTGTGGTCATATCACCATTGGCTGCCCCAATGAATGACGGTTATCACTAAATTTAGGTTCGCCAACCTAAAGTGATAAAACTGCAATACTGTGCACAATACCCCACATACCGGCTGTAATTTGGTGATTACATAAACTTAATCACTGTAATTATAACCTTTGAAAATAAACATGATTTTGAAAGTAATTTGATAAAAAGAGAATGACTCACATTGTAGATTTAACAAGCAGAATATAAGCCTACTGATTAGCCTTGATTAACCTAATTTAAATAACAATGCACACACAACAGGTTAGTAACTAATACAACAGTTACGACAATTCACGAGATTAAACCCTCACAACGATTTATTAGTGCAATACTTAACAATTCAGCGGATTCACAACGAATGACAGAGTATAGTCCGAATTCGAGCAGTACTCAAACATTCAAGTCGAAATCACGATGAATTAACAAAGTATAAACTCAATTTGAGCGGCACTTAAATAATCGTTGGATAGTTATAATCGATCGGACGTTGAATCGTAATAGCGATCGAGTTATTACCCTGATTGCGGCGTCGATTTGTGCACTGTGTGTTTTAATTGTAGTATACAGAACGTAAATCGGTGCATGAAACGAATTTCTTCGTCGAACATACGTCAAATTTCAAGTCCCAATGTCTGCTATTTATACCTGAATTTTGCCACCCCTTACGGACCGTAACAAATAACCCTTACGGTCCGTAAGGGTTACCTATATTTTATAGAGTAGCCACGTTTGGGACTAGCCTAGCTGAGTCAGTAGTTTCGTAAATTCTGAATTTTACAACGAGTAATTGAGATAATCGTTAACTAGGGTTTACCCCCCCCCCCTGAGTTTTAGGGGCCCTGATCCTGATTCCGATTGTTCTGAAAATTTTAGGGTTTGTGCAGAATCATTGGGTGTCTCAATTAGGGTTTCCTATTGGTCAAATTAAAATAATAATTAGGACTTTTGATGAGAGTTGTTACATTCTCCCCACCTTATTAAAATCTCGTCCTCGAGATTTACTGGAATAAATGAGGATACTTTCGCTTCATTTCGGATTCAAGCTCCCAAGTGTATTCAGCTCCTCTCTTTGAATCCCATCTGACTTTGACTAAAACTAGTCGTTTGTGTTTGAGAAACTTGATCTTTCGATCCTCAATTTGAAGAGGTTTCTCAACAAATTTCAGCTTTTCGTTTACCTCTATATCCTGAATAGGTACTACCAGTGATTCATCTGATAAGCATTTCTTGAGATTGGATACATGAAATACATCATGTACTCCTGCTAATTCTTTTGGTAGTTGTAAACGATAAGCAACTAGTCCTATACGTTGGATTACTGAAAATGGTCCTACGTACCTGGGACTTAGCTTTCCTTTCTTACCGAATCGAACAACTCCTTTCCAAGGAGAAACTTTCAAGAGTACTTTATCTCCTATTTGGAATTCTAACGGCTTGCGGCGATTATCTGCATAACTCTTCTGACGATCTCGAGCTGTTTTCAGTCTTTCCTTGATCTGAGTTATTTTGTCAGTAGTTTCTTGCACAATTTCTGGACCTGATAATTGACTTTCTCCTATTTCTGCCCAACAAACTGGAGTTCTGCACTTACGTCCATATAGTGCTTCAAATGGAGCAGTTTCAATGCTTGAATGATAACTATTTTTATAGGAGAATTCAATTAATGGTAAATGATCATCCCAGTTTCCACCAAAATCTATTAGACATGCTCGGAGCATGTCTTCTAGAGTTTGGATGGTTCTTTCACTTTGTCCGTCTGTTTGTGGATGATATGTTGTGCTTAGGTTTAGTCGAGTTCCCATTGTTTGCTGGAAACTTTTCCAGAAATGAGAAGTGAAACGACTATCTCTATCTGATACAATGGAGAGTGGGACTCCATGTAACGATACCACTTCGTCTACGTACAACTTGGCTAACCTTTCCATGCTAAAGGTTTCTTTCATTGGTAGAAAATGAGCTGATTTGGTTAATCGATCCACAATTACCCAAATCGCATCATTACCTTTTCTTGTTTTAGGCAACTTAGTAACAAAATCCATTGTTGTAAGTTCCCATTTCCATACAGGCATTTCCAATTGTTGTAGTAGTCCTGAAGGTTTCTGGTATTCAGCCTTTACTTGTGAACAAGTAAGACACTTAGAAACATATCTAGCTATATCTTTCTTCATGCCTATCCACCAAAAATTCTTTCTTAAATCTTGGTACATCTTATTGTTTCCAGGGTGCATAGTATACCTAGATTTATGGGATTCTTCTAAAATCTTATTTCTTAATTCTCCTTGCTTAGGTACCCAAATTCTTTTCTTGTGGAATTTCCAAATTCCATCATTTCCTTGCTCTAGTTCCTTTATATAACCTTTCATTCCTTCAGCATCGTCCTTGATGGCTGTTTCCTGAACCTTATTTAATTGTTCCATTAAATCTACTTGTAGATTTAATCTAAGAGCACGGACTCGCTTTTGTTTTTCCTGATACTTACGACTTAAGGCATCTGCAACTACGTTTGCCTTTCCTTCGTGATATTGAATATCACAGTCATAATCGCTTAGAACTTCCATCCATCTTCTTTGCCTCATATTCAATTCTTTTTGCCCAAATATATATCTTAAACTTTTATGATCTGTATAAATAGTAAACTTACTTCCATACAGATAATGTCTCCATATTTTAAGGGCAAAAATTATGGCTCCTAATTCTAAGTCATGAGTCGTATAATTCTCCTCGTGCTTTCTCAACTGCCGGGAGGCATACGCAATTACCTTCTTGCATTGCATCAACACACATCCGAATCCTAATTTTGAAGCATCACAATATACTTCAAAATCTTCAGTTCCTTCGGGTAATGCTAAAATTGGAGCATTTGTCAATCGGTGCTTTAAAATCTTAAAAGCTTCTTCTTGCCTATGTCCCCATTCAAACTTAGTGGCTTTACAGGTTAACTTAGTCAAAGGTACAGCTATCTTAGAGAAATCTTTAATAAATCGTCTGTAGTATCCGGCTAAGCCTATAAAACTTCTAATTTCCATAGCTGTTTGTGGGACCTTCCATTTAGTGATTGCTTCTATTTTAGCAGGGTCTAAGTGAATGCCTTCGTGATTCACCATGTGTCCTAGGAATTGCACTTCCTTTAACCAAAATTCACACTTTGAGAATTTGGCATAAAGCTTTTCTTTTCTTAACAAGGTTAAGAGTGCATGCAAATGTTCGCAATGTTCCTCCTGACTTTTGGAATAAATAAGTATATCGTCGATGAATACGATTACAAATTTATCCAAGTATGGTTTACAGATCCGATTCATCATGTCCATAAATGCTGCTGGGGCATTTGTTAGTCCAAAGGGCATGACTGTAAACTCATAATGGCCATACCTAGTTCTGAAAGCAGTTTTAGGTATGTCTTCTTCTTGTACTTTCAACTGGTGATATCCGGATCTTAAGTCTATCTTAGAAAAATACTTAGCGCCTTGAAGTTGATCAAAAAGATCATCAATCCTAGGTAATGGGTATCGATTCTTAATTGTAACCTTATTCAGTTATCTATAATCAATACACATTCTCATCGATCCATCTTTCTTTTTCACAAACAACACTGGTGCTCCCCAAGGGGATGAACTAGGTTGTATAAATCCTTTGCTTAATAATTCATCTAACTGCTTCTTCGATTCTAGCATTTCGGTGGGTGCTAATCGATAAGGTGCCTTAGCTATTGGTGTAATACCTGGAATTAGATGAATTCTAAATTCTACTTCCCTATCTGGTGGTAATCCTGGTAATTCTTCTGGGAATACATCCGGATACCCTGAGACTACAGGAATTTCCTTAAGTTCTTTTCCCTTAGTACTAATGATTACTGAAATCATATATACTATTCCTTGTTTTCGTTCATAATTAGCAACTTTCATTACTGATATGAACTTCATAGGCTTACGTGGTTTATCTCCTATAATCACAATTACTTCTCCGGTGGGTGCCTGAATTTCTATGGAATTCTTATCACAGAGAATTCGAGCATGGTTGGCTATTAACCAATCCATTCCTAACACAACATCGAATTCGGCTAATTTCATAGGTAACAGGTTTGCAGAAAACTTATGGCCTAACAATTCTATCTTTCCTTCTTGCAAAACCTTATTTATGTTAACAGAATTTCCATCTGCCGTTTCGACTGTAAAAATTTGCCTAAGGGTGGTTAAGGGTAAGTTAAGAGCTTGGCAAAATGAAGTATTGATAAAACTTTGGTTTGCACCAGAGTCAAATAATACTTTTGCATAAACGTCGTGGACCAAGAACGTACCAGCTATAACGTCAGGGATTAGTTCAGCTTCCTGAGTGGTTAGCTGAAATGCTCGGGCATTCTTCTTTGTTGTTCCATTAGCAGGTTTGCCTTTGTTGTCTGCGGTTTTAATTAATTTAGGACATTCTGTTTTGTAATGTCCGGTTTCTCCACAGTTATAGCAGACTATGGTTTTCTTTTTGCAATTTTCTTCACGATGTCCTGCCATTTTGCAGAAGTTGCAATTTACATTGCATTTTCCAAAATGATTCTTTTTGCAATTGCGGCAAAAAGGCGGTTGTGCAGATTGTCTCCTTCCTCTTTTCTTGAACCTATTATCATTACCCACCCGAAATCCTTGGGTAATCTTTTGAGCCAATTCCTTCTTTCGATCTTCTTCTCTTGTTCGCACTAGTTCATCAGTTAGGGTATTAGCTAGTTCCACAGCATCGTCAATAGTGCGAGGTCTCGCAGCTTTAACGATGTTACGAATTTCACTAATTAATCCCCAAATGTAACGGGAAATGAGTAACGGTTCTGGCGAAGCCAGTGTTGGTACTACTCTAGCATACTCAAAGAATGTCGAAGTATAACCGCGACACTCTACGCCTACCATACGATGGTTTAGGAACTTATTTGCCATGATGTGTGTAAAATGCAACATATAAATTACATCAAATGAGGCATAAAACTAACCCTTTTTAAGTACTAATATTGGAAAAGAGTGTTTTTGTCTTCCTTTTGTATTTTCAGGATTAAATGAGCTCAAAAACGCAAAAGAAGCAAAAAGACAGCTAAATCCAACATAAATACAAGGAAAGGAACATTAGTGGACTGCCCGACCCCTCAACGGCACCTTCCAAAGCAAAAAGGAGAAGACAGAAGGCTGAACACGCCCCGTGCTCAGCCAGCATGGGGTCGTGCCCAAGAAGCAGCAGAAAAGACAAATCCATAGAAGCTTCTATTGCCCATCACGGGGCCGTGCTCAGCGGACACGGGGGCGTGTCGAAAGTACAGCAGGCGCATTTATTGTAATTGCGAATTACAATTAATGAGGAGAGAGATTGTCAGACAGACACGGGGCCGTGTCCAGCGGACACGGGGCCGTGTCCAGCGGACACGGGGCCGTGTCCAGCACTCTGTTCAGCCTATAAATAGGAGTGCTTGGATTCATTTCATCTCATCCCTTGGCACACCACCTCTCTCACACTTCATCCACCACCCACCACCATCACAACACCATCATCCACCACCATCATCCATTATCCATCGTAGAGTGTGTGAGTCGTCTCGGGATCCAAGATTGATCGTAAGAGTTCTTGACAATCAAGGCCATGTTTGCCTAAGTCTCTTACATCACTTGGTGAAGACAAAGTGTCTAGTTTAATACTTTTTATTTCTAATCTTTTGCACTTTTTATTTGGTTTTGTATTAATGACTTTAATAACTAGTTACTTATGTTGAAGGTGATCTTTCCTTATCGTTTGTCCGTGGTGTCTTGGCATTATTTTACTGTCTATATAAAATAAAGGATTTTCACCATTCATATCCCCACGGTCTATATGGAGGTATGTTGGCTACCTGGTAGGGGGTTAAGGGAACGGTTTGGTAAAGGTCTTGCCATTGTTCAGCGTTTAGAGGTCCTGCAATGGACCTGGGTCAAATTTAGTAGGACCTCCTTCAATACTTCACGGTATTGGATGGCGGGGGTCCAAACTCTTTGATCCCCTCATAAGTTAACTACTATTAATACTATAACCCGGCTATTTAGGACTGTATCCCTGCTGACTCAGACTACTTAGCCGAGGGTAACGTCACCGCCAAAAGCGGGGCCTACCACAATACTGCATTAATAACTTAATTCATTATCTTCCAATAATCCACCCCTTTAGGATTGTATCCCTGCTGACTCAAACTACTGGGGTGAGGGTAACGTCACCTTCAAAAGAGGGGCCTACTACAATAACTAAGATAATCTCTTAATTATGTGCAAAAGTGCGGAAATAATCAAAGGTTATACTAGATACGAGTCGGAACCAAGTGATTCATCTTGTCTATCTGTTTTTCTTTTATTTTTATTTTCAGCATTTTAGTTAGCTTTTAATTTTCTTAGTTTAAAACATTTTTTCTAAACTTTTATTTTGGTTAGACGTTGAGGATAAACCGGTACTAAAAGCTCTTGTGTCCTTGGACGACCTCGGTATCTTACCAACACTATACTACACTCAACGATGGGTGCACTTGCCCATATGTGTGTTTAGTGTCAGTGAAATATCGTGTTTTATAAATTTAAAACTTGGCTTAAATAAGTGTTAAAAAGGGCTTAAAATATACACCTAAAATATACGACACTTACCGCACATCAAGTTTTTGGCGCCGTTGCCGGGGACACAAGGATTTTAAGAAAGCTTTAAATCGACGGCCTAATCAGTTTTTCAAAACCTTTTCAAAACGCGCGCACATTTTTCTGCATTTTAGTTTAGTTTGCATTTACAGTAGCCTGAACACGGGGTCGTGCTCACTGAACACGCCCCCATGCTGCATATTTTTAGTTAGATACCCAGATACAGAGTCTGAACACGGGGCCGTGCTCACTGAACACGCCCCCGTGCTCAACGTGACCAGTAACTTTAATTAAAACGCCCAGATACAGATCCTGTACACGGGGCCGTGTTCACCAGACACGGGGCCGTGTCCAGCCTTCTGTTTCAGTCTTTGTTTTCGTTTTCTGGTCCCGAGACTCAGTTGTGGTCTGCTGAGTGATTCTTATGGATCAATACTCAGGAGGTTACAACTACACCTATGATGAGGATGATTATAGGGGTAATTATTGCACTAATTGTCGTAATACACGTTCGATTCAAAATAATCACTCATATCAACCATCCAATTCATACGCTTACTATGAGGAGCCCAGGTACGAGCCATCAACTTCATACACATCCTATGAAGACCAAAGGTATGAACCTCCTCCCTCATACTCATATTTTGATGAACCAAGGTATGAGCCCTCTTACTCATACTTTGAGGAACCAAGGTATGAGCCACCACCTTCATATGCTTATTATGAGGAACCTTGGCGTGAACAACCCACCTCATATGAGTATTATGAAGAACAAAATTGCGAACCTTATCCATCATATGCTTACAATGAAGAACAATGGTGTGAACCATCAACTTCATATGGGTATTATGAGGAACAAAGGGTCGAACAACCGGATTCAAGCTTAGAAAATAATGATTCTTTTTCTATTACCGAAGTGACCGATAGGATATTAGAACACATTAGAGTTATCGATCGATGTATAAAAGAAGCTCGCGCAAGGGAAGAGGAGTCCCGCGCAAGAGAAGAATTAAAAAAGGAAGAGATAACTGAAAATGTAAAAATGGAAGAACAAATTAGTGAAAAACCGACACATGAGTTAAACAACGAAAAAGGTGAGTCCGATAACGTTAAAATCCAAGAAGAGTCTAATTTCGAGGAAATTAATCTCTTGACACCTTCTTTCGAAAATCATTGTTTAGTACCCACTCATGCTAAGTTTTTAAAAGAGTTAAACACTAACACTAAAATTGACGAAACGGTAAGTGTTAAGTTAACTAATGATCAAACTTCGCTAATAAAAGAAGACCCATTTGAAATTAACATCACACCGGTTCCATGTTTCTTTCAAAATTCGTTTATTAGTAATGTCACAATCAATAAAGATCTTTGTGTTAACATAATGCCTAACTACATTTTCGAAAAATTAAGTATTAGTGATTTTTCTCCACTTCAAATACCCATTTTTCTATCCAATCGGAAAGTAATAAAATCAATCGGTATAGTTGAAGATGTTTTGGTTCAAACAAATCAAATGGTAATCCCAACCGACTTTATCATCCTCGATGACGCTCCTCTAGTGTTGGGACGACCATTTGTAAAAACTCACGAAGCTTTGAAAAACCGGAAGTTCAACAATCTACCTCTTCAATTAGGGGCATTTAAAAGAAGTGTCGATCTCGAACGATCAATGAAATATCCATTCGGCAATAATGACCCCCTAATTGAAGATGAAGATGAACCACCCGATACAAGTGAAGAGATTGACCACTTTGTTGAAGAAGAGGTCGCCATAGAACAAACTTTTAAAGTTCTTGATCGAAACGAGCAACCAAATAAGGAGTCTCCTAAAGACCCACCACTTGAGCTCAAAGAACTTCCAAAAGGTTTGGAATATGCTTTTCTAGACAAAGATGGTAAGTTACCTGTAATTATTTCGTCTAAATTAGATAACTTAGAAAAAGAAAAACTAATTAATCTTTTGAAAAAACACAAAAATGCAATAGCTTGGAAACTTGTTGACATAAAAGGAATTAGTCCTTCTATGTGCACACACAAAATTTTGATGAATGATGACTACAAATCGGTCATACAACCACAACGTAGAGTAAATCCAAATGTTCAAGAAGTGGTTAAAAACGAAGTCATCAAATTACTTGACGCCGGACTTATCTATCCTATTTCCGATAGTCCTTGGGTAAGTCCCGTCCAAGTAGTTCCAAAGAAAGGAGGTATGACGGTAATTACTAACGAAAGGAATGAACTAATACCAACAAGAACCGTCACAGGATGGAGAGTATGTATAGATTATAGACGATTAAATGAAGCAACAAGAAAGGATCATTTTCCTTTACCCTTCATTGATCAAATGTTAGAAAGATTATCCGGTCATAAATTTTACTGTTTCTTGGATGGTTTTTCAGGTTACTTTCAAATCCCGATAGCACCCGAAGACCAAGAAAAGACAACTTTCACATGTCCCTATGGAACTTTTGCTTATCGACGCATGCCGTTTGGTCTATGTAATGCCCCCGCAACATTCCAACGTTGCATGGTAGCCATTTTCCATGACATGATAGAAAAGACAATGGAAGTCTTCATGGACGACTTTTCTATCTTTGGGGATTCATACGACCAATGCCTCGATAACCTTGAACGAATGCTATCCCGATGTGAGGAAACTAACCTCGCCCTTAATTGGGAAAAATGTCATTTCATGGTAACGGAGGGAATAGTACTCGGTCACAAAATCTCAAGCGAAGGAATGGAGGTGGATCGAGCCAAAATAGATACCATTTCTAGATTACCACCTCCATCCTCAGTAAAAGCTATTAGAAGTTTCCTAGGACATGCCGGATTTTATAGGCGGTTTATCAAAGACTTTTCAAAGATCTCAAGGCCTCTAACAAAATTACTTGAAAAAGATGCTCCTTTCATCTTTGACAAGGATTGCAATCAAGCATTTCTAACCCTAAAGGAAATGCTAGTCAATGCACCTATCATGATAGCACCTGATTGGAAATTTCCTTTTGAAATCATGTGTGATGCTAGTGACTTTGCAGTTGGAGCTGTCTTGGGACAAAGAAAAGAAAAGCATTTCCACCCAATCTATTATGCTAGTAAAACACTTAACGATGCACAAGAAAATTACACAACAACTGAAAAAGAATTACTAGCTGTGGTATTTGCTTTTGATAAATTTCGTTCTTATCTTGTTCTTTCTAAAACTATAGTCTATACAGACCATGCAGCCATTCGATATGTATTTAAGAAGCAAGACGCAAAACCACGTTTGATTAGGTGGATTCTACTCCTCTAAGAATTTGACATTGAAATCAAGGACAAAAGAGGAGCAGAAAATACCGCAGCAGATCATCTTTCACTCTTAGAAGACCCAGCTTTGGAGGCAACCAGGGACGAGCAAATCAACGAAAAATTTCCAACTGAGTCCCTGGAAATGGTGGAATATAAGGAAGAACCATGGTACGCCGACTTTGCTAACTACCTAGCTAGCGGTATAGTCGCAAAAGGATGGCCACATCATCAAAGAAAAAAATTCTTTGCCAATGTGAAACACTACTTTTGGGAAGATCCATATCTTTTCAAAATGTGTGCCGACCAACTCGTCAGACGATGCGTACATGGTAGTGAAGCACGAAGAATTCTCCGCCATTGTCATGAAGGTCCATACGGAGGACATCATGGTGCTGCCAGTAACGCACGAAAGGTATTCGATTCAGGATTTTATTGGCCAACTATTTACAAAGATGCTCAAAATCTTGTAAAGACATGTGATGCTTGCCAAAGAACAGGTAATATTTCTTCCAAAAACGAAATGCCACAAAATGGCATTCTTGTTTGTGAAATTTTTGATGTATGGGGACTCGACTTTATGGGACCTTTCCCGGCATCAAAAGGAAACAAATACATACTTGTGGCAGTAGATTACTTGTCTAAATGGGCCGAGGCCGAGGCACTTCCAACAAATGATGGAAGAGTAGTGGTAAGATTTCTGAAAAAATTATTCTCTCGTTTTGGCACACCTAAAGCTTTAATAAGTGATAGGGGTACCCATTTTTGCAACCATCAACTTGAAATTTTTTTAACAAGATATGGGGTCTATCACCGGGTTTCGACAGCATATCACCCTCAAACAAACGGACAAGCCGAAGTAACTAATAGAGGGTTAAAACGAATACTCGAAAAAACCGTAGGATTAAATAGAAAAGAATGGGCTGATAAATTAGATGATGCTTTATGGGCTTTTCGAACTGCTTATAAAACAACAATAGGTACAACCCCCTATAAGCTAGTCTATGGAAAAAGTTGTCATTTGCCAGTAGAAATTGCACACAAAGCCTACTGGGCAATCAAAAATGTAAACTTAGATCTAGAATTCGCTGGTAAAAATCGATTTTGTCAAATAAATGAATTAGACGAGCTTAGGAATTATGCATACTCAAACTCCGAGATTTATAAGGAAAGAATGAAAAATTTGTATGACAAACATATTAAACCTAATGAATTTCGGGTAGGAGATTTAGTTCTTTTGTTTAATTCACGACTTCGATTGTTTCCTGGTAAATTAAAGTCTAGGTGGTCAGGACCTTTTTCCGTCACCCATGTTTTTCCACACGGTGCAGTAGAAATTAAACCTCGAAATGGGCCACCATTTAAAGTCAATGGCCAACGGCTGAAACTCTATCAAGGATTTATTGAGGATGAGGAAGAAGAGATCTCGCTTCAAACCGTGGAAGAATAAAAACATCATGCATGGTAAGTTACGAACGATTGAGACGACAAAATAAAGCGGTAAGTTTTCTAAACCATAGCTTTTGGGAAAAAGGAGCACTCACACGCGCACAAAAAAAAAAAAAAAACTGCTCGGCACGGGGCCGTGTTCGCGCTGCAGACGGGATAAAACCCCTTTTCCAAGACAGTTTCTTCATTCCACACGCCCCGTTTCCCCACAAACGCTCTGGTTCCAGGTGATTTTTCGCGAAATTTCGACGTCTCTTACCGATCTAACAACGTCAAGGTATGATTCTATCACTCTTAGTAGTTAGATTAGTTACTTGCATGTAGTTAAAACACCACAAATTTGGGGGAAAATCTAGGGTTCTTGATGTTCATCCGGATCGAACCTAAAATTTTTGCCTGAATCTGTTTGCATTTAGTTAGATTAGTGTTAAGGGAAGTAAATACACTTAGATTGTTCATAGATTCACCCGATTTCTTACAAAAACCCCAAACCCTTGTTCTTGAGCCGAAAAAGATAAAATTGATAAGGTAAACGGGATATTTTGGGAAAAACGGTGTTTAGGGTTTCATTTTCGGGGGAAACCGCACCTATTGGACTAAAAATTTTCAAGTTTTCGAAACCGGGTCGAAAAATGAAGTTTTTAAGTAACAGACGTCTGGACACGGGGCCGTGTCCGCTGGACACGGGGACGTGTTCAGCCAACTGTTTGCAGTTTTGTCCGAAAACATTCCTGTTTCGTGCTAATTTTTGGTGTATTCTTTCAGATGGCAAAATTCACAAGGTTCAATGCAAGTGAGCTTGATGCAAGGGCAAGGTATGAGGTTCTTCAAACAAGACCCGAAGAGCACCCCAGGAGAGCTTGCACGGATCTGTTAACCTTGGTAAACCAGCTGAATCGATTCAACAACATCGTTACGGGACCACTAGCTGTTGCATTAAACACTAGGCTTCGGTCGGTGCATCAATGCACCATGGAGTTCTACAGTACCTTCAACTTCAATTCAAGGTGTGACCCATTCGACAATGAAGGGGTTGAATTTCGGTGTGGAGGGACAATGTACTCGATCTCCATGGCACAGTTTGGAGCCGTGATAGGACTATACCAAGAGGAGGAATCGGGAAACGAAGAAAATACCGGAGGATTACGAGACTTGGAGGGAAATGAAAGACAAGCCGCATGGGCTCAAATCGGTGAAGGAATCTACGACCCTCGTAGCACCAAGAGTACGAAGCTAAGGGATCCACTCTATCGCTACATTCACAGGATCCTCACCTACTCTCTAAACCAATGTCACGACAGTAGCGGTGTTGTAGGGTTGAAAGATTTGGTTGTCCTCCACTGTATCCACAACCAAAAGCCTCTCGATGTTCCGTATCTCCTGTTAAGAAACATGCATCTCAACCGCCTTGCTCGAGCTCCAACGCCTATCTTCTACGGAGGATGGGTGCACTGTCTTTTTAAGCATTACACACAAATTCCAAGAGCCTTTGAAAGAAGCCCATGGTCGGGACGAGTTGATTACCACATTTGCCGAGCCATGAACTTGCTTTATGAGGCGGAAGACGGAACAGTGAGTTTCCAAAGAACGCAAGGCTATGCATGGAACCCACAGGAGGCCCTAGTTCTTCACGTACCACCTCCACACCACCAGTACCCACCCCATGGTGATCCGGGTCAATCCTCCTCACAAGGAGGCGGTTTTCCTAATTTTCAAAGCTTACATGATCTTATGCAGGAAAACCTCATGTGTACCAGGAACGCCTACAACCTCGCCAACAACACATACAACCGGGTCGGAGCTATTGAACGCAACATCAACGATATACAAGACGATATCAGCAGCATCCGGGAGTACATGGCGGGGCATGGGGATGGAGGTGATGGTAGCGATGAAGATATGGAGTATAGGGTTTGGAGGAGCAGGAGCGGGTTGATGGCAAGCCCACAGGTTTAAGTCCCTTTATCTATCGAACGATTGGTGGCCTGCGTGCCAGAAGTTGAACAATTTACTTTCCTTTAAACACTTTTATTTTCCGTTTTATTTTTCTTTTCTTTATGCTTGGAACAATTAACTGTGGTAATGTAGGATGTTTGTGTTGCTTGGTGTGGTATTAAGTGATGAAACAGGTACAAACCAAGGCTTGGGGTGCTAAGCCTCAGTACTTATAGGGCCAGGATGGAAAAACCGGAGGAAGAAACCTGTTTTTCAGGCTTTCAGACTGTCCACACGGGGACGTGTCCAGCCAACACGCCCCCGTGCTCACCTCCCAGACCTGCTGTTTGGCTTCTGTTCTGCAGAATTTTGTCCGGCACGTGGCCGTGTCCAGTGGACACGGGGCCGTGTCCACCTTCTGTAAGTTCTTGTTACTGGCACCTGAACACGGGGTCGTGCCCACTCAACATGGGGCCGTGTCCAGTGCCCAGTAACACATTTTTTTGCTTTTTAAACACTATTTTACACATCTAATCAACCTAAAAAAATTATTTTTGGGACACATTGAGGACAATGTGTAATTTAAGTGTGGGGGGGATGTTAAAACCTTGAACTTTGCAAGTCCTAAATACAAGCCTTACACAAAACTCTATTGGAACCGCTAATCACCCCAATTTTTTTTTCAAAAAAAATTCATTTTTTTACTTGTCTAGGTTTAACTCGGGAAATTCAAGTTCTCAAAAAGGTTATATTTTCACAAATTTACAACCGATAGCGTAGTGATAAAAAGAACCAACATAAGAAAATTATGAAAAGGCATGACAAACTTATTTAAAATTTGATTATATATACTTGATCACATAAAAACCCATTCCCACAAAAGTGAGTTTGAGCCTTTATTGAGCACACAATTACATATCAATTGACTAAATGCTCATTTTTCATTTCTTGTGTGAATAGCCGCTTGGTTCTTACGACTCTAGAACTTTCCATGACAATACATTCCCGGTCCTTATCAACTTAAACCCGAGTAAGTAAATGATGGAGGCATTAGGACTAACCATTTTTATTTCTACACCATTATTTTTCTTTTTCTTTTACCACCTACCCAAAAATCCCCCTAGTTAGCCCCTTTGAGCCTAAACCTTTTCGTTTCATCACCCAAACAAAAAACCCTTTTACCCACCAAAACCTTTTTCATTTTTTAACCCTTTATTTTAGTAACAAGTTCGGTTGTTCGTGAAAAAAAAATGATGAAGCAAAAAGAAAATAAACAAACAAGTTAATCAAAGATAACTTAGTTTGAATAAAAGCTTCATCAAAATAAAAAGTTGCAAAAAAAATACGAAAACCGACACTTGTTACGCTTTTAGCCCTTTTTCTACTAACCACTAACCCAACCACCTACCTTTAACCCTAGCCTAACCCTTAACCCACAAAGTCCTCTTGATATCTACAAAGGTATAAAAGTTAAAAAGGAGGAGGATTGATTTCTTGGCAAGCCTATGGTAGGAATAAGTTCCATGCCGCTCTCGAGTGATTCACTAAAAATACACCTTCGGCCGAGTGTGAGTGATTTCCCCGTGAGGTATGTGAACTTGTATATAAATAGAATTTTAAAAAAGGCATGTTATGCCCAAATAAGTAATTTCTTTTATGAAAAGTTCTAAATAAATCATTACGAATAGGAGTGTAAATAAATAAAAATAAAACCCAAAAAGATCTTGGAAATCCCGACACTCTACGACAAGCCCAAAACCTTCTCTTCTACCTATTCCATTTGGGAGTGTAAGCCACATATTAAAGAGTTTTGCTTGAGGACAAGCAAAAGTTCAAGTGTGGGGGTATTTGATGTGTGTAAAATGCAACATATAAATTACATCAAATGAGGCATAAAACTAACCCTTTTTAAGTACTAATATTGGAAAAAGAGTGTTTTTGTCTTCCTTTTGTATTTTCAGGATTAAATGAGCTGAAAAACGCAAAAGAAGCAAAAAGACAGCTAAATCAAACATAAATACAAGGAAAGGAACATTAGTGGACTGCCCGACCCCTCAACGGCACCTTCCAAAGCAAAAAGGAGAAGACAGAAGGCTGAACACGCCCCGTGCTCAGCCAGCACGGGGTCGTGCCCAAGAAGCAGCAGAAAAGACAAATCCATAGAAGCTTCTATTGCCCATCACGGGGCCATGCTCAGCGGACACGGGGGCGTGTCGAAAGTACAGCAGGCGTATTTATTGTAATTGCGAATTACAATTAATGAGGAGAGAGATTGTCAGACAGACACGGGGCCGTGTCCAGCACTCTGTTCAGCCTATAAATAGGAGTGCTTGGATTCATTTCATCTCATCCCTTGGCACACCACCTCTCTCACACTTCATCCACCACCCACCACCATCACAACACCATCATCCACCACCATCATCCATTGTCCATCGTAGAGTGTGTGAGTCATCTCGGGATCCAAGATTGATCGTAAGAGTTCTTGACAATCAAGGCCATGTTTGCCTAAGTCTCTTACATCACTTGGTGAAGACAAAGTGTCTAGTTTAATACTTTTTATTTCTAATCTTTTGCACTTTTTATTTGGTTTTGTATTAATGACTTTAATAACTAGTTACTTATGTTGAAGGTGATCTTTCCTTATCGTTTGTCCGTGGTGTCTTGGCATTATTTTACTGTCTATATAAAATAAAGGATTTTCACCATTCATATCCCCACGGTCTATATGGAGGTATGTTGGCTACCTGGTAGGGGGTTAAGGGAACGGTTTGGTAAAGGTCTTGCCATTGTTCAGCGTTTAGAGGTCCTGCAATGGACCTGGGTCAAATTTAGTAGGACCTCCTTCAATACTTCACGGTATTGGATGGCGGGGGTCCAAACTCTTTGATCCCCTCATAAGTTAACTACTATTAATACTATAACCCGGCTATTTAGGACTGTATCCCTGCTGACTCAGACTACTTAGCCGAGGGTAACGTCACCGCCAAAAGCGGGGCCTACCACAATACTGCATTAATAACTTAATTCATTATCTTCCAATAATCCACCCCTTTAGGATTGTATCCCTGCTGACTCAAACTACTGGGGTGAGGGTAACGTCACCTTCAAAAGAGGGGCCTACTACAATAACTAAGATAATCTCTTAATTATGTGCAAAAGTGCGGAAATAATCAAAGGTTATACTAGATACGAGTCGGAACCAAGTGATTCATCTTGTCTATCTGTTTTTCTTTTATTTTTATTTTCAGCATTTTAGTTAGCTTTTAATTTTCTTAGTTTAAAACATTTTTTCTAAACTTTTATTTTGGTTAGACGTTGAGGATAAACCGGTACTAAAAGCTCTTGTGTCCTTGGACGACCTCGGTATCTTACCAACACTATACTACACTCAACGATGGGTGCACTTGCCCATATGTGTGTTTAGTGTCAGTGAAATATCGTGTTTTATAAATTTAAAACTTGGCTTAAATAAGTGTTAAAAAGGGCTTAAAATATACACCTAAAATATACGACACTTACCGCACATCATGCCATTTGTTCCTTTTCATATTCAGGACAATATTTTCTTTCTACAAGAATTTTAAATTCTTCCCAGTTCATGGCATAAGCCCTATTTCTTCCTTTAGCCTGTAGCACTGTGTTCCACCATTCGAGTGCCCCTTCTTTAAAAAGATTTGACGCGTACATGACCTGATCTTCTTCAGAACACTTACTTATTGCAATTACTGCTTCGGTTTTCTCTAACCAACGCAGTACTGCAGTTGCTCCTTCGTTGCCTGCAAATTCAGCAGGTTTACAAGCAAGAAATTCTTTGATAGTGCAACCAGGTGTTGCAGCTTTCATTTTCTTAGGAGGTGGAGCCTGTCGTGGATTGTTATCGTCATGATTGCCGCCTCCATTTACACTATGACTAAAATTATCTTCCTGAGTACGTTTACTAGGAATGATTTGTTGCGGTTCAACAGGTTTCTGAGCAGCAGCTATGATTGCTGGAATAGCATTAGCTATCCCTTGAGTGATCATGTTCTCAATATCTTGTCTAGTCATATACTGGTTTTCCTAATTTGTTCAGATTGATTCCCTTCATTAACTGGTTCATTACTAGCGTTTTCCATCTGATAATTATTATAATTATAACTATTAGTGTCAAATGATTGTAAATAAAACAATTTCACAGAAACACATAAAATTTTATAACACAGATATATATCCAAAATTGTCGATGTTTCGACTTCTATTTTGCTTTATATATTATATAGGCATCCATACACACTGTTTATCTTACAATGTTTTATTTCCCATTTTACAGAATTATATTTAACTATTATTATTATTATACAGACATTCTTCCCAACCCCACTATTCTTTGGTCAACTGGCAGTTTAGTAGCGACGCTCCCTTTCGTCGTATTTCCAGGAAATTCGTTCCCCCATTTCCCGGATCCTATTCCCTGTTCCTATCAGCTCTTCATCGAACAGACGGAGTTCGGCTAAGTTTTCGTCGCTCATTGGAGGGTTGGGGATAGGTTCTGGATCAAACTGTGGAAGGAAAGAATAAGGACTGTTGATGATATTTTCGAATTGCCAGTCATTTGTCCACCATTCTTCCATTTGACCTAAAGGTCGAGTGTGGATTAGTGGGTCTGGAATAGCTGGTTCCTAATTTACAGGAAGTTGGGTTTCTAGGTAAGGATATAGATTATTATGGATAGGGCTAATGACATCACAATTGGCAGTAGACGGTCTATTTCTTCTTGGAATGTGATTTCTTCAGTTTGTCTGGAGCTCTCTCCAATTTCTATTCCTTTTTGTTTAGAATCTTTCCTGATTTCTATCTCTGCTGGATTAGAACTCTCTCCAATTTCTATTCCTTTTCCTTTGTCTATAGGGTTTTCTATTTTAGGGAGTTTCCTAGTAACTGGCTTTCTCCGGCGCACTTTCCTCCATCCTACATATCTTCTTTTCTTTTTAAGTTTTGCTTTTTCCAGCGGTGGAGCTTGGAATTCCAGGGGTTCCTCTATGTCAACAATATAACCAGTAAAGTCGTGGGAGACTTCAATTGGTACTGGGTAGAGGTTGAGATTCTGAAATGCTTCCGATATCTCACTCATGCTGGATAGCATATATGCAAAATGCACAAAAATGCCAAGTTAAAACTTTGGAACAAAGTTTTACAAATAAACATTAAAGTTTATTGCATACTGATTTGTACAAAAGACCATAGGAAAGATAACACACTATACTTTATTTATTTACTAGAGATTAATTTTCTACTAGATCAGGCTGATTGATATTTTAAAGGTTTGCATTCTCTGTTACGGTAGCTAGCATATAAAGGTTTGCCCATTTTTCATCTAATGTATCTTCCCAAGGTGACCTATTGCCTAATTCCTGGATTTCTGAATTAGACATCACTTTCTTGACTTGGGGTTTCTTTATTTTCTCCTTTCCCTTTCTAAGAATCAAATTTCTTTTATCTTGGGTAAGAGGATTTTCATAATTTGCTTTACGGACAAAAATCCCTTCTTCCAGATTTGCTGGGTGTTTGGAGGAAGAGGTTCCTTTTTCTGTGGTTGCAGTATCTAATTTGTGGTAGATAGCAGAAATCTTTTGTTTACCCATACTGTAACTCAACAATTAATCAGTTAATAAAACATATTTTCACAGAATAGCAATTAAATTTCCTAAGTATCTCTCAATTATTTTAATAGGCTAAAATCCATAGTAAGCTTAAATCAGTGGCTCTGATACCACATTTTCCTGTCACGGCCCTTGGCCCCGGTTTGACCCGGTCCAGAGCCGCGAGGCAGGAAATCCGATGGTATCTAATTAAATGACAGCAGAAGTCTTTTTAAACAGGATCGATTAATATTAAAACTGCTTGTTTATATAATATAGGGATATATCCCATAATTTACAATAAAGTGATTTCACTGGGAAATCTTTATTTCTCAAAACATGTTTCTTTATTTATTTACATTGAGCCACTTTTCTAAGCTTGTAGTGCTCCACGGCACTTTTCCTGTGCTCACAACAGATCACCTGAAACATGTTTGAAAAAGGTTTTGTCAGCAGGGAAATACTGAGTGAATCATTCAGTTTTACTAAAACGACTCGTTTGTTATAATTTACAGTATTAAGAAATTACAATGTTTTTGATATCAAACCAACTGCCCACAGTATTTGTCACTCGACTCTTTTATGTGACTGTGGTCATATCACCATTGGCTGCCCCAATGAATGACGGTTATCACTAAATTTAGGTTCACCAACCTAAAGTGATAAAACTGCAATACTGTGCACAATACCCCACATACCGGCTGTAATTTGGTGATTACATAAACTTAATCACTGTAATTATAACCTTTGAAAATAAACATGATTTTGAAAGTAATTTGATAAAAAGAGAATGACTCACATTGTAGATTTAACAAGCAGAATATAAGCCTACTGATTAGCCTTGATTAACCTAATTTAAATAACAATGCACACACAACAGGTTAGTAACTAATACAGCAGTTACGACAATTCACGAGATTAAACCCTCACAACGATTTATTAGTGCAATACTTAACAATTCAGCGGATTCACAACGAATGACAGAGTATAGTCCGAATTCGAGCAGTACTCAAACATTCAAGTCGAAATCACGATGAATTAACAAAGTATAAACTCAATTTGAGCGGCACTTAAATAATCGTTGGATAGTTATAATCGATCGGACGTTGAATCGTAATAGCGATCGAGTTATTACCCTGATTGCGGCGTCGATTTGTGCACTGTGTGTTTTAATTGTAGTATACAGAACGTAAATCGGTGCATGAAACGAATTTCTTCGTCGAACATACGTCAAATTTCAAGTCCCAATGTCTGCTATTTATACCTGAATTTTGCCACCCCTTACGGACCGTAACAAATAACCCTTACGGTCCGTAAGGGTTACCTATATTTTATAGAGTAGCCACGTTTGGGACTAGCCTAGCTGAGTTAGTAGTTTCGTAAATTCTGAATTTTACAACGAGTAATTGAGATAATCGTTAACTAGGGTTTACCCCCCCTGAGTTTTAGGGGCCCTGATCCTGATTCCGATTGTTCTGAAAATTTTAGGGTTTGTGCAGAATCACTTGGGTGTCTCAATTAAGGTTTCCTATTGGTCAAATTAAAATAATAATTAGGACTTTTGATGAGAGTTTGTTACACAAATAAGGGGGTTTTTGAATTTTGGACTAAAATGGCAACAAAAGTGAAACCACAGGGACCCAAATTTAAAAAGTTTGAGATTTGGACTAAAATGTCAAAAATGCCCAAACCACAGGGACCAAAATGGCAGTTTACTCTTTTGGTTTTTTAACTATGTATTTTATAGTATTGACCTCCAATGGACCTGACTAACAAAACCTTAACGTCGTTAGCCTCCGAAAAACCATTTTTGGCCAGAAAAAAGTTCCTAAAGGTCCGATCTAAGGTTACAAAGAGGTTTGGGCGAAAAGGGAGTTTTTTGATGACTTCAAAATGGTTATCCCTTTTTATGCTTATTACTACTAGGTACATGACGTTTTTAATCGAATAGTATAGCACTTTTAAATTGAAGTGCCCTATTTTGAAACCATGTCATATATGGATTGGAGTTGCACCAATTTTTCATCCGTCGTTGTCTCCATTCTCTTCAGCCACCATCTCCATTCCCGCTAATCATCATTGCCGTCAGACTTTTACGTTGATCTTTAAGTCCAGCGGTCGCCGCCACACACCATTTGTGACAACCTGAACCTTCAAGGTTAGCGGTACTTGATTTCCTTGATCTCTAGTGTGCATATTTACACTTCATGTCTCATTACACGTTATAATCGAGTGTCTGTGACGCTAATCGTAGACTGATCTTTTAGAGTGTTATTTATTCGTACAATGTAAGTTATCATATGTTAATTAAGGATCCCATAAATCTTGTCGCACATCTTACCGAGTCGCACACCGCTTAAAGGATCACACACATAGTTAAGTGGGTCTCGGCCCAGCTTCTTTGAAGCCCGAAAACAGTGATAAAACCCAAAGTGGGATCGGCCCACTTGTTTAGATGATTGGCCCACTTGTTTAGATCATACGTGATCTTCATGTACCTATCACAATCATAAAGGGATAACAAACCCTACCCTTTTACCTCACTTTTCCATCATTGACGGTAGCCCCACCCCTCTCGACTCCAACACCTCTTGTATCTCATAACCAGGTTAGTGTATGTTTTGTTATTCATTAATATTAGTTGTGGATCAATAGATTAATTACGTGATATATTTGGTTGCAAACATGCTTGTGGATCAATGTGTTATTGGAATAATAATCCATCATGGTTATGAGAGTATGAATATGTTTATTTAACCATTGTTTAATCTTGCTCGGCTATGTGTAACTGTTTGATACGTGATTCTGCATACCAACTGAGATGTAGGATTAGATGTTATCAAACACTAGATGTAATCTAGAACTATGTGTGATACTGATTTATGGTATGGAATTGTTAATGGAACGCATTTTTAAAAGCATGCATTCTAGGATTGATGAGGTTGGTTATTCATAGGTTGGACACGAATTGTTAGTCATGATGATCAATGTTCATATGATAGGGTGATTCGATGATGATGATGTTTGATCTAATCTGAATGATTAATAAAAAGGATTGTATTGTTGGAATCGGGTAAGTATAGGGAACCACACAACTTAAATCTATTGCACACTTAAGTTGGGCCGGAACTAGTTGGACCGCACATTGTTAAGAAAGATGGAAAGGACTGTTAAGCGACATTGGGAATGTACGATTGTGTTTGTGTATTGGGCTGCATGAGAACTATTTAGGTATTGGGCCGCATGAAATTATTCATGTATTGGGCCGTACATCCGAATGCGGCCATATACTTCATTGGGCCTGAACTAATGGGCCGCACACTATAGGAATTACGTGTTGGACTGTTAATTGTTTATATGAGACATGAAGTTGCAAAGTAAATTCGTGTGAGGCCCAAATACCTGCGAGATGATTACACGATGATAATCGGCTAATTACGTTGCATGATTTCTTGTCACAACTAACATGTTTGCTTGAATGTGAACCGAACCACTTGACATATGCTATGGTGCGATATGAACTTGTGTAGTGAATGTAACCATGACCCGGATACTTGCTATGACTTACGTAATGACATGTGCTTGGCTTGTTTGTTATTTGAGTAATGTGTACGATGAATACGTGAATTATGAATATACGAAACTAACTGTCATCGGTAACCATATTAGGATTTGGTTGCCCAACTGTAAACAAGTAACTAATCTTACCGAGCAAAACCAAGGTGAGTTCATTCCTCTTGAGCATGCGTCCCGGTGGTTGGGACAGTCATTGGGTATCCCTGGGAGGGATAGGTTTTTGGGTAAATCAATTGGGTATTCCTGAGAGGAATACGTCTTGTGGGTAAAATCTGGAATGTTGGATAATATACTCATCCTATCACCTTTAAGCCTCATCGTGTTTGTTACCTGAGAGGTAACGGGGTATTAGTTGGTAGCGCTATCTAGGTTTGGCACCCTCACCCCGTACCTGAGAGGACGGGTGTGAACTAATGACTCAGTCATGCCCAATGCTTTGATAAGAGCATTAGGGAAACAGGCAAAATAAATCTGGAGCCGTCTTGTATTCGAGGTTTTATCAACATTGTAATAAATGAACGGAACTAAATACTTGGTAACTCACATTTTCGTAAAACTATGAACTCACCAGCGTTGTCTGATACACGTGTGTGCATGCTCGCAGATTATTGATACGTGTGGATGTGGAACTTGCTGTCTGGGATGCTGGAGTGGTCATGGGTTGAGGAACATGGAAACTTGAAACGAGACTAGCTGATTTCATACACTTGGGTTTTAGTTAAACTTGTATTATGCTTCCGCTAAACACAACGAGTTATAAATATGTTTTGTAACACTTTATCTTAATGAATGAAAGTTTTTATTAGAAATCTTGTTATGAGTTCAATGTGATTAGTGGCTAGATCCTTGTACGTCACACGTCCCGCGGTATTCCCGTATGTGGTATTTTGGGGGTGTGACACCATTGTTATCTGCTTCGGATCCATTTTGACCCCTCACTTATTTCATATCTCCTCGTCACTTATTTCCCTTAAGTATTCCGTTAATCACCGATATCATTAGCGACATGCATCGTCATTTGAGTGTTATGGATGTTTTAAATTATTTTAAGATAGGGTTTGTAATTGGTTTTTGAAGGTTAGTGCTACGAGTTATTTAATATCATGTTAGTCATTATTAAAGTACAGTTATGTTTTCTTATTCGGCTATGTTATGTAAGTGTATTATGCCAATGAGGTGACGGTGGAGTGGTAAGGGAGTGACTTGGTGTTCTAAGGGACCCAAGTTCGATTCCTGCCATCCCCAATATTTTTTACAACACCTGGTGATGATGGGAGACTAGGCGAATAGGTGGAGATCGCTAGTTCGATCCTTGAACTGAGCATGTTTTACCTCACTGCACGGTCCTGCCTTCGGGCGAGTGTTCACGGGCTTCATCCCTAGGTGAGGGTTTTCCCCGGTTCGGAGGCGAGTGTATCCCGATGTGGTGAATTTCGCCAGTAGCCCATTTGAAGGATTCGTCAGCCGTTCAAAAAAATGTTAGAGGGTTATTAATGCTTGTGACTAGTGCTAATTCTCATGTATTACACGGGGCAGTATAAATACAACAGTGTATGTAAAAAATCCAAAAAAAACATGTCTTGTGTTAGTTACCCATGCATTACATCGGTTGGGCAAATGTAATATTATATCCCGAGTAATACAAAAACTATGTCTTTAAAAACTCGTCTATTGTGCAGGTCTAATAAACTCGTGTATTACATGAGTTGTATAAAATACAATGTAATGTGTTAACATATATCGTGGTCAAGATGTATTTGAAAAAATAAAAATTAAATTTTGAGATGATAGCTATAAACTTTGTTAAGTTAATTGTTATAACATTTTTTTTAACTGAGTATTAATTTTTTATGTTATTTATAAATGGTAACTCAATTAAAATATCACGTTCTTATAAATATCATTAGGTTAGAACCCCGTGTATTACACGGGTTGAATAAATGTAATTTTATATATTAAATAATAAAAAGTTATATCTTTATGAACTCTGTATATTGTACGGGTTAAATAAATGTAATTTTATATATCAAATAATAAAAAAAAGTTATACCTTTAAAAACCATGTGTATTACACAGATTAAATAAATGTAATTTTGTATGCTAAATACTAAAAACATCGTATCTTTAAAAAAAATCCGTGTATAACCGGGTTGAATAAATCTACCAAATAATAAAAGAAAATTACATCCTTAAAAACCCCGTATATTATACGTGTTGAATAGATCTAATGTAACAACCATGTTATTATTTAGCGATTTCCATAAATATAATTAGAAACTAAATGAGTATTTAGTTTAAACATTCATGCTTAAATACGGGTTTATTAAAACTTTTCTAAACTTGAAAGCAAAACCACCTAGTGTAATTAAATTCGTCGTTTGAAATGAAAAATGGCGACAACTGAATAAAACATTCTAATATATTGTAATTTAATTCGCCGTTTAAAACGTGACGATGAAACTATTCGCGGAAGCTTTGATCTCGTGTGTTCGGTTCTTCATCGGGCTCAGTCGACATCCGGTACTGCTAGGCAACCTACATTCCATAAACATGAAATGATTTTAGTCATACGCGGTTTAAAACGTGTTCAACAGGTTCGCGAAACAAAACTCAACAAGATTGACTGGGCTCTACCGTAACTTACGGTAGCCACCGTAAGTTACGGTAGACACTGGGCAGCACTGGTCTGCCGTAAGGCACTAGAGAACTACCGTAATAATACATTCGCTACCGTAAGTTACGGTGGCTACCGTAACTTACGGTAGTTGCTGCATATTCTTCATATTTGCTATTTTGACCCGTTCATGATTTATCAAACAAACTTGTTTACCTGAAACTCATAAAACATGAGTTGGATTAGTCCTATGTAGCTTAAAACGTATTACCCGTTAAGCGCATTTAACATTTTCAAGCTTTAAATCACGCTTCTTTTAGTTTACATACTATCCCCATTTTTTTATACGTATCCCAAGGACTCCATTTAACAAAACGTTTATCTCTAAACAACTCTTAAAGGTTGTTTGCCCAATTACCCCTCATGGGTTTTTTGGTCAATTTTAGTCCTTTATTTTGCGACAAAGGACTTTCACTAACATTTGACCAAAATATCACTTTTAACAAAAATGATCTAAATATGCGTACCTGGCTCGGATCAACATATTGACCCGTTTTAATACCTTGTCTCAATAGTCGCTAATTCATAGCATCTCTAATTCATAAGCCGATTTATCCCGTGTGCGTAAAACTCCACAAACACTTATCAGTCGTTAATTGTCAAATGGTATCAACATTACCATTTGACCCGTTTGGTCTAAACGACCAAACATTTTGCGCTTATATTTGACTAGATCACCATTTTACTCCTTTTTTTTATTCGTTTAGGCTTACTTAGAAAGTAGCCATTCAACAACTCATTTTTATTTATGTCATCCCATGACCAAATTACCATTTCACCAATTTAACCATTAAACATGGTTTTTCGTCTTTTGATACGTTCCGACCCGTATCTTTTCGTGTCAAAATCATATTTTGAATATAACCTTGTCGTATTTGTAATCTATAATTAAATGCGTATCTTACGATAAAGGTGTAAGCTTTACTTACCTCGCGTCCGCGCAAACATCCTTCGCATCCATCGTTCGTTTGACCCGTTCCTTTCCAAGCTCCCACCTAGCTTGTTTAGAGTCAAACTATATCATAACATACATAAGATGGTTAGATTGGTCATTCTATACAATGGCCATCACCCTATGGTTTTTTTTTACACACTTATCAATCAAAACATGTCATATATTCAACAACTAGTTTTATACCATAATTCTTTTCATTCACTAACCGTTTGATCCGTTAGTGAAGTTACTTATACAAACTAGTTAGTAAGTGATTTTAAACACTTTAAGCACGTCACATAAAGAGTTATTTGTTCCCAAAAATCAATACTTCATGCCTAAAGGAAGTATGTACAATCCTATGCCTTTTTCTTGAACATTACTAAAGTGCAGCGATTTTGTATTCAGCTGCTGTAATTGACCATTTTGACCTATTTAAAAGCTGAAATTGATCAACATGTTCAAATATGGATCGTAGAACTCTAAAATAGCTTTCTAGGCATATATGGTACGTCTTCTAACGATGTTCCTATGATTTTATATGATTTTTACAAAATCAGCTCTGAAGTCAAAAATGCTTCAAATCAGCTTGCTGTCAAAACAGTTCAGCCGACTTCGGACACTGTTTTGACCCGTTTAACATCAGAATTTAACAAACATGTTCAAACATAAAACGTAGTATGTTTCAATAGCTTTCTGAGCATATAAGGCTCAACCTCACAGGTCGTTCCAGTGATTTTATATGATTTTTTAAAAACTGCAGCCCAAAAATTTTTAATCCCAATCAGCTTTGTTATATTTTCTTGTTCAAGCATTTCATCAAGCACCTTGTGTGCAACACGAAACATCAAATTTCTCCAGCCCATTTATGTGTTCTAAACCCTTAAATTCTAGCATAATTAACAAGTACTAACATCAAACTTCAAATCTAACTTCAGGGAGTTCTATTAACACAATTTAACCATTATGATTCTAGGGTTCATCATGTTTCTACAAAACCCATTAAACACCTAGATAGTGATCATGAGTTTTACTAACATGCACTCAAATCCCTTAGTTTATTAGCTAGGGTTTATTTCAAATCATGCATACATCCTATTTTCACCCAAATAACCATCATTCAAGATCAATTTTCGAACTTCTAGGGTTCATCAAGAATCTGAGATGGAACAAAATACTGAAATTCGACATACCTTATGATCCCATAAGCTTGGTGATTGTTTTTATGTGTTCATGCATACGATTTGGCTCTGATTCACCCTTCAATTTGGTGAATTTCTTGAAGTTTAGGGTTGAGTTTTGAGAGCTCTTCTGATGAAGTCGCAGACACCACATACGTATGTGTGGTTTGTGTTGTTTTTTTTTATTAAACTTCATTACATTTGCCCATGTTTAGTCCCTCAAGTTTAGAGATTCATAAATGAAACTATAACTCTTAGTTTATTATTTAATTACCCATTACTAACTAGGTTAATTTTTACCTAGTTAACTTAGTGGGTTCCGGGAGTTAAAAACCCGTTTTATTTTAAGTCCCGTTGACTCGGGCTCTTATAAACTAGATTCCTTAATTATTTGATTCGCTCGTATTTAATTATTAGGATTTCTTATTTAAATCCAATTATTTACCGGGTTATTTTTACTGCTAACGGTACTTGACCCGTCTTTTAGCATTAACAAAGTTTGATTACCAAACCCGTTTTCGGGGTGTTACAAGTCTACCCCCCTTAAAGAGGTTTCGTCCTCGAAACCTTTCTCACATAGTTCGTGGAGTTTTAAACTCAACGCTTTTGACCTGTGTAATCTTTTAAGCATTACTCATACTTTTATCCAATAGTTAGTTTTACCAGAAAAGTATGGTAACATCTTTTTGGTTACTAATTGTCTACATAACTCATACAACATAGTGCAACTTGAAATAACGTAATCTCGTTATTTCCACTAGTTTAGTTAACTTAGCAATATCCATTGCTTTCATATAATATCGAATTCTTTATGAATCCGTTACTTTGATCCGTTTAAAGTCTTTAGTGAAATATTTCACTTTTAGCAATAATTTCTTTTGTTTTCAGGTTTATTTATTCGGTTCAGTTATACCGAATCCACCACTTACAAGCAAGCCAAATTTTATTGATTTGAATTACTGGCCTTAACCGGTCTCACTAACTAGACTTATTAGCCCCGTTACTTTTTTTACCGCTAGCCTGGTTATAATGTGATTTTACTTCACATTACATTTCCTAACCGTGATCGTGTCACATCATGTTTAGTTTGTATCAACCTTTCATTTTCGAAAATACCAATTTTTTGTTTTTGAATATATCGTCTTGCACCTATCGATGTTAAGACCCATACTCTTTGATATTTGTTAATTCCAAATTCGTCTTATAGTATTCATATTTGTTAAAACGTTGTTTCTCACTAAAACTAAAGTTTAATTTAACGTCTTCTCTTTAACTTTCGTCAATTGCTCATATCAAGAAATTGACAATTAAGAATTTATTCTTTTTCATTCTTATTTTACGCGGGGATTCTCAACCAGTTCCCTCGCTATGTCTAGATAACCCATAGGTTCATTCACTTAGCCTCGTAGGCTATTTCTTTAGGCTCTCAGCTCTTTAAGGCGAGTCCTTTATGATCTTCTTTTTTTTTCCTTTTTATTCATGACCCGTAGGTCATTTTGGTCCCGTAGACCTTTACACTGTTTATAACCCGAAGGTTATGATGATCCCGTAGATCATTCTTTTTACTCGTGTCTTTATTAAAATATATATTTGGTGTCAAAGCACTCTTTTTATGTTTGAAAAAATCATTTGTTTTCATGCTTGAAATCCGTTGACTTTGACTGTAGTTCGTGTCTACAATTGTTTTCTTTCGGATAATTCTTCCGACTCTATGACTTCTCACGTCAATTAAGCATCGGTTTGTCTCAAGCTTACCGTTATCCGGTTTGCGCTTACTTATGCCATCAAGCATTATACTTTATTCAACCCGTTCAATCCTCAAAATAGTTGAATATAATTATCAAAATTTCTGTTTGCGAAATTTTATGGTCTTTCAGTCATAACTCATAATCCGAGTCTTTTGACTTTAAATTCGTGTTCCCGTTTCTCGGTTTACGCATGTGTTTAAATCCTTACCCATCAACCGGGTACTTTACCGAAGTCATTATTAGTGCAAGCATTCCGGTATACATTAAGATTTCGTTTTAATTTGTTTGGTTGTCTTAGCGAAATCCATCGCTTTTATTCAACCAAACCTTTATTCTTTATTTGACCATCCTTGACAGTCTTATAAACTATGAATGATGATTATCATCATCATCATTTCTTTACTACGACCAAAGTCAACGACTTTGATCGTTTTTCCCATGTGGGCAATACCTTTGTTTCTATGACCCCGTGGGTCATTTATACTTTGGTTTTACAATGCCCTTTTTGTCTACCATGGTTTTTGATCGTTTTTTTTTTCCATGTGGGCAATACCTTTGTTTCTATGACCCCGCGGGTCATTTATACTTTGGTTTTACAATGCCCTTTTTGTCTACCATGGTTGTTTCGTCCAAAATGACTTATGTCACGAATTTCCTTGGGTCATTTATTTCTATGTGCGCCATACATCGTTTTTATGGTTCCCGCGAAAACCATTTATACGAGTATGCCCATAAGATTTCTTGACCCTAAGGATCCTTTAAATTTTCATTCATCTTGACCTTACTACATCGGACATAACTGCGCTCATTATAAGAAGCTCATGCTATCATGTGTTCACTACTTACTTGGCCAGAGTAAGCGATCAACACATGGTACGCGTGACCTTATTATAATTACCACATCACGTCCCAAGTAAGTAACTCCTCAAATTATTTCCATATTTATGATTTCATTTGGTAAAACTTTATTTAATTGTTAGTTAACAATTATTAGTTTTAGTCGTTTATCCTTGAACATGTAAAATGTCCCTTTTTATAAACATTTATTCACATTCGTTGATGTGATCATTACTTTTCTCAATAGGATTTATATTGAGAATACTTACTTGGATGATCACTCTCGTCCAAGTTTCTATATAAACTGAATTCTGTTATTGTCTTGTTATTCACAATTTGTGAATAATACATATTCTCTACTGAATTTCTCTTGGAAACGTCATCCTGGATAGGTAACCTATCCAGGTTTTCCAAGTTTCATATTCTATATGCAACTGTCATTCACTATGTATTTGTTGCATATTACTGTTTGTACTATAAGTTTAAAATGTGCACCTGGTAATGCTTGCCCCGACGGGCATTCCTTGCCATTACTTATTTGCGATTGTTACGCAATTTAGGTCCTTGATGAGTATGCTCTTCTTGTCACATCTCGGGTCGTTCCATCATCATATCCGCAATTTGTTAAACTCTCGCTATCTTCAGATGCGAGTGTCCTTCAATTAAAACATTTACAAGAATTAGTAATATCAACTTCAATAATCGCTCGTATTATAATACAAGGCTTTTTCTACTATACGCGTCAACGTGCGCAATTTTGTCAACTATATTTATCATTTAATTGAGGTAACGTGAATCACACGATAACCCTATGTGTTGTTCACAACATTTCAACACATACCAAACCATTAATATACATGTACTTACCGGATTTGCGATCAAGCCTCGAACCGAACACACTTTACTCTTTAACCATGAGCTCTGATTACCAACTTGTAACAACCATGTTATTATTTAGCGATTTCCATAAATATAATTAGAAACTAAATGAGTATTTAGTTTAAACATTCATGCTTAAATACGGGTTTATTAAAACTTTTCTAAACTTGAAAGCAAAACCACCTAGTGTAATTAAATTCGTCGTTTGAAATGAAAAATGGCGACAACTGAATAAAACATTCTAATATATTGTAATTTAATTCGCCGTTTAAAACGTGACGATGAAACTATTCGCGGAAGCTTTGATCTCGTGTGTTCGGTTCTTCATCGGGCTCAGTCGACATCCGGTACTGCTAGGCAACCTACATTCCATAAACATGAAATGATTTTAGTCATACGCGGTTTAAAACGTGTTCAACAGGTTCGCGAAACAAAACTCAACAAGATTGACTGGGCTCTACCGTAACTTACGGTAGCCACCGTAAGTTACGGTAGACACTGGGCAGCACTGGTCTGCCGTAAGGCACTAGAGAACTACCGTAATAATACATTCGCTACCGTAAGTTACGGTGGCTACCGTAACTTACGGTAGTTGCTGCATATTCTTCATATTTGCTATTTTGACCCGTTCATGATTTATCAAACAAACTTGTTTACCTGAAACTCATAAAACATGAGTTGGATTAGTCCTATGTAGCTTAAAACGTATTACCCGTTAAGCGCATTTAACATTTTCAAGCTTTAAATCACGCTTCTTTTAGTTTACATACTATCCCCATTTTTTTATACGTATCCCAAGGACTCCATTTAACAAAACGTTTATCTCTAAACAACTCTTAAAGGTTGTTTGCCCAATTACCCCTCATGGGTTTTTTGGTCAATTTTAGTCCTTTATTTTGCGACAAAGGACTTTCACTAACATTTGACCAAAATATCACTTTTAACAAAAATGATCTAAATATGCGTACCTGACTCGGATCAACATATTGACCCGTTTTAATACCTTGTCTCAATAGTCGCTAATTCATAGCATCTCTAATTCATAAGCCGATTTATCCCGTGTGCGTAAAACTCCACAAACACTTATCAGTCGTTAATTGTCAAATGGTATCAACATTACCATTTGACCCGTTTGGTCTAAACGACCAAACATTTTGCGCTTATATTTGACTAGATCACCATTTTACTCCTTTTTTTATTCGTTTAGGCTTACTTAGAAAGTAGCCATTCAACAACTCATTTTTATTTATGTCATCCCATGACCAAATTACCATTTCACCAATTTAACCATTAAACATGGTTTTTCGTCTTTTGATACGTTCCGACCCGTATCTTTTCGTGTCAAAATCATATTTTGAATATAACCTTGTCGTATTTGTAATCTATAATTAAATGCGTATCTTACGATAAAGGTGTAAGCTTTACTTACCTCGCGTCCGCGCAAACATCCTTCGCATCCATCGTTCGTTTGACCCGTTCCTTTCCAAGCTCCCACCTAGCTTGTTTAGAGTCAAACTATATCATAACATACATAAGATGGTTAGATTGGTCATTCTATACAATGGCCATCACCCTATGGTTTTTTTTTACACACTTATCAATCAAAACATGTCATATATTCAACAACTAGTTTTATACCATAATTCTTTTCATTCACTAACCGTTTGATCCGTTAGTGAAGTTACTTATACAAACTAGTTAGTAAGTGATTTTAAACACTTTAAGCACGTCACATAAAGAGTTATTTGTTCCCAAAAATCAATACTTCATGCCTAAAGGAAGTATGTACAATCCTATGCCTTTTTCTTGAACATTACTAAAGTGCAGCGATTTTGTATTCAGCTGCTGTAATTGACCATTTTGACCTATTTAAAAGCTGAAATTGATCAACATGTTCAAATATGGATCGTAGAAATCTAAAATAGCTTTCTAGGCATATATGGTACGTCTTCTAACGATGTTCCTATGATTTTATATGATTTTTACAAAATCAGCTCTGAAGTCAAAAATGCTTCAAATCAGCTTGCTGTCAAAACAGTTCAGCCGACTTCGGACACTGTTTTGACCCGTTTAACATCAGAATTTAACAAACATGTTCAAACATAAAACGTAGTATGTTTCAATAGCTTTCTGAGCATATAAGGCTCAACCTCACAGGTCGTTCCAGTGATTTTATATGATTTTTTAAAAACTGCAGCCCAAAAATTTTTAATCCCAATCAGCTTTGTTATATTTTCTTGTTCAAGCATTTCATCAAGCACCTTGTGTGCAACACGAAACATCAAATTTCTCCAGCCCATTTATGTGTTCTAAACCCTTAAATTCTAGCATAATTAACAAGTACTAACATCAAACTTCAAATCTAACTTCAGGGAGTTCTATTAACACAATTTAACCATTATGATTCTAGGGTTCATCATGTTTCTACAAAACCCATTAAACACCTAGATAGTGATCATGAGTTTTACTAACATGCACTCAAATCCCTTAGTTTATTAGCTAGGGTTTATTTCAAATCATGCATACATCCTATTTTCACCCAAATAACCATCATTCAAGATCAATTTTCGAACTTCTAGGGTTCATCAAGAATCTGAGATGGAACAAAATACTGAAATTCGACATACCTTATGATCCCATAAGCTTGGTGATTGTTTTTATGTGTTCATGCATACGATTTGGCTCTGATTCACCCTTCAATTTGGTGAATTTCTTGAAGTTTAGGGTTGAGTTTTGAGAGCTCTTCTGATGAAGTCGCAGACACCACATACGTATGTGTGGTTTGTGTTGTTTTTTTTTATTAAACTTCATTACATTTGCCCATGTTTAGTCCCTCAAGTTTAGAGATTCATAAATGAAACTATAACTCTTAGTTTATTATTTAATTACCCATTACTAACTAGGTTAATTTTTACCTAGTTAACTTAGTGGGTTCCGGGAGTTAAAAACCCGTTTTATTTTAAGTCCCGTTGACTCGGGCTCTTATAAACTAGATTCCTTAATTATTTGATTCGCTCGTATTTAATTATTAGGATTTCTTATTTAAATCCAATTATTTACCGGGTTATTTTTACTGCTAACGGTACTTGACCCGTCTTTTAGCATTAACAAAGTTTGATTACCAAACCCGTTTTCGGGGTGTTACATCTAAAAAGAGTTATATCTTTAAAATCCATGTGTATTACACAGATTAAATAAATGTAATTTATATATTAAATTCTAAATCCGTCGTATCTTTAAAAAAAACCGTGTATAGAAAAATCTACCAAATAATAAAAAAAAAATTATATCCTTAAAAAACCCGGTGTATTACACGTGTTGAATAAATCTAATTTTACATAGCAAATGATAAAAAGTTACAACTTTAAAAACTTCGTATATTACACGGGTTATATAAATGTAACTTTGAATAGTAAATAATAACAAAATTAATTTTAAAAACCCAAAGTTTTACACGAGTTGAATAAATATAATTTTGTATACCAGATAATAAAATAAAGTTATATTTTTAATAAATTAGGATAACATTTAATATTAATTTATTATTTATATATTTAATATAAGATAAGTAGGAAAGAGAGGTATTTGTTTTAAAATATATTAAATTAACAATTTAAATTTGAGGATAATATTTTTATTAAAGTATGATAAGATTTAATATTAATTTATAATTTATTTAGTTAATATAAAATAAATATAGATTTGAGGATACTCTCAATGAATGACACGTGTTCAAAAGTTGGTTTCTTTTACTATAGTAGAAGATTTTAGGTTTTTAACATAGTTAAGTTCAATTAAATTACAATTTTATAAACAAATAAAAAGTAAAAGTTAGTTAATGTATAATAAGTTAATGACTATCTGTAATTAAATAAAAAGCATTCATAATAAAATATTTAAATAACATAAGAGATATATATTATTTAGTATGACATATAGAGTTATTTAATACGAAAGAGAGACAGGAAAACATTAAAAATGTTTTTTTTAGTAAACTTAATTAAAACAAACATCCGACCCAAAAGGGCAAAAGACCAAACAAGAACACATCCCCGGCCCAAATGGGCAAATGACAAACAACAAACAATTACAACATATACAACGGATATTTACACCAATCCTCCCAACTAATATATTTACATGAAGATCTATTTTTAGCCCCTCCAAAACCCCTCGACTTTATCTCCCGTAAAATATCCTGCGGACCACGTTTAATCTGATTGAAAATCATCTCGTTCCTTCCTTTCCATAGGCACCAACATGATATAATCATCAGACCGTGAATGATATTCTTTGCTTTCTTACTCAACTGAGAGAAAGTGCGGATGTCCAGAACATCTTTAAAGTTGAATATGAAAATAGGAGGGATGTTGCACCAAGCACTGAACCTTGACCAAACCCAGTTAGCCACCTCGCACGTTGTGAAAAGATGATCCACCGTTTCCTCATAATTATCGCAGAAATGACACATGACCGATGGGATGTTAATGTTCCTTTTTCTTAAGTTAACTCTCGTGGCTAATCTGTATAGATTCCCTCTCCAGGCTATAATATTGCATTTAAGAGGCACGCATTCACACCAGACAAAATTCGGGAGATGGCTATCACCTCTATTTTCAACCAACGCCTTTTTAACTTCCTTCACCGTAAAACCGTCAGAATCGCCACTTTCCCATTTCCAAGAGTCATTATCGTTGGAGAGCGTAACCCGATTTAGAACTTCTAAGCACTCTTGACACTCCCTATGCTCAGTGACCGACTCAAGCTGTCTAAACCAATTCCAAGAGAAACCGCCATTTTCTTGATCCATAGTAAGAATCTCTCGGCCACCCTGCACGTTTTATACATTTCTAGACCAAACAGATGAGGCCATCTTTCCATGAACGGAAGATCGCCCACCCATGTGTCAATCCAAAAACCAAATCTCAGTCCCATTCCCCACCTTACCCAGAATCATATGGTTTAAACCCTCCCCAACACACACACACACACATATATATATATATAGTATGTTTAAAAAAATAATAAATAAATAAACTCCTAAAGGGCCTAGGTTTAAGAAAAAAAAACATTAAAAGTGCCATAACAGTTCAAGGCTTTTGGATTTGTGGCCTAATTTGCCAATGAAATTCGTAAAAGGCCTGAATGACTAAATTCTTTTGAGAAGTCCAACTTGTGAAAATGTAATGAAAGTAACTTGTAACGACTCACCTAGGACCCTTAAGGTAACCCTAAACGCTCCTAAATACACCCGAGTGCGAGAAACGGACCCGAAATACCTTCGTGCTTGGAGAAATCAAGAAAAAAAAGATTTTTGGTTCGCTCGCAGGCTGCGTAAGAGTTAAGCCAAGCTTACGCGGGCCGCGACAGCAATGCAAACTACCGGACAACGATCAAGGCCACATGGCATGACACGTGTCGAAACCTCTGATGACTCAGCCGACCTAGACTTTGTCGCGGGCCGCGTAGATGTTCCTTCGAGTTTACGCGGGCCGCGACACGCCCTATAAATAAGGAGTTCGAGTTAAGTTGAAAGTCGCTTAATTATTTTCTTCTTTTAGCTTCTATTATAGCAAAGTAATAGCTCGGTATTATACTCTAAAACCCAAAACTCTGCTTGTTATCAGGGTAATATCTCTAATTGTAACAACTCTCATTAAAATTATTAATTCTTAATTTATTTTGTGCATTAGGAAACCCTAATTGAGACCCCCAAGTGATACTGCATAAACCCTAAAATTTTCAGAACAATCGGAATCAGGATCAGGGCCCCTAAAACTCAGGGGGGTATTTCCTAGTTGATATTATCTAAACAGTTTTCGATAGAATTCGAATTTTAACGAACGGTCGACTCACCCAAGCTACCGAGACATGGGGCTACCCTATGCTAGGGGGGTACCCCTCGCGCCACGCGAGGGAGTTGTTTTTCCAGTATATATAGATGGGTGTGGCACTTGAATTCTGGCGTTGGTTCGATGTAAAAACTCAATTCGTACATTGAGTTATCATCTGTTTACTACAAAACACACACACAACACGAAATTCTGCCGCGATAACAGGGTAATAACTCGATCACTGCTACGATTTAATGCCGATCGATGAAAACTATCCGATGGATGTTTAAGTGCAGCCTGAACTCGGGCTATACTTTGTCATTCGTCGTAAACTCGATGGATGTTTAAGTATTGCACTTTGTCATTCGTCGTGAGGGTTTTAATCTCGTGAGTTGTCGTAAAAGTTGGATTAAAATTACTGACCTAGTTTTCGTGTGCATTGTTATTTAAATTAGGTTACAAGGCTAATAAGTAGACTAAACTCTGCCCGTGTATATCTGCAATGTGAGTCATTCTCTTTTTATCAAATTGCTTTACAAAACCCTAAATGTTTTTAAGGTTATAATTACAAGGATTAAGTATTTTGTAATATTCAATTACTGCCGGTATGTGGGGTTTTGTATACATTACTTGTTTCCCGTCACCATTGGACAACGAGTTAGCCAATGGGTGATCTGACCATAGTCATAGATACAATCGACTGACAAATACTGATTTGGGGTAATTGGTTGATATAAACAATGTAATCACCCTTAATACTGTATATTATAACAATGGGTCGTTTTGTGCAACTTGAGTGACTCGCCAGTATTTCCCTGCTGATAAAACATTTTTAAAACATGTTTCAGATGATCTGTTGTGATCCAGGAAAAAGTGCCGTGTAGCACTACAAGCTTGAAGATGTGGCTCAATAAAATGAATAAACATGTTTTTGTAAAATAGGGGATTTCCGTGAGAAATCACCTTTATTGTAAATTATGGGGGTTATCCCCAAATTATGAAATAAAATAATCGGGCATTTTCGAGTTTTAACAATCCTGTTAATAATTCCGCTGCCAAATTAAATAAATACCACGAGATTTCTGTCCCGCGGCTTCGGGACCGGGTCAAACCGGGCCGGGGAACGTGACAGAAAAAGGTGGTATCAGAGCCACTGATTTAAAGCCAATTAAGTACTTAGAAATACTTAAATTTTTCTGGTTACCATTTTGTGATTGTGTGCCATTTTGTGATTGTGTGAAAAGTTCAATATTACAAAATTTTAACTTAGAATTTTGTGTGTTTCTTCATATCTGCTAAACAGCATGAATGAGTTGTCTGAAACTCTTCAGAATCTCAATCTCTATTATGTTAATGTGGAAGTTTCCAGAGACTTTACCGGTTATTGTACCGACACTGATGAACCTATGGAATTTCAAGCCCAACCTCCGGAGAAACCCAAACCGAGAAAGAAAAGAAGATTCATGGGTTAGAGGCGTGTGCGCAAGAAGAAACCAGCGACACGGAAAGTTATAAAGACAGAGGATCCCAAAGATAAAGGCAAGGGAATAGAGATCGGATAAAGTTCCAGGCAAGACCAGAAAATGCCATCTTTCGAAGAGCTGGATCATAAAATGGCACTTAGTGACCTCATCGGACCTGCCGATGCAAACCTCTTCAATTACCCAGTGGAAGCACAAATTCCAGTTGATCTAGAGCCTGAGATCCCAGATCCTATTATCCACTCCCAACCTCTACCAGCAGAGCTAGAAGAGTGGTGGACCACCGACTGGCAGTTTCAGAATCTCCTAAATAACCCTAATACCTTTTTCCCCCAATTTGATCCTGAGCCACCACTACACCCACCTATGAGCTCCGAAAACTTGGCAGAACTCCGCCACTATGGCGAGGAGCTAGTGGACGCAGGAAATAGAATCCGGGAAGTAGGGGAGAGGATATCCTGGAAGTACGATAAGAGGGAACGTCGTTTTTAAAGTGCCAGCTGATGGAATCGTATGTGGTTGTGGGAATGCGTGTTTAATAATAATAATATAATAATAAATATATAATCATGTAACATAACTAAAAATAAAACTTGTGTAAGATAACGGGTGTGTACGGAAGCATACTATAATATAGAAAAACGGAAGTCGAAAAATCTACAATTTTGGCAAAATGTGTTGATGTGATTATGTGTGATTGTTTTATTATGCTTGGTTATTAATTAAGTTGGTGCTAATAACTTATATATATATATATATATATATATATATATATATTACTAGATGGAACACGCTAGTAATGAACCAGTTAACGAAGTTAATCAATCCGAGCAAAACAATAGGGATCAATTTCTGAATATGCAAGATATAGAGAATATCGTTACCCAAGGAATAACTAATGTTATTCCAGCAATCATTGTTGCTGCCCGAAATCCAGTTGAGCCTCAACAAATTATTCACAGCAAACGCACTCACGGCGATAATTTCAGTAATAGCATAAATGGAGGCGACAACATTAATAATAACGATAACGATGATGTGATGTAGGCCCCAATTCCTAAGAAAATGAAAGCTGCAACGCCTGGTTGCACTTACAAGGAATTTCTTGCCTGTAAACCTGTTGAATTTGCAGGCAATGAAGGGGCGACTGCTGCACTGCGTTGGTTGGAGAAAACCGAGGCAGTAATTAAAATAAGTAAATGTGCCGAGGAGGATAAAGTCATGTATGCTTCTCACATTTTCAAGGAATAAGCATTAGATTGGTGGAATACGGTGTTACAAGCTAAGGGAAGTGACACGGCCTATGCCATGAGTTGGGAGGAGTTTAAGCGCCTGGTGGAAAGAAAATTCTGCCCAGAATATGAAAAAGAGTAGATGGCGAAGAAGTTCCCGAGCCACCGGATGGTGGATGTTGACTGCCGAGGGTATACTTCGAAGTTTTTCGAATATGCTCGAGTTGTGCCTACTCTGGCTTCGCCGGAGCCGGTACTTATCTCTCGCTACATTTGGGGTTTAATTAGCGAGATCCGTGATATTGTGAAAGCTGCGAGACCCCGCCCGATCGATGATGCAGTAGAATTGGCCAACACTTTGACTGACGGACTGGTGCGTACGCAAGAAGAAAACAGGAAGAAGGAACTGGCTCAGAAAATTACCCAAGGATTTCGTATGGGTAATAATAGCAACTTCAAGAGAAAGGGAACTGGATCATCTTCCACTCCGCCGTTCTACAGAAACTGCAAAAAGAAACATTTTGGAAAATGTAATGAACCCTGCAAAGCTATAGGACATCGTGAAGAAGATTGCAGAAAGAAAACAAGGTTCTGCTATAACTGTGGAGAAGCTGGTCATTTCAGACCAGAATGCCCTAAATTGGTTAACCCAGCAGATAACAAGGCCAAACCTGCCGAAGGGGTTACGAAGAAGAACGCAAGAGCTTTCCAATTGACTACGCAGGAAGCTGAACTGATTCCTGACGTAATAGCTGGTACGTTTCTGGTACACAATGTCTATGCGAAAGTATTATTTGACTATGGTGCAAACCAAAGTTTTATCAATACTTCATTCTGCCAAGCTCTTAAGCTACCTTTAACGAAACTTAGGCAAGTTTTTACGGTAGAAACGGTAGATGAGAATTTTGTTAACATAGATAAGGTTTTGCAAAAAGGAAATATAGAACTTTCAGGTCATAAATTTTCTGCAAACCTATTACCTATGAATTTAGCTGGATTCGATGTCGTGTTAGGAATAGATTGGTTAGTAGCCAACCATGCTCGAATCCTTTGTGATAAGAACTCCATAGAAATTCGTGCACCCACCGAAGAAGTAATTATGATTACAGGGGATAAGCCACGTAAACCCATGAAGTTCATTTCAGTAATGAAAGTTGCTAATTATGAACGAAAGCAAGGAATAGTGTATATGATTTCGGTAATCATTAGCACTAAAGGTAAGGAACTTAAGGAAATTCCTGTAGTCTCAGAATACTCGGATGTATTCCTAGAAGAGTTACCAGGATTACCATCGGATAGGGAGGTAGAATTTAGAATTCATTTTATTCCTGGAACTACACCCGTAGCAAAGGCACCCTATCGTTTAGCACCCACTGAAATGTTAGAATTGAAAAAGCAATTAGATGAATTGTTAAGTAAAGGATTCATACAACCTAGTTCATCCCCTTGGGGAGCACCAGTATTATTCGTAAAGAAGAAAGATGGTTCGATGAGAATGTGTATCGATTATAGGGAATTAAATAAGGTTACAATTAAGAATCGATACCCATTGCCTAGGATTGATGATCTTTTTTATCACCTTCAAGGAGCTAGATGTTTTTCTAAGATATATTTACGCTCCGGATACCATCAGTTGAAGGTGCAAGAAGAAGACATACCTAAAACTGCTTTCAGAACTAGGTATGGTCATTACGAATTTACAGTCATGCCCTTTGGACTAACAAATGCTCCTGCAGCATTTATGGACATGATGAATAGGATCTGTAAACCGTACTTGGATAAATTTGTAATTGTCTTCATCGACGATATACTTATTTATTCCAAAAGTCAGGACGAGCATTGTGAGCACCTGCATGCACTCTTAACTTTGTTAAGAAAGGAGAAGCTTTACGCCAAATTCTCGAAGTGTGAATTTCTGCTACAGGAGGTGCAATTTTTAGGTCACATGGTGAATCACGAAGGTATTCGCGTAGATCCTGCTAAAATAGAAGCAATCACCAAATGGAAGGTCCCGCAATCAGCTACGGAAGTTAGAAGTTTTCTAGGATTAGCTGGATACTATAGGCGCTTTATTAAGGATTTTTCTAAGATAGATGTGCCATTAACTAAGCTAACCTGTAAAACAATTAAGTTTGAATGGGGACCTAAGCAAGAGGAGGCTTTTAGTATTTTGAAACAAAGATCAACCAACACCCCGATTCTTGCCTTACCAGAAGGGACAGAAGATTTTGAAGTATACTGTGATGCTTCTAAGCTAGGATTAGGATATGTGCTAATGCAACGCAAGAAGGTAATTGCGTACGCTTCAAGGCAATTGAAAAAGCACGAAGAGAATTATACGACTCACGACTTAGAATTAGGGTCAATAATTTTTGCCCTTATGATTTGGAGGCACTATCTGTATGGAAGTAAGTTTACTGTTTATACAGATCATAAGAGTTTAAAATACATATTTGCGCAAAAAGAATTAAACATGAGGCAAAGAAGATGGATGGAAATTCTAAGTGACTACGACTATGATATTCAATATCACGAAGGAAAGGCAAATGTAGTTGCAGATGCCTTAAGTCGTAAGTATCATGAGAAACAACGATGAGTTCGTGCTCTTAGATTAAGTTTACAATTAGATTTAATGGAACAATTAAAGAATGTTCATGAAACAACAATCAAGGATGATGCTGAAGGAATGAAAGGAAGAATAAAGAAATTAGAGCAAGGAGTTGATGGAATTTGGAGATTCCACAAGAAAAGGATTTGGGTACCTAAGCAAGGAAATTTAAGAAATAAGATCTTAGAGGAAGCCTATAAATCTAGGTATACCATGCACCCGGGAAATAATAAGATGTGCCAAGATTTAAGAAATAATTTCTGGTGGATAGGAATGAAAAAGGACATAACTAGATATGTATCTAAATGTCTAACTTGTTCACAAGTTAAGGCAGAACACCAGAAACCTTCAGGATTACTCCAACAGTTAGAAATGCATGTTTGGAAATGGGAACTAATAACTATGGACTTCGTTACTAAGTTGCCCAAAACCAGAATAGGTAATGATGCGATTTGGGTAATTGTAGATCGATTAACCAAATCAGCTCATTTTCTACCCATGAAAGAAACATTTAGCATGGAAAGGTTAGCAAAATTGTACGTAGACGAAGTAGTATCCTTACATGGAGTCCCGCTCTCCATTGTATCGAACAGGGACAGTCGTTTCACTTCGCATTTCTGGACAAGTTTCCAAGAAGCCATGGGGACTAAACTGAACTTGGGTACTGCGTATCATGCTCAAACAGACAGACAAAGTGAAGGGACAATTCAAACCCTGGAAGACATGCTTAGGGCATGTGTAATAGACTTTGGTGGAAACTGGGATGACCACCTACCCTTAATTGAATTCTCCTATAACAATAGTTATCATGCAAGCATTGAAGCTACCCCATTCGAAGCATTGTATGGACGAAAGTGCAGAACTCCAGTTTGTTGGGCAGAAATAGGAGAAAGCCAATTATCAGGTCCCGAAATTGTACAAGAAACTACCGACAAGATCACTCAAATCAAGGAAAGACTGAAAACGGCTCGAGATCGCCAGAAAAGTTATGCAGATAATAGACGCGAGCCGCTAGAATTTCAAGTCGGAGATAAGGTACTCTTGAAAGTTTCTCCTTGGAAAGGAGTAGTACGGTTCGGAAAGAAGGGAAAGCTAAGTCCAAGGTACGTAGGACCATTCCCAATAATCCAACGAATAGGACCAGTTGCTTTTCGTTTACAACTACCAGAAGAGCTAGCTGGGGTTCATGACGTGTTTCATGTATCCAACCTCAAGAAATGTTTATCTAACGAATCCCTGGTAGTACCTCTTCAAGATGTAGAGGTAAATGAAAAGTTAAAATTTGTGGAGAAGCCACTGCAGATAGAAGACAGAAAGGTCAAGTTTCTCAAACACAAGCGACTAGTACTGGTCAAAGTCAAGTGGGATTCAAAAAGAGGACATGAGTACACTTGGGAGTTGGAATCAGAAATGAAGCGAAAGTATCCCTACTTGTTCCAGTAAATCTCGAGGACGAGATTTTTATTAAGGTGGGGAGGATGTAACAACTCTCATTAAAATTATTAATTCTTAATTTATTTTGTGCATTAGGAAACCCTAATTGAGACCCCCAAGTGATACTACATAAACCCTAAAATTTTCAGAACAATCAGAATCAGGATCAGGGCCCCTAAAACTCAAGGGGGGGGGGGGGTATTTCTTAGTTGATATTATCTAAACAGTTTTTGATAGAATTCGAATTTTAACGAACGGTCGACTCACCCAAGCTACTGAGACACGGGGCTACCCTATGCTAAGGGGGGGTACCCCTCGCGCCAAGCGACAGTCCCTCGCGCCACGCGAGAGAGCTGTTTTTCCAGTATATATAGAGGGGTGTGGCACTTGAATTCTAGCGTTGGTTCGACGTAAAAACTCATTTCGTACGTTGAGTTATCATCTGTTTACTACAAAACACACACACATCACGAAATTTTTCCGCAATAACAGGGTAATAACTCAATCACTGCTACGATTTAATGTCCGATCGATGAAAACTATCCGATGGATGTTGAAGTGTTGCCGGAACTCGGGCTATACTTTGTCATTCGTCGTAAATTCGATGGATGTTTAAGTATTTGTAAGGACCTTCAAAATTGTCCCAAACCGACCCGAAAGTGAAAACCCGGACCCCCGAAACCCTAATCCATATCAAAAATCAAGCAAATCATATTTTTGGTCCTCTCGCGGGCCGCGTAAGGCACAAGAAGGCTCTTACGCGGGCCGCGTCAACTCAACATTTGACCGGATAAGCATCCGGGCCACATGGCATCCACCTGGCAACCCTACTCGTGACCCAGCAAACCTACACGTAGACTAGGTGGTTACATGGGCCGCGTAAGGATCGGCTTAAGGTTCACGCGGGCCGCGACAGACCTATTTTCAGCTATAAATAGAACTGATCATAGCGTGTTCACTGGTGTCGAAAACAATTCTAAAAAACAAAGTTTGCTGCTTCAAATCGTAATTTCAATTAAGAGAGGTGTTGCTACGATACAGGGTATTAACTCGATCGCTGCTACAATTCAATGTCCGATCGATTAAAACTATCCAATGGATGTTTAAGTGCTGCCCACATTAGGGCCATACTTTGTCATTCGTCGTGAATTCGATGGATGTTTAAGTATTGCACTTTGTCATTCGTTGTGAGGATTTTATCTCATGAGTTATCGTAAATGCGGTATTAGTTACTGACCTAGTTCGTATGCATTGTTGTTTAAATTAGGTTACAAGGCTAAACAGTAGGCTAAACTATGCCCGTTTAAATCTGCAATGTGAGTCATTGTCTTTTTATTAAATATGTTTTACAATACTCCAACCATTTTCAAAAGTTATAATTACAGGGATTAAGTCGTGGTTATCTTGAATCACTGGCTAGTGGGGTATTGTGCACATTACTAAATTTCTCACGGTTAGGCTAATAAATCCTAACAGTGATAATCATCAATACTTGGGTGAAAGGACCCAATAGTGGTATGACCATCGTCACCAAGAGGTGACACAACGCCAGATAAAAATAAGATAGAAGCCATTGTAATCGCTCTTATGCTGTACTTTATAAGTATGTGTTGTTTTATCAAATTTGAGTGACTCGACAGTATTTCCCCGCTGATAAAATATTTTCAAAACATGTTTCAGGTGACTACTGTGAACCAAAGGAAAAGTGCTACGGAGCACTAACAAGCTTGAAGTAGTGGCTCAGTTAAATAAATAAACATGTTTTGTGAATCAGGAAATTTCCTTGTGAAATTCCTCTATTGTAAATTACGGGGTTTATCCCGAATTATGAAACAAAATAATCGGGCATTTTAAGTTTTAAAAAGATCCTGTAAAATCTTCCGCTGTCAACTCAATTAATACCACGAGTTTCTGTCCCGCGGCTCCTGGACCGGGTAAAACCGGGACGGGGGCCGTGACAGTATTGCACTTTGTCATTCATCGTGAGGGTTTTAATCTCGTGAGTTTTCGTAAAAATTGGGTTAAAGTTACTGGCCTAGTTTTCGTGTGCATTGTTATTTAAATTAGGTTACAAGGCTAATCAGTAGACTAAACTCTGCCCGTGTAAATCTGCAATGTGAGTCATTCTCTTTTTATCAAATTGCTTTACAAAACCCTAAATGTTTTTAAGGTTATAATTACAGGGATTAAGTCTTTGTAATCTTCAATTACTACCAGTATGTGGGGTTTTGTATACATTACTTGTTTCCCGTCACCATTGGACAACGAGTTAGCCAATGGGTGATCTGACCATAGTCACAGATACAGTCGAGTGACAAATACCGATTTGGGGTAATTGGTTGATATAAACAATGTAATCACCCTTAATACTCTATATTATAACAATGTGTCGTTTTGTGCAACTTGAGTGACTCGCCAGTATTTCCCTGCTGATAAAACCTTTTTAAAACATGTTTCAGGTGATCTGATGTGATCCAGGAAAAAGTGTCGTGTAGCTTGAAGATGTGGCTCAATAAAATGAATAAACATGTTTTTGTAAAACAGGGGATTTCCGTGAGAAATCACCTTTATTGTAAATTATGGGGGTTATCCCAAAATTATGAAATAAAATAATCGGGCATTTTCAAGTTTTAACGATCATGTTAATAATTCCGCTGCCAAATTAAATAAATACCACGGGATTTCTGTCCCGTGGCTTCGGGACCGGGTCAAACCGGGCCGGGGGCCGTGACACTAATCACGGACATGGTACTATATCCGATTGATTGAAACTGATCCATCAGATGTTTAAGTGCTGCGTGTATACGGCTATACTTTGTCATTCGTTGTGAGTTTTGATCTCGTGATTATCGTTAAAGTGGAATTGAGTAATACACTAATACGAGTTCCATTGTAGCTAGAAATTAGAACTTGTAACCAGGGAACTACTAAGCTAGAATACTTAGCGATTAAGTAAATAGTTAAGGAAAACTTAGTGGTTAAGTAAACTTAGTAGTTAAGATAACTTAGCGCTTAAGAAACCTTAATAGATAAGTTAAACTTAATCAGCTAACTAAGATTAATTAATCAGTTAAGTATGATTAATTAATCAGTTAAGCAAGATTAAGCGAGATTAATTAAGCTAAGTAAGATTTATTAAGTAAATTAAACACCTAAATAGATATACATGAAAATAAATATATATGAGATAGATAATATCAAAGGAAGGTGCAAGGAAGGTATAAGAAGATATATATATATATATATATATATATATATATATATATATGGGTAGGAAGCTTCCTAGAAAATGTATAGGTAACTTCCTAGAAAAGTTATATGAAATTTCCTATAAATTTCATATTTCCTACCTATAAATAGAAAGCTTAGGATTCATTTTTCTTTGCTCATTTCTTCTATTCTTCTCTCTATACGTTGGTGTTCTAACCAATAATCACCGATGCGATATTCTGTCCGATCGATTCGGGAACCAACTAACGAATGCCAAAGTGCTATACTTTGTGAATTTCGTTAAGATTCTGAAACAGATGCCAAAGTGTTGTCTAAACAAGACTAAACTTTGTGAGTTTCGTTAAGGTCCTGATCTCGTGACCATCGTTAGGTTTGATACGGGTTTACACTAAAACGTATTCCACTCTGTTAAACTATATGTTTAACTATCAGAAAACTCCAAACTATACACCTACAATAAAACAAGATGCTTAATCATCAGAAGATTCAGAACTGTAAAGTAGATGCTTGTTTAATCAAGACTATATGCTAACAAGGTGAGTCATTCTCTTTTTTATCAATGATTTTATTAAACTTCAAATTACTTTCAAAAGTTATAATTACAGGGATTAAGTCGTGGTTATCTTAACTCATTGGCAAGTGGGATATTGTGCACATTACTAATTTCTCACGGTTAGGTAAACAAACCTAACTGTGATAATCATCACTGCTTGGGTGAAAGGATCCAATAGTGGTATGACCATCGTCACCAGGGTGTGACACGGCACCAGATAACAATAAGATAGTAGCCATTGTAATCGCTCTTATGATGTAATCTATAACAATGTGTCATTTTTGTACAAACTGAATGAACTCACCAGTATTTCCTGCTGACCAAATGTTTTTAAAACGCGTTTCAGGTAATTACAGTAGATTGGAATAAGAGTTGGATACGGCACCAAAAGGCTTACAGAAGTGGCTTAATTTATCAATTAAATTAAATTAAGAAAAGTTGTTTTATGTATTCGGGTTTATCCCATATTAAAGCTACCTTTCAAAACATGATTTTATCCCATCTATTTAATAAAAAAAATCCGGTGTTTTCTAAACTCTGATATTTTTCCTAACTCACGGTCCTGATGAAATTTCCGCTGCACTACTTTTCTAAATAACCACCGGTACCACTGAACTGGTTCGTGGCTCCCGATTCCGTCCAGGGTGGGGTCGGGGGTCGTGACATAACTCGGGCCCAATTAAATAAACAAAACTAATTCACAACCCAATTAATGAACTGAGGGGCGCTGCTGGATCAATTTTATTTATTTATTTATTTATTTATTTTTACGAATAGGGCCCAATTTTCTTTATCTCATACGAAGCATTTTTTTATTTTCGAACACGACCCTCACTTTAAGCTTCCAAAGTTCATTGATTGATGTAACAATGTTGCATGATGGAAACACCTTTTGACACCTTGTAGGTTTGTCAAGAGCACTTGTTGATAAACAATGAAATATTGAAATCTTAATTTCTCTATGGGCTTAGAAAGAACAAATGTAGTAGTTTGTATGTAATGACATCAAAAGAACATTAAAAGGCTCGTATATAAGGTGGAGTGTGAGACACATCATTTCTTGTAAACTTTGATCCATGATGGTGACTCGATGACTTTTAGACTCATGCGCCAATAGTAATGTTCATGGTTTGTGAGAGTCCTTGTGAACCTTCCAAATTTGGTTATCCAACAAATTTGTGTGGTTTTGTCATGTTTTTCTATTGTTACACTCATGATATTCCATGACCAAAAGATTAAACGTAAGATAAAAGAATAAGTATTGGAACACATTTATACTAATATTTTTATTTGAACGCAGTTATAGTAATATGTAGAGAAGATAAGTAATGCATGAACAAATCAAAATCATCTCACAAATGTCATCATCATTACATACATCTTGTTGTAGAAAAGCTCATCACTATCAATTAAGAGAAATAGGGTTAGCAAGGTTCAATTTGAAGGACATGGAGGTCATAGATCCGCACATTAAGGCAATTTCCAGAGTAGTTTCTCATTTGAAGCACGAAACATAGGAAAAGAAAATGAACAAATAACGCTATGATGTAAGGCCGATGAAACGAGACCAAACACAGTAGTAATGATGTGGAAAAAATAGCACATCTAGTGTAGTTAATCAAAAAAATTATTATAAAGAACAACAATCAATAAAACATGTAAACGCACAAGGGCTTTTGGTCTAATTGAATTGGGATGATGGTTAAGGTTTGAAAACTCTAGAGGTCTTAAGTTCAAAACCTAACTCAAGGAGGTTTTCTCATAATGTGACTTATGGACGGTTGACATCCCATCTCAGAAAAGGCTCACTCGAGTACTGGGTTAAACGCATTTCAAAAAAACAAACATGTAAAAAAGTATGATGACTTCGGCCATGTTTGGACGAGCTTATTTTACCTCCTTATGACTTATAGAGTTATTGGAAAAGAAGTTTTTGTTAAATGATATTTGGGTAATAAGGTGAAATTGAGCTTTTTAGCCATTGAATGAAAATGAGTTTTTTAGTCATTGAAAAGAAGAAATGAAAAAAAGTCACTTAGGTGGTGTTTGTTTTTTCAGATGCAAAAGGTATGTGGTTTGCGGACCACATCTGCAAACGTCTGCACGAGAAGAGGTGGACCAAATGTCTGCGGAGTGTAATAAAAAAAGTGTTTGGTTATCTTAAAATCTGCAAACCTTCTCTTCTCCCAAACCCATCCTTCTGCAACTTCTCCTTCAGATATGCAAACCACACACCACCTCCCCCACCCCCATCAAACCTGCTAATCCACTCCGTCTCCCACCACCACCACCAACACGACGCAGAGAGAGAGAGAGAGAGAGAGGTCGTTGAGAGAAAGGGAGCGGCTAGAGAGAGAAATAGCGAGAGAGAGAAACATCGGCTAGAGAGAGGAGTTCGACGGCGGTGGTGCTGCTCGAAGGTGCAGGTCTGGATCGAAGTTAAAAACAAAGATAGAACAAGGAATCGAATTTGATTTGTTTTGAGATTAGGAGAGAGGGGTGAATAGAGGGTTGGAAAAGGGATATCCGGTGACGTTCCGGTGGGAGACTGGGGGTTTCCGGCGAGTGACGAGGTGGTGGAGGAGATGGGGTGGAAGAGAAGGGGTGGAGAAGTGGGAGGAGAAGAAGAAGAAGTTTGCAGAGCCAAGAAGATGTTGAACCATGTCTGCACCAAACAGAGGTTTTGCAGACCTTTTTTAGTGAAAGGTCTTCGAAAAAACAAACAATCTTCAGACCCAATGGTCTGCCCGTGGTCTGCACGACGCAGACATAAGAGGTCAAGAAGCACTTCTTGCAAAAAACAAAGATAACCTTAGTTGTTACTTTTCCAAAAAGAAGATAAGGTTAAAAAGCCAGTAAGGAGAAATGAAAAAACTCATAAAAACATGCCTGAATCATTAAAGCCATGTGTAGTCATAAACCCTTTGTGGGGCGTTATGCGACAAGTGGCGAAACACGTAAGAGAGCGGCTTTATGAGGCTTTATATATGTAGGTAAAGAGTATGGTACAAATCTCACTATCGTACATTATGTACGCTACAACAGCAGCCATACACGTGTCCTGATTCAATTTTAACAAATAAGGGTATATCAGACATTATAATCTAACATTTACGACTGCTAATCATTGAATCCCGTCAATTATTCTTCGTTTCCTAACCGTCAATTATGGAGTTTGTTTCCTAACCGTTCCATTCAAGTATTCTTCGTTTTTGAATTCGATTGTAGGGTTTTGATTGATTCCACACAGAACGACCATTTTCAGAGAATGCTTGATTCGTCATTTAGGTGAGTTTTGGGTTTTTTTTTTCATTTGTATTTTTTTTATTAGATTTATAATCAGGGGGTAGAAGTTAAGTGTTTATTGGAATTAATTGTTGTGTTACTATATCGCATGTGTCTTTTTATATATCGCATGTGATGCGTTAAAATAATCCAACTAGTAAAGGAATGGATCTGTTGCATAAATTCGCATGTTTAAATATAGTGTTTTCGCACACAATGAAGTTATATATATAATTTCGCAAGTTTAATTCGAGATTTCGCAAACCTTAAAGATTTTTATCAATTGTGCTTTTGATTTCCCAATCTTTTTTGAGTAATTATTTTTATTTTTGCACAGTGTGTTTCAATTATTGAAATCAAATAATTCAGTTCAATAATTGATTTCAATAATTCATATCAATAATTTTTTTTGATTATATATTTTATGTTTTCATTACTATTGAAAACATCCAATTAAAAAATGGCAGATCTACCATCATCCTCTTCTTCTTCTTCTGAACTAAGTATCAAGCAGGTTTTGAGGGAAAGGATTCAGCAACAGATTCAAGAGGATCAAACTTGTCAAGAGATGTTGGAAGCCAACATTTCTCGTGTAACAGAAAACATGAAGAGAAGACAAGAAATTCTGAACTTGTTATCCCAGATGCAAGTGAGTAGTCTTAAAGAAATTGCAGTTATGTTTATGGTGGATTTGGGTGAGAGGGATGAGAAACAGTTGAAAGAGTTGGCTGGTGCAATAACTATATTAAGATGCTCAATGAAGATGAAAATAGAGTTTCTTTCATCTTTTGAATGAACTGTTTTTTTTTGGGTGTATGTTCCAATAAATTAGCATGTTTTGTCATGTAATGGAATTGTTTTTCGCAAATTTTAATAATTCAATTTGAAACATGCGATTTTCATTCAAAACACATGCGAAATAAGAACACAATTGCAAGTTAAGAAACACCAATATATATTCTAAATTAATAAGAGAACTAAAGCAGTTGAAACAGTTGAAATATGTAACATAAGTACATCATCAAATGAACTTTAATTGTCCCTGTCAAAATATGTTTTCATCCTTTCTGGGATTATATTATCCAGATCTTTCATATACCTCTCTTTGTCTTTCCTTTTGTCGAAATCATTGGCCATTTTAATTATTTTTAGACGATGAATGTTGTGTTCTGATAGAATGATTTTGCTGAGATATCTTGTCCTTAGGAGATGAAGTTGTGCTTTCTGTCTGTTGTTTACTTCATCTTTATTCACAAATCCTGTCACCCATGGTTTTTGGTCCCCCTTGTAGGTTTCCATGTGACGCATCGTAAACACTCCACAGTCTACGCCGTTATTCTTCGTCCTCCAAACCATTTCCTTTCTTTCTATCACTGAGGTTGCAAGTTGTTCTATAGCCGGTGTTGGTTTTAAAGAATCTTTTAGGTATAAAACCAATACCCTTCTCTGTAACATTGTAACATTGTGTTAGTAGCTTTTTACATAAAAATATAACTTGTATAAGTATAGGGTTTTGTATTACCAGTATGTCTGGAAGCTCCTTGTATCTTTCCTTAAACTCTTGTTTTGCAGCTGAATTGTCAATCAACTCAATTTTGCCGGATTTCAAGTTGAAGCACAAGACATAGAAGTGGTCACCTTGAAGTACCGGAATAAAGACCAGGTCAACCGATTCAAGTTTTTTTACCTCATATCTATTTAACATGTCTTCAAAATTAGAGGCAAATATTTTGAGTCGTTGGTTGTCTGTGTATTTCTCCTCGTCGTAACAGTTACTCGGCTGTATGTTATGTTATCAGAGTCAAAATCCATGCAAACAATGTACCAAATGCGAATATTGTATGTACCAAATGCGAAATTACAACAGTGGTAGAAAGGCAAACATTTGATTTTTTTCACATGCGAATAGTATATACAACACATGCGATATTTTACAAACAGTATGAAAATGTTTCAAAAGCAAAAATTCTGCCATAATATATGCGATTTAGAGATAACTAGTTTGCGAAATCATTATTATTCATTTATGTTTTAAAATTTAAAATGACAAAATGTATATGAAAACATACCATCATTGTGGAATACAAGAAGAATCTGTGTGGTGATGATTTTCTATCCCTTTTCTTCTCTTCAAGGTTTAGAATATCTACAAATGCATCTATTCCGTTTGATGCTACGTATTGTTCCCTGAAGAAGCTTTCAAACACAGCTTTGAATGTTGCAACCTCAGTTTTGGATCGGTAAAACTCTTCTCTGCCAGACATAAAATAAATAATTAGTTTTTATTTTGTGTATATTTTTTATTAGATGTTTGTTTGTTGATATATGTTTTTCTACTTACTGCAAGCCTGCAAAGGTAGCAAATGTGAAGCGGATCACACTTAATTCTTGGGTCAAGAGTGCTTCATGCATGTTCACCACTCTATTGCAGTAAGGTGAACAAAATTTGTCTCCAAGATCTGCACATCTTTTTTCACCTCTTATTTTTGCTTGTTCTATTGTCTTATAAAGTAGTTCGTTTAACCCTTTTGGTATAACTTGTTTTGGAACTTGATCCGGCTTTGTGGTTTTTCTCCCTCTAGTTGGTTTTTTTCCTTTATCTTCTACCAATGTTGGTACTATGCTCAAAACCAACTCAACTGAATGTAATTCTTCAGCTGTTACCTGAGGGCATTCAGGTTCCATTTCCTTTTCAATTTCAACGTCCGTATCGAGTTGTTGGGGGTCTTTTTCCGGCACTTCTTCCTGGACTTTTTGTGTAGATTCTGCCAAGTTCACTGTCTCTTCGACAACACTTTCATTTTCACCAGTTTCTGCATGCCAGAGTAATTTAAGATATACAATAATTTATGATGTTTAATTTTTGTCATAAAGTAAAGGGTTTTTAATACCATTGGCAGTTGTTTGGTAAGCATATACACCCGGTTCCACTGTTTGAATTTTTGCAATAAGGGTGTCTGTGACTCCTCCATCATCTGGTTGCAGTGTACCTATAGATTAAAATTATTTTATTTAATACAGCAGAGTCAAAATTGCAGGTGTATACATGACATCATGTGCGAAATCAAAGCTAAAATGTTTTTGATAGTATCGCATGTGTTTTTCATAGGTTTCGCATATGTATAATTTTTAGTGATTTTTTACATTATATCGCATGTGTTAATATTTATTTCGCATGTGTTACCTTCTGATGCCATTTGAAGCAAAACACTGGATATTACTTTTTGTGCTTCTTCATCCTCTTTACCTTCTTTGTTTGTAGCAACTTCATGATGAACCTCAGAAGCTGGGTTTTCAGGGTCTTGATGAACAGGAGAGGCTGCAGGTTCATGCTCTTGAACCGGTTCAGGTGGCAGACAGATGGGATTATTCTGAAGCGTTTGATCCCACTCCTTACAAGCATTCATAACCTCAACATCCCAAAAACACTTAGTTTTTGCCTCTGACACTAAGTTGTTCATCTCTTGAACATCTCGAACCATTTTAAGGTATTTTTTTTGACATTTGCTTTCATCTTTTTCAACAGATTCTGTAATATCAGTATAGAAGTTAAATATAATTGATAAAGTTAAATAAGTTAAATTAACATTTTTATACCATTACCTTTTTGTTTGCTCTCGAAGCCTCTAGTTGTTGTTCGTTGGCTGTGTCATAGAATACCGACGGTGAAAGTTGAGCAGGAGTGTTGCAATAATCCATCATTTTCTGCGTCTGCGTTCCAACTTCAAAGTCAATGTTCATCTGAGACATTTCATTGATTTCAAAACTGAAATCCATGAACTCATCAATGTTCTCCTTATCTTTTGGCTCTTTCCCGGTTTCTTCGTTTTGTACTGCGCGCGCAGTCCTTCTTTTGTAGCTTATCATCGTGTCAACCGGTGGTCGTAGTGTATAATCATCCTCCGGAGGACCCTGTTCTTCTTCATTCTTTTCTTCATTTTCTTCTTCACTTTCTTCTTCTTCTTCACTCTCACTTGATATCCACATAGGTCCGTTATCCGAAATTTGTTCTTCGACTATATCAATCTCCGATGATGTGATATAACGAATAACCGGTATTTCCACAGCTTTCTCAAACAGGTTAAGCCTCTTGTTGTACTCATGCGTGTACAGAAGCTGTATAAATCGCAAGATCATTTAATTATATAACAAAACAAAATAGTATTCTAAATGTGTTATTAAATGTAGTAATGTATACCGTAAGAAAGGCAACAGGTCCCACAAACTGTATTTTGTAGTTTTTCCAGCCTGCTCGTGTACGACGTAAGGTGTCGAGTAGAAATGAGCACCAATCTAGATTTTTTATTTCCTCAACATCTTCTACACCAAGCAAACATCTATCATTTGCAAGTGTTGCCTTTGTAATCTCCGCAAAGAACGTCATCCAGTATACTAGGAAGTTTAATTTAAACAGGCTCCCTCCGTCTCTTTGATTTTCCATTGTATCTGCAATTAAGCCATGGGTAATTCTCCTGTTTTCCTCCCACTGGTGGATGAATGTATCCCTCACAGCATTTCCCGGTTCTTGACTTTTTTCAAGTTTCACTTGCTTTTTAACTTTCCTCTTATCGGCTATTATCTCAACCTTCTTTGGCCCTCTTGGTATTCCAAATACCTCAAAAACTGTGTCCGATGTTATTTTTATTTTGTGTTTTCCCAAGTTTAGCTCATCGGAATTCTCGTCAAAGTTTCTTGGTAGCCAATATGCCAATCGTGTCGAAATATGGTTGATGTTGATATCAAGAATAGCTCCAAACCCCATATCCCTAACATCATCTATCTGTTTTTTTGAAAATTTTCTAACAGTATCCATATATGAGTTAGGTTGGCATCTCAGCAGTATTGCTTCATTGCTGTATTTGAAAAACTCTCTATGTTCTGTTTTAGGTTGTTGCCCGTTTTTTGAATGTTTTTTTGTGAGTATCTTTGATTTTCTGTTATCTTCTTTCTTCTCATGTTTTTTCTTTTTTGGGGGTGGCTTAACAAATTCATCATCTTCTGAACTTTCTTGAATCACCAATTTCTTTATATTCTTTTTAATTTTTATCAGAGTTGATATTGGTCCTTCAAAGTCTTCATCAGATTCGATTTCTACAAAATCGCAAGCTATAGTTAAAAACACTTACAAAATCGCATTTGTCAGTTAATCATGCACAACAAGTCATCAATTCGAATGTGTTAGATATCAATTCGCATGTGTTATTTTATCAATTTGCATTTATGAGTTATGATTTCGCATTTGTTTCATAAGCATTAGCTAAACAATACAACTAACTTCTCATATAAAATCGCATTTGCATTTATATCAATTCGCAAATCTAATTTAATCATGCACAACAAAATCGCATTTGTCAGTTAATCATGCACAACAAGTCATCAATTCGCATGTGTTAGATATCAATTCGCATGTGTTATTTTATCAATTTGCATTTATGAGTTATGACTTCGCATTTGTTTCATAAGCATTAGCTAAACAATACAACTAACTTCTCATATAAAATCGCATTTGCATTTATATCAATTCGCAAATCTAATTTAACCTAAAACAAAAAAACTTCTACATACTAGCTTTTTGTCATTTGAAATCGCAAATGTCATTAAAACCACAACAAAATCCTATATGATATCGCACACCCATCAGTATCATTAAGACAAGTGCATAAAAAATGCAAAACCTAATAAATAAATATACCTGCAATAAACCCTAGCAAAATTGAAGATGTTATCAATATATAATGTTATACAACTATATGTTTAAGTTAAAACGTTAATAAACAAACAAAATCGCATTTGATTTTAAAGCCCCTGTATATTACACTTTAAATCGCAAATGTAAATAGATACCTGGATTCATATTCTTCGCTTGTGGTCTGTCGTTGTTTGCTTTGCTTCTTTTCTCAATATTCATGGTATCGTAGTTGAAATCGCAATGGAGAGTTGCAGTGAATCGTAGTTGAAATCGCAATGAGTTGCAGGTAATGTTTTGGAGAAGGAGAATGCTTTTGATTTTTTGGGGTTTTACGGTATGATTTTGAGTTTTTGTGTGCTGATAATCAGGGGTTTTGTTCTCGCTATGGATGATTCTAACCTTGGCGGTTTCTTTTATTAATTTTAATTTGATTAATTTAATTGTTTAAACACGCGCTTTTAATGAGATGATCGTACGGTTGTTGTTGTAGCGTACATAATGTATGATTAGAGTGTTTGTATGATAACCGGCCTCTATATATGTATGTATATATATGCGTGTGAGTGGGGAAGAATGGGCAATGCCGTGAAAATTTTCGCGAGGAGGAGAGATTTTCAGCACATGGCGCGCTCCGTAATGCTGTTCAGGGGCGCCATGGGGCGGTATAGTGGGAATTGGCATGATATGGCGCCACATTACAGGGGGTCTAAGGAAAATCCTTTTCATCACTCGTCATCATCATAATCAATAAATCCCATCAATAACAAAACTAATATAGGGTCTGAAAAGGGTAAGATATAGACAGCCTTACCTTACCTGTAGAGAATTTTGAAACAGTAGTTTTGCATCGATGACTTCATCACGGAAAATCCTTTTCATCACTCTTATGGGCTAAGAAAACATCTTCTTACAACAAAACCGATTAATTCCATAAAATCAACAAATGCAACACACATCTCTGTGATCTCCTTCCAAATCAAACCCTAAATCATTCATCTGTAACCTTAATCCCCAATTTCCACTACAATCAACAACAAAATCACTCAACAATCAACATCCACACCACCATCACAAACAATCATCACGTTTAATCCCGTCATCTCGCCGGAGCCACCACCGCCGGCGATTCTAGCCTTTAATCTCCACCGGTCAGTCTCCCTTACACAAATCTCCATTTACATCTTATTATAATTTTAATAAATACTCTCACTGTATCACAATAGTATGAACTCGTCATCATCCAATTCGAATTACGGTTTCCGTAATTCGAACGAAAGTTTCGAAACGAATCCGGTTTTAGGGTTTAGTTCGACGCCGGGAGGCTCTACTGTGTTACGCCCCCGCCTTATGAAGATGCGAAGACAAAGTGTTCAAAACCCTAGGTCTAGTTCGGTATCCGGTAGTTCGAGTTCGGTTAATGTTTCGTCCGGTCTAGGGTTTAATCCGTTTCGAAGTTCGTCGGACTCATCGGAGCCGGTTAATGTTCCGAAGCAGACGTTTTCGTTTGCAGCTGGAGTTGTTGATGATTTGGCGAAAATGAAAATCGATGGGAGTAGAAGTCAGGCTGCATTTCGGTTTAAGGCGAGTGAGAATGAGAATAAGAGCGGTTTTAGTCAGCCGGTGACGGATCAATTGCAAAAGGAGATTAACAAGTTGAATATAGGGGATTCTGGTAGTTCGGGTAATCTGTTTAAGAGCCAGTTTGGTAATGCGTTTGGTAGCAAAGTGGATGCGGAGTTGCAACACGAAATGCACAAGTTGAATATCGGTAACCTTGGAAATGTTGGGCCGGAGGGTGATAATATAAAAGGTTTTGTGTTTGGGAGTTCGGAGCCCGTAAATAATGGTAAGCAGCGTACTGTTGGGGAGCGGAAATTAAGTGGTGATAAAAATGATGGTTTGAAAAACTCTGTGTTTGGATCAAGTAGTAAGCATAATGAAGAACATGTGAAGGCTGATTTGATATCGGATAGGATGAGGGAATTGAAGGTAGGTGGAGCGGGAGAAGAGTTTGTGTTTGGTCAAAATGTTGACCCGAAGGTATATGAAGCCACAACTTCTAGCAATTTTCAAACATTTACCTTTTCTAGCAAATTGGATAATTCACGGGCTCCTAATGTTGAATTTAAAACACCTGATACGGGGGGTGGTTTGTTTTCTGGTGCAAAAAGCAAACCCGAAGCTAGGTTAAAGAAAAAGAAAGGACAAGTTAGAAAGCCTGTGATTGGTCAGCCGCAGCCTAAACAAGATTTCGTGTTTGGTCAAAGTTCACCTCAAGTTTCCGACAGTTTCGAAGCTTACTCACCGATGGATGTTTCTCCGTATCAAGAAACGTTAGCGGATAATTACTCTAGAGGAACGTCTGTGGCATCTGACGATGCTGCTTCCCAAACAAATGACCAAAATAGCGTGTCAAGTGAATCACATCATATTAATACAAATATGACAACGGATGAAGATTTAATCATCGCTACGCAACGATTAGACGTTAATGATGGTGATTTAAAATGTGAAGTTTCCGAGACAGAAACGTTTAAATCCGCAATGGAAAACATGGAGTTTAGTAGCGACACCTTTGCTTCAGCATTGGATTCTGAATTGAGCTCCACTGCAACTTCTGTGAATCAAGAAAAATCAGGCACTCGGTTATTTGAGTTCGGTTCAAATTTAGAAAATATAAGCACGGAGAATTTCACTTTTGCTGCTTCTACATCCGGTCAAAGTCAAATGTCACCAGAGACACGTAAGCATAAAAAGAAACATCGGTTGAAAACTGGTCAAGATTCTTACAGTCCAACATCAGATTCGAAAAACGCGTATGCATCATCTTCTTCTTCGATTTTGTCTCCTCAGAATACCCAAAAAGTTGATATGTCTACATTATCAAGTAAAAGCAAGGATGTTTTCAAACTGGTAATTGATCAAGATTCAAAGCATGAAACTTTAGCAAATGCATCAGTCAGCATTGCGGCAGAGGAAGTCTGTGAGAAGTGGCGATTGAGGTGTTATATTCTTTCCTTTTCAAGATTAATTTTTTTTACTTTGATGTGGGGCCAACAAATGGTTAACTTACAAGATTATCTTAAGGGAAAACCTTTTTAAAGATTGAGCCTTTTCGTGGGTGCAAAGAAACCGTATTACCCCAAACAGAAACCCGACCATAGTTTGTTATCTTCTAATGCAATTTGCCCTTATTGTAAGAATATACTTTTGTAATCTTATTTAACATGTTAGTTATCAATGAAGAAAAAAAATTGAGCAAAAAGGTTTTCCTGGGTCAACCCAACTTAACCCATACAGTCTCAACCTGCACTATGAACTTACCCATTTTGACCTTGACCCGTTACACTACCCACCCATTATCACCTCTACAGACTTGTAAATTTATAATAATATACTTCATATTTAATATGTTTGCTATCAATAAAAGAAAAAAAGAAATGAGGCAAAAAGGTTTTTCTGGGTCAACCCAACTTAACACGTACAGTCAACTCTCAAGCTGCACTATAAACTTACTTACTTACCCATTTTGATCTTGACCCGTTACACTACCCACCCATTTATTACCTCGACAGTTAATGATTCCTTGTTTGTTCTAAGAATGTTTTTGAATTATATCAGGGGAAACCAAGCTTATGGTAACGGGGATCTTGCTAAAGCAGAGGATTATTACACACAGGGGTTAAATTCGGTTTCTCAAACTGAGAAATCTAAAGGTTGCCTTAGGGCTTTGATGCTATGCTATAGCAACCGTGCAGCAACTAGAATTTCTCTTGGAAGGATGAAAGATGCTTTAAAAGATTGTCTGATGGCTGCAGCAATAGATCCTAATTTTCTCAAGGTTCAAGTTCGTGCTGCACAGTAAGAATCACTTTTATTAGATTTTTGTAGATTTAATTGATTTTTAGAGTCATTTGGTTGGATCTTTTTGCGTGAGAATGGGTTGGCTAACAGAGTAACAGGTCAAAACATGAAACTTCTCAGGTAGAACTGACCCCATAAACCTTTTTTTCAAAAAAATAAAAATAAAAATAAAAACCCGGCTAATAATAAGTTTGACAAATATGATTTTAGTTTTCTATCATCTCAAGTTCTCAACAACAATGTGATTTTTAAGAGTAAAGTACACGGATGGTCCCTGTGGTTTACCAAAATTTTAGATTTGATCCCCAACTTTTCAAAGGTACATGGATGGTCCTTGTGGTTTCCACTTTATTACGCATTTAGTCCTTAATTTTTTACCAAAATACATGGATGGTTTTTGTGGTTTGCACTTTGTAACGCATTTAGTCCCTATAACTTGGACCTGCTAAAACCTTTAGATTTGTTGGCTGGGGACTAAATGCATTACAAAGTGGAAACCACAGGGACCATACATGTACTTTTGGAAAGCTAGGGACCAAATCCAAAATTTTGGTAAACCATAGGGAGCATGTGTGTACTTTACTCGATTTTTAATGAGGTTTTGTTCAGCAAAAACATACTTTGGGCAACCTTTTTTGACCTGTTTCTTTTTAATCTTAACTTACTTTTGATTTTAGCTATTTGATCCGTTGGAGAGAAAACATAACCCAAATAGTAAAATTAGTCCCTTTCATAGGTAGTGAGTTGAATTGTCACCTCTACTTGCATGTGTTCACATTTTATTGTGTTCATGCATATAAATAATGCCATTAAAGAGTTGCATGTATATGTGTGTGCGTGCGGGCACACCTTCATATACGTATGTGTTTTTACAGACATATGCACATATTGTTGATAGACATCAACAACCATGATATTATGGACCTTTCTGCTTGACTAGTCAATGGGGTCCATGCAAGGTGCTCCCTCCAAACGTATTAGTACATTTCGGGCTTTTTGTTATGCATTTATTAATAATCTAATTGATATTAGCTTTTTGTTACTTTTTATATCTATCTGTCCAAAAAATAATATTTTTTATATATATATTCAGTTGTTACCTTGCTATTGGAGAAGTTGAAAATGCAACTGTTCAGTATATGAAATGCTTGCAGTCAGGGAGCGATGTCTGTGTGGACAGAAAGTTGTTAGTAGACGCCTCTGAGGGCTTAGAAAAGGCACAGGTATTTCACATTTTTTAACCTTTACATAGTGTTTATTCCTTATTATTAACCATTTTACTTTACACAGCCGCACGCATAATCTACACCGTCACTAATCTTCTATTTTTATTTATTCTTTTTTAAATCTTTGGTTTTTCAGAAAGTGACACAATGCCTCAAGCAATATACTGAACTTCCACGAAGAACACCAGAAGATTTAGGATGTGCTTTGAAAGTTATTGATGAAGCTTTGCAAATAAGCAGTTGTTCAGAGCAATTGCTTCAGATGAAAGCAGATACCCTACTAAAGGTTTGTATAACATTTAATACAAATGTTCAATTTCATTTGACACTTAAAAATGTACGTGTACTTGCTACTAGTTACAAACAACCACTAATGTTTAGTGGCTGGTAGTTTGACACTTGACTTTATGATTTTCGTTAATTATTATTGATAATTTAGGTCTGAATTCGATAATCATGTGATGTCTGGTTTTGCAGTTACAGCGATATGAACAAATTATTCAGATGTGTGAGCAGACTCTGAGTTCTGCTGGGTCAGACTCATGGAGATCAAACCTGATCGTTAAATCCTATTTTTATTTAGGAAAGCTTGAAGAAGCTCATGAATTTATTAAGAAACAAGAGAATTCTGGGCTTATTACTGAAAGGTATCTATTAAGAACTAAGAATAAACATCTTGTGAAAAAGGAACATGTCAAATGGGCTTGGCGGGTCAAGCAGGTTGAAAGTTACTTGAAATGTATTTTTAAATGCATACATTATAAACTATGCAGTTAATATCAGTGATATATCGGATAGCAGTCTCCATGTAAAATATCGGTACCAATTCTTTGGTGATATTGACTGATATTCCCGATGTCAGTACCTTTTTCTTATTCTACCATTCATCTTTCTTCTTATTGCTGCTATTAGTGTTTTAAGTCTTAATGAGTTCCTACTTGCTACAATTGTTAGTGTTTTGCAAGTTGCAAACGGTTAATTTATTAATGGTAGGAGAGTATACTAAATTGTTAGTGTTAAATTGCTATATATATATATATATATATATATATATATATATATATATATATATATATATATATATATATTCTGCATGATATTAAAATTACTAATATCCCACCGATATGACGATATCCCACCGCGATAACCCATAGCTCAATTATTGGTCCTTGACCGATATCGTATATCTGATAGCTTATAAATCTCTTTATTCAAAGATTCAGATTATTACTGTAACAATTCTGTTTTCGGTTTAAATGCATTAGCTATTAGTTAAGAAATGATCAAAAAAGTGTTTCTGGTCAACCTACCGTAAATTAATCATCTGATGTCCCCACCCATCTTGCCACCTTGTCATTTTGTAAAATTCTGTTATCTTTTTCTCCACTTATTTATGTATTTTGGTGGACTGAAAGCTGACAGCATGAAAATTAACATATTTGTCTTGATAACTTTTAGGTTAGAAATCATGAGCTTGGAGTCAATGATACCTTTAGCTGACACAATAAGTGAGCTTTTATCTCGCAAGGTATGTAAATAGTTACATTTTTACTTTTTAATTTCCTGAAGAGTAAAATGCCATTTTCGTCCTTGAGGTTTGGCCAGTTTTGCGACTTTCATTTAATGGTTTGTTTTGCTGCATCTGGATCCAAAAGGTTTGAAATCTTGCCATTTTCATCCGGCTTGTTAACTCTATTCATTTTTCTCTGTCAAGTCAGGGGTATTTTTGTTGTTTTTGTTAACTTAAAGGGCAATTCGGTTTTTTCACTCTATGTACAAACATTTAGCATAATGTAAAAGTATTCAAAATACCCTTACTAAATAAAAAACAAAAATATTATAGGTAAAAAGACGAAAATACCCCTGACTTAACGGAGAAAAATGAATGAAGTTCACGAGCCGGATGAAAATGGCAAGATTTCAAACTTTTTGGATCCAGATGCGAAAAAACAAACCTTTAGACGAAAGTCGCAAAACTGGCCAAACCTCAGGAACAAAAATGACATTTTACTCTTTTTCTGAAAGTTTAACAAATTCTTGTGATTTCAAGTTACTGAAATGACTCATTTACCCCATGCGATTTGGCATAATATAATCTAGTTCTCTCATTTTGTAGGCAGCAGGAAATGAAGCATATAAGTCCGGCAGGTATACTGAAGCAGTTGAAAATTACACTTCTGCACTATCATGCAGTGTCGAATCACGCCCGTTTGCAGCGATATGTTTTTGCAATCGGGCTGCAGCATACTGGGCTTTGGGCCAAATTTCAGATGCCATTGCCGATTGCAGCTTAGCTATAGCTCTTGATCCAAGCTATCTCAAGGTTTGCTAACTTGCACCACTTTTGGCAGTGTTAATTGTAGACTTGTATTTTAGGCAACAAATTTACTTTTTTTCCCAATAATTTATATTTATTTTTGAGTAAAATGTCATTTTCGTCCTTGAGGTTTGGCCAGTTTTGTGACTTTCGTTCAAAGGTTTGTTTTTCCGCATCTGGATCCCAAAGGTTTGAAGCTTGCCATTTTCATCTGGCTAGTTAACTCCATTCATTTTTCTCCGTTAAGTTGGTGGTATTTCTGTCCTTTTTGTTAACTTAAAGGACAATTCGGTCTTTTTCAGGGGTATTCGGTCTTTTTACATAAAGTGAAAAAGACCGAATTGCCCTTTTAAGTTAGCAAAAAAGATGGAAATACCCCTGACTTAACGGGAAAAAGGATGGAGTTAACGAGCCGGGTGAAAATGACAAGATTTCAAACCTTTTGGATCCAGATGCAGAAAAACAAACCTTTGAACGAAAGTCGCAAAATTGGCCAAACCTCAAGGACGCAGTTGACATTTTACTTTGTTTTTTTATAAATATTTTGTTTGTCAAATATGATTACGAAAGCTATATGTTGAATAAAATGATTTGGGGGTTTTTCACATTAAATATACACGTTAGGTGACTTTCGAGATACAACATAACTTGAGTTGACCTGAAATGCGACTCATTTCAGGCTATTTCTAGACGGGCCAACTTATATGAGATGATTAGAGATTACGGAGAAGCGGCTAAAGATCTTAGGAGATTGGTGTCTTCGCTGACATCACAAATGGATAAATCGAATGAGCTAAGACAAACTCAGCTCCAGCTTTATAATATTGAAGAAGAATCCAAAAAAGAAATTCCCTTAAATATGTACCTCATACTGTAAGTTCTATCAAATAGTCGAGATTTTGTTTGAAAGAACAAAAAAAAAAAAAAACAAAAAAAAACGTTTTTGTGTCGAGTGGTGACGCGGTTTTGAAACTTTATAGGGGAGTTGAATCAGCTGCTGCTGCATCAGAAGTCAAGAAAGCGTATCGGAAAGCTGCACTAAAGCATCATCCTGATAAGGTTAGCATATCGTTTTACCTATTTGTAAGTAAATGGGTTTGAAACCTTCACCTGTATTTGAAATGGTTACTTTTTGCTGATGTAGGCAGCCTTGTTGGTGAGTAGAAGTGATAACGGAGATGAAGGATTGTGGAAGGAAATATCCGAAAATGTTCGCATAGATGCGGATCGGCTTTTCAAAATGATTGGAGAAGCCTATGCTGTACTTTCAAATCCTTCCAAGGTGGTTTAATAAAATCTACATTTTAAACAAGATTAAGAGTAAAACGCCATTTTTCATCCCGGAGGTTTGGCCAGTTTTGCGACTTTCGTCCAAAGGTCTGTTTTTCCCCATCTGGATCCAAAAGGTTTGAAATCTTGTCATTTTCATCCGGCTCGTTAACTACATCCATTTTTCTCGGTTAAGCCAGGGGTATTTTTCATCTTTTTTGTTAACTTAAAAGGGCAATTCGGTCTTTTTCACTTTATGTACAAGTATTTAGCATAATGTACAAGTATTCAAAACAAAACAAAGCAAGTAAAAAGACAGAAATACCCCTGACTTAACGGAGAAAAATAGATGGAGTCAACGAGCCGAATGAAAATGGCAAGATTTCAAACCTTTTGTATCCAGATGCGGAAAAACAAACCTTTGGACGAAAGTATCAAACTGGCCAAACCTCAGGGACGAAAATGGCATTTTACTCTAAGATTAATATAAATGTTTAAATTTAAAAAATATATTGAATAAGCTATTATTCATCTAAAGGTGGCAAAATGAGCAGGTTGGGTAATGTGTCAAAACATGTCATTTTTGTATGGATTGAAACGGCTGGATCAGGTTTTTTCTTCCAATAACGTCTGATTATAAACCGTCAAATATGGTTACTACTTTTTTGATGATAATCAACTCTTGACTGCTTTCTTCCCATTTGACCGAGATAAAACATTACAAAAATCAACCCTATTCATAAGTTGACAATTATTTTTCAGAGGTCACAATACGATATGGATGAAGAAATGAGAAATGAAATCAACAAATATACAAGCAGTTCGGGGCGAATGTATGCAGACGTCCACAGCCCTATGTTTGAAAGAAGCAGACGATTCCAAGCGTCTTGGAGACCATTCGTTAATTCCCAATCCAAGGGTCAAGAACGATGGCGATATACAAGGCATTCTTGATATATCATCTGTTTAAGCAATTTGTCGTCGAAGAGTGCAAAAGTTGCACGAGAGCATACAAAACATGCAATGATCAAGCAATTTCATGTACATATCTAGCATTTGTGGATCGAAACAAGCCCCTCGGATATAGTACAATCATGATAGCAGCATGCACAAGTGGTGATGCACTGTTTTATTTATTTTTTTGTATAGTGATTGTTTTATTGAATGCAAACAATGTATGAATGGAGGCATGAAGTGGAGAAATTGTTTTATTTTATTGTTATTATTGATTTTTTTTGTATTTAAAAACCCAGAAATGGTTGCCAAGTGAGTAATCTACTTGTCATAAAATATAATACATTAACATTTTTGTTTACAGTAAATTGACAGCATTTTGTTGGTACATTGATATTATGGTCCTGGTTTCTTTAGTTATTTTTATGTTTCAGTAGATGGGTATAAAATGATTATTTAACATCTGTTAACGAAAAGAACTAAACATGTTACGAGTTAACAACTAGTAAGGATCAAGCACGTAATTATATAACATATTCAAAAGGTACTAGTAGGATTCCCACGTGCTATATGTCGGTATTAGTTTGTTATAATACTGACACTTGTTATATTACAAAAAATATGGTCATGACAAAAAAATTGAAAATAAAAAATATGGTCATGATATGACAAAAAAAATTGACACGTGTTTTACATGGAATGAAAACCGTAAAAACGTATAGCGGTAATTATATAACATATTAAGAAGGTATGTCGACTTTTTTTTTGTGATATCAAGACTATATTTTTTTGAGTTTTTTCTTTGGTTAATACGAGTGTCGGTATCGTAACGAAACAAACTGATACCAATACTGACTGAATTTCCGCCACCTAACGTTGGGAAATTCTACTGGTGTATATGAATTTTTCCATGGGAAATTTGAGAATTCAAATTTAGGAAATTTGAGAATTCAAAATTAGTGTCTAGTACTCATTTGTTTGTATCTAGACATATTAAGAGCGACAAATTCATAGGGTTAGGCTGAGTATTTTGTCTTCGCGTCACATACACGGTATGAGAATATTTGTAACGATAAGAAAAATTGCATACAAAACAAAATATATAGTTTAGAAAAAGTCGACATAGATTTTAATTTTTCTTAATATACATTTCTTAAAATAATCTTGTTTTGTATTAAAATTGGGAACTTATTTTACTTTTTTTTTAATCTACGACGATATAAATTAATTTGAACAAATTTGTACACCTAAATATATATGACCTAATCTTGCAGTTACAAAGATTTGACCCTGTACATTACTTTTGTGAAGGGCAAACACTATACTACTAGACATTAAAGTGCTGTTTGTTTTTTAAGAGGAAAAATGTATGCAGTCTGCGGACCACATCTGCAGACTGCAGGCATCTGTAAAATAAGAGGTGCACCAAACCTCTGCAGTCTGCAAGAAGAAAGTTGTTTGTTTTTTAACATATGCAGACTTCTAAAATAAACTGATGGTGGTGTATGGATGGTGGTGGATGTGGACGGTGGGTGGTGGTGGTGGACGATGGTGGTGGTAGACGGTAGTGATGGGTGATGGATGGTGGTGGGTGGTGGACGGTGGACGGTGGTGGTGGACGTTGATGGTGGGTGGTGGTGTTTAACCTCTGCAGAACTTAAAAGATCTTAGAAGTGGTTGTGCCAAGTCTGCACCTAAAAGAGCTCACGCAGACGTTTTTTAATGAAACGTCTTCGAAAAAACAAACAATCTGCAAATGACAATGTCTGCGCGTGGTCTGCGCGGCACAAACTGAAGAGCATGCGCAGATCTTTTTTAGAAAAACAAACACCACCTAAGTGTTGAGAATCGAGACGACTAACATACATGCACAAAACAAGAGATTAAGGTTGTATGCACAAGCATCCATAAATCTCAACAAAACGTGTAAACAACAAAACTCAAAGGTCTAGGATGACGACAACATACAATACCAAGCCAAATCCTAACCAGCATCACAACTATGGCTCTCATAAGACCAATAGGTCAACTTCATCGAGCCAAACGGTCAACAATTGACCAATGCCACGCGACATAATAACCATTTTAAACACTTAGGCTAACCAAGTTGTATCACTAGTACAAATTATGATTTTTCTGAGCTCAAAAATTATTAATTTAGGCGGTTAGACACATAAACCGCCCAAAAATCAGCACAATAAACTTACACCCACATTTTTTTGAGCTATATGGCTCAAAAAAATGATTTTTTTGAACTCTTACAAATTTTAGCTCAAAAAAATAGGTTTTTTTTGTGCGAGCATAACAACCTAGCTCAAATAAATAAAGGGTTTTTATCATATTTAAAAAAACTCTACGAAAATCCCATCTCTTTAATTATTTTTTTCTCTTTGCAAACCCTAGCTAGCCTAGCCTCTGTCTCTTCAATTCAATTCATTCTTCATTCTATTCAAACATTACTTTAGTAACAGGTATATATCATATGTATTCTTTTATATACATATATTAATTGTTTGATCAATATGTATTAATTAATTATTTGTTGTTATTTGATTGTAGATAAAAATTGAATTATTCTAGCTTTTATTCTTCATTAAATCAAATCAAGAGGTTAAAGGTATGAACTTTTGTTTCTTATTATCTTTGTTGTTGATGTATTTTATTTTTTTATGCATAATATGTATGTATACATATATGACAAATTAGATTTAGGTGATGCTCATGGTAAATATGTTCAATGGCCACGTTTTGCAATAAAGGTAATTTCGGGTTTACGTAACATTTGTGGTTTATAGTTTCATGTTTATTGATTGTTTCAGACAGTTAGTAAGTGTGTTGTTTTGAATTAGGTTTATTTCGGGTTTACGTAACATTTCGTTAGGTTAAGTTCGGTTTTATTGTCATGAGTCTTTTAGCGATTTTAGAAGTTTTTTTTTGGAATTAGGTTTTAAGGGTAATTCAAAGGTCTGATTGTGATTGTAAATGTAATAGCAGATGAGATGGTAAATGAGAAATGTTAGAAAATACTAAAAGACTATTTTTAGTATAATTAAAAGTCATTAGCCATTAAAAAAGATTGTAGGTGACTAGAGATTTTTACCCATTTGATGGATAGGCTCCTAATACAATCATATGATTCTCTCATATTTGACAAATGAAAGAAAATAATGTATGTTTTGTTAAATTGTAGCTTTTGAACACAGAGACAACTTTCCAAAACCAAGACTTGACACAACAGTTGGAGGACGTCACATGTTATGAGCCACAGGTTAGTGGTATTACTTTGGTCCGGGTAATATATATTTTATATTAATTTTATTTTATATTGCAACAATTTCGTTTGTTGTAGTTTGAGGAACCTGATGAACTAAATCAAACTCAACATTATCATATTGATCCGACTACTATAGAAAATTTTGATGACGAGGTAATCAACAACTCAAATTTTCATTATATATATATATATATATATATATATATATATATATATATATATAAACAATGCACAAATAATTAGTTTTTCAATTAATGTAGTTTGTTTCTGGCGCATTTTTTCCCGATCAACATGATGTACACATGTCGGAACGACTCGATGCGATGGTAATCAACAACTCGAACATGTTATATGTGTGTGTGTATGTGTGTATATATACTCTTAAAAGCGTTTGTTTAATTATGTAGTTCGATGAAGAACCTCCCGCTCCAAAGTTGTCAACGGCTGAACAAAAAATACAAAATGCCTTGTTGAAGATAGAAAATAAGCGGCCTGAAAATATTAGGTTATGGGCTGCACGATTAAATGATCTCTTTAATGGAAAGATGAGCATTGAGATTAATTTGCCTAAGGAGATGTACCCAGAGACTTCGTTTGATATCGAAGTTGAATCCATCGAATATGAGGGGATGTTACAGTTTTTGGCGAACGGGTTGCTTGAGGCTAGCTTTTTGCATTGGTGTCAAATGTAAGTTTTTTCTTATTATTTTTATTTCGTACAATAAATTTATTTTTTAACACAGCTGAATTTTTAACCTTGTAATTTTTTTCTTGTTTGATATCAGATATTTGTATAACATAGTATTTTATAAAATAGTTCCAGAAGACCCTAAAGTTGCCTAATTCAATATCCACAAAATAACCTTGTTATTTGATTTCTTTTTAGATTTGGACCCAGACAACAAGCGTAACACAAGAGGAAATCGACATGTTGATTGAAAACATCATGATGCGGTTTTTTAAGAGTAAGAGTGTAGGTTGGTTGGGTTAGGTTGGTGTAGTTATTTGAACTACTTTGGAAGATGGGTTAGCTAGGTTAGTGGTAGTTATTTGAACAACTTTGGATTATTATGTTTAGAACAACTTTTGTAAACTTTGGAAGTTATGGAATCAAGAGGTTCTATGATGTTTGCTGAGTTTTTGACTGTTTTAGTTCTGTGTATCCATTATCCACTATTTTGAGCCAACACATTATTTTCTCTTATTATTTTCTCTTCTGTGTATATAGCAGCCATTATTTTGAGCTCTCCCCATTATTTTGAGCTAAATATAGCCATTATTTTGAGCTCTGTACTATTTTTTTGGGCGGTTGGGATATTAAACCGCTCAAAAACACAAAATCACAAAATTATTGCCATGTTTTTTTGGGCGGATTTTGTATTATTTTGGGCGGCTTTTTAACCGCTCAGATTAATTAAACATTTTTTCCTGCGACATTTGTTTAGGCGGTCATAAAACCGCTCATAATCTTCATTTACACCGCCTAAACAAATACTTTTTGTAGTAGTGTATATTACCCAACAACATAAGAGGACCACTTTATAGCATGCAAATTACTTTGCAGACCCAAATAGCCACCATGAACATCAACACAATCTTAAAACAAAGCTCATAAGCAATAGACGACGACAATCTAAGTTACCAAATCAAGTCCAAAGCAACATCATAGCTAATGGTCTCCGATGAGCCATAAATCATCTTCATCGAACCAACAAACTAACATCACAAAGACCCACATAAGATGTAAAACCTTCATAGACCCTTAAAATCGACAACCAAACATAACGTAAAACTAAAACCAAAGAAAAACACAAACAATAATCATCAAAAGGTCTCATCCAAATATCTGATACCAAATGCAAACCAAAACCTCAGATGAATAACATCACATGTATGATAATGAGACCCCAATTAACATAAAAAACACATGCACCAACAAATACTTCATGTGAACACAAAAACCCAACTTAAAAGTCCAAACATAAACGTTGGCAACTAAGTCGTCGTCTTTAACGACAACGTAACATTAAACAAAAACGAATCCAAAACAACAAAACCAAGAATACATTGAAACAACATAGAGGCCGCCGATCGGAGCAAATCCGGACGTCGTAGACAGCGGCGAAAGCCTTGACGGCGGAGCCTAGTCAATGATAGAGAGAGAGAGAGAGAGAGAGAGAGAGTGTGGATGCTTCAACGTGAAGCCGGACAACCTAGTAAACCACCCTTAAATACCACTAAAGAAAACAACTGGCAAAGCCAAATGTACAAACGTAAGAAGCACAATAAAGCACTAATGCGTGAGGTACAACCAGAAGAAGCACAAATATGTTGCAAATTGATAATATATAAATAGGTGGTATTTAAAAGTCAAAGTTAATACCTAGTTAAAGGAAATAATGTTTAAAAATTATGTTAACAAAATTTATAATTGTTATGTTAATGTTCATTTTTTAAATACATATCTTGACGACTGTATATATTAACAAATTACATTATATTTTATTTTGTTAGTATAATCAATGTTTTAAAATCCAGTTTTTATACCGTACCGTATTTAGCTAAAAAACTGTTTAACAGGGTGTATCGGGCGGTTTAACCGGTTCTACCGGTACAACCGGCCGGTTTGAACCAGTTTTAAAACATTGAGTATAATACATGAGTTCATTCAATGCATATGTTTTTTTTTAAACATAACTTTTTTGTTACTAATTATATAATATTGCATTAATCCACCCGTGTAATACACGATATTATAACTAGTATTTCAATAAAAAAGAATATTCAAAGTTTGTTGTTGGAGAAATAACGAATCCATTATGTGAAAGATATTGCTTGCATGTTTGAATTTTAAAGAGGGTATAGCCATAGCATACTTTTTCACATTGTGTAGTAAATGTATTTTTAAAGCGGTTTAGAATTTCAGTCTTATGGTTGAAACCTTGCATGTTTGAATTGTGTAGAGGATATAACATACTTTTTCACAATCTGTAGTAAATGAGTTTTAAAGCAGTCTAGAATTCCAGTTTTATGGTTGAAACTAATGTTTTTAAGAATGGTTTAGTGGTGTGTGTTGGTTTTTTTTAACAGTTTTTTACATCTAAATATCAGATAACCTTGTATATACGATGATTTGAACTCACATCACGTTTGTAAAGGTAACATTATACCACTAGACCATAAATGTGTGAATGTGAGTTTATTACAAAGCTATAATATGATATTTAGGTGTAAAAAATTGTTGTTAAAAAACAATATTAGAAAACAACTTATCATGGTTTTAGAAAATTTCTATAATTTTGCTAATATATTTTAAATGTAAACGAAACTTTTTCTGTTAACAATTTGTTCAAAATCATTAGTTTGTTTATTTTTACTCACTATAAGAAAACATATTTGCCGACATGTCACATTCTAAAGATATGACTTTTGAGATGGCCTATTATCAACCCATCAAACTCTTCACTAAAAGAATTTTCAATGATAGAATTGACTCACAACATTGAGACGACTTAAAAAGACTTTTTCACGGGTAATTTAATTTAATATATATAATATCTTTCTTCTCCTATTAAATAAAATAAAATAAGCTTAACTATTATACCACAGGATTATATTTGATTCACATATTTTATAAAGAATTATACAAATAGGTAACATGGTATATTAAGGTTTAGATTGTATGCTAAGCATTCTAAACTATGCTTATGATTTCAATAGTTTGATACTTTGTTAACATTAATACAGTAATACGATTGATAATTTACACTTTATTAACTAAAACCCCTCGAAACACACCGTACGTAACATGGTGTATTAAGGTTTGGATTTTATGCTAAGCATTATAAACTGTATGATGAAACACTGGTTAACACCGAGGTGAAACTAGCTTGTTCGTCTCTTTTGTGGGGTTCAATCTCCTTCGTTACTCGCCAAATGACAGGTCCTGCAAAACAGCAACACCGTTAGCTCGTTAAGAGGGGAATATGGGGGGTTTTTCCTCTTAACCGGACTCCGGCGTGAGAATAAGTTCTGTTCTGAGGAGATAAAACAGTGTGTGTTAAGAGTGAGAGAGTGGAGAATAGAATGAATTAACCTGGATGATAAAGGGTCCTATTTATAGCCGGAGGGTGAAGGAGGGAGGAGCGACCTTGCCAGCTGCTATGGGGCGCCAGCTGTCCGACCAAGTGGAATATCCTCTTGGTCTCCTCTGCTGTGGTCAGGGTAGTGGTACACGTGGCGCGCCCCTAGTTGTCCATGCTGGAAACATCGTACCGCTGTTGTCGGTCTGCTCCTTGATTTGCTGCAGGTCTACATGGCGCTCGATGGATGGTGACACGTATTGACCTTTATGTCGGAAGGAGCATCTTTGGTGCCACCTTGACGTATTCCAGAAGCTTCTGGATTCGCTTGCTGATGCAGACGCCATGTAGGATTGAAAAGTGGTGTGGTCCTTGCCATGTGGGCAAGGAATTGGGACCATACCTCTTCAAGTCCCCCCAGTCCAGTGTGCCTTCTAGTTGAGTTAATCGTCTAGGAGGGATTCTGGACTTATAAGGGAAGTGGTTTGTTGGTTACTTTGCGAAGTTGAGCCAAGTGGACGCGCGGCGTGCGGCGTATTGGTAGCTTTGTAAAGTTGAGTCAAGTGGACGCATGGCGCATGACGTATTGCTAACTTGTAAAGTTGAGCGAAGTGGACGCGTGGCGCATGGCGTATCGGTAACTTGTAAAGGCGTATTGGTAACTTGTGAAGTTGAACCAAGTGGACGCGTGGCGCATGGCGTATCGGTAACTTGTAAAGTTGAACCAAGTGGACGCATGGCGCATGGCGTATTGGTAACTTGTGAAGTTGAACCAAGTGGACGCATGGCGCATGGCGTGTAAAGTTGAGCCAAGTGGACGCATGGCGCATGGCGTATTGGCGTTTTCTTCTGAAGGAAGTTTCTTTTAGTTGGGACAAAGAGGATTGATGTGACCGTCTGATGTCTCTGTCTTGGCAGAAGTGAACAGTCGCCTTTTCAGTGGTGTCAGTTACTTTCCATCCTTTTTGTCAGAGATGTGCCATCCACGCTCCCGGAAAAAGAGGTGGCGGTTTCTCTTTCCGCTGACGTGTCTCTTTCCCACTGGATGACCTTCTGAATTCCTGACAGCCCACTACCCATCGCATTAAATGCGATGGGTATAAGTACACGGCGGTTTCCTTCATTTTTTCCACTTTTCAAAATTTGAACTCCGGTTTTCTCTCATATTCCTTGATCTTGCTTCCCCTTTTTTCTTGAGTTTATTCATATCATCTTTCTTATCTTCTTTCAATATGTCTGGAGCAAATCCTTCATCGAAGAAAAAGAGGAACAAGGGTAAAAATCCACCGGGCCCTGATCAGGCGACGATAGGGTGGAAGGAGGAAGAATTTCATAACTTGGTGAGGGAGATGGGTTTCCTTCCCGAGTGGGGTGCTCAGTTCCCAACTCCGGGTTCTACTGCCATGGACGCACCCCCTGGTTACATCACGTTGTACGCTGCTTTTTTCCAGGAGGGCAACTTTAGACTCCCGATGACCAGGTTTACTGCTAAGGTGTTAAGGAACTATGGGCTCCATATCTCTCAGATCAATGCGATTGGGTTGCCCCGTGTTACCCACTTTGAGTTTATCTGCAGGGCTAATCGTGTTGAACCAACTTTTGAAATGTTTAATGTGTTTTACACCGTGACATATACCAGTGGTTTCTATTCTTTTAACGCCCGGACCAGTGGTGTTATCCCCTGTTGTTCTACTCCCTTAAAAAGCCTGCATGACTGGAAACAAAGGTTTTTCTACATCCGCCGTGGTGTTATCCCAGTGGATATGCATTATCGAGCAGGGAGTGAGGGGATCCCCAAGGTTGACGTGGTTGCAGGTTTTTCTGAACAAGCATGGTACAAGAAGATGACTCAGAAAGCCACTCCTATTCTTCAGCTTGAGGAGATGGCGTTGGTGGGTGCTGGTATGAGTATGTTGTGGGTCCCGAAGCATCCTTTGGGGGTCCCAGTTTACGGTTATAATGGCAAACGTATGTGTTGTTCCATAACTTTTTGTCTCTCTCTTTTTTTATATATTATTCCTCATCTCCTTGTTTTGCGCAGTAGGTTACAGCTTGTTGAATGTTTTGGATACGAAGGACGGTGGTGCCATGGTTGAGGCGATTCAGGAGGCTGGGAAACAACCCTGGTTGGATCAGATTCGCCCCCGTTTCTTGCATCCTTCGAATGAGAGTTTTGCTGCTTACGCCAACGTCGCTCTAGGTGAAGAGGATGAAGCTGATGTTGATGATGCTATTGATCCTACTCGGGAGGAAGTTATTGTTCTCTCGAGTGGGGGGTCTGACAGATCGTTTGAAGGTCTAACTTCTCATTCCCTGCGTGCAGGTCCGGCACAGGGGGTTGTGCATGAGCCTGTTAATGAACCCATTGATGATGATGTGGAAGTGCCAGTTGAGGCTGCTGAACAGTTGGAGACAAGGAAGAAAACGAAAGCTGGTAAACCAGAGAGAAAGGAGAAGAGGGCTGAGGAAAGAGCCGCTGAGACTCCTCGTAAGCGACCCTCTACTCTTCCTGTCCTAGATTACGTTGCCGTTTCTGATACATTGTCTGGTTTAGGGGCCGGAGAGAAACACCGTGGGCCTGACCCTGAGGATAGTGCTACGTTGACGGAGATGATGAGAAAAAAGGCTCTTGACGACAAGAAGCGGAAACTTGATGAGCAAGCTGCTGCTATGCTTGCGTCAAAAAAGGCCAAGCTCCAGAAGGAAGCTCCTCCTGCTCCTTCGGAGTCTGAGATTGATCTGGGGATTTTTGCAGCTAAGCATGGGAATCTTTTGGAGGAAATTTATATTGCTTCTGCTCCTCGAGGTAGAGGCTTTACTTCTGTGAATCTTAGCGTTTGACTTTTTGATTCGCTTTGACCATCATGGTTGTTTCATGGCAGGTGTCAAGTCGGGCAAAGCGCCACACAAGATTGATATTTCGAAGATCACTCCTCCTGCTTCTCCGCCATCGAGGGCGTTTGGGTTATCTCCTCCTCGTGATGATCTTGGTGAGAAGAAGAAAACAGATGATGTAAATGTTGACCATGTTAGAGAAAGTGGTGGTGATGGCGCGGGTGGCGCTGGTGTTCATGTTGCTGGGAGAGATGGTCGAGGCAAGGGTATTGATGACGAAGCTCAGTCAAGTGAGGCTACGCCTCGTCAAACCATTTATACCAAGCGTCCACCGGGCGGTGACGGTGGTGCTACGTCAGGTGTGGTTCGGAGTCCACAGTTTGAGAATGTTCGTGCTGATTCCTGGGATACCAATAACCCAGCATGTGATGATTTGCCACATGCTCCGCGCTGGAATCTGACCCAGGGTTCCCGGATGAATCAGCTTGACAACTGTCACGAATTCTTCTCTTTGTTTCTCCCCCCTGCTGAGAGGATGTTTCAGAAAAAGCGCAATCGGTTTGACTTGCTAGATGATCATGTTCGTGCTGGGGTGAACTATTTTGCCACCTCTCAAGAGATTGTTTGTGAGTGGAGGCTGATGGGGGAAGAGACACTGGAGTTTGAAAATGAGAAGAAGGTGTTTGCGGAGGAAAAGGAGAAGTTTAATGCTGAGCAGAAAGGTTTGTTATGGAGAGTATCTGATGCAGAGCAGAAACTTGCTCAAGAGAAACAGGCCAATACTGATAAACAAAAAAATTGGGAGGCTGCCTGTGAGCGCACTAATGCAGAAATGCAAACTCAACGTGATGCTATTATCAGGTTATCTGGTGAGAAGAAGAAGATTAGCGACGAAGCTGAGCAAGCGCGTGTTGCGTTTGAGAAGAAAGAGGCGGCGTATGTTGAGCGTATAGCTGCATTGGAGGAGTTTGTTGAGAAAAAGGTTGCTGAGTGCAAAGCCTCTGAACTCCTTACTGAGGAAGTATCTGCCGATTGCAAGTGGTTGCTTTCGCGCGCGGTGCCCTTGGTAACTTAATTTGTTTGTGTTGACTTTCGGTTTATGTTAATTGCTTTTCTTACGTTGCTGTGTGTTTCTCGCAGATTGCTGACCGGATAGTGAAATCTCATGAGCTTGCCAGCTACATGTTTGAGTTGGGTAAAGCGGGGTACAACAGCGGTCGGAAGGATGGTTATAGCGAAGGTAGGGCTGCAGCTGTTAATAATGAGAAGGACTATCATTTTGAGCTCTACAAGAAAGACTGTACTGGTGCTTATGCCGTGAAGCGGAAAGAGTTTGCCTCTTTGGAGTTTGGAGTTGTTAAAGCTGCCCAAAAGTTGGCTCGGAAGCCTGATGGTGTTGCTTTGCTTAAAAAGGCCCTTGGAGATGGAGATGGCGCTGGTCCTAGCCATCCGGAGTGAAGGAGTCCGGCTTGTATGCCGTGTATGGGCCTTGATGGCCTTGTAACCCACTAGACAATTTATGGAACAATTTACTTTATGTTTTCGTGAACAATTTTACTTATGGCTGTTGTACCTGCGACATGTTTTGCTATTGTTGGCACGTTTAATGCGTGATATGTAATTAAGTTTCTCGTGAATTTTGTTTATCGTTACAATATGTGCATGTGTGATTACTTTGATTCAGGTATCACGAATGAATGATGGCGCTGACAGGTTGTGTTGTGTTAATTACAACGTTTTATTCTATCATTTATGTGCGCATGTTAGCTCGTGAATACGAAGTGATCGAGTTTACAGGTTATTGTGTGGACCCAGCTGTGTTCAGCTTTGGGGGTCTTTACAATGTTTATTTACCATGTGTTCGATGCTTTCGTGTTTGTGTGGGCACGGAGTATTTATTTTGCGGTTTTTAGGCTTTAGTTGTGTTTTTGACCCGACTGTGCACTTGTTTGTGACAGGCCTTGGAGGTCTACAACGTTTCCAAATGGTCGAGCCATTGATGTTTTCGTGTATGCCCGAAGTAATATATGCAGTTGTGACAAGAAATTCGCATGAAAAGGTATAGCCAAACACTTTTTGTATTAATGCTAACTGTGTTGGCGCGCGGCCGTTACAAGTACATAGGGAAACTTCGGTCTTTTACATGTAGCATCTTCTTAACTGTTGGGAATTCCAGGTTCTTGGAACCTCTTTGTCGTCTAGGGTGCGTAACTTGTATGCCCCTTTTCCGAGTACCGCATCTACAACATAAGGCCCCTCCCACTTGGGGGCTAGTTTTCCCGGTTTTTCGGCGTTAGATGCCTCATTGTCCCTCAGGACGTAATCTCCCGGGTTGAAGGTGCAGATGCGGACTTTGGAGTTGTAATACTTTTCCAGCTTTGTTTTGTACTTCGCTTCATTGATAGCCGCCATCTCTCTCCTTTCTTCTAGAAGATCAAGGTCTAACCTCCTTTCTTCCTCGTTGTTGATCATGTTCATGGAAAGCATTCTTGGTGATGGCAGCCCGATCTCTGCTGGTATCACAGCCTCGGACCCATAGACTAAGCTGAACGGTGTTTCACCGTTGCTTGTTTTGGGCATTGTCCTATGGGCCCACAGGATGCTGGGCAATTCGTCGACCCAACCTCTTCTTTTCTCTCCTAGTCGTGCTTTGATACCATCTACGATGCTCTTGTTGACGACCTCTACTTGACCATTCCCCTGCGGATGCGCAACCGAGGAGAAGGTATGCTCTATTTGTAGCTCTTTGAACCATCGTTGAAGATCTTCTGCAGCAAAATTCGTCCCATTGTCGGTGATAATTCTCAGAGGTAGTCCAAATCTGCAGATTATCTATTCCCAGATGAAACGTCGTACTACGATGGATGTGGTTGACGCCAGTGCCTTCGCCTCTACCCATTTTGTAAAGTAGTCAACCGCGACTATAATAAATTTCACTGCACCCGGGGCTTCGGGGAAGGGGCCAACCATATCTATTCCCCATTGTTGAAACGGCCATGCCGTTGTTACGGGGACTAGCTCGTTCTTGGGACGCATCGTCTTTGGGGCATGTCTCTGACACCCGCTGCATTTTCTCAGAACCTTCACTGCGTCTAGGTGCATTCCGGGCCAGTAGTATCCGGCATTCATCACTTTTGCTACAACCATTCTCGGTCCGGCATGAATGCCGCAGATCCCTTCATGCACTTCTCTGATCAAGTAGTTCGCGTCCTCCGGGTCGACGCATCTCAACAATGGCCCGAGGTATGACTTTCGGTACAAGATCCCATCTACCATTTGGTAGTGTTCGGCTTTGTATTGGACCTTTCTTGCCTCAGCCTTGTTTTCTGGCAGTATCCCAGATTGAAGATACATGATTATGGGGGTCATCCAGGATGTCGTCCCCAACTGAATAACATTCACTTGTCTCAACGGTACCGATGGGTTGCTCAAGACTTCGATGCGCACATCCTTGGCCAAATGCTGGAAGCTTGTAGATGCTAACTTACTCAGTGCGTCGGCTGGTTTATTCTCACTTCGATTGATGTGGTGCACTTTGTAAGAATGAAAGTTATGTAGCCATGCTTTCGCTTGGTTTAGGTATAACGCCATTACATCTCCTTTGGCGTCATATTGGCCATTAATCTGCCCAGCTACTAACATGGAGTCCACATGCGCCTCTATGTGCTTGACTCCCATCTTTATCGCTAACCTCAGACCGGCGAGGAAGGCTTCGTATTCGGCTTCATTATTCGTGCTCTTGAAGTCTAACCGGATGGCATACATAAATTCATGTTTGTCTGGACTCACCAGTCTAAGTCCTGCGCCTGCGCCGTCCTCGTTGGACGCGCCGTCTGTATACAGTAGCCACGGTTCTTCCGAATGTTGCCTCTCAGCTCTTTCCATTGCCTTGCACTCCCGGTCCTTGTCATCAGGCACTTCTGTCATGAAATCGGCCAACACCTGGCCCTTGATTGCTGGTCTTGGCCTGAACACCACATTATGGCCTCCCAGTTCTATCGCCCATTTTGCTAATCTTCCAGAAATCTCGTGCCTTGCAAGGATGTTGCCGATGTTGTAATTTGTTAAGACATGAATGACGTGATTGGCGAAATATCTGCGCAGCCGTCTTGATGCATGGATTAGTGCTAGCACTAGTTTTTCCATTATGGCATACCGGGTTTCTGGGTCCGTCAGAGTGCGGGACACATAGTAAACCGGTGTTTGGACGCCTTGGCGGTCGATGAGTAAAATGCCCCGACTGCTTTGTCAGATGCTGACAGATATAATACCAGAGCATTTCGCTGGGTTTAGCTTGATACTTACTCCGCGCAATGTGTCAAACATTTTTTGGATGTTCATCAGCATCGTATTCTCTTCTTTGCTCATGATGACTAAGTCATCCATATACACTTCGATGTATTTGCCGATAGCATCGTGGAACGTTTCATTCATCAGTCTCTGATAGGTCGCGCCCGCATTCTTTAGACCGAAAGGCATCTTGGTGTAGCAGTATAGCCCTGTCGGTGTGCGGAATGCGGTTTTGTCTTCATCTTGCACAGCCATCTGTACCTGGTGGTACCCCTTGTAACAGTCAAGGAAACATTTCCATCGGAAAGTTGCCTGCGAATCAATATTTTCATCGATGTCTGGTAAGGCATAACAGTCGCGCGGACACGCCTTGTTTAGATCCTTGTAATCTACACACATCCTCCAACTGCCATTCCCTTTTTGCACCATGACGGGGCTCGCCACCCAAGTTTGGTACCGGACTTCTCTGATGATGCCTGCATTCAGCAGCTCCGTGACTTGTTCTTTCATGGCATCGTGCTTTATGTCTCCTAAATGACGTTTGCCGTGTACTACAGGTTTGGCGGCCTCTGAGACGTTAAGTCTGTGCTCTGCTATATGCCGTGGAACACCGGTCATGTCAGCTGGTGTCCAGGCGAACACATCCATATTTTCGAATAGCAACTTTTTTAGTGTTGCGCGCGTGAGATCAGACATTGCGGGCCCCAAGGTGATTGGTTGTTCTGGGTATTTGCTGTTTAACACCCATTTTTCAGCCTCGGCGCGTGGTACATATTTGCTTGCCTTTGCTGGCCTGATTTCGTCTGTTGCCAAGACTTCTTTGCTTGCGTAGATCAGTGCTACCCCTGTCTCTGTTGGGAATCCCACGGCTGAGTGTGGGCCAGAGCAAATCATGCTGAAGTCTCCCTGAGATTCTCTTCCAAACAAAATGTCATGTCTTGAGTGTGCTGGTAGTACCATGAACGTAACCTCTTCCGTTCTTGAATTTCTTCCATCTGATAACAGCACTGGGAATGATATTTGGCCTAGAGAAAAAATGGCTTCATTGTAGAAACCGGTCAGCGGGTAGTCTATCGATTCCAGGCGCGCTTTGTCCTCTTGGTCAAATTGATTAAAACATTGTTCGTAGATGATATCTGCAGTGCTCCCTGGATCTATGAAGATGTAATCAGTTTGGTAGTGACCAATTACACCAGATATGACTATGGGCCTTCGTTCTCTCGGACCTCCTCTTACCACGGGGAAAACAACTTGTCTCTCGCGCCAAGAATCAGCTTGTGTGCGCTTGTTATAATTTTTCCTTGGCTTTCGTGGACCTCCCTGAACCATGTGGGTTTCTAATTTCCGGAGTTTTTTGTTATCTGGCCCTTCTTCTCTTCTTTGAATCTGGCGGTAGTCACGCTTTCCACCTTTTATTAGATGAGTGAGCTTTCCGTCTCTTGAGGCCCTTTCGATCTCCTGCTTAAGGCTGAAGCAGTCATCGGTTAAGTGGCCTGTGTCTTTATGAAACTCGCAGAAAAGGTTTGGGTCTTGGCCCCTCTTGTTTCACATTTGTAGCGGTGGCTTGAACTGGTGGTTCTCAGTGGACAAGACTTCCGAAGGGGTTTTTGTTAGGGGTGTCCACTGTTTTTCTCTGTTTTCTCCTTTCACCTCTTTTCGATGCGCTATCTGATTGATTGTATGGCGCACGTCCTCCTTTGTTGGGCTTCTTTCTCTGTGACCGGATGCTCTCCATGGTTGGTCTCTGCCTTTCTTGTTATGCCGTTCGTTTTGGTTGTATCCGCGCTGACGGTGGTCATCACCGGTCAACTGTTTGTCGGTTTGCGCAATGGTTTTGGCTGCCTCAATGAAGGTTTCCCAATCCTTGGGGCCTCCATCTCTTCCCTTCACTTGCTTGATCAAGTCGTCGCACTTTACTGCCCTCATAAAATGTGCGCGCATCATCTTCTCGCCTACATCGCCAATCTCCAAACATTCTTTGTTATACCTCGTAATGAAATCTTCCACGCTTTCATGGTCTTTTCTCCATATATTCAAACAGTCTGCCGGATCTCTAGTATGCCTGCGCTGTTGGGAGAAGTGTGCAAGGAATTTGTCTAGAAAATCGACCCATGACTTGATTCTTCCTGCTGGTAGGCTGTCAAACCAAACGCGCGCTGCGCCGACGAAGGTTTAAGCGAAGAGGTGACACCAAGTTGGTAAATTCCATCCGCCTGTTGCTCCAGCACCGTTAAAAACTTGGAGGTGATCATCCGGGTCTGTCAAGCCGTTGTATTTGCCCACGTTGTGTGGCAGTTTCATTTTGTCGATAGCGGTTGTGGCGATCTCTTTGATGAATTTTGAATTTTCAGCCATGTCGTCAGGACGATAGCTCAATGTGTAATCATGTTCTGCTTTTGGGTTATAACCTGCGCGCTAGTGAGGTTTGTATGCTTCATGTTCTGGCGGCAGTCTGCTGAACACTGTGTTTTCTTTGTATGTCTCGTCGTCTTCCTCTTTATAGTTATCGAGCTCGTCGTTTATGTTGCGCGGACCTAAACGACTTTGTATTGGCTTCCTTGGTGGATGAGAATACTGCACGTAGTTGCTTTCCGTTTCGCCGTAAGTGTCGCGTGTGTCCTGTGCACTTGGTTTTCTGATGTTTGGCACAGGTCCTTTTTCTGGACGCAAGTTCCACGCATTGGTCTGCTGAGTTGTGTGCATACTCAGAGACCTTTGCGGTGGGGTAACAAATGCGGACTGGTTGGCTTGTGCTTGGAGCAAAGCTTGTTACGCGCTGAGTTGTGTATAAACAAGATTTATAGACGCCATTTGTTCGGCATACCAGGAAGCCAGAGTTTTTCCTTCGGGTAGCCCTAAAAGTGCAGTTGTGCTTGTTCCGATGGAGCTGAGGGGCCAGCTCCATGGCTTGGTGTTTGCACTGGTGGGGGTGTTTGTTGGACTACCCCAGACGGAGGTTGGAAAGTGGCTCCGTTTGTAGTCTGGGTGATGATCCTAGGCGGAGGTTGGAAAGTGGCTCCAGTTGTGGTTTGGCTAACAACCCTGGATGCACTTCCAAAGATACTAGGAAAATCGTTGTTCATTTGCCCTTCTTGGATGATTTCGTTCCTTTGGCCCCTTTGGACGTGTGCGGTGTGCGAAATGAGCTCAAAAGAAGAAACTTCTCCGTCCACCTGGTGGGAAGGGTTTGTTTCAGTCATTTTGAAGAGTGTTTCAAACGAAAAGGAGACGAAATAGATTTGCAAAAACTACGGTGGGCGCCAATGATGAAACACTGGTTAACACCGAGGTGAAACTAGCTTATTCGTCTCTTTTGTGGGGTTCAATCTCCTTCGTTACTTGCCAAATGACAGGTCCTGCAAAACAGCAACACCGTTAGCTCGTTAAGAGGGGAATATGGGGGTTTCCCTCTTAACCGGGCTCCGGCGTGAGAATAAGTTCTGTTCTGAGGAGATAAAACAGTGTGTGTTAAGAGTGAGAGAGTGGAGAATAGAATGAATTAACCTGGATGATGAAGGGTCCTATTTATAGCCGGAGGGTGAAGGAGGGAGGAGCGACCTTGCCAGCTGCTATGGGGCGCCTGCTGTCCGACCAAGGGGAATATCCTCTTGGTCTCCTCTGCTGTGGTCAGGGTAGTGGTACACGTGGCGCGCCCCTAGTTGTCCATGCTGGAAACATCGTACCGCTGTTGTCGGTCTGCTCCTTGATTTGCTGCAGGTCTACATGGCGCTCGATGGATGGTGACACGTATTGTCCTTTATGTCGGAAGGAGCATCTTTGGTGCCATTTTGACGTATTCCAGAAACTTCTAGAAGCTTCTGGATTCGCTTGCTGATGCAGACGCCATGTAGGATTGAAAAGTGGTGTGGTCCTTGCCATGTGGGCAAGGAATTGGGACCATACCTCTTCACTGTACTTATGATTTCAATAGTTTGATACTTTGTTAACACTAATAATATTTTACACTTTTATTAACTAAAACCCCTCAAAACACACCATACATAACGTGGTATATTAAGGTTTGGATTTTATGCTAAGCATTATAAAGTGTACTTATGATTTCAATAGTTTGATACTTTGTTAACACTAATACAGTAATACGATTAATATTTTACACTTTTATTAACTAAAACCCCTCAAAACACACCATACATAACGTGGTATATTAAGGTTTGGATTTTATGCTAAACATTATAAACTGTACTTATGATTTCAATAGTTTGATACTTTGTTAACACTAATTAACTAAAACCCCTCAAAACACACCATAGGTAACGTGGTATATCAAGGCTTAGATTTTATGCTAAGCAATATAAACTATACTTATGATTCAATAGTTTGATACTTTGTTAACATTAATACAGTAATACGATTAATATTTTACACTTTTATTAACTAAAACCCCTCAAAATACACCATAGGTAACACGGTATATTAAGGTTTAGATTTTATGCTAAGCATTATAAACTATACTTATAATTTCAATAGTTTGATTCTTTGTTAACACTAATACAATAATACGATTAATATTTTACACTTTTACTAACTAAAACCCCTCAAAACACACCATAGGTAACGTGGTATATTAAGGTTTAGATTTTATGCTAAGCATTATAAACTATACTTATAATTTCAATAGTTTGATTCTTTGTTAACACTAATACAATAATACGATTAATATTTTACACTTTTATTAACTAAAACCCCTCAAAACACACTACTTTCGGCCTCCAAACATTCTCAAACACCAACTCAAGAATCTCTCTCCCTCTCAATAGTTGGCTAGATAGTTAGATACTTATTGAACATGTTTTATATATTATTACATAATTTTATTAAAATTATTTTTTTAATTTACATTATTTTTATCTATCTGGAATATGTTACTTGCGTTTACTTATTTATTTACTTTTCATAAAAACAGATAACACTGACGGGCAATATAGTGTTTGTTATGTTTGTTGGTTGTGGTTCATTTTAACACTCATTTTTAATGTTCATTGTTAAATAAATATCTAATATGTGACAAATATCAAATTTTTTGGATGGAAAGTATAATTTATAATATATAAGCACAAAAATCAATTTGAACATAATATATGGATCATTTGTGTAATTTTTTTTCTATATATATGTTGGTTAGATCTCAAAGAGAATTTCATAAATATTAAGTCATGGCAACAAAGCTTCTACTACTTGGTCTACTCATTAATCTTTTCATAGTCAAAGGTTTCCTCTCTTTGTTTTTTTTTTAATAAAAAACATTATTTATGTTTGCATTAAATTTGTATAAGAAAGATAATTAACATTATAGTGTTTGTTTGAATGTAGATGCACAGTCCGTAGGCGTGTGCTATGGCCGAAACGGCAACGATTTGCCCTCCGAACGCGACGTGGTAAGCCTTTACCAAAGCAATGGTATAACCAAGATGCGGATCTATGATCCGCATCAACCTACTCTTGAAGCACTCAGAGGAACCAATATCGAACTCATGATTGGCGTCCCTAACGACGCTCTTCAATTGCTCAACGACCAAAATGCCGCAAACACATGGGTTCGAGACAACATCCAAAACTACCCCGATGTCAACTTCAAATACATAGCCGTCGGAAATGAAGTTGATCCAAATAACGAAAACAGTCAATACGTAGGCTTCCTACTCCCCGCCATACAAAATGTTTATAATGCGGTTAGAGCCGCGAACCTAGGTGACCAAATTAAGGTGTCCACCGCAACCTACACCGGACTTTTAGGGTCCTCGTCTCCACCAAGCAATGGCGCGTTTAAAGACAACGTGCAAGGGTTTATCGACCCGATAATAAGATTTCTAGCACAAAACAACTTGCCAATGCTTGCCAATATCTACCCTTACTTTAGTGACCCGGGCAGGAATCTCCCATACGCGTTGTTCACCGCGACACAACCCGTGGTGAATGACAACGGTCGTCAATATTCCAACCTTTTTGACGCCATCTTAGACGCTCATTATGCGGCTCAAGCGCGACATGGAGGCGAGAATGTGGAGATTGTTGTGTCCGAGAGCGGGTGGGCTTCGGCCGAAGGCGGTTCGGTCGCAACCGTGGAAAATGCTGGAACTTATTATAGGAATTTGATTTCACATGTTAAAGGGACAAATGGAACACCATTGAAGCCTGGAAGATCTATAGAGACTTATTTGTTTGCAATGTTTGATGAAAATAATAAAGGTGGATCACCGGATGAGAAACATTTTGGGCTTTTTTCCCCAAATCAACAACCAAAGTATGGTCAACTAAGCTTCAATTAGCACCACTTGATCAACATTGTAGAACATATCAAGTATATAAAATAAAGGGTTGCTTTGTTATGTATCTTGTATCAATAAAAACTTCAACTTATTTTAATATTAAATGCTCTTAAATAATTTTTTTTGTTTGTTTATGTGCTACAAAATAAAGTGTTAGCTATATATGAAGATAAGTAATAATAAAAAGGAGTTAACTGTCATTTTCGTCCATTTGATTTGTTAACTTTTGCCATTTCAGACAAATTTTCAAAAATGCACCAGTTTCCTCATTGACATACTGGAAACATGCCACTTCAGTCCAAAAATTAAAACCCAGTTAAGTCAGACAGGTTAAAGGAAGAGTATTATACTATTATTGTCAATTCATAAAATAAGGTGAAAATAAAAGATATATGAATTGACAATACTACCCTTCATTTAACATGTTTGACTTAACTGAGTTTTAATTTTTGGACTGAAGTGGCATGTTTCCAGTATGTTAGGGAGGAAACTGGTGCATTTTTAAAAATTGACCTGAAATGGCAAAAGTGAACAAGCTACAGGGACGAAAATGGCAGTTAACTCTAATAAAAAGCCTAAATGATCTAGACAATTAGGATAGGTAGAGTATTGTATCCATGAAGAGTATTAAGTTAGTATTATACGACTTGTTTGATTATGATTTAACTTAGTTACAAGTTTTATGATGAATTGTTTAATCGGTTACATAGACGTAATTTAACTTAATCATATGATTATTCTAAAACACAATCCATGTACTTACACACCAAAAGTCTGATCCTTAACTAAAATAATTAAGGATTAACATAAGAATCGATCACGCAAAAACGAGTAGAAATCACATGTATATGATTAACACTTGTTCAAATGTTTAAACACAGACATCATTCAATAAGTTGGATAACCACTTGTTAACTTGGTTTTTGATGTACACTAGCATTAATGACCCACACTTTGCGGCGGGGTCATTAAACAGAACAAAAAGTCGACGTAAAAACGGTGAATCACACACGCGTGTTGCAGTGTGTTAACCTGAAAAACTTAAACCGAAACGTAGAAAAGAATAACTAAGTCGACTTAGGACCCGCACATCGTGAAATAACTTAAAAATGTCGAGTCACACATGCGCGTTGCACGTGTTAACTCTCAAGATTTAGATCAAAACGTAAAATAACAAATTTGTAAAAGATGAAGAACAGTATTAGAGAAGAAAATTGAAAGTGAAAAAGTGTTGCAGTAAAAAATAAAAATTGATTTTTGATAAAGTTGTAAAAGAAGGAAATTGTAAGGGTAAAAAGTATAACAAAATTGAATAATGATCTTGTCTTACAATCCAAAGTTCGTAAATAATATATGGTTAATATTCAATTACTTATACATTGACATAACATATGTTGTGTGATTAACTAACCTTAGATACGAATCATAACAAATTGTACCAATGAGACATCTACTACACATCATACACCCAAGTTAAACATCACAAGAATAAATACATATCCAAATTGTCAACAAACATCAAGTGGTGCATCAAAGTTAAACAAACTATAACCATCAAGGAATCATAGTAATTAAAATTACATGTAAAAGAATTAGAATTAACACTTTGTTCTAGCTGTTAAAACAATAAGGGAGCTAAAAGCTTCCTCGGGGTAACTGCAAGCAAAGAAGCACCGTTAGCCTTAGCGCGAGAGGTGGCCTCCTACGTTTGGACTTCGGCATGAGAATCAGTAAAGGGTTCCCAAGAGTACACAAGTTGGAGATAATAAGTGTAGTGAGAGAATTCTAGAGAGAGTGGGAGTGAATACCTTTGTGAGATGTGAGGAGTGTTCTTATATAGGCAGGGCTTCCTGTTTGATGAACAACCTCCTTTACAGCTCACATTCCCATTAGGGCAAGTCTTATCCTCCATGATGTAATATGTACATGTTGTCTTATCTTTTTAAAAGTACAGAGTTTGTGTGTTTGAAGGAGACTTTTATATGCTTTTGGATAATGTCACATCATGTTGACTTTCCGGCCTTGGAAATTGAGATGTGTATAGTTGAGCTTCCGGCTTCTATCGCATGCCCTCCAGCTTCCTGCTTGTCGCTTCCAGCTCAGCTGAGTGGGAGCTTCCAGGCACCCACGTCATCACCAGCCGACCATTCTACTTGTTTATTAGGCTGAAAAATAAATTTGACTTCCTTGGGCTCCACCATGTGGGCTCTTCTACTTTGTTTGTTGGGCTGAATATAAATTTTGATCTCCATGGGCTCAACCTTGTGGGCTGGAATATTAGCCTCTTAAGAGCATTTTAAGTATTAAATTTTATGCCAAATCCATCTTTAATTCTTTGATTCGACATCTTTAGCTTTTCATCGTATTCGTTAGCCGTTTTCCTCGTTTTTTCCTTGATACCTATAAACTATAAAAACAAATACAAGTAACAGATTTTATAGATATATCCATGCGTTTAATAAAAAAATATATATAAGTGCATGATTAATGCAACCCTTCGAACGGGTTAGACTCCAAACAAAGATGAGAGAACGTAATATACTTTGATCCAGTTTTTCTACATTTTTTTATTCCATGTAGAACCATTTGAATATGCAAACAACCAGGGGCGGACTCACCCTTTGGCCAAGGTGGGCGGTCGGCACCCCTTGAAAAAAAAAAAGAGTTAAATGCTATTTTAGTCCCTGTGGTTTGGACCATTTTGTCAGTTTAGTCCAAAGGTTTCGTTTTTCGCCTGTGGGTCCAAAAAGGTTTCACCGTTGCCATTTTAGTCCACTGGATTAATTTCATCTATTTTTTTTTGTTAACGAGAAGGGCAATTCAGTCATTTTATATGGCCAAATTGCCTTTCTGGTTAACAGAATTACATATAAAATGACCGAATTACCCTTCTCGTTAACAGAAAAATGGATGAAGTTAACCCAGTGGGCTAAAATGATAACAGTGAAACCTTTTTGAAACTACAGACGAAAAATGAAAAATGAAACCTTTGGACTAAACTGGCAAAATGGCCAAAACCAAAGGGACTAAAATGACATTTAACTCAAAAAAAAATTAGTGTATATTTTAGTCAAAAAAATCCGACCACATCTCTTGAAAATATGGTTAAACACTTTATCTGCACCTCCAGCAAATAATTCCTGAGTCCACCGCTGCAAACAACTGAACAAGAAAGGTGTTCTGCAAGTATGGAGATCATGCAATACATGAATGAATTCAAACGTGACCTAGTGAAGTTACAACCATGCATACACGTAAATAAATGTGGAAACATAAAACATGTTAAACTAATAGAAACATGGGCTATGTGGCCCTGTGGGTGAATCTGGGATCGTGGCAGGTGACTTGTATCAATAATCTTAATTATGGCATAAACGAGTTTATTCATTTGCGATCTACTTAAGATCAACTTACTAAAAGTTTGAACCGAGCCTATCTTGTAGTGAATTACTAGCTAAAAGCTCGATATCCAATCTTGCTTAAACTAATATGAGTTCGATATTTGATTTATGTTAGCGAGTTTAAATAAGCCTATTACTTGTACGAATATAACAATATTTGTATAATATACAAATAGGGGAAGATTCATTGGGGAACACTAAAAAAGTGGGGAACAGCGGGGAACCGACTCAAACGAACTCCGATTGGACTCATTCCAGCGGCGTTGGAACCGGCTCGTCGAACCCTAACTAAGATCTCTTAACCCCAAACCCTAAATCCTAACTCTTAAACTCTAAACCCTAAAGCTAAAAAATAAGGCTAAAACCTAAGCTAAACTGTAAAATCTAAACTATAAACCCTAAAAGCTAAACCCTAAAGGCTAAACCTAAAGCTAAACTCTATAGCTAAACCCTAAAGCTTAATATATTTAGGGTTTAGGGGTTATGATTTAGGGTTTAGGGTTAAGAGATCCTAGTTAGAGTTCGATGAGACGGTTCCAACGCCGCTGGAATGAGTCCAATCGGAGTTCGTTTGAGTCGGTTCCCCACTTTTTTAGTGTTCCCCAATGAACCTCACACTATACAAATATATATTATTATGATAAAAAAGAAACTATATAATATATATTATACATTCTATATTCTATATTATATTTTTATATATGTATTTAAAAAAATCAAAATTATGCATACACAGAGTTTATATAATATTTAAAAAATCAAAATGAACTCTTTTTTTTTTACAAGAAGGACTCCAATTTTATTATCTGCTTCTAGGCTCCAAAAAACTGCCCTGGGCCAACACCTCACAATCTATGTTTTTCTAACACTCTCTGTTGCATTTGTAGCGGAATGTAAGTGTACAATATGTTTATAGTGTAATTCAATATAGGTTGCAGATAGCCCATAGCACCAGCGGCGGATTTACAGAGGGGTCAGGAGGGTCCGTTGACCCTCCGGCCGGCGATATCAGTAGTATACCGAAGTACTTAAAACAAGCAAAAAAATAGTTTGACCCTCTTGATTTTCTCTGAAAAAAGTATTCAAAGTTAAGAAAGAAGGGTAGTTTCAAAATTTTTCGGCCGGAAATCGGTGGCTGGTGGCGGCACTGCGCAGTCCGGGGAAGTTGTTCAGCAACGGTAAGTACGCGGAAGAACAAAGAAAAAAGAAAGTGATTAAAGAGTTTTGTTATTATATATATTTAAATGATTTTTTATTATGGGCTTTTTGAGCCTTTATCTATTTGAAAGCCCAAATATTACTGTCATATTTAATTTCTTAACCTAGTGATTAAGCACACAGCTATTTAGCTTGCCGCCGACTGGTGCCATACCGCCTTGCATACTTCTACAACCTACCATTGGCTTGTTTCATATTTTTACAGTTTACTCCATCTCAATTCTCAAGATAAGGTTTTCGAACTTAATAGCTTTATTTATTTCGCTTTTTATTAATAGAGTAAATTACAAGTTTTGTCCTTTATATATGTCTCAAATTGCAGGTGCTGTCCTTTAAACCAAAACTTGACAGGCGATGTTCTTTGTGTTTTCAAAATCTTGCACGTTTTGTCCTTTAGGCCAAACTTAGTTAGATTTTTTAGTTAAATCTGGTATCAAGGGGCTATTTTGTCATTTTATCTCCTCAGGGACTATTCTGTAAAATATCTTATATTTAGGGGCTAGTTTCTAAAAAATAAAAAGATTATAAAGAAGCCCTCTCTCTCTCTATCAGACGTGCTCTCTCTCTCGACTCCAACTTTCTCAGATCTGGAGGGTGGCTTTAGCGGTGGTGACGGAATTGGTGGTGGTAGATTAGATTGAAGGTGGGTACGTGGTTGATAGTGGTTGTTGGCGGCGGTGGAAGTGGATGGTTCCAGATGGTGGAAGATGGGTGGTTGCAGATGGTGGAAGATGGGTGATTTCGTCGGAGGTTGCAGATGGTGGAAGATGGGTGATTTCGTCGGAGGTTGCAGATGGTGGAAGATGGGTGATTTCGTCGGAGATGGGTGATTTCGTCGTCGGAGGTTGCAGATGGTGGAAGATGGGTGATTTGGGGATTTTTGGGGGATGTTGGTTGTTGATTTGGAGATGGTGGAGGGTGGTGGTAGGTGGCGGTAGATGATGAAAGGCAATTGTGGTGGTGATGGCGGCGGCGGTAGGTGATGTGGAGTGGCGGTGGCAGGTGGTAGATGGTACGAGTAGGTGGGTGGTGGCAGTTACAGATGGTCTCGGTTTCTAGAGTTGCAGTGGCTCGGTTGTCGGTTTGAACTTGAATTTCTTTTGATGAATCGAATTGGAATATTGTTGCTTTTTTGTCTGCTTCTTGTTGTTGTTGTTTTGATGATGATGCAGTGGCAAAATGTAATTTGTTGTCTGGTATGATGGGCTTTTTCTTGTTGATTATGACTGAGGGTTCCTCGTGTTGTTCGGATTGATCATCATCGTTGTTGTTGTTGTGGGATCTTTTTCTTATGTTTTTGTTCTTTGAAGGTTTTTTTGAAGAAATTGCAGACTGCTGGTCACTACGTGGATCCGGTGGAGGTGGCGGCGCTGGTGGTGGTTGTCACGGCCCTCGACCCGGTTTGACCCGTTTCAGGAGCCGCGGGACAGAAAATCCCGTGGTATTTATTTAACAGCGAAAGTTTTCTTCAGGATCTTTTAAAAACTGCAATTTGTAGGTCCCTCTCGAGGATGAGATAAAACCTTATCCTTGTTATATCAAACACACTAGCGAGTGCGGAATCCAAGCTAGCATGCAACCGAGAATTTATACGAGAACAAGCACAAACACAAACACACAAGATTCACCGATTAACACCATATGTATTAATACGAATGAAGGGTCCGGTTACAAGCTCAATGTTTACAGAAGTGTTCTATAAACTCTCAAAGTGTGTGTGTGCTCTCCTGTCTCTCTCTCTGGTGTCCTACTTTCCTCACTGAAAACAACACACTACATGGGTATATATACCCGACACAGCAGGTCTGGTCGAAGGATCAGACAGATTGATCGAAAGATCATCTGTCGACCACGAAGGATGATATCCTTCGTGGTCTATCCTTCGTGGTTATCTTTCGAGCTCATCATCATCGAAGGATATAAGTAATCCTTCGATGACCATCCTTCGACTCAAACATCTTTCAACATTTTTCTAACTGTTTGGTCAAGTCAAACCAGGAGGATGGTTGACTTGGTCAAACTTACATCAACCTTACATTAAAGACATCGTTTTGTATCATGACGAAATACAGACAAAGTACAGACACAAGTGCACCAACAAACTCCCCCTTGGCTGTAGCTTTGTCTCGATCTTCGTGTCTTCAAGTCTTCAAGGCCGAGTCGAACCGAGCCGAGTTGCGTCCACACAAAGTGCATCAACAAACTCCCCCTTGGACGCTACTCGTGATGGTTCGTCTTCTATGTCTTTCATGTCGGAGGATCTTCAAAGTCTTCACGCGTCGTAAGTAGAAAGTGTATCAACAAACTCCCCCTTGGACTTAGGTAGTGTGTCAATAAACTCCCCCTTAGATTGAACTCTCCATTGAGTCATGCTCGTGAATCTTTTGACTTGACAATTCTTCAGATCCTTGTGGTGTTGATGAAGGGACAGCGGCAACTCGATCATTTTATCCTTCTAGTGCCTCCACTTCGTGTCTTCATTCCAAAGCTATTCATCGAACATGTTCTCCTCGCCTTTAGTATCTGCACATGCAAGAAAGCTAAACGCATAATGAGAACAACCGCTTGGAATATAGTTAACATTTAAACTAACGACACATATGAGATCAAATCTCAATCAAACACCAACCGACAGCAGTTTGAAAGTTTAGAAACATATTCATTTTAATCCTTTAACTTTCAAAACTCGTTAACTTCGACTGTTTATGAAGATGCAATTGTTTTCCAGCTTATAATCAGGATCTTGGGTAGGATAGACTCGAGTTCCAACATCAGTCAATCAAAAATAAACTAGAAGCAAAATCTTTTTGGATTTTATAAAGTTTATATTAAAACACACCTAAAATCTTTTTGAAATTTTTCATTTTTCAAATGTAAAGACGAAAAACAATAAATAAATATATACAAGATCATAAACTGAAAACAGTAAATAAATATCTACAGACATTCTTTTTGCGAGTTTCGAGGGTAAGAGAATCATATCAGTGTACGGTCACGCCAAAACGCTCTTGTTGTTCAATTAGTTAACATTAAGATAAGCATCCTATAACGATTATCGATATTGTTGTCCACATAAGCTCAACTTATCATTTGTAATCATGGCGAGGGGATACGTTAAGGTATAATTTATACTTACCGACCGGTGTTCATCCACATCACGACACATTCCCGTATCAAGGTATGCACGAGGGTTCATCTTACCGGTGAGTATACCGATTATCATCTGTTTGACCGTATATGAAAATGTGAGTAACTCACTTATTTTGACTGAAAACAAGCCCTATGTGATAGAATCACTTATTGATGAGGAACTTGATTTTCATATGCATGAGGGCACAGGAGCAAGTCCGTGAACAGGTCAGTACTTTCGTACAGCAGAGAGACGAACTTGACTCCCGGATAAATGTGATATTTTATCACTTATTTGTATGGACATGTGATTGTTTATCACTTATTGAGGTCGAATGCAATATGTACACGTATGTATAGTATCATGGAAGATCTAGACTTGCGTCCCCGTTATTTTTTTTTTCTCGGTAAAAGATACAACCATGATACCCAGATGATAAGCAGCATAAAGACCGAATATCTCAGAACCTCGGCAATCTCTCAAACGAAATTTCGGTACTAAGACCATATGCCAATGAATGGTTCCCACCCAGTCTTCAGTCGATTTAAGTATATATCACCCTGCACACTTTAAAATGATTGTGAGCCTACCGATACATCTTATATAGAGCTGCTTATCGTTTTTCAGTTTAGGTTTAAAGAGGCTTAGACAGACCACTGATGTACTATCATTTTCTCTTTTGCTCGCCAGGAAACTCATTTTTGATTTTCTATTGTTTTTGTGCTTTTTAAATTTTTCGATGTTTTTGGATTTTTCAAATATGGATTTACTCCCCCTAAAATCAACAAACTAAGAAAAAATTTTAAAACACAAAGGTATTTACAAAAATGACTTTCCGATGTTGGTTAACTCATGTTGTACCTCAATGCCGTTTACCAAAATTAATTTTAATCTGAAGAGATTTATCGAATTTTGGAAAAATCAGTTGGCATGTCGGTTTGCGGTGTGGACCATGACAACATTGTCTGGCCAAAGAGTGCGATAACAATTTATAAAGTAGCTTAAGTAACGACAAGTAAAGGAGAGATTAGAAATTTTAAAACCGTATCCTGCAACTGCTTCGTGCATTGCAAGGAATCTGAGTGCTCTCCCAAACTGGATATCCACCCGGTGTGGATTTCAAAGTCGATTCTTTGTAGCTACTGAGAAGTCTCTTGACAGCAACAAGATCATAAACCTTTGGGTCCGGCTGGTCTTCCACATTTCACCAGCGAAGGTTTTTGTCTTTCTCTTGAGAAGTAGTGTGCGGTTGTTCAACCCATGCCAAGGCATCCGCACACCCTGTTGGTTTGTTCAACAAACACATTTTCCTCAATCACACCACGAAGAAATGTACACTGCACGTTCATCTTGTCGATTGTGAACTTCAGACGTGCTGCAGGTGCGTACATTTGATTTGAATCTATCCTGGGGACCCGATCAAAGCTTGATTGTAAAAGGCTTTGCATTTTTGTCGAAGCATTTCAAACTCTTTCAACATACACTTCTGTTTCCCTTTCTCTTCCTCTCCATCAAAGGCAACAATTTCTTCTGTCGCCTATCTTGTGCAAGGATGCTCCACTATCAACAATCTTACGACTATCGAAAGTTCCTCCTGGAATATCCTACACACTCACTCAAAAATTAGTTGGAGAGAGGGACCCAAGCCTTTGTGGACTTGGGTCGTCCTTGATCATCAAGGAAAGTGATTTCAATCTCCTGATGATTGGGAAAAAGAACCTGCGGTGCTCCCCCTGACTGAATTACCTGTTTTGGTTTCCAAACTGTTTGTTCTTTACCAGTATTTGAATTTGTTTTTGCATTTACTGGTTTTACCGTTTTAGGTTTTGTTTGAACAGGTTTTTCTTCTTTGACCTCTGTTTTTAAGGCCTTTTCAATTACCTTTTGATTCTTTTGTTTCAACTTCTTTTCCCTTTCTTTCAAGACACGCGGGTCTTGTTTCGGGGAAACAGATCGTTTTTGGTAATTGGTTTCTTGGGGAGCCTTCAACTTTTGCAGGTATGGGCAGTATCTCACAATATGCCCAATTGTGCCACACTCAAAACACATTCTCCGCTCTACAAACCTCGGAGAAACATGTTGATGACCAGACTGAGAACCAGACAATGAACTCTGTGATCTAGATGTACTTGGACCTAAATCACATCCCTTGGTGTGTTGGGTGTAATTATTCTGATCATTTCGTTTTAAAATTCTAACTTGTTTTACAAAATCAATGTTAGATTTATTCTGAAATGTTTCCAGTTTATCTGTACCCTTTGATCCAACAAAGTTCACCTTCTGTTCTCTTTTCTTAACGGGAGCTCTTTTGTTTTGCACCTTTTGCTGCTGAACTTTAGGTGCTTGAACATTCTTGTTCTGAGCTTTCTTCCCCTGTACCTTCCCTTTTCCGGAATTAACTTGTTGTTTTCGCTCAGTTGATTGTTTTTGGTTTTCGTATTGTTTTCTAACTTGTTCACACGGAATTGGATCACATTGAGTGACGGTGACTTTGCCACTTTTGTTTCCCAAAAACTTATCAATACATCCTTCAAAAATTTGCTCAATTAAATCTTGATTTACATTTTTAATTGGAAAATCTTTGTTAGAGTAGATTTTGTCATCTCCTTTGAGCGTATACAACAAGTTATTCCTTTCACAACTAGAAACAAGGGACTCCATTCCTTTTGACATTTCAGTCTTACTCGGTTCCACTGGTGGATCACACAAGATGTGATTCTCGATTGGGATGTCTGGTGTAACCGAGTTAGACTGAGGTTTCACAATTTCTTCAGATTCATCGTCCGAAGAATCAGGATCCTCAATAATGGGAGGACTCTGTTCCTTATCACACGATGAGTCTTTCACTTTCTCAGACTCAGATTGCCCCGAGGATGATGTACCAGTTGTGAACCCGAGGCCTACTGCAAAGTCATCAAGACAGAGTGGCACAGTAGGTTCAAAACGGGGCATATCCTCGTCATCCGGCAATTTGGAGTAATTGTGATTCATTGGGGGAGGACATGATTTAAATCCATTACACTTCCTATCCCCCTTTTTCTTTTGAACATCAATAATGTGATCCAAAACATAGCGGGAATTGGAATAGCTTTCCAATTTCTGCTTAATTGTCTCACATTCACATCTAGCTGTTGCTAACTCTACCATTTGCTTTTCAATTGTGTCAATTAAATCATTGTTAGCATGTTGTTTTCTCAAAACAGCTTTTTGTAATTCAGAAACATCATGTCTTAATGACGCAATTGTTGTTTTAAATTCCTTTTCATTTCTGGTTAAAAATATGTTAGCTTCAGTTGCTTTAGCAAGATCTACAATCAATTGTTGATTGTGTTTGTGTGTGATTTCAAACTGACTTTCCTTTTCTGCATATTCTAAGCACTTTGCACATTCAACAGGATCAGAATTAGAGTCAGAATTAGTATCACATATCTGAGAAGTTTGACCTTCTACGTGAGCCATAACGGCTGTATGAAAAGAAAAAGATCCATCTGCTGTGAGAATCTTCTCCATTTCTTCTGATGTAGCATCAGCTTTCTTGATCAAGTCAGATTTCTCATTAGCATCATTCGACAAATTATCACTTTCAGAATCCACTCCCTCCTTCACATCCGATTCTGAACTGTATTCACTCACACCTGAGCTATCTTCATCAGTGTCACTACATCCTGAACTGTCATCTGTTCCTGAAGATTCACCATTGCTAACATTCTTGACAATTTCAGCATAAAACGCAGTTCCTCCTTGATTTCCACCTCCACATTGTACAGACCAGTCACACCCATCATCGGCTTTATTTGAGTTGGACGTGGATGTACTTGTTTGATTTATGAAAGGATTTTGGTTGCCTTGTTGAGGTTGGGCTTGAGGTGGTTTCCAAAAATAGGCAGTTGGATCAAATTTGGGTTGAGGTGGGGCAAGTGCTCGCAAGAATGCATTTTTGTCGAATTCTGGCTCAGGTTGTTTAGCTGATGATTGTGAAGTCGAAATCAATTGATTCCACCACTCACCGCTTGTTCCCATTTTAAAAATTAATATATTAAGTGAAAATTGATTTAAAAAAAAATTAATTTTCACAAACTATATTAAAAAATTTCGAAAGGTAACAACCTGCCGAAGGATCAAGAATCGAAAGACCTGAAAAACACAAACTGTTAGGCTTAAACAAACAAGGATCGAAAGATCAACACCTGTTCGAAAGATCAACAGGGTTCGAAAGATCACTGTTGAGTTTCGAACAATGTTTTCGAAAGATTCTCCAACGAAGGATCCTTATCCTTCGAAAATGTACTGTACACCGAAAGATGATATCGAAAGATGACTTCGAAAGACTCCCCAGTCGAAGGATCCTTGTCTTTCGAAAATGAACAGTAGACCGAAAGATGAATGTTTCGAAAAGATTCCTTGGTTCGAAGGATGATGATCTATCGAACCTCCACTGATCGAAAGATGGTCTTTCGAGTTCGAAGGATATCTTTCGAACGGTTCTGACACAGTTGACAATCGGTGACAAGTTGGTGAAAAAGTTGACGGGTTGGTGAGAAAGTATGTTCAGACCATATCTTGCAGGTCTGAATATGCAGGTCTTTCACCAACCGGGTAATGATCCCAATATTTTAATCAGTTTACAACTTCCAAAGCACAAACAAGTTCCAATATTCAAATTTTAAGATCAAAAGTGTAAAGGATCAAGAACACTATGAATATCGGTTGAAGATAAGAAGAACAAACCCAGAAATATGAATATTTCTGCAAACCGACAACACTCCGAAACCCGATTTTAACAAGTTTTTCAGAAAATATAAACTATAAAAACCCGAAAAACAGTCCGAAAAACTCTCGGTTTTAACAAGGAGAAGAGCCAAAGCTCTGATACCACTTGTAGGTCCCTCTCGAGGATGAGATAAAACCTTATCCTTGTTATATCAAACACACTAGCGAGTGCGGAATCCAAGCTAGCATGCAACCGAGAATTTATACGAGAACAAGCACAAACACAAACACACAAGATTCACCGATTAACACCATATGTATTAATACGAATGAAGGGTCCGGTTACAAGCTCAATGTTTACAGAAGTGTTCTATAAACTCTCAAAGTGTGTGTGTGCTCTCCTGTCTCTCTCTCTGGTGTCCTACTTTCCTCACTGAAAACAACACACTACATGGGTATATATACCCGACACAGCAGGTCTGGTCGAAGGATCAGACAGATTGATCGAAAGATCATCTGTCGACCAGAACGCCATCGAAAGATCATCTGTCGACCACGAAGGATGATATCCTTCGTGGTCTATCCTTCGTGGTTATCTTTCGAGCTCATCATCATCGAAGGATATAAGTAATCCTTCGATGACCATCCTTCGACTCAAACATCTTTCAACATTTTTCTAACTGTTTGGTCAAGTCAAACCAGGAGGATGGTTGACTTGGTCAAACTTACATCAACCTTACATTAAAGACATCGTTTTGTATCATGACGAAATACAGACAAAGTACAGACACAAGTGCACCAACAAACTCCCCCTTGGCTGTAGCTTTGTCTCGATCTTCGTGTCTTCAAGTCTTCAAGGCCGAGTCGAACCGAGCCGAGTTGCGTCCACACAAAGTGCATCAACAAACTGCAATTTTCCGATTTTATTTCACAACTCGGGATAAAATCCCGGTAATTTACAATCATAAGATTTCACAGAGAAATCTTTTTATTTTACAAAACATGTTTCCTTATTTTATATTGAGCCACTTCCTTAAGCTTGTAGTGCTTCTCGGCACTTTTCCTTGAACACAACAGATCACCTGAAACATGTTTGAAAAATGTTTTGTCAGCGGGAAATACTGAGTGAATCATTCATTTTACTAAAACGACTCGTTTGTTATAATTTACAGTATTAAGAGCGATTACAATGTTTCTATATCATCCAACTACCCTCGGTATTTGTCACTCGACTCGTTTCTGTGACTATGGTCATATCACCCATTGGCTAACTCGTTGTCCAATGGTGAAGATTATCAAGTAATGTATACAAAACCCCACATACCGGCTGTAATATGGAGATTACAAAGACTTAATCCCTGTAATTATAACTTTGAAAATAAATATGATTTTGAAAGTACTTTGATAAAAAGAGAATGACTCACATTGCAGATTTAATTCGAGCAGAGCCTAGCCTACTGATTAGCCTTTTAACCTAAATTAATAACATGCACACAACTCGGTTAGTAACTTAATACATCATTTACGATAACTCACGAGATTAAAACCTTCACAACGAATGACAAAGTGCGATACTTAAACATCCATTGAATTAACAACGAATGACAAAGCATAAACCCTAATGTGGGCAACACTTAAACATCCATTAGATAGTTTAATCGATCGGACATTGAATCGTATCAGCGATCGAGTTATTACCCTGATTTGCGGCAGCAATTAGTGATCCGTGTGTGTTGTGAGACTGTTTATGCTATAACTCAACGTACAATTCGAATTTGAACGTCGAACGAACACTCAATTGCATGAAACAGACTGCTCTATTTATACATGAAAAACCGTCCCCTCGCGCCACGCGAGAGTTTATCTTGTTCGCGTCGCGTGGCGCGAGAGACCTAAGTCTACTATAGGGTTGCTTCGTGTCTGTATAGCTCAGCTGAGTTGGTTTCGCGTTATTTTGAATTTTTGACAACAAACTGTATGGATATTACCGATTAGGGTTTACCCCCCCTGAGTTTTAGGGGCCCTGATCCTGATTCCGATTGTTCTGAAAATTTTAGGGTTTGTGCAGAATCACTTGGGTGTCTCAATTAGGGTTTCCTATTGGACAATTAAAATAATAATTAGGACTTTTTAATACGAGTTGTTACATAAAAATCTCGTCCTCGAGATTTACTGGAATAAATGAGGATACTTTCGCTTCATCTCTGATTCCAGCTCCCAAGTGTATTCAGCTCCTCTCTTTGAATCCCACTTGACTTTGACAAGTACTAGTCGTTTGTGTTTGAGAAATTTGATCTTTCGATCTTCTATTTGTAATGGCTTCTCCACAAACTTTAACTTTTCGTTTACCTCTATATCTCGAAGAGGTACTACCAGTGATTCGTCTAATAGACATTTCTTGAGGTTGGATACATGAAATACATCATGTACTCCAGCTAATTCTTCTGGTAGTTGTAAACGATAAGCAACTGGTCCTATACGTTGGATCACTGGAAATGGTCCTACGTATCGTGGACTTAACTTTCCTTTCTTACCAAATCGAACTACTCCTTTCCAAGGTGAAACTTTTAATAGTACCTTGTCTCCAACTTGAAATTCAAGTGGCTTACATCTATTGTCTGCATAACTCTTCTGACGATCTCTAGCTGTCTTTAGTCTTTCCTTGATTTGAGTAATCTTGTCAGTCGTCTCTTGCACTATTTTAGGACCTGACAATTGACTTTCTCCTATTTCTGCCCAACAAACTGGAGTTCTGCATTTTCTTCCATACAATGCTTCGAATGGGGCAGTTTCAATACTTGAATGATAACTATTGTTATAGGAGAATTCGATCAGAGGTAAGTGATCATCCCAGTTTCCACCAAAATCTTTCACACATGCTCGGAGCATGTCTTCTAGAGTTTGGATCGTCCTTTCACTTTGTCCATCTGTCTGAGGATGATATGCCGTACTTAAATTTAGTCGAGTTCCCATATCTTCTTGGAAACTTTTCCAGAAATGAGAAGTAAAACGACTATCCCTATCTGATACAATGGAGAGTGGAACTCCATGTAGGGACACTACTTCGTCTACATACAACTTTGCCAATCTTTCCATGCTAAAGGTTTCTTTCATTGGTAGAAAGTGAGCAGATTTGGTTAATCAATCCACAATTACCCAAATTGCATCATTACCTTTTCTGGTTTTGGGTAACTTAGTAACAAAATCCATTGTTATGAGTTCCCATTTCCATACAGGCATTTCTAATTGTTGTAATAGACCTGAAGGTTTCTGGTGTTCTGCCTTAACTTGTGAACAAGTAAGACACTTAGAAACATATCTAGTTATATCCTTTTTCATGCCTATCCACCAGAAATTCTTTCTTAAATCTTGGTACATCTTATTGTTTCCTGGATGTATGGTATACCTAGATTTATGAGCTTCTTCTAGAATCTTATTTCTTAATTCTCCCTGTTTAGGTACCCAAATTCTGCTTTTGTGGAATCTCCAAATTCCATCAGCTCCTTGTTCTAATTCCTTTATTCGTCTTTTCATTCCTTCAGCATCATCCTTGATTGCTGTTTCTTGAATATTCTTCAATTGTTCCATTAAATCTAACTGTAGATTTAACCTAAGAGCACGAACTCGTCGTTGTTTCTCATGGTACTTACGATTTAAGGCATCTGCAACTACATTTGCCTTTCCTTCGTGATACTGAATATCACAGTCGTAATCACTTAGGATTTCCATCCATCTTCTTTGCCTCATGTTTAACTCTTTTTGCCCAAATATATATCTTAAACTTTTATGATCTGTATAGACAGTAAACTTACTTCCGTACAGATAATGTCTCCAAATTTTCAGGGCAAAAATTACGGCTCCTAATTCTAAGTCATGAGTCGTATAATTTTCTTCGTGCTTTTTCAATTGTCTTGAAGCATACGCAATTACCTTCTTGCGTTGCATCAGCACACGTCCAAATCCTAGTTTTGAAGCATCACAATATACTTCAAAATCTTCAGTTCCTTCTGGTAAGGCTAGGATTGGTGCATTGGTTAATTTATGTTTCAAGATCCTAAAAGCTTATTCTTGCTTAGGTCCCCATTCAAACTTAACTGCTTTACAGGTTAGCTTAGTTAATGGTACAGCTATCTTGGAAAAATCCTTAATAAACCGTCTATAGTATCCAGCTAATCCTATAAAACTTCTAATTTCCATTGCGGATTGTGGAACTTTCCATTTGGTAATTGCCTCTATCTTCGCAGGATCTACATGAATACCTTCATGATTCACCATGTGTCCTAAGAATTGCACTTCTTGCAACCAAAATTCACACTTCGAGAATTTGGCGTACAATTTTTCTTTTCTTAATAAAGTTAAGAGTACATGCAGGTGTTGACAATGTTCGTCCTGACTTTTTGAATAAATAAGTATACCGTCTTTGAAGACAATTACAAATTTATCCAAATACGGTTTACAGATCCTATTCATCATGTCCATGAATGCAGCAGGTGCATTTGTTAATCCGAAGGGCATGACTGTAAACTCGTAATGACCATACCTAGTTCTGAAAGCAGTCTTAGGTATGTCTTCTTCTTGTACCTTCAATTGATGATATCCGGAACGTAAATCGATCTTAGAAAAATATCTAGCTCCTTGAAGTTGATCGAAAAGATCATCAATCCTAGGTAACGGGCATCGATTCTTAATTGTAACCTTATTCAATTCTCTATAATCGATACACATTCTCATGGACCCATCCTTCTTTTTCACAAACAACACTGGTGCTCCCCAAGGGGATGAACTAGGTTGTATGAATCCTTTACTTAGTAATTCATCTAATTGCTTTTTCAGTTCTAACATTTCTGTGGGTGCTAACCGATAAGATGCCTTGGCTATTGGTATGGTTCCTGGAATTAGATGAATCCTAAATTCTACCTCCCTATCTGGTGGTAACCCTGGTAACTCTTCTGGGAATATATCTGGGTATTCCGAAACTACAGGAATCTCCTTAAATTCTTTTCCCTTAGTACTAATGATTACTGAAATCATGTATACTATTCCTTGTTTTCGTTCATAACTAGCAACTTTCATTACTGATATGAACTTCATGGGCTTACGTGGTTTATCTCCTGTAATCATGATTACTTCTCCGGTAGGTGCCTGAATTTCTATGGAATTCTTATCACAAAGAATTCGAGCATGGTTGGCTATTAACCAATCCATTCCTAATACAATATCAAATTCAGCTAATTTCATAGGTAATAGGTTTGCAAAGAATTTATGACCTGAAAGTCCTATTTCTACATTTTGCAAAACCTTATTTATTTTAACTGAATTTCCATCAGCCGTTTCCACTGTAAAAATCTGCCTAATGTTGGTTAAAGGTAAATTAAGAGCTTGGCAGAATAAAGTATTGATAAAACTTTGGTTTGCACCAGAGTCAAATAATACTTTGGCATACACATTATGCACTAGGAACGTACCAGCTATCACATCAGGAATCATCTCGGCTTCCTGAGTAGTTAATTGAAAAGCTCGAACATTCTTCTTGTTAGCTCCGTCGGCTGTCTTGGCTTTGTTGTCTGCTGGTTTAACCAACTTAGGGCATTCTGGTTTAAAATGTCCTTTTTCTCCACAGTTATAGCAGATCGTTGTTTTCTTTCTGCAGTCTTCTTCACGATGTCCTACCATTTTACAGAAATTGCAAGTTACACTACATCTTCCATAATGTTTCTTTTTGCAATTCTTGCAGAATGGCAGAGTTGAGGATTGTCCCGTTCCTCTTCTTTTGAAATTGCTATTATTACCCACACGAAATCCTTGGGTAATTTTCTGAGCCAGTTCCTTTTTCCTATTTTCATCTCTTGTGCGTACCAGCTCGTCAGTTAGGGTATTAGCTAATTCCACAGCATCGTCAATCGTATGAGGTCTCGCAGATTTAACGATATTGCGGATTTCACCAATCAATCCCCAAATATAGCGAGAAATGAGTACCAGTTCTGGCGAAGCCAGTGTTGGTACCACTCTAGCATATTCAAAGAATGTCGAAGTATAACCGCGACAATCTACACCTATCATTCGATGATTCAAAAACTTATTTGCCATTTGATCTTTTTCATATTCGGGACAAAATTTTCTTTCTACAAGATTCTTAAATTCTTCCCAACTCATGGCATAGGCCCTATTTCTTCCTTTAGCTTGTAACACTGTGTTCCACCATTCTAGCGCCCCTTCTTTGAAAAGATTTGACGCGTACATGACCTGTTCGTCTTTATCACATTTACTTATTGTGATTACTGCCTCGGTTTTCTCTAACCAACGTAGTGATGCAGTGGCTCCTTAGTTGCCTGCAAATTCAGTGGGTTTACAAGCAAGAAATTCTTTAAAAGTGCAACCAGGTGTTGCGGCTTTCATTTTCTTAGGGAGCGGAGCTTGCCGTGGTTCATTATCATGATTAGTATGATTACCGCCTCCGTTTACGCTATTAGTGAAGTTATCTTCAGAAATACGTTTGCTAGGAATGATTTGTTGAGGTTCGACTGGATTTTTAACAGCAGCGACTATTGCTGGCATAGCATTGGCTATTCCTTGAGCAACGATATTTTTGATATCTTGCCTAGTCATATATTGATCCCCCGGATGTTGCTCAGATTGATTAACTTCGTTAACTGGTTCATTACCAACGTTTGCCATCTGGTAATTAATTTATATAATTTATTAGTATTGAATAAATAACAATTAAACATAAAACAATCATGCAAATTTCACATACACACATATAGCCAAAACTATTGATTTCTCGATTCCCATTTTTATATAGTATGCATCAATACACACTATTTACAAAGTTTTATTTATTTTATCAACTATATTCTACTTATTTATTTTACAACCACAGTTTCCCATAAACCCCTTATCCCTCGTCAGCTAATATTAATAACGGCGCTCCCTCTCATCATACTTCCAGGAGATCTGTTCTCCTACTTCCCTGATCTTGTTTCCGGCATCCACTAGCTCTTCGCCAAAGTGGCGAAGTTCAGCTAAATTCTCATTACTCATAGGTGGATTAGGTATAGGTTCTGGGTCAAATTGAGGAAGAAAGGAATAAGGACTGTTAAGCAGGTTTTGAAACTGCCAATCATTTGTCCACCATTCGTCCATTCCCAGAGGTTGAGTGTGGATTATAGGTTCTGGGATTGCTGGTTCTAAGTTTATAGGGAGTTGAGTTTCAATAGGACGAGTAAAAACATTTGTATTGACAGGCTGAATAGTATCACAGCTTGCCAATATAAAATCTAACTCCTCCTGTAATGTCATTTCCTGGTTTTGTTTAGAGCTTTCTCCAACTTCTACCTGAGAACCTCCTCCAACCTCCATTTCTATTTGCTTAGAATATTCATCAAACTGTAATCCCATTTGCCTAGATTCTTCCCCGGCTTCAATTCCCTTTCCTTTATCTAAATGATTTTCTATTTTAGGCATCTTTCTAGTGACAGGCTTCCTCCTACGCACACGCCTCCATCCTACAAATCTCCTTCTTTTCTTGGGGTTGGGTTTCTCCGGAGGCGGTGAAGCATTGAACTCAATAGGTTCTTCTATATCTGGTATATATCTATTGAAATCTCTGGAAACCTCTATTTTTACCGGATAGAGATTTAGGTTCTGAAGAGCGTCAGATAAGTCACTCATGCTGTTATGCAAAATACACACAATTACTAAGTTATAACAAAATTTCATGGAAAACCTTTAAATATTATTTCAGACTGGGCAACTACAAAACAAATGAAAATTAAAACACACTAGGTTTTATTTAAACTTTATTTATTTACTGAAATAAAGTTTCTGGACTGTATTTGATAAAGGTGCTAAGACTTAGTAAAATTATTTAAAGATTTGCATTAACTGCTACAGTAGCTAGCATATAAAGATCTGCCAATTTCTCATCTAACTTGTCCTCCCAAGGTGATTTACTGGTTAATTCCTGGGTTTCCTGTTTAATCTTCTTTTCTCGGAATTTCTTTATTTTCTCTTTACTTTTCCTAATAATCAGACTTCTTTTACTAGGAGAAAGTGGTTCCTCATATTGTGCCTTTCGCACAAATATTCCTTCATCAGGAATTACAGACTGGTTTGAGGATTTGTTTTGGGATGAACTTTCCTTCTCATTGGATGACCTATCTAATTTAAGATAGATGTTTGACAGCTTTTGCTTAACCATACTGTACACAAATATTCAATTAATAAAACACATAATCACAAAATGACAAGTAGAAAAATTAAGTATTTCTAAATACTTAATTGGCTTAAATCAGTGGCTCTGATACCACCTTATTTCTGTCACGGCCCCCGACCCGGTTTGACCCGTTTCAGGAGCCGCGGGACAGAAAATCCCGTGGTATTTATTTAACAGCGGAAGTTTTCTTCAGGATCTTTTAAAAACTGCAATTTCCCGATTTTATTTCACAACTCAGGATAAAATCCCGGTAATTTACAATCATAAGATTTCACAGAGAAATCTTTTTATTTTACAAAACATGTTTCCTTATTTTATATTGAGCCACTTCCTTAAGCTTGTAGTGCTTCTCGGCACTTTTCCTTGATCACAACAGATCACCTGAAACATGTTTGAAAAAGGTTTTGTCAGCGGGAAATACTGAGTGAATCATTCATTTTACTAAAACGACTCGTTTGTTATAATTTACAGTATTAAGAGCGATTACAATGTTTCTATATCATCCAACTACCCTCGGTATTTGTCACTCGACTCGTTTCTGTGACTATGGTCTATCACCCATTGGCTAACTCGTTGTCCAATGGTGAAGATTATCAAGTAATGTATACAAAACCCCACATACCGACTGTAATATGGAGATTACAAAGACTTAATCCTTGTAATTATAACTTTGAAAATAAATATGATTTTGAAAGTAATTTGATAAAAAGAGAATGACTCACATTGCAGATTTAATTCGAGCAGAGCCTAGCCTACTGATTAGCCTTTTAACCTAAATTAATAACATGCACACAACTCGGTTAGTAACTTAATACAGCATTTACGATAACTCACGAGATTAAAACCTTCACAACGAATGACAAAGCATAAACCCTAATGTGGGCATCACTTAAAAATCCATTTGATAGTTTAATCGATCGGACATTGAATCGTATCAGCGATCGAGTTATTACCCTGATTTGCGGCAGCAATTAGTGATCCGTGTGTGTTGTGAGACTGTTTATGCTATAACTCAACGTACAATTCGAATTTGAACGTCGAACGAACACTCAATTGCATGAAACAGACTGCTCTATTTATACATGAAAAACCGTCCCCTCGCGCCACGCGAGAGTTTATCTTGTTCGCGTCGCGTGGCGCGAGAGACCTAAGTCTACTATAGGGTTGCTTCGTGTCTGTATAGCTCAGCTGAGTTGGTTTCGCGTTATTTTGATTTTTTGACAACAAACTGTGTGGATATTACCGATTAGGGTTTACCCCCCCTGAGTTTTAGGGGCCCTGATCCTGATTCCGATTGTTCTGAAAATTTTAGGGTTTGTGCAGAATCACTTGGGTGTCTCAATTAGGGTTTCCTATTGGACAATTAAAATAATAATTAGGACTTTTTAATACGAGTTGTTACAGTGGTGGCGGCGGTGGAGGGTGGTGGTGATGGTGATGAAGGGTGGTGGTGATGGTGGTTAGTAATTTACTCAATAATATTAATAATAATAATAATAATAATAATAATAATAATAATATTAAGTTTTGAACAATTTAGTCCCTGAATAATTTTTTTTTTACAAAATAGCCCCTTGATACCAGATTTAACTAACAAATCTAACTAAGTTTGGCCTAAAGGACAAAACGTGCAAGATTTTGAAAACACAAAGGACACCGCCTGTCAAGTTTTGGTTTAAAGGACAGCGCCTGCAATTTGGGACATACATAAAGGACAAAACTTGTAATTTACTCTTATTAATAACTGTATAATTGCATATGAAGTATCTTTTTTCGTTTTACTCTACAATTTTAACTTACTTAGATTATTTAATTAGATTGTCAATTAGATATAATAGTTTTGCTTGCCATAGTTTTGTTAGTGTCATCTTATTTTATTGGCAATTTGGCACAACCAACATTTTATTGCCATACCCTTTTTCAATATATCTCTGTATATATATATAGAGAGATAGAGTGCGGGAGTGTATCAATACTAAATTCTCCTTTTTTTTGTTATGTCATCAAACATTTTACATGATTTTAGGTTGATGATGTTCTCACGGATCAATTTGTATGTTATACTGAGAGATGTTTTTGCAAACATTAAAAATGAAGTAATTTTATAATGGCTTTAGGCTATTGGACCTTGAAGATTACAATTATTAATTGTTGGTAAAAAAAAATAACTAATAGACACTAGCGAATTACAAATGTTAAACGGTTCTATTACGACCCTCCAGTTAAAAAGTTCTGGTTCCGCCACTGCATAGCACTATAGCCTAGTGGCGTCTTAAGTGTGGGATAAGGCTTTGCAACAATTAGGTTCTGGGTTCAATTTCCACAAGTGGTTTTTTCTCATATTTATTGGATTTCTTCCTAAATTGGTGTATAGGCATTGTAGCCTAGTGGAGATGGATATGATCTTGGGTTTCCTCCTGAATTGGTGTATAAACATTGTAGCCTAGTGGAGATGGATATGATTGAGTGATTCCGCTATGATTCGTCAGTGATCCAAATTTGTCGTTCAAAAAAATATATGTTGCGGATAATTACCGGAGTTTGAGGGACTCATCTGCATCTTTCATCAAAGTTAGTACGTCTTTTGCTATTGTCCAACACTTCAACATTTTAGTTTGTTTATATGGAAACAAATAAGATAGAAGGGTTCATATTGGGCAATGGGGAGATATAAAAGGTCGATAAATGTAGGTGATTTTATTTTTAAGATTCTTCACAATAGCTTCAATGTTGCTACAAAATACACCAAAGCCATTGATGGTCATCATACTTGTTGGTGTAGTAATCACATATATACCATAGATTCTTAATAAAGTTGATGCTTAATTTTATAATGAATGTTTAGTATTTAGTATTGCATGTTTTTACTACAAGTTGCTTAATTTCTTATGAAAGGAAATATTGAATTTTGTGTGATTTTTAGAGTCAACAAAATATTGATGAATTTATCTTATCTCATTTGAAGTATTTTCAACCTATGTGAGCCGCGTGACTTTTAAAACGAAGGATAAATGGAACGACCTAGCAAAAATAATCTATTAGATGATGAGAGATTATGGATAACCAAGTTACTCCTGAATAGATGTGAAAACAAATTCTTGAATGGATGTGAAAACAACATTCTTAAATGGTGAATTGGACGAAGAGATCTATATGAAGTAGCGAGAAGGATTTGTTGTGTCGATTCACGAGTATAATGTGTGTAAGCTAAGTAAGTCATGAACAAATACAATCACTTAAGCAATGACATCAATATTTGATGATATTATCTTGTTTAATGAATATTAATTAAGCCAAGCAAACAAATGTGTGTATAACAAAGGTTAACACCCTGGAAAAGCAATTATTGTTTGCTTATATGATGATGACACGGTGATGTGAATTTGGTACAACTACAAGTCAATATCAAGTTAATAGAAGAAAAATATTTTTTTTCAATCTTATTTGTTCCTAAACGTTTTTTGATAGGCTAAAAGTAATACTAGATTAAACAATCAAGCATGAGAATAAAGAAATTTTTATTTCACAATCTCGTTATATCGTGAAAGATTATTCTCCTACAAGGGGGGGGGGGGGGTCTCATGATCTTCAAAGAAGTAAACTTTTATAAGAAATTCAACTATAGAGTCTGAGTTTGTAGCATTAGCCGTAGCCGGTAAAGAGGCTGAGTAGTTAAGAAACTTGAAATACGAGTATTCATTATGGACAAAACCAATATCACATATTTCTATTGTTGTTTGGTATAGAGAATGAACTGATTTAGGGTTTGAATTGTATTGAGAAAAATTGTATTGTGTTGTCTTAGGGTTACACAGAGATGGTGTTTATATAGACCACCATATTACACACTAGCCCCTATACTATTTGTTTTCTTCTTTCCGACACTCCCCCTCAAGTTGAGTAGTGGGGTCTCCAATACTTAACTTGCTCAAACAGCTACTAAAAGCATTTCCGTTGACTGCTTTTGTGAGGATATCTGCGAGTTGATCTTTTGATGATATATACGAGAGCTCTATGATCCGTTCCTCCAGTTTTTCCTTGATGAAATGTCGATCTACCTCCACGTGTTTTGTTCGATCATGTTGAACTGGATTTTCTGAGATTTGTATTGCAGCTGTATTATCGCACATTATTTTACTGGGTGCTGCCCTTTGGGAGAAACCAATGTCTTCTAGAAGTTTCCTGATCCAAAGAACTTCGCTTAGCCCTCGAGCTATGCCCCTGAACTCTGCTTCTGCACTCGACAGAGCGACCACCTTCTGTTTCTTACTCCTCCAGGTAACAAGATTTCCACCTACCAAGGAGAAATACCCTGATGTTGACCTTCGATTTCCCTTATCTCCTGCCCAGTCGGCGTCAGTGTAGAGTTCAACATTTAAATGTCCATTCGCTTTGAACAACACTCCATGGCCTGTGGTTGCCTTTAGATACCTTAGAATTCTCTGAGCAGCTTCCATGTGGGCAACTTGCGGTTGGTGCATAAACTGACTTACCACTCCAACAGCATAAGCTATATCAGGGCGAGTATGAGAGAGATAGATTAACTTGCCCACGAGCCGTTGATACCTTTCTTTGTCTGCAAGCTCGCCATTAAGTTCCATATGAAGATTGTGGTTCACCACCATTGGCGTATCTGCTGGTTTACAATCAATCAAACCAGTTTCCGCGAGGAGATCAAGGGCATACTTCTTTTGGCAGATGAAAATCCCCCGTTTGGACCTGAGAACTTCTATTCTGAGGAAATACTTGAGATTCCCAAGGTCTTTCATTTCGAACTTCGAAAACAAATTCTTTTTCAGCCGTGCTATCTCTTCTTCATCATTTCCGGTGATAATCATGTCGTCTACATATATGATCAGGCAAGTTACGAGGCCGTTTCTTCTTTTGAGGAATAGGGTATGATCAGCGTTACTTTAGTAATACCCGTATTCTTTCATGGCCAAGGTGAACTTTCCAAACCAGGCCCGAGGTGACTGTTTTAACCCGTATAGAGATTTTTTTAACCGACAAACTTCCCCATCTTTAAAACCCCCTGAAAATCCTGGAGGTGCCTCCATGTAGACTTCTTCTGCTAGGTCTCCATGGAGAAATGCATTTGTAACATCAAACTGATGGAGAGACCAATTCTTATTGGCTGCCACGGAGAAGAGGACTCTGATGGTGTCCATTTTTGCAACCGGAGAAAACGTCTCAGAGTAGTCTATCCCATACGTCTGAGTGTACCCTTTGGCTACAAGTCGAGCTTTATATCTTCCAATAGAACCATCTGGTTTATACTTAATTGAATACACCCATCGACAGTGTAAGACCCTAATACGTATTTAACAAAAAGTCACAGCGGAAATTCGTGCCATAAAAATTCTTTCATTACAACACCTTGACTTACTTGAAAGTTCGTTTTAATATGTATCTTTTACAAAAATAAGGTGTAAGTCCTGTTTTCTAAAACACATACTCAATTATTCTCGTACAATCTATCTTGTGACTCGGTCTTCGATCTCTATTCTTCGTAATAACCGCCCGTGATTCGTACAACCTGCACTCACCACATACATTCATAACATTAGTGCACAATACATAAACAAGATTCAATCACGTACACCTCCCATTCCAATTATATGTCTATCTTTAAGCATTACATCCACATATCAATTCCCTGGTGAGTCTTCGATAAAGTATCTGCATTAATGTTCATTCTCCAGGCACACTATTAATAACGTTAATCCTCAACGTATCGAAATCATGCATACATACACACTTACATTCATACATACACATCTACATACTTACATGCATTCATACATCTCTACATACACGCATACATACATACTTACATTCATACATCCAAGATCTTACCGAACCCTTATATACTCATACATGCCTTTATGCTTACATACGTAGACATCCTCATGCATACATACCTTCCCATATCTTCACGTGCATACATACACTCAGACGTACCTTCACACATACATATATATACACATCTACAGATGTACATACCCATATATACACATACAAGCTCTCACATACTTCTTACATAATCATACATTAATTACATGGGACTTAGACTTAGATTTATAGCCCATAAACATATAAGGAACCATCAAAATCATGTTTGGAAAGTCCGCCGTAGTCCACGGATAACAAACCGAAGCCTACGATACATAAATCAACTTAAATAACAAATTTTAGGTTTTTGAACTTGGGGAGGGCGTCGGTGACGGCCCTAGGGTCGTCGGCGACGGCCCTTGCAATTACCCGTAGCCAAAAACCCCCGTAGACAGTCAAATAACCCATCAGCCAAAAAGTCACTTTCTGGAGCCCGTCGGCGACGCCCCTAAGCCCGTCGGCGACCCCCTCTAGAAATTGCATTTTTCTGCAGTTCCGTTTCGTCGTCCGTACGCACTAAAACGCGCATAACTTTTGAACCGTTTACCCGTTTAACCTCCCGTTTCTTCCTACATGCTTGTAAATTCACATTCTATCATATGAACTTGAAATCCAACATCCGGTTTAAGGAAATTATTGACTTAAAGCTCTCGGCTTTATATACCCGCTTTCACTTATTCGACCCGTTCATGCATTCATCAACATAACTTGATTGTTTGACCTAAATTCCTCATGAACCCTATAATTTCAACATTATCTATCATAAAAGATTAAGTTCTCGGATGTCTTGCATCCTCTTGACCCATTTTTGCTCAAGAGCTTATTTTGACCCGTTAAGGGTATTTGCGCATTTTAAGGTCCTTAGCTTACGAAAATCATACTTCTCGCTTTCTTACTTTTTCAAAACATTCATTTAATCAAATAGCTTGTTTGTAATCAACTTTTAGGACCATTTGCTCGTTTTACCCATCAAGGGCGTTTTTGTCAACTTTGACCCATCCTTTACTACTAAAGACTTCATTTCATAAATTACCGATCATGCGACTTATCTACAATGGTAAATGCACATACCTGGCTCGGATCAAAGCTATGACCCGTTCTAATACTTCATCCGCTGAATTGCTAGATAATAGCAACACAAATCCTTTTTCTATACATTCTACAAATTCATAATACTTAACAAAGAAATTCATTAGTCGATAACGCCAAAGGGTGACATCTTCACCATTTGACCCGTTAAGTCTAAATGTCCATTTTATCCTTGTGGGATGTTAGTTATTCGTCATCCCATCCATGTAACTTATTACTTTGTTAACTTGCAACCAAAATTACCATAATACCCTTTTATCCCTTTTTAACCATCAAACTTAGTTTCTTGTCATGAACACATGTTTCGACCCGTATCAAAACTTGTCGGAACTTCATACCTCATTTATAAACTTATCATATTCATAATCTATAAAATGAATAGGTATTCTACAAGGAGGGTGTAAGCTTAACTTACTTTGCATCCGAGTACGCTTCCCATGCACATAAGTTCCATTTGACCCGCTTCTTTCCCAAGCTTCCATGTCGCTTATCAAGCATCAACTATCATATATCATTCTCAAGATAGTTAGCTTATTCATCATTCATCACAGCTGTTTCATTGCACGGATCTTATATGGAATTTATCATTCAACCTTATAACATGCTAATCCATCATTTCTTACCCGATTTCTTTAAACATTCACACACATGTATGATTCCAAACATTATTAACATAAGTAAATCATCAATTTACATTACATCATCTAAAACCCACTTCATAACTACTTGTTAATCACTTACAAGTGATCTAATCTTAAGTTCTTCATAATTTCATCATACTTTTGATATGTGTACTACCTTCTAAGCATAATGTACAACTAGTTCATGCATATCCTTCAAATCTCATACATAATTCATCAATTTCTTCCTTCTAATCAACATGAATCATACATGCATAAACATCAAACATACTAGTATCACATTTCTTTCAATTCCTCTAACAAGAATCCATCATACAAATCAAAATACATCAACATTCAACAAGAATTAGACATGGATGATGATTCAAATCATCATTCTCACCATAACTAATGGGTTTCACCCTTAAACATCAAATTAACCTAATTCATGCATAATCCATGTTCCAAATGATGATTCTAATACATACTCATACTCAATTTCATACAAATTCGTGATTTACAACATAACCCGCTTCATGCATAATCACCAAACTAACTTTTAAGACATACCTTGCGATCCCCTTGTGAAGGTGATCATTAATCTATGCTCGGTTATGAATTTAAGCTTCATTTTGCCTTTCAATTTGATGAAAAGGATGAAGTTAGGGTTCTTGGCTCCATGGGAGCTTCCTGCTCATTCTCGAACACACGATGTGTGTGTTTGTGTGTGAGAGTTTTTTTATTTAGTAACTTAACTTTCATCTTGTTCCATTTGGCCCCTCATGTTTGTCACTTAACATAAATTGCACTACTTTAGTCATTTAAGACTTTTAACCACACACTTAACTAGGTTAAATAGCCTAGTTAGTTATTTCATACTAAGTCATATAGGAACATACGACAAATATAAACATTCGGGTTTTGGGGTGTTACAGACAGCCAACTGTTTTCTTTCCTTTTGGGAGAATGCACTTTTCCCACGTATTATTTTTCATAAGAGCTTGCATCTCTGTTTCCATTGCTTCTTTCCAGTTCTGCTTACCTTGCGCTTCCTTTACAGAGCCAGGTATTTGTTCGGAGTATAGAGATGTGACAAATGCTTTCGCACTGTTAGATAGGTTCCCATTAACTGTATTAGCTACAGGATACCTTGAAGTTCTGGTTTCCCTCTCTGGCGAGTACCGTTTTGGAGGGACCCCTCTGTTGGCTCTAGGAGGGAGAGGGTATCTTCCGGTTGTCTCTGCTGCAACTGGTTCCACATGTTCAAAGACTTGTTCAACCTGTTCCAAGTTTGGTTCACCCTGTTCCACATTTGGTTCAACCTGTGGAGTAGGTTCCGTTGTTGTCGGTTCTATGTGTTCCCCTGTTGGCTCATGGTTATCAAATGTAGAACATCCAGAGTCCTCAGTATTTCTTACCTCAGGTATCACGTTGGATGGACTTTCTTCAGTGGTACTGTGCTCCGCAGACAGTGTGCCTGTGTTTGAAGGACTCGCAGTACTGTGATGATTTTCGGTTGTTACTTCTTCAGATGAGGGAAGCTGGGTTAGCCAACTCAGGGTGTCTATACATTCATTCTCCCCCTGACCACTGAGTTGGGTGTCATAAAAGTATTTTGTTTCAAGAAAGTCAACGTTCATTGTGGTGAACATTTGATGAGTTTTTGGGTTATAACACCGGTAACCTATTTGGTCGATCCCATAGCCGACAAATACACACTTCTCAGCACATGGACCAAGCTTGTTCCGGTTGATTTTGGGTATGTGGACAAAAGTGGTACACCCGAAGATTCGAGGTTCAAGTGTAAGAGGATGAGGAATATTGGCTGACTTAGACAGACAATCTAAGGGAGTCGTAAATTTAAGAGCTTTTGTGGGAAGCCGATTTAGGAGATACACGGAGGTTGCAACTGCCTCCGGCTAGAAAGATTTAGGGACTTGAGATTCAATTAAAAGGGCTCGTGTCATTTCAAGAATAATACGGTTCTTCCGTTCGGAAACACCGTTTTGTTCGGGGGTATGTGAACAAGAGGTTTGATGAATTAACCCTTTGGTTTTAAAGAATTGTTTCATGGATGTATTGACAAATTCCCCCCCATTGTCAGATCGAAGGATTTGGATTTGAGTTTGGAATTGAGTTTGAATCATAGCATAAAACGTGATAAATTTTTCGTAAACTTCAGCTTTGTTCTTTAAAAAATATACCCATGTCATGCGAGTGCAATCATCCACGAATAGTATAAAGTACCGAAGACCCTGCCCTCCCAGCACAGGAGCAGGACCCCACACATCAGAATGGATTAGTGAAAAAGGTGAAGCAACTTTCGTATTGCTAGGTTTAAATGGTTTTTGATGGCTTTTAGCACGGAAACAGGTTTCACAATCTGTTTTTCCATTTGAAGGGAAGAGTTTTGGAAACAAAAGGTGCGAATAACCACTGGATGGGTGTCCTAAACGTCTATGCCATAGCCAGGCTTCCCGGTCTTCGGTTCCATGTGCCAACATCACAGTACCTTGTTGAGCCACTACATCCACATAGTACAATCTGTTGCGCTCAGTACCACGTCCAATAATCACACCCGTCCTGATATCCTGTAGGAGGCAGAAAGTAGGGTGCATTAGTACCGTGCAATTCAATTCTTTGGTAATATGACTAATTGAGAGCAATTTATGTGATAATGACGGAACGTAGAGGCAATTTGATAATCTCATAGTTGGTGAAATTTCAATTACTCCTCCACCTTTCACTTGCATCATTCCGTTGTTTGCTGTATGAATTTGAGTTTTTTGAGGTTGGGTCATTGAACATATATCCAATGGTTCAAACGTCATGGTGTCGGTGGCACCAGAATCAAATATCCAAGAGTTGTTTTTTTCATGATTAATCGTCATATTCACTTTTCTGACACGACGGTAACTTTTTTTTTTTGAAGTTACGCTGTCGTTACGGATAAGACCGTAGACCAGCGTATTTAATAAATATGCTGGACACTTGAACTCGCGTTCAAGATTTATCAATTTCGCCGGCAACGAACTGGGTAACTTAAATTCGCCAGAAAAAAACAACGCCAGAGAATAGCGTTTGCTTGCCGGCATATTTATTAAATACACCGGTAACTTGAACTCGCGTTCAAGGTTTAAAGTGAACCCCGAATAATTTCGCCCGAACACCTTCGCTGGTTCAAAAAACAAGTCCACTATCTTCGCTGACTTGTCTGACTTCGCTGACTTGTCTGACTTCGCTGACTACCGGATTAAACAAGTCCAAATTAGGGTTCGCTGACTCCAAATCTCCGCCGCCGCCACCACTATGACTCCCGAACCGGACGGTTAGGGTTTCTTACGCGAACAAGGACTGAAGCAAGCTGTGTTTTTGACGAATCCGCCGCCACCAACAAGGACGGAAGCAAGCTGTTTTCGCCGGAATTGACGAACAATAGCGGTTACCAGTTGCGGCTGCTGTTGTTGTTTAATGAATTGGACGGAAAACTTGCAGGTTCGATAACTTGATTTTGATTTTGGTTTTGTTTTCTTTTCCTGGTTTGAAGTCAGATTGATGATGAGCAACGTGTTCAAGAATCAACACTGCTCTGATACCATGTTGTTTGGTATAGAGAATGAACTGATTTAGGGTTTGAATTGTATTGAGAAAAATTGTATTGTGTTGTCTTAGGGTTACACAGAGATGGTGTTTATATAGACCACCATATTACACACTAGCCCCCATACTATTTGTTTTCTTTTTTCCGACATCTATCCCTTGTGATACTCTTGCTACTTTGGCTAAGGCTTATAGCCAATTATACAATTGTAAGTTTAGCCACTTAGGTGTTAGTCAAATCATGATTCGTGAACTCATCATGCATGGAGTGATCTCGTTTAAACTTGTCCGTTCACAACAAAATCTAGCCCACCATTTAACTACAATATTAGGTAGAAACTTGATGCATAATTCAGTTACGGGATGGGGTTAAAACTTTAAATCCATCAAAACACTCTTTTGGTAAGATACTCAATTCCCCTCTATTACACAACTAGAATTGGAATAAAACGTAGAATTTGATATATCATTTTAAGGTATGTTTAGAAAATTATTTTACCAACTGTTTTAAGGGTTGATTGACACTCTTTGTGAAGCGCTGTGTTGTTTCAACATATCATTGTGATGTTTCACAAACTATAAAACATATAACTTTGGTATATTTCCAGGTACATAATTTCTTATTAGAAAATACATACTCGTTTTTAATTCTAAATTATCTGACTAAAATACTAGTGCCCATCAAAATATTTTAATCTGACATTGATGAAACACAGTTAAAAAAATAATTCAATACATTTCAAACGTATTGCAACAAAAAGTTGTGAAGAGTTGTTGCCGCTTGCAATGCTTCTTTCCGAGTGACTGGTTCCAAAGCAACTGAATCATCATCAACCGGATTTTGAACGGTATCCGGCATAATTTTATCAATGCTTTGAACCTCGTAACATTCATTATTTTCACGTGGATAATCCAACTCATTCACATCCATTTTGTGCCGATAATGCATTCCCGTAATCAAGTTCTCAAGCTCACGAATGTCTTCTTCAGAATTTACATCGTTTAAATCATTTGAGCCGGTTGGATTAGCCGAACGAATTTTACAGTGTCGAAAGCAATTTGCTATGGACTCTTGTTTCACATTTCTCCAAGCCGAGACGACGAAATTGATGACATCTAAAACATTAATCTTTTCTGGGGAAGAAATGTCCAACTCATAACCTTCCAAATTTCTCCAAGCTGAGATGACCAAATTGATGGCATTTAAAACATTAATCTTTTATGGGGAAGAAATGTCCAACTCATAACCTTTCAAAATCTTACGATAAAACCTTTTACGGTAGTACATTTTAAAGGCTCTAATTATCCCAGCATCACATGGTTGAATTTTTGAAGTCATGTTTAGCGGTAGAAAAAACAACTCGATGTTTTACAACCCTTTAATATTATTTGTTGGCGCTGTATTCACAATTTAAGCTATTCATGTTGACATTCTTAAAACAACGTGGCTTTGCATACTTACCAACGATCCATAGATGTATTTTTTCCGAGCCATCCTCATTGCAACATATACTAATTGTAAGTTTTCCTTATCCTGTTTCCTACCTTCAAGTTGTTTTGTTGCAAGTGAATGGTCAGCTAACCTATAAAACAAACCAATTTCATCCATATTAAATACATCTTTCATTTGGAAATTGATTATTTTTTCCCTTATAGACTCCAATTTATTCTCCATGTCATGTGTGTCGACTGAGCCACTTTCTCCGAATCAGCGTTACGATTTGATACCATGCCTTAACTTGAATTTCTAAAGCCAGCCCTGTGAAAGTTTATGCTTAGAAGAATCTTGTGGATACAAAAGTTTCAACACCTCAACCGCCTTCTCTATGATTAGCTCTCCTGTTATATTCACACGCTCTTGATGTTGGAGAAACCATTCATAAACAACTTTCTCTATGTCTGAATACTTGGCTGCTTTGTGACGCTTGTAAGATCCATCTTTGTCAAAGTTAGCTGATAGGAACTTTGATGATCTCTTAAGAGTGTTTGAATATACATGGGAATTTTGAAGGTCCTTGTATCTGTTTTATTCAAATAGGTAAAGTGAACGGACACGGAAATTTTGAAGGTCGATGCATTAATTTGAGAGTTGCTCACGAATATAAGCCAACTTTTTTAAATTAATAATTTATTAATTTATCAATATAATAATATCTCGCTAAATTAATAAAATATTCCGTTCCCAACATTATTAATTGATAGAGGTTTTACTGTATATAACCCAAGTATATTGTAATATACGAAAAAAAAATACAATGATGAATCTATACATATAATAAAAGAAACCATATTAGAGACACTTGTCATTATATTAGGCCTTCTCTTATAGATAATTGTTCTTTAGTTTAATCTTTTTTAATTAATAATTAATTATAGATAATCATCCTATTAAATATTATTTACTTTAATATCTTATGGATAATTACTATTAATTTAATCTCTTATAACTAATTATTATTAGATAATCATCCTACTAAATATTATTTAGTTTAATATCTTCTAATTAATTATAGATAACTCTCCTACTAAATATTATTTTGTTTAATCTCTTCTACTTAAATATAGATAATTATTATTTATTTTAAATTTAATGCATACTTCTCATTTATAATATTAACTAGGTTAGAACCCTGTGTATTATACGGGTTGAATAAAATAAATATACTTAGTAACTACATACGTTTTTTGTAATAAGATATTATTAATTTTTTAATTAAAATTTTAAATTTGAATCCGGAAGTAATATATTAGTAAACTTAATACATAAATCGAAAGTTAATAACAAACCCGACCGTGAAATGAAACCGATGACCATTTTGATCGGTTTCACGGTTTTAAATCGAATTGTGAACATCCTTAGTAATAACTAATAAGGTCAATTTGTGTTTTTTTATAATAAGTTATTAAAATAACTTTTTAAAATATTGTAAAACCACAAAGTTTGAAATATATTTTTTTTTTTTGTTTGATGAAGATATAACTTAATTAGTTTTATTATATATCTAGAGTTTGAACCTAGGTTATAAACCTGGTTAAATCAGTATTTAGAGAGAACAAGTATACTTTATATACTTTAATATTTCATTTCTTAACTATTTCTTTTATTTTCTCTTCTTATTACTAACTAATTAATATTTCATTGATTCAACTACGTGTCCTCATAGGTATATAATCTGAAAGAGAGTGAAATAAGAGGGGAAATAAATATTCGACTCACTAAATTATTTTATTATTTAGTATATACAAATTATTTATTCAACCCGTGTAATACACGGGGTTATAATCTAGTTTTCTATAATAGAATACATTAACGTATTTGTTTATTTTGCCATCGGAAGCTTGAAAATTCAAATTTAGGTATAGATAATTGTTTGTATGTAGTCTATATCAAGAACGACAAATTTTAATAGGTATAGATAATTGTTTGTATGTAGTCTATATCAAGAACGACAAATTTTAAATTTAGGCAGGACCCAAACGAGTATTTTGTCTTTGTGTCACATACATAGAATGAGAAAATTTATCACTTGTCACGTGGTATGAGAAAATGTCAACACAAGACTTAAGACCTTATTTTATAATGTTTTTCTTAATTTACAAGAATGATTTGTGGTTGATTATATAGACGTCGATGTAAGCAGTGGCGGAGCTTGAACGGAAACTCGGTTGAGACCACACCCTAAAAATTCAAATCGGTGGGGCCGGACACTTAAAATTCCAATATTTTACACTACGAAAAAACATTTTTTTTCAGAAATTTTTTGTAAAAATAACACGACGCATGAAAAATCGACTCTACTATTCTCCGCCAATGCATGTAAGACCATATCAATAGCCATCTAATAAAATCAGATATAAATATTGGATAAAATATTGATTAATTTGTTAGGTTTGTTTTGTTATCGTTTTGGCCTAAATTAATTTTTTCTACAATAATGTTTTACGTCTCAGTTTAAATTTGACGAGTTAACGCTTTGTAACACGCATTTTGGTTCAACATTTTTACATTCATCTTTGGTATAATTTGATAGTACTGCCATAATGCGTGGGTCATAATAACTCATTGGATAAAATGTTTGAAAATAATACCTTAATCAAATTTTAGGTTCATGTTTCAATGGGAAAAACAGTTTAAGTTGGATAAATAACTAATCCATTATGTTGAAAATATTGGTTCGCATGTTTGAACTTAACAAGGCCTTAGATAAATTTACAATTTTATTAATATATTCGAAAATAAAAGAAAACATTTTTATTTAATAAGATATTCAAGATACTCGTTTGTTAACTTATAGAAGATTGGTGGCCCGGGGTGCCCTGGTCTCCACTGATTTTTCGTTCGTAGTGTTAGTTATACTGAAAATAAAATTTTGTAGTGTAAAATATTGGATTTTTAAGAGGCCGACCTCAACTGATTTGGATTTGAGCGTTTGGTCCTCACTGATTTTTTGTTCAAGCTCCGCCACTGAGTACAATTGCCTTGTTGAATTGGAGGTTAGTTGAATTTAAACTAGAGATATAAATGAGTTGGTTTAGGATGGATTTTGGTAGTTTTAGTTTCATATCCTGTATGTTGGATACTCACAATTACTCAATATCCCCAACATTCGAGCTTTCTTGTGGGTAATTAGGGTTTTTTTATAAATTAATGTTGAATTACCCAAAATCATATGTCAAACTCACCACGTATTCCTATTTGAAAATATCAAATAATCAAGTATAATTCTAACAATTTCGAGTTTCTACAACTTAAAATTACTATTTATTATAAACTAGTTGATACTAACCCGCGCGTTGCGGCGGGATGTTGATTATTAATGTCTTTAGTATCATTACATGAGATGCGAAAATTGTTAACGTTTATTTTTAATATATGCAATTTACTTAATTTGATGAAAATGTAAACAGGCCATGACAATGCATTTAGAGTGAATGACCGCTAAAAAATTGTTTATTACTAAAAAATGAACTTTTGCTCACTTGATTGTATGTTAGAAATTAAAAATAAACCTTAGTAAACATCTAACAATCAATTGGGAATTGTTGGGTCATGTATAATGTGAGAGGAATTGTTGGTTTTTGTATAGATAGTTACATTAACCATGTGTTGTGGAAAAAAGAAAAAAAAAACAAATGTGCTTGAAACTTTATAAAAAGGTAAAAGCAAAACCTTTACACAATGAGCATGAAATAAAAAAATAAAATTTTATGTAAGCCCACCAATACACAAATATTAAATTTAATATAAAAACTAAACTTATTAAGAAGAGCAAAAAATATTATTAGAGAAAAAAAAATGAAATATTTAAAATAAAATATTATATAAATAGTGGAATGCCTCATAGAGATCAGATATTCGCTTTCTTTAAGGGACATACGTTATAATCATTTGATATAGGACTATAATAACCTAATACATTCGAATTTAGTGTGAAATATTTTTGTATAAATGTTAAAACTTGAATGTTGAAAACACAAAAAAACATTATTGCCCATGAATTTTATATTATAATACTTATAACACAGAACCAATATTTTCATAACACAAAAAAACACTAAATCGGAGGCTTTACCTGTTCACTCGTTAGAACAGTCGAGCCGATTGAACCATTTTTAAGAAGCGGTCAACGTTTCATTTATATCTAAAAATATATTGAGTATAACAAACCATAGAAACAATTGTTTAAAACTAATAAATAAATAAACGAATAACAAATTAACAACCAAATAAAAAAAAGTTCCTCAAACCTGAAACTAATAAATAGGGATACGTTACAACCACATAAAATAGAAAAAGTTACTGCAAACCTGAAAGTAATAAATAGGTTGATAAATTCACGTAAAGTGAAAGATAGGTTTCAGGATTATTATAGTTTCAAGATTTTTGTTCTCCCTTGCAAATTGCAACCGCCAAAATACTTTCAATGTTCTTATTATCTTCCGGCGCAAAATATTCCGGTCATCGCACTCTAAAAAAGGGTAAGAAACGATGTCCCCGATGACATCTAACACTTCCCTCTTTTAAAGAAAACGCATCTTCTAGGGCGTCCTAAATCCCCTTCTCACAGTGGAAACCCCAAAAATCTCAGTTCTTCTACTTTCACCCAACAATCACACCAATCACATTCATACATGTTTTGGGTGCTATCTAGACTACAAATTTGGTCGATTAAGGGGGTAAATTGAAAGGACTGGGCACATCCTTGGTGCCATCTTAAAGAAATTAGGACGGGTGATAACTTTGCATGATTTTTTTTTTGTGGTGGTTATGTAGGGTGTGAAACGGTACAACCGAAGGGGGGAAACGGTGGTCGGAGGAGACGCAATAGGGGTCAGAGGAGACACGACTGTTTGTGTTTTTTCCGGAACGATGCGTTACTTTGGCGCCGCTTTGGTTGTCAAACGTAAGGTCCCGACGGTGGTTTATTTATTTTCAGGAACGATGCCTTTTCTTTTCTGGATCGGTGCGTTGGTTTAGCGCCGTTTTTTTTTTTCCGAAACGGTGCGTGGCGTTTGTTTGAATAGTTGTTTAGCCTGCCTCTGATTGGTTTTTTGTTTCTAATTGTGTATGGGTTACGTATGTGAATTGACGCGTTGTTTCTTTTTAACAGATGCGAGTTCATCATAGTTGTTCTAACCGACGCGAGTTGGTTTTTGTATAAGAGATATAATTTAATACTATGTAATATAATAATATGTTTGATTTCAAAGCTACTATACGGGCATGAGATCGGTTTTGGGTTATCCTGCGGGTGTCATTTAATGTTATACTAGGTTATAACCCCGTGTATTACACGGGTTGAATAAGTAAATTTTATATACTAAATAATAAAACAATATATCTTTAAAAACCTTTTTTATTGCACAAGTTGAATAAATATAATTTTATATATTAAATAATAAAAAGTTATATGTATAAGAACAATATTGTACAGATTGAATAAATGTAATTTTATATACAAAATAAAAAAAAGTTATATCTTTAAAACCACGTGTATTACACGAGTTGAATAAATGTAATATTGTTACCAAATAATAAAATAATACATCTTTAAAAAACCTCATTTATAACACGGGTTGAATAAATGTAATTTTATATACCAAATAATAAAAAAATTACATCTTTAAAAATATGCGTATTACACGGTTTGCATAAATGTAATTTTCTGTACTAAATAATAAAAAATATATATCCTTAAAAAATCTCGTGTATTGTACGAATTGAATAAATCTAATTTTATACATCAAATAATAAAATTACGATTTTGGCCCATTGGTTATATCACTTTTACCCTTTTAGCCCAAATTTTTTTTTTTAACATCTAAACCCCCAACGTCTTTTTTCTAACCTTTTTGGCCCATAACGTCTTTTTTTAACCCTTTTGGCCACTAACATTTAATGGATGAGGTTAGTGTTAGGGGCCAAAAGGGTTAGAAAAAAAGATTGGGGGCCCAGATGTTAAAAAATTCTTTTTTAGGCTAAAATGGTGAAAGTGATATAACTACAGGGGCCAAAATCATAATTTTCTTTAAACAATTTTTAACATCTAAGCCCTCAACGTCTTTTTTCTAAACCGTTTTGGCCCCTAACGTCTTTTTTAACTCTTTTGGCCCCTAACATTTAATGGATGAGGTTAGTGTTAGGGCCCAAAGGGGTTAGAAAAGAAGACGTTGGGAGCTCAGATGTTAAAAAATTCTTTTTGGGCTAAAAGGGTAAAAATGATATAACTACAGGGGCCAAAATCATAATTTTCTCTAAATAATATTATAAATGAGAAGAAGATTAAACTAAATAATAATTATCCATAAGATATTAAACTAAAAATAATATTTAATAGGAGGGTTATCTATAATTAATTAGAAAAGATTAAATTAAAATAATAATTATCTATAAGAGATGCCCTAATATGATGACCAGTGTCTCAAAAGTGGTTTCTTTTATTATATAGTATAGATTCGTCATAGTGCCACACAAATTTTATAATTATTCCAATACTCAATCTCATACCCAAGTATTGATCTCATATGTTTCAGGTTTTGATTTTTATCGTCAGGCTCTATTTTTTTAGTTATCTATAATTTTAACGTTCCAGAAGACAAATGGCCGGTCAACTTACTCAAAAACCCTAACTATGACATCTATTCTATCCCCCTTCATTGCGTGCTAACCATGTTGCTAAACCCGCTATTATGATAAAATAACAAACATATCACGTTTAAATTAGAGGAGCCATAAAAAAGTGACGAGTAGATTCTGTTGTGTCCTCCATTACTTCACCTTAGGTTTACGATGAACCTAATGTTGAACTCCTTGATTTTTAGTTAATGAATTATATACGCTGATGCAACTATAATGGTTTGTAATACGTGTAGTACTTACTTAGCTATAAGCTAACATGTTTGATATGCTAGGTGAATAAATAAACACTTGCTTATCATCAGGATATATATACACACACTAGGTATTGTTGTGGACTTGTCGGAGATTGAATCATCTGATTTGTATGAAGTCACTAGTGTGTATATATATATAGGATAAGGATCATGTGAGAAGTAGTAGGCTATTTGAGAAAGTTGAGAAACATTCTGGACCACACATTTTCCCTAAGCAAAAAAATGCAAAAAAAGGTGAAAAAAATGCAATTTTTTTTTTTGGATTTATACACTTGTGTATATTGTTAATCTTTTAACTATACATATATGTATATTGTCAATTATACATATATGTATGTATATACATGTTTAAAATTGAAAAATAAGTGTTATTTAGGGTTTAGCATTAGTATTTAGGGTTTAGCTTTATGGTTTAGGGTTTATCTTTAGGGTTTAGCATTAGGGTTTAGCAATAGTATTTAGGGTTTAGCATTAGGGTTTAGCTTTTGGGTTTAGCATTAGGGTTTAACTTTAACTTTTGGGTTTAGCTTTATCTTTAGGGTTTGCATTAGGGTTTAGCTTTAGGGTTTAGTTTTAGCTTTAGGGTTTAGCATTAGGGTTTAACTTTAGGGTTTAGAATTAGGGTTTAGCTTTAGGTTTAGCATTAGGGTTTAGAATTAGGGTTTAGCTTTAGGGTTTAGCATTAAGGTTTAGCTTTAGTGTTTATGGTATAAGGTTTAGGATTTATAACACATATTTTTTCAATTTTAAACATGTATATACATATATGTATAATTGACAATATACATATATGTATACTTAAAAGATTAACAATATACACATGTGTATAAATCAATTTTTTTTTAAAATAAAAAATAAAAATTTAATCCTTAAAGAAAAAGCTGCGATTTTTCCAAAAAAAAAAAAAAAATTTGCATTTTTTTTCAACTTTTTTTGCATTTTTTTGCTTAGGAAAAATGTGTGGTCAATATTGCTTCTCAAGTTTCTCAAATAGGGTGGACTTCTCTTAGGATCCCTACCCTATATATATATACACACACTAGGTATTGTTGCATGTTGTTGTCAAGAAACGGTGAGCCTACTTAGAGGATCACCGTCTTTTTGTTGACGTCTCTACGTAGATTATTGATCATGTTATCATGCATTTCGTGAAGCTTTTGCCTCTTTAGTAGTGCTTCACAATGCCCCTCACATAGTTTAGATCCCAAGATCCGGACCCATGGATTATTCCCAACCCTAATTAAAGGGTTCGATATCATATCTCTTCATGCGCTTAAGATGATTTTTAGATTTTTATATGGTGTACTTGACTTATGTTATATACACTCCTCTTTATTGTCATCTCAAAAGGTTTCGTAGTTGATGATCTTACATGTTTAAAAAAAATCAATTTAAGCAATTGTTTTTAGGTTGTTCCTTTCAAGAATATTATATTAAGGGTTAGTTAACGTACAATTGATCTTAACGTACGTTGCATACGAGATGAAAAATAACATACGGATTTAGGTTACAACATGCGGCTTTTGTTCATACGTGATGAATATAACATGCTGATTTGGTATGTTTATAACATGCAGATTTGGGTGATTTGTATGTCTGTTGTACATGCGGGTTTTTGTTTTTGAGGATTATAACATGCGGAATTCACATCGCGTACGATCGTACTTTAAGGCCAATTATACAGTACACTTTCTTTATTATATGATGTATAGAGAGAGAATTTGTGTTTTTATTTCTATTTTCATAATGCAAATGAAGCACGACACTCTATTTATATAAGAGGTGTTGACAAACTCAAAACAGAAAATGCATCATAATAACTAAATATAGCTTCACCGAAACAAAAAGTATAACATGCTAACTTCTATAATATCTTTAAAAAAATATTCTAATTCATTTAAAAAAAATTAAATGAGTAGTTTTAATAAGTTTTTAACTTCTAATCAAATATTTGTTACTAAGACCATGCGTAATGGGGCGTTTTTTTTTTTAAATTTTTGCCCGAAAACGCCCAATAACGCCCACCCCCCCATTACAGGGGGCGTTTTGGGGCGTTATTTTCGAAAAAAAAAGTGGATTCGCGTTTTAATTAAAACGCCCATGTGTATGCTTTTGTCTGACATCATGTTTGACTTAGAAGGCTCCATCCAATGAGAAGGCAGCAACTTGTTTCCTTTTTTTTTTTTTTTTTTTTTAATAATTGGAAGGGGGCATTATAGGGCATTATGCCCACTACACCACTTTTACTATAATGCCCAAGTGTGACTAGGATGCCACATGTCACATAATGCCCCATGATAGGGGCATTATAAATTGTTACCACTACACATGGTCTAAACAATATCTTTCTTTCATAATGTTAATCAATCAAATCGTTAAATGCGGCCTGAAATAAATTCATCAAATTCTTGAGCACTCAAAAAGACTTTTCAATGACGAAAGTGACTCAAATAATATTGAGACGACTTAATGACTTCTTGTGTGGAAATTTCTAATAGCATTAAACATTATAAGTTAAAAATATACATTTTAAGAACAAAGTTACATGAAATTACACATTTGATCCTAAAGATTGACGCTTTGTCACGCACTGATGGATTTTAAAGATAAACTTACAGATGTCAAAAATTACTTTGAGATATAAAAAATAAAAATATCCTCATAAAACGTCCCTTAGTCAATAGTCACCAAAGTCCAAACCACTTGTCGTCGCCCACCACCAACGTACAATCTTCAACCCATCGCATGTTCCACCATCACCACTTTGTCAGCGGTTGTGTGAGTGGTTATCATCATCATAGTGTGCATGTTGTTTGCGGTATAGAGTGAGGATCCGAAGAGAAGGAAGATGTGTATGGAGTTAGGGTTTATCGTTTTATTGTTTTTCTTTTAACTAAACGAGTATACGTGTCATTTTAACGTCCATTTTGACGACCTAGTTAAATACTAAATCCATGATAAAATATCAAACTTTTGGGGACCAAAAATAAATTTAAAGTACTTGAGGGCGAAATTCATAAACTAAACAAATCTTGTGCACCATTCATGTAACTATTTCCAATATATATATGGTTAGATCCCAAGAGAAATTTCATATACCAAAAGTTATGGCATCCAAGCTTCTACTACTTGGTCTACTTATAAACCTTCTCATAGTCAAAGGTTAGCTAGCTCTCATATCTTTATAGTTTATATGCATGTTTGTGTGTTTTTGTTATAAGTTTGTACACTGAAGTTAATAACATTTTACTGATTTTATTTTTACTTGTTTGAATATAGATGCACAATCCGTAGGCGTGTGTTACGGTCGACTTGGCGACAACTTACCCTCCGAACGTGACGTGGTTAGCCTTTACCAACGAAACAACATAAACAGGATGCGGATCTACGATCCGCATCAACCTACTCTGGAAGCACTCGGAGGAACCAATATTGAACTCATGATTGGCGTCCCTAACGACGCCCTACAATCGCTTAACGATCAAAATAATGCTAACACATGGGTTAGAGACAACATCCAAAGGTACTCCAACGTAAGATTCCGATACATAGCCGTTGGAAATGAAGTCGATCCAAATAACGGCGACAGTCGATTCGTACCATACGTACTCCCGGCCATGCGCAACATTCTTACAGCCGTTAGAAATGCGGGCCTTGGTAACCAAATTAAGGTGTCGACCGCCACCTATTCGGGTCTTTTAGGCACATCATTTCCACCTAGCAATGGCGCTTTTCGTGACAACGTACGAGGTTTTATCGAGCCGATAATTCGATTTCTTGCACAAAACAACCAGCCTATGCTTGCCAATATCTACCCCTACTTTAGTGACCCGGGTAGGAATCTCCCATACGCGTTGTTCACCGCGACACAACCAGTGGTGAATGACAACGGTCGCCAATATTTCAACCTTTTTGACGCCATCTTAGACGCTCATTATGCGGCACAAGCGCGTCTTGGTGGTGGGAATGTTGAGATTGTCGTGTCTGAGAGCGGGTGGCCTTCGAGTGGTGGTGCGGTAGCGACAGTACAAAATGCTGGAACCTATGTTAGGAATTTGATAGCACATGTTAGAGGGACAAATGGGACACCCTTGAAGCCTGGAAGATCTATAGAGACATATTTGTTTGCAATGTTTGATGAAAACAGGAAAACTGGGAATGTGGAAGAAAGATTTTTTGGGCTCTTTACCCCTAATCAACAACCTAAATATGGTCAACTCAACTTCAATTAGCATATCTCAAATATCAAGGATATGAAATAAATAACCCAAGGGTTATATACTTATATGGCTATGTAATAAACTTAATATGGATGAATAAAAGGGTTGATTGCTTATATGTATCAATACAAACTCTAATACAAGTGTTCAGTGGCAATTCTATATTTGGAGTTTGATTAGCTTTGTGAATGTTAAATTATTATAAATACTTAGTTACATGATATATATTGAAAAAGTTTTAAATACAAAACAATCCTTAACGGGCGATACGTACGACATTAAATTATAAAATTCAAACCCATAAAATATAAGATGTGTGATTAGGGTTTACCCCCATGCGTGATTTTCTGATTTGTTCATGCATGATTATGTGGTTTTTTTATGCGTGATTAGAGTTTGAATTTTATAGCATGCGTGATTTAATATCGTGCGCATCGCACATTAAGGGCTATTATACGTTAACCTTTCCCGATAAATATTATTATGTAAATAATTATAATAAAAAAAACTATATACTATGTATTATATATAATATGTTACATATATTTAATACTATAGACTTATAAATAACTATCTGCAAAAAAATTATTCAAATAATAAACAATAAACGAGTTAAGTCTGGATCAAACTCAATTTTATAATATTTACCCACGAGTCAAGCACTCAAACCTAGATTTTATATGTAGTTTGCAATGAAATGAGTGTTACATATGAGCAATGGAATACAGAGGCATAATATGAATTGTATTGCTTTGCTTTGTGAATTGATATTTTCTTTACAGAGGAAAAGAACCAATAAATAGTTGGTTGATAAAAAACAAACAAGGAAACAAATAAATTGATATCACTGGCCACCCTTGATTCTAGGACAACGGTCCTAAAGATGGTTGATTGAGGAAACTCTAAAATGGGAGATGATGTCAAGCTGATCCCCAAAATATATATTATTTTCTAACACTCCCCCTCAAGTTGAGTAGTGGGATTTTCGATACTCAACTTGCTAAGGCAGTGATGAAATATTTTCCCATTAACGGCTTTAGTTAGAATATCTGCCAATTGGTCTCCTGATCGAACAAAGGAGAGCTTGATAACCCCTGATTCAAGTTTCTCTTTGATGAAGTGTCTGTCAACTTCTACATGCTTTGTTCGATCATGTTGAACTGGATTTTCTGAAATTTGTATAGCGGCTTTGTTGTCACATATTATTGTACTAGTTTTGTTTTTAGTAAATCCAATCTCGTTTAAGAGTTTGAATATCCATAAAACTTCGGCCAAGCCTCGTGCAATCCCTCGGAATTCTGCTTCTGCACTGGATAGAGCTACCACTTTTTGCTTTTTGCTTCTCCAAGTAACGAGATTCCCACCAACAAGAGTGAAGTAACCAGATGTTGATCTTCGGTCTTTTTTATCTCCTGCCCAGTCTGCAATCGTATATGCTTGAACTTCTAAGTGTCTGTTGGGTTGGAAAAGAACCTCGTGCCCTACAGTGCCTTTGAGATATCTAATAATTCTCCACACTGCCTCCATATGAGAAACTTGAGGTTGATGCATAAACTGGCTGACAACCCCAACTGCATATGCAATATCTGGGCGAGTGTGTGAAAGATATATTAGTTTACCCACTAGGCGTTGGTATCTTTCTTTGTTCGCCAATTTTGCCCCGTCTTCCATGTAAAGTTTTTGGTTGGCTATCATTGGGGTGTCAGCTGGTTTACAATCAAGCATTCCCGTTTCAGCTAGAAGATCAAGGATGTATTTCTTTTGGCATATAAAAATTCCTTGCTTGGACCTCAGAACTTCAATCCCAAGGAAGTACTTTAGTCTTCCTAAGTCCTTCATCTCGAATTCTGTGAACAACTTCGCTTTTAACTTCTCGATCTCCTCTTTGTCATTTCCTGTAATAATCATATCATCAACATATATAATTAAACACGTTATTAGAGTACCTTTTCGTTTAAGGAACAAAGTATGATCGGAGTTGCTTTGTCGAAAGCCAAATCCCTTCATTGCTAGAGTAAATCTTCCAAACCAAGCCCGGGGAGATTGTTTGAGCCCGTATAGAGTTTTCTTTAACTGACATACTTCCTTATCTTTGAAGTTTCCTATGAACCCAGGTGGAGGTTCCATGTAGACTTCTTCATTTAATTCTCCATGTAAGAACGCATTCTTAACATCAAATTGGAGAAGAGGCCATTCTTGATTTGCGGCAATGGAAAAAAGGACACGAATTGTATCAATCTTTGCTACTCGGGAGAAGGTCTCTGAGTGGTCAATCCCGTATGTTTGCGTGTACCCTTTTGCAACTAGTCGGGCTTTATATCTTTCAATGGTTCCATCTGGTTTGTGTTTGATTGTGAAGACCCAACGACACCCTACAGGTTTCTTTCCTGGAGGAAGAACACTCTTCTCCCATGTTTCATTTTTTATAAGAGCTCCCATCTCTTCTTCCATTGCTTTCTTCCAATTTTGTTACTTTAAAGCTTGTTCCATAGAGTTAGGAATTTCTTCGTCATATAAGGATGAAGTGAAGGCTTGTGCTTCTTTGGAAAGATTGGCTCTGGCAATGTTTTCCATGGGATACTGTTACGCCCTAACATGTTTAAACCCAAAATTTGCAGCGGAAAGCACATAACTAAAATTTCTTTAATGATATTCTTTCTTTCACTCAAATACATTAATCCCTTTCTAAAATTTGATTAACAATTAACATACATATACCCAATTAAGTGACCACATACACACCCACGTACATTCCATGTCTTGACTCGATCTTCAACCGCGCACAATTCTTGATGAAACCCCCAGAACCCTTTACAACCTGCAGTCATCACATTCAACCTCATCATTAGTAACCGGTAATATAATACAAAAACAATTACACATGCATAAGAAAGCGTCCACATATCATGCTTTCTCTTATACTAGCTCCTTCATCCGTCCGTTCGATCACTCGCATCGGATTGCAGAGTCAACCTTTACTTCCATTGTTAGCCTGCCTATGCTTCACATTAATTCTCAATAGAAAACGATTAGTATCATTAGCGGCTTTTCATATGAACATGACCTCGAATACACATAACTCATCTTTATGCATAATCCATTATGTAGATTCCCTTTCTTACCCAAACTTAATCAATTCTCTTTATTAACCACTTCCGGCCCATTTCCACTAAAACTTAACTTAGTAATAACAACGATTCATGTCTTCTTACGTTACCTACAATAATTACCATATATCATAAATACATTAACAAACAAAAGGGTAAGTTCGGAGTTCGCTTACATTATTTAACCCGTTATGAACAAGTCAATATATAAACATTAAGAGAATCATTCCACTAATCATTTCAACCCATTTAGACGGGTTGATTCATCTTCGCTACAACATCAATTTTTAAAACCTTCTTCAAGTATAATCTCTTACATCTAGTCAATTTAATCTACAACGGAAAATTTTACGAATTCATATAATCATTAATATCATTCATAAACCTACTAGTAAAGTAAACGAAGTTCATAAGAACTTACCGGAGTCATACGCACATAATGCTTTCGCTTGGCTTGATTCTCCTCCTTTCTTCGACCCTAAAGGGTGTATCACATTTGCATTTAGTTTTCACATTATACATCATTTACACGCATTCACATCATTCACTCTAACGTTCATTACTCATATTCATATTCCACGCCATTATTAGATCTTTTAAATCTAAAATTCTTCATATTCATACATAATCAATTCAGCTCAAGCATTTCATCGAACACCTTATGTGCATACTGCTTATCTAGCGAAATGTACAAGCCTATTAAGCACATCTCTACAAAATCTTTTCTAAAGTCATGGCAAAACATCACCAACACATGAATTCTTCAAATATTTAGATTATTATAACATCATTATGCATATATTAACCTTACTCATCAAACTATATCAAGAATTAACACATACATCATCATCACTAATCATATCATCAAAATTTCAAATGGGTTTCTTATCAAACCATCAATATAGTCAAAATCAAGCACATTACTACTTCCTTATGTTGAAATTAACTAACATTCATGCTTAATTTCGCAATACATCCAAGGATTACACATAACCCATATCACTAAGCATCACTAACGCATAAAATTCAACTTACTTGATGTTGAGCACACTTAGAGGATCGTAAATCTGGATACATGCATCAATTTACACTTCAATTTCTCTTCTAATTTGATGAATTAGTAGTATTTAGGGTTTTGTTCTTCTTGCTTCACCAAATGTCGAACACACACACATACGTCTGATGTATGTGTTGTGTTTAGATATTTTAATCTTTCATTATTCCACTTTCAACTTATGCACATTTGGTCCCTCAAGTGTTAAGTCTTAATTATATATGGTTAAGTATCTATTTGCACACTTTAATGTCTTAACATAATTTCCTAGTTAATATTCATTCACGGGTTCACTTTTACCCCTAACGGTATTTTTACCTGTTCCTTTATATTAACCGGGTTTAAATTACCAATCCCATTTTTGGGGTGTTACAGATACCTTGATGACTTTGTTTCTTTTTCAGGAGAGTAACGTTTTGGGGGAACACCTCTATTGGTTTTGGGTGGTAGAACATATTTTTCCACCGTTTCTTCTTGTATTGGTTCTTCCTGCACATGCTGTTCTACAAGTGTCTCATGGTTATCAGATATATCATTAGTTTCAAGGTCATGAGAGATATTATTAGATGTGTAATCACTAAACTCATTATTGTCAGAAAAATTAGTTTGAGGGTCATCTTGAGGATGACCTTCAAAGGTTTGAGAGTCGCTAACCTCAGGAACCAAGATAGGAGAATCTTGGTTCGTGGCACTGCTTGTTGATTTGTCAGGTCCTTGAGAAGTCGGTGACTCATCTTGGGTATTGTGAACAGCTTCTTGTGAGGATGGAACCCATTTTAGCCAACTCAGGGTGTCAATTTCTTTCTCCCCCTGACCACTGTGTTGGGTAATATAGAAAAATTCGGTTTCAAGGAAGTTGCAGTCCATGGTGGTATACATATGACGTCTTTTTGGGCTATAGCAACGGTATCCTTTTTGATTGATACCATATCCCAAGAAGACGCACTTTTTAGCACATGGGCCGAGTTTCCCTCGATCTGTTTTGGGTATATGGACAAAGGCGGAACATCCAAATACCCGTGGTTCAAGTGTGAGGGTTGGTGGGAGTTTGGTAAAATCAGACAAAGCTTTTAGCGGGGTTTTAAGATCAAGGGCTTTAGTAGGAAGTCTATTAATAAGATAGGTGGCAGTAGCAAGAGCTTCGGGCCAAAAAGATTTCGGGACGCGAGACTCTATTAGAAGTGCCCGAGTTATTTCCAAAAGAATGCGATTTTTTCGTTCAACGGTCCCGTTTTGTTCGGGAGTATGTGGGCAAGTTGTTTAGTGAATAATCCCTTTGCTTTGACAAAAAAGTTTCATAGAATCATTTACAAATTCCCCTCCATTATCAGATCGAAGTGTTTGGATTTTGTTTGTAAATTGAGTTTGTATCATGGTATAAAACGCTGTGAATTTATCAAACACTTCTGATTTGTTTTTTAAAAAATAAATTCATGTCATACGAGTGCAATCGTCAATAAAGAGAACAAAATATTGAAAATTTTGTCCTCCAATAACCTCAGCAGGTCCCCAAACATCAGAGTGGATAAGTGAAAAAGGTGAATCACCTTTGGTGTTATTAAATTTATAAGTATGTCTATGACTTTTAGCTAAAACACAAGTCTCACAATTTAACGGTTTATTTGAAGGAAATAATTTCGGAAATAAAAGATGTAAATAACCGATAGAAGGATGTCCTAATCTCCTATGCCAAAGCCAAGCTTCTCTGTTCATAGTTCCGTGCGCAAGCATCACATTCCCATGTTGAGTCACTTCCTCCACATAGTACAATCCCCGACGTTCAGTGCCACGCCCAATGATCGCTCCCGTCCTGATATCCTGTAATATGCAAAAGGTAGGATGCATCAAGACTGTGCAATTTAATTCTTTTGTGACATGACTGATAGATAATAATTTATGTGATAAGGAAGGAACATAAAGACAGTTTGAGAGTTTTAAGGTTGGTGATATCTCAATAGCCCCTCCTCCTTTTACAGGAGCTTCTCCCCCATTCGCGGTTTTAATATAATTAACCCTAGGTTTAGATTGTGATACTATATCCGATACATCAAATGTCATAGTATCAGTGGCACCACAATCAAATATCCACGAGTTATCAAATTTTTCACAATTTTGAGCCATATTGACTTGTCCATGGTTCCTGTTGGTTTCCCTTTTACTTATTTTATGCTTCCTTTTAGAATAAATTTTAGATAGGTTTTTAGAAACTATCTTAGAAAAATTATTTTGACAAAAAAACTTGTTTTTCTTGTTTAAAGACTTCTGGCCAGTATCACAATAAATAGGTTCTTCAAGGGGTGTTGTTGTAACTTTGGAGATAACATAATTGAAAAAACGTGTTGCAACTTTGGAGATATCATAATTGAAAATACTAAAATCAAATAAAGAAAAAGAGGGGTCTGAGAAAAAAATTCCCAAACCCAATACCTCCTTCGTCACTTTCAGGTGCCTCAAAACCGGTTGAGGTGAAACCTCCAAAGCCGCTGTCGACGGTGTTCTTTTGGTCGCCGCCGCCTATACGGTTTCCTTCCTTTGTTTTTCCAATGTTAGCGACAGATTTACCCCCATATGTTTCCCCTTTTTGTGACCATCGTTCCACCATTCCGGGTAGCCGACAAGTTGAAAACATTGGTTCTTGGTATGTCTGGACATACCACAATGTTCACACTTAAGCTTTGTTTTATCGATCCGGGATGATGAAGCAAGATTGGTGTTTTTCTGATTGAATCGCCCTTTTGACAGAAACCCTAGACTTTCGGGTTCGTGTGACCTGCTGGTGTTTAGTCCAGCCGCCACATGTCACACCCCGACTTTCCACGTGTCACCGGTGGGCCCGGTGGGGAGTATCGTGACGTGGTTGGCAACATAATAGTCAAACAACACAATACATATAAATGCACAGCGGAAGCAAAAGATAAAAATTATTACATTTCCGAATATAAAGTAATATCTAGTATTACAATGGAAAGTAAAGGATTCACAGGCGGATCTTAAAACATATCATTTGTTCAACAAACTTTAGACGCCTAGAACTTGCAAGATTCCTTATTAGCGCCCTGAGCTTCCAGCCAATTTCGTTCAGTACCTGTCACTTACCCTTTTTGGAAAATACGTCAATTTTCACTGGTAAATACACTCAACTGACTCATTTGAAAAGAGTTTAAGAAAATTGATTTGGATGCACGTGGCACAAAAATATCTTTTATAATTTGATTAAAATGCACAGAGGCAAAATTAACCTTTTTAACTTGGGAAAATTATTTGTATATAATCTTGTATACAGTTTTACTTATTCGTCGTCCGTTAGGGCCGGTTTGTAGGGCCGGACTAGATTAACTGACACGCCACAGGTATAATGCCCACAGGCTATCATCCTCTAAGTGGATTACCAGTTCCGGTATAATGCCCACAAGGATGATACCTCGGAGTGGATTACCAGTTTTTACATAATGCAGCTGTCAGGTGTATGCCTACACCCCGTGCTTAGGTCGTGGCCATTTCATAAAATGATGCCAAGGATATCCGGGACATGGTCATTAACCCCCAAAGGCCATACACCAAATAATACATATTAAACGGGTTGTAAGTACATCAATCACAATACGATTTAAATAACTACACACCCGACCAAGCGGTACTTTTATAGTGTCGTATCCCAAGCCCGTATAGGGAAAATAAGTTAAGAGTATTTACCTGAGCTAGCTCCTGTCTTAAATAGCAAGAATCTAATAACTCAGCCGTATTCACTTAAGTAAGCGTAGGTACCATTTACCGAAATGCTCTAGTCTGGAATGATGGTATAAATAACCAATTAGAATGCTAACGGGTCTTTAATTTAGCCTAAGCTTAGACCGGTTAGTCTTAAGGGAATATACGGTTCAGACGCACGATTAAGCGAAGACCGGAATAGAATGTGGTTTAGACCCGACAAGTTTGAAGACTTGTCTTAAATGGGTATTTCATACACATTCTGGATTTTGAGATAAAACCAATAAGGTTTGACCCGTTTTGGCTAATTTACGTAAACTTGTTACATAAACCGAACCGTACGCGTAATAAGCGTGACGGGTATTCATGAGAGCCATATACAGGTTTCCTAATTTAATTATGCCTCAAATATGTTGTGACATCAGTAAGATGTCTTTCATTATGCCCGAAACGTATATAAACACAAACTAGGCCCCGTAGGGGTAGTTTGGTCATTTAAAAGGTTATAAAAGAGTTTAAGTATTTACCTGAGTTACAGGTCTGATATAATCAGCAAAAATACTTATTTTGATAAGTTATAACAGTAGGTTAAAGTATATATGTGAATTTACCAAGTATAACCAAACTATGCACCGTAGGGGCATTTTGGTAATTTCACATAAGCCGTAAAGCTCAAAACTGAAGTCTGAGTTAAACAACTTTTGCTTACTGTTAAAATATTATAATTTGCCTAAAATATCAGTAGGTATCAACCCGGGTATGATCAAAATAGTTTTAGTACATATTATGCGTTAATAACGCTTAATTAGGCGATTAGAAGCCATTTCCGGGTTCGATACATAAAGCTGATATTTTTACACTTCCAGGAGGCTTAAAATAATTTATTTAACATATCTAATCAGTAGAAAAAGGTTTGGAGTCGTTTAGATATGTAAAACTCATTTTATGGCCCGTAAGGGCAAAACCGACAATTACCGGATTAAGCCTACGACTACTAGTTATGCTCAGCCTAAAATTAATTAAAAATCTTCAAAAATCCCAAAATAATATATTACATCAGTGGGTATTAAGTTTGATACTAAAAAGTAGGCTTAACTAGGTTATACGCTAATTTCGCCGTTTTATTAACATAAAGCGTTCATTTTACGCTAACGAGCATAGCTCTTAATCTACACCTCAAACTGATGTCAAACTTTGCATACAAGTATATATATCAGTAATTAAAGTTTCTACTCTTTTACATTTCCAAAAATCACGTTTTAATATAATAAGGGCATAATGGTCAACATATGAGCAATTAACGGAAACGCGTAAACGAATGGGTCAATCAATGAACCAACCTCAGAGGGTTGTGCTAACATGTAGCCTGTTCCTAAAAAAGTTCTAAGACATTTTCAAATCATACTAAAGCGGGTCAGAACTGAAAGTCAAAGTGAAAGTCAAACCATGCAACTTTCGGTTTCGAACCGGGTCTAAACAGGAAATTGTCGGGTTGAACATGTTTAGACATGTTCTTACACTTATTACTAAGTTATAACAATGATCCATCAGGTTGTATATGATCTACAATATTAATTATGCATAAATGGCATTTTAGACTTCTTGTTGACTTTTTAAATATAAGTTTGACCCGACATTTGACCTAGTTAGAGTGGGAATCAGGGGGGACCCTATTGAGGTTTTATTACCCACGTAATTACCAACTTATAACTACTTTCACTTCGACTAATCACTGGACCATTAGTGATTAATCTTAAAGTCAACCGTTAATTACGACGGTTTGACTTTTAAGCTAAAACTAAGCTAAAACTTAATTAAGAAAGGATTAGAACACTTACTGAAGTCCTAAGCTTGATTAGAGAACACTTGAGAGGAAGTTTGAGCTCCAGAAGTGATCAGATTGCTTGAATGAAGTTGTGAAGACTTGTTGCAAGTTCATGGGCCTTATATAGTATTTCAATCACCACAAAACATTGACAACAAAGTCTACAAGTGACCACAATTGTCCCACAAGTGTCCCTGGGGTCTAGGAACATTTTAGGGGTCGTCCATGAGTGGGAAATACCAGTGAGATCGGTCAAAATCGCGCAAAACAGGCTGCAGCCGGTTTTCTGGTTGCTGGGCACTGCTTGCGCACCATAACAATTATTTGTTGCGGTGCGCAACAATTCATCAGGGACCAAAATGTTGGCTTTTCAATGATTTGAAGGGGCAACTGAGTATAAACGATTCTTGGCCGTTTTTTATCAATATGGGGCCTCAAATTTGGGTCATGTATGGTATGCATCACCATGTTATGTTGTGTGAAAGTCTTGGAGTCTTTTAGAAAATGCCGAACAATAAGGTTTACCATGCAAATTTCTTCGTAGGAGTCCACCAATTAAATTATGAATCATTCATTGCTATAATTCACTGAACTTGAACATATACTAGATGTTTTTAATATGATTTGAGTCTTGGGATTTATAACGAGGTCGTTCAGAGGTGCAAAAGTTAACATGACGACACTTTTAAATCTTGTCAAACATTTTTAATAAATCCGAGTTTATAACGCTTTTTGTCTTACACGACACGTGTCGTTATTTTATTTAACACGAATTTTCGAGGTGTTACACCACACCGTTCGGGGATGTGTTATCGGTGGTTCCTAAGATTCCCTGATGTGCCATTTCTTTCCGAACAGCGGCGTAGGCGACCTCGGCTGAAACTGTCGATCGAGAGCGTTCAAGAATTGAAAAAGTTTCTGTTCTGACCGGAGTTTGTTGTACGTGGCGATGTCAGCAGGACATGTCATAGGGTTCGGGTCTCTCTTCTCAATTTCTCCCCATACTCCCTGCATAACAATCCAAAAATCTTCTAGAGGAGAGCCGCCCTGTTTTATGCCGTTCGATCTCACATGAAGATCAAAAGTTTGTAACTTGTCTTTTCCGCTACTATATGTAACGACTAACGCGTCCCACAATGTTTTGGCTGTCGGGAATTCGGTTAGGTTACTAGCGAGGGCATGTTCAATATTTTGTATTAACCACGAGAATACGACCAAGTCGTCTTGTTCCCATTGTTCATATTGGCTATTGGTTGGTTCTGGGGGTTTTGGATCTCCCGTTAAGTAACCCAAGAGGTGTTTTGATTTGCCACCGATTGCGACTCGAATCATCCGAGACCACAAGGCGTAGTTTTGGCTGTTCAATTTGAGGCTGATTTTTAAGGAGTCGAATAGGCTTTGTTTTTGTGTTTGATTTTGGTTATTGATACTATTCTTGAGGAGATTGGTGATTTGCAATGCAAGATCATCATTCTTGGAGTCATCAGACATGATTTGGTTTGTGGGTTTGCAAAGAATTTGGACAAGATTGAAGGGGAAAAAATGGTAGATGATGAGCGGGTTTATCTTAAGATCGATCAAATCTGCTCTGATACCATATGAGCGATGGAATACAGAGGCATAATATGAATTGTATTGCTTTGTGAGTTGATATTTTCATTACAGAGGAAAAGAACCAATAAATAGTTGGTTGATAAAAAACAAACAAGGAAACAAATAAATTGATATCACTGGCCACCCTTGATTCTAGGACAACGGTCCTAAAGATGGTTGATTGAGGAAACTCTAAAATGGGAGATGATGTCAAGCTGATCCCCAAAATATATATTATTTTCTAACATTACATCTCTCACTCTATTCTTCTAGTAATACTTTGCTTGTATTCTAGTATACTAGTAAACGCGAATAACTTTTTAGGTTAGATTTCATTATTAGATAGTAAATCTTAACATCTTCTAGAAAGTTGTTGGCATGATGTTGAATTATGAATAACTTTTAATTTGCTGGTGAAAAATGTTGTTGGGTCTATGTACCCTATAGGGTCACGTATTAGAGCAATTATGTATTTTTATACAGTTGAAATACATTCAACCAAAGATAATAATCCTGTAAAATCAATATTATATTTAATTTAATTGCAAACTAATACATCGAAATAGAAGGCAACAGGCAATATGCTGCGTTGCTAACTCTTTTGAATAATAAAATTGTTGTTTAGGATAAATAACAAGGGAAAAGATCAAATAGGAAGATTAATTTCGCTAGGAAAGATAGGAAGCAATAAGAGGATGACATGTGGCAAAGATGAAAAACATAAGGAGGGACATTTTGGTCAAAACTCACCATCTTAAAAAAAACCCAGCATCTGCAATTCATTTCTCTTACCCGTATACTCAAATCCACCATTTTCAAAACTATAAACTACCACATCACAACCACCACGACCACCTCCACCACCACCACCACCACTACGACCTACGATCGCCACTATCTTGCCGGAAACTAGATCTGAAACCACCACCTTCAACCACATGTTGGGTTTTTCAGATCTGACACCATCATTCCACCATCCACCATCCACCGCCACCGCTCCACCGCCACCAGTTTCCCCACGGTGTATCAGAGTTCTTTTTCCGTCCACCGTTGTTAATCAGAGTTCTTTTGTAAGTTATGTTATATTTTATTTTCATTGCGTTTTAGTTATCAAACCTCAATTGCGTTTTTCACATCATTATGTTTTAGTTAGAGTTCTTTTCATTTTGTTCTTCTGGATGTTAAAATAGAGACATGGTCATGCTAAAATAGAAGCATGATCATGTTGGAACAAAGGTATGACCACGTTAAAACTCATTGCGTTTTACAACCTGCAGTGCAAAGAACATGATGATGCTTGGACAGAGGCATGATCATGTTGGAACTAAGGCATACCCATGTTAAAACTACATTGCTTTTTAGAACCTATGTTAAAACTACATTGCTTTTTAGAACCTGTAGTACAAAATATTAATTTTGGTTTCATTGCGTCTTACAACTTGGAGTGTAAAGAACATGTAGAAACATGGTCATGTTGGAACAAAAGCATGGCCATGTTAAAACATAAACATGGCCATGTTAAAACTTCATTGATATTGATTTTTAGGTTTATTGCGTTTTACAAGCAAATAACATGATCATGCTAAAATAGAAGCATGGTCATGTTGGAACAAAAGCATGGCCATGTTAAAACATAAACATGGCCATGTTAAAACTCCATTGCTTTTTAGAACCTACAGTGCAAAATATTGATTTTTGTTTTCATTGCGTTTTACAACCTGAGGTGCAAAGAACATGATCATGCCAAAACAGAAGCATGGTCATGTTGGAACAAAAGCATGACCATGTTAAAACATAAACATGGTCATGTTAAAACTTCATTGCTTTTTAGAACTACAGTGCAAAATATTGATTTTTGGTTTCATTGCGTTTTACAAGCAAAGAACATGATCATGCTAAAATAGAAGCATGGTCATGTTGGAACAAAAGCATGACCATGTTAAAACTTAAACATGGTCATGTTAAAAGTTCATTGTGCAAAATATTGATTTTTGGTTTCATTACGTTTTACAATCTGGGGTGTAAAGAACATGATCATGCCAAAATAAAAGCATGGCCATGTTGGAACAAAAAAGCATGACCATGTTAAAACATGAACATGACCATCTTAAAACTTCATTACTTTTTAGAATATGTAGTGCAAAATATTGATTTTGGTTTTCATTACGTTTTAGAACTGGAGTGTAAAATAACATCAAAGAACATGATCATGTTAAAAGGGAAGCATGATCATGTTGAAACAAAGACATGACCATGTTAAAACATAAACATGACCACATTAAAACCTATTGCGTTTTAAAACCTGGGTTATAGTGTGTTGTTCTATCCATTGCGTTTTACGCATCTGGGTTTTCGAATTTTTTTTTCAAAAGTATAGCAATAGTGTGCTCGTTTTAAAGATAAAAAAACGCTCGTTTTTATGGTGTAATTTTTATAAAAAAATATTGTCGTATGAAAAAGTTATTAACGATTTAAAAACGATGGGGAATTGGAGGAGAAAGAAACTATTGACTTGAATGGACTAGAATACCCTCAAACTAACTCACGCGCCTCTTTTTTCTTGTTCAATTTCTCCCATTTAATCTCAGCCATTGATTAATCAAATTGATGGTCAAGATTACTTCATAGCCTTCATAGCAAAATAAACTTTCTATTGTATCTCCACCCTAAATAACAATACTCATAAAGATATATATATATATATGTATATATATATATGTATGTATTATTTTTCAGTGTGAATTATAAAACTGCAATTTCTAAATATTATAATTTTGATACATAATCATTTATACATATACATTTATATTTTTAAAGGATGATGAGCGTATGTTACGTCAGGATCGGTCCAACGATTTTGGAGGCCCTAAAAGTCACTGCCCTTTTTAAAAACTTTTCAATATAATCCATTTTCTTTACCCAGGTTTGGAACCGACAATTATAAACTTAAAAACTTATAGTTGGCAGAGTTAATCTTTTTTGAGCTATATGTTGTGTGTATAAATATAATATATGTTTAGATTAAATTTATTGATGCAAATTGTTTAATAAGGTTGTGAGGAATGCAGATAGGAGCGAGGATGCGTTGAAGCTGGATGACAGCGTTCAAGAAAAAAAGGGATCCAGACCATTAGTTCTTCAACTTTTGGGCCTAAATGTTTTACATGTTTAGGTCATTATGTTTTTACTTATTTGTTAGTTTATTTGGGCCAAACACGCATGTAACATATATAAATAAAATTTAAAAGTGGAGGCCCTTATCTTTTGGTAGTACTGGACCTTTGCCTAACCTGTTAAGCCTATAGGAACAGCCCTGTGTTACGTAATGATTTCATTTCATACGTATAAAAAAAGTTGTACACATATATGTGTGTGTATATGTACATAATATGACCCCTTGTTAGTCTTGTGTTTAATATGGCTGCCCTTGTTAGTTGTTTCCTCCATGCATCTTAATATTATTTAGAAAAAAGAGATGAAAGAGTGGACTTTATAATTTACAATTGGAGTGAATTGCAAGGATTGTCCTTTATCTTTATACCCATTTGCAGGCGTTGTCCTTTATGTTTAAAGTTGATGAGTTTTGTCCTTTATGTTTTTAAATCATACACGTTTTGTCCTTTAGTCCTAACCTAGTTAGATTTTTCTGTCAAATCTGGTCATGTGCAATACACATGAGGGTAAAATTGTCTTTTCACCCTTATCCTTCTCTACTGTTATCCCTCTCTACATGTGTCCATCCCTACCACAACAAACAACCGCCACCAACACCCCTCTTTTTACATTTGTTCCGCACCACTCACAACCACCTCCCACCAACCACCACAAACAACCGCCACCCTCTACCCCCTCTCTCTACATCAATTCTCCACCACCCCACCACACCCTCACCGACCCTATCTCTCTCTCTCTCTCTCTCTCTAAAAACACAACACTCTCCCCTGTAGGCAGCCACCATTCACCACCACCATCTGCACCACCCACAACCATCACCCTTCATAACAACTCCTCGCCATCAAAACCCCACAGGATCTCTACTCATTCCAGCCAAACCCCTCCTCACCACAAAACGGATCTTCACCTTGATGGTGGAGACGGCGGAGGCCGTCGCTGGTGATGGCGGAGACGGCGGAGGTAATGTGCTTTGGTAAGGTTTAGAAGTTTTTTTACTTATAGAGTTAAAGTGGAGTAGCCATTGAGATGAAAAGTGGATCTGTGTTATGGCTTCATTGCTAGTTAGGGAAAGTGATGTGTTGTGTTGTTGATGAAATATGCTCTATTTTTGTTAATGATCGGAACCTGTTGTGCTTTGGATTGAAAAATTGCTTTAATCTGCACTCAAATTGAACTGAAATTTGATTTTCAAAATAATGGAGATAAACTTCATTCAATTTGGTTTTTCAGATGGGTTTGGGATGTAATGACAAAAGGGTGTGGGGAGATAGTGGTGAATGTTGCAACGGAGTGGTGTAGTATATTATTAGACCCATTTGCTTTTTATATGGGTTCTTAAAATTTTGTGAGATAGCTGCTGCAGCGGAGTTGAATGAGGTTACGGTGGTGGTGGTAGAGAGGGAGGGGGTGTGTTTGTGTAGAGAGAGAGAAAGTTGTGGAGCTGATGTATAATTTTTTTTCTTTTTTAAGATGATTTTTAAACACTAGGATGAAAAAGACAACTATGCCCTCATGTGCGCCCTCATGTGCAAGGCACATGATCAAATTTAACTAGGTTAGGCCTAAAGGACATAACGTGTAGGATTTTAAAACATAAAGGACAAAACTCGTCAATTTTAAACATAAAGGACAGCGCCTACAAATGGGTATAAAGATAAAGGGCAATCCTTGCAATTCACTCTTTACAATTGATTTTGTATACGTTTTACCTTCCATAGTATAGCCTCTTTTTCTTTGTTTACCGATTAATTCCCTTTAAAAGTAGATCGACTTTAGGTTTTTGAACTCGGATGTTCAATGAAATTAGAGTTGAATTTTTAATATGTCAAGTCTATTATCTTTGAAAAATAACGAGTATGAGCATAATGTTGTAGAAAAGGAGTTTTTAAAGATTACAAGTTTTTGAGAAAAAAAAATATTTGTTTTCGCTTGCTCAGATTACATACAAATGTTCGTAATTTTCAAAGAATATGTTATATATATAGTGCTTGCAAATATAATATATCCAGCGGGTCGTGTATAGTAACTTTTCGATCCCTAATACTCAAAGCTTTGTTTTTCTAAGATCGATTTTATTATTCAAAAGGGGGTTGTGGCGCAGCTCGTTAACCATATACCAGCCACTTTATTTTCAACGTGGATATCAGTAGATATATGTTTGTTTGGTTCTTTTCATCTTTTGTATTCTTTAACGTCCATTTACTTGTTAAAGCATGCTTCAAAGTTATAATATTTCGGCTTCTTAAGTACATGCATATTGTTGGTCATTGGTGAGGGGCTTTATGGGCTTTATAATAGTTTAAAATTCTTGTATTTATTTTCTTTCGTTGCATTTAGAAACCTAAATACAAACCGGGTGGAGTCCTTGCATTTTAAGGAAAAGATAAGGCAATGAGAACTCCTACAGGCCACAAAGATATCTTAGATTTTTTTCTCTTAGGTTGACTTGATCACTTTGTGGTGGCTTACACAAGCCGACTAGAAATAGCTTTCACTAATTTCCCTCGTATATATTAATATATTATCTTGGACATTTGTCCCTCTACTTGACAATATGATGCGCTCTATTATTATCAAATATAGACACTAAGACACGTATTTCTAAGAGACACTGGTTTTACTACAAGAAAACGTGGCAATAGTGGCGACAGAGACAGATGTCGCCGCTAAAGACCCTGATCTACGGTGCTACTAGTAATAGCGGCGACATGTCGCTGCTAAAGGTTGGACGGTATTGCCCCTCATGTCACCGCTGGTACCTGTCGTCGCTAAAGGGTTACCGCTTTTCGCAGCGACACCTGTCGCTGCTAGTAAGTCGTCGCTATCTGTTCTCGTTGCTAAGGGTTGCCTCAATAGCGGCGACACATGTCGGCGCTAAAAGTCTTTTTCTTTTTTGATTTTTTTGCTGCATTTACAATTTTTCCGGTTATATACAAATCTGCCAATTTTCCAGTTTTCCACAACACAAACAAACTAAATAAACATAATACTTAACATCCTAAAATTGCATAAAACGTTTAATTCGTACATTAACATCCTGGAATTGCATAAAGCGTAAAAAACTACAAGATGGTTGTCATATGTCGATAATACTTAACAGTCATCGTCATCCTCATCGTCGTTATTGAAAATGTCATCATCATCGTTTGCGGGTTGCTTTCCCTTCGAAGCAAGATAGCAGTCAAGTTGATTAAAAAATGTCGGGGTTTGGAACAAACCATAAACATATTCCTACAATAATACATATCAAAACCCATATTAGCATATTAACATACTATCAACATATATTTACCAAAGTAACATGTGTTCGCCAAAGTTATATGCGTTCACCAAAGTAACATGCATTCGTTGATCCTTGTATAACTTTTTAAAGTAAAATTGTATAGTTTACCTTAGAAAAGGGTTGTTGAGTTTGAGGTTGCGCACCCAACACATTTGAGGGCATATTGGAAGAAGGTTTATGCCCAATCCCCCGTATCCATCTGCGTCGATCACTCAACACATTCTGAGACGCGAAAACCTCATTCGGCGGTTGAGAACCGCCGCCTTCTCCGCCATATTCATTTTGACCCATAATCTCCTGTTCTAAATTAAGCTGTATTTTACGAAGATGACTATATATATATATTAGAGAATTATATTTTAAATAAATACTTACATAATTCTGCCTTGCTCGGCTATCGGGTCAAGCCAATTCCCATCTTTAGTGTTACTCTCGTATTATATGTCTTGTATTAAATGAACACGATATAGGGTATGGTTCTAGAGTGAACTGTGTGAACTAATTTGGACCATTTGATTACATTTTCTGGAGATTTCTAAACAATGACAAGATTGTAATTATAATGTTGTAACTTCCCTTTAAAATAATTGACAGAAGGGTATTTGCGTCTTTTGTAAATTGCATTTATTAAACAATATAATCAAATCTCTAAAATCTCGCTAGTTTCCGTATATACAAGATACACAGCTGTTAGTGTATACACATGTGTACAGTCTCGCTAGTATCAGTTTATACAAGATACACAGATGTTAGTTTTTACACATGTTTACGATCTCGTTAACTATAGGTTTATACAAGATACACAGCTGTTAGTTTATACACATGTGTAGAGACTTTTATACATCTGTGTATTACATTCAGAAATGGTTACATATGTGTATATATTAACAACATATAATATATTATGCACGCACACGAGTAGATTTATATAAAAATTATGAAATTAATGAAAACCAAACAAGTCACATGGGTTTGAACGAAGTATCATATTGGGAGTGTTTTTATTTGGCATTTTGTGTTTCTTATTTAATAATTAGCATGTTAAGTTAAATTGTAAAGTATGCTTTGCAACTTGTATTTAAAAATCCGTATACCGATTAACCCGACCCAAATAAACCCGAAACCAATTAACCCGAATTTTATTAGAGTCGGGTTACGGATAGGATTCTTATAACAAAAAACCCGAATAACCCGACACCCTATTAAAAAACCCGAAGAAAAACCATAACTACATATGTACATGAGTAGATATATCATTTTTTTCTTACATCTGTGGGAAAAATACAACTCATGCATGACGTACGCTCTAAATGAATGTCACTACTAGAAAACTGCTATTATTCCTACCAAAATTTCCTACGTATTTCCTACGAACGAAAATCGTGACACATTTCCTACGAAATTCCTACGTATTAGAAAGGGTCTTGGTTTTGTGACAAAAAAAGCGACAAAAAAACGACAAATTGGTTTGCGTAGGAAAAATGTAGGGAAATTCTGACAGATCTCTAACGAAATCCGTTTTCATTTTAACCATTAGTCGAAAATTCGTAGGAATCGTTATGCGTAGGAAAAGTGTCGGCAATTCCCGACGGGATTCCTACGGAATCCGTTTTCATTTTAATCATCGGTAGGAAATGCGTAGGAATCCAATTTATCATCATAATAACATGAAATTACTGATATTAAAATATAAAGTTTTATTATTTATAAAAAATATATGTTATTTTTAAAATAAATTTATTAATATGCATAGTTTTTAATTAATATCCATAGAAAATGTGTAGCAACATACCGACACAATTCCTACGAAACACGTTTCATTTTAACAAGTTTCCTATCCGTAGGAAGTGTGTCAGAAATTACCGACAAATTACTCACGAAATTGATAATTTTTTTTGTAATGTCTATTTTGTATTATATGTGTATTATTTTTAAAACAAATTTATTAATATCCGTAGGAAATTTGTCATAATTGCCGACAGATTTCCGACGGAATGGTTTTTAATTAATATCCGTAGGAAATGTGTAGGAAAATATCGACACAATTCCTACAAAATACGTGGGAAAAGTAGTAGTTTTCTAGTAGTGTGTAAATGGTTTTGCAGAACCATGGTATACGTCTAATCCGTATATTTATTCAAAGGTGGATGCACTTAAGTTAATGATGTTCATAGAGTATGCAATCACATAACTTCCACTAAGCTCAGTTTCCATTAATCAATTTTTAAATCATGCACCTCAGTGGCGAAGTTTGAGATTTCTGGTCGGGGTCCGGAAGTCACCACTCCTAATAATTTCTATAAAACCGAGGCGTACTCTCCACTACTGAGCGAAAGTTCGGGGGGTCGGACGCTCCCTCCCGCCCCTTAAAAGCTTCACAACAACTTTTCGACCTCTCAGGGGCGAGACTTTGTTTTTAGTAGATTAGGGTTTTCTATTCAGAAGGAGAAGGAGATGACGGCGCAGTTTATTGTCTGTTTACCTGCTATCCTTATGTAATTTGTCCCGTATAATATTGAATTGAAAATTTGTCTAAAAAAAAAAAGATCGATTAATCATCCAATGTATTTTTACTATTATTTATTTGCTTTGTTACAACAAAAAGTCGTTAGCTTATAGTGTTCTAAGCTTAGTTTCTATTAATCAATTGGGAATTATGCATCATGAAGCTCGATGATAACTATGAATCAACTTATGAAGATATAGTTTTCGAAAACTTGAAGGATTTTTTGTATGAAAAAAAATTATAATCAAACTAGACAAAACTAAAAACAAATTTTATTGTTCTTTCAAGTTAGCAACCACTTCAAATAGAAACGAATTTATATAATAAAAACTAGAAATAAAAAACATACAAACCAAATACCTGGTTAACCAGACTCACTTAACTATAATTGACCATCGTTGTCATTCATAATTAATTTCGATTAATTTTTTAAAAAAACTTAGTTTTGCTATTCAAAAAGGGGTAGCGGCGTAATTTATTGCCCGTTTACGCCTGTGAGATTTGAGTAGTGTTCTTATATAGACAGGGCTTCCTGCCTAATGAATAACCTCCTTTACAGCTCACCTTCCTATTAGAGCAAGTCTTATCCTCTATGATGTAACATGTCCAGCTTGCCTTAGGCCACCCGGGGTGGTAGCGTGATAGTTTCTATCACTCGTGGAACTATCACTCAACACCGCCGCCACTAGTTTCTATCACTCGTGATAGTATAACGCGTTGAGTGGGTAACGCGTTGTAGATAAAAAAGGAACATGTATCTTGTACATTGTGCATTAATATTTGTACATTGGAATCCCTATCACTAGTGATACCACCCCTCCTACATTTCTATCACTATCACTAGAATATTGGGTGCCACATGGCATCATTTGATTGGTTGCTTCCATCACTGGAATCTATCACTAACAAACCACCCCTACCCCCCTTAGACCAATGGGTATGGGCTGCGTTAAAGGCCCGTCCCCACCCATTAGGACCGTCCAACACCGCCCCCTAGGGGGCCGTCGCGGCAAAGACGTCGGATTTCCGACGGCGAAGACGGGGCAAAGTTGGTGGGCCCCCATTGACTTCTCTCTCATACTTTATATATATATATATATATATATATATATATATATATATATATATATATATATATATATATAGGAATAAGTTAAAATGAGAACCAACTCGAGTTGTAAGAACCCGCGAGAACCACCCCCGCGGGGGGCCGTTGACCACGAATTTTTTTTTTACAACTAGATGTGTATATTTTAACACCCTACGCAAAGTTTGGGTTCAAACGGCGCGCCCGAGGGGGTAGTTTTTTACGCCCAAAGTTAGGTTAAAAAAAAAAGAAAAATTAAAAGAAATTAAAAAAACCCAAACTTTGGGCGTAAAAAACTACCCCCTCGGGCGCGCCGTTTAAACCCAAACTTTACGTAGGGTGTTAAAATATACACATCTAGTTGTAAAAAAAAATCGTGGTCAACGGCCCCCCGCGGGGGTGGTTCTCGCTGGTTCTTACAACTCGAGGTGGTTCTCATTTTAACCTTCCCCTATATATATATATATATATATATATATATATATATATAGGGTAAGGTTCATGCGAGAACCACCTTTATTGCGAGAACCGCGAGAACCAATGTGAACACAACCTAAAATAGCTAAAAAAACCTAAAAAAAACTTAAAAAAACCTAACCCCCCCCCCCCCCCCCAAAAAAAACCTAAACCCCCCACCCCCCAAAAAAAACCTAACCCCCCCCCCCCCCCCCCCCCAAGCTAAATGCTAAAAACTAAACCCCCAAAAAAACCTAAAAAAAACCTAACCCCCCCCCCCCCCCCTCAACCCCAAAAACCTAAACCCCCCTCCCCCCAAAAACCTAAACCCCCCCCCCCCCCCCCCAGCTAAAAACTAAACCCCAAAAAAACCTAAAAAAATCTAAAAAAAATCTAAAAATTTTTTTTTGATTTTTTTAATATTTTTTATGTTAAAATCGCTACTTTTAGAAAAAAAAAAAAAAAAAAAAAAAAAAAAAAAAAAACAAAAAAAAAAAAAAAATTTTTGTAAATGTTTTTTTTTTTTTTGCTACGAAAAGTAGCGATTTTGTTATAAAAAATATTAAAAAAAAAAAAAAAAATTGTGTGATTTTTAGCTATTTTTAGGCATTTTTGGTTGCGTTCACATTGGTTCTCGCGGTTCTCACAATAAGAGGTGGTTCCTAACGGATCTTTGTCCTATATATATATATATATATATATTAATATATTATTAATGGTGGGGTAGTCTTGGCTAGTCCCCACACCCTTGGGTAGTCCCCAAAGAGACTATCCTCCTCCCGTGATTACGTGGCGGGTAGTCCTTTGGAGACTATCCTCCCCCAATACCCAATGGTCTTACCTTTTTAAAGTAAGTTCACCATTTGTAGAGTTTGTGTGTCTGAAGGAGACTTTTATATGCTTTTGGATAATGTCACATCATGTTGACTTTCTAGCCTTGGAAATTGAGATCTGTATAGTTGAGCTTCCGGCTTTTATCGCATGCACTCCAGCTTCCTGCTTGTCGCTTCCAGCTCAGCTGAGTGGGAGCTTCCAGGCACCCACGTCATCACCAGCCGACCATTCTACTTGTTTATTGGGCTGAAAAATAAATTTGACTTCCTTGGGCTCCATCATGTGGGCTCTTCTACTTTGTTTTTTGGGCTGAAGATAAATTTTGATCTTCATGGGCTCAACCTTGTGGCTGGAATATTAGCCTCTTAAAGACCATTTTAATTACAAAATTTTATGCCAAATCCATCTTTAATTCTTTGATTCGATATCTTTAGCTTTTCATCGTATTCGTTCTCTTTTCATAAGTTAGCCGTTTCCTCGTTTTTTCCTTGATACGTATAAACTATAAAAACAAATACAAGTAACAGGATTTCCTCGTTTTTTCCTTGATACCTATAAACTATAAAAACGAATACAAGTAACAGGATATATCGATGCGTTTAACACTACTAGAAAATTGAGCAATTGCCACCAGAATTTGTGACCAAAAAAATTGGTTTCAAAATTTGTGACCATTTTTTGACCGATCTCTTATTAGTAGCAAAATCTGCTATTGACTATAATTACGGTCCCAATTCAGTGGGAAATCCCCATTTGAAATAAAAAAAAATGTCTAATGATATGGTAAGGTCACAAAATGGTGGCAAATAAATAAAAAAATAAAAACTTTGGTGGGTTTGCGATTGATTTGGGACCGCTACTTTGCCACCGTCTTTTGTAGTCACAATATTGATAAAAAAAATTAGCGGGCTAAAAGGAAAAAAAATTATAGTTGTTAGACACAGCTTCAAGACCTTCATCTCCAATGCAATCTCCTCGTACCTGAAGCGAAGTTAACAATCCGAAAAGTAATGAAATAAGTATTGCCGGATTTTTTTGGTGAGTGTGAGTCTAGGGGTGTTAAATATGCGAAAGAACTTACCCATAAATGTCTAAGCCTTGTGCATTTCTTTATGAAATAGACCAGCTCAACGCTCGTAAGACTTGCAGCAAACCTCACATTCAGAAAAACAAGATTCGAGGAGACGGGATAAAGAGCATGTATTAACATGGTGGGAATCCGATGGAAAACTCCTTCAGATCCTTTGACACCACTCCTAACGTCTCGGCCAAATCGCCTAGCAATTCGGCTATCGACGCTATCGCGCTAACAACCTTGACGAATCTTTCCCTCATTTTGACAACAGAGGGTAAGTTATAAACCATAATTGCACCGTATGTTGAAAACCCTAAGGCTGCAAACAAAATTAACCATTTCTTTCTCTTTTGTGTGTAATTTAAACACATTTTCACAAGATTGATGAGCCATTTATAGGCAACTGAGCACACTCCGACTATCGTTCTAGAAAGTTCTTCCACCTGTTTGATCGTTCCTCCTCTTCTTCCTAAAACCATGTCAAATACTAAAGATTAGCAGGTTATGTGTTATGAAGTGTTTGAATAAGTTACAATGTGAAGAGATAGAGAGAGAGAGAGAGAGAGAGAGAGAGAGAGAGAGATTAAGAACCTTGTAGATGTTTGCATATTCACGGTGTATATTTGTACATGCTAAGGTCTCACTGCAAAACCATAGGCGTCTCTGTCCAGCAAAATTACATTAGTTCTTAGCCAAACAACCTTTTCAATCACACATGACACATCTACTTCGCTGAAGAAGGCTGCTTTCCTTTAATTCAATATCATTTATATTCAATAATAACAGTTAATCTTACCCACTAGTGACCTTATATATCAACTAAATACATAACCCCCAATTTGACTAAATAAGATTGATTCTGTAAGTTTCTTTCCCTAATAAAAAACCATATGTGATCTGACTATGGTAGTAAAATAAATCATTTCTAACTGCCGAATGACATCAAAGAATGTGTAATTTACTTAGCATCATCACTGTTTAACACCCAAATGGGGATTATGTCCAAAAGATCTTTTATTAAAATAAAACTTCCAAAATCATAGGCTATGGTAAAAGAAAAAAATATCCAAAAACCTAATCCTAAAATACAAGAATATCAAACTCAAACCCACATTTTTTTTATTATAATCAAGAATCTTTATTCAAAGCTTCCACACGATCTATAATAATCAGAAATAGTGTCTAAAATATTAATTAAACAATAAAAAAATTGAGAACCTAAATACATAACTCATAAATTGGGGATTATACAAAACATAAAGTTAGGCTAAGTGATGCTTACCAAAGATGAAGATTTAGGAATTCCTGTCACCAGGGGCGGAGGCATGCTTTGCTTAGGGGGGAACTCCAAACTTTTCGCTCAGTAGTGTAATATATGTGGTTTTCGTATAGAAATTTTTGGGTATATACGTTTTCGACCCCCTGGTTCTATGGAAAAAATTTTGGTATATATATTTTCGCCCCCCACCCCCCTCCCGTCGGAAACTCAAGCTTCGCCACTGAAAAAAATATATACAATAATGTAGAAGTGCATGATAAATGCAACCCTTCAAGCGGGTTAGACTCCAAACAAAGATGAGAGAACATAATATACTTTGATCTAGTTTTTCTACATTTTTTTTTATTTCCATGTAGAACCATTTGAATATGCAAACAACCAGGGGCGGACCCACCCTTTGGCCAAGGTGGGTGGCCACACCATTTGAAAAAAAAATTAGTGTATATTTTAATAAAAAAAACCTGATCGGACCATAGTCACAGGAAACGCAAAAATACCCTTGTATTTCGTACCAGATTCGCTGTACCGAATCGGGGTACAGAGTCGTCCCAATCGCCTCCGGTACGCGTACCGGATCGCTAATTTGGACCGTTCCCGATTGTGTACCATAGTAGCGTTCCAAACGGTGAATACACGTTTTTAATTAAAAGGAAACGCGTTTCCGTTTGTAGTGTACCGGTGTTCCGACGTTCCAAAAGTCAGATTCCGGTACACCCAGGACCTGAACAGTTTTTCCCTCCATTAATTTTTTCCCGCTTTTTATAGGTTACTGAACAGTTTTTTCCCCCAATAACTTTTTCCATGATTATGAATTTTCTTTTATGAAGTTTCTGTTTTGAATTTTGATTATGTTTTTGAAAATTTAATGAAAGATCTATTTTATATTTTTTTTATATATATGATACGTGTACCAAACTACGGTGGTACGCCATAGGATACACCGTACCATGTACCGAATTAGCGTTCCCAAATGAACCTACCCCCAACGTACCGATTTTTAGAAAGGCCCGAATTGCGTTCCCGTTTTCGTACCGCGTACCGGAGCGTACCGCGTTCCATGTGACTATGGATCGGACCCTTTGAAAATATGGTTAAACACTTTATTCGCCCCCAACAAATAATTTATGGGTCCGCCGCTGCAAACAACTGAACAAGAAAGATGTTCTCCAAGTATGGAGATCATGCAATACATGAATGAATTCAAACGTGACCTAGTGAAGTTACAACCATGCATACACGTAAATAAATGCGGAAACATAAAACATGTTAAACTAATAGAAACATGGGCTCTGTGGCATTCCTAGTCTAATCACTTATCAGGGCTTAATGTTCAATCACGAATTCATTGGCTGCAATTGTAGCTGAATGTAAGTGTACAATATGTTTATAGCGTAATTCAATATAGATTGCAGATAGCCCATAACACTATAGTCTAGTGGCATCTTGAGGGTGAGATAAGGCTTTGAGACTATTAGGTCCTGTGTTCGATTTCTACAAGAGGGTTTTTTCCATATTTATTGGGTTTTTTTCCTAAATTGGTGTATAGGCATTGTACCCTAGTGGAGATGGATATGATCTTGGGTTTCCTCCTGAATTGCTGTATAGACATTGTAGCCTATTGGAGATGGATATGATTGGGTGGTTCCGCTGATGATCCGTCAGTGATCCAAATTTGTCGTTCAAAAAAATATATATATATGTTGCAGATAATTACCGGAGTTTGAGGGACTCATTTGCATCTTTCATCAAAGTTAGTACGTCTTTTGCTATTGTCCAACACTTCAACATTTTAGTTTGTTTATATGGAAACAAATAAGATAGAAGTGTTCATAAAGGTTGATAAATTTAGGTGATTTTATTTTTAAGATTCTTCAAAATAGCTTCAATGTTGCTACAAAATACACCAAAGCCATTGATGGTCATCATACTTAGTGTAGTAATCACATATTACATGTTCGCTCAGCAGTATCCTAATGTTTGCTGAGGGGTATTCGAATACATAAAACGAAGAAAGAAAGAAAGAAAAAAAGTTGAGGGGTATCCCGGGCAACCCCTGATCTCTACATAGATCCGCCCCTGCACATATATATCATAGATTCTTAATAAAGTTTGATGCTTAATTTTATAATGAATGTTTAGTATTTAGTATTGCATGTTTTATTAAAAGTTGCATAATTTCTTATGAAAGGAAATATCGAATTTTGTGTGATTTTTAGAGTCAACAAAATATTGATGAATTTATCTTAGCTCATTTGAAGTATTGTCAACCTACGTGAGGCGTCTGGTTTTTAAAACGAAGGATAAATGGAACGACCTAGCAAAAATAATCTATGAGATGATGAGAGATTATGGATAACCAAGTTACTCCTGAATAGATGTGAAAACAAATTCTTGAACGGATGTGAAAACAACATTCTTACATGGTGAATTGGACGAAGAGATCTATATGAAGTAGCCAGAAGCATTTGTTGTCTCGAGTCACGAGTATAATGTGTGTAAGCTAAGTAAGTCATGAACAAATACAATCACTTAACCAATGACATCAACATTTGATGATATTATCTTGTTTAATGAATATTAATTAAGCCAAGCAAACAAATGTGTGTATAACAAAGGTTAACACCCTGGAAAAGCAATTATTGTTTGCTTATATGATGATGACATGGTGATGTGAATTTGGTACAAGTCAATATCAAGTTAACAGAAGAAAAAGATGTTTTTTCATTCTTATTTGTTCCTAAAAGTTTTTAGATAGGCTAAAAGTGATACTAGATTAAACAATCAAACATGAGAATAAAGTAATTTTATTTCACAATCTCGTTATATAATATAATGAAAGATTATTCTCCCACAAGAGGGGGGGGACTCATGATCTTCAAAGAAGTAAACTTTTATAAGAAATTCAACTATAGAGTCTGAGTTTGTAGCATTAGCCGTAGCCGGTAAAGAGGCTGAGTAGTTAAGAAACTTGAAATACGAGTATTCATTATAGACAAAACCAATATCACATATATCTATCCCTTGTGATACTCTTGCTTCTTTGGCTTAGGCTTATAGCCAAGTATACAATTGTAAGTTTAGCCACTTAGGTGCTAGTCATATCATGATTCATGAACTCATTATGCGTGGAGTGATCTCGTTTAAACTTGTCGTTCACAACAAAATCTAGCCCACCATTTAACTACAAGATTAGGTAGAAACTTGATGCATAATTTAGTTACAGGATGGGGTTAAAACTTAAAATCCATCAAAACACTCTTTTGATAAGATACTCAATTCCCCTCTAATACACCGCTAGAATTTGAATAAAACGTAGAATTTGATATATCATTTTAAGGTATGTTTAGATAATTATTTTACCAACTGTTTTAAGCGTTGATTGACACTCTTTCGTGAAGCGTTGTGTGGTTTCGACATATCATTGTGATGCTTCACAAACTATAAAACATATAACTTTGGTATATTTTTTGATACATAATTTCTTATTAGAAAATACGTACTCGTTTTTAATTCTAAATTATCCGGCTAAAATACTAGTGTCCATCAAAATATTTCAATATGACATTGATGAAACACAGTTAAAAAAAATAATTCAATACATTTCAAACGTATTGCAACAAATAGTTGTGAAGAGTTGTTGACGCTTGCAATGCTTCTTTCCGAGTGACCGGTTCCAAAGCAACTGAATCATCATCAACCGGATTTTGAACGGTATCCGTCCTAATTTCTTCAATGCTTTGAACCTCGTAACATTCATTATTTTCACCTGGATAATCCAACAACTCATTCACATCCATTTTGTGTCGATAATGCATTCCCGTAATCAAGTTCTCAAGCTCACGAATGTCTTCTCTAGAATTTACATCGTCTAAATCATTTGAGCCAGTTGGATTAGCCGAACGAATTTTACAGTGTCGAAAGCAATTTGCTATGGACTTTTGCTTCACATTTCTCCAAGCTCGACCAAATTGATGGCATCTAAAACCTTAAGCTTTTCTGGCGAAGAAATGTCCAACTTATAACCTTTCAAAATCTTACGATAAAACCTTTTACGGTAGTACATTTTAAAGGCTCTAATTATCCCAGCATCACATGGTTGAATTTTTGAAGTTATGTTTAGCGATAAAAAAAACAACTCGATGTTTTGCAACCCTTTAATATTATATGAATCAGCTGGATAATTATCCACTACCAAGAGAATTTTTCGATCGTACATTTGATCATCTAGCCAACAAACATATTCTTTTTGCCCCTCTTTAAAATTACGGTTATGCCCCCAGCTTAATTAAAAATTACGATTTTGCGTGGCACTCCCCCATTTGACCAACCAGTTTATTATTTTATATCCATTTTAAAATTACGTTTTTGCCCCTCTTTTACATTACGGTTATGCCCACAGCTCAAAATAAAATTACGCTTTTGTCCCTAGCTCAAAATTACGTTTTTTCCCTTGATTCAAAATAAATTTGTGGTTTTGCCATCAGCTCATAATTACATTTTTTCCCCAGTTCAAAATAAAATTTTGTTTTTGCCCCCATCTAAAAATTACGATTTTGCCCTCTGTTCAAAAATGTGATTTTTCCTCGTTTAAAAAATTATGATTTCGCCCTCAGTTTAAAATTACGTTTTTTCCCCGTTTCAAAATAAAATTATGTTTTTCCCCCAACTCAAAATTACAATTTTGCCTTCGGTTCAAAATAAAATTGTGATTTTGCCTCCAGCTTAAAATTATGATTGTGCCCTTAGTTCAAATTTATATTACGCTTTTACTCCAAGTTCAAAATTATGAATTTGCCCCTGTGAAAATTTATAATTTTGCCACTGGTTCAAATTTATAGTACTACCATTACTTTCGCTTTTGTCAAATTACGATTTTACGCCAGTAAAAAAAATACAATTTTCCCTCACTTAAAAATTATAATATTGCCATTGTTTTAGCTTTTTTTTATCAAAACTATAAAAATGTTTTGTTTTAATTGGTTGACTCGATTTAATTGTTTTTCGTGTCAAACACTCGCTCATTATTCGGTCATCGCCCTGCAACGCGGACGGGGCATCAACTAGTTGAATACATTAACGTATTTGTTTATTTTGCCATCGGAAGCTTGTTTATAATAGAATACATTAACGTATTTGTTTATTTTGCCATCGGAAGCTTGAAAATTCAAATTTAGGTATAGATAATTGTTTGTATGTAGTCTATATCGAGAGCGACAAATTTTAAATTTAGGCAGGACCCAAACGAGTATTTTGTCTGTGTCACATACATAGAATGAGAAAATTTATCACTTGTCACGTAGTATGAGAAAAGGTCAACACAAGACTTAAGACCTTATTTTATAATGTTTTTCTTAATTTACAAGAATGATTTGCGGATGATTATATAGACTTCGATGTAAGTAGTCACGGAGCTTGAACGGAAACTCGGTCAAAGACACACTCTAAAAATTCAATTCGGTGGTGCCGGACACTTAAAATTCCAATATTTTACACTACAAAAAACTTTTTTTTTTTTCAGAAATTAAGACGCGTGAAAAAATCGGCTCCACTATCATTCGCCAATGCATGTAAGACCATATCAATAGCCATCTAATAAAATCAGATATAAATATTGGATAAAATATTGATTAATTTTTTAGGTTTGTTTTGTTATCGTTTTTGCCTAAATTAATTTTTTTACGATAATGTTTTACATCTCAGTTTAAATTTGACGAGTTAACGCTTTGTAACGCGCATTTTGGTTCAACATTTTTACATTCATCGTTGGTATAATTTGATAGTACTGCCATAATGCGTGGGTCATATCAATAGCCATCTAATAACTCGTTGGTATAATTTGATATTTATAACTCGTTGGATAAAATGTTTGAACATAATACCTTAATCAAATGACTTATTCGCTTACTAGAATTTCATCCGTTAAAAGTTCACTTTAGGTTCATGTTTCAATGGGAAAACAGTTTAAGTTGGAGAAATAACTAATCCATTATGTGGAAAATATTGGTTCGCATGTTTGTGAGCCTAACAAGGTCTTAGATAAATTTTACAATTTTATTATATTCGAAAATATAAAAGAAAACATTTTTATTTAATAAGATATCGCCTGGAGGTGCTCCGGCCCTACTGATTTTTCACTCGTACTGTTAATTTTACCGAAAATAAAATTTTTATAGTGTAAAATATTGGATTTTTATGAGTCCAGTCACCACTGATTTGGATTTTGGGAGTCCGGCGCTCACTAATTTTTCGTTCAAGCTCCGCCAGAGTACAATTGTCTTGTCAAATTGGCGGTTAGTCGAATTTAAACTAGAGATATAAATGACTTGGTTTAGGATGGATTTTGGTAGTTTTTAGTTGCATATCCTATATGTTGGATACTCAATTACTCAGTATCCCTAACATTCGAGCTTTCTTGTGGGTATTAGGGTTTTGTGTTTATAAACTTATATGGTTAAAGATTAAAGTTGGGTTACCCAAAATTAGATCTCAAACTCACCACATAATCCTAACAGTTTCGAGTTTCTGTAACTTAAAATTACTAATTATTATAAATTTAATACTACGTAATATAATAATATGTTCAGTTTCAAAGCTACTATACGGGCACGAGGTCGGTTTTGGGTAATCCTACGGGTGTCATTTAATGATATACTAGAATATAGAGCCGTGTGGTACACGAGTTTAAGGATATAAAATATATAACTTGATAATTTTGTACAAATCTTTTTAGCAATTTGTTCATATATACGACCAATATAGATGTCATATTCAGCTTTCTCAATCAAATATCGCAAATATATGGTAGTCATACCAAATTTATCTATAAATAAAACTATTTCAATTAATAATTTTCAAACACATTTCTTTAATTATAGGATTTTTTTTCTTTCCAAATTATTTTGCATATTGTGGATCAGGCAAGGGGTAGTGTAGCCTTCTATTCATGTTTCTATATGACGAATTATGTCTCAACCATGACCCCACACCCTTTAGCCTTATAAAACAATTATACTCTCATCTTACTTTCCAATCTATTGTGGAGTTGCTAAGACACTATGGATCCACGTTCGCTTTATGTTACTAATTTTTTTTACATTGCTTTGCTTTCTTATGATTTGATTTTGATTATGTTTTTGTTATATATAACTTTTATATATTATTTGAACTTTTTATAAGTATATTTTGATATTCTCAAATATAAAAACCATAATATCAAAGTACTAACATCTAAATGAAGTCACGAGCAGAAACAAAGTTTCATGGTTTGCTGCCTTCACTACCCAACAAGTTGTATGTATGAAAATAGTTTAGTTATGTAAATTTATGCATACATTATTAAATTATATATTTTTTATACTCAAACTTATGTAATACATATGTTTATAACCTAATCCTCAAACTCGTGTAATTCACAACAAAATTTTGAATAAAACTTATATCTAATGTAGACCAAAATAAACATGTTGCAACACTATATTCATAATTATAATTTTATGAAAGACAATATTTTAAAATTACATGAGAAAAACAAAATAGGTTAGAACTTAGTTATAATAACTAAATAACAAAAAGAAAAATAAAAACAACTGCTGCTTCAAGAGCTTTTAATTTAATAATTACGAAATACCAAAAAAAGTTAAAACATCCAATAAAATAAAATAAATGAGAAATTACTAAAGTTTTAATGATAAAAAGTTACGATAAATAATACAAATTTCGTTTAAGGATACCATCAATTCGATAAGAAATCTTAAAAAAAAAACTCACTACTATTTTTTATAGATTAAAGTGAAAATATAAAATAAACTAAATTTTAAATTTAAAAATAAAACCAAAACAAACTTTCAAATCATGAAAAATATAAGATAAAGGAAATTTTAAATTAAGATTGTATATAGATAAACGTGATATTAAAAATTTTAAATATATATAAAAACTAAAACAAATGAAAAATTAAATTTAACAAAAAAAAATTAGATAGTAGGAGGTGTTGCCATGTGGCATTAATTGTAGTCTTTTATTAGAATTTAGATTCATCTCAGTGCCACACAAATTTTATAATTATTCCGATACTCAATCTCATACCCAAGTACCGGTCTCATATGTTTCAGGTTTTGATTTTATCGTCGGGCTCAATTTTTTTAGTTATCTATAATTTTAACTTTCCAGAGGACAAATGGTCATCTTACTCAAAACCCTAACTATGACATCTATTCTATCCCACTTCATTGCGTGCTAACCATGTTGTTGAACCCGCTATTATGAAAAAATAACAAACATATCACGTTTTAATTAGAGGAGTCACAAAAGTGACGAGTCGATTCTATTAAGTCCTCCATTACTTCACCTTAGGTTTACGATGAACCAAATGTTGAACTTCCTTGATTTTTAGTTAATGAATTATATACGCTATGCAAATATAATGGTTAGTAATATGTGTAGTACTTACTTAGCTTTAAGCTAACATGTTCGATATGCTAGGTGAATAAATAAGCACTTGCTTATTATTGGGAAAAATTAGCATGAGACTGAGAAAGAGAAAGAGAGATGATGTGGGAGATTGAATCATCAGATTTGTATGAGGTCACCATGTAAGATTAAATATATTATGTATTAATATTTAATCTATAGCCATTATAATCATTTACATAATATAGATCAAAATATATAATAACCTATTAAATAATTAGTTGGTAATTGTTGATGGACCATATTACCCTTATTAACTAATTAGGTTTCCTCCTGGGTGCTTATATAAGGAGAATTATGTTGAGGTTAAGGGGTTAGACAATTACACATTAGAAACACCCCATAAGCATAACATCACCTTCGACCTCCTCTCCTAAGCCGATCCCCTTTTCGGTTTTCTAAGTTCCCATCATCAGTCAGCACCCTAAGGAGGAACCAGATCACGATGACAAGCATGTCGAACTCCATTACTGGATTCTCCAACGCACTGTCTGCTGTAACATGTATGTTTTAATGTTTTCCCTCATGTATAAACAGAACTGAACCAACACACCAGTATATATACTAGGCATTGTTGCCTGTTGTTGTCAAGGAACATTGGGCCTGCTTAGGGCATCACCGTTTTGATGTTGCATCTCTACGTAGATTATTGATCATGTTATCATGCATTTCGTGAAGCTTGCCTCTTTAGCAGTGCTCCACAATGCCCCCAACATAGTCTAGATCCCAAGATCCGGACGCCATGAATTATACCCAACCCTAATTAAAGGTTTCGATACCATTTCTCTTCATGCGCTTAAGATGATTTTTAGATTTTTGTATGGTGTACTTGACTTATGTTCTATACACTCCTCTTTGTTGTCATCTCAAAAGGTTTCGTAGTTGATGATCTTACATGTGTTAAAAAAACATTTTAAGCAATTGTTTTTAGGTTGTTCCTTTCAAGAATACTATATTAAGGGTTAGTTAACGTACAATTGATCTTAACATACGTTGCATACGAGATGAAAAATAACATGCGGATTTAGGTTACAACATGCGGCTTTTGTTCATACGTGATGAATATAACATGCGGATTTGGGTGATTTGTATGTCTGTTGTACATGCGGGTTTTCGTTTTTGAGAATTATAACATGTCAAATTCACATCGCGTATGATCGTACTTTAAGGCCAATTATACAATACACTTTCTTTATTATATGATGTATAGAGAGAGAATCTGTGTTTTTATTTCTATTTTCATAATGCAAATGAAGCACGACACTCTATTTATATAAGCGGTGTTGACAAACTCAAAACAGAAAATGCATCATAATAACTAAATATAGCTTCACCGAAACAAAAAGTATAACATGCTAACTTCTATAATATCTTTAAAAAAAATATTCTAATTCATTTAAAAAAAATTAAATGAGTAGTTTTTATAAGTTTTTAACTTCTAATCAAATATTTGTTACTAAACAAGATCTTTCATAATAATGTTAATCAATCAAATCGTTAAATTAGGCCTGAAATAAATTCATCAAATTCTTGGGTACACTCAAAAAGACTTTTCAATGACGAAAGTGACTCAAATGATATTGAGACGACTTAATGACTTGTTGTGTGGAAATTTCTAATAGCATTAAACATTATAAGTTAAAAATATACATTTTAAGAACAAAGTTACATGAAATTACACATTTGATCCTAAAGATTCGACGCTTTGTCACGCACTGATGGATTTTAAAGATAAACTTACAGATGTCAAAAATTACTTTGAGATATAAAAAATAAAAATATCTTCATAAAACGTCCCTTAGTCACCAGTGGCGGATCCAGGAAACTTTTCATGGGGGTGCGGAAATTTTTTTTGAATGGAAAATTTAGATCACTGACAGAGCACCGAGTATCATCACGGCAGAACCACCCGAGCATTTCCATCTCCACTAGGCAATAATGTCTAAACACCAATTCAGGAGGAAACCCAATAAATCTGGGAAAAACCCCTTGTGAGAATCGAACCCAGGACCTAATGATCATAAGTCTTATCCCACCACCAAGATGCCACTGGGCTATAATATCATGGACCGTTATATACTTATATATTCATAATCAATGTTTAATTTATTTTTTATAAATTCATAATAGTTTTTTAAGGATGGCGGTTGAAAATTTTCAAGGGGTGCAGTTTAAAAAATCCAAGGGGTGCGGTTGGGATTTTCGACGAAAATTAGCACTAATTTTTTTTTTCAAGGGGTGCGGCCGCCCACCCACCATTGTGGGTAGGTCCGCCCCTGTTAGTCACCAAAGTACGAACCACTTGTCGTCGCCCACCACCAACGTACAATCATCAACCCATCGTCTTCTCCACCATCACCACTTTGTCAGCGCTTGTGTGAGTGGTTATCATCGTCATAGTGCGCATGTTGTCTGCGCTAGAGAGTGAGGATCCGGAGAGAAGGAAGATGTGTATAGTATAGGGTTAGGGTTTTTCGTTTTGTTGTTTTTCTTTTAACTAAACGAGTATACGTGTCATTTTAACGTCCATTTTGACGACCTAGTTAAATACTAAATCCATGATAAAATATCAAACTTTTGGGGACCAAAAATAAATTTAAAGTACTTGAGGGCGAAATTCATAAACTAAACAAATGTTGTGTACCATTCATGTAACTATTTCCAATATATATATGGTTGGATCCCAAGAGAAATTTCATATACCAAAAGTTATGGCATCCAAGCTTCTACTACTTGGTCTACTTATAAACCTTCTCATAGTCAAAGGTTAGCTAGCTCTCATATCTTTATAGTTTATATGCATGTTTGTGTGTTTTTGTTATAAGTTTGTACACTAAAGTCAGGGCCGGCTAAAGCATAATTTAAATGAGGCAATGGCTTTGGGCCACATTTTTCAAAGGGCCTCCAATATTTAATAAATTAATTTTTTAATTATATATGGAGTAATCCAAATGAGGCTTTTGATCAAGAATTGAGTTATATATCTTGTAAAGAAACTATGATCTAATTGCATTTGGCTTGATAACTACTTGAATTGATCAAGATCTTTATTCGTATAAGGAAGCTATAAAAGTAGAAATTTTAATACATGTTACCCGCCCAACCCGTCCGGTTTATTTGGTTGGTTATACCGTTAGCCAACTGACTATACATTATTATTTTTTTACAAAAAGGCCCCAATTCTTGTATTCGCTTTAGGCCTCCTAAAGGGTTGAGACGGCCCTGACTAAAGTTAATATAACATTTTACTGATCTTATTTTTACTTGTTTGAATACAGATGCACAATCCGTAGGCGTGTGTTACGGTCGACTTGGCGACAACTTACCCAATGAACGTGACGTGGTAGGGCTTTACCAACGAAACAACATAAATAGGATGCGGATCTATGATCCGAATCAACCTACTTTGGAAGCACTAAGAGGAACCAATATTGAACTCATGATTGGCGTCCCTAACGACGCCCTACAATCGCTCAACGATCAAAATAATGCTAACACATGGGTTAGAGACAACATCCAAAGGTACTCCAACGTAAGGTTCCGATACATAGCCGTTGGAAACGAAGTCGATCCAAATAACGGCAACAGTCGATTCGTACCATACGTACTCCCGGCCATGCGCAACATTCTTACAGCCGTTAGAAATGCGGGCCTTGGTAACCAAATTAAGGTGTCGACCGCCACCTATTCGGGTCTTTTAGGCACATCATTTCCACCTAGCAATGGCGCTTTTCGTGACAACGTACGAGGTTTTATCGAGCCGATAATTCGATTTCTTGCACAAAACAACCAGCCTATGCTTGCCAATATCTACCCCTACTTTAGTGACCCGGGTAGGAATCTCCCATACGCGTTGTTCACCGCGACACAACCAGTGGTGAATGACAACGGTCGCCAATATTTCAACCTTTTTGACGCCATCTTAGACGCTCATTATGCGGCACAAGCGCGCCTTGGTGGTGGGAATGTTGAGATTGTTGTGTCTGAGAGCGGCTGGCCTTCGAGTGGGGGTCCGGTAGCGACAGTACAAAATGCTGGAACCTATGTTAGGAATTTGATAGCACATGTTAGAGGGACAAGGGGAACACCCTTGAAGCCTGGAAGATCTATAGAGACATATTTGTTTGCAATGTTTGATGAAAACAGGAAAAGTGGGAATGTGGAAGAAAGATTTTTTGGGCTCTTTACCCCTAATCAACAACCTAAATATGGTCAACTCAACTTCAATTAGCATATCTCAAATATCAAGGATATGAAATAAATAAATAACCCAAGGGTTATATACTTATATGGCTATGTAATAATAAACTTAATATGGATGAATAAAAGGGTTGATTGCTTATATGTATCAATACAAACTCTAATACAAGTGTTCTGTGGCAATTATATATTTGGAGTTTGATTAGCTTTGTGAATGTTAAATTATTATAAATACTTAGTTACATGATATATATTGAAAAAGTTTTAAATACAAAATAATCCTTAACGGGCGATACGTACGATATTAAATCACGCATGTTATAAAATTCAAACCCTAATCAAACATGAATAAAATATAAGATGTGTGATTAGGGTTTACCCCATGCGTGATTTTCTGATTTGTTCATGCATGATTATGTGGTTTTTTTTTATGCGTGATTAGAGTTTGAATTTTATAGCATGCGTGATTTAATATCGTGCGCATTGCCCGTTAAGGATTATAATAAAAAAACTATATACTATGTATTATATATAATATGTTACATATATTTAATACTATAGACTTATAAATAACTATCTGCAAAAAAATTATTCAAATAATAAACGAGTTAAGTCTGGATCAAACTCAATTTTATAATATTTACCCACGAGTCAAACACTCAAACTTAGATTTTATATGTAGTTTGCAATGAAATGAGTGTTACATCTCTCACTCTATTCTTCTTGTAATACTTTGCTTGTATTCTAGTATACTAGTAAACGCGAATAACTTTTTAGGTTAGATTTCATTATTAGATAGTAAATCTTAACATCTTCTAGAAAGTTGTGGGCATGATGTTGAATTATGAATAACTTTTAAATTGCTGGTGAAAAATGTTGTTGGGTCTATGTACCCTATAGGGTCACGTATTAGAGCAATTATGTATTTTTATACAGTTGAAATACATTCAACCGAAGATAATAATCCTGTAAAATCAATATTATATTTAATTTAATTGCAAACTAATACATCGAAATAGAAGGCAACGGGCAATATGCTGCGTTGCTAACTCTTTTGAATAATAAAATTGTTGTTTAGGATAAATAACAATACTCATAAAGATATATATATAGGGGACTGCTAAAATGAAAATCACATCTAGTTGTAAGAACCATGAGAACTACACCGTACGGGGCGAGGTGGACCAAATTTTTTTTCCATAAACGTAGATGCGTGTATTATAAACACATTTGTAAAAAAAATTCAAAAAAAAAAATGTCGTGTGTGTAGTTTTGAGCACCACAAGTTTGCGTTTACGGATACCGTAAATTTGGTTTAAAATTTACGGTACCCGTAAACACAAACAAAACTACACACACGACATTTTTTTTTGAATTTTTTTTACAAATGTGTTTATAATACACGCATCTACGTTTATGAAAAAAAAAATTGGTCCAACTCGCCCCGTACGGTGTAGTTCCCATGGTTCTTACAACTGGAGGTGGTTTTCATTTTAGTGGACCCCTATATATATATATATATATATGTATGTATTATTTTTCAACATGAATTATAAAACTGCAATTTCTAAATATTATAATTTTTGATACATAATCATTTATACATATACATTTATATTTTTAAAGGATGATGAACGTATGTTACGTCAGGATCGGTCCAACGATTTTGGAGGCCCTAAAAGTCAGTGCCCTTTTTAAAAACTTTTCAATATAATCCCTTTTCTTTACCCAGGTTTGGAACCGACAATTATAAACTTAAAAACTTATAGTTGGCAGAGTTAATCTTTTTTTGAGCTATATGTTGTGTGTATAAATATAATATATGTTTAGATTAAATTTATTGATGCAAATTGTTTAATAAGGTTGTGAGGAATGCAGATAGGAGCGAGGATGCATTGAAGCTGGATGACAGCGTTCAAGAAAAAAGGGATCCAGACCATTAGTTCTTCAACTTTTGGGCCTAAATGTTTTACATGTTTAGGTCATTATGTTTTTACTTATTTGTTAGTTTATTTGGGCCAAACACGCATGTAACATATATAAATAAAATTTAAAAGTGGAGGCCCTTATCTTTTGGTAGTACTGGACCTTTGCCTAACCTGTTAAGCCTATAGGAACGGCCCTGTGTTACGTAATGATTTCATTTCATACGTATAAAAAAAGTTGTACACATATATGTGTGTGTATATGTACATAGTATGACCCCTTGTTAGTCTTGTGTTTAATATGGCTGCCCTTGTTAGTTGTTTCCTCCATGCATCCTAATATTATTTAGAAAAAAGGAGATGAAAGAGTGGACTTTATAATTTACAATTGATTTTGTATACGTTTTACCTTCCATATTATAGCCTCTTTTTCTTTGTTTACCGATTAATTCCCTTTAAAAGTAGATGGACTTTAGGTTTTTGAACTCGGATGTTCAATGAAATTAGAGTTGAATTTTTAATACGTCAAGTCTATTATCTTTGAAAAATAACGAGTATGAGCATAATGTTGTAGAAAAGGAGTTTTTAAAGATTACAAGTTTTTGAGAAAAAAAAAATTTGTTTTCGCTTGCTCAGATTACATACAAATGTTCGTAATTTTCAAAGAATATGTTATATATATAGTGCTTGCAAATATAATATATCCAGCGGGTCGTGTATAGTAACTTTTCGATCCCTAATACTAAAAGCTTTGTTTTTCTAAGATCGATTTTATTATCCAAAAGGGGGTTGTGGCGCAGCTCGTTAACCATATACCAGCCACTTTATTTTCAACGTGGATATCAGTAGATATATGTTTGTTTGGTTCTTTTCATCTTTTGGATTCTTTAACATCCATTTACTTGTTAAAGCATGCTTCAAAGTTATAATATTTCGGCTTCTTAAGTACATGCATATTGTTGGTCATTGGTGAGGGGCTTTATGGGCTTTATAATAGTTTAAAATTCTTGTATTTATTTTCTTTCGTTGCATTTAGAAACCTAAATACAAACCGGGTGGAGTCCTTGCATTTTAAGGAAAAGATAAGGCAATGAGAACTCCTACACGCCACAAAGATATCTTAGATTTTTTTCTCTTAGGTTGACTTGATCACTTTGTGTTGGCTTACACAAGCTGACTAGAAATAGCTTTCACTAATTTCCCTCGTATATCTATACTATATTATAATACATGAGGGAATGATTCCCAAAAGTTAAGAACTTATTTCCCCATTATTTATAAATAAACCCCTAGAATAAGGGTAAAGTGGTCTTTTAAACCATAATTATTTTTTAGTCCCTCAATCTATTATATTTAAATCCTTGACATTTAACATAATTATGGGTAATTAGTTACACTCTCCCCCCTCTTTAATTCTTTAATGTATTTCTGCGATATCTTACAACCCGTAATGTTTTAAAAAAAATCCGAAGGTACCATGACGATCGGCACATTTTTTTAAACGTTTCGATAGTTGTCCTTTTTAGTTTCGTCGTGCGTTCATAAAGTACAAATAGCCAATGCGTAAATGTACAATTGATTAAAGCCAACATTTGTTTTTTACCCAAGCCAGCTTTGACCATTACCTAGCTACCGTGCATTAACATTTGTTTTTTACCCAAGTTTTTTGTTTTGAACGGCATTAATAAACTAAAATATTCCCTAATTTTACTTGTACAGAGTCAGTTTGTTGTGGCATGTTTAATATAGTATAGATAAAACTCACAACAAACTTCCTATTAAACATGCCACAACAAACTAAACAGGATATGTGCATCTTATTTTAAAAACTTAAAACTCACAATAAACTTCCTAAATAAATGGATGACCAATCTAAAACTAAACCCTAATGGACTACTATAAATACATAGCAAACACTCACAATTCTACATTTCTATTGCTAAACAGATTTAAAATATGGAGCCAATGCTGAATTCACTTGATGCGAAAAATCAAGCATGCGATATTGAAAAATCTAAGGTCGGTTCTATGATAAGTTTTGTTATATCGCAATAATAAATAATTGTTTTCTTTTATTTACTTTTATGTGAATACTAACTTATTTGATTTTTCAGATTCAACACACCAATTTAAACACCCCAGTTGTCGAACAAGCTTTTGTTAGTTTTTAAGTAATATTTTCGCTTATAATCTTTCATATTAACAAGTTCGTTATGTTATTATTTGGTGTTTTATTGTAGGATGATGGTGATAATAGTGTTGAAATTATTTCTTATGGTGCAATGTTCAGTCCATACAAGTCTAATCTTCAACGTCAATTTAGTAAAGAGGTAATTTTAAAATTTATTTAATCTTTTTTAATTTTTTTTATTCAATATTTGTTTTTTTATAAAATTTATTTAATCATTTTTTAACCTTTTTATTAAATTTTTGTTTTTTAAGGATTAGAAGTATGAGAATCAAAAGAAAAGATCTAAGAGACTCTCTGAATGGAAATGGGTCGAGGTTATAAATTTAGATGATTCTGAGGACGATGCGAAAGAAGATGAATTAGATGATACTGCTGATTCGAGCACAAACAAGAAAAACGGATCAAAAAGGAAGAGAAATTAGATGAAATATATCAAGTGTTTTTATGTTTTTTTTCATTTTCAGTTGTTTTTGTTTAATCTAGACTATCCCATGAATAATAAAGTCTTTTTTATATTTGAAGTTTATGTTTTGTGTTATTTTATTGCACTTATAATTTACATCTCGATTGAACTAATATACTTTTGTCATTTTTTTAGTATTTTTTATTAACAAACGAATCTTTACATGTTTAAAACAGTTTTTCTATACTTTATTTATTATTAATTTTTATAACAAAACAAAACTTTGATATTTAGTAGATAGAAGATAAACTATGTTCCAAAATTTTAGGAATTATTTAATACTAATTTACGATATTAGTAGATAGATAGTAAACTATATCCCAAAATTTTAGGAATTATTTAATACTAATTTATGATATTTATTTAATACTAATTTACGATATTAGTAGATAGATAGTAAACTATATCCCAAAATTTTAGGAATTATTTAATACTAATTTACGATATTTAGTAGATAAATAGTAAACTATGTCCCAAAATTTTAGGAATTATAAGTCAACTAATTAGACCATCCGGTATGGTTCCAAAGAGAACCATCCGCCACGTCACCGCCACGTGGGATAGTCCTAAAGGGGATGGACTTAGGGGGTGGGGGATGAACCCCTTTATATATATATATATATATATATATATATGTATGTATGTATGTATGTATGTATGTATGTATGTATGTATGTATGTATGTATGTATGTATGTATGTATGTATGTATGTATGTATGTATGTATGTATGTAGAGGTGTGTGTGTGGGAGAGTGGCTCGTCGCCACCGTCGGAATTTGGACGGAGGAGCCGCGGCAGCAGATTTGGACGGAGCAGGGGGTGGGGCGACGGGGCGGTGATCAAGGACGGCCCGGGGGGACGAGCCCCATACCCATCGGCCTTAGGTCCTCCAAGTTAATTATATGGGATGAGGCATCGATGGCGAAACGTCAGGCGATAGAGGCAGTTGATCGAACATTGCAAGACATTATAAGTGTTAGGCTCCCACGTGTAACACTTATGACATATATCCACCACAATAATGTTATCATATACAAATAAGAAAACTACCAGCAACGAGTGCCGCAATCCAAAGTGTCGCCCCCGCCGCATCGCGCGGGCACCCTACTAGTATTAATATATTATCTTGGACATTTGTCCCTCTACTTGACAATATGATGCACTCTATTATTATCAAATATAGACACTAAGACACGTATTTCTAAGAGACACTGGTTTTACTACAAGAAAACGTGGGAATAGTGGCGACAGAGACAAATGTCGCCGCTAAAGACCCTGATCTACGGTGCTACTAGTAATAGCGGCGACATGTCGCTGCTAAAGGTTGGACGGTATTGCCCCTCATGTCACCGCTGGTACCTGTCGTCGCTAAAGGGTTACCGCTTTTAGCAGCGACACCTGTCGCTGCTAGTAAGTCGTCGCTATCTGTTCTCGTTGCTAAGGGTTGCCTCAATAACGGCGACACATGTCGGCGCTAAAAGTCTTTTTCTTTTTTGATTTTTTTGTTGCATTTACAATTTTTCCGGTTATATACAAATCTGCCAATTTTCCAGTTTTCCACAACACAAACAAACTAAATAAACATAATACTTAACATCCTAAAATTGCATAAAACGTTTAATTCGTACATTAACATCCTAGAATTGCATAAAGCGTAAAAAACTACAAGATGGTTGTCATATGTCGTAAATACTTAACAGTCATCCTCATCCTCATCGTCGTTATCGAAAATGTCATCATCATCGTTTGCGGGTTGCTTTCCCTTCGAAGCAAGATAGCAGTCAAGTTGATTAAAAAATGTCGGGGTTTGGAACAAACCATAAACATATTCTACAATAATACATATCAAAACTCATATTAGCATATTAACATACTATCAACATATATTTACCAAAGTAACATGTGTTCGCCAAAGTAATATGCGTTCACCAAAGTAACATGCATTCGTTGATCCTTGTATAACTTTTTAAAGTAAAATTGTATAGTTTACCTTAGAAAAGGGTTGTTGAGTTTGAGGTTGCGCACCCAACACATTTGAGGGCATATTGGAAGAAGGTTTATGCCCAATCCCCCGTATCCATCTGCATCGATCACTCAACACATTCTGAAACGCGACAACCTCATTCGGCGGTTGAGAACCGCCGCCTTCTCCGCCATATTCATTTTGACCCATAATCTCCTGTTCTAAATTAAGCTGTATTTTACGAAGATGACTATATATATATTAGAGAATTATATTTTAAATAAATACTTACATAATTCTGCCTTGCTCGGCTATCGGGTCAAGCCAATTCCCATCTTTAGTGTTACTCTCGTATTATATGTCTTGTATTAAATGAACATAATATAGGGTAGGGTTCTAGAGTGAACACTAGGTTGAGAGTGAACTGTGTGAACTAATTTGGACCATTTGATTACATTTTCTAGAGATTTTTAAACAATGACAAGATTGTAATTATAATGTTGTAACTTCCCTTTAAAATAATTGACAGAAGGGTATTTGCGTCTTTTGTAAATTGCATTTATTAAACAATATAATCAAAATCTCTAAAATCTCGCTAGTTTCCGTATATACAAGATACACAGCTGTTAGTGTATACACATGTGTACAGTCTCGCTAGTATCAGTTTATACAAGATACACAGATGTTAATTTTTACACATGTTTACGGTCTCGCTAACTATCGGTTTATACAAGATACACAGTTGTTAGTTTATACACATGTGTAGAGACTTTTATACATCTGTGTATTTCATTCAGAAATGGTTACATGTGTGTATATATTAACAACAAATAATATATTATGCACGCACACGAGTAGATTCATATAAAAATTATGAAATTAATGAAAACCAAACAAGTCACATGGGTTTGAACGAAGTATCATATTGGGAGTGTTTTTATTTGGCATTTTGTGTTTCTTATTTAATAATTATCATGTTAAGTTAAATTGTAAAGTATGCATTGCAACTTGTATTTAAAAATCCGTATACCGATTAACCCGACCCAAATAAACCCGAAACCAATTAACCCGAATTTTATTAGAGTCGAGTTACGAATAGGATTCTTATAACAAAAAACCCGAATAACCCGACACCCTATTAAAAAACCCGAAGAAAAACCATAACTACATATGTAGATGAGTAGATATATCATTTTTTTCTTACATCTGTGGGAAAAATACAACTCATGCATGACGTGCGCTCTGAATGAATGTAAATGGTTTTGCAGAACCATGGTATACGTATAATCCTCTTATTACTAGCCAGTCTTAAAATGAATATATTTATTCAAAGGTGGATGCACTTAAATTAATGATGTTCATAGAGTATGCAATCACATAACTTCCTCTAAGCTCAGTTTACATTAATCAATTTTTAAATCATGCACCATGATGCTCAGTGGCGAAGTTTGAGATTTCTGATCGGGGTCCGGAAGTCACCGAACCTAATAATTTCTATAAAACCGAGGCGTACTCTCCACTACTGAGCGAAAGTTCGGGGGGTCGGACGCTCCCTCCCGACCCTTAAAAGCTTCACAGCAACTTTTCGACCCCTCAGGGGCGAGACTTTGTTTTTAGTAAATTAGGGTTTTCTATTCAGAAGGAGATGGCGGAACAGCTTTTTGCCTGTTTACCTGCTATCCTTATGTAATTTTGTTGATTAGTTCTGATTAAAACATAAAGGAAAACAGGAATAACATACCTTTGATTGCATCAGTAGAGAATCCAGTCAGAGACGCAGCCATGGAATTTGACATAGTTGTCAGTTTTATCTGGTTCCTCCTTAGGGTGTAAAGTGATGATGGTGATGAACCGAAAGTAGGGAGGTTTCGGTTAGGGAGAGAGAGATACGAATTTGATGTTATGAGGATTGTGTGTATTATCTAATTGTCTAACCCTTTAACTCTCTAATAAGCTCCTTATTTATACACTCAAGAGGAAACCCAATTAGTTAATAAGGGTAATATGGTCCATCAACAATTACCAACTAATTATTAATAGGTTATTAATATATTTTGATCTATATTATATAAATGATAATGATGGCTACTAGATTAAATATAAATAAATAAATATTTAATCTTACAAATTTGTCCCGTATAATATTGAATTGAAAATTTGTCTAAAAAAAGATCGATTAATCATCCAATGTATTTTTACTATTATTTATTTGCTTTGTTACAACAAAAAGTCGTTAGCTTATAGTGTTCTAAGCTCAGTTTCTATTAATCAATTGGGAATTATGCATCATGAAGCTCGATGGTAACTATGAATCAATTTATGAAGATATAGTTTTCGAAAACTTGAAGGATTTTTTGTATGAAAAAAATTTATAATCAAACTAGACAAAACTAAAAACAAATTTTATTGTTCTTTCAAGTTAGCAACCACTTCAAATAGAAACGAATTTATATTATAAAAACTAGAAATCACAAACATACAAACCAAATACCTGGTTAACCAGACTCACTTAACTATAATTGACCATCGTAGTCATTCATAATTAATTTCGATTAATTTTTTAAAAAAACTTAGTTTTGCTATTCAAAAAGGGATAGCGGCGCAACTTGTTGCCCGTTTACGCCTGTGAGATGTGAGGAGTGTTCTTATATAGGCAGGGCTTCCTGCCTAATGAATAACCTCCTTTACAGCTCAGAGCAAGTCTTATCCTCTATGATGTAACATGTACAGGTTGCCTTACCTTTTTAAAGTAAGCTCACCATTTGTAGAGTTTGTGTGTCTGAAGGAGACTTTTATATGCTTTTGGATAATGTCACATCATGTTGACTTTCCAGCCTTGGAAATTGAGATCTGTATAGTTGAGCTTCCGGCTTTTATCGCATGCGCTCCAGCTTCCTGCTTGTCGCTTCCAGCTCAGCTGAGTGGGAGCTTCCAGGCACCCACGTCATCACCAGCCGACCATTCTACTTGTTTATTGGGCTGAAAAATAAATTTGACTTCCTTGGGCTCCATCATGTGGGCTCTTCTACTTTGTTTTTTGGGCTGAAGATAAATTTTGATCTTCATGGGCTCAACCTTGTGGCTGGAATATTAGCCTCTTAAAGACCATTTTAATTAAAAAAAATTATGCCAAATCCATCTTTAATTCTTTGATTCGATATGTTTAGCTTTTCATCGTATTGGTTCTCTTTTCATAAGTTAGCCGTTTTCCTCGTTTTTTCCTTGATACGTATAAACTATAAAAACAAATACAAGTAACAGGATTTCCTCGTTTTTTCCTTGATACCTATAAACTATAAAAACAAATACAAGTAACAGTATATATCGATGCGTTTAACACTACTAGAAAATTGAGCAATTGCCACCAGAATTTGTGACCAAAAAAATTGGTTTCAAAATTTGTGACCATTTTTTGACCGATCTCTTATTAGTAGCAAAATCTGCTATTGACTATAATTACGGTCCCAATTCAGTGGGAAATCCCCATTTGAAATAAAAAAAAATGTCTAATGATATGGTAAGGTCACAAAATGGTGGCAAATAAATAAAAAAAATAAAAACTTTGGTGGGTTTGCGATTGATTTGGGACCGCTACTTTGCCACCGTCTTTTGTAGTCACAATATTGATAAAAAAAAATTAGCGGGCTAAAAGGAAAAAAAATTATAGTTGTTAGACACAGCTTCAAGACCTTCATCTCCAATGCAATCTCCTCGTACCTGAAGCGAAGTTAACAATCCGAAAAGTAATGAAATAAGTATTGCCGGATTTTTTTGGTGAGTGTGAGAACATGTTAGTCTTGGGGTGTTAAATATGCGAAAGAACTTACCCATAAATGTCTAAGCCTTGTGCATTTCTTTATGAAATAGACCAGCTCAACGCTCGTAAGACTTGCAGCAAACCTCACATTCAGAAAAACAAGATTCGAGGAGACGGGATAAAGAGCATGTATTAACATGGTGGGAATCCGATGGAAAACTCCTTCAGATCCTTTGACACCACTCCTAACGTCTCGGCCAAATCGCCTAGCAATTCGGCTATCGACGCTATCGCGCTAACAACCTTGACGAATCTTTCCCTCATTTTGACAACAGAGGGTAAGTTATAAACCCTAATTGCACCGTATGTTGAAAACCCTAAGGCTGCAAACAAAATTAACCATTTCTTTCTCTTTTGTATGTAATTTAAACACATTTTCACAAGATCGATGAGCCATTTATAGGCAACTGAGCACACTCCGACTGTCGTTTTAGAAAGTTCTTCCACCTGTCTGATCGTTCCTCCTCTTCTTCCTAAAACCATGTCAAATACTAAAGATTAGCAGGTTATGTGTTATGAAGTGTTTGAATAAGTTACAATGTGAAGAGATAGAGAGAGAGATTAAGAACCCTGTAGATGTTTGCATATTCACGGTGTATATTTGTACATGCTAAGGTCTCACTGCAAAACCATAGGCGTCTCTGTCCAGCAAAATTACATTAGTTCTTAGCCAAACAACCTTTTCAATCACACATGACACATCTACTTCGCTGAAGAAAACTGCCGAATGACATCAAAGAATGTGTAATTTACTTAGCATCATCACTGTTTAACACCCAAATGGGGATTATGTCCAAAAGATCTTTTATTAAAATAAAACTTCCAAAATCATAGGCTATGGTAAAAGAAAAAAATATCCAAAAACCTAATCCTAAAATACAAGAATATCAAACTCAAACCCACATTTTTTTTATTATAATCAAGAATCTTTATTCAAAGCTTCCACACGATCTATAATAATCAGAAATAGTGTCTAAAATATTAATCAAACAATAAAAAAATTGAGAAGCTAAATACATAACTCATAAATTGGGGATTATACAAAACATAAAGTTAGGCTAAGTGATGCTTACCAAAGATGAAGATTTAGGAATTCCTGTCACCAGGGGCGGAGGCATGCTTTGCTTAGGGGGGAACTCCAAACTTTTCGCTCAGTAGTGTAATATATGTGGTTTTCGTATAGAAATTTTTGGGTATATACGTTTTCGACCCCCTGGTTCTATGGAAATTTTTTGGTATATATGTTTTCGCCCCCCACCCCCCTCCCGTCGGAAACTCAAGCTTCGCCACTGAAAAAAATATATACAATAATGTAGAAGTGCATGATAAATGCAACCCTTCAAGCGGGTTAGACTCCAAACAAAGATGAGAGAACATAATATACTTTGATCTAGTTTTTCTACATTTTTTTTATTTCCACGTAGAACCATTTGAATATGCAAACAACCAGGGGCGGACCCACCCTTTGGCCAAGGTGGGTGGCCACACCATTTGAAAAAAAAATTAGTGTATATTTTAATAAAAAAAACCTGATCGGACCATAGTCACAGGAAACGCAAAAATACCCTTGTATTTCGTACCAGATTCGCTGTACCGAATCGGGGTACAGAGTCGTCCCAATCGCCTCCGGTACGCGTACCGGATCGCTAATTTGGACCGTTCCCGATTGTGTACCATAGCAGCGTTCCAAACGGTGAATACACGTTTTTAATTAAAAGGAAACGCGTTTCCGTTTGTAGTGTACCGGTGTTCCGACGTTCCAAAAGTCAGATTCCGGTACACCCAGGACCTGAACAGTTTTTCCCTCCATTAATTTTTTCCCGCTTTTTATAGGTTACTGAACAGTTTTTTCCCCCAATAACTTTTTCCATGATTATGAATTTTCTTTTATGAAGTTTCTGTTTTGAATTTTGATTATGTTTTTGAAAATTTAATGAAAGATCTATTTTATATTTTTTTTATATATATGATACGTGTACCAAACTACGGTGGTACGCCATAGGATACACCGTACCATGTACCGAATTAGCGTTCCCAAATGAACCTACCCCCAACGTACCGATTTTTAGAAAGGCCCGAATTGCGTTCCCGTTTTCGTACCGCGTACCGCGTTCCATGTGACTATGGATCGGACCCTTTGAAAATATGGTTAAACACTTTATTCGCCCCCAACAAATAATTTATGGGTCCGCCGCTGCAAACAACTGAACAAGAAAGATGTTCTCCAAGTATGGAGATCATGCAATACATGAATGAATTCAAACGTGACCTAGTGAAGTTACAACCATGCATACACGTAAATAAATGCGGAAACATAAAACATGTTAAACTAATAGAAACATGGGCTCTGTGGCATTCCTAGTCTAATCACTTATCAGGGCTTAATGTTCAATCACGAATTCATTGGCTGCAATTGTAGCTGAATGTAAGTGTACAATATGTTTATAGCGTAATTCAATATAGATTGCAGATAGCCCATAACACTATAGTCTAGTGGCATCTTGAGGGTGAGATAAGGCTTTGAGACTATTAGGTCCTGTGTTCGATTTCTACAAGAGGGTTTTTTCCATATTTATTGGGTTTTTTTCCTAAATTGGTGTATAGGCATTGTACCCTAGTGGAGATGGATATGATCTTGGGTTTCCTCCTGAATTGCTGTATAGACATTGTAGCCTATTGGAGATGGATATGATTGGGTGGTTCCGCTGATGATCCGTCAGTGATCCAAATTTGTCGTTCAAAAAAATATATATATATGTTGCAGATAATTACCGGAGTTTGAGGGACTCATTTGCATCTTTCATCAAAGTTAGTACGTCTTTTGCTATTGTCCAACACTTCAACATTTTAGTTTGTTTATATGGAAACAAATAAGATAGAAGTGTTCATAAAGGTTGATAAATTTAGGTGATTTTATTTTTAAGATTCTTCAAAATAGCTTCAATGTTGCTACAAAATACACCAAAGCCATTGATGGTCATCATACTTAGTGTAGTAATCACATATTACATGTTCGCTCAGCAGTATCCTAATGTTTGCTGAGGGGTATTCGAATACATAAAACGAAGAAAGAAAGAAAGAAAAAAAGTTGAGGGGTATCCCGGGCAACCCCTGATCTCTACATAGATCCGCCCCTGCACATATATATCATAGATTCTTAATAAAGTTTGATGCTTAATTTTATAATGAATGTTTAGTATTTAGTATTGCATGTTTTATTAAAAGTTGCATAATTTCTTATGAAAGGAAATATCGAATTTTGTGTGATTTTTAGAGTCAACAAAATATTGATGAATTTATCTTAGCTCATTTGAAGTATTGTCAACCTACGTGAGGCGTCTGGTTTTTAAAACGAAGGATAAATGGAACGACCTAGCAAAAATAATCTATGAGATGATGAGAGATTATGGATAACCAAGTTACTCCTGAATAGATGTGAAAACAAATTCTTGAACGGATGTGAAAACAACATTCTTACATGGTGAATTGGACGAAGAGATCTATATGAAGTAGCCAGAAGCATTTGTTGTCTCGAGTCACGAGTATAATGTGTGTAAGCTAAGTAAGTCATGAACAAATACAATCACTTAACCAATGACATCAACATTTGATGATATTATCTTGTTTAATGAATATTAATTAAGCCAAGCAAACAAATGTGTGTATAACAAAGGTTAACACCCTGGAAAAGCAATTATTGTTTGCTTATATGATGATGACATGGTGATGTGAATTTGGTACAAGTCAATATCAAGTTAACAGAAGAAAAAGATGTTTTTTCATTCTTATTTGTTCCTAAAAGTTTTTAGATAGGCTAAAAGTGATACTAGATTAAACAATCAAACATGAGAATAAAGTAATTTTATTTCACAATCTCGTTATATAATGAAAGATTATTCTCCCACAAGAGGGGGGGGGGGGGGGGGGGGGGGGGACTCATGATCTTCAAAGAAGTAAACTTTTATAAGAAATTCAACTATAGAGTCTGAGTTTGTAGCATTAGCCGTAGCCGGTAAAGAGGCTGAGTAGTTAAGAAACTTGAAATACGAGTATTCATTATAGACAAAACCAATATCACATATATCTATCCCTTGTGATACTCTTGCTTCTTTGGCTTAGGCTTATAGCCAAGTATACAATTGTAAGTTTAGCCACTTAGGTGCTAGTCATATCATGATTCATGAACTCATTATGCGTGGAGTGATCTCGTTTAAACTTGTCGTTCACAACAAAATCTAGCCCACCATTTAACTACAAGATTAGGTAGAAACTTGATGCATAATTTAGTTACAGGATGGGGTTAAAACTTAAAATCCATCAAAACACTCTTTTGATAAGATACTCAATTCCCCTCTAATACACCGCTAGAATTTGAATAAAACGTAGAATTTGATATATCATTTTAAGGTATGTTTAGATAATTATTTTACCAACTGTTTTAAGCGTTGATTGACACTCTTTCGTGAAGCGTTGTGTGGTTTCGACATATCATTGTGATGCTTCACAAACTATAAAACATATAACTTTGGTATATTTTTTGATACATAATTTCTTATTAGAAAATACGTACTCGTTTTTAATTCTAAATTATCCGGCTAAAATACTAGTGTCCATCAAAATATTTCAATATGACATTGATGAAACACAGTTAAAAAAAATAATTCAATACATTTCAAACGTATTGCAACAAATAGTTGTGAAGAGTTGTTGACGCTTGCAATGCTTCTTTCCGAGTGACCGGTTCCAAAGCAACTGAATCATCATCAACCGGATTTTGAACGGTATCCGTCCTAATTTCTTCAATGCTTTGAACCTCGTAACATTCATTATTTTCACCTGGATAATCCAACAACTCATTCACATCCATTTTGTGTCGATAATGCATTCCCGTAATCAAGTTCTCAAGCTCACGAATGTCTTCTCTAGAATTTACATCGTCTAAATCATTTGAGCCAGTTGGATTAGCCGAACGAATTTTACAGTGTCGAAAGCAATTTGCTATGGACTTTTGCTTCACATTTCTCCAAGCTCGACCAAATTGATGGCATCTAAAACCTTAAGCTTTTCTGGCGAAGAAATGTCCAACTTATAACCTTTCAAAATCTTACGATAAAACCTTTTACGGTAGTACATTTTAAAGGCTCTAATTATCCCAGCATCACATGGTTGAATTTTTGAAGTTATGTTTAGCGATAAAAAAAACAACTCGATGTTTTGCAACCCTTTAATATTATATGAATCAGCTGGATAATTATCCACTACCAAGAGAATTTTTCGATCGTACATTTGATCATCTAGCCAACAAACATATTCTTTTTGCCCCTCTTTAAAATTACGGTTATGCCCCCAGCTTAATTAAAAATTACGATTTTGCGTGGCACTCCCCCATTTGACCAACCAGTTTATTATTTTATATCCATTTTAAAATTACGTTTTTGCCCCTCTTTTACATTACGGTTATGCCCACAGCTCAAAATAAAATTACGCTTTTGTCCCTAGCTCAAAATTACGTTTTTTCCCTTGATTCAAAATAAATTTGTGGTTTTGCCATCAGCTCATAATTACCTTTTTTCCCCAGTTCAAAATAAAATTTTGTTTTTGCCCCCATCTAAAAATTACGATTTTGCCCTCTGTTCAAAAATGTGATTTTTCCTCGTTTAAAAAATTATGATTTCGCCCTCAGTTTAAAATTACGTTTTTTCCCCGTTTCAAAATAAAATTATGTTTTTCCCCCAACTCAAAATTACAATTTTGCCTTCGGTTCAAAATAAAATTGTGATTTTGCCTCCAGCTTAAAATTATGATTGTGCCCTTAGTTCAAATTTATATTACGCTTTTACTCCAAGTTCAAAATTATGAATTTGCCCCTGTGAAAATTTATAATTTTGCCACTGGTTCAAATTTATAGTACTACCATTACTTTCGCTTTTGTCAAATTACGATTTTACGCCAGTAAAAAAAATACAATTTTCCCTCAGTTAAAAATTATAATATTGCCATTGTTTTAGCTTTTTTTTATCAAAACTATAAAAATGTTTTGTTTTAATTGGTTGACTCGATTTAATTGTTTTTCGTGTCAAACACTCGCTCATTATTCGGTCATCGCCCTGCAACGCGGACGGGGCATCAACTAGTTGAATACATTAACGTATTTGTTTATTTTGCCATCGGAAGCTTGTTTATAATAGAATACATTAACGTATTTGTTTATTTTGCCATCGGAAGCTTGAAAATTCAAATTTAGGTATAGATAATTGTTTGTATGTAGTCTATATCGAGAGCGACAAATTTTAAATTTAGGCAGGACCCAAACGAGTATTTTGTCTGTGTCACATACATAGAATGAGAAAATTTATCACTTGTCACGTAGTATGAGAAAAGGTCAACACAAGACTTAAGACCTTATTTTATAATGTTTTTCTTAATTTACAAGAATGATTTGCGGATGATTATATAGACTTCGATGTAAGTAGTCACGGAGCTTGAACGGAAACTCGGTCAAAGACACACTCTAAAAATTCAATTCGGTGGTGCCGGACACTTAAAATTCCAATATTTTACACTACAAAAAACTTTTTTTTTTTCAGAAATTAAGACGCGTGAAAAAATCGGCTCCACTATCATTCGCCAATGCATGTAAGACCATATCAATAGCCATCTAATAAAATCAGATATAAATATTGGATAAAATATTGATTAATTTTTTAGGTTTGTTTTGTTATCGTTTTTGCCTAAATTAATTTTTTTACGATAATGTTTTACATCTCAGTTTAAATTTGACGAGTTAACGCTTTGTAACGCGCATTTTGGTTCAACATTTTTACATTCATCGTTGGTATAATTTGATAGTACTGCCATAATGCGTGGGTCATATCAATAGCCATCTAATAACTCGTTGGTATAATTTGATATTTATAACTCGTTGGATAAAATGTTTGAACATAATACCTTAATCAAATGACTTATTCGCTTACTAGAATTTCATCCGTTAAAAGTTCACTTTAGGTTCATGTTTCAATGGGAAAAACAGTTTAAGTTGGAGAAATAACTAATCCATTATGTGGAAAATATTGGTTCGCATGTTTGTGAGCCTAACAAGGTCTTAGATAAATTTTACAATTTTATTATATTCGAAAATATAAAAGAAAACATTTTTATTTAATAAGATATCGCCTGGAGGTGCTCCGGCCCTACTGATTTTTCACTCGTACTGTTAATTTTACCGAAAATAAAATTTTTATAGTGTAAAATATTGGATTTTTATGAGTCCAGTCACCACTGATTTGGATTTTGGGAGTCCGGCGCTCACTAATTTTTCGTTCAAGCTCCGCCAGAGTACAATTGTCTTGTCAAATTGGCGGTTAGTCGAATTTAAACTAGAGATATAAATGACTTGGTTTAGGATGGATTTTGGTAGTTTTTAGTTGCATATCCTATATGTTGGATACTCAATTACTCAGTATCCCTAACATTCGAGCTTTCTTGTGGGTATTAGGGTTTTGTGTTTATAAACTTATATGGTTAAAGATTAAAGTTGGGTTACCCAAAATTAGATCTCAAACTCACCACATAATCCTAACAGTTTCGAGTTTCTGTAACTTAAAATTACTAATTATTATAAATTTAATACTACGTAATATAATAATATGTTCAGTTTCAAAGCTACTATACAGGCACGAGGTCGGTTTTGGGTAATCCTACGGGTGTCATTTAATGATATACTAGAATATAGAGCCGTGTGGTACACGAGTTTAAGGATATAAAATATATAACTTGATAATTTTGTACAAATCTTTTTAGCAATTTGTTCATATATACGACCAATATAGATGTCATATTCAGCTTTCTCAATCAAATATCGCAAATATATGGTAGTCATACCAAATTTATCTATAAATAAAACTATTTCAATTAATAATTTTCAAACACATTTCTTTAATTATAGGATTTTTTTTCTTTCCAAATTATTTTGCATATTGTGGATCAGGCAAGGGGTAGTGTAGCCTTCTATTCATGTTTCTATATGACGAATTATGTCTCAACCATGACCCCACACCCTTTAGCCTTATAAAACAATTATACTCTCATCTTACTTTCCAATCTATTGTGGAGTTGCTAAGACACTATGGATCCACGTTCGCTTTATGTTACTAATTTTTTTTACATTGCTTTGCTTTCTTATGATTTGATTTTGATTATGTTTTTGTTATATATAACTTTTATATATTATTTGAACTTTTTATAAGTATATTTTGATATTCTCAAATATAAAAACCATAATATCAAAGTACTAACATCTAAATGAAGTCACGAGCAGAAACAAAGTTTCATGGTTTGCTGCCTTCACTACCCAACAAGTTGTATGTATGAAAATAGTTTAGTTATGTAAATTTATGCATACATTATTAAATTATATATTTTTTATACTCAAACTTATGTAATACATATGTTTATAACCTAATCCTCAAACTCGTGTAATTCACAACAAAATTTTGAATAAAACTTATATCTAATGTAGACCAAAATAAACATGTTGCAACACTATATTCATAATTATAATTTTATGAAAGACAATATTTTAAAATTACATGAGAAAAACAAAATAGGTTAGAACTTAGTTATAATAACTAAATAACAAAAAGAAAAATAAAAACAACTGCTGCTTCAAGAGCTTTTAATTTAATAATTACGAAATACCAAAAAAAGTTAAAACATCCAATAAAATAAAATAAATGAGAAATTACTAAAGTTTTAATGATAAAAAGTTACGATAAATAATACAAATTTCGTTTAAGGATACCATCAATTCGATAAGAAATCTTAAAAAAAAAACTCACTACTATTTTTTATAGATTAAAGTGAAAATATAAAATAAACTAAATTTTAAATTTAAAAATAAAACCAAAACAAACTTTCAAATCATGAAAAATATAAGATAAAGGAAATTTTAAATTAAGATTGTATATAGATAAACGTGATATTAAAAATTTTAAATATATATAAAAACTAAAACAAATGAAAAATTAAATTTAACAAAAAAAAATTAGATAGTAGGAGGTGTTGCCATGTGGCATTAATTGTAGTCTTTTATTAGAATTTAGATTCATCTCAGTGCCACACAAATTTTATAATTATTCCGATACTCAATCTCATACCCAAGTACCGGTCTCATATGTTTCAGGTTTTGATTTTATCGTCGGGCTCAATTTTTTTAGTTATCTATAATTTTAACTTTCCAGAGGACAAATGGTCATCTTACTCAAAACCCTAACTATGACATCTATTCTATCCCACTTCATTGCGTGCTAACCATGTTGTTGAACCCGCTATTATGAAAAAATAACAAACATATCACGTTTTAATTAGAGGAGTCACAAAAGTGACGAGTCGATTCTATTAAGTCCTCCATTACTTCACCTTAGGTTTACGATGAACCAAATGTTGAACTTCCTTGATTTTTAGTTAATGAATTATATACGCTATGCAAATATAATGGTTAGTAATATGTGTAGTACTTACTTAGCTTTAAGCTAACATGTTCGATATGCTAGGTGAATAAATAAGCACTTGCTTATTATTGGGAAAAATTAGCATGAGACTGAGAAAGAGAAAGAGAGATGATGTGGGAGATTGAATCATCAGATTTGTATGAGGTCACCATGTAAGATTAAATATATTATGTATTAATATTTAATCTATAGCCATTATAATCATTTACATAATATAGATCAAAATATATAATAACCTATTAAATAATTAGTTGGTAATTGTTGATGGACCATATTACCCTTATTAACTAATTAGGTTTCCTCCTGGGTGCTTATATAAGGAGAATTATGTTGAGGTTAAAGGGTTAGACAATTACACATTAGAAACACCCCATAAGCATAACATCACCTTCGACCTCCTCTCCTAAGCCGATCCCCTTTTCGGTTTTCTAAGTTCCCATCATCAGTCAGCACCCTAAGGAGGAACCAGATCACGATGACAAGCATGTCGAACTCCATTACTGGATTCTCCAACGCACTGTCTGCTGTAACATGTATGTTTTAATGTTTTCCCTCATGTATAAACAGAACTGAACCAACACACCAGTATATATACTAGGCATTGTTGCCTGTTGTTGTCAAGGAACATTGGGCCTGCTTAGGGCATCACCGTTTTGATGTTGCATCTCTACGTAGATTATTGATCATGTTATCATGCATTTCGTGAAGCTTGCCTCTTTAGCAGTGCTCCACAATGCCCCCAACATAGTCTAGATCCCAAGATCCGGACGCCATGAATTATACCCAACCCTAATTAAAGGTTTCGATACCATTTCTCTTCATGCGCTTAAGATGATTTTTAGATTTTTGTATGGTGTACTTGACTTATGTTCTATACACTCCTCTTTGTTGTCATCTCAAAAGGTTTCGTAGTTGATGATCTTACATGTGTTAAAAAAACATTTTAAGCAATTGTTTTTAGGTTGTTCCTTTCAAGAATACTATATTAAGGGTTAGTTAACGTACAATTGATCTTAACATACGTTGCATACGAGATGAAAAATAACATGCGGATTTAGGTTACAACATGCGGCTTTTGTTCATACGTGATGAATATAACATGCGGATTTGGGTGATTTGTATGTCTGTTGTACATGCGGGTTTTCGTTTTTGAGAATTATAACATGTCAAATTCACATCGCGTATGATCGTACTTTAAGGCCAATTATACAATACACTTTCTTTATTATATGATGTATAGAGAGAGAATCTGTGTTTTTATTTCTATTTTCATAATGCAAATGAAGCACGACACTCTATTTATATAAGCGGTGTTGACAAACTCAAAACAGAAAATGCATCATAATAACTAAATATAGCTTCACCGAAACAAAAAGTATAACATGCTAACTTCTATAATATCTTTAAAAAAAATATTCTAATTCATTTAAAAAAAATTAAATGAGTAGTTTTTATAAGTTTTTAACTTCTAATCAAATATTTGTTACTAAACAAGATCTTTCATAATAATGTTAATCAATCAAATCGTTAAATTAGGCCTGAAATAAATTCATCAAATTCTTGGGTACACTCAAAAAGACTTTTCAATGACGAAAGTGACTCAAATGATATTGAGACGACTTAATGACTTGTTGTGTGGAAATTTCTAATAGCATTAAACATTATAAGTTAAAAATATACATTTTAAGAACAAAGTTACATGAAATTACACATTTGATCCTAAAGATTCGACGCTTTGTCACGCACTGATGGATTTTAAAGATAAACTTACAGATGTCAAAAATTACTTTGAGATATAAAAAATAAAAATATCTTCATAAAACGTCCCTTAGTCACCAGTGGCGGATCCAGGAAACTTTTCATGGGGGTGCGGAAATTTTTTTTGAATGGAAAATTTAGATCACTGACAGAGCACCGAGTATCATCACGGCAGAACCACCCGAGCATTTCCATCTCCACTAGGCAATAATGTCTAAACACCAATTCAGGAGGAAACCCAATAAATCTGGGAAAAACCCCTTGTGAGAATCGAACCCAGGACCTAATGATCATAAGTCTTATCCCACCACCAAGATGCCACTGGGCTATAATATCATGGACCGTTATATACTTATATATTCATAATCAATGTTTAATTTATTTTTTATAAATTCATAATAGTTTTTTAAGGATGGCGGTTGAAAATTTTCAAGGGGTGCAGTTTAAAAAATCCAAGGGGTGCGGTTGGGATTTTCGACGAAAATTAGCACTAATTTTTTTTTTCAAGGGGTGCGGCCGCCCACCCACCATTGTGGGTAGGTCCGCCCCTGTTAGTCACCAAAGTACGAACCACTTGTCGTCGCCCACCACCAACGTACAATCATCAACCCATCGTCTTCTCCACCATCACCACTTTGTCAGCGCTTGTGTGAGTGGTTATCATCGTCATAGTGCGCATGTTGTCTGCGCTAGAGAGTGAGGATCCGGAGAGAAGGAAGATGTGTATAGTATAGGGTTAGGGTTTTTCGTTTTGTTGTTTTTCTTTTAACTAAACGAGTATACGTGTCATTTTAACGTCCATTTTGACGACCTAGTTAAATACTAAATCCATGATAAAATATCAAACTTTTGGGGACCAAAAATAAATTTAAAGTACTTGAGGGCGAAATTCATAAACTAAACAAATGTTGTGTACCATTCATGTAACTATTTCCAATATATATATGGTTGGATCCCAAGAGAAATTTCATATACCAAAAGTTATGGCATCCAAGCTTCTACTACTTGGTCTACTTATAAACCTTCTCATAGTCAAAGGTTAGCTAGCTCTCATATCTTTATAGTTTATATGCATGTTTGTGTGTTTTTGTTATAAGTTTGTACACTAAAGTCAGGGCCGGCTAAAGCATAATTTAAATGAGGCAATGGCTTTGGGCCACATTTTTCAAAGGGCCTCCAATATTTAATAAATTAATTTTTTAATTATATATGGAGTAATCCAAATGAGGCTTTTGATCAAGAATTGAGTTATATATCTTGTAAAGAAACTATGATCTAATTGCATTTGGCTTGATAACTACTTGAATTGATCAAGATCTTTATTCGTATAAGGAAGCTATAAAAGTAGAAATTTTAATACATGTTACCCGCCCAACCCGTCCGGTTTATTTGGTTGGTTATACCGTTAGCCAACTGACTATACATTATTATTTTTTTACAAAAAGGCCCCAATTCTTGTATTCGCTTTAGGCCTCCTAAAGGGTTGAGACGGCCCTGACTAAAGTTAATATAACATTTTACTGATCTTATTTTTACTTGTTTGAATACAGATGCACAATCCGTAGGCGTGTGTTACGGTCGACTTGGCGACAACTTACCCAATGAACGTGACGTGGTAGGGCTTTACCAACGAAACAACATAAATAGGATGCGGATCTATGATCCGAATCAACCTACTTTGGAAGCACTAAGAGGAACCAATATTGAACTCATGATTGGCGTCCCTAACGACGCCCTACAATCGCTCAACGATCAAAATAATGCTAACACATGGGTTAGAGACAACATCCAAAGGTACTCCAACGTAAGGTTCCGATACATAGCCGTTGGAAACGAAGTCGATCCAAATAACGGCAACAGTCGATTCGTACCATACGTACTCCCGGCCATGCGCAACATTCTTACAGCCGTTAGAAATGCGGGCCTTGGTAACCAAATTAAGGTGTCGACCGCCACCTATTCGGGTCTTTTAGGCACATCATTTCCACCTAGCAATGGCGCTTTTCGTGACAACGTACGAGGTTTTATCGAGCCGATAATTCGATTTCTTGCACAAAACAACCAGCCTATGCTTGCCAATATCTACCCCTACTTTAGTGACCCGGGTAGGAATCTCCCATACGCGTTGTTCACCGCGACACAACCAGTGGTGAATGACAACGGTCGCCAATATTTCAACCTTTTTGACGCCATCTTAGACGCTCATTATGCGGCACAAGCGCGCCTTGGTGGTGGGAATGTTGAGATTGTTGTGTCTGAGAGCGGCTGGCCTTCGAGTGGGGGTCCGGTAGCGACAGTACAAAATGCTGGAACCTATGTTAGGAATTTGATAGCACATGTTAGAGGGACAAGGGGAACACCCTTGAAGCCTGGAAGATCTATAGAGACATATTTGTTTGCAATGTTTGATGAAAACAGGAAAACTGGGAATGCGGAAGAAAGATTTTTTGGGCTCTTTACCCCTAATCAACAACCTAAATATGGTCAACTCAACTTCAATTAGCATATCTCAAATATCAAGGATATGAAATAAATAACCCAAGGGTTATATACTTATATGGCTATGTAATAAACTTAATATGGATGAATAAAAGGGTTGATTGCTTATATGTATCAATACAAACTCTAATACAAGTGTTCTGTGGCAATTCTATATTTGGAGTATGATTAGCTCTGTGAATGTTAAATTAACTAGGTGATGCACCCGCCCGCGTTGCGGGGCGATGGCCAAATAATTCTCAACCAATTAAAAAAACAGTACTATAGTTTTGCAAGAAATAAAAAGTAAAAAGAGTGTTAGGCATCTCTTTGACACGATTTTTATTTGGGGGCAAAGTCATATTTTTATTTTTACTTGCAAGGAAAAATCAAAAAAAATTTCCCGAGGGTAAAATCCTAATTTTTAGATAGGGGAAAACCATATTTTTATTTTGCACTGGGGGTAAAAATGTAATTTTGAATTGAGGGTGATATCGTAATTTTGAACCGAGTGAAATTTCGTAAATTTTAGCTGGGGGCAAAAGCATAAATTTATTTTGAACTGTGAGCAAATACGTAACTTTAAACTGTGGGCAAAACCGTAATTTTAAAGTAGGTATAAAATAATAAACCGGTGTAAAATCGTAATTTTGAGCCGGGGGAAAAACAAAATTTTATTTTGAACTTGGGCGAAAACGTAATTTTGGCTGAGGGTAAAAGCGTAAATTTTTTTACCGAGAGCGAAATCATATTTTTTTAGCTCGGGGCAAAAGGGTAAACGTATTTTGAAGTTGAGGCAAAACCGTATTTTTTAACTGAGTGCAAAAACGTAATTTTAAAGTGGATAGAAAATAATAAACTGGTTGGTCCAATGGGTATTGCTCGCCGCCCATTTGAACCAATGGCAGAGAAACACTATTTCAGGGAAAAACGTAATTTTAAAGTGTGTATAAAATAATAAACTGGTTAGTCCAATAGGGGAGGGGCGGACACCCATTTGAACCAATGGCAGAGTAATACTATTCCCTGCCATGTGGTTTCGTTGCTTCTACTGTTTCTTTCCTTCAATTATTAGGATAATAGAATAATGTTATTTTTTCTTTTAACTTGGGTGAAAACGTAATTTTGGCTGAGGGTAAAAGCGCAATTTTTTACCGAGAGTGAAATCATATTTTTTAGCTCGGGGCAAAAGGGTAAACGCATTTTGAAGTTGAGGCAAAACCGTATTTTTTAACTGGGGGCAAAAACGTAATTTTAAAGTGGATATAAAATAATAAACTGGTTAGTCCAATGGGTATTGCTCGCCGCCCATTTGAACCAATGGCAGAGAAACACTATTACAGGGCAAAAACGTAATTTTAAAGTGTGTATAAAATGATAAACTAGTTGGTCCAATAGGGGAGGGGCGGCCGCCCATTTTAACCAATGGCAGAGTAATACTATTCCCTGCCATGTGGTTTCATTGCTTCTACTGTTTCTTTCCTTCAATTATTAGGATAATAGGATAATGTTTTTTTTTCTTTGTTATTATTCAAAACGTTGGAGAATTAATATATAGGAGAATTATTAATACTTAGTTACATGATATATATTGAAAAAGTTTTAAATACAAAATAATCCTTAACGGGCGATACGTACGATATTAAATCACGCATGTTATAAAATTCAAACCCTAATCAAACATGAATAAAATATAAGATGCGTGATTCGGGTTTACCCCCATGCGTGATTTTCGGATTTGTTCATGCATGATTATGTGGTTTTGTTTATGCGTGATTAGAGTTTGAATTTTATAGCATGCGTGATTTAATATCGTGCGCATCGCACATTAAGAGCTATTATACGTTAACCTTTATCGATAAATATTGTTATGTAAATAGTTATAATAAAAAAAACTATATATTATGTATTATATATGTTACAAACTAGCTTACAACCCCGTGTATTACACAGGTTAAATGACGAAAAAATGTAAATTATAAACTTGTATATAATCTTTATTAATGAAATGACTTATTTAGATAAAATAGTAAAACAAAAGAACAGTTATATTTTCGCTATTCAAAATAATTTTCTAAGTTTTCACTTCTCTTTTGAGATACTACAATCCATTTTATTATGACTTCAAAAGAAGTAACACTAAAAAAAATGATCATAAAATTGTAAATATTTTTAAAAATAATTATAAGTTATGAGGTTATGGTAAATGAATTGTAATTAAATTCTACTATGTATATTAATGATATAATAAATACTTTGATATAAATACTACTTTTAGATATATGGATCATGAGACAAGATACGATTATCATCATTATATAGAAAATATTACATATTAAAAAAATCATACTAAAAATAAAGTATACGTTTAAAAAAGTAGGACTAAAGTTTTTTAAACTATAAATTTGAGCGTCTACAACAACTTTTTTAATTAGTAGTTGACATTTAAATATTCAAATTAATTTTTTTATAATATTATATAATGTCTTTATTTAGCATGATGATAATGTCTTTAATTGCGTAATATGATTGAAATTAAGTTTAATATTTAAAACTCAATGTTATTAGGAAGTTGGACCATTTTTTAAGATGAAAACATATTGATAGTAACATAAATTTAAAATTGGAAGAAAATATTGAACATGTGTATTACACGCGTTATGTAAATATAATGTTATATACGCCAAAAAAAAACATGTCCCTTTTGAAAACCATTTAGTGTTTGCTTTAAAGATAATTTAGTACATTATTTAGATAATCCGCTTGTAATTTTAGACTTCTAAGTTATATACTATAAGTACTTGTACATGTGATTTGATACTTTATTAGTAATTATTGTTTATATCCAAATAATATATTTTATCTTAACAAATATATATGGTTAGGGTAAAATGAAAATTTCGACAAGTTGTGAGAATTTAGAGAACTTGGCCTTACAAAAGGTTTTTTGAATTTTTTACAGAGGGTGTGAATGAGCGGTTAGAGACTCAGGACGTTAAATTTTTTTTATTTTGGATTCAAATGGTTAAAACCACTAAAACATAGGGACTCAAAAAGTAATTTACTATTAATTAAATTTAAAATTATACGTTTGATCTCTAAATATATTAAATAATATTATACTTATTATATTATTTGATACATTTATATTTGTTATGGATAATTATTAATTAAATTTGAATTTATACGTTTATCTCTAACTATATTAATTAATATTATATTATATTTTGTGTATAAAAATTAATAGGTAATACTATTATTAAAAGGGGGGAGGCACCAGATAGTGACACGTGTACAAAAAGATTTTTATTAAATTTGAATTTATATGTTTATCTCTAACTATATTAATTAATATTATATTATATTTTGTGTATAAAAATTAATATGTAATACTATTATTAAAAGGGAGGAGACACCAGATAGTTACATGTGTACAAAAAGATTTTTGTTTATTAGTATATAGGAAGATATTTAATACTATAGACTTATAAATAACTATCTGCAAAAAAATTATTCAAATAATAAACGAGTTAAGTCTGGATCAAACTCAATTTTATAATATTTACCCATGAGTCAAACACTCAAACTTAGATTTTATATGTAGTTTGCAATGAAATGAGTGTTACATCTCTAACTCTATTCTTCTTGTAATACTTTGCTTGTATTCTCGTATACTAGTAAACGCGAATAACTTTTTAGGTTAGATTTCATTATTAGATAGTAAATCTTAACATCTTCTAGAAAGTTGTTGGCATGATGTTGAATTATGAATAACTTTTAAATTGCTGCTGAAAATGTTGTTGGGTCTATGTACCCTATAGGGTCACGTATTAGAGCAATTATGTATTTTTATACAGTTAAAATACATTCAACCCAAGATAATAGTCTTGTGATATTAATATTAATATTATATTTAAGTTAATTGCAAACTATTACATCGAAATAGGAGTCAACGGGTACTGCGCTGCTAGCCCTTTTTGAATAATAAAATTGTTGTTTAGGATAAATAACAATACTCATAAAGATATATGTAATATGTATGTATTATTTTTCAACGTGAATTATAAAACTGCAATTTCTAAATATTTATAATTTTTTATACATAATATTTTATACATATACATATATATTTTTAAAGGATGATGCATGTATGTTACGTCAGGGCCGGTCCAACGTTATGGAGGCTCTAAGCGAACTATAAAAGTCGCGGCCATTTTTTAAAACTTTTCAATATAATCCATTCTCTTTTACCTGGGTTTGGGACCGACAATTATAAACTTAAAAACTTATAGTTGGCAGAGTTAACCTTTTTTGAGCTATATGTTGTGTGTATAAATATAATATATGTTTAGATTAAATTTATTGATGCAAATTGTTTAATAAGGTTATGAGGAATGCATATAGGAGCGAGGATGCGTTGAAGGTGGATGACGGCGTTCAAGAAAAAAGGGATCCAGACCAATACTTCTTCAACTTTTGGGCCTAAATGTTTTACATGTTTAGGTCATTATGTTTTTACTTATTTGTTAGTTTATTTGGGCCAAATACGCATGTAACATATACAAATAATATTTAAAAGTGGAGGCCCTTATCTTTTGGTAGCTCTGGGCCTTTGCCTAACCTGCTAAGCCTATAGGACCGACCCTGTGTTACGTAATGATTTCATTTCATACGTATAAAAAAAAGTTGTACACGTGTGTGTATATGTACATAGTATGACCCCTTGTTAGTATTGTATTTAATATGGCTGCACTTGTTAGTTGTTTCCTCCATGCATCTTAATATTATTTAGAAAAAAGGAGATGAAAGAGTGGACTTTATAGTTTATAATTGATTTTGTATACGTTTTACCTTCCATATTATAGCCTCTTTTTCTTTGTTTACCGATTAATTCCCTTTAAAAGTAGATGGACTTTAGGTTTTTGAACTCGGATGTTCAATGAAATTGGAGTTGAATTTTTAATATGTCAAGTCTAATAATCTTTGAAAAATAACGAGTAAGAGCATAATGTTGTAGAAAGGGAGTTTTTAAAGATTACAAGTTTTTGAGAAAAAATTTTGGTTTCGCTTGCTCAAATTACATACAAATGTTCGTAATTTTCAAAGAATATGTTATATATAGTGGAGAAAGGATACACTAAAAAGTGAATTTTGACCAAGAAGGATTGTGATGATAACATATGACACTCTTTATAAGTACGAAGAAAGACATTTTGGTACTAAAACATTTTGATCCTTATAAATATGAGTGTGAAAATGACATGTGTCACCCCTTTTGTTTTATAAAAAATATAATAAAAAATTCAGTATAAAGTAGCACAAAAAATCCAATACAAAAAAAAAATATAGCACAAAAAAATCTATTCCAAAAAAAATATAGTACGAAAAAAAATTAGCACAAAAAATATAGTACAAAAAGTTCAACATAAAAAATTGAGGAAAAAATATTTTAAAACAAAAAATTCAGCACAAGTAATTTAACACGAAAATATAGTATAAAAATCCAGCACAAAAAAATGTTATACAACATAAAAATACAACACATTTTTTTAGGTTTTTTTAGTCGTCATATTTTATATAACAATATGGTACTCAATTTAAAGATAAAAAATACTCGATTTTATGGTGAAATTTTTATGAAAAAAATAGCGTCGTATAAAAAAGTTGTGAACGTTCAAAAATAGGGTGAAATATGTATGTGGATGGAGAAAATAAATAGGATTTCCCAAGATACATTTACACTCCTTTTTTTGTCTACATTTTTATTTTAACAGTTGATTTGAAAAGTGAACGGTTAAGATTTCTTGTCATCCTACTTAGACAAAATGAACTTTTTATTTGATTTTACCCTATATATAGTGTGCTTGCAAATATAATATCCTGGAGATACTCTATGAAGTATAATATACAAGAAATTAAATTTCTAAACATGGTTCAAGAGGTCGTGCATAGTAACTTTTAGATCCCTAAGACTCAAAGCTTTGTTTTTTAGGATCGGATTTGTTATCCAAAAGGTGGTTATACGGCGCTATTTGTTACCTGTATACCTGTCACTTTATTGTAGTTGTCCTGCTTTTAGTGAATGAAACATTTATTTTCAACGTGGATATCGGTAGATATATGTTTGTTTGGTTCTTTTCATCTTTTGTATTCTTTAACATTCATTTACTTGTTAAAACAAAAGATCAAATACAAATAACTTTATCTTACAAAACGTACGAATATGTTGAAAAGGTAAAAAAACGTCGTGACATTTTCGTATTTATTTACTCGTAGAGTAATTATCAAAATTACCCTATAAATGATCTTGTTGAGTAATTTTGATCTTGTAGGGTAATTTTGTAAAATGTTCTTCTAGGGTAATTTTGATCTTGTAGGGTAATTTTGTAAAACATTCTTCTAGGGTAATTTTGATCTTGTAGAGTATCATAATTACTCTACAAATGATCTTGTATGATAATTTTGATCTTGTTAGATACTTTTGAACTTGTAGGGTAATTTTGTAGAGTATCATAACTAGGGGCTGTTTGGTAGCCTCTTAATGACCATTTAGATGCTAACTCTTAATGGTTTAAAACCTCTGAATGAATAAGAGGTAACCTCAAGTCTGAATGGTTAAGAGGTAACTGTCACACCCCAACCGATGGCGGAATCATCGGGGCGCGGCACTGAGCGAAACAGATTGTCCAGGAGAAATCCATAACAACAAAAATTACCGAATATTTATCATTATGTCCCATACCATAATATATCAAATAAAAGCAGTTAATACATACATTGTTTTCTCAAAGACAGATCAAATGTTCCGACAACTCATATTTAAATAAATTGTTCGTTTGTTTCTAGACTCTTCCTAACTCGATTCCACATAGCAAGCATCCTAGCAGATAGCATCCTAGACACCTGTCACATACGTCAAAATAAAGGTCAATACACATAGTGTAAAGGTGAGCATACAAGTTTGATATAGCAAAATAGAGTTCGAAATCGTTTACGCATAACCAGCATGTAACATGTCTAAAGTGAAGGCCAGTAGGTTATCGACAGAGAAATATGCACAGACGTGACTGCGAGTTGTAGAATGCGCAACACATATCCCCACTGGGACACGTGAAGTAAAGCCCTTAACAACCCCTGTCCACGACAGGTGTTGAATCCAAACTATAGTACTATCGTTGCTAAGGTGTCAGGCAACAATCACTGTGTTAACATTACATACAAGCATTCATCGAATAACACGTATCATGCAATAACGATTAGCGTATACATAGTGTTTGCGTAGTGTGTTTGATGTGATTTGAATATAGATAACGTATGTAACACCCAAAAGTGCGTAAAGCAAAAAGGGATCGAGTATACTCACAGATTGTGTTTAACAAGTAAACACTCTCTTGGATTGAAGGGAACGCTGGAAGAGATTAGCCTGAACAGTTAACGATAGCATAAACGATGAGCGGCGCGTAAAACGGTGCAAAAGTGATAAGTGTCGGATGGCAATCCGATCGGATGGCAATCCGATCGGATGGCCAGTCGATTGGATTGACACCTCGTTTGGCGAGGATGTGTTTGTGTATGATGGTTTGTCTTTTGAAGTTTTCGTTGTAGCATTTTGAAAACAGAGAAGTATCTCTACCCTTTAGGTCGATCGATCGAACGACGGTTCGATCGGGTGACGATCCGTTTGGTGAGGTATTTCTCAGAGAACAAGTTCACAGCAGTGTTGTCACTCGATCGGATGGTCTACCGATCGAGTGGCAATTCGTTAGAACTGTCTATGCATTGAACATGTTGAAAATTGTTTAAGTGTGGAAACCCCAAACGTCACATGGTCGGATGGTCGTTCGATCGGATGGCAATCCGATCGGACGGCAATCCGTTCGACGTTTAGATATCTGAAAAGTTGAAACAAAATGTTTAAGTGTGGAACCAAGTGGAAGCCGATCGGATGGCTGTCTGATCAGATGGCAATCCGATTGGATGACAATCCGATCGGACGGCAATCCATCCCAACGGCCTGATCGTCCTTGACACTTGATTGTTCTGAAAGTTATGCAGTTTTGATCGAGACAGTGTGATAACATGCTAAACAACAGAAACCCCATCTTGACCCGAGTGATCCGGTCGAACAGGAATCACCCTAGTCCGATCAGTCAACTGTTCAAGACGGTGGTTCATGTTTAACTCGTGATCGGTTGTCTCGTGGATAGAATTCAGATCTTGAACCCATAGATCACTAAGAAAGAGTATAAGATCAGAACAAGCTCTGATTCTATCGGTTTTCAGTGCATTGAGTGTAAAAGAGTTGAAAGAAAGTTAGAAAACCATCTTTCAATCCTTTTAACCATGAATCTGTGTAGATCTATGCGAAATCGTTGTTTAATCTTGTGGAAATCCTTCAGATCTGAGTTGTTCTTGGTGGAATGAAGCCAAAACTTGAAGTTCATAAGAACTCCATGATGACATCATCCTAGAACACCTCAAATCCATTGATTTCATGGTTAAAAGTTGAGATTCAAAAGAGAAAAATATGAAGGAGTGCGTGTAGATCATAGAAGTACAAGTTTTAAGTTGAAAACTTACAAGAATCGCGAGAAATCGAGATGAAGGAGGCTGAAGTGCGGTTGGGTCGAGTAGAGAGCTGTCACATCAAGTGATGTGACAAGTGAGGGTATTTATAGGTTGCCAAAAAGGGAAAGGGTGCACTTGGATCGGATAGGTCACCGATCAGATGGTTGTCCGATCGGATGGCAATCCGATCGGATGGCCACTCGATCGAGCGGCCACTCGATCCTGGTGTCCGGCGTGTTGAGTTTCGTCATTTCGATTCGCGTGTTGAGCGTTGCGTTGCGATGCGTTTCGAGCGAGCGTTGCGATAGATTTATAATAAACACACAAATACTATATCTAACATACAATCATCATAATTAACTGGCGTTTAGGGTTTGCGATTTGATTGCGATAGAGTTGCGATTGCGTTTCGATTAATCACCACAACATAAACATAAATAAACATGCACAACTAACACATAAATGGCACACACACGTAAAACAATATCAAGAACGCAAAATTCGAGTTGCGAATGCGATTGCGATGCGATAAGCGATAAAACATGCGATAAATAGCGATTAAACCTCGATTATTAACATGTACTCCACATAATACAACTAATGCGATAAAATAAACAGATTATCTACAAGTCAAAGAAGTCAAAACAGGAGTAGAGCAAGGAGTGACAGATCGCAATTAGCAATCTTTTCTTCCTTTGACTTCAATCTTGACTATGACTTTGACTTTCGAAACACGGGGTGTTACAGTAACCTCTGAATGGTAAATCATCACATGTCACATTCTTCTACCTTCTCATTGGTAAAATTCTTAATGGTTCCATTAAGAGGTAGCCTCTTAATGACCATTCAGATGCTACCAAACAACCCTTTACTCTATAAGTGTATCAAAATTACTCTGCAAGTTTCAAAATTACCCAACGAGCAAATAATTACGAAAATGTCATCACGTTTTTTTTTTTGGTTTTTCATGCCTTTCATATGTTTTATATGATAAGGCTGTGTGTACGTGAACCTAACTATACTTGTTAAAGCATGCTTCAAAGTCTAAAAACCAATGGTTGTATAATATTTTGGTTTCTTAAGTACATGCATATTGGTCATTGGTGAGGGGCTTTAAAAAAGTTTTAAGCTCTTGTATTTATTTTCTTTCGTTGCATTTAAAAACCTAAACACAAACAGGGTGGAGTCCTTTCATTTTAAGAACATACGGAGCAGTGGCGAAGCTAACCTAAAAATTCAGGAGTATCCCAATATTTTTTTTTTTATCAAAGTTATCCTTTGTATAAAAAAAATTTACACAACATAGACGATGTTGAGAGGTATTTTTATACTACGAAGTCGGAGTTGAAGGGTATCCCGTACTACCCCTTCTTCTACATTAGCTCCGCCCCTGATACAGAGTGGGCGTGGAAAAGTGGCGTGGAAGCTTCTCCACGTCAGACACACCGGCCCATGGGTAGCATGGGGGAGGGGAAAGATATTTTCCACGGGCATGGAGGGATTGTGGGGTGTGAGGTGGCGGACTTTGATTGGTGGGAGTTGTTTGGGTTGGTTTTAATTTATTGATGTTTAACTTTTTTTTATAAAACGTCACTTTCACGCCCCTCCCACTCTGTGCCTTTTTTTTTATCATGCCTCCTTACTAACATGACTGTCATATTGATATTTTATATCCTCTATTCATGTTCTCCTACTCCGTATAGTATAAGAAAAAGATAAAGCAACTAGAAGTTCTATACGTCACAGAGATATCTTAGATTTTTTCTCTTAGGTTGACTTGATCACTTTTTGGTGGCTTACTCAAGCCCGACTAGAAATAGCCTTCATTAATTTCCTCCGTATGTTATCTTGGACATTTTCCCCCTCTATTTGACTATACGACGCACTCTATTAATTAAGACTATGGGATGTGAAAGATGATAGTTCTCAAAGGATGATCCGCTACGTAGGCGTCCACGTCAACGGATGTGGGATGATCCTAAAGGGGATAGACCTAGGGTGTGAGGGATGTCTATCAATATGTATGTATGTATGTATGTGTGTGTGTGTGTTGAGGGGTCGTCGAGATTAGCTGCAGGAGGCTGTTGGGGACGGTGACGGGCTTGAGGGGGTGGGGAGGTGGTCCGGCGCCGGAGGTCCACGGGCGGGGGGCGTCCCCATACCCACCAGTCTAAAATTTTTTAATAGGGTATACCTATACAAACACCAACATAGGCCTACTTAGAAAACTATTTTTATGGTTTAGATTAGTTATTAGCGCATTAGCATTAGGTTGTATGAAAAACTAGTTTATATTATATATTTCGTTAAGGCCTAAGGGCACGTTTTTTCGAGTTCGAACAAGGTATACAAAGTCTCAGGGCCGGCCCGGCTGATTAGCCCGAGTTTTATTTGGGTCAGGTTACGAATAAGACTCCCATAACAAAAAAAACCCGAAAAAACCGAAACCCGATAAACAACCTTAAATACATGTGTACACTACTAGATATATCATTTTTTCTTACATCTATGGGGAAAACATTACAACTCTTGGTACCGAAAATCCCTAAAAATGGGTATCGATATCGAAAAAGCCAATACGATACCACGGTATTTGAAGGTAAAAACAGGTAAATACCGATAGAAGGAATACCTAAAAAGTCAAAAGTCAATACCGAATGAGTATCGAAATTGTTTCAGTTTGGTGAAAGGAAAAATTACACTTTTCGTCATTTATGTTTGTACCGGATTGCAACGGATAGCCTTTAACTTCAATAATTACATTCACAATCCTTTATTTGGAAAACTCATTACACCTTTCGTCCTTTAACACTAACCAGGTTAAAAATTTAAGTTAAGTCTGGTCATGTGACTTGCACATGAGGGTAAATCAGTAATTTTACTCGTTTATTTGAAAAAGTAAATATATATATATATATATATATATATATATATATATATATATATATAAAGTTAAAATGAGAACCACCTCGAGTTGTAAGAACCAGCGAGAACCACCCCCGCGGGGGGCCGTTGACCACGAAATTTTTTTTACACCTAGATCCGTATATTTTAACACGGGGGGTAAATTTTGGGTTCAAACGGCGCGCCCGAGGGGGTAGTTTTTTACGCCCAAAGTTTGGTAAAAAAAAAAAGAAAAATTAAAAAAATTAAAAAAACCCAAACTTTGGGCGTAAAAAACTACCCCCTCGGGCGCGCCGTTTGAACCCAAAATTTACCCCCCGTGTTAAAATATACGGATCTAGGTGTAAAAAAAATTTCGTGGTCAACGGCCCCCCGCGGGGGTGGTTCTCGCTGGTTCTTACAACTCGAGGTGGTTCTCATTTTAACCTTCCCCTATATATATAGGAATATATATATATATATATATAGTTCACATAAATCCCGTGGTCAACTATCCCCCCACTCACTTTAATCAACCACCACCCACCTCCTTATCGCAACCACCTCCTTGTCCCAGCCACCACCACCGGATCCGACCACCACAAACCCACCACCACCAAATCCAGCCGACGTATAACATCCCCATCACCAGATCCGCCACACCACGCCACCACCTCCGCCTCCATCCAGATCCCCAACTCTTTAAACTGGTTTAGATCTTGTTATTGTTATGTTCATCTTCAAACTCCCAATTTGCAGAATACAAAATTGTTATTTATCTTCAAAAACCAAAATGGTCATTTCAGAGGTAGTCGTTGGATTACCAGTTGCCGGAACCAGCGTAGATGGCGGCGGAGGAGGTTATTTGAGATGGCGGCCAGATTTAGGGTTTCTCCGTCGGAATACCACAACACCACACCGCCGCCGCCTTCGTTCATCACGGATTTATTGGCCAGAGATGGAGAGGAGATGAAGATGGGTCTGATTTGATGTTATTCCGGCAGCAGTGGTGGTCACAGGTGGCGGTGGTAGGCTATGTAGTGTTTGTTAGAGAGAGAGGGGAAAAGGGTTCAGAAGGAGAGATAAAGGGTAGAGATTTTTGATTTAATATATTAATTTTTCTTCTATTTCATGTAACTAAATAGGGGTAAAATTACTCAAATGCCCACATGTGTGTTGCACATAACTAGATTTAACTTGTAAGATTAACCTGGTTAGTGGTAAAGGACGAAATGTGTTATAAGTTTTCGAAATAAAGGATTGTGATTGTAATTATTGAAGTTAAAGTTAATCCATTGCAACCCGCTACAAATATAAATGACGAGAAAAATGTAATTTACCCTTGGTAAAATCTCATCCCACTTTCACTAGTAAAAATTCACATTTTTATCATTTGTTCCATACAAAACCCTATCTTCCGTCTCCAATAAACCCTCAGCCAATCTCCGCCGTAGAACGCCGCCGCACCGTCGTCTCACCTCTCAAAACAACCTCCGGAATCAAACAATTCAACACAATGGCGAACGTTGCAGACGTAGACGCACTGGATTTCGAACCAGATGACGATGATCTAATGGATGAAGATACCGCCGTTGACGTCGATGCAACTTCACCTAGGGTTTCCGCTCACATACCGAAGCTTAAATCCGCCATCACCGGTGGCTCCGTCACCGCTGCCGCTGTTAAGAAAACCAAAGGCCGTGGTTTCCGTGAAGAAACTGACGCTGAACGGAATAATCGTATGTCAGGTCGCTTTGATTCGCTTAATTCCGATGGCGGACCCGGTCCAGAACGATGTGAGTTGTTTTTTGAATTTGCGGATTTTTTTTTAATTTTATTTTATTTTTTTGCGTTTTCGTTGTGAATTAGTGTTGTTCTATACTTAATTTGTAGTTGTTTTAGTAGTTTTGTTGAGATTTAATGTAATTAGTTTTCCTTTTTGCGTTTTGGTTGTAAATTTGGGGTGTTCTGTAATTAAATTGTGGTTGTTTTGTTTGGATTTGGTGTAGGTTAAAGCATAGCTGTCAATAGCTAGCGTAGCGATCGCTATAGTGTGCTATGTAGCGTATAGGTCTAGGCTAACGACTTGGTTTAAAAAGCGGGAAGCGCACAAAAGTGACGAGGTCTAAAACCAAGGCGCAAAGCGCAAAAGCGGTGAGCTTTTCGGATGCAAGGAGCAAAGTGATTATATAAATTATTTTATATATCCCATAGGTTTTTAGCATCCCCTACCTTTGATTTAGCTAAAATTAAGCTTTAAATATGTTTTAAAATGAAAAAAAAAACAGAAATGTACAGCATAAAAAGCCTATCGTACAACACTCAGCTACACAGAAACACCCCATGTACAAAAGTCGCGCGCCTCACCTGCGCCTCAGGTCAAATTTTAGCCTAAAAAGCGCGCCTCACCTGCGCCTTTTGTACACCGCCTTATGTCACACAAAGCGATTTGGTTTGCGCCTAGGCGCGCTTTTTTATACCATGGCTAACGATAATAGCAACAAATTTTTTTTTGGTTTTTTGTTAATATAAATAGCAATTACAATATAGCTATAAAATAGCTTGATTTTAGGTCTTTGTTAAATATTATGATATAATATACATATTAAATTTTTAAATTCTTTTTCTCTAGTGTATCACTATTTATAAAATAGCTGCCCGCGATTTATCGCTATTCGCTATGCAGCATATTGGTACCTTATCCCTATTTGTCGCTATTCGCCATTAACAACTATGGGTTAAAGTTTGTGTATCTATTTGGAGGTGTATTTGTATAGATGCTTTGTTTATATTTAAGGTTTAATTGTTAGGGTTTTGGTGGTGATTTGTGAGTTTCATAGGGATGTTATTCTTAAGAATTGATGTTTATGTTAATGGTGACAGTTTTGAGGCAATAATATCATTTTATGCAGATGTGGTTGTTGAATGATATGAATGCTATTTGGTAAAAAGTCAAACTAATTGCCTCCAGTAACATAGGATGGGGTTATGCATTATAGGATAGTGAAAGATGATTAGCTTGAGTGTGTAAACTAACATCATATGTGGTTAATTTAGGATGGTTTAAGATGATCAGTAATTTTCTTGTATGTGGCTGGTATAATGTTTGGCAAGTGACATAATAAGTAGCTTTAAAAGAGTTGATTTTTTATTTTGTTTTTTGATTATCATTTGCATGATGTTGTTTATCCTTGTGTAATATACTTCCAATTGAGAGCATAGATAACATTGTCACATCACATGGTCGAGAAGCTTGTAGAAGCTTCTAAAACCGTTTAGAACTCTAGACCATGCTAGAGTCTCTCTGGAACTATGCAGTTAATACGGTAAAATATCGGATATCGGTCGAGGACCGATATTTGAGATATAGGTTATCTCGGTGGGATATCGGTAATTTTAATATCATGCAGAATTTATATATATAGCAATTTAAGTATTTAACACTAACAATTCAGTGATATATCGGCTATATCGGTCAAATGTCGGTGATATATTGGTTTTATGGGTCAAATATCGCCGATAATATCGTTACCGATATTCTGACCAATATTTTACATAGGGACCGGTCGATATATCACCGATATTAACTGCATAGCTCTGGAAGCTTAAGGAAGTTCGGAAGTAGGTAGAAGTGTAGACCTAATAGGCTATTGTAGACCGTTACGCCTTGTAGACTTCTGTCTTGTTGATTTGTGCAGACATAACTATTTACCAATCATTTTTTACCTTCTGTATATAAATTGTAAAAGAAGACTACTTGTTTAGGATAAAGTTTTTGAATTATACGAATGTTCTGCAGCAATTGAAGGGTGGATTATTCTGGTTACCGGAGTACATGAAGAAGCCCAAGAGGATGACTTACAAAATGCGTTTGGAGAGTTTGGTGAGATTAAGAACTTGCATCTGAATCTCGATCGACGAACCGGTTTTGTGAAGGTATAGTGATTATTTTCAACTTTGTTATATTCTCTTAATGTATATGAGTGTTCAATTATGAACCACAAATGTGGAGAATGTTAGGAATCAAACATGAACACAAACAAAGAAACTTTAAAGAAGAGATATGGGGATTTAACGTGGTTTGGTCAGTATGACCCACGTCCACGGGCTGCAAGTAGTACTCTTTTATTTAGGTGTTAACAGAATTACAATGCTAAGACCACTACTTATAATATGTAATTTATCTTGTGTCGTGTAATATACGATGTGAAGTATGTATTATACAGGGGTATGCGCTGATCGAATACGAAAACTATGAGGAAGCAGAGAAAGCTATAACTACAATGGACGGAGGTGAACTGCTGACTCAGACGGTCAATGTTGATTGGGCTTTCAGCAAAGGTCCTTTTAGAAGGATAAATAATAGGAGAAGGTATGTTTTCTATTATTCTTGACCCTGCTCAAGTTACCCATTTTTTTTTCAATGTTTTCGAGCCTTAAAAAGTCAAAAATTTAGGTTGGAGTTATGTGGTGGAGGCTCTCATATATCACTTAATGCACAAGCAGCATACCAAAGCTGTTATAAGATTATGTTACTAAATTTTGTTTCTTTTTTACAAATATGAATAATATTTTATATTCAGTTCAACTTTTATTTTATAAATATGAATAATCTTTTATTTATAAGTTATCCATGTGTTACTAATGTATTGGTTCTTATAGTTTTTAGATTTAATTTAGTTTGTATATGATCCTAATCCAATAATTATAAATATAATATATTATTTTTAGAATTATGTTTATTGTTTTTTATTTAAAAATAAGAGTTAATTGCCCGGATGGTCCCTGTGGTTTCATGTTTTTTCATGTTTAGTCCCCACCTTTTGAAAATAGCAGGTATGCTCCCTATGGTTTGTCATTTTGTTACTCGGATAGTCCCTGAGTAGATGTCAGTTAGTTTGGAAATAGCATGTATGCTCCCTGTGGTTTGTCATTTTGTTACTCGGATAGTCCCCAGTGTAAATGTTGGGGGACTATCCGAGTAACAAAATGACAAACCATAGGGAGCATACATGCTATTTTCAAAAGGTGGGGACTAAACGTGAAACCACAGGGACCATCCGGGCAATTAACTCTAAAAATAAAATATAAATTTAAAAACAAAAGAATAAATGGGTAAATTGCCAAAACCGTCTCTAAGGTTTGGGAATTGCCAAAATCGTTTTTGAGTTAATGATACATTTGAACCGAGTTAGTGATTTGGATGGAAATGGCAACAAAAATGAAACGTTAGCGCTCCAGTTTTCAAAAAATTCTTAATTTGGATGTAACAGGCAAAAGTGCTCAAACCTCAGGGACGATTTTGGCATTTTACTTTTTTTATTAGTTTGTTTTTTATAATCACAATTAACATATTGTCCTTTTTAAAAGGTTAACGGGTCAGCCCAACCAAATCAAACTCATGAAACTATAGGTGGCAATCATGATCCATTCTACAAAGAACGGGTTGAATTGGAAAAGAAATGTGTATGGGTCCATTCAAATTAGACAATGGGTCAATTTAGGTCTACTCAAATTTGACAACATGTCAAAACATGCAACTCTTATAAAACTTGTTACATGACATGATACCTGTTTGCGCAGATCACCTCATGGCCGTCGATCAAGAAGTCCAAGGAGGAGATTTTGATTTGTCGGACATTTAATCTACAGTGTGCGTTTTGGTTAAGTTTATGTTTAGATCGCCAGGGAGTGGGTTTAATTTGTTGTTTTTTATAGTTTCGTTGTTCTTGAATGTTTTTCATTGCCTTTGAAATTCTGATGTATGTTCTTGGACTTTATCCATATGTTTTTGACCCATCTTCATCTACTACACACAAATGATCTTCACATATGCATAAATAATTGTATTAAGAATAGTTTTGTTTGCTTGGATGCCGTTCATTGCGTTTTCTCGTTTCTCTGCATCATTGTTTCAAGTTCGTTTGCTTTAGGAAAACCGTTAATTGATGTTCTATATGTTACTACATTTGGTCCAACTAGTAATTAGTACCCGCATGTTGTGGTGGGGCCGTTATAAACGTTGAACGACACACACTAACTCGCAAATTGAGATTGAAACGTAAAACATAGAAAAGATTAACTAAGTCGCAATGGTAAAGAATGTTAAACATATAAAATAATAACCAAGTCGAAAGGGTAAAGAGCATTATTCAAGTAGGTTAGAATTAATACAGTATAGTGAAATTCCAAGTGCATTGTTACAGATATCAGCTGATATCGGTTTAGTTCATTATTTAATTTAATGGCTATAAATTGTAGTAATTTTGGTATTTAGAAATTTTGAAGTTTTAGAGAATTTGGCTAATTATACTTGTAATCTTGGAATAAATGTGAATAAAACTTAAGTAAATGGTGATATTTATTTAGAGTTTAGTCATTCTTTTAGAAAAGAAAAAAAGAAATTGAAAATCAGAAATCTTAGTAATCAATGAAAAAAGATGATGACATGGATGGTTACAAAATGAATCTTACCAAATGGGACAATGGGTAGTAGATTTAATAGTGGACAGGTGACTCAGTGTATGTAAATTGAATAGTAAACTTGTCTCACAAAGTATTTTTGCTAATTAATAGTGGGTAAATTGCCTAATAAACCTGACACGTAGAGAAAGATGTCATGATTTAAGTCAATTGTTTGGTGCGGTAACATTGTACCAACTTAAAGAGATGAACATTTTTACAAAGTTGAATTACACCAAATACTACCCTAAGAAAACCAACCACCACTTGTAGCCTATGTATACAATAATACACATTAGAACAAGAGTATTCACTATCTTAATAAGAGATCCCCTTTTAAAGGGATGTTTTATATATGGGAAAATCTTGAAAATGGTCATTGACCAATCTCAATTTTCAAAATGGCCACCTTCCAAAGTCTTGGGAGAGACGTTTCATGGATCCATGTGAATGAAAACCATCATCCAATACAAACATGACACGTGGCGCCTCCCAAAGGTTTCAGACGCTTCCCAGAAGTCTCAGACGCCTCCTAGAAGTCTCAGACGCCTCCCATACATATGGATATGTGAAACATCTCTCCCAAGACTTGGGAGGCGGCCATTTTGAAAATAAAGCTTGGTCAATGACTATTTTAGAGATTTTCCCTTTATATATTTATTGATGACTAAACGTTATGTACATTTTTATGTAAAACCTCTAACGTGAAAGTAGAACATGGGACTCAAAATGGCATGAACGATATGTTTAATTTTGGGTTTTAATAAATGTATAACGAGCTTCTTTTCACCTCACTTTTGATTTGTAATAATGAATTGAAAATCAACCAATGAGTTAATAATATTGTAGACCTTTCTTTGCTACAATTTTATAGTTTTTGAAAAAAGGAAGTTGTGACTCACCGACGAAATATTCCAAATGAACCAATTATAACTATTATCTATATATTAATTTTCATGGAGCATGAATAGTGCTCTATTTTTACCTATTATCTTTATATATTTTATTATTTTGATCATAAATTATTTTTATTATAATTTAAAAAATACGACGTTTTATAAAATTTTGGTTATGTCATTACAACATGCTAATTTTTATCTACGTCTTAATATAAGTTTTACTTAAAACCGAGTCGTGAATGTTTAAATAACGCCCTATACCATTTCGTTATTTTAATAACATAATATAATGTTTTATAAAACTTTAAATATATCGTTTTAACATGCTTAGCTTTATCCTCAAAACTTTATTTAAAAATAGAACGAGTCTGATATAACTAATTTTTTTATTTTTTATCATGACAATCCAAACCAATCCTTTTGAATAGCACTGGTACCAGTATCCGTTTTTATTGTTTTTATCGATATAAAACAAGTGTCGATATCCTCTTAGGCACATCTTTATTGGTTGCTATATCAAGTGACGATATCCTACCGATACCGTAACGAAACAAAACAAACTGATACCGAACGAATATCCGCCGCAACGCGCGGAAAATCCCAATAGTATACTTTATATGTGACGTTAGGAATTTATTTACACATTCTTTATTAATTGCAACAAAACAAAACAAACAATGAAACAAACTATCGAGCTTTACCGACGGACTGATGCTTCGAAAATCCGCCAGTAAAGATTGATATCGTTGGTAATCGATAAATAATACTTCGTCGGAAATCCGAGTGTGTAAGCTGAATTTTGTCATGTGCTTTTTTTAATTTTTTTTATTTCAAAGTGTGTCGTAGTTGGATGACTCACCTGGTACATATCAATTTTATAAAATACTATTGGCAACTTAACTAAATTTGTTTGTATGCGGCAATAATTAAGTAGTATTAAAAACACACATCAATAAATTTTATATAAGGGACGAATTTAATTAAGTATTTGGGCTACATTTTTTTAAAGGTAAATTTCAAACAAAAAACACCACAAGCGGTCCTCAAAACAAAGACCCCCCGGGCAAAAAACGACATTACATCAAATCCAACGGATATTTACACCAAACATTCCAATCTATACCTTCCAATCTAGATCTATACCGAATCCAAAAGTACGACGTCGATTTTATGTTTTCCATCACTTCAACCGCTCTACGAGACTTGCCTTTAAAAATACGAGCATTACGTTCATTCCATAACGCCCACATTGTAGTAAAAATGATACCTCTTAAAATGTATTTCGCCTGTTTCGTGTTTGTTTGAGTTTCCGCCATTTTCAAGAGGTCCGTCACGTCGAAAGCAAAAATTGGTCTCAATCGACACCAAGCGCCCACTCTAGCCCAAATCTCAGCCGAAAATAAACACCCAATGAACAAATGAATCGCCGTCTCCGGGTCCGAATGACACAAAACACACGATACATTCTGCATTGGAATTCCGCGTTTAAGAAGTTCCAGTCTAGTAACTATTATAAGAAACTGGTGATGAACAGTAAACAAATTTTTATTTATTATTATCTTTTTTCTACCTTTTAATTATTTGATTATATTAATTAAACATATTTTGTTTTTGTATTATAACCTTTATCAAAACGATATTTTATAAAGTTTTTGAGTATGCAGTTACGACGTGTCTATTTTTTTTTATCTACGTTTAATATTTTTTTATATGTCGACGTCGTTTATCCTTTACATTATTTTAATAATATAAGTAATGCCTTATAAATTTTGATGCGACATTCTTATTTTTATTTATATTTCAATATGAGTTTTGTTTGAATCGAACGGGTAAAATATAATTGTTTTTTTTTTTGTTTTTTATTGTGACGAAATGAACCAATACCGTGTGCCCAACTTCGGTAGCAGTATAGAGTATATTTTATATATTGTAAGCTATAGCGAGTGTTGGCACCATATCCCTACCATGACTAACTAAACTGACACCGTCTTAGCAACATCAATGTCATGTCGATTTCGACCGAACAACATTGGAACTGTATCGTTATTATTGGAACCACTATTTGTTTTTATGGTTTTCAAGCATTGTAAAACACGTGTGAACATCATTTTAGTTACTATACCGAGTGCTAAACCATACCGATCTTGTCATAAATCGAACCGATACTAACCATAGACCCGCCGCAACGCACGAGAAATATTACTAGTTATTATTATAAAAAGGTTAAAAAATGTGGGTATCAAACTGATGGGTGCATACGTAATTAAGTAGTGATAGTGTGGGTTTAATTTAAATAAATATATGATTGGCAACAAAAACAAGTGCGTAATACGTTGCAGAGGCGAAGCGTGAAAATTTCCACCAGGGGGTTGGAAGTCACCGGACCTAAAAGTTATATACCTAAAAAAATATTTTTTTTATAACATCAGGGGTCGAAAACGTATATACCTAAAAAATTCTATACGAAACATACATACATAACACTATTGAGCGAAAAGTTCGGGGGATCGGACGCCCCCTCCGGCCCCTTCATAGCTGCGCCTCCGATACTTTGACAACTACATCTAGCTAATATTGCTAAGAACACATAGTACTAATATGACTTTGTAGGGATCATTGTTGTGTTGAAAATAGCAAATAGTATGTTTTGTGGTGATTTAGATAATATAAGGGATAATTACATATATCCCCTTATTAAGTTGTTCAATTACATATATACCCAACTAAAAACTTTAATTACATATTTCCCCTTTATTAATAAAATTATAAATAATGACAAAATTACCCTTCCAGACTTGTACACCTTTTCATTCTGAGTCTCCGACAATCTCATTCACCCAGTAATTGAAGAGCCTTACTCCCGCAACTACATCTCCGGTGGGCGATTCCAGTATCGAACCAGCCATTGCGACAAGTTCTTGTAACCAACGAATTAACGATGTATCAAGGTGCGGTGAATACTGCACCGAGCCCTAACCGGCGACGGTTGTTCTACCGGCGATTGAGTCTATGATTAACTCCAGTTCACCGGCGAATTGTTGATTAAAGTTCGACTTTTATTGATTCAATTATGGTGGGTTAGATCTGCGTCGATGAGGGTCTAGATCTAGTGTTATCGTGGAGGATGACACCATCGTCAAAATCCAAGCTTGGTGGTGGAGGTGTGGAGTCGCCTGAATTTGATGGCGGCGGAGGGAGGTCGCAGAGGGTTTCAGCCAGGAAGCTGGCGGTGACACTTTGCTAGATGAACGAGATGCCATCATGAGATATAACAAATGTTTCATAAGATTACATAACACATATGGTACTTATTCGTAGAGGAGCACTAGATTGAGAAATTTTGAAGTCGTTTCAGAAACTTGAATTTTATTTTGTTTTGTTTTGTTTTGGGGAAGAAGACACTGTTTGCAAAAGTTGTTCTAAATGCATGTCTGCATCCTATTCGGTCACCTTTAGAAATGGGAAATTCAATGAGTTCTTGGGGTATAATAGTAATTTAATAAGTGTAATTTTAATGAAATGGGTTAATATGTAATATATATGGTTTAGTAGGGGGAAATATGTAATTGATTTTAAAGGTTGGGGAAATATGTAATAAATGAGGTTAGGAGGGGGATATATGTAAATGACCCATATATAAATAAGCCAATTAATATAATTAGCAAGTAGTGATGGGTGCATACGTAATTAACAAGTAGTGATGAGCGCATATATAATTAGTCAGTGGACGCGTATGAAATAGGATGTGGGGACTTTTACTCAGCATCCGTAAACTAATGATATGATATCACATGTTTGATTCATAAGCCCCCAGCCGTTAATAAATAATTGATTGTTGTACGAGAATACCGATGGAGTCGTCATGAGCTAACCACACGCCACAGTTAGGGTCACATCACTAAACACTAAAGTCACAATTATACAAATATGAGTTTTGATAGAAAAGGTTGTGTTTACATTGCTATAGTACATGTCTTTATATAGACCTTTACAAAGTAGAGAAGGAGCATAATTACAGGAGAAGATTATGGTACAGTTAAAGCTATACATTGACTGAATAGTTTAGATCCTAAGTTTGAGCATTTTCCTTAATACGCCCCCGCAAGATGGAGGATCCATCGGAGACTCCAATCTTGGAGCGATTGTGTAGAAATGGTGATCGTGATAGAGGCTTTGTTAGCATATCAGCAAGCTGATCTTTGGAATTGATGTGAAGAACACGGAGAAGTCCATTTGTAACTTGTTCTCGAACAAAATGATAGTCAATAGCAACATGCTTCATTCGTGAGTGATAAACTGGATTTGCACAAAGATACGTGGCACCTGTGTTGTCACAAAGCAAAGTCGGTGTTTTAGTGATAGTTATGCCAAGTTCCTTTAGCAGGTGTTTGAGCCAGGTAAGTTCAGCAGCAGCATTGACTAGCGCCTTGTATTCGGCTTCGGTGGACGACCTAGATACCGTCTTTTGCCGCGTGGACCTCCATGAAATGATATTAGTGCCGAGGTATAGAAGATAAGCTGTGGTTGACCGACCTGCATCATTTGTACCCCCCAATCAGAATCTGAAAAGGCCGAGAGCGTGAGAGGAGAATCACGGTTGAGAAAGAGACCATGATGAATGGTGCCTTTGAGATAGCGAAGGACACGTTTGAGAGCTTGCCAATATGCTTGACATGGATTATGCATGTATTGAGATAACTTGTTAATAGCAAAGGAGATGTCGGGACGGGTGAAGGCTAAATATTGGAGAGAACCAACGAGCTTGCGATACGGGGTAGCATCAACCGAGGGAGAGGGATCATTTGCACACAAAGGGTCGGTTGTACTTAGAGGAGTAGTGACATCTTTTGCGCCATCCATATGGAATTGATGAAAGATGTCCTAAATGTATCGATGTTGAGATAAGAAGAGCCCTTTGGGAGTGGGAATGACTTCGACACCTAAGAAATGGTGGAGCATCCCAAGGTCTTTGACCGAAATTTTTTTGCTTAGGGATCGGATAAATTGTTCAAGAAACTCTGGTTGATTTCATGTGAGCACAATGTCATCTACATAGACCATGAAGTAGCAAATAGTATTATGGTGATTGTAGACAAATAAAGATGCATCAGATAGGGACTTTTGAAAACCAACATGAAGAAGAAAGTTTGTAAGCTCATTATACCAAGCTCGTGGAGCTTGTTTTAGACCGTAGAGAGATTTTTTGAGTTTGCAAACATGGTTGGGGAATTGAGGATGAACATAACCTGGTGGTTGTGACATGAAGACCTCCTCATGAAGAGTGCCATGTAGGAAGGCATTGTTGACATCAAGCTGGCGTAGTGGCCAATTTTTCGATAAGGCAATCGAAAGGATGGTGCGAATGGTGACTGGTTTCGTGACGGGACTAAAGGTTTCAAAGTAGTCTTTCCCGTACTGTTGATGGAACCCTTTGGCAACTAAGCGAGCTTTGTATTTTTCGATCGTGCCATCGGGATTCCTTTTGATTCGGAATACCTATTTGCACCCGATCGGGTTGTGAGATGTGTTGGGAACGAGCTCCCACGTCCCGTTTTGAAGAAGTGCATTAAATTCACTATCCATGGCCACCCGCCACTTTTGATCCTTGATAGCTTGGGTGTGATAGGTAGGTTCTAGAGTGGACAGTAAAGGGTGGACAGTAGTGTAGTTGAGAACATTTGGATTGAAGTACTTGGAGTTGGGTTTGCGGTTTCTTTGAGGTCGGGTGTTTGTGGGTAGGGTGGAGGGATGCGAGGTAGATTGGTCCGATGAAGGAGTTGAAAAGGAGACCGATATGGGTGATGGAGTTGGTACGGTTGGGGAGGTGGTAGGAGAAGAGGGAGTAGTAGCATTAGAGTTAGTAGATGTTGGGGTGAGAATATATTGAGCGGTGGAGTCATTGAAGGAGGATTGGCTAGAAGGAGTTGGTGAGTGGTTTGTGGTGAGGTCAAATGGTGAGTATGTGATAGCGGTGGGATAATTTTGCACACCCCAACCGATGGCGGAAACATCGGAGTGAGACGAAATAGATTGCAAGAGACTTCATAGCACTAATTGTGACGAGTATTTAATAGTTACTTTTACATTGTTTGAACTAGAAATACCACAAGTTTGAAATAAATAAAATACAACAAGTATTCAAGTAATTAAGTTTCATTTCATTGATTATTGGTCTCATACAAAGATTTGAAACAAATTACAACATGTTTGAAAATAAAATACAGTACAACAAGTATTAGAGTTAAATGCGTTTCTAGGCAATCCTACTAGATTCCTTGCATCATCCAAATCCTGCAATACATGTTAAAGCATAGTTCAATACAAAAAGTATTGGCGAGCATACAAGTTTGAGTGTAAATGTAAAAATGTTTTAAACATATTTTTCATAGCAATGATTAAGTACAAACATATGAATTTTAACACGTATGACTGCAGGTATAACACGTATGAGCAAATATAGAGATTTTATTTGTATAAAAGAAAACTAGCATGTTTGTGAAATTGATTCAAGGTACGTGTATTGCATCCCAAATGTAATAAAGCGTAAAAGGGATCGAGTATGCTCACAGAGGTTGCGTATGAAGATTCCTCGAAATAACGCACGAGTAAAGATTGGATTCCAAGAGAATGAACGAGAACGATTAACCTAAGTATGAAATACCGCACGAGAGGTGATTACTATAAGTTTAAATATCCTAATGTTTTATGAATTACATAATAGTAATCTATGTTTTAACTCGTTATTAATTACTAAAGTTATAAAATAAATAAATAAAAGATAAGATTATAATCGATTGCTAGTTGTTTCGTGTCCCAAATAATTTTAGAGATTTTATTAAATAAACGAATTTAAAAAGTTTAGTTACTTTTAAAGTTTAAAAGAGAAAGAGGATATTTGTTTTATAATTCGACATGTTTCGTTTTACGGATTTTAACGAAAAACGGGCAGAGTTTCCTCTGTTTTTGAACGATCCCGACAACACAAGTTGTCGATTCATATGCTCAAAATTCAACAATTAACGAAGCATTATATATATATAGGGGAAGGATAAATTGAAAACCCCCTTGAGTTGAATAAACCCTAGAAACCCAATAATAGCCATTGATTAATCAGATTGATGGATGAGATCATTTTGGTCTTGCCCCATTTTTACTTTTTAATATAATATTAATGACAGGTACAAGAAGGGTATATTTGGAAATTTTACAATTTCTCTCTCCTGACAGAAAGTGTAACATCTGTCAACTTTCATATCTCTCCTAACAGAAATGTAAATCTGTCTACTTTCCTCTCTCCTCTCTCTCTATAATTTTGTTCTTTTTTGTTTACTTTTGTATACGTACATTACAAAAAAAATGTGTTACAAATATCATCTATTTATGTTTTTTTGGAATTTTTAAATATGTAACTGACAAAACATATTAGAATTGTTACATTACTAAAACTCAGCTATGTTGTTACATAAAGATGTTACACAAAAAAAGTGTAACATAACCAAAGAACAATTTATTTTTTGTTACATTATTATCACACAGTTGTTACACTGACAAGAATCACTAAAACCCAGCTATGTTGTTACATAGAGATGTTACACAAAAAAAGTGTAACATAACCAAAGAACAATTTATTTTTTGTTACATTATTATCACCCAGTTGTTACACTCACACGAATCCCCCTGACTTTTGTCAACTAGCACATTTGTTTCATCTAACAATCAAAAACATATTAGAACTGTTACATTACTAAAACCCAGTTATGTTGGGTTACATAAAGATGTTACGCAAAAAAAGTGTAACATAACCAAAGAACAATTTATTTTCTACTACATTATTATGACCCAGATCTGAAACAAATTTTACACACAAAAATTGATAAAATCAATAATAAAAAGCAAAAAGGTGTTACATATATCATCTATTTATGTTTTTTTTAGAATTTTTAAATATGTAACTAACAAAACATATTAGAATTTTTACATTACTAAAACCCAGCTATGTTGGGTTACATAAACATGTTACACAAAAAAAGTGTAACATAACTAAAGAACAATAATCTGGAAAAAAAATATAACAACACACTTTATTTTTACAACAATCTAAAAAAGTGTAATAATCCACTTTATTTTCAGTAACATACATTATTTATGTAACACGAAAAAATGTAACATGCATTTTTTTCTTTGATTATTACATTTCGTAACTAAGACGCAAGAATTGTTACATCCAACAACAATAATTTTTTTAGATTCAACCATAAAATCAGTAATAAAAAAATAACATATCCAGAAAACAAGAACTTAATAACATTAATCTTCTTAAACAAGAAAATAACAAAAAAGTTGCAAATCTACAAAACACAAAAAAATAAAGATCTACAAAAAAAAAAAAATTGCAAATCTGAAAATTGCAAATCTGGATGACCTTTTAGATCTGGAACACAAAAAAAATTGCAAAATCTGAAAATTACAAAAAAGTGAAGATCTACAAAAACACAAACATACTTATGGATCTGGAGGACTTATAGATCTGGAACATCATGTTCAACATCAAACATCTTTTGGATCATCTTCAAAATCAAACCGTCATCTGAAACATCATCTTCAACATCGAACATCTTCAACCGGATCTGGAGCATCTTTTGGATCTGGTAGCATCTTCCCGGAGCATCTTCAACCGGAACATCTGGAGTATCTCTTTTTATTCGGAGCATCTTTTTGTTCCGAGCATCTGGAGTTTTGGTGGTTGATTATGAAGGATTTTGATAAGAAAAAGATTTTTTTTTGTTTCAGATCTTAGATCTGGAATGAGGTAGAGAAGTGTGAGGGTAGAGAAGTGTGAGGGTGATGAAGGTTAAGGGGAGAGATGAATTTCTTTGTTTCAGATCTTAGTTCCGAATTTCTTTGATCTGAACAAAGTGGTGGTGGGTTTTTTGGTAGAGGAGAGAGATGAATGAGGAGAGAGGTAGTATTAATTGAAATGAATGAGGTCTAATGGGTTTTTTTATAAGTGTGGCCATTATAAATTCTAGAGAGAGAATATGTAAAAAAGTTGTCAGCATTCTCATAAAGGAATACCTGTTACATTTTCAGGCTATGGGTAAATTGACGTAAATACCCCTCTCTTCATCTTTATGAATATGTGATGTGGCTGAATTGTAGCCACACATGTGGGTTTTTAGGGTTTAGTCAACTGAGTGGGTTTTCTCCTTATAATTAGCCTATATATATACGAGTTATGTAACGAAATATGCATATTTAGTCAAGTTTCAAAGACACGATTTATGAACAAATTCGAGTAACTAATGTTTCGCGATTTAAAATAGTAATTATATATATATCAAAAGTAATAAAAATTTGCGTTGTTTAAGATTTTACCAAGTCTCGGATCGACAGTTGACCGGCAGTTGACTGCTTTTGACTTGTGTTGACTGAACCGCGACTGACCCAAACAAAACCTGAAACGAACACGGACTTGATCGAGACATCAACTGACCCGCATCTTGAACTGAACCAAAACTGAATCCATTAGAATTAATCATACGAGCTCGAACAAAACAAAAACCCGAATAGAGAATGATCTTATCCCGAATCAGCTGCACCAAAACTGCACTATGATTCCCGAAACAGATCCGAAACGAATACGACCTAAAAATGAACCGAACCAAAATCTAACCTGAGCAACCGACTAACCTGAGCCAGACCTGAAACCGATGTTGAGCTGAACCACGGCGCCACATCTCCACCCCGTGTCCAAACCCTAGCCGGAGTCAAGTCGTAACCCGCACCTCAGTCAGCCACCGATCGTCGCCACCATGAAGACCCACCGCCGCCACCGCCTTGACTCTTGCCAGGTTGTCTTCGTCTTCCATCGATTCTCTCTCTCTCTCTCAGGTGAGTGAGTAGGAGAGTACGAGTAAGGTGTGCAATGGCGGAAGTTCAGGGGTGTGACTGCCGGAGATCCGACCGAACACCGGCCCCCGGTCGCTGGAGCTTGAGAGGAGTCAGAGGGTGCGGCTGGTTGTTGTCGAGTTGGGGCTTGCAAGGATGTTGATGGTGATGAGGTCCTTCTCATTTGGTGTAGATGACGATTCAAAAAAAGAAGCAGACTTGATTTATGTTTGTGGGTGTTTGGGATTCCTTATTTTCACCCACTTTTAACTTATTAACTTATTAACTTATTGAATAGTGAAAAAGGACTTTTCAAGGTATTTGGGGATTGCATGTATGTGAGTGTAGAAGTCAATAAGTTAGAAATTCTAACTTGTTAACTTATTGAACAGTGAAATAGAAGTGAAAAAGGAGTTTTGAGAAGGAATCCCAAACACCCCCTTTATGTGTGTTTGTAGGTAGAAGATGAAGTGGCAGGAGTCATTTGAGAGGGAAAAGGGGGTGGATGAACGGCTGTAACCAAAATTATGTAGGGTTTTACTCGTCTTTAATACATAGGGTTTGTTTAGTGGGTCTTGGGCTTGGGCCCAAGGCCCACAAGCCCAATCCCGGTGTCCGAGTGGCCCGATAAATTCAGAGAGTTGTCGTAATTTATTATTATTATCATTTTTTTAACAGGGAAATACGTAAATACGGGGCGTTACATAATTGGAGTAGGCAAGTTAGAGGGTATTGGTTGGGTTTGTGGAGGGGGTGATTTGGAGGAGAGGGTTGTGAGAGAAACGTTGTGACTGAGGGAAGAGTAGTCATGGTGATGGATGGTTGCTTAAAGGGGAAGACATGTTCAACAAATTCCACATGTCGAGAGTGGTAGAGACGGTGAGACACGGGATCATAGCATTTATAAGCGGATTTTGAGGCATAGTAACCGATAAAAATACACTTGATGGATCTAGGATGGAGTTTGGAAGGGGCATAGGGTCGGAGCCACGGATAGCATAAACAACCGAATGGTTTTAATTTTGTGTAAGTGGGAGTGGTGTTGTAAAGTCGATCAAAGGGAGATTGATGATCAAGTAGTGGTGTGGGGAGCCGATTGATGAGATAGACGGCGGTTTGAAAGGCATGGGTCCAGAAAGGAAGGGGAAGATTGGCGTGATGGTGAAGAGATAAACTAGTTTCAACAATATGACGATGGTGTCGTTCGGCAACACCATTTTGCTCCGGAGTGCGGGGGGGGGGGGGTGAAGTGTGAGATTCCATTTTGTTGAAGATATGAGGCAAGACCTACGTACTCGCCCCCATTATCCGAGAAGAGTGAAATGAGAGGTGTGCAAAAAAAAAAAAAAACCAAGGTTTTAAATTGTGGGAAAAGCATGGAAACGTCCAATTTCCGTTTCATTGGGTACAACCATGTATATTTTGAAAAATAGTCAACGAATATGACATAGTAGGTGTAACCATCATTTAATTGTTGCACCGGACCCCAAACTTCGGAATAAACTAGTTCTAATGGTTTGGATACTTTGAACAAGTTTGCACCAAAAGGCATTTTATGGCTTTTATTTAAAGAACAAGAAACACAATGAAAAGGAGCTTTTGACATTTTATTAGAATCAAGTCCTAAATAATTTAGTAAGCGTTTTAGAACTTTGATTGAGGGATGTCCAAGCTTGTGATGCCATGAAAGAAGCGACTCGGGTTGTTTGATACTTGAGTTGATTTGCTTGAGATTGTGAGGAACGAAGCCAGGAGCATAGTACACGTCATTGATGTTCACTCCCCGTATTAGGTGCGCCCCCGTGCGAAGATCCTTAACAGAGAAATGGAAAGGGAAAAATTCAACGGAATCATTGTTAGTTTTGCAAAGCTTGGCAACGGAAACAAGATTATTACGTAAATGAGGAACAAGTAAGACATCTTTAAGTGTTAACGGATGGGAATTAGTAGGAATGGATGTGTGTCCGACATGAGAGATAGAGAGAGTATTACCGTTTCCTAACACAATTTCGTCAGCCCGCCATATTCTGAGAGGGTGTGTAGAAATGATAGGTCATATGAAGCATGATTTGATGCTCCACTGTCAAACATTGAAGGTGGTGTATGCGACGAGCTTGCCATTGAGGAGTTGATTGTCGGGTTGGCATTTGATTGTGCTGAGGCGGAGATGTTGTGATTCTGTAAGAACCGGGTAAGTTTCCTGCAATCTTTAGTGTCATGACCCGTGATGTTGCAAAAATGACAAAAGTAATTGTTTTTGTTAGTTCTAAAAATGAAGCATTGCTGTTGTATTGTTGGTAACGATTGGGCCTTGGCCCAGAGTTATTGGGCCTATGGGAAAAACGGGATTCATTGGGTCCATCACGTGCATTGTTTGCCCTAGAATAAGAGGTCCCCCTGTTGTCTTTGAGTCAAGTTCACGATGGAAATCAGAGCAGGAGCAACAACTTTTTCTTCAAGCATGGTTCGTTCATGATCTACCAGTTTTTCAAACAGGTCAGAGAAGGAGATTCGGCTGTCTCTCATCTTCACGGCGGCCATCACTGGCTTGTAGTCATCTCCCAGATGGGCAATGATGTGAACTATTAGGTCATCTTCATCGATCGGTTTCTGTGCAAGGGCTAGCTCTCCAGCAATTGCTTTCATTTCTCGAAGATAATCGGCAACAAGTTTGTTTCCCTTGGTAGTTGTTGCGAGTTTTGAACGGAGTGAAATAATACGGGATCGAGATACTCCGGCGAAGCTCTCGGTGAGGCATTTGAATAGTTCGAGGGAGGTGTCAGCAGAGGACACGATGGGTAAAATGGTGGCTGAGCAACTGCCGAGCAGAGCACCCAGGAGGATCTGGTCTTGCCGGAACCATAGCCGGTACATGGGGTTGGGTTTTCCTTCAAGGGTTTTTGGTGGTGGTTATGTTAGACCGTCTACAAACTGTTCTAGTTCGAGACCGGTGAGTGTTGACAGGACCTGCTTTCGCCAGACCGTGAAATTGTCGGAGGTGAGTTGGATTGGAAAGTGGGTATGAGTGGAAAGGGTAATTATGGATGTGGTCATTACTGTTCAGTAATGGGAGAAAGAAAGAGTGGATCGGAGATGAACTCGAAGGAGCCTTTTTTATGGCTCTGATACCATATACAAATAGGAGTTTTGATAGAAAAGGTTGTGTTTACATTGCTGTAGTACATGTCTTTATATAGACCTTTACAAAGTAGAGAAGGAGCATAATTACAGGAGAAGATTATGGTACAGTCAAAGCTATACATTGACTGAATAGTTTAGATCCTAAGTTTGAGCATTTTCCTTAATAACAATAGCATGTCGATGGAGTTAAAGCCAATTTTATCATATTACTTGAACCTAATATACTATTATAAACAAAAGTTTTAAGGATAAACCAAATCCGTAAATATTTTTAACAATAGAAATTCCATAGTAAATAATAAATATATAATAGAGATATCAATAAGCAATATGTTAATTATAGATTTTGTATTATTATAATCCATAAAAATATACTTTTGATTATTTTTAACTTTTCTACATACTAAAACTACACTAATCATATGTAAATGGTTCCTCGTGCATCTAACATTTTCGGACCCACTAACTTTTTATCAGTGTAACCGTATTTAAAAAAATAGTAAATGTTTTAAATCCGGATCTACCGGTTAAATTGCACATCACTTATCTTACGTTGCTGGTTATGAGTAAAGGAACCAAGTAATAGAGATAAATTAGTCACATAATATATTGTGCGTTCATGTTAGGATCGATTCCATTACACCGTTGACTGCATAGATCTCGTATCTTGTGCAGAATCCAAGTACGAGAGTGGATCGGACAAGAACAAACTAATTATAATGTGTTTTCTATTGATTGATGTAAACGTACAAAACCGTGAAAACACTTCGACAAAGTTTCGTTACTCTAGCATCCAAAAGTTAACAAATGAACAAGACACACTCACTATATATAGGAACAGTAGGTCCACACTAAACATATATTCACGGATGGAGTATGTGCGGATCAAGCCACAAGTGCAGATCAGGTCTTTAACTGCGGATCAGGTACGTGCGCACGGATGGACATTCAAACCAAACCCTAGATATGCGCCATCCCTTGGTTCGTGCGGATGGACTTGAGTCCATCCGTGCGGACCTGCATTGCTTGTATATGTTCTTCAGATTGAACCCCATCTTGTCCTATTTGTCGATTACGATACGTGATTGATGCAAGCGATAGACATATGCACTCACATATACTATTATTGTAATTATTTATAGTTGATGTATATACTTTGCAGTTATTTATAATCTCATCGCTCATCATGATTTGAGTTGACGTATCCAATTATCCACATGGTATAGAGCCAGATTTGCCCTCCCTACCTCTCCCTATAGCGATCGTAACCTAATTTCCCCAGCTGGTCTTTCGATATGACGACTTAATCAAATGGTTCCCCTTCTCTCTTACCAAAAGCTACCACGTCACATTGATGGATCTTCTATTGCTTCTCTTACTACCATCACTTCTTGGGCAAAATCAGTCCCCAAACAAGATTATGCAACATGGTTTGATTTTGATCAACGAACCATCATTCTACTCTATTCATCTCCCATTGAGGAAGCAGTGTTTGAAGTTCTATATATATAGGGTATGTTTGGAAAAAGTAGCTGGTGGCTGGTAGCTGTAGCTTTTTAGATATATTTGGTGTTTGGCAGAATAGCTGTAGCTTTTAATAAAATGTATAAAATGACCAAAATGGACATAACTAAAATTTTAAAAAGTTTGTGCATTAAAAAGTTCATAGAGGTTAAAATAGTCATTTTTTCCCTGAAAGCTTGTAGCTCCATCTAAACGCTACTAGTAGGACCGTTCAACCAAAAACTTTAAGCTCCTAACCTAAAAGCTTAAAGCTCCTTCAACCAAACAAAGTTTTTTATAGAGTAGGAGTTTTTTCATAAATTCTTAAAGCTATAAGCTCCTAAAAGCTCCATGCCAAACATACCGATAGTTGGTGTCCCTACTTAACATCTTATTTATATATAATCTGATCGTTCACCTAATTTGCAGACATTTCCAATTATTCCCACTAAGGATAAACAAAAAGGCCGATTTTTAAAAAATACAGAGAAACCAAATATATTTGCATGTTATAATAGGGTCGTATTATTGGCACACCTTGGGGGATTAAATCGACACCCTCAATACGCATCGTATATGCCTATACGATGCGTATTGAGGTGGGTTCAAACTTCTATGTCTGCCAAAGGTTGCCATTGTCCCCTACCAAAAAGTAATACGCATCGTATAGGCCTATACGATGCGTATTGAGGGTGTCGATTTAATTTTTTGATTTTCGCAAGGTAACTTCCTGTCACGCGGTAGCTTTCCGTCACGCGAACGAAGAAGGAGCACTTTGGACATTTGTTGGTCTTCAAACATCTAGGAAACATTATTTGAGAACACCCCTGAATTTATCGAAGCTGTAGAATGAGATCCTCCACTGTTGAATTATCATCTTTCAACCCCATTTTCCCTAAATTTGTCGATTATGTTTTTCAACAGGGATGTAATGCAATGATTTCTCTCAATTGAATAGACCGACACTTGCTTCATAGGACTCACTTGAAAAACCGAGATAACAGCTCTGGTTTCATCAGCGGCATTTGGAACAGGAGAATTGAAAAAACTGCAGTTGGAATTGATCTTGGAACAACATACTGTTGTTACCATATTCTTGGTTCAATACCAACTGATTCAGATACACAACGGTTCTCCAATTCCAGATCAGCAAGCACTAAATTAACAACGGTTCTCCAATTCCAGATCAATAATGTAAGGAGAAGCGTTGAGATAACGGGCATCCATCAAGCTCAAAAAGAAAACTTGTGTTTCCCAAAGTCACAAACGATTGCGGTTTGTATTTCGCATAGCCACCATTTCAGTAGTAAAAAACGGTTGCGGTTTGCCCGAATAGAGATCTGAATCAGCGTGCATTGTTTAAATCTGAATCAGGTTCTCAAACAAACACTACTAAAGATGATCTGAATCAGGTTCTCAAACAAACCGCATCCGTCTTCTGTGATGATTCGAAACATTCCGAATAACTAGCAGAAGATGTTTACTCTTTTCAGTAGCCATTTTTGTTTTCCTTCAATTTCGAGAACATTCTCCCTAACATGAGAAACAAAAGAGATTTCGAGCAGTTCGTCGATGACATGATAGATAAAAATCCTGACACATGTAACATCTAGTTATATTCCTACATCTATATATTTTGTCATGACAAACTATGTGACATGTGTCTATTCCAGTGGTCCCGGTACTATTTGTGTATGCATTCTTTTGGTAGTTAATAAAACGAAAGCTATCAACGCGGGGATGGGTACAGAACCCGACATGTCTTCCTGAATTAGAATCTGAAAGTTAACTTTGACTTATAAAACCCACTAGCAAAATAAGCGCTTTTAGCATGTTAGGGAAAGGAAAAATGGTTTCTGATGTTTTTCAGTATTCGGATTTTGTTGGTTTGTTTCCAGCTAGGGTTTAGAATGGTATCTTTGATTTTTCCACTAGAACTATTTGTGTATGCATTCTTTGCTATAACATGATGGATGTGACACACACAGATAGATAAATATCTGATTGTTTCAGATTGCTATGAATGCACACAACGAATTTGACAACTGTGACAGCTTATTAAAAGTATAAATCACTTACAATCATTTCCTGGTCAAATCACACACTATAAAGTTTAAACTTATCATGTGTTGCAGTTTGGAAAGATGACCGAATAGAGATTTGAATAACAAACTGTGGAGAACTTGTTTGCGTTATCCATCAACATAAGCTAAAATACTCTAAAATTAACAAGGCGGTCTCTTTGTTGCGTACTGATTATTGAAAAGATTTGTTGAAATCGAAGAAAAGAGTAAAAAAGATGAATTGAGGCGTACATTAGGAACAAGAAGTCCAACAATCCGTTCATTATCTGTTGTTGTCTAAAACAATATGGATGCACGCAACGAATTTGACAACTGTGGAGCGTGATCAACTACTTTGGGTATATTCGAAACCAACTAAAATACGCTAAAATTACGTTACAATACGTTAAAATAAGTTAAAATACGCTAAAATACGTTAAAATACGCTAAAATACCCTAAAATACGTTAAAATACGCTAACTTACGTTACAATACGTTAAAATACGCTAAATTACGTTACAATACGTTAAAATACGCTAAAATACCCTAAAATAGGTTAAAATAAGCTAAAATACGTTAGAATACGCTCAAATACGTCAAAAATACTATTAAATACGCAACAATATCTTAGAATACGTCAAAATATGCAAAAATACGTCAAAGTACGCGACTAACGATATTTACACACACGTATACATATAACACGGCACTATGGAGTCCAAGTGGATTTCAAACAAAACTGTACGTAATCATTGAATACGATATTCGCACGCAACCGAACGGCACTGAAACGACTTATGTTGAAGGTATACGTCATAAAACGACAAAATATTCGAAAGTTCGGCAAAAAACGAGACATATACGCGTCGAACCGAGGGAAACACGATAAAACTAAATTTGAAATAATGCCCAATACGATCGTATAGGCCTATGTCGTATCCTATATCAGCTTAATACGCATCGTATAGGCCTATACGATGCGTATTAAACTTTGAATTTTCTCAAAAATACCCCTGAATTTATCAGAAAAACAGGTGTATTTCAGTAAATTCATTGTTCAATACGCATCGTATAGGCCTATACGATGCGTATTGAACTATAAATTTCTCAAAAATGTTTTTCAAATCAAGGGTTCCATCATTACAATCACTTGTTTTCAACGGGGATGTAATGCAATGATTCCTCTCAATTGAATAGACAAACACTTGCTTCATAGGACTCACTTGAATCGTCTCGGAAGTACTAAACAACAGAAATAACAGCTTCGGTTTCATCAGCTGCATCGTTTACCGTCGAATGCATCCTTATTTTTGTAAATCGCACAAACAAGCATGCCTTGAACGAGTCTAGAACACTCGTAATCCTCAACCGACTTTGAAACCGGACGGAATCTACGAAGAAACTGTTCGATTTCACGGTGAGTGGAGAAATTACAAGTTTTCAATAAAATTTCATTCTGTTGTGAACTTGTTATCTATGAAATGTCTCACTTAACAAGAGAAGCAACAAAAAAAGCGGTGAACGGCGGTGAACGGTATTTAACGTACACACCGCATTCGAAGATCCATGCATTAGACACGATTTGTTGGAATTTGTGGATTTCGGTTGGTTCAGATATCTATTCGGTCATCTTTCCTCTCAATTGAATAGACAGACACTTGCTTCATAGGACTCACTTGAATTAAACAGGCATGCCTCAAACACTTAACATTTTTATAAGTTTTCAATAAAATTTCATTCTGCTGTGAACTTGTTCTCTATGAAATGTCTCACTTAACAAGAGAATCAACTAAAAAAGCGGTGAACGGTATTTAACGTACACACCGCATTCGAAGATCATTGCATTAGACACAATTTGTTGTAATTTGTGGATTTCGGTTGGTTCAGATCTCTATTAGGTCATCTTTCCTCACAATTTGGATCTATATTCGGTCATCAAACAGGCATGCCTTGAAGTAGTGAATCAACAGAAATAACTGAAATAACAGCTTCGGAATCTATTAACTCACAATTTGTTGGAATTTGTAGACAGACACTTGCTTCATAGGACTCACTTGAATTGTCTCGGAAGTACTGGACAACAGAAGGATGAGATATCGGCAGTTAGCTCGAAGAAGTTTCTCTCAATCAGGTGTTCCAATAGATTCTCCCTTTTAACAATGTCATGTTAATTGTTGGAAATTTGTGGATTTCGGTTGGTTCAGACAGACACTTGCTTCATAGGACTCACTTGAATCGTCTCAGAAGTATTGAACAACAGAAGGATGAGATATCGGTAGTTACGAGATTCTTCAAGAATTAGAAAAGGAGAAAATACGGAACGACAAGGGTAGTATGAGTATGAGTCCATTGTGGTTCGTGTCAGGTTTGTATTTCCCATAGCCACCGTTTCCGTAGTAAAAAACGGTTGCGGTTTTCCACATTCAATCTTCATTGCTTCATTATAATTAATAATGTGGTCTCGATTGAAGATGTAATTGCAAGACTGTTTGTCGGGCTTCCAATGCTCACACACGGTGATAAACAACGCTGACATTGAACGGATTATTGAACCAAGAAAGTCATTGGACTGCGGCAGATGAAGTCAAATGTGATCAAACTTGGACATCAGATGTAAATCTTGAAGAAACGGAACATAATCCCAGATTGTCTAAAGAAGCACTTTTATCATGTGTGATCCAGAGGTCGGTCTCGGGTGGGCATAAGATCCGTGGGCACTATTGTCGGATTATTGAACCAAGATAGTCATTGGACTGCCGCAGATGAAGTCAAATGTGATCAAACTTGGACATCAGACGTAAATCTTGAAGAAACGGAACATAATCCCAGATTGTCTAAAGAAGCGTTTTTATCGTGAATGTTTCGAATCATCATAGAAGACGTATCGGGTGAGTTGTGATTGATTTATAGGAGGAGGTTATGAAACGAATATATGTTTATGCGAATTTAAAGGACAATACTGACAGAGGTGCTGGTCTTGTCTCCGACTGTGCAAACTTGAAAAATCTCACCATAACACATCTAATATGACACATGATAAAAACGCTTCTTTAGACAATCTGGGATTATGTTCCGCAAATTGGGAACCACATATTCGTGTGTAAAAGCTTGGAAAGATGAACGAATAGAGATCTATATATATACAGCCTTGGTATTTGTTTACCACATGACACATGATAAAAGCGCTTCTTTAGACAATCTGGGATTATGTTCCGCAAATTGGAAACCACATTGTAGACTGGTGGGCTTGAATGGTTTTAATAATACTTGAAAATGGAAATAATCGTGTCAAGATCTTTATCTATCATATCATCGACCAACTGCTCGAAATCCCTTTCGTTTCTCGGGTTCGCATTCGACACAACACAACAAAAAATAAATTCAAAAAAACTGTGGGCTGATACGAATCGTATAGGCCTATACGATGCGTATAAAGTCCGCCGCCAGACATAACCTGCACCTGTCAGTCTGCCATGTCTTTTACTTTATTTCAATACGCATCGTATAGGCCTATACGATGCGTATTGAATTGAAAAAGTGTGTAGATAGACAGAGGGTGTGCCATTAGAAAACCCCTTATAATATTAGTGTTGTACCTCATGCTTTGGGGCTTCTCAAAAAAAAAAAAAAAAAAAAAAAAATTAATATAACACTTTTAACCAATAACTTTTTGATTTTTTTACTTTCAACCAAAAGTTTTTATCTTTTTCAATTTAACCTCACAACTTTGTTACTTTTAACTTTGGTCCCCTATACTTTATATACTCCTCAAAACTTCCGTTTTACGAGTTAAAACGACGCAACACATGTGTGTGGTTCAACGCTTTTACGTTTTGTTTTACACTACGCTCTAAATTTTGCGAGTTAACATGGTGGAACGGTGAATGTGTGGTTCAACGTTTTTACATCGTCTATTTTTTCCTGTTTGATAGGCTGTCGCAACGTGCGGGTCCTAAATCGACTTAGTTATTATTTTTTTATATTTTGTGTTTCGGTTTAATTTCTTCGCATTAACACACCGCAACTTTAGTGTTGATGGTCGCTGATGGTGGTGTCGCATTAATACTATTTGTCACGGTTTTACGCCCCCGCCGCAACACAGGGGACTTAATACTAGTTAAAATTTATTTAACAAACACTGAAAACCTATTTAATATTAATGATTACCATAAAAATAGATTTTCAAAGGTTAGGCTAGAGGGTATGGTGATGGTCCTCCCTTGGAGGATGATCCGCCATGTAGGCGTCACATCATAGTCCTCCCAAGGATGATCCATCCCACAAAACTAGAGGGGGGATGATCCTACCCCACCACTTTTTTTTTTAATCTCTATGCACTATGTACAAACAGTGGCGGAACCAGAACTTTTTGGTCGGGGGTCAAAATAGAACTATTAATTGTCGTGTTTATAAAGAGACAAAACTTCATATTTTCAAAATGCAGCTCAGAAAGAGATAAAATACTCTCATGAAAAATAAAATACACCAATAAAATATTTAGCAAAAAGATATTAGGTTTTATATTAAATTAGATAATATCATGTCACTTGTTTCTTCTTTCTCTTTCTTCTACCTTTTTTCTTCTTTTCTCTGTCTTCACAAACAATAACAGACCACCGAACTCCCACTCGTCGGACCACCGCATCAGGACAGAAAACCTTCAAATATCTCTACATTTTCTTCTACTTTAATTTACAAATCACAAACAAAGGGGCCCCACCAGATTGGATCGTCTTGAACGTCCAAAGCTTGACGTGGAAGACGGTGAGGGGGGGCGGGATGCTTTGCTGCCGGCGCCGTTTCTAGACGGGTATGGGGACGGACCCCATACCCACCAGCCTTATACAATTTGCATATCGCATTTATTAAATCCTCAAGACTCAATAAGCTAGATATCATTTTAAATGCTTAACGTTCACATTACTAACGGTAACTAATAAACTAAATAACATGTCATAGAAAGAAACATTTCAAAATTTTCTACACAAAAAGAAAGTACATAAATGTACAGGGACTAAACCTGCCAAACCCAATACTACAAGTCCCATTCTTGACACAAACAAAACTTTTATAACTTATTTCTGAGCGGGAAACCCCTACTATTTAACCCGAAATCCCACACTTCTTTTTTCACACACATACGCTCTCTCGCTCTAGGTTTTCTTCTCTCTCTAGAAACGATGAACGAAAACGGTCACAAATCGGAATCGGAGGTTGAATCTGCTCGGATTCGGCTTCGTGCGCGTTGGGAGCTAGCGTCTGTTCTCAATTTCTTGCAGGTAGTTTGTGATTTTTGGGGTTTTTGATTCGTAATTATTAGGTTTGATGTTATTAGGTTTAAAAGTTGTGTTTTTTGTATTGGAGGATGAGAATTTATAGTGTTGATATGATGTTTATGTGAAATGTGTTGAATTTTGATGAAACTCGATTGTTGTTGGAAAACCTAGAAATTTGTGTGTTGATAACGTAGGGAAATAGGGGAAATTGATAGGATAGATTGACAGATACAGGTATAATCGTTGAAACGGACCGAATGTTTGATATTGAGGAAAGAGTGTGTGTGAGTGGGGGGGGGGGGGGGGGGGGGGGGGTATTTGGAACCTGGAGACTTTTTGAAGATGGAAAATTTGAATCCTGGAAGCTGAAAGGATATTAAACTGTGAAATGGTTTTTGACATGCAAATAAGTGTGTATCTAATGCATTTATATCTAATGCATTTAGTAAAGTTTACTACAAACTAAAATGATACCATTTGTATAGAGTGAACATGTAAATAATGAAATCGTCGATTTTTCGTTTTTTCGGTTGTTATGTTTATATATGGTTGTTTTGATGATCTGCATTTGTACTGTTTGTGATGTTTCTTTGAAATGTTAGTGGTGATTTTTTTCGAATTTTGATGGAACTCGATTGTTGTTAGAAAACCTAGAAATTTGTGTGATTGAGGGCGTAGGGAAATAGGGGAAATCGACAGGAAATATAGGATAACTGATACGGACTGTAACATATAGAATGTATTGATTGCATTGAGAACTTAAGATGGTTATTTGAAGCCTGAAGAAGTCTTGAAGATGGTAATTTGAAGCTTGAATATGAAAGGATACCAAACTATGTTATGCTTTTGACATGCAACTAAGTGTGTATCTAATGCATTTAGTTAAAATGATATTATGATACCTAGTCAAGCTCCATGTTTCTAGCTGCACGTTTAACCCCGTGTCTCTTTAAATTCTCGTATGCATATCATGTTTCCTATTCATGTATTGTAAGCCTATTTAAATGGGTTTTATCAATGAATTCAGTAAGAAGAAAACTTTGAAATTTGAATCAGTTTATCGTTCATTTATTTACTTAGTTTGCTGCTTATTTCCTTTCGGAGTCTGGTCTACTCGAACCGACATTATCATTATTAATTAGTGTATAGAGTGAACATGTAAAGAATAAAATCATAGATCTCCTGTTGTTTCAGTTATTATGTGTATATATGGTTGTTTTGATGAGATTAAAGTTTAACGAATCAGCATATGTGTAAGTTTTATAATATGATATTCTATGCAGGTGTTTGAGTCTGTAATAGGCAGTGAGTTGAAGATTGATGCAGAAGAAATTGAGCAATCACTGATTTTACCAGACAGACGTCTTCGTCTGCTTCACATTGCACTCTTGAAGGTTCTTTTTTTCTTCTGTACCGCTCACTACATTGTTACTCGTTTTGTTATGTGTAGTCTTTGTTGTGGATGATGAAATCATTTTTTGTTTTCCAATAATATTTTTCACTTTGTTGTTGGCGGTTTAGGGTAGCCGTTCAATAGGTCTGAAGCAAGTGTTAGTTTCTTAAATGTTAAACCTTTAAATTCTTATGCTACTTTTTGAGCATGATGAACACGTCACTTATGTTTGCTGATAATGAGAGCTTACAGCTGTTTTTAAATAATTGTAGAGTCAATAATAATATTAGATATATACAAAAACCATCCGTACTTCTACATAAACAAAGAACCAGTTAAATGTGATCTGTCACATAAATATGGTGAAGTTGATGACAATAAAGTTTCATATGAAAGCTATTGTTATGATCAGATTGTTCAGTTATGATATTTACATTAATGAACACGGTCGCAAAGTGTTGTGATATTTACGTATCAGGAAATGAGCTCAATCTTTAATGCTACTTGCATGGCTTCATGGTATGGAAATATCAACGTAATGATGTATGATGTTATGGACACTGAACTTATTATTGAACTAATATATTTGTATGCTATTTGGTTGATGTATGTAGATATTAAAGCTTCGGTTATCACTCAAAGTTTGTTTAATAATATTTTCTTCATTTCTTCTTAATTTTTTGAATATTTAGGGAATTCCTCCTGTTAGTAGAAACCTAAAAGACCCTGATGCTTGGGTTGTGATACTCTCTAAAAAGGTCTTCATGTGGTGGCCATGGGTAGGTTACTGAATATTTTTAATTACTATAATGACCTCAATTATTTTAGATTCACGAGCAAAGTAATAGCAAAATTTATATAACTTTCAGGTTGCTCAGGGGGAGTTTCCATTAAAGGCAGCTAAAGGGTATTTTTTTATCTCTTTATATCATTCATGAAGCTAGAGAATCATTAAAAAATTAAGAGTAAAACGCCATTTTCGTCCCTGAGGTTTGGCCAGTTTTGTGACTTTTGTCTAAATATTAGACTGATGATATTTAGTGATAATATAGGGTTGATTATGTAACATTGTGCTCTATATAAGCACATACCTATTGTAACCCTAATGATATTATCTAATACGAATCACATTTACTTGGTCTGATTCCAAATGTTTGTTTTTCTGCATCTGGATTCAAAAGGTTTGAAATCTTGCTATTTTCATCCGCCATGTTAACTCCATCCATTTTTCTCCGTTAAGTCAGGCCTTTAAGTTAACAAAAAAGACGGAAATATCCCTGACTTAACGGAGAAAAATGGATGTAGTTAATGAGCCGGATGAAAATGGCAAGATTTCAAACCTTTTGGATCCAGATTCGGAAAAACAAACATTTAGACGAAAATCGCAAAACTGGCCAAACCTTAGGGGCGAAAATGGAATTTTACTCAAAAATTAAAATAAAGTAAAATAGTAATTTAACTAACAACTTTCTTTTGTTGCTTTGGTGTAATGCAGGGCGGAGATGGAAACATACAAAAACCTAGATCCTACAGTTCGTCTCGTTATTCTTAAAGCTCTCTGCGAGATTCGAGCTGATGTATTACATCCAATCCTTTTATTTCTTTTCTTATTGCAGTCCATGCAACTTTTATTATTTTCATGTTTCTCATGTAATGTGCTGTGTTTTCAATCATAGCAACATGATGTGATTGCATACATCAATGATGCGGTAAAAATTAAGAAGGAGGTTTCGGCTTTTCGTAAAAAGAACATCGGGGAAGATGGAAAAGGAACTTCGTATTGGTAAGTTCTTAAACCTAATGCTGCTCTGATAAAAGTAATTAAACTTTAATGTAAATGATTAACAGTTAACTAATGTTCGTGTTTGGCACACTAACAGGTTGGATGGCAATGAAACTATTGGTTTTAGATTGTATAAGGAAGTAAATACTTTAAGAGGAAAAGAAACACCACCAACTATGAGTTATCAATGGGAAACCCTTGCAACCAATCTAGAGGAGTTTGAGAAAGTTTTGGTAAGTGCGTATTTAAATCATTTCTAGAGGTGGGAATTTCGATTCATTTACTTAAGAACGGCTAGATTCGAGTTGTATTTTCTCTAACGGGTAGTTAAATAAAAGAGTAAAATGCCATTTTCGTCTCTGAGGTTTGGCCAGTTTTGCCACTTTCGTTCAAAGGTTCCAGCTGGTTAACTCCATCCATTTTTTCTGTTAAGTCAGGGGTATCTTCGTATTTTTTGTTAACTTAAAGGGCAATTGAATACTTGTACATTATGCTAAATGCTTGTATATAAAGCGAAAAAGACTGAATTGCCCTTAAGTTAACAAAAAAGACGGAAATACCCCTGACTTAGCGGAGAAAAATGGATGGAGTTAACGAGCCGGAAACCTTTTGGATCTAGATGCGGAAAAACAAACCTTTGGACAAAAGTCGCAAAACTGGCCAAACCTCAGGGATGAAAATGGCATTTTACTCTAAATAAAATTAGCCTAAAAGGAAACAGGGTAAATAGGTCAAATTTGTTTAAATAATTTTAGGGCATAAAACCTTTTGTGTCATTTTACCAAATATTAGATTAGTAATAAAGTAACATAACTCACACATAAGTCCTTGCACTCTATCTTTGCATGAATAAAGTAAAATGATAAAGTGCATGCTCTTTTTTCTTTAACATAGTACATATGATTAAATTCCCGGACATGTTAAAATTTAGCCGATTTTTTATTTTTTATTTATATTTTTGCATGATCAAGTCCCTAAACCTTGCATAAAAGACTTTTTAATATGTTTTAAAGTCGGGTGTTTTATGCAATATTAAAGTTCAGTGACTTATGTGTAGATTCAACAAGAGGGTTTTGTTTTACAAGTGCCTCTTGATCATACCATAATCATTTAATATTTTAGGACAATCAATCAACTCAACCAGTTTCTACACACAAAATTTTCCATTTTGGCCACCCTTGCCTAATGTATCTGGCCCGCCCGACAGCCCATTTAACACCTTAAATCATTTGTCAGTTCTAAGTTGTAAATAGAGGCATATCACACCTTTTTTCTGGTAATGGCAGGATGAATATTCATCTAGTAAATCAAAACTGGAAGTTGCCATTAGTACTGCTGTTGAAACCGAAGCCATTCCTGTTCTTAAGAAAATGTTTAAGGTTTGTGTCTTGACTCTTATTTAATGCACACGAAACAATAACATATCATGTGTCCAATGTCAGTTAGTTACTGGTGTCTTACTGTCTTTACAGAAGAAGCAAAGAGAACTGCAGAAAAAAATGAATGAAGAGAGGATTATAAATAATTTCTCTAGATCTGGAATCACGCGTTCGTGCCGTAATCGCAATGCTATCAGTTACACCTTTGGTATGTAATAGGTTTCCTTATTTATCTATATATTCTTAGCAAATCTTTGTTTAGTAAATGTATCGAGTTAAAAAGCTTAAATAGGTAAATATTATGCATGATTGATTGGAAGATTTTTTAATGCGAGCTTGTTCTGTTACGTTAACTTAACAGATGAATATGACAAAGTCATCAGCGAGGCCATACGAGATGGCAAGTAAGTTGCATTTATTTCAGTACTGTTTTTTATTGTTTTTATCTTTTTTGTTAGGGGCGGCAATCCTTGACACGACCCGAACCCGACATGAAATAAAAACAGGTTTAGGTCGACTCACACGACACGACCAATTTAAGAAAACGGGCGCGTTTGGGTTGACCCGTATTAAATACAGGCCGGTTTCGAGTTGACTCGTATAACAACGGTTGACCCATTTAGCTATTTAGAAAAAAAAAAAACTTCTATATTTTTGTTTTTGTTTTTTTCATTTCCATTTTACATGGTTAGTCATAATAATGTTAGTTTTGGTACACTATATTATTTACTTGTCACACTCATACTCACCATTAAACATGTTATCAATAATTCGCTTAAAACTCAACATTCGCATATAAATCGTCTACATGTATGACTTATTTAAAAATACGGGTTAAGCGGGTCGTGTCGGGTTGACCCGAATTTATGTGTGTGCAGTTAGGGTTGAAATCATTGACACGAATAATAAATGGGTCCGGTTTGGGTTGCACATTTCAACCCGCCAAACCATCAACCCGACACGACTAACATCCCTAGGTGTTGTCTTCCAACTCACGTGAAATATAATTTGAAAAATCTGAATTTAGATCTTAAATCTCACCTAGTCCTTTTATAAATATATACTACCACTAAAGTAACAGTTTTTAATATTGCTTTGATAGGAAGATGAAAACTAGAGACGAACAAAAGAGTGTAAAAAAGGAAAATGTAGCAAAAGAGGATCCACAGCAAGCTGGTGAGGGTGAGTCCAGTGAATCAGACGAAAAAGTTGGTTCTGGAGGTTCTGGTGAAGATTCAGATGAAAATGTTGGTTCTAAAGATGAAATTGCTGAAGATTCTGGTGAAGAATCAGATGAAGTTGCTGAAGATTCCGGTGAAGAATCAGATGAAATTGCTGAAGAGTCCGGTGAAGAATCAGATGAAAATGTTGTTTCTAAATACTCTGGTGAAGAATCAGATGAAAAAGATGTTTCTGAAGCCTCTGATGAAGAATCGGATGAAAATGTTGCGTCTGAAGCATCTGGTGACGAATCAGACGAAAACGATGAAGATGACAAAGAAGATGTGAACCTTAACAGCAGCAAAGACGGGTCAGTTCTAAATTCTCAAAACTTAAATCTTTTGAAGAAACTGATTTAGGGGTGTTTAAAAGAAGATAAGGCATTTTTCGGTGTTTTCGTAAAGCAGTTTGAGATTGCTTATATCAAACTGATTACTTTGGCAGATTCAAAAATCAAAATTACAATTTTAACCTTCGTGTGAAATAAGCTCTTTTTTTTTTAATAATCTGATCATTTGCTTCTGCTTATCCAGCATAAACTTATGTGCTTATTGCATATTCTAAAAGCATATAAGCATTTTTAAGTGTTTTGTTATTGGTGGATTCAAAATTACAACTTTACCCTTTGTGTAAAATAAGTATTCTAATTTACTGAAGCAGCACTTACACATATTTCTTGTATATGTGTTTCAGGAAGATGAAATCTAGAAACCAACAACGAATTAAGAAAAAAGAAACCGAAGAAAGTGAAGATGGCGAGTCAACTGAATCTGATTCAGACTCTGAGAACGACAAGCTTGAAACCAAAGATATATCTGAAAATGACGATGACAACAAAGAGAACACAAACAATATCAGCAAAAAGAACACTGAGAATGGTGACCATTTAATTCAACAGAAGCAACACTTCGGTACCAAGAAGCGACTAATTCAAAGGCCTAACCGCAATACTGCCCTTGAGTCTGCCATTGTTCCTGATTCAGAGGATGAAGTTTCTTCAGATAACAAGGATGACTAAATTTAGCAGAAGAATATGTCTGAGGTATTTAGGAGTTGGATTTTGTCTGTTGTTAGTTAAACAGTTAGTGGGGGCTGTTTTGCTAGAATGGTGATTGTATCTTTTTGAGCCTAGTGGATGGTTTTTCTTATGCAAGAGAAATCATCCATGTATACACCAATTGCCATACATCAATAGTTTTGTTTAAACCAAATTGTGGGTTTGACTAGTTGAAGGTTTGACTAGTTGTAACTGTTAAACAAACATATGGGTCAAAATTAGGGTGTAAACCGGCCTAGTTGTTGTGAGTTGCTTGAGATCGGCACAGTAAAAGCTCAAATCGAGCTTCAACAAGTTCAAACCCGAGCTTCACATATCGAGTTTGATTAGGCTCGCGAGCCTAAATGAGCATATTATTTTATATGGTTTTATTTAGTATATTAAGATTTATTTTACAAAGTTTATGATAAAAAATAAACAAATAATGTAGGGTAAATTATACTTTTCGTCCATTATGTTTATATCAAATTGCAATGGATGCCCCTTTTCTTTCAAAATTACAAGAATCATCCTTTATGTATTAAAAACATTGCACCGTATGGCCCGTATCACTAACCTAATTATATTTATTAGTTACGTTTGAGCAATTTAGTTATTTTATCCATATGTTTAAAAAAGTATATAAAAAATAAAACATAAAACAAAAAGAATAAAAAATACAAGATGTATTAAAATAAAAGGTTATTTATCAGTTAAGTATCATATAGTTTTAAATAGAACCACCTTATGATCAATAACATACATAACATAAAAACCTAAGGGAAGGTGAAAATGCAAACCCTTCTATAGTGCTAATGAATTCATAAACCATACCATATATAAAAGATGGCTTATTATAACACAAATTCCTTAGCAGATCAAAGAGAGAAAGAAAACCTTAAACCTCCAAGATTTCCATAAGCATCTAATCGAAAACCACAAATCTAAATCATCACTAATCAAATTCAAACAAATTTATAAATTAGCAACAAGTTCCGCATGTCGATTTGCTTCAACATCCCCGAACTTTTCACTCAGTAGTGGAGATTATGTAGTTTTCGTATAGAAATTTTTGGGTATATAAGTTTTTGACCCCCCGGTTTTATAGAAATTTTTGGTATATACGTCTTCGACCCCCCGGTCGGAAATCTCAAGCTTCGCCACTGGTCCTCGCCTTCCTCAACTTTTGGAGACCAACCATACGCCTTTCGTCTACCATCCCTACGTGCAACCCTTTGTTCAATTCCCATTTCTTTAAACTCATTTACAAGCTTCTCTTCTTCCTCTTGTGAAAAAAAGACAGCTTCCATGTTTCCAAGTTCTTCATACATTTTCTCGATTTTTGATTTCCATAAAATACCCATCTCGGTGTCCATTTTTCTGTATGGTGTTTTTAGTAGGTACTCGTCAATCCCGCCTGCTTTGTCTATACAACGAAGAGCGTGTGTTGTTACTTTTAGACGAATGTGGCGGTCCAAGATATAGCTGAAAAGGCGTTTTTCTTGTACGTTTGGCTTCCAGTTCCTTCGGGTCCTGTTTAATTACAACATTACCAAAGTAACGCGAGTTAATGATTGTATCATAGTTCATAAGTAGAAAAGAGTTATATGTAAAACATATATATATTCTTCTAAAATTCATAATATCAGTTTTACACTTTCAAAACACTAAAATGGCACAAAAGTATATGGTATCTAATGACAACAACCCTAAAATTAAAATAGAAACAGTTACTTATAACATAATTATCAAAAAGAATAATATGCTCTAAGATGATTCACTAATCACTATAACAAATAACATTGTTTTCCAGTCAATTACTTTATTTACTATGGAACGGGTAAATATGATAATTCTTTCTGGTGTTTCGAAAGGGTAAATACAAGATAATAAAATTTTAAACTTTTAAAATAGTATATATGATGAAATTAATCCTTCTTTTGTAGATGGTTATATCCCAGGAACATGAACATATAATGAACATTAATCATCAATCTGATCGTTAAATCGGAATATCTGAAAACCCTAAATACATTTAGTAGGTAATAAGCGTAGATTGATGAAGCTAAACTTATTGCATATCTGTCCTATGAAGCAAAAAATGAGGCCAGATTTACATAGTTTTTGCAAACCACAACATAACAACTGATCAGTTAACATATCACATTTGATCATTTGTAAATTGTAACAATAGCAAACGAATATATCTTTATTCTGAAATATAATTCTCGGATTCTTGTTTTCATCGGCATCAGTCATTCATTCTCTTCCTCCTAAAGGTGTTCTACTTTTTTACTCTATGTTTCCATTGATTTGATTTGTGATTTTGCTTCTGCTAGGTTTTGATTCTTACAGATTGCATTTAGCTAAACACCATGTTTCATTTTCATATGTTATTTTTTTTCATTTATAACATTTTCGACTTTAAAGACAGGCTTTTGAGATTGACCAATCATGTCGCTGATCATAACAGGTTTAGGTAAAAATGGTTCATGTAATCTTTTTGTAAAGGTATCAAACAACAAAAAATAGTAACAAATCTGTCCGTGCATGTATATATATTTTTTGAGTAAGGCAAAACTGGTTCGTCGTGTCACATAATGTAACGGGTCAGAACAGTTTTGGGTCAAAAACGGGTTGTTTAACAGTTTTGACATGAGTTTTGTTGCAAATATGGGAAGAGTCAGAGCTTAGAAAATAAACATAGCAAGTTGACTACATGGTGTATGTATCAATTATATCTTTTAACGTTATTAAAATATAACCGAGACATTGTTATGAAAATAACGCTCACACAGTTTGATAATATTCTCTAAAAACTGAAAGTGGTAACTTCTTTTTTTCTATCCCAATATAACAGCAAACAAAAAATGACAAAGGTATGCTTAAGTTAATTGGTCTATTATTTAACTGTCTCATGAAGCCGTTAAAAACTTATCGTCGAAGGTTTGAATTTTGTTCATCGCCCCGTATTGTACTATCGACCCCACCGCAATGCGCGGGTTTCCCACTAGTTCATTATATAAATCGACTGAAACGCATGTAGATTTCAATATGTTTTAAGATTTATTTACAAAAAAATATATGATACTGATAGCCTTTTAATCTAAATGCACATATGCATATACACTATATGCACATGTATAAATTGACTATAGAAACCGGGTAGGACCCAAATTTTAAAAGTAAAGTGGAAACTGAGTAGGAACTATCGGGTACAAAAGGGTAGGAACAGGAACCAGTTCCGGATCAGATAAGACGGGTCAAGTCTGGAACCGGATATTTTGTGCACCACTAGATGTAAATAATATTGTCAACACCACTGGACTATTCCCAAGTGGATCACTAACAAATTGTCAGTAACAATGAATCAATTATAGTTTGGACTTACTAAAATTTAAAACTTCAAATGACTAAGAAAATAGTATTTATTTCTTAACTATACAAATACTCATAAACCAAAGTTCAATAATACCATTATAGTAAATACACACATACTAACACACCGTGTTATATGTATTTTCTGCTCAGATTATTATTATTAATATTGAACCCAAACAACATGATCTTCAGGCAAGAAATGGCAAACAGGAACACTTCCTGGTTTCACTTTAAGCACTTGAAACGCCAAATGTTTTGGGTTCCATTTCGCGGTATCAATGTGGCAAACCGCCACAGCGTTCACTTTCATACCATCCACACCCACCACAGAAACCGCATACGCTCGGGTAGCAACGGTTTCATGGCAATAAAATACTGCGTACGGGTAGATTTGTTTATGACAAACCACAACTTTATCCCCACCTCGCTTTTTAGTGAGCTCAACTTTGTACTTCTGTAACGGAATGCTTTCTCTAGCATTCACCTCAGTTGAAATGGCCTTCACCATTTTACCTAACTTTGTAGTAACAAAATCGACCATAGATTCTAACGAAGTCGCACAATATTTTTCTTCACCTTCGATGCCTTTGTTCTCACATTCGTTAAGTGTTTGCTTCATGTCTTGACCTTCCATTGAGTCAGGTTTAACCGAAAAACGGTTGTAGATTTGTGGAAGATCCTTTGATGAAAAGGGTATCGAATCCACAACTTTTCGCGGTAAAAACATAGATTTTTGGTCGTTTTTCATGAAATGTAGGTTCATTTCTTTGCCTTGATGCAAGTCTTTTTCCAAGAAAAACAATGCTACATTTGGATCATCTTTTAGCTGATCTTTGGAGGCAGCATAGTTGTATATAAATGGATTTTTACCAGGTTGTACCCCTACAGAACCCGGATTCCTTCGGTTTCCATAGTGCACTCCTATACCCCCTCTTCCAACTCCAACATTCGGCGCTTGCACTTGTTTTCCCACTCTGGTCGCAGTGATCGTTTCATCATCCCGTTCTGTAAAGCATTAAATAATTTTAATACTAGGCATGTAACATTTTATGTAGTATCGCTATATTATCTATATCGTTTATTTTAATGGGTAGTGTGTAGAGAACACTTTTGAAATCATTACATATTAAAGGTGAAAAAAAGTGAGTGAGAGCTCATCTTTATATGGCGGTGGGGCAATGGCAACGGTACTGGTGTGACACTCACTTTAGAATGTAACACTAAAAATTAGTGAACCCATTACGTCATATAGCGTTTTAAGAACACTGATACAACATTAGGAGCCGGCCCGTTAGCACTGATTAATTAGGTTTTGTTGTGTTATAGAGGCTTGATCAATTAGGGTTTTGTTTTTTTTTTTTTTTGGACAAATTCTCTTTCAAGGAACAACTAGGATGTGTTTAAACCTTAAAACTTTCTTGTTTCTATCATGTCCATTTATGGGTCTGCACATATTTATCTCATATCACTTAGTTATGGTAATCTGTAACAGATTTTCTGATAATAAGTTATACTTTTTACGGTAGCATGTAACGATGGATTTAACTAGGAACTAAAGATGAAAGAAATCAAGCATTCAAGTCACTTTTTAATCTAAACAGATTGAAGTCACCAGCAGTACTTCAACTAAATCCTACAAGAAAACTTTACACAAAATAGGTGATACACGAAAATGATCATCACTTTGGCTACAGGTCTCCGTTTTAGGCATTCTGCCGGTCAAAAAGAGCATTCTAGATTTCTAGTGGAAGTTATAGGCATTGTATGTTTTTCTTTATGTTTTATGCACTTTATTTTTGGGCTTGTGTTTGGCCTGTGGCCCATTTATGGCCCGTTTTGAATTTATGTCTTTATTTAAGTACTTGTCATGTAATATGGATGGTCATTCGTCAATTTTGCCATAAGAACATCCTTTCATTTCAAATTCTCGACCCTTCGGGACAAATTTGGGTGCTTTGAGGAAGATTGTCACGGGTATTCTCAGAATCAACGTGATCAGTTCTTCGTTACTGTTTCACACGCTACATCAACTAATAACTAGACTAAACAATGATAAAGAATAAAAATGAACTGAACCTGTAGTGTATAGGAGGTCCTTGACTGCTTTGGGCATAGGACTGTTTGGCAACACAGAGTTCCAATATGTTTCACCAGTTGTTCCATGACTTCCTACAAGTGTTACCTAATGACCAAATCATAATTTTGGTTTATTCTGGGGCATAATTCTTCATGCATTTTCACACTTTTTTAAGTGTGTTTATGTAAACAAAAGGAGCAAAATTAATTTATTTATTATATGACATAGCGTGTCTGTATGTGTAGTTTTATCACGAATAAATAGTTTTCTCATGATCTTGTCCCTATATCTATAGTATATTATAATACATACATGGATGACAAAAAGGTAATTTTGCATATGGTACAATCCTTTAAAACATATTGTTGACTTTTGAACCAACTTCTCGTCATGATTTTTAAACGGCCGTAATTTTTTCATACGCTAATATTTAAAAAAATTACACCAAAACAGGCATTTTATTCTTTTTAGCTTGAATATAGTATTGCTATGATTTTTTAATTTAAAAAAATTGCCATTCATATGATTACCAGTGTCTGTATTCTTGCGCACTCTACTACTATGTGTGTGTAAACTATAAGCAAACTGATTCGGGTTAGTAGTTGAGAAATAGAAGTGTTTATTGAAATCATAAATTAAATAGCTTTTCCAATCACTCTCAGACCGTTTTCATTTCGGTTGATAGCAGTGGCGGATTCAGAAAATTTTGGTGGGTTCGTTTTGATGTATTCTCACTGTTTTTTTTTCCAAATCATACAAGGTTTTCGCTAATTTTTTTTTTTTCACTTTTTGCAAACCAAGTGGGTTCATATGAACCCACAAAATAGGGTTTGATCCGCCACTGGTTGCTAGCTTTGTCAGCGTTCTTTCGGTCACAAACGCCACAGTAACGGTTTATAAGATCGATTTTGGGTCATTGAAACCTCGACTTTACATGATTACATCAGCCGATCCAAAAGTTGCAACATTTTTCATTTAAAATTAAAAAAAAAACATAAGAATATTTAAAGAGATATGTATGCATGCATGCATGTGTGTATGTATACTTACCGAAAAAAATGTAAAAACGTGAAGAATAGTGAACTTCATTGGAGAGAAACCGAAACTGAAACTGAATCTAAGAGTTAGAATCCAATGGTGCTTGATGAATAATGATGAGTGAGTCGATGAAGAATTTATATAGTTGGAGATGGAGTAACTCATTAATAGAAAGTGTATTATTTACTAAAAATGACCACTAGCTAGCATAAATAACGGCAAAACAATTAATTATGGCAGCACTCACCTAGTCACCCATGATTTTCTTTTAAACAGTTGTGTATAGGCCCATGGCATTATAGCCTATTGATATCTTAGAAGTGGAATAAGGCTTAGGAATCATTTGGTTCTGCGTTCGATTCCCACAAGTGGGTTTTTCTGTGGCCCTTAGAAAAAGAAATGTTTGTGTTATTTGTGGAGAGGATGCGGAAACGATAGATCATGTGTTCATAGGATGTAGGTTGGCAACTAAGGTGTGGACAAAGTTCTGTTTGTGGTGTAAGTTACCACTTTTGTTTGCATTCTCTTTTAAAGATCTATTGTTACTTGGAGTATTTGGAGAGCAAGAAACGAGTGGCAAACAAGTGATGCAAGGCTGAAGATATTATGGTTTCGGTTAAATCGTTAGGTTACCTTTGGTTTAAGTATAGGGCTAAACACGTTTGGATATTGTATGGAACGGATGGTGTAAGTGTCATTTGAATATGTTGGTTTTGTGATCGGGTCGGCGCTTTTTGTGTCGTTGGCTGCCTCGTCTCTGTTTTGAGGGCGGGTTTGTTTTGTGAATAAAAGTTAAAATTAAAAAAAATGGAAATGTAAATTATTTGTAAAATCTAAAAATGTAGTTTAACACCTAAAGAGTTGTTATGGCAAACTTATTAAGTTTAACGTGAACCAACTCACTAACACATGACAAGAGTTGTTATGACAAACTTATTAAGTGTAACGTGAACCAACTCACTAACACATAAACAAGACTCATTAGGGTACTAATCATCAAATACATGTCTTTAACATCAAAATGACTGTAATCTAAAGTGACTTTATGTAACCTAAACCCATGATATGTGAAAACCTGTTAATATACTAATAGGCATACGTGTGTCTTTTAACACTAAAATGACTTCTATTCCCTTATGATTATGTGTAATGTAAACTAACTTACTAACACGTAACAAAGCTCGTTACAACTCGTCATAGTACTAATCATCCATGTCTTAAACACCAAAATGATGTGTTGTGGCGTAAAGCGACTTTGTGTAGCCTAGACTAACACATGCGAAAGTCCAAAGAGAGACCTAAGTGGTCCCGGACAAAGGTTGGCCACACCCCTCTCAAAATTTTTGGGTGTATCTAATCCCAACTGACCACAAGACATGTAAACAACAACCTCCATAAATTTGACACCGAGCTCCAAGGCATTTGACATCGAAGAAAGAAGAAAGAAAAACAAGCATTGCCGAAGAAGACGAAGAGAGGAGCCCTTGCTTTTTGTGAAAGATAAAGAAGTGAAACGCACAAGAAGAGTGTCATATATAAATATTTTTTTTGGGTTTTAGTACAATGTATCTTGTATTTTGGTGTTGGGTGCAACCGGCGTTTGCTTTCACAGTCCGTGACTTACTTCTTGTTCACAAACACACTGATACGGGGCGGCTGAAAAGAAAGGTCTTCCAAGGTGTGACTTTGACGGTGTGTTGGTGCTTATGGAAAGCAAGGAACGAGGTCATATTCGCAAACAAAACGCCAACTATTCAACAAACCATGGGTCAAATCAAATCAAATCGCTTGGGTACCTTTGGATTAAGAACAGATTACATTTAAGTCTTTAACTTGAAACAACTGGTGTAATTTTTCGTTGTAAGTTTTGTTTTCTTGCTAGCTCCTTGCTAGTCGTTTAATGAAAGTTGTCTTTAAAAAAAATTATCAAAAATATTGTTTCATCTTCTAGAATGCCTATCCTCGAAGATCTATATGATCATTTGTTTATTTAAAAAACTCTCCAATATAATTATTTATGATTTTATGGTCATAACTTATAAGGGTGGTGAGAATCCATACTCGTCATCCTTATTACCCGTAACTCTCTCTTCTTGACCTCAATGTTTTTTCAAACCCATCTTTTTCATTCTCAACAATCATTTTTAAATAAGAGAGAGAGAGAGAGAGATTGAGATTGATTGAGGATAAAAAGGATGGCCATCCACATTGAGAATTGAGATATTTGTGTGTTAATGTTACCCATTTTAAGTTCATGGTGACATTTTTTTATTTAAACAACATTTTTTTTATGTTACGATTTCATCTAACGTTACATTTGTAAAGATTTCAACTTACATCACTTTTATTGTTAAAAAAAATACCATACGCCACAAGTTCGTCTCAACGCCACATCACCCTCCCCTTCCACCTCGCCATCATTTCCCTAATATGGGGTGTGGTCCCCCTTCCATTTAATAGAAAACACAAAGGCATAAATAAAAATACATAAACATATTAATTCATTAATTAAATAAAAAAATACATAATAAAAAACACAGATGCATAAAAATTAAAAATACAACATCATTAAAGGACATAAAAAAAAAACTAATCCTCAACGACGTGGACCAACTCGTAGCATTTGCCACGACGGAATATGGTTAAATTCATGACCTTGTGTGGTTTGCTACACGTGAAGGGCCTCGTCCATAGCCTCCCCTGTGTTTATGTAAAGTTGCTCAAATATTGTAACATGCTAGTTCATTTCCCTCCATTTTGCATAGATTGCATATGCGTTGCGATCGGTTTCACCCATTTGTTGATGGAATTCGTTAAATAAGTCACTCCACCATGATTGATTCGTGGCAACCCAAGGAGGGGTGGTGGATGTAGTCACCCAAGCCGTGACCAAAGCGAAGTCTTCCTCGTCGGTCTAAACCCGTCTTGCCATTTGAGAAAGAACAAATATTTTTTTAGAAGTAGGTATGATTTGAGATAGTGTGAGATAGTGAAGTTTTTAGTATAAAGTGTGGGCAAATCGGAGAATATCCCTTGTGAGAACCGAAGCATGGACTGGGGGAGGGGGCGGTGTTCCCCGTTAGGGTCACAAGCCACATCACTTCCCGAGGTGTTTCCCCGACCCACGCCCCAATGTCTAATGGGTTCATGATGACACGTGATCAAAAAATAAAATAGTCGTATTGTTCATTAATTAAAGGGAAAATTTCACAGAATAGTAACCAAGTTTTAAAAATGTTATAATTAGGTCACTGGTGTCGTTTTTGTTCGAATTAGATAACTTAACATTCAAATCGAGCCATGTCCTTTTTTCCATATGTCAAAAAAAAAAAAAAAAAAAATGGAGCATAAGATGCTGGGGTCGAATTATTTTAATATATGAAATTATATTATTAAAAATAAAAACTATTTAATTACATTAAAAATAAAAAAAAACAAGTTACAATCCACGTCATCACTCGTGTTAGCATCAAATAAAAGAGAAAAAAGAAAAAAAAAATCCACACCACCACGGTTACCTATGAAATGGATGTAAAAACTCCTAATTTTAATGAAGAATGAATGTTGAGTGATCTGATTGGAACACTTTTGAAACTTTAGTGACCTAACTGGAACACCTTTAAAATTTGGTTACTATTCTATAAAGTTACCCCTTAATTAAATACCAATTTGAACGACTAGTGGACACTTCTACATTGTAGCCATATTATAGAACTTGGTTACTATTCTATAAAGTTACCCCTTAATTAAATACGAATTTGAACGACTAGTGGACACTTCTACATTGTAGCCATGTTATAGAAGCAATAAGCCAATCAGTTATTTATTAATGATAATGATAATTGAAGGACTTCTAATTTTGAGGGCTACAACTCTTGGTTTATCTAATTTTGAGGGCTACAACCTAGTGGTGTTATTTTTACCCGAATCCGATTTATTTTAATCCGAACCTAATTAAGCTTTATCCCTGATCACCAAACCCGAACAATTAATAGAACCGAACTAGACTTGTAATATATGGATCAGTGATCGGCTCTATGAAGTGAGAATCTGGTTAATCCGATTTAAGCTTTTATTTTTTTTATTTTTTTAATACTGATTTTTTCTCTGTGTTTGTAACTAATACAGCGGCCTTCTTATATACCATTCATTCTTGCGTCACTTGTTTCATCCAAGGCTTCAAGCATGGCGTAGGTCACCCCACTAGGCATCCCTTACTGACTGGTCCCACGTTCAACACGAGAGAGGTAAATCACGTATCTTAAGTAAATTAATCCCAAGGTTGTATGACTTTTTTTTTCCAGCCGACTCAAGTCATGAGCAAGTACATAAGTATACTTCTAAAAGATAAGTGGATATAAGAAGTAGTGATATCTATCTATTAGTGTTGCCCAAGCCCACTGGCCCAATTGATTTTAAGCAGCCCATTTAATAACCCGAATAGAATACCCGACTAACCTGACATGTTAAAAACACCTCACTACACTCCTTCATACCACGAACTATAATCCGTTTGGTACATGGAAAGTTCTTTTGTGAGCACAATGTAAGTACCACTATGTTTATTATTAAATTAACAACTTTTAGAATCTAAACAACGGTAGAAAAAGAATGTGCTTTAGCATTTAATAAAGATAGTAACGAATTGTCCATGATCAGTGGCGGATCTAGAATTCGCGTCAAGCCGTAACGTTTTATAAATAAGAGGTAACGAAATCGAAAAAACGTCAAATTTTTCCAAAATTTACACTAATTTTACACTACCGCCAGAACGCCAAGCCGTAGCGGACACCACCCCTTACTATATGTTACATCCGCCCCTGTCCATGATCACGTCTAATCAAACTTTTATGTCGAGGGATTATTATGGACTCTTGAAGTTTTAGATGATACGAATAAAGTTATAAAATTAAATATGTAGTAAATGCAATAAATTGATATATAAAATTCCCACTTTGTATTCCAAATATTCTTTTTATAAAGGCTCAAATGCATGAATCCGTATGTTACAAAATTAAAGTGATAACAATAACAATAAAATTAACATGAAAAAGATAATATGCATAATTGCCTATTATAAACATGGGAATACTACACATGTTTTGCCTTCAAATAAAGTAGATATGCAAAATGGACATGCAATTGCTTTACCCCCTTTCAATTTATGCTAATACTTTTAACATATGTTTAGCGTTAATGGTTCACTTTATAACGCAACCTAACCTATGTAATTGTTAAAATGGGTCAAATGGGATGTTTATATTAAGTGTTGTACATGTGTTATCATATTTGAACATGTGTTAGCAGTGAGGGTGCATGAAGTGACTCTCTCAACCTTCGAATCCAAAAGAAAGGCACAACCACAATGAATGAGCTTTTAACTATGAAAGAACCTAGACCAAGTATAGTGGAATAACTAAAAAGTGTCAAAGTTCATACCATATCACTGCTACGTAATAGGCAGTGGGGCTTAACTAAGAATTAAATATAGGAAAAAAAAGATGCAACTGGTTGGTGTGTAGTGGACCCCACCCCTTGCCTCCTTCACACCCATCATCCCCTTGACGCAGGGAGCCTTTGGCGCCCCCCTAATGGTGATGGGGTGTGGTGTTTGGCACTGGTGAAGTGTGGCGCGGAGGCGTTGACGCCTCCACTACACATGGTCTAGTATGTTCTTAAGATGCTTCCACTGATAGGGTTAGGTTTAAAATCCGAATTTTTGTTTTTATTTTTACTTGACTTTGCGAATGTTTTGACTTGTCCACTAGTACATATTGATATACTATATTAATTGATAAAATAACTGAGGAATAGGAAATTAACGGTAACGGCGTTAGATGAATGGTGCCAGAAATTACAATTTCGCCATTCGAACCCGGTGAATCGTCGGCGATGGTCTGCCGGAAGTCGGATAGCCCATCTAGGGTTCGTCTTCACCCTTGTTGGTGCTAGATCCGTCCAGATCTGGTACATGCAACACCAATGAAGTGGTTACCGCCGGAAACCCTAGGCCACCAAAACTTCATCGACTGTCAGAGTATTGATCGCCGCTCATTGCCGCTACCAGAGCCATCGCAGGGGCTTAATCTTCGCCGGCCAGCCTCCATTGTAGGAGATCTTAACTTGGAAGTCATAACAACGGCGCACCAGCAGACTATAGTCACTGCATAAACCGTTGGATTTGGGCCGCCTTAGTGTTGGCGCTATTTCAACGTAAAACCCTAGCTGCCGCCTACTCGACGATGATGGTGGCTTGCAGCACGGTATGGCAACTCAACACTATGCTACTGAATTATCAATATTAAAGTAGGATGATTTATTGTTGTACTTAGGGTTTGGTTTTGATTGTGGTAGTTGATTACGGTGGCAGTTATGAACAGGTTCCGGCGAAGCTACAATGGTTCTGATGGTCACGGTGATGTTGTGGTCATGGTTATCGGCCGCGGCGAAAAAGGTTAGACCCGATTGATTAATTTGTTTAACCGATTACATGTAACCTTTTTAGGTCAGAATTGAGGTTAGCGGTTGTGCATCAAGTATAATGGTGATTTCAGTGGTTAGGATGTGACTGTCGGTGGCAACGCAGACCTCCGGCCATGGTGTTTTACGGTGAGACTTAAGTTTGAACTGGTTTATGAACAATTGATCATAAGTTACTTTTCTGGTTTTGAATTTTATGCCTTAAAAATGGAGACTTGTAGTCTTGTATTCTGTAATCTGCAAACAACAGATGGATAGTCATGATCATCTGTTATTCAGTTGTGGTCGCTCGACTAATACTTAGTAGAGAAATGTGAGAAAATGTAAAAATCGGGGCTGATGATATGGGAACAATTGATTATATATGTTAGTAACATGCCTATTAGACCATGTGTAGTGGATGTAGTGGGTTAAAAAGTGGTGTCAGGTCACTAGAACGAGTAAAATTCAGCAGCGACAATGACAATATACATCTTCAGAAAGATAAAATCAATTTTTTACATCTTTAAACTATTATAGGGATTCTAAAATTGAGTATTGAGTTTTACTCCTGATACCTTCTATAAGCAGCATGTTTGATCCATTATTTAGAACTGATTATGAGTATTTAATTGAACGAAGGACTAATGCATCTTTCAAAATACCAAAATTTTGTTTTTGCCTTCTGTAGATTAATGAAGATTGTTTTGAGGGTTTACAAGTTTAAGGATTGTTAACCTTCCTAGCTTCCATTGGAACTATTAACATAACATGTAAGACATCTCCTTTTATTTCAAGATAGCATCATAATGTATATTATTAATCTGTGATTTCCCTCAACTCTTATTATGATTGATTTCGATCATGAGTCATGCTGCTACAAACAGTTTTAGTTATGACAACAAGCTTAGTGAAGGTGCATTTGACAGTGTTCATTGTGGGGATGGATCTCAAGTAATTAAAACATTGCTTATAACATAAAAACTTTCTCAGCTTTCATGGCTATTGCGTAGAAGGTCAAGAACGACTGATTGTATATGATTACATGGGGTTGGGTAGCGGGTCAAAACCGGACAAACTTGGTAAACTTTTGTTACAGGTGAGCTGCCAGGGCTGGAACTCATTACCTTTTGTTATAAATATCATATTAGTTTATAGTCTATTGAATTAGTGCTTTTGTTTCACAGAACCATCCTTCTGGATTCAAGGATAACAAAGGAGATGACTTTCAAATTGATGGTAAAAGAGATACCATTTTGCTTTTACAACTGGCTTCATATTTACGATATTTTTTATTTGTAATACACACCTTTGTAAATAAAATTATTTTTGCAATATGTGTCTCCCCCTGCTGTATCACGTTCCAATTATGAATCCGCCGCGAAGCGCGGAGCGTCATACTAGTTGGGAATATTTCAAATAAACAAAATTTATATTATTTTGGTTTGAGTCCTAGGAAAAATAGATTAATGGAAATCTGGTTGTTGTTTTATTACGAGTAACCTGTTTAGATGAAAACTCTTTTTCTAGTATACCAAATTGCTAATTAATCTTGTTAGGATCCGAACACTCATTGAATGATTGTTTAGTTACTTAAAATCCTTTAAAACTCAGTGAATTCAATCGGCTTATCACCCATCGTGCAGTGTTGATAAGGTATGTACATGTTGCTTTATTATATCTTGAGAAGTGATTGTAAGATTAAATATATATTTATGTTATATTTAATCTAGTAGCCATTATAACCATTTACATTATATAGATCAAAATATATAACAACCTATTAAATAATTAGTTGGTAATTGTTGATGAACCATATTACCCTTATTAACTAATTGGGGTTTCCTCTTAGGTGCATATATGAGGAGACTAATGTAGAGGTTACAGGGTTAGACAATTTTACACAACCTTATTAGTTCATAACATCAATCGATCTCTCTCTCCCAACCGAACACCCTATTCGGTTTCATCATCACCATAATTAGATTGCACCCTAAGGAGGAACCAGACCAAGCTGACATTCATGTCAAACCTTATTGTTGCCTCTCCATCTGGATTCTCTGCTAGCCTGTACTGCTGCAATCAGGTATGTTTATATGTTTTCCATTATGTCTAAAACAGAACTGATTCAACATGTGGTATCAGAACATATGTTGATTTGTCAGTTCTGTTTTGTACCCGTAAATCTGGTATAAAACTGGAAAACAGTTTTGAAAACCCTAATAAAATTACGTTTTGCCATCCGAAATCCTCATTACGGATCATTACGGATCTGGGTTTTATCATCTCGAATGCATCTCGGATCATTATGGATCTGGGGTTTTTATCATTACGGATGCATTACGGATGAATGTTTGAATATTTTTTATTTTATGGTTCATCGCATATTCATGAGAAAATTCGAAAATTCCCTTAGTTTTGGAATGAATTCGGATTATTGGGTGTTTGTTCCTGTTTGATCTATTTTTGTCTACTTAAATTTTCGAAAATTTGTTTTTCTGTAAATGGATATAATTTTCGAAATAAACAGATAAACATAATTAATATTCAAACAGGAAACTTAATCCCATAATCCCTAAGATTTTGGATTTCAATCTTATCAATTATTAACTGCCTAAATTAAGGATTTTGTAGCTTGTGGAACACATTTCGGATGATCATTTCGGACTAATCATTTCGGACTAAGCGTCCATTACGGATCAACATCTGCCTGATCATTACGGACCATCACGGATCATTTCGGACTAATCATTTTGGACTAAGCGTCCATTACGAATCAACCTATGCCTGATCATTTCGGACCATCACGGATCATTTCGGACTAAGCATCACCATCTCGGATAATTCCAATACATAATTCATCCGAAATCATTCGTCTCGGACACATCCGAAATCATCCGACTTACGCGTCTTGGACACATTCGAGATCATTCGAAATCATTCATCTCGGATGAATCCAAGACATGATTCATCCGAAATCATGAGTGTTCATAAAATTTCAAGACTTATTTGAAATCCTATTACTTTATTAAGCAGTTAATATGAACTAAAATTTGGCTTGGGGCTCCGCCCCGAACTAAAACAAGTGGTTTGCTATTAAATAATTGGTTTTGTAAATACTTAGTTAATTAATCAGAATCAAATAATGTTTTACAAAACCAAAATGGCTTAACTTGAATGAGCTTCTGATGTATCATTTCTGGCCAAAGCTGATTTAATACATCTATTTATCGTTCAAGTATTATGAAAGTTATGTTGAGTATGCATTACAAACGTGAATGTCTTAATTTCTGGCCAAAACTGATTTAATTCATTCATGTATAACATACTTAACAAGTGCATAACTAAAGTGATTGTCTCATTTCTAACCAAAGCTGATTTGTCACGATTACTTTGCACACATGCTTAAATGATTACACTTCTGGCCAAAGCTGATTTGTCTTCATTTAAGTAGAATTTTAACTAAGTCTATTATTTTGATGTTAGTAATAGACATATCACAACTTCTTCATATAATGATCCTCACATTAATGATCCTTCATTAATCTTATGATCATTTCGTCTGCCTTATTTTAAGTACCTATAACTTTTCTCACTATAACTTTCTTCTATAAATCTATATCTCATCCACTCTATTTCCAAAACCTAAAATGTTTTGCTTTATTTAAAGTTTCTATAAGATTAGATCTTAAATTAAATCCTGATTATCTCTTAAGACACGATAATCCTATTGCCCTCTTCTGATAAAGTACTACAGAAGAAAAGTAGAGCATGATGAATATGACAAATCGAACATGATGTCTCTTATGATAATCAAGATCTCTCTAAAATAAATGCTATCACTAAAGTTATTCCAGATTAAGTCTTTCCTAAGACTAATCTATTATTGTGGAATAATCACAAGAACTCCTAAGATGCATGCCTTCATTTAAAAATTCTAAACTATAAAGTTAAGTGGTATATGTGAATACATTATAATGTACAATACCATGACCCATAAAGTTAAGGGCTTACACATGGAAATAAGTACAATATTTCAATACATTACATTCTAAGATTTTCATTTGTACAAGTTTGATGCTTTATAAATCAACTATAACACTCAAAAGTACCAAAGTATAATGAGTGTGTTGATAAGCAACATATGTACAAAGAAATAAATGTTTGAAACTGGAAAACAAAATGTTATTCACCTTACAACCACTAATACCTTGATAGAGGATTGTTCTAAGGTCCATAGACAAATTACAAGTAAAAGTTCCAACTTTAAGGTTCTTCAAGGGAAAATCTCACTGCATAATTATGTCATTAGACTAGACATAAGCAACGAGACTATCCATTATTCTAAAAGAACAGTTGGATAAGTTAATTAGGTAGTCACTTCCTAATGATATCTAAGTCTGCTAATTTTAATATTCCAATTAACACATGATTAGTTGACTCTAGTTCTAAACGTTTCCTTACCAGAAGTCAATAAATAACTAACATGAGAGTTATTGACAAAATTAAATGTTAAGGCTATGAAAACCATAATAAGCAGTCTTCCAACAAAAGTTTTCGATACCTTATATATTCTGAAGATTAATCAGAATATAGTATCATAATTAAGCTATGTTATGAAGATTGTGAGGTTTGCATAGTCAACATAAAGTCACACTTACCTTAAACTCTCATCTTATTTGTTCTAAATATCTGGATTGAAACATTACTAAGATAAAACTAGATGATACCTTACACTTTCACAACTTTTGTCATCATGCAAATGAGAATTTGACAAAAGGAAAATGAGACTTGTAAATTTCATCAATTATAACCAAAATTCATGAGAAATCATGACATGGTTAATGAGGATGATTTTCATCTAATCTCATTCTAAGTGATTTTAAATCATGATGTTAAAGCCCTAAAAGTATGTTTTGGCTTAAGGAATAAGTATAGGTCCATCTAAAGTCATTCATTGACATTCGTGGAACTTATTCCAAATGGAATATTCAGACATAATTAATTTATCATTTAAAGACTAGCTACTTGTATCTAAATTTTGTCGCATATGGCCCACGGTCTTAAAAGAAATCTGTTCATATATACACTTAATAAGATTTCTATTAAATATGCCCCTAAAGTTTCTTATGATGTCTGGACATTAAAGAAATAAAATAAAGTCTAACGTATATGTGATAGGTTCCCACGTCACGTAGCTCATTGAAACTTCTCTTGTAGCATTCTAGAGATATTAAAGATCAGTGGGAGCATTAAGTGTGTTAATAATAACTTGCAATAGTTGCAAGAGGTGGGGTAGTGAAAATTTTACATTACCTAAATTTACATCTCTTGTACAAGACACCGCTCCATCTTGACCCTGTTCTATCATAACTTGTCTCCTTAAAATATAATGCTACACTTACAAAAGTTTCATTGTTGCTTAATTGTGGGCACACTTAGATTTCTTACCTAAACTAACATAATCCTCAACAAGAGAAATCACAACGACTAACGTCATTAACTTGTTTCTCTATTTGAATTTGTTGGTCGTTAAATATTGACCCTAAGCATGCTGAGTTCCTAAAGATTTCTAAGGTCAGTGGGAGCAGTCAAAGTCCTTATCATGACTTGCAAGGAATACAAGAGGCTGGGGGAAAAGTGTCATTAAATTTCACTCTGAATTTAACTCCGATTACACCTCTTGTACACCATACTGCACCAACTCTTACAAACTTAGAATCCTGAAAATGATAGCAACCGAACCAAGAGCTAATCCATAAAACTGAAACTTCTAATAACCCAATAATCAACTCAGGAGGTCTTCTAGGTTTAAAACCTACTAACTTTGATGATTACATAACCTCCCTAACTGAAGTTGAAATGGATTTTGGAAAAGTTTACTGATCCTATCTCTTCTAATTAAGCCATTAGCGTCAATTAATCTTCTAAATGGAATAAAACAGTTTTCTAGTAAAACTGATTTTATGTGTTCGTATAACGTTTGGGATTTGATTGAATTACCTAAGAGTGTTCATAACTAAACCAAATCCTGATATAAGCATTAAGACACAAAGAGGCATGATTGATTGTCAAAGGTTATACTTAGGAAGAGATAAATTATCAAAGATTTCTTTAAGGATCATCACTGTTCTAGTAGCTTATAATAGTTTAAAGCTACATTAGATGAACATTAAAAACAATTTTCCCTAACAAATGGCTGACATATTTCCATGTTCATAAAACAACCTGAAAGTTCCAAACTGAAGGTTAAAGAACACTTTATTTGTAAGCCAATAAAATCCATGTATGGGTTAATGCAAACATCATAATGTGATGAAATCTTAACGTAATTATTTTCATCAAGAACCAAGTGGATTAATGTACCTACCTCAAAATGAGTGGGAGCAACTAAAATAAACTTGTCTATATAGATGACATTCTTTTGACAAGTATATGTTACATAAGTCAAATCATTGTTAACACAAACTTTGATATAATTGATCTCAGTGATATCTCTTACGTAATAGATATCATAACATGCCAAGATAGACCCAATGAGACATTAGTTCCGTTCCATAAGTTTAGCATTAAATGGGTCCTTACATATGTAACAAACAATACTGCTCTCCTTTAGAGGATAATAGGATAAATGAGATTATTTATTTACGCTTCATTAATTAGAAGCCTTATGTAAGTTCAAGTCTATACTCGTTTAGATATTACTCACATTGCAACACACTAGATATATCTAGATTAACGTGAAGCATTTAATAGAGTATTATAATATCTTTAAAAGAAACGAGAGGCTATGATTTGAATAAGAAGTGAGAACTCAAACCGGTTTATTACTCTAACTTTGTGATATTCAAAGATGACAAAATGTAATTTCGGGTATATCCTTATGTCAGCAGACAAAACCTATCTCATGGATGAGTCATAATAAACTGATAATAACAACCTAAGTTATAACGACATAATATAGTCACTAAATGTTGTTGGAAATTTATCAGTGGACTCATAAGTTTATTAACTCCATATAATTAATATTTTGAAGACTTAGTGTGATAAAGTCAGCTACCATGACTCCTTGAACAGTAACAGTTCAATATGTGCTGCATTAAATTTCGATACGCAATTAATTATTTGTTTATGAACGAATTGAGGAAACTAAGTTTTGTATCGAATACATTCATGATATGCTTAAGGATCCTATAACTGAAGGGCTATTACCCATAAGTCTTATTAAGAGAGCTCATAGACGGGTATTAATTAATGGCCGTGCACAACTGCATATCGTACTATGAATGACTAAGTATTAGTTAATTTTCTTCATCAGTTTGATTTTGTATGTCTCTAAGAATATGTCAAGCCGGCATAATGGCATATTGACAAATAAAGTTACAAATCAAACAAAGGGCTTATGCGTATTTTGATCATAACGATTAGGTTTTAAATTAAGGCTATAGTATGACTAATGGGGGTCCTGAGTCGCATAATGATTCAACGGTTGTATTTCTCTGCTATAGTGTTTGTTTAAGGCTAAAATGAGTATTAACTCCTGATCAGGCTTATCTAATACTCATAGTAAATGATTACTCGGCTAAGTGGGAGAGTGATTCCCCACGAATCCAAAGCACATGGGCGAAACTGCTTTAACGATAGAGACCACTCGCCTGGAAGCAATTAGTTGTAGTTTTCACAATTTTTGGAAGGTTATGTAATACCAACGACGGATGTAATATGAGTGAATAAACAATGGAGGTTGTATGTTAACTTTCTGATAACCTAGTAAAACACCTTACCCTGGCCTTACCATAAGAGTCATTTGTGTATACTTCAATTTTGGGTTATAAAGAATCTAGATTAATTTAACTTTATACAATCATGTAATCTACACCACTTGCCTTTCATTACAACTTATTTCGTATTCATTTGATCTTATTTGAAATTCTATAACATCAAAACATGTGGATAATAAAACACTTACTCAAAATATGACTAATCAGATTCCATTGTGGAAGACAATTTTTTCTCTGAAAAATTCGCCATGATAAATCTGGTCTATGCATAATATCACGAAAAATGGGTACAAGTTTTTGGCTTCTTCTTAGTATCGACAATAAATCTAAAAAATATCTAAAAATATAAACTTCAGATATATGTACCCTATCGAAGTAAATAACCATGGAATAGATTCCATTTTTGAGGAAGTTAAATAAGCACTACCTCGTTAAAAAGTTCTATATATTTGGTCTTTCTCAATGCATTTCTTTAGACTAAGCCTCCATTTTTCGTCTTTTTGGATGATAAATTTTTCTCAAAACATAAAGTGTGAATCATAACAATCTTAGATTACAAATACCAGCAAAATTTCAGTTTTAACCTTCCAGAGTCCCGAATTCATTTTACCATCAAACTTCACTAAATCAAATCTCATTGATTCCACCATTTCGATTGAATGCACTTCTCTCATGAAGTGCATTTGGTAGAAGGTTAATTAGACGGTGTGTAAGTTAGCTATAATTTAAAACTCCTTTGAGGAAGGTGTATGAGTTTAAGACTTGGCGGTATATTCGTTATTGTGAAGAGGCGTTCCTTTTTAATTGGTATTATATACAAGTCAACGAATGATTAAGACATAGTTCATTAACTAATTACGTTTTCATAAAGATATTCCTTTTCAATCTGTATCATAATACAAGTCAACGGATGATTATACCATAGTTTGTTAACTAATTACACTTTCATAAAGTGCTTTAATCTGCAACCTATTAAAAATGCACTTAGAAATTAAAAAATAATTATGATTCTTTTGAAGTTTAAAAATTCTAAATCAAGATTCTATGTTGTTTAAAATATTAATGTAGTGCTCTCCAGTTTTAGTAAAAGGGAACAAGTCAAAAGAAAGGGATACAAAAGAAAATGAAATGTGTGTTTTTAATGTTATATCCTTATTATAGGAAATGAAGAATGTTACGTATTAGCATCAAATTTCTTCTTCTAATTTTATTTTAATATTATATATAAATAATTTTCTTTTTTCCAATCATAATGTTATATTATATTTGTGAGAATTATAGAAAACCCACTTAAACTAAGAGAACCATGAAAATTTTTTGTTACATACAATGAAAAAACTTTTTTTTTTCTCAAATGAATTAACACAAGTAATAAACATGTTTTTAAGTATTTTGAAAACAAAAAGCATAGAGTACTTTTAAAAATTTAAATAAACTTTGTTATTATGTATGTAAATATATCTGTTGTTTATGTAACAAATAATGCCACATATGTAACATACGCATTTTGTTTTTTAAGTCACTAGACGCTTTTTTGTTTTATGCTCAAAATGCTTAAAAACATGTATATCACTTGTGTAATTTTTGTTTGAAAAAGTTTTTTTTTTCAATGAGTTTCCACGGTTGCATCAAGTGAAGTGCCCCCCCCCCCCCCCCCCCCACACACACGTATATAAATCAATTAATTTTCACTATAAAAAGTTGGTCAAACTTAATTTTAATCATTCTAAGTAACTTATCATCATGCTATACTATACATAGACGTTATATAATATTATAAAAATTTAATTTGAATATTTAAATGCCGACTACTAATTAAAGAGGTTGTCTTGACACTCAAAGTTACAGTTTGAAAACTTTAGTAATATTTTTGGTATAATATGATGATATTCATATTTTTTCTTATTATTTGTATTTCCTAAAATAGTATTTATATCAAATTATTTATTATATCATTAGTATACGTAGTAGAATTATATTAAAGTTTATATGCGACAACCTCATAACTTACAATTATTTTTTTAAAAACATTTGCACTTTTATCATCGTTATTTTTTAGTGCTACTATTTTACATCCATATATAATAAGATAATATTATAGTGACTCAATAGAGGAATCAAAAGTTAGAAAATTATATTTGATAACTGAAGATGTAACTTTTATTTTTGTTTCACTATATTATGTAATAAGTCTTATAACTGATATGGATTATATGCAAATTTATAATTCATATTTTCTGTAACACCCTAGTTGCTATTTAACGGGTTTACATGTAAATACCAACACTTAGATGTGTAGTTAAGACTACACATACTATAAAAATATGGATTTATTAAAACTTTTACTAATCATAAGTTATTCGACATAACGTGATCAGATTCGTCGTTTAAAATTTATGACGAGGCAATGTGCGGAAGCATGTATCTTTATCGTGTTCGGTTCTTCGTTGAGCTTGATCGTCTTCCGGCATCCAAAAAGTACCTACATTTCATAAAACATGAAATGCTTTAGTCATACGGGGTTTAAAACGTATCTAAACAAGTCCGGGAAACAAAACTGATTTAAAATACATTTTTGTACAGGGTCCACCGTAAATTACGGTAGATACCGTAATCTACGGTAGCCCCTGTTTTAAAATACTCCACCGTAAGGCAGGAGATAACTGCCGTAGCGTTTTCAGTCCCCACCGTAACTTACGATGCCCACCGTAAGTTACGGTGGCCCCTGTATCAGATTCTTCCATTTTTTCGTTTTTGACACGAAAACTTTCGTATCTTTCAATCCGCTTGTTCGTTTGACCAACCGTTTCTTCCTACGTGTTTGTAATTTGATTCTCCATCATATGGATTTAAAATCCAACATCCGGATTAACAAAATTTAAGACTTTTAAGTCTTCGGCTTATTACCCTTTTTACCCAATTTTGACCCGTTCGCGATTTTATCAAACAAACATGTTGTTTGATTCTAATTCCTCATCATTTCCATATTGCATATCATATTAGATTCAAATCGCGGGTTTATATACATTCTTAAACCCGTTTTTACTTAGAAGTTTAATTGACCCGTTAAGGGCATTTAAGCACTTTTACGCATAATTCACACTCATTTATTTCTAGTATCTTATTTCCACATTATTTATCAAAAGATCTTCTATCACAACTATATTTGTGATGGGCTTAATGTGGCGATCTATATAATCCGAGTTTTACCCCTCGGATTATCATTTTACGGCAAAGACTCGTATAGAGTCTTTTGGCCAAGGATTTACATCTTTCGCTTTTATACTTATTCTAAGTATTGACTTAATTGTAAAACTCATTTTCAAGCGACTTCTAAGGGTTGTTTGCTTAATTTTGCTTACAAGGGCGTTTTGGTCATTTTTTTAACCCTTCTTTTACAACGAAGGGCTTGCATAAGCCATGCACGCCCAAAATCTCATTTTTAACCAAATCTTGTTTTCAAAACACTCTGTCTAAAATTTAAATCCTTCGGTTTACCTTTTAAGGTAACCGAATGTCCTTTTTGCTTTGCCTAACTCTCATAGAACTTCAAGTTCTAAATGATGAGTTGATCTATAATACATACCTGGCTCGGATCAACTTATTACCCGGTTTTAATACCTTGCTTTATAATCGCTAATTAAGAACGATGCGAGTATCCATCGGATATCTATTCCTGTAAGCATATAACTCGACAAAAGAATCATTAGTCGATATTGTCAAAAGGTGATGTCTACACCTTTTGACCCGTTTGGCCGAATTGACCGTTTATCTATGTGAGATGATATTTATTATCATCTCATCTACATGACTCGTTCCGTTTAACACCGTACGGTCATTTTACTTATAAACCGTTTATTACCATTTTCGACTCTTTATGTCTCACGCGGAAAAGTGTCTTTTTGGAACTAACGGTTATTGTCAACGTGTGACTAAATTACTGTTTTGCCCTTATTATTTGTTTTGGCTAACCATAAAAGGTAACCATTAAAAGTTCATTTTTCCTTTCGTCATAATATGACCGAATTATCGATTTACTTCTTTTTAACCATTATTATGGTTTCTTTCATCTTTGATTATCTTGTTCCGTACGACTACACGACGGAACATCATATTTCAATTGTTTAGTTATCTCATTCGTAATTTATATGATAAGAGAATATTCCACAATTTAAGACTAGTGTAAGCTATACTTACCTTGCATCCGAATTATGCTTTCCTCCATTCTTGATTTGTTTGACCCGCTTCCTTTCCCAAGCCTCCACATAGCTCGTTAGGCCTCAAACTATTTTCAATCATTTACAAGGCGGTTAAATTAGTCATAAAAATCACGACTATTCCACCTCACTTATTTTCTATGCCGAAGCTACTATTCGACCTCATGATTAGTTAACTTAGCTTATCTAAAGTTAACTACTTTTTGATCACATGGGTTATAACATTAAGTCTAAATCAACATAATATTTAGAACCCTTATCACTTCATATTACGCGTAATTGCCATATCATTCAAATACACATTTTCACTCTAATTTCAACACTTTAGTTCTCATTTAGGCATTTTAACAAACACCTAATGTGCATAAATTTTTTTTACACATTTACTACTAGTTCATATCTAGTTATTCCTACTAAACATAAACATAATTTCAATTCCATTATGTCTAGCATGCATAACAACACCTAGATTCATTTCATAAGGATTAATAACTCTCGTTGCATGATCAAGATTCCAATGTTTTTCATCATCCTACAAAACCCACTTAACACCTAAATGGGTGATTCTCAATTTCACATGCATGAACATCAATGCATCAAATTATTGATTAGGGTTCATTCCTAACCCTGAATTTATCATAATTTCATTCAAAGATCAATCAATCAAGTTCAGATTTCGATTTCACAAGTTTATCAAGAATTTGAGATGAAACCAAATTGTGAATTTTGACATACCTTGTGATCCCTTCACTGAGGTGATCACTAATTTGTGCTTGAATTTCGATTTGGGTTTGATTTGCCCTTCCAATTTCTTGATTTTGTGCTTGTTAGGGTTTTTGAGCTCAAGAGTTCTTGGCTCCTGTGGATATCTCGACCAGAACTCACACTTAAAGTGTGTGTTTTGGTGTTTAACTTTGGTTTTAATAAAACAAGTTTCCCACTTGGCAATATTAGTCCCTCATGTTTTATTTTGATCAAATGAAGCTATAACTCACCATTAGTCACTTAATCACATGCTACTAACTAGGTTAATTATTCCTAGTTACTTTAACGGGTTCGGGAAGTTATAACCCGTTATGTTTCATGTCCCGTTAATTTGGGCTTTTTATATACTTTGTTTTCTCAAAGTATTTATTTTCCTTTTTAATTAATATTAGGTTTATTTATTTAAGTCCTAATATTTACCGGGTTAAATTTTACCACTAACGGTATTTTACCCGTTCATCACTATTAACGAGGTTTGATTACTAAACCAGTTTTCGGGGTGTTACATTTTCTATATTCAACCCGTGTAATATATGACTTTGTAACTAGTACTTCAATATTGAGGTTATAATTGACATAAAAAAGCTAATATTTTATAGTTATATATTTTTTTTCATCAATTGACATAAAAAAGCTAATATTTTATAGTTATATATTTTCTTTTTCATCAAGAAATATTTATTTTATCTTCCCTCATGTTCTCTCTAATAGTAGGATGATTTTTTTTTGACCTAACACTTACAATCTCTTGTTATTTATGAATGTTCTTTCTTTTTTTTCTTTTAAAATAAGAAAGAAAAGAAAAAAAATCCCTCAATAAAACTTTACTCCACTTCAATGTCATGAAACTAAAATCTCATTGTGACAACCTAATATAAATCAATTATGCAAAGAAAAAAAAGTTGATTTAAGTTTTATTATAGATATAACTTATAGAGTTAGTAAAATAAAATATATAATTGAGTTAAAACTCACCTAAAATTACTATTACTATATATATTAAACTAGAATTATCACCCGCCGCAATGCGGCGGGGATTCGTTAATTATATATTATATTAGATGAAAATCAAATGTTTCTTATATTAGCTCGAACCTATGTGTAAAACATAGAAAAGAATAACTAAGTCGATCTTTGACCCGCGCGTTGCGACAGACTTATCAAATGGGGGAAAATAGACGTGTTGCGACAGACATGTCAAAAGGGAAAAAACAGATGAAAAAACGTTGAACCCCACACGCACATTGCGGCGTGTTAACTCAGAAAATTTAGAACGAAACGTTAAACGGAAAACTTACGAATGATGAAAAGTATAAAGGATCAAAATTGAAAGTTAACAAGTGTTGGGGTTAAATTGCAAATAATGAAAAGCTTTGGGTTAAAAATAAAAAAGATAAAATGGATTAAATTGCAAAAGATTGAAACTTTTGAAGTATAAGTGAAAAATCAAACTAATCAAAGGGTTTAAATTATCAAACAATAAAACTTTAGACTTAAATTGTCAAAGATTAAAACTTTAGGGTTAGAAAGGAAAAATTCAATTTTTTTTTTTTTTTGAAAACCTCTCAAAGCCAATGGTACAACTACCACATGCATAAAGTAGTTGCTTTTTAATAAGGTTTTAATTAGAACTTGAAATCACTGTGTTTTTTTCCTTTATTTTGTCTTTATGTGGTTTTGGTTTTTCTTATTTTTTTCTTTTAACCTTTTCTTTTTCTTTTCTTTGTTTTCTTTGTTTTGTTTTTTTTTTTGGTTTTGTTTTTTTTTTGACCTTTAATTTTAAGAATTGACTCTTACAACCCCTTAAATTTATAAATACTTTTTAATCGAGTTTTATGTCTTTATTTTTATTTACGTGTCGATATAAACTTAGGTTAATTTACATTTCCACGTAATTTTTTTGTGTTTATTTACGATTTTGCCCTCAGTATAAAATCTGTTTTAGTATTTTTTTGACAAAACTATGGTAGTGTTTTGTTTTAATTGGTTGGCTCGATTTAATTTTTATTCGTCATGCCAAGCGATAGTTTTTCCATCGTTTTAGTTTTTTTAGCAAAGGTATGGTAGTATTTTGTTTTACTTTGTTTACTCAGTGTAATTTTTTTTTGAGATCGTATTATGAGTAGTATGTACAAGTAACTAAAACACAGACGTACATTCTATGAGAAAGAAATATTCGGCTTAGTGCCCCTTATATAAGTTGTATATATAGATGAAAGATTCAACTAGTTAAGAGATAGACAACCATAATCAACCCAATCAAAAATAGAATTAAAATTTCGACCTCTATGTGTACAATGCAAAAGGGCAAGTAATACTACAGGAACATTGGGCGATTGGGTAAAAATTTGGGCGCTCAGCAGTAACTAATTACTACATTTTTAAGCCATTCCGCCCAACAATTTTGTAGAACGCTATGTCTTTCGAGTTTGTCAATTTTCGCTTCCGCCTCGCATGATGTGTGACGGATTGCAACTCCGCCATATGCCACCTGCACATTTGTACAAAAACTTAATTATATGTCTTTAAGACATAGATTCACACAAGCCACACTTTCAATTCCTCTACCCTTAATCACTCTCTTAATAAAAAGCTTGAGCGCAGATTTGACCGACCCACTTATAAGCTTGCGCACAGATTTGACCGAAAAGCACTTTGACGAGTCTGCCCCCAGTGCCAGAGAGCAGCGCCAGATCCAAAAGTCGAACCAAAAAGCAAACCGAGGCACCTCATCAGCTCCGAAACCTCCTCGCTCGAAGCTGGCTCCCGATTCCAGTCCCACTGCATGAAGGGACAATACGATGTCATGATATCGATAGTTCGATACTACAAACATGAAGAATAATATCATAATCTAAGTATATAAACCGACTTATGGCGTTTATGAAATAGTACCTCAACACGTCCGTGTAAAACAATAATTCTGTCAGAAAGTTTGTTTGCCTTGACAACTTCATTAGCCTGCATGAAACAACATTAAATTTTACCCTTCTTTTATTAATGAATTAAATATGAAGAAAATATCATGAACAACATTTTTCTAAACTGATGGAAGTTGCATAACATACCTGCAACGCTATCTCACTGTCATCCACTGCATAAACCCGGTAAAAATAAAGTTAACAATGGAAAAGAAAATATCAATAATTTCTTGCCACAAACTTTACTAAATTCTAAGGTGCTGTTTGTTTTTTCTGCGGCAAAAGGTCTGCAGTCTGCGGACCACATCTGCAGGCATCTGCAGGAGAAGAGGTGGACCAAATGTCTGTAGTCTGCAAGGAGAAGAGGGTTTGTTTTTTTTTTCTACAAAACCTCTTCACAGTTCACACACAACACACACACTACTCTGCCTTTCTCTCTCTCTACAAACACTCTCTCTCTAGAATCTGTCACCACCACCGCCCAAAGCACCACCACCACCGCACCACCACCGCCACCACCACCACCGCACCACCACCGCCATCAAACCTGCTAATCCACCCCACCCCCACCCCTTTCTCCTTCAGATCTGTGAATCGAAGGCGGCTAGAGAGAGAAACAGCGAGAGAGAGAAACAACAGCTAGAGAGAGGAGTTCGACGGCGGTGGTGATGCTCGAAGGCGGTGGTGATGCTCGACGGCTGTGAATCGAAGTTCAGATTGAAAGTTGCAGGTCTGTTTTGTTTGCGATCGATGTTGATGATGATGAGGGTTTTCAATTTGGGGGTTTTGTTTGCGATGTTGATGATGATGAGGGTTTTGTTTTCGATTTGGAGGTGGTGGCGGAGCAAGGGTGGGCGGCGGAGCAGGGCTGGAGCGGCGGTTCTTGTGAAGATGGAGGTGGTGATTGTTGAAGGTGGAGGTGATGGGTGGAGGTGTCCGATGATGATGATGGTGGTGGCTGAGATGATGGTGGTGGAGGTGGAGGTGGTGTCGGAGGTGGTGGCTGAGAGGTGGGTTTGAAGAGGGAGAAGAGGTCTGCAGAGGTTAGAAGACTTGTGAACAAGTCTGCTTGGGGAAGAGCTTCTGCAGACGTTTTTGGTCTGCAGATCTTCAAGAAAACAAACAAGCTGCAGGAACCTTATGTCTGCGCGCCTCTGCGCGACGCAGACATAAGTGCTCAGAAGAGCTTCTGGAGAAAAAACAAAAAGAACCTAAAAGCCTTGGAAAGTCAAACTTAGTCAACCTTAGTATAATCAATGGTCATTTAACGATTAAATGCTCTTACATGTCACAAATTTTTTGATAAGATGACGAAGCTAATAAGAGACGAAAATAAGCTAACGCAAACATCAAATGCGAACTTACAAGTTACAATATTTCTTGTTGTACTTATTTGTCATCAACTAAATTATCCTGTTTAATAAAAGTTTATTATTTTAATAGTATAAATTACTAACTCGATGTAATAGTTTATGTATAAATTTCTAAACTTAATCAAAGTTTTGATTAAAAGTTCAACTCAATAACAAAATTTCTATGTTTTGACATGAACGCGACTTGTCATATAATCTCATGTTGCCGTGCATCAATTATATCAAGAAATAAATATTTCTGGGGTTTTGTTGTGGTTTGATAATAAATTTTCTCTTTGGCTGGCAAAAAAAAAAGTTAATTTGAAACAAAGAAAAGTTCTTTTTCTCGCTTGGCCATACACGTTTTTGGTTTTCTATTCCAAGCTTCACAACGAAGCTACTTACGATTATACACCTTTATAATGAAACATATTTTATTACTTTTTTGAAAAATAATTCAAATAATAGTGTTTAGGGGTTGTTTGTTTAGCTCTTAATGAGTCTTTTAATGATTCAAAGTTCTTACTGGTTCAACACTTAATGGTTCAGACTGTTTGTTTCACAAGCAGATGTCTAAATGATTCAGACATTTGCCATTTGCCTCTGAACGATTAAGCATTATACTAAGTCTGAATGGTTAAGACCTTTTATCTGAATTGGTTAGACATTTGTCACTGAACAGTTAAGAATTATAGTGGCTCTTAATGGTTGAGACCTTTTACTGATTCATCACTTAATGATTCAGACCTTTTACTGATTTAACACTTACAAATTCAGAAGTTGCCAAACAACCCCTTAACCATTATACATTATTATAATTATTCATAACCACTTCCAAAATGAGTTACTTTACATTCTTTGGTAGATTTAAAAGTCATACGACATAAATCAATAAAAAACCGAAAATACTTATTATAATAGGCAAAATAGTTTTTAGTTCCGATTTAAATGTGAATAGTTATTAGTGAGGATTCAAATAAGAAGAAAAAATTTGTAAGAACAAAAAAAATAAGTTTTAAACCAATAGAAATGATTCATTTTACTTCATTTAATTTGTGTATTTAATGTTATTAATGAAGGCATATAGATAATTTTCTAATTGTAATTAATTAGCTAACTAATTAAACTTGTAACTCACTTTTAAATATTCTCTTTCAAGATAAAATAATTTAGGGTGAAGTGCAACTTTTGACATGTGTAGGATAAATTTTAGTATATGTGTAAGATAAATTCTTAAATGTGTATGATAAATTTAGATATGCGTAAGATAAATTTCGGTAAGTGTAAGATACATGTAGGATAAATTTTGAAATGTGTAGGATACAATGTTTTTTGCTTTATTAATTAGAGATAACATAATTAATGTGAGGAGTTATAAACTATTTAATGTTTTACCATTATGCCATTTCTTCTTTTTCTTCTCATATTAAATTTTTTCTCAAATGAACTTTCCCCATAGTTATTATATCATCAACAATTAACAAATGAATTTAATATATAAACTCATTTTTTGTTACTTAAAAATTTCTATTTTAGTTCACATATCACCATATTTAAAATTTTATTCGTTAAAATATTTTAGAAAATGAAGAATAATGATAATAATTGTTTTTTAATTGTTTTCTATGTTTTTTTTTTTTCAAATATTTAATGTGGTTTGATTTTTTAATGTAATCTATTTTTATATTATTATTTGACATATTGTATTTTTACTATTCAAAACACTCAATCAAATTAAGTATTTGAAAATTTGTAGAACTACTAATAGAAAACAATTATTATCATTAGTTTTTTTTAATTTTAATAATTTAACAAAACATATTTAGACACTTAAACAGAACCTTTTCAAGTAATAAAAAATAACTTTATTTAGAAGAAAATCCATAATTAATTTTATTTGATTAATAATATTATAACTATCCATAATTAAATAGCCAAAGATAGAAAAGCCAAAAAGTAAATGAGATAGAAAGGTTTAAAATGTCCTCAATTATCCTTATTATTATATTAATTTCCAAAGCCTTTGAAAAGTAACTTATTTTTTAATGTTTTCCTTATATTAATTTCTAAAGCCTTTGAATAGTAACTTATTTTTTAATATTTTCGTAATATATATAGTTTGTTAATACTTTTATTATTTTGATATTATAATAATAATTACTTTCTTACTTTTTAATTATCCTTATATTAATTTCCAAAGTCTTTGAACAGTAACTTATTTTTTAATATTTTCGTAATATATATAGTTTGTTAATACTTTTATTATTTTGATATTATAATAATAATTACTTCCTTACTTTTTAAGTTGAATAAGTTTTGTGTCAACCGGTACTTGTATCGAAAATACATGTATGGTCCGGTTCGTTATCGGTACATGAAGGTAAAAATTGGCACCAGCCTGGTATAACTATCGATACACGAAGGTAAAAACCGGCACCAGCCTTGTACAGAAAACCCCAAAAGTCAGTACCAAAATGATTTTGAAAATATTTTAGTTCAGGAAATTCGGTACTTCTACCCGGTACCATTTGCTCATCTCTGATCATGGGTATCGTACGAACAACAACGGTATCGTGCAACTTTTTTGTTGATTTTCTTCTACTTTTAATGATTTTTTTTTTTTCAGTTTCAGGGGTAGGGATGAAATCGGTGCCAACCGATATCGATACCGAAAATACCAGTTACGGTACCGGTATATGAAAGTAAAAACCGGTAGGCGCCAAAAGTCGGTACCAAATTTGTACTTAAGATCTTTCGGTTCGGGAAATTCAGTACCGGTACCCAGTATCATTTGCTTATCTCTGACCACGGGTTTCATACGAACAAACTCATTACCATAAAAAAATTTTTGTTGATTTTCTTTTAGTTATCTTTTAGTGTTTTTTTCTACATCTTCTTTTTATTCTTGTTAGCGGTTTTGTGCGCAACGCCCTCGTAGTGATTTCAAAACACATGTAAACACAGACTAAATAACAAAATAAGTTCGCCGCAACGCGGTGATTGAGAAAAAAACCTAGAATCCTTCATTTATTAGTTATAAAGCTAGAGATATAGTTATAATGGCAATTTAAGTTGATTTAATCATGCTACATGGTTTTTAAAAACATAACTTTTTTATTACTAAGCGTATAATATTACATTTATTCAACTTGTGTTACGCATGATTCTAACCGTTAATCATAAGTTAAAATGTGTTTATATGGAAAATGTAAAGTTTTAAATATCGACTATAGTATGCTAAACTTGATACTTTTAGTTTTAATATTTCGTGTAAAATAGTGAACTAGTGACCAAATTACTCTCTATTTTTTTTGGAACAACATCTATATTTGAATATAGAGCCCCAACAAGAAACTGGGACAAGAACAAGGAGTATAAGTCACAACAAATCTAAAAGATCGAAATTAACCCACTTGTTCCACTCAAGAGACTTAAACAGCTTAGACCTATTTTTAATCCACAAAAAAAAGTCTTCCTTAATACATTCTACCATCTTCAAGGCCGACATCGATTTCCCCATAAACTCCTTGTCATTCCAGGAAATCCAAATTCTCCAAAACGAAGCCATCACCATTGTATGAACAATTCTCTTCTTGGTCTTATATCCTGGTTATCCCTCCAAACAAGCAAGAACCTCTACAATCGAACTTAAGTTTTGTGGCACGCTAACTTTCATCCAAACAAACAAGTTCCACCACACAATCCTCGCCAACAAACACAAAACGAAAAGATGATTACAGGATTCAACTTCCAGCCCACATATGCAACACTTCACGTCGGTAAAGGTTTTACCCATGTTAGCTAAGGCTCCCTTCACAGCAACACTACAAAGTTTTGTCCTCCAAGCCAAGTAATTCGCTTTTAGTGGCACCCAAGAGTTCCATCTGAATTGATCTACCATCCCTAGATCAACACTTGTTGAAGGAGCCCCATAATAAACACAACTTGTGCCCATTCCATATCCAAAGTCGGGCTACGAGACTGAAACAACCCGCCTTTCCGAAAGTCAAAGTCAAAGTCAAGATTGAAGTCAAAGGAAGAAGAGATTGCTAATTGCAATCTGTCACTCCTTTCTCAACTATTATTTAACTTCTTGACTTGTAATCGAATTCTATTATTTATTTACTTTAGTTGTATTATGTGGAGTATCTATTAATAATCGAGGTTTTATCGCATATTAATCGCTAATCGACTTATCGATAATCGCTATCGAATTATGTGTTCAGGATATTGTTTTACGTGTGTGTGCTATTTATGTGTTACTTATGCATGTTATGTTTATGATTGAGGTGTTAATCGCATTCGCAATTCTATTGCGTCGCAATCAAATCGCAAACGCTAAACGCAAGTTAATTATAGTGATTGTGTGTTAGATATAGTAGTTATGTTATTTGTGTAACTATTGGGTAATACTATCGCATCGCTCACTCGAATCGCATCGCAACGCTCAACACTCGAATCGAAACGACAAAACTCATCGCGCCGGACACCTGGATCGAGCGGCCAACCGATCGAGTTGCCACCTGATCGGAACGCCACCCGATCGGACTGCCACCGGATCGGATTGCCATCCGATCGGTGACCTGCGCGACACCTGTGCACTTCCTTTTTAGGAAACCCTATAAATACCCCCCTGTCACATCCTTTGTGATGTGACAACTCCTCACTCGACCCAGCCACACTCAAGCCCTCATTTCTCTCGATTCCTCACGATTCTTGTAAGTTTTCAACCTAAATCTTGTACTTCTATGATCTACACACACTTCTTCATCATTTTCACCTCTAAATCTTAACTTTTAACCGTGAAATCACCGGATTTGAGGTGTTCTAGGGTGATGTCATCATGGAGTTCTTGTGAACTTCAAGGGCTGGCTTCATTCCACAAAGAACAACTTAGATCTGAAGGATTTCCACATGAATAATCAAAGTTTTTGCATAGATCTACACATATTCATGGTTAAAAGGGTTGAAAGGAGGTTTTCCAACTTTCTTTCAACTCTTTTACACTCAATGCACTCAAAACCGATAGAATCGGAGCTCGTTCCGATCTTCCATTCTTTCTTAGTGATGTGTTAGTTCAAGATCGGGATTCTATCCACGAGACAACTGATTTCAGGTTAAACACAAACAACCGTCTCGAACAGTGAACTGGTCGGACTAGGGTGGTTCCGGTTCGATCGGGTCACTTGGGTCAAGATGGGGTTTCTGTTGTTTAAGCACGTTATCTTACCGTCTCGATCAAAACTGCAAAGCTTTCAAAACAATCAAGTGTCAGAGACGATCAGGTCGTTGGGACGGATTGCTATCCGATCGAACAACCATCCGATCATGTGACGTTTGGGACTTGGGTACTTGATCAATTTCAAAAGACTTGACGTCGAACGGATTTCCGTCCGATCGGATTGCCATCCGATCGAACGACCATCCGATCATGTGACGTTTGGGACTTGGGTACTTGATCAATTTCAAAGAACAGTAGTTCCAACGGATTGCTATCCGATCGGATTGCCATCCGATCGAGTAACAATCCTGCTGTGAACTTGTTCTCACTAAGTGTCCTGCCAATCGGATTACTATCCGTTCAGACTGCCGTCCGATCGATCGACCTGAAGGGTAGAGATACTTCTCTGTTTTCAAAATGCTACAACGAAAACTTCAAAGCACAAACCATCATACACAAACACATCCTTACCAAACAAGATGTCAATCCAATTGAATGGCCATCCGATCGGATGGTCATCCGATCGGATGACCATCCGAACTGATTGCCATCCGATCGACTGGCCATCCGATCGAATTGCCATCCGATCGGATTACCATCCGATATTTGGTCAACTTTCATCGTTTTACGCACCGCTCTTCGCTTATGTTATCATTAACTGTTTAGGCTGATCATTCTAGCTCTCCCTTCAATCCATTTTCCATCGCTGTGAGTATACTCGATCCCTTTTTGCATTTTGCACTTTTGGGCGTTACATACGTTACTTATTCTAAATCACATCGAACACACAACGCAAACACTATTTATACGCTAACCGCTATTGCATGTAATACGTGACTCGATGAATGCATGTTTGTTATGTTTACACATTGATTGCTGTCTACCTGCCTTAGCAAAGATAGTACTATAGTTTGGACTCAGCACCTGTTTGCTCATGGGTTGTTAAGGACAATTACTTCACGTGTTCGCAGTGGTGAACCTGTGATGCGCACTCGCTACTTATAGTCAAATCGCAATCATTGGTATTGATATGATCTTTGTCGATAACTTACATGCTTCACATTATACGTTGTACATGCTGGTTATGCGTAAACTATTTCGAACTCTATTATACTATTAAACTTGTATGCTCACCTTTACACTATGTGTATTGACCTCTATTTTAACGTATGTGACAGGTGCTTAGGATGCTGTGCTTTTATCTGCTTTTGTGGAATCAATTGGGATGGGGTCTAGAAACAAAGACAATTTAGTATTTGAATCTGAGTTGTCGGAACATGTTTTGTTTTGAGAATATCTATGTCTGTAATAATTAGATTACTTAATGGGTTATGGTATGGGACATAATGTTAACTATTTGGCAATTTAGTTGTTATGGAATTTCTCTTGACAATCTGTTTCGCTCAGTGCCATGCCCCGATGTTTCCGTCATCGGTTGGGGTGTGACAGATTGGTATCAGAGCCATAACTATAGGGAATTAGGCAAGACTCGACCTAGTCCGGGTCGATGTCTTAGAAATGACCTAGTCTATAGTCTAAGTACCTACAGACCGACTTGTGCATGCCCAGTTGGGGTTTTGTACGAGCTTACTCGCTACTTCTCAATCGAACTCGCTGTACACTACACACTTGCGCGAACATCGCATACTACAGTTCCGCGTAAGATCAGCCTTTCCTAAGGCTGATTACACACACAAATGAATGATCTGGTTAAGATTAGGTGTGAAAACCGCAAACTCTCGACCAGATTATTCGTTCAAATTTCTATTTTTACTATAAACAAGAGAAATTGCATTGAAATAGGAGTGAAATCCGTACTTCAACGCATATCTCTTTAACTATTTCATGATTTCATCACACAAACAGGAATGTAGTCGTTACGTCAGGGGTGAAACCCGAACCTTAATGACACATTCCACTCTATACCTTTGGTTTGACAAAACTCTCACCAAAGTCTCGACGGACTCCAACGACTTGGGTCACGCTATAACTGGAAGGATGTGTACCATTCGCCCTAATCGAGGCGAGAGCACAGTCTTGAAAGCCAAAAGGGTGCACCAAAAGTCTTTGTGAATAGTCGAATCACCTTGGGTAGTCGACGTCTAACAGCCGCAGACAATCTATTCTCGATTTCTATGTGTTTCGATTCCGAGCCCGCAACTGCTGACTCTGATAATTGTCGCTTTTATGTGAATTTTATATATTTCTATGTGGTTTTTTTACCTGTTTATGTGTTTTGATTTTGGTAATTTACACGCTTTTCGCTACTTGCTTTGATCAACACGCATCACTCGCACTGCACATCTATCTCAATACGCTAACAAACCGCTGGTTATTAATCGCATATCGTTATTCTCGAACGCGCAAACTTTGAACGATAGGTGAATACGTACAACACATAGAATGGTTTCTGTGTTCTGACTGCCTCTGTGCCTTATGTGTCTACGTGCTTCTGTGCCCTACGTGATTATGTGCTTATGTGTTTATGTGCTTATGTGAATCTGTGTACGTGTTCCTGAGCTTTATGATAAATCGCTAGACTATATTAGGATTAATCAAAATTGAGTTTGAGTCCTGTGACGATGTCTGTTGCAGACAATGTCTTCATTCGGATCACAACACTCCCGAGCTGCTAGGCGTAAACACGCCGATAAGCGCCTCGCTTCTCTCGTCGCGAGTGAAATCGTTAAAGTTATCCCCCAGATTGTCAGTGAACTAAACGAGAATGCAAGCAAGTCCTCTGAAGAGTCCCGGACTGATTCACCAAAAGCTGCTTTTAGCTTTAAGCAGTTCAAGGCCTGCGGCCCGAAAGAGTTTACCGGTGAAGATGGGCCTACGACCATGTTCCAATGGTTTGATTCTATCGAAGTCACCCTGCGCCAGACTGGCTGTCCTGATAATCTCCGAACTCTCAACACTACTGGCGTCTTCCAATCCCGAGCTTTAGATTGGTGGACGGCAGAGAGAAATAAGCGCATAAATGATGCAGCTTACGGGTTAACGTGGGATGAGTTGAAGGACGTGATGATGCAAGAGTTCTACCCTCCCCACGAGCGCCAAAAGCTGGAGGACGAGTTTTGGCATATTAAGCAAAAAGATGGTGACAACGCTGGTTTAACTGCTTGCTTCAAGCAGTTGAGTATAATCTGTCCAGGCCAAGTGACTACGCCCGAAATCACCATCAAGAAGTATATCCATGCTCTTCCGGATTGCGTGGCTGATTTCGTTCAAGCTGCAAAGACGACAATGATTGAAGAAACCTACTTACTCGCTGCTGAGATCAACAACAAGCGAGTCAAGTCTGGTTACTGGGAAAAAGCCCCCAAGAATCTGCATCAAGCCACAACTGCTCCACCCGCTTAACTCGCCACCGCATCTCAGTCATCCAAGCTCTCACGTCGCAAAAGAAAGAACAACAGCAGTTCCAGCAACAAGAACTGTGCGGTCACTGCTGCCCCGCTCCAATCAGTTCCTGCACCACCGTAACCTCAACACCGCCAAGTAGTGGTGCCGGTCACCAACGCACCACCGGCAAAGTGTGCGTATACTGGTCCTCACCCGGCTTGCCCTACTTGTACCTATCACCACCCGGTGGGAATCGCTTGCAGATACTGTGTGCATTGCAACATGTACGACCACTTCACCGCCAACTGTCGTACAGGTCCACGTCAAACCCCAGCTCCAAATCAAGGTCAAGCTCCTGCTCAACAAGCTCTACTCACTGCTCCTCAAGGCCATCAAGCGGCTCCTGCACCCGCGATCAATGCTAGAGCTTGCTTTGCTTGTGGTGATCCCAACCACTTCGCAAACATGTGCCCCAACAGGGCAGTGAAACAAGAGCCCCAGCAACAACAGCCAGCACAACAACAGCAGCAAGCAGCCCACGGGCGCGTCTTCAACATCAACGCCCGCCAGGCTCAGGCAGACAACAACGTGGTCAATGGTACGTTTCTCGTAAATGGTATATATGCTTCGTGTTTGTTTGATACTGGAGCCGATAACTGTTTTATATCGTTTGAATTCGAGAAGCTCCTTAATCGCAAGTGCGCTCATCTCCCCTCGACGTTCGATGTTGAAGTTGCCACTAGAAGTACCGTCACCGTCAGTTCTGTTCTACGTGACTGTACTATCAATCTCAACGGTCATGTTTTCCCAATTAATCTCATCCTGATGCAACTCGGTAGCTTTGATGTCATAGTAGGTATGGATTTCCTTCAGGAAAATCATGTTGAAATTGTTTGCTTCGATAAAATGATTCGTTTTTCCCTCGCAAATGGTGATCAATTATGTGTTTATGGCGAAGTCGCTCCGAAGAAGTTACAACTCATGTCGTGTGTCCAAGCAAGCAAGTATCTCCGCAAGGAATACCAAGCTTTCTTGGCACACATTGTAGTAGCAGAGAAAAAGGAAGTTAAGGAGGTAGACCAGGTACTTGTAGTTTGTGATTTTCCTAATTTTCCCAATGATCTTCCAGGATATCCTCCCACTCGTGATATTGATTTCTGAATCGACCTCATTCCTGGAGCAAACCCTGTTGCTAAAGCGCCTTATCGTCTCGCTCCTTCCGAAATGCGGGAAACTCTCGAGTCAGCTCCAGGAACTACTTGATAAAGGCTTTTTCGTCCTAGCACCTCTCCATGGGGCGCGCTTGTCCTTTTCGTCAAAAAGAAGGACGGTTTGTTTCGGATGTGCATCGACTATAAGGAGTTGAATAAGTTGACAATCAAGAACCGATATCCCCTACCTCGAATCGATGATTTGTTTGATCAACTACAAGGTGCTACGTGTTTTTCTAAGATCGATCTCAGGCTACCACCAATTACGCATTCAAGAGGACGATATACCCAAAACCGCTTTTCGAACCCGCTATGGTCATTAGGAGTTCGTTGTCATGCCTTTTGGTTTGACCAACGCTCCCGCAGTATTCATGGATCTAATGAATCGAGTGTGCAAACCCTTCCTTGATCGCTTCGTAATCGTATTCATTGACGATATCCTGATCTATTCCAAATCAAAAGCCGAACACTCGCAACATCTATGTTTGGTTCTTGAGTTACTCCAAGGAAACCGTCTCTACGCCAAGTTCTCCAAGTGCGAATTTTGGCTAGAGGAGGTCCAATTATTGGGTCACATAGTCAATAGTCAAGGTATCCACGTCGATCCTGCGAAGATCGAATCTGTTAAGAGTTGGGTTACACCCAAGAACCCGTCTGAAGTCCTTTCTTTTCTCGGACTGGCAGGCTATTATCGCCGTTTTATCAAAGGTTTCTCCAAAATTGCCGTGCCGCTAACCTCTGTTACGCATAAGGACAAACCTTTTGTTTGGGGAACTAAACAAGAGGAAGCCTTTCAAACTCTCAAAGCTATGCTTTGTGATGCTCCCATGCTCTCACTGCCCGACGGAAACGACAATTTCATAGTCTACTGCGATGCCTCGAACCTTGGTCTTGGTTGTGTTCTCATGCAACGAGACAAGGTTATCGCGTACTCTTCTCGACAGCTCAAGATCCATGAGAAGAACTACACCACACACGACCTCGAGCTTGGCGCGGTTGTTTTTGCGTTAAAGATTTGGTGACACTACCTTTATGGTACCAAGTGTACGATCTTCACCAATCATAGGAGCCTACAACACATCTTTGACCAGAAGGAACTGAATATGCGTCAACGCCGGTGGGTAGAACTGTTCAACGATTACGATTGTGAGATTCGTTACCATCCATGCAAAGCAAACGTCGTTGCCAATGCTCTCAGTCGATGAAGGTACTTTCTTAGCGTTCGTAACCTCCCAGCCCAGTATAACCTCGAAACTCTGATACGTGACGCTCAACATGCTTGTTTTACCGAACGAACTTTGAAGAAGGAAAGAATTCTAAACGATGGAGCCCAACTGGAGGATAAATCGAATGGTATCTTCTATTATCTAGACCGAATTTGGATTCCCAAGCGTACCGATTTGCGACAACTTCTGATGGACGAAGCCCACAAATATCGATATTCAATTCATCTCGGTGCTGACAAAATGTACCAGGGCATGCGCTACAAGTACTGGTGGCCGGGCATGAAGAAGGATATCGCTACTTGAAGACATGCTTCGCTCGTGTGTCAAAGATTTCAGTGGTAATTTGGACACGCACTTACTTTTAGTCAAATTCTCATACAATAATAGTTATCACTCTAGCATCCAAATGGCACCATTTGAGGCATTATACGAAAGAAAATGTCGATCGCCTATTGTATGGCACGAGATTGGAGACGCGCAAATTACCGGTCCTGCGCTATTGCAAGAAACGACTGAAAAAATCCTCCAAATTCGAGACAATCTACTGAAAGCGCGGAGCCGACAGAAAAGTTACGCTGATAGACGCCGCAAGCCCCTTGAATTTGATGTTGGCGATCACGTACTCCTAAAGGTTGCACATTGGAAGGGGGTGATCAGATTCGGCAAGAAAGGAAAGTTCGCGCCTCGATATGTTGGACCCTTTAAGATTCTTGAAAGGATTGGAAAAGTGGCCTACAGACTCGAACTACCAGAGGAACTGAGTAACGTCCACCCGACTTTCCACATTTCGAACCTCAGAAAGTGCTTGACCGACCAAGAATTACATGTCCCTCTTGAGTATTTACAAGTGGACGAAACATTACACTTCGTGGAAAAGCCTGTCGAGATCATGGGACGAGAAACCAAGATGCTCAGACGCTCACGCATTCCCATTGTGAAGGTTCGCTGGGAAGGCAAACGTGGTGCCAAGTTTACCTGGGAACTCGAAAGCGACATAAAGACGAAGTACCCGCAACTGTTCGTTACGCCTACTTCTTAAATTTCGGGACGAAATTTCCTAAAGTAGGGGAGGCTGTAACAACCTGCCTTTCCGAAAGTCAAATTCAAGATTGAAGTCAAAGGAAGAAGAGATTGCTAATTGCGACCTGTCACTCCTTGCTCAACTATTATTTGACTTCTTGACTTGTAATCGAATTCTATTATTTATTTACTTTAGTTGTGTTATGTGGAGTATCTATTAATAATCTAGGTTTAATCGCTAATCGACTTATCGCTAATCGCTATCGAATTATGTGTTCATGATAATGTTTTACGTGTGTGTGCTATTTATGTGTTACTTGTGCATGTTATGTTTATGATTGAGGTGTTAATCGCAATCGCAATCGCAATTCTATCGCGTCGCAATCAAATCGCAAACGCTAAACGCAAGTTAATTATAGTGATTGTATGTTAGATATAGTAGTTATGTTATTTGTGTAACTATTGGGTAATACTATCGCATCACTCACTAGAATGGCATCGCAACGCTTAACACGCGAATTGAAACGACAAAACTTATCGCACCGGACACCTGGATCGAGTGGCCAACCGATGGAGTGGCCATCCGATCGGACTGCCACCTGATCGGACTGCCACCCGATCGGACTGCCATCCGATCGGTGACCTGCGCGACACTTGTGCACTTCCTTTTTGGGAAACCCTATAAATACCCCTCTTTCACATCCTTTGTGATGTGACAGCTCCTCACTCGACCCAGCCACACTCAAGCCCTCATTTCTCTCGATTCCTCGTGATTCTTGTAAGTTTTCAACCTAAATCTTGTACTTCTATGAACTACACACACTTCTTCATCATTTTCACTTTAAATCTTAACTTTTAACCGTGAAATCACCGGATTTGAGGTGTTCTAGGGTGATGTCATCATGGAGTTCTTGTGAACTTCAAGGGTTGGCTTCATTCCACCAAGAACAACTTAGATCTGAAGGATTTCCACATGAATAATCAATGTTTTTGCATAGATCTACACATATTCATGGTTAAAAGGATTGAAAGGAGGTTTTCCAACTTTCTTTCAACTCTTTTACACTCAATGCACTCAAAACCGATAGAATCAGAGCTCGTTCCGATCTTCTACTCTTTCTTAGTGATGTGTTAGTTCAAGATCTGGATTCTATCCACGAGACAACTGATTTCAGGTTAAACACAAACAACCGTCTCGAACAGTGAACTGGTCGGACTAGGGTGGTTCCGGTTCGATCGGGTCACTTGGGTCAAGATGGGTTTTCTGTTGTTTAAGCATGTTATCTTACCGTCTCGATCAAAACTGCAAAGCTTTCAAAACAATCAAGTGTCAGAGACGATCAGGTCATTGGGACGGATTGCCGTCCGATCGGATTGCCTTCCGATCGGAAAACCATCCGATCGGCTTGCACTTGATTTCACGCTTAAACAATTTTTCAAAGTTTCAAAGGACTGGACGTCGAACGGATTGCCATCCGATCGAATGACCATCCGATCATGTGACGTTTGGGACTTGGGTACTTGATCAATTTCAAAGAACAGTAGTTCCAACGGATTGCTATCCGATCGGATTGCCATCCGATCGAGTGATAATCCTGCTGTGAACTTGTTCTCACTAAGTGTCCTGCCATTCAGATTGCTATCCGATCGGACTGCCGTCCGATCGATCGACCTGAAGGGTAGAGATACTTCTCTATTTTCAAAATGCTACAACGAAAACTTCAAAGGACAAAGCATCATACATAAACACATCCTTACCAAATAAGATGTCAATCCAATCGATTGGCCATCCGATCGGACGGCCATCCGATCGGATTCATCCGATATTTGGTCACCTTTCATCATTTTACGCACCGCTCTTCGCTTATGCTATCATTAACTGTTCAGGCTGATCATTCTAGCGCTCTCTTCAATCCATTTTCCATCGCTATGAGTATACTCGATCCCTTTTTGTTTTATGCACTTTTGGGTGTTACATACGTTACTTATTCTAAATCACATCGAACACACAACGCAAACACTATTTATACGCTAACCGCTATTGCATGTAATACGTGACTCGATGAATGCCTGTTTGTTATGTTTACAAATTGATTGCTGTCTACCTGCCTTAGCAACGATAGTACTATTGTTTGGACTCAGCACCTGTTCGCTCAGGGGTTGTTAACGACAATTACTTCACGTGTTCGCAGTGGTGAACATGTGATCCGCACTCACTACTTGCAGTCAAATCGCAGTCATTGGTATTGATAGGATCTTTGTCGATAACTTACATGCTTCACATTATACGTTGTACATGTTGGTTATGCGTAAACTATGTGACAGGTGCTTAGGATGCTGTGCTTTTATCTGCTTTTGTGGAATCAAGTAGGATGGGGTCTAGAAACAAAGACAATTTAGTATTTGAATCTGAGTTGTCGGAACATGTTTTGTTTTGAGAATATCTATGTCTGTAATAATTAGATTACTTAATGGGTTATGGTATGTGACATAATATTTAACTATTTGGTAATTTAGTCGTTATGGAGTTTCTCTTGACAATCTGTTTCGCTCAGTGCCATGCCCCGATGTTTCCGTCATCGGTTGGGGTGTGACAGAGACCTACCCCACCTCTATTGATTAACCTCCCAACCCGCTCAACTTAGGAAGCCACCGTAACCTCTTTGTTTGTAGCTAGCGATACACTCAGGAAAAGAGTCGTTAAACGAGGCAAGGCCGAACCAATTATCTTTCTAAAAGCCAAGTGTTACACCGATCCCCACCACCACTTTAAGTCTATCTTTTATGTTGACGCCCAACTTGAAAAAATCTTCATCAATCTTGCAAGTATATTTCCACACCCCAGAGATGGAGTTATCAATAGGGATGAGTTTGTTGTACCTTTTAGACTTATGAAGCGCATCAATATGTACTACCAGTCAATCAGTTATCCTTTTTAAATACATATATTTGAAGAAAAATAATCAGTTAGTAAATAGTAATTAAGATCTGTAGAGGTAGGATCATATACAAACCTTTTTTTTTAAACTGTGAGAACCACTAGTTGTTGCCATATGAATGATTTAATGACTAAGTTTTAGGGGTATTGTTGTAATAGCCATAATGTTTTGTTTTAATAATTCTTATATTTATGCTTTAGGTTATGTTCCTCTCGTTTAATAAATCAGATCATACATTTTTTGTTTAAAAAAAGAATGATCATCAACAAATTGAAATCAAATATGCTTTTGCAATCATCAATTTCAAGAAAACAATTTTAAATTACTTATTTCAAACCTTTCATTATACTTTTTTTTTTGAAATCAATGAAACATATTACAGTATCATCCCCTAAAATCGTTTTATGAAATCCATTTTAGCCAAAAGCATTTAGATTTCATTAAAAATCATATTATGCTTGAAGGAGAACAAGAACCTAATATAGTTGATGTGCTGATTACATATACATAGTTGTGCTAATTAAGAAAATATATTTGTTTTTTTAATTGATGTGTTGATTATACATGTATATTTACAATTTATGCTAACAAACATAATCAACAATTTTAGTTGATTAGAATAAACCGAACCAACACAAACATGTTCAAAATTAACACAAACAATATTAGCACATACAAAATCATCACAAAACAAGTTTGAAAGTAGCACTGACATAACCAGCACAAATAGTTTTAAGTGCTACTTTAGTACTTTTTAAAAATGTCATTTTAAAAAAAAATATAGCAATATTATACTCATATTAAAGATAAAAAATGCTTAATTTTATGGTGTATTTTTTAGAAAAATAATAAAGTATATAAAAGTTATTTTATATTTAAAGATATTGGTGGAACTAGCTGAAAAAGTAAACATAACAAAATTTTAGTTTTAATCTTTTTATTTATTTAAATTAATAAAATTACTAAAATACCCTTAAAAATTACTAATTGACACAATTAATAGTAAGGGTTGATATGTAATCGATAACATCCATTGACAAAATATTTAGATGGTCTAAATCTGTTCTTAATGTTTTTATAATTAGCATGGTTGTGTATATCTGAACTCAAGATTTATATGTATTTCATTTCGGTCACTTAATTTTCAACAATTTTGACACTTATAAAAAATTCACAATAATAGAACACTATTGGAACCTAAGCGGTTTAGTGTCAGAAAACAATTGTGAGTAACTTTAATAAAATAATAAACAAACTTGGGAATCATTAGAAAAAGGTATGATTTGAATTTGATGAAAAACATTTCTTTTAACGGTAAGGAATGATGTGTCAACCATCGTGACATCAGGTGTTGTGGCCAAGGTCGACTACTCGACCACCATTAGCCCCTTGGCTCTCCTAGATGCGCGGAAACCCGACCTCCACCCGGCCGAAGGCACGACAGTGGAATAATCGGTAAAACCTCGCCTCACATCCAAGACGAACTGACATCACCTGTATTCGCCCTTCACCTGGATCTCGCAGAACAGGGGCGGACCTACCTGTTGGTGCACTTGTGTCTGTACTTTGTCTGTATTTCGTCATGATACAAAACGATGTCTTTAATGTAAGGTTGATGTAAGTTTGACCAAGTCAACCATCCTCCTGGTTTGACTTGACCAAACAGTTAGAAAAAGGTTGTAAGCTGGTTGTGTCGAAGGATGTGTAATCGAAGGATTGTTTTATATCCTTCGATGATGAGCTCGAAGGATAGACCACGAAGGATATCATCCTTCGTGGTGTATGTGATCTTTCGATGGGCTTTCTGGTCGACAGATGATCTTTCGATCAATCTGTCTGATCCTTCGACCAGACCTGCTGTGTCGGGTATTTATACCCATGTAGTGTGTTGTGTGAAGTAGAGACACTTAGAGAGAGACAAGAGACAGATAGATACACTCGAGAGATAGGGAGAGCATTCTGTCAAGAACACACACACACATTAGAGAGTTTGCAATACAGATTTGTAAACCTTGAGCTTGTAACCGGAACCTTTCATACGCATTAATACAAGTGGTGTTAATCGTTGAACCTTGTGTGTTTTGTGTTTATGCTTGTCTCAACTCGGTTGCACTCTAGCTTGGATTCCGCACTTGCTAGTGTGTTAATATAACAAGGATAAGGTTTGACCTCATCCGAAGAGGGACCTACAAGTGGTATCAGAGCCTTGGCTCTTTTCCTTGTTAAAACCGAGTGTTTTAGAGTGTTTCGGGTTTTTGAAGTTTATATTTTCTGAAATTTTCTGTTTTAAAACTTCGAAAATCATTGCATGTTGCTGAAAGTTGTTATAAAAACCGGTTTATTCTTCATTTTCACATTGTTAAAAGTTGGTTTTTATTGAAGTTTCGGCCAAAACTCGTGTTTGGCAGTGTCGGTTTTCTGGAAAATTCAAATTTTCTGGGTTTGTTCTTGGTATCTTCATCAAATTTTCAAGTGTTCTTCAAAACTTTTATGTATTTTGATCTTGTTTGACTATTTTCGAAAGTTGTTTGCTTTGGGAAGGTACCCAAATCTGTTTTGGCAGAAAAGAAGGGTCTGAACATACCTTCTGCCGAAAGTTGTGCACCAACCCGTCACCTTTCTCACCAACCTGTCAACTTTGTGTCAGTTGTGTCAGTTGCAATCGAAGGATATCTTTCGACATCGAAAGATCATCTTACGATCAAGGAAGGCTCGATAGATAATCATCTTTCGACCCATCATTCGAAGTCAGAGACATATCCTTCGATCAAGGGAATCTTTTCGAAAGATAGTTATTCGAAAGATAAGGATATATATTCGAAAGATAAGGATCTGTCAAACTGTGAATCTTTCGAGTTAGTGAATCTTTCGAAACCATTGTTCGAGACTCAACAGTGATCTTTCGAACACTGTTGATCCTTCGAACAAGTGTCTGTTTTTCGAACCTGTGTGCATCTTTCGATCCTAATCTGTTTAAGCTTAACAGTTTGTGTTTTTCAGGACTTTCGATCAAGGATCCTTCGGCTGTTTGATTATCATTCGAAATTTTAATATAGTTTGTGAAAATTAATTTTAAATCAATTTTCACTTAATATATTAATTTTTATAAAATGGGAACAAACGATCAGTGGGATCCAACCGCGTGGACTCTAACATCTTCACGATCATCAGTTACACAACCTGAGCCAGAATTCGACAAATCTGCATGGATGCGAGCTATTGCCCCAACTCAAGCTGCAATGATAACTGCAAATCAATGGGCATTGGTCACAAATCAACACAGCAGCATTCAATCTATGATGCAGAACGACATTGAAACTGGTACAAGCACAAAACCGCCAAAGCTGAATCACATCAATGATTGGGGATGGTGGAAAGAAAGGTTGAGAACTTATGTTCAGGGGCAAGGTCAAGATCTATGGATGTGTTTCTTCACTCCATTTGAAAACGAGTTGGAAGTTGCAGGATCAAATCCAGAAACTTACAGCACTTTGTCCGATGTAGATAAGAAGAAGATTGAGTTAGAAAAGAAAGCATTCATGATTCTCACACAAGCTCTTAACAGAGACATTTACCACCAGTTTGTTTATTGCACTACTACTAAAAGCTTGTGGGATATGCTCACGTTAAGATGTGAAGGAAATGCTCAATCAAGAAAGATCAAGCAAGATTTGCTGAAGAAAGAATTTGAAGGATTTACGTGTATGGAGAATGAGACTTTGGCAGATTTATCTACAAGGTTTCATCACTTGTTGAGCGAGATGTTTGCTTTTAAAGTCAATGCCACTCCACAAGAAATGACGAAGAGATTTGCTGATAGCTTACCAGCAAAGTGGAGCAGTTATCTTGAAATCCTTAAAGAAAATGGTGTTTTAGACACAATCACCGTTTATGATTTAATTCAAAAATTGGAGAACAAGGATGTAGAAGAAAAACTGAAGGCAAAAAGAACACTAACTCCTCAAAGTCCAGAGATGTATTTTGGGATTGCAGGAGGCATCAGTGGAGAAAAACCAGCATCTCAACACGCGAAGCTTCAAACAGCTTTCGTCTCAAACACTGGACCATCAACAACAGATCAGTTTGATCCTTCAGCATACTTGATGTATCCAAGACAAGATGTAAAACCGACAGCTCCTCAGCAACAACCGCAACAACAAGGGTTTTATGGAAGCTCTTCAAACTTTCAAGCCACTTCCAATCCAAACACAGTCAGATTAGACACTTCCAACTTTTCCAAAGTCAGTGTCGAAATAGCCAAGGAGCATATGGAGATGTTGAATACCTTGGTTAGTGCTTATTGTGGATTGATCGCAGGTCAGATTTGAAATATCAATCTAACTAATGAAGATTATCAGCAAGTGGATAGAGATGAGTTTGAAATGATGGATATTAAATGGGCTCTTGCTAGTGCAATTCGAAGAGCAAAGGAGTTTATGGAAAGGACCGGGAGAACCAACTTGGAAAGCAAGAAAGACACCAAGTATGGGTTCGACAAGCAAGCTGTGACCTGCTTTAACTGTGGTGAACGCGGTCATTTCAAAAGGGAATGCACAAGACCAGCTCAGCATGGAAACCAAAATCCCTTCAGAAATCAAGGCAACCAGCAGAACCAGAACAGGAACAATGTTCGTACGTTGGTACCTGTCAACAACCAAAGCCAACCAGGGTCATCAAATGCCAACCGGGGACTCGTGGTTCAAATAGATGAAGGTTGTGATTGGTCGCTTCAGCTTGGAGAAGGAGGAAATGGTGGAACAGCATGTTATGCTAAGGTGACTGAGAAGGTTGTAGAACCCGCGTCTGCTGGTGAATCTTCGGAAGATGAAGATAGTTCGGGTTATAGTGGGAGCATGGATGGGGAATCACTTGATGCTGGTGATTTATCAAGTGATGCTTTAGATTTGAAGGTTGATGAACTTTTGGCTGAAGCTGAAGTATTATGCAAGAGGAGATCTATTCTCTGCCAGAAATCTGCTGGAACTTCCGAGAAGCTTGCTAAGTTCTTCTCTGAAGATGGATCTTTTTCTTTCCATTCAGCCTTTACGGCTAATGTCGACAGTTCATCAGGTCAGGTAAGTGTCGATGAACCCACTGTAGTTAGCTGTGAAAATTGTGATAGTTTAAAGGTTAAATATGCTGAACAGGAAAGTAAATTTGAAGTCACACACAAACACAATCAAGAATTGATTGTTGATCTTTCTAAAGCAACTGAAGCTAACTTGTTTTTAACCAGAAATGAAAAGGAGTTTAAAGCAACAATTGCGTCATTAAAACATGATGTTTCTGAATTACAAAGGGCTGTTTTAAGAAAACAACATGTTAACAATGATTTAATCGACACAATTGAAAAGCAAATGGTAGAGTTAGCAACAGCTAGATGTGAATGTGAGACAATTAAGCAGAAATTGGAAAGCTATTCCAATTCCCGCTATGTTTTGGATCACATTATTGACGTTCAGAAGAAAAAGGGGGATAGGAAGTGTAATGGATTCAAATCATGTCCTCCCCCAATGAATCACAATTACTCCAAATTGCCTGATGACGAGGATATGCCCCGTTTTGAACCTACTGTGCCACTCAATCTAGATGATTTTGCAGCAGGCCTCGGGTTCACAACTGGTACATCATCCTCAAGTCAATCTGAGTCTGAGAATGTGACAGATTCATCGTGTGTTAAGGAACAGAGTCCTCCCACTGTTGAGGATACTGATTCTTCGGATGATGAATCTGATTCATCGGATGATGAGTCTGTAGAAATTGTGAATCAACAGTCTAACTCGGTTACAACAGATATTCCAATTGAGAATCACATCTTATGTGATCCACCAGTGGAACCGAGTAAGACTGAAATGTCAAAAGCAATGGAGTCCCTTGTTTCGAGAAGTGAAGGGAATAACTTGTTGTACACGCTCAAAGGAGATGACAAAATCTACTCTAACAAAGATTTTCCAATTAAAAATGTAAATCAAGATTTAATTGAGCAAATTTTTGAAGGTTGTATTGATAAGTTTTTGGGAAACAAAAGTGGCAAAGTCACCGTCACTCAATGTGATCCAATTCCGTGTGAACAAATTAGAAAACAATACGGAAACCAAAAACAACAAATTGAGCGAAAACAACAAGTCAACTCCGGAAAGGGTAAGGTACAGGGAAAGAAGGCTCAGAACAAGAATGTTCAAGCACCTAAAGTTCAGCAGCAAAAGGTGCAAAACAAAAGAGCTCCTGTTAAGAAGCGAGAACCGAAAGTGAACTTTGTTGGATCCAAGGGTACAGACAAACTTGAAACATTTCAGGATAAATCTAACATTGATTTTGTAAAACAAGTTAGAATTTTAAAACGAAATGATCAGAATAATTACACCCAACATACAAATGGATGTGATTTAGGTCCAAGTACATCTAGATCACAAAGTTCATTGTCTGGTTCTCCGTCTGGTCATCAACATGTTTCTCCGAGGTTTGTAGAGCGGAGAATGTGTTTTGAGTGTGGCACAATTGGGCATATTGTAAGATACTGCCCATACCTGCAAAAGTTGAAGGCTCCCCAAGAAAACAATTACCAAAAACGATCAGTTTCCCCGAAACAAGACCCGCGTGTCTTGAAAGAAAGGGAAAAGAAGTTGAAACAAAAGAATCAAAAGGTAATTGAAAAAGCCTTAAACGCAGAGGTGAAAGAAGAAAAACCTGTTCAAGCAAAACCTAAAATGGAAAAACCAGTAAATGCAAAAACAATTAATACAAATACTGGTAAAAGACAAACAGCTTGGAAACCAAAACAGGTAATTCAGTCAGGGGGAGCACCGCAGGTTCTTTTTCCTAATCATCAGGAGATTGAGATCACCTTCCTTGATGATCAAGGACGACCCAAGTCCACAAAGGCTTGGGTCCCACTCTCCGTCTAATCTTTGAATGAGTGTGTAGGATATTCCAGGAGGAACTTTCAATAGTCATAAGATTGTTGATAGTGGAGTGTCCATGCACAAAATAGGCGACAGAAGAAATTGTTGCCTTTGATGGAGAGAAGAAAAGAAAAGGAAAAGAGAAGACAGAAGTGTCTGTTGAAAGAGTTTGAAAAGCTTCGACAAAAATGCAAATCATTCCAAAGTTTGATTGTTAAAGGCTGTGATCGGGTCCCCGGGATAGATTCCAATCAAAATGTACGCACCTGCAGCACGTTTGAAGTTCAAAATCAACAAGATGAACGTGCAGTGTACATTTCTTCGCGGTGTGATTGAAGAAAATGTGTTTGTTGAACAAACTAACCGGGTGTGCGGATGCCTTGGCATGGGTTGAACAACCGCACACTACTTCTGAAAGAGAAAGATTAAGACCTTCGCTGGTGAAATGTGGAAGACCAGCCGGACCCAAAGGTTTATGATCTTGTTGCTGTCAAGAGACGTCTCAGTAGCTACAAAGAATCGACTTTGAAATCCACACCGGGTGGATATCCAATTTGGGAGAGCACTCAGATCCTTGCAATGCACGAAGCAGTTGCAGGATACGGTTTTAAATTTCTAATCTCTCTTTCACTTGTCGATATTTAAGCTGCTTTATGAATTATTATCCTCTCACAGCACTCTTTGGCCAGACAATGTTGTCATGGTCCGCACCGCTTACCGAAGTGCCAACTGATTTTTCCAAAATTTGATAAATCTTTTCAGATTAAAACTTAATTTTAGTAAACGGCATTGAGGTAAAACATGAGTTAACCAACATCGGAAAGTCATTTTTGTAAATACCTTTGTGTTTTTAAATTTTATTTTAGTTTATTGATTTTAGGGGGAGTAATTTCAAAATTTGAAAATCCAAAAACATCGAAAAATTTCAAAAGCACAAAAACATTAGAAAAACAAAAATGAGTTTCCTGGCGAGAAAAAGAGAAAATGATAGTACATCAGTGGTCTGTCTAAACCTCTTTAAACCTTAAATGAAAAACGATAAGCAGCTCTATATAAGATGTATCGGTAGGCTCACAATCATCTTAAAGTGTGCAGGGTGATATAAACTTAAATCCGACTGAAGACTGGGTGGGAACCATTCATTGGCATATGGTCTTGGTACCGAAATTTCGTTTGAGAGATTGCCGAGGTTCTGAGATATTCGGTCTTTATGCTGCTTATCATCTGGGTATCATGGTTGTATCTTTTACCGAAAAATAACGGGGACGCAAGTCTAGATCTTCCATGATACCATACATACGTGTACATATTGCATTCGACCTCAATAAGTGATAAACAATCACATGTCCCACAAAATAAGTGATAAAATATCACAAATTCTTTCCGGGAGTCAAGTTCGTCTCTCTGCTGTACGAAAGTACTGACCTGTTCACGGACTTGCTCCTGTGCCCTTCATGCATCGAAATTCAAGTTCCTCATCAATAAGTGATTCTATCACATAGGGCTTGTTTTCAAATCAAAATAAGTGAGAATCTCACATCCTATACGGTCAAACAGATGATAATCGGTATACTCACCGGTAAGATGAACCCTCGTGCATACCTTGATACGGGAATGTGTCGTGATGTGGATGAACACCGGTCGGTAAGTATAAATAATACCTTAACGTATCCCCTCGCCATGATTACAAATGATAAGTTGAGCTTAAGTGGACAACAATACCGATAATTGTTATAGGATGCTTATCTAAAATGTTAACTAAAAGAACAACAAGAGCGTTTTGGCTTGACCGTACACTGATATGATTCTCTTACCCTCGAAACTCGAAAAAAAAAAGAGAATGTCTGTAGATATTTATTTACTGTTTTCTGTTTATGCATCTTTGTATATATTTATTTATTGCTTTCCATCTTTACATTTGAAAAATGAAAATTTCAAAAAGATTTTAGGTGTGTTTTAATATAAACTTTATAAAATCCGAAAAGATTTTGCTTCTAGTTTATTTTTGATTGACTGATGTTGGAACTCGAGTCTATCCTTCCCAAGATCCTGATTATAAGCTGGAAAACAATTGCATCTTCATAAACAGTCGAAGTTAACGAGTTTTGAAAGTTAAAGGATTAAAATGAATATTTTTCTAAACTTTCAAACTGCTGTTGGTTGGTGTTTGATTGAGATTTGATCTCATATGTGTCGTTAGTTTAAATGTTAACTATATTCCAAGCGGTTGTTCTCATTATGCGTTTAGCTTTCTTGCATGTGCAGATGCTAAAGGCGAGGAGAACATGTTCGATGAAAAGCTTTGGAATGAAGACACGAAGTGGAGGCACTCAAAGGATAAAATGATCGAGTTGCCGCTGTCCCTTCATCAACACCACAAGGATCTGAAGAATTGACAAGTCAAAAGATTCACGAGCATGACTCAATGGAGAGCTCAATCTAAGGGGGAGTTTGTCAACACACTTTCTACATGAAACGGGGAGTTTGTTGATACACTTTCTGCTTACGACGCGTGAAAACTTTGAAGATCCTCCGACATGAAAGACATAGAAGACGAACCATCACGAGTAGCGTCCAAGGGGGAGTTTGTTGATGCACTTTGTGTGGACGCGACTCGGCTCGGTTCAACTCGGCCTTGAAGACTTGAAGACACGAAGATCGAGACAAAGTTACAGCCAAGGGGGAGTTTGTTGGTGCACTTGTGTCTGTACTTTGTCTGTATTTCGTCATGATACAAAACGATGTCTTTAATGTAAGGTTGATGTAAGTTTGACCAAGTCAACCATCCTCCTGGTTTGACTTGACCAAACAGTTAGAAAAAGGTTGTAAGCTGGTTGTGTCGAAGGATGTGTAATCGAAGGATTGTTTTATATCCTTCGATGATGAGCTCGAAGGATAGACCACGAAGGATAGACCACGAAGGATATCATCCTTCGTGGTGTATGTGATCTTTCGATGGGCTTTCTGGTCGACAGATGATCTTTCGATCAATCTGTCTGATCCTTCGACCAGACCTGCTGTGTCGGGTATTTATACCCATGTAGTGTGTTGTGTGAAGTAGAGACACTTAGAGAGAGACAAGAGACAGATAGATACACTCGAGAGATAGGGAGAGCATTCTGTCAAGAACACACACACACATTAGAGAGTTTGCAATACAGATTTGTAAACCTTGAGCTTGTAACCGGAACCTTTCATACGCATTAATACAAGTGGTGTTAATCGTTGAACCTTGTGTGTTTTGTGTTTATGCTTGTCTCAACTCGGTTGCACTCTAGCTTGGATTCCGCACTTGCTAGTGTGTTTATATAACAAGGATAAGGTTTGACCTCATCCGAAGAGGGACCTACACTACCCACACCCGTGGGCGGGCGGCCGCACCCCTTGAAAAAAATTACTGTTAAATTTCCGGTAAAATCCCGACCGCACCCCATGAAATTTTACATCACCCCCTATGAAATAGCGAATAGTGAAGCAAAGAGCATCTGAATTAAAAGAAAAAAATATAACAATGGTGTTGATCAGAAAACTTTTCCGGCAGTTCAAGTTTGCAGCAAATATTGGAGAAGATGAGTATTATAATAGGTGTAGTTCAGTAAATTAATAAATTAACTAAAATTGTTTAAAAGTAGTTTGACACACCACATGCAACTTTCTATTCAAATTCTCCAAATTTGATTCAATTTTTACAGTATTCTTTTCTTAAACTTGTCATATATCTCGAAATATAAAAAGATAGACACCATTATATATATATTTTTTGAATGATCATGAATAGTAATTTTAAATTCAAAATAAATAATATATATATTTTTTAATATTTTATTATTTTAATATTATAATACCTTATTATTATATTTACTTTTAACATATTTCTTTTTTTTTAAACCATATTCTCTTTTTTCATTTACTTTTTTTGTTTTTCAAAATTTTTAATGATATTGTCTTTATCAATTAATTTAATATTTTTTTTAATAATTGTCGTTTGTTAATTAAAAAGAAACTTAAGTATGCAATTGTGTTTATACAAGTGTTGTTGAAGGACCATGAATAGTAATTTTAAATTTAAACTGATATATAGTTTTTTTAATATTTTATTATTTTAATATTATAATACCTTATTATTATATTTACTTTTAATATTTTTATTTTATTTTATTTTTTTAAACCATATTACCTTTTTTCATTTACTTTTTTTGTTTTTCATAATTTTTAATGATATTGTCTTTATCAATTAATTTAATATTTTTTAATAATTGTCGTTTGTTAATTAAAAAGAAACTTAAGTATGCAATTGTGTTTATACAAGTGTTGTTAAATATGAAGTTGTATTCAAACTAGAGTATTTATTTGGTATCGTTTTACGGTACGATAATAAACTAAACCAATTCTACCGTTTGGCTTTCGAACCAACATTCTTCATTTTCAAATATCGTTTGTTTAACATTATCATTTAATCCGTTTTGCCGCAACGCGCGACGCTAATAAAAACTAGTTTGTTTAAATAAAGTGAGTTAATTTAACTATTGTTTAGTTAATTAAAGTATTCAGGCTTATGTCATCTACATCATAACCTTATGGTTTCTATTTTACTGGATATTGCACTTCTATTGTGAATTTGGGATATTTAATACTAATAAAATAAATAAAATAATCATTTATTTTACTAATTGTTGCACTTCTATTGGGACTTTCAAATGAAGATTGACATATTCTTTTAACGCGTTTGAAATTTAATTTAGTTTTATTCTTTTGTCATATGATCTGACCCGACTTGATCTGACCTAACCTAAATCGGGTCGAAACCTTTTTTATATTTAGCATAGACAACCATTAAAATTTTCGCCCCCCCCCCCCCCCCCCCATGAAAATGAACTTCTGGGTCCCCACTGTCGCAGAATATAATAAGGAGAGTGAAAGTCGAACCTGAGTTACAAGGAACACCAAGTATTTCTCCAACTACTCTACCACTACTTCATTGGCGATGAAATACCTAACAAATTTGGTTATTATTGAGTTCATGAGTCTGAAATATAGCATCAAGATTCTACTTTTTCAGCTTTATTTTTTCGTCTTTAATTAATATAAAATGATTACTGCGATAGATATTATATAAAAGAACAATTAGAGTTCCCTTCGTATGGTTCGATTCACACTTTTAAATTATTCTTGGAAGTGGGAACAAGAAATAGAGGAACAATGCTTTAGCACTTTAAATTATTACTTGTATTATAGTTTAAGTTGAAGTTAACAGAAAGCTTCTAATTTAATATCAGTAAATTAACTATATATAATAACAAATTTGGTAATGTTTATTTGAGAATTTGAACTAGTGATATCAAATCAACAATAATTAAAATATTTTTTTAATATACATAAGGAATAATAGGTTTGTATTTTAATATAAATCAGAAAAGTTTTCTTTTTAGATACAAGTGTTTTATTAATGCTAAGCAATGTCTTGCATACAATCAGAATAACACCTAGCAATTTATATCAATACAAACATTGTATTTACGGAGGAAAATTCAACTTAATATTGTGATATAAAGCTTGAGTATTCGAACAATCCATCCATAGAAAGTTTTTATGTTCATATAGAATAAAGAGTATAAACAAAGTTTAAATATTCAAATTAATCACAGTTAATTATTATCTAATGTGTCATCTCAAACTAAGGTCGCAAGCGACGAGATGCATATGTTGCATCAAGAGGAATGGAAGGATTTGTGTAAATTGGTGACCAATTTTTATCCAAAGATACCCCAACACTATGTCTTCCTTGATTCTTGTAATGCTGACCGTTCTATTCTTGAAAATGGCTTCATTTCGCGCACGCCAAATACACCAAACCGCAATAAGCATTACCGCTTGAATCCCTTTTTTTTCTCCACCTTCAAGTAACTATGGTGGTTTATAACGTCTCTCAACGAGAAGGCGTAAATACTTGGAATGTTGCACCACTCACTAATAAATTGCCAAATCATCGTTGCTATGCAGCAAGGGGAAATTAAATGAGTATTTATTTTTTTGGGTATCCAACTATTCCATTTCCAAATGTAAGGCTTTGTCACCTGTTTTGCGTCAAGCATATATTTTTTCATGGATGCTACCGTAAATATCCCCGTATCGTCCCCCATCCATTTCCAACGATCCTTTTCATTCGTAATTTTCACCTGCTCCAGAATGTTCATAAGGACCACCAACTCATCTTTTTCTTTTTGATAAAAACTTAACTTCTTCCATCTCTATTTCCACGTAGCATGTTGATTCACCATCTCATAGCAAGCCACCATCAGCACCCCTTTTTCTTTTTCTAGAGCAAACAATTCTAGGCACACCTTTTTCAATGGCTCATTTGTGATCCAAGTGTCAATCCATAATCGAATGCAATTTCCTTTTCCCACCACACCTTCTATTATATTCCCCGGCCTTATATTGTACTTATTCAATTGGTTTTCGATCTTCACAATTGACTTCCACGTACCTGAAATAGAAGACGCCATCGGCATAAATAAGTTAATTGAGTGTTTAGAATTAAAAAGAATTGGATTTTGGAGGTTTTGGGTTGTAATTTAAAAAGCCAACACACAAAGTTTTACTTTGTATGCTGGATAAATATTAATGTTGACCCAAGGCACACCAAGTAGCTCGGCTGCAACACATTGCTCTATCTTTTGTGTTTGGTTTTGTAGTGGGCTACATACGTGGGAGGCCTGTGGAGAAGCCAGCTGGGACCAACAAGCCCCCCACGCCCCAACACCGCCCTCACGAGCCTAGGCTCATTGTAATCGTGGAAGTTGGAACTAGGGATGGCAATGGACCGGGTATGTCTAATCCCACACCCAAACCTGGTTGTATATTCTTCTTTCATACTCGGTCCATTATCCGTCGGGTTTTTGGCGGGTATTTACCCGTCGGGTATCAGGTAACCCGTTGCGATTTTCATATGTATATATACATATTATTTTTCTTTGTAATTTTATGTTTTAAAATTTTTTATAATATATAAATTTATAATACATAACATACATATCATCATCACCATAATAGTATTGGATATATTTAAAAATGTAAGTATATTATATTATAAATCTCAAAAAATAATTTTCCTTGTGTTTCATTGGATACAAATAATGCCATCAAAATATATATTTAAAATGAAAAGTTTATAAAGCTACAAGAATGGAACATTACTAAACTATAGTTAAAGGAAAATCAATATAAAACTTAAAAGTTTTCGGGTAAACGGGTATATAATTTCGGATATTCGTGTCGGATATCATATAATCCCATATCCGTTCCATACCCGCGGAATATATTGTTTTCCATACTTATACCCGGCCCAATACCCATCCCAAATGCTTCGAGTATTTTTACCATCCCCTACTTGGAATCAATCCCATAACATGCATAGCACCCATTCTAAGTCATACCGATTAAGATACATGATTTATATATAAGTAGTACAATATCAAGTACAACACAAACACACAAGCGTGATATGTTACAATTCATTAATTATAAATATTTAAATGATCAATATTTTATATAGTTAGGTCAGTGGGTCCACATACTATATAACACCCAAATAATTTATGATATAAAATAAACTATATATATGTCCCCACTACAATTAGTTCTTCCATGCCACTTGACTCTCATATCTACACTCACCCAAATTAATTCATCACAATCTCTCCTATGAACAAAAGGAATGTGTGTATTCATATATCACAATCTCCATCTCTCTCTCATTAATTTCATCTAATCCCAACCACAAATCCATTTTATTGAATACTTCAAAAACAACAAAAAAACAAAGATGAATACTTTAAAAGAAATACAAGGTAAAATGTCTCATGACTCTCATTACATGTTTACATATTGTAAACAACAAAGAAGCTCGGTATGGGTTCCCGGGCCAATCATAGTTGGCGCGGGACCATCCGGGCTGGCAGTAGCCGCTTGTCTAAAAAACCAAGGCGTCCCTAGTGTAGTTATCGAACGATCAAACTGTATAGCGTCGCTTTGGCAGCTCAAAACCTATGACCGCCTCCGGCTACACCTTCCCAAAAAGTTTTGTGAATTGCCACTTATGCCCTTCCCGGAGGATTATCCGACGTACCCGAATAAACAACAGTTTGTGGAGTATTTGGAGGCGTATGCAAAGCGGTTTGGGATCAATCCGGTTTTGAATTCGAGGGTGGAGAGGGCTGAGTATGACGAGAGTGTAGGGATGTGGAGAGTGTGGAGTGTAGGGGTGAAAGGGGAGGTGGTGGAGTATGTTTGTAGGTGGTTAGTGGTGGCGACCGGAGAGAATGCGGAGGAGGTGGTGCCGGAGATTGAAGGGATGGTTGAGTTTGGTGGTGAGGTGAAGCATACATCAGAGTATAAAAATGGAAGTGTGTATAAAGGGAAGAAAGTGTTGGTGGTGGGTTGTGGGAACTCAGGAATGGAAGTGTGTTTGGATCTTTGCAATCACAATGCTAAGTCTTCACTTGTTGTTAGGGATGCTGTGAGTATTTTGTTTCCCTCTTAAACTATTCATAAATTTCTATTCTAACTTGTGTCAAATAGTTGTCTTTAATAATTATAAGAGTTAAATGTGATTTTAGTCCCTGTGATTTGGGTTATTTTACCAGTTTAGTTCAAAGATTTTATTTTTCTCATGTGTGTCCAAAATGTTTCACCGTTGCTATTTTAGTCCACTAGGTTAACTTCATCAATTTTTTCTGTTAACGAGAAGGGCAATTCGGATATTTTATATGTAATTCTGTTAACTAGAAGGACAATTCGGCCATATAAAATGACCGAATTGCCCTTATTGTTAACTGAAAAAATGGATGAAGTTAACTTAGTGGACTAAAATGACAACGGTGAAACCTCTTTGGACTCACAGGCAAAAAATGAAACATTTGGACTAAATTGACAAAATAGCCCAAACCTAAGGGACTATAATGGCATTTAACTCTAATTATAAATTAAAACTTTATCTAAATTAATATAAAATGTAATAATAAACAAGTTATTTTAAGTCTTTTACTAAAGTCAGTAAAAGTGTTTGTGTTCCCTACTTCCCTTAACTTTCATTAAGTGTTTGATTCTAGCTATTTGTGACTGTTTAACTTTTTAAAATTAGATGAGTAAATTAAAACATATATAAATCTTGGTTATTAATAGGTGATATTTTTTTCAGATTAACTTAAAGTATGAGATAATAGTGAATAAATTTGCTAAATATAAGCCAAGTTTCATAACTGGTGAATTGTAAGTCAATACAGAAAGATAAAATCATTAAAAAGTACTCAAGATTCATATATTTTTATATACTCATTTAATTATAAAATTTTCTAACATCTATGAAAAATTTACATAGATCTGAAACACCTAATGAAAGTTGAGTGACAAGAAAAACATAAATTGTTTACTATTATGTAAAGTTAACTCTTAATCCAAACTATAATTTCTTGACAGATAATAAGTTCTACATGCAATGTGATCAATGACGATCATAATTTTCACTTTCATTGCCGAGGGTAACCTCACTCTAACGTAGAAGTAACTTCGTTTGTCCATAACTTTCATTTATTACTTTTCAAAACAATCTACCACATTCTGATTGCTTTTCTATCAGACTTGGATTGTTTTGGTAAACAAAGTGAAAGTTAGAAGTGTCATTCGTCATATTGCCGGTATATATTAGTGACATATGATTACAGTCTGAATTGTTAACATTCAGATTGCATTAAAAAACTTGAAAAAAAAAAAATCATCCAGCAAAACTGCTAGTATTCAGCCCATGAAATCCTGACTTCTAGGCCTGAAAAACAGCTGATCTTCACATCCCAGAACATTCATGTAGATGCTATGAAGTTGTTGTCAACTATCCAACAGTTTTAATCTCTAGGTTTCGGTTCACATTTGACAACTATAAATAAACAAATCATTTTCTAGGTTTTGGAATCAAATAAATACACAAATCATTTTCTAGGTTTTGGAATCAAATCCAACGTTTTTAATTCTATAATTTTTTAGACCCAGTGATTTACCTCAACAACGTATAGATCTTTTTTTGCATGTAATCTATTACTCTAATATTGTTGACTGTAGAGTAGAAAAACAATCTCGTAACTACTAGAAAAATATGCAAAACAGTCACTTTCTTGGTACTCACAAAAGGTTTACTTTTTAAAATATTTTAAGGGTTCATATTACAAGAAATAAAAGAAATTAATTAAGATTAAGATTAAGATTACGATTAAGATTAAGAGTGTATATATTTTTGATGTAGTGTAATAGTGTTTGTTTTTTTTACAAAAGTGATGAAACATTGGATGGTATTAGGTTTGAAAAAAAATTGTTGTTACAAAAGAAAAATAGAGGGTGTACCTTTATTAATAGAAATTTTTTGGTTGGGTAGTTAAATCATGAAACTTATTCATCAAAAGCAATGTGAAAGAAAGTTGATAAAATTATATTCTTAAATACAATATTCTTTAATACATGATGTGCATAGCCCTAGATGAAAGTGAAGTACCCCTCCATGAAAGGCAAAAAAAACTAGCCATAACAACAATTAATGGGGATGGTTAAATCGGACATCATTTCTCATATAACTTCTTAGACCATTATTGCTACTATCTTTACATGTGGTTTATCCGCTTTCGCGTCGGCGTGGCCAACTTCCTCCCACTGATAGCCCCTTTCTCTTCTCCCTCTTACAATTCTGCTCGAGGTTGCGTTTCCTCGCCACGTCAAACCCACCCCCTCTTTCTTCAACGTTAACTATAGATTTCTTCTTACTTATAGCGTTAGAGATGGTCTTATACATATTTTATTCGTCTTTTGCTTATCATTTTTTTCATATATATAAAAAGTCAATTTAATAAATGGTGGATGGTTAAATCGAAAATTAATCAGGTGCATGTCCTACCAAGAGATTTGTTGGGAAAATCGACTTTTGAGTTGTGCATGTGGTTGCTAAAGTGGCTACCGATGAGATTAGTTGACCGGTTTCTATTGTTCGTATCATGGCTAATACTCGGAAACACAGCTAGGTTTGGACTTGTCCGGCCGATGGTGGGACCACTCGAGCTCAAGGACATGTCGGGAAAGACTCCCGTGTTGGATGTCGGGGCCCTAGACAAGATTAAAACTGGCGAAATTGAGGTAAACATAGTTACTATTTGCGGATGTTTTGTTCCTAACTTTCAAGAATATTCGGAATACTATACTTTAACTAAAAATCACATTTTCCTAAATTTGTTTCTCAATTTTTAAAGATCCCCTACATAGGGGTGTTGTTTGGGGTTTTCCAAGTTGGGTTTTTCGGGTAATTGGCCTGGGAAAAGTGACCATATAACTGACCCATTTAAAGTGCGGGTTGGTCAGGTGTGGGTTTAGATGTAAAATGAAATAATTTTTTTTTTTTTTACAAAATATCGTCAAAAATCATGTTGCTACTAAAAAATATCATAAAAATTCAAACATCATTTGAGAATATGATATTATAATATTCCAAAGTATCCAAACTTAATGTTTCAAATACTAAAGACTACAAACCAAAACATATCTATAGAAAAAGACAATAAATGTTCGGGTTTCGGGTTGTTCGGGTCTTTGGCTAGGAAAAAGTGACCCGATTATCAAACCATAGAAGGTTTGGCTTGTTCGGGTTTTCATGTATTCTCTAATTCGGGTCGGGTTTCAGGTTTCGGATAAAAATGGACAACCCTACCCGTGCATCCTATTCCTTATATTTATCTATATTCAAGTAAATAATATCTCTGTATTTTTCAGTAATTTTGCACTACCGGTAGTAAACCATTTTGTGCATACCAAATTCACTAGTAAATTTTAAAAAGGCTCACTTACTTTTAATTTCGAGGATATCAATATGTTTAATTATGATATATTTTTTTTCTCAATTATATAAATATTTTTTTTTTGTCTTCATATTATTCTTATTGCAATAAGTCTGTACGTGTTTTAATGGCCGCAGATACATCCAAGCATCCGACGAATAGGGCATCACAGTGTAGAATTTGTGAATGGGGATATAATAAATTTTGATGCAATAATTTTTGCAACAGGATACAAAAGCAATGTACCCTCTTGGCTAAAGGTACTTTCCTTTTATAGAAAGTTAAAAATTATATAAAATGATTGTTTTTAGAGTGAATTTGAAGGATTGTCCTTTATCTTTATACCTATTTTCAGGCGTTGTCCTTTATGTTCAAAATTGACGAGTTTTGTCCTTTATGTTTTCACATCATACACGTTTTGTCCTTTAGTCCTAACCCAGTTAGTTTTTTCAGTTAAATTTGGTCATTTGTTTTGCACATGAGGGCATTTTTGTCAATTAAAAGGTTGCAGAAGCTTTGAGCTGTAAATCTGCCGTCGAACTTACCTTTGAATTGACAAAAATGCCCTCATGTACAAAGCATATGACCAAATTTAACTGAAAAAACTAACTGGGTTAGGCCTAAAGGACAAAACGTGTATGATATGAAAACATAAAGGACAAAACTCATCAATTTTGAACATAAAGGACAGCTCCTGAAAATGGTTATAAAGATAAAGGACAATACTTAAAATTCACTCTTGTTTTTATTTAGTTACAAAGTAATTTAAGATCATCCAAAGAGTTAAAAATTGTATAAAATGATTGTTTTTATGTGTAAGCAGTATACATGTTATTATGTGTAGGAGAAAGACATGTTTTCAGAGAAAGACGGGTATCCTCGAAGACCATTTCCTAACGGTTGGAAAGGTGCATGCGGGCTCTACGTCGTAGGGTTTACTAAACGCGGCTTGCTTGGTGCATCAGCAGATGCGAAAAGAATAGCAGAAGACATTGGCAAATGTTGGAAAGCAAATGCTAACCAGATCACAATGAAAAAGAGATGATTAAACTTGTTGCAATGCTAATTTTTTTAAAAAAATTAGGAGATATTATTCTAAAAAAATAGGTGGTATTATTTAGATTTTATATACTTGTTTACCATTTTGTTGATTCATGGTAACACACGTTCCACTGAACCAAAGTAAATGACACTTTTTTTTTTTTTTTTGCATATAAAGCAATTGCTTTAGCACATATCCATGCAAATGAGACCGCAATGATCTTGATAGTTTCAAGTGTGATAATTATATTTGTGTCATGCAAAATCCTAAATAACTTAGATAGCTAGGGTACGTAGGGTATCGAATCCACAAGGAACACGTGATTAGTATTACACATTCCATTTGAATAGTTATTGTAAAACTTAAAATGAGAACTTTAAGTTTTAACTGCAAGGCAAAGATTGTACTTAAAAAAGCTATCAGATTTAAGAAAAGCAACCCCCTCTTGGATTCAGGTTCTAAGTTTCACACAAAACTTGTTTAGTTAATTGAATACTGCATAGACATCGTCTTAGGATTAATCAGTTGAAGTGATAATTGAAGACATGTTTTTAATGATAACTCGTACAATCAAATTATCCAATTGTATCACTTGGTTACTAAACTGCTCACGATGTAAGGAAACCGAATGCGAATGATAAAAGACAGATAGTTGCAACATAGATAATTCGTTTAAATCAACCACATCAAGTTGTTCTATAATATTTAATAAAGAATAAATCCAAGATCACAATGAAAACAAGTTTTCATGTTTAACTTAAATGAGTCGTTCATCCGGAGAAGATCACAAGAAAATTAGTCTTGCGTATTCATAGGGTTTAACGCTGGCAACTCTATAATACTTTGACCCTTCTTGATTTGCGTGCAAAACAACAAAAGCTGTTCTTGTTCCGTATGCGGCTCCCCTTTGCGAATTGCCATAGAACTTCATTTTTTGTTGTCGAAAGTCACAAAGCCAAGAAGGTTGTCGTCAACCCATGGGACCCCCCTATTAGTTCCGTATACCCCCTTTTTGGTAGATATGATTCGCTCTTAGGTCTCCGTTTTGTTCCACCTAGAGTGTGGAGGGGATCCGAGGTGGCTCTAATGTGGACTCACTTTTGTAGATTTCCGGCGTCGATGGGCCGATGACCATCATTTAGGTCATGTAAAAAGCTAGTTAACCTAGGTGGCTACTGTAAGTCAGGTATCGTATCCACGATGAGCATGTGGTTAACATTACATGTTGTTTTGTCTTGTTATTTATTCTAAAACTTAATTTAAACTAGAATTGAGCTTTTAGATTAATTATGAAAATGTTTCTAAAAACAGATGGACTTCAAGTGGTTGCAAATGGCTATGAGAAAAATGATCAACTCTGGGTTTCAGATTTGACTAATTAACCTAGTTCAGACTAGTGGGAAGTCATTAAGGGTGATTCTATGCGTAATTTAATCAAGTGATAGTTACAGAACGGAATCAAAAGATTTCTATTCGCATAACCACCAATTTAACCATGCAAAACACGACCCAATATCAAACTGCTAATGATGTAAAGAAACCAAAATCGAGTGGTATTAAACCAATGTTTTCAACATAATCGAATCGTTTATATATTTAAAACCACAATTGAATTCAGACTTAACTAATGAATTAAATCCCAATCACCTATGTAAAAACCAAAATCAAAGTTACTCGTCTAAACCTTACACCCAAAGAAGATCACAAAAAGTTTAGCCCATTATAATAATAATGAAAACGAAGATTGTGACTGGGAGAGCCAAGGGGCTGGCAGCGGTCGAGTAATCAACCTTGGCCACAGCACTCGGTGTCACGGTTGTTGATACGTCGTTCTTTGCCGTTAAAAAAAAAACCATTTGACGCACAATATATTTAATTAGTTCCAACTTTCATACATCCGGCCCATTACAATTCTTTTCTTAATTGCATTTGCAATCTTTTGTTCTTCATTTATTTCGTTCCCTTCAATTCCATCACAAGCACCGTATTTGCTTTTTCATCTCATTCACTAATTAATTCAACTTGAATTAATATCATGACATCAAGTTTCATTTGTTTTCCATTTCTTTCGGCTCAAACTGCATTAATAAAAATCCTTTGTTTAACCACACTAATACTTTAGCCTATGAAAATACAAAAAAACATGATCAAGTATAAAAATCCTTTGTTTAACCACATTAATACTTGAGCCAACAAAAATACAAAAACTTGATCAAGTAATATTATACGATAATATTATTATTAATGTGGGGCTAGCTCACTTGGTAGCGCCTTTCATCTCTTAGTGGGAAGTCTTAAGCAAGAACTAGATTAGAATTTATTTGGTGTACTTTAGAAGTATGTAAAATTTGCCATTAAAAAAAAAAGTACGATAATATTATTACATCTAGTAATTAATTACGATCTGGTATAAGTTAGACTTTTTATCTCATGTTTAGGTTAACACAGTTGTCTTAGCGTGTTGTCATCTTAACCTACATTATAATAAAACCATAATCATATTATATGGTGTACTTTAGAAGTATGTAAAATTTGTCGTTCAAAAAAAAATGTACGATAATATTATTACATCTAGTAATTAATTACGATCTGGTATAAGTTAGACTTTTTATCTCATATTTAGGTTAACACAATTGTCTTAGCGTGTTGTCATCTTTACCTACATTCTAATAAAACTATAATCATATTATATATTATTAATGTATTTATTACATAATTAATACAAAATAGAGTGTACATAAAATGCACTAATTATGGACGTTGTGACCCCATCCATGGATAAGGATAAAACAACATTTTTCACTATTTCAATGGGAATACTGTGCTGGTGGGGCGTGGGGAAAGGCATGGTTCCAATCACACGTGAAGGGGCGAAGCGTTGGCGACATGGCGACGGTTCCAACGTGGATCCGATGTGGGGTTAAGGCGTGGTTTCAGTTGTAACACCCCGACCGTGTATGAAAACAACCCGCGGCGGAAACGTCGGGGGGTCACGTTACAAATTGTTCCACAACGCATGGTACAGAAAGTTTTGTTTTATTGAATTAGTGTAAATTACATTGTCTATGAGAATTCAAAACAAAACACAACAACTACAAATAACTTGTTCTTTATTTTAAGCAAACTAAGGCCCGAGTCCAGATCCTAAGTGTAGCATACTTGATCATGCGTTAGTACCTGAAACATATGTGAAAATAAAGTCAACATTGAATGCTGGTGAGTAACATAGTTTTTGTGGTCAAGACTCATGGCTTTGAGTGTTGAAAAATATTTAAGCAACTTCAAGAGTTGATATTTTAAATAAATCTTTGTGGCCATGAATCTTTGACAAAAAGTGTTTCTTTTATAAAACCATATGAGAAATCATTCTTAAAAGATAACAGTGAATGGTTAACTTAAAAACCATTTGTGTCTTTTGTAATAACCAACCAAATGACTTGTCTTGTATAAACCAACCAAATGACGTGTTTTGTATAAACCAAATGTTTTGAGTAAACAAAATGTCTTGTTTAAACAAAAATGTTTTGTCTTGTATAAAGCAATTATCTTTTTGTATAAAACAAGTGTGGTTTGTCGGCGAATGCATTCAAGCCTTGTTGACTGTTGGGCAAACCTTTAAAATAAAGGTTTGTCAAGTGTGTTACATAGTTTCTGTCATTCCCAGAGGAAACTTCCAAACAAACCTAGGAAGCGGGAATGAGGTTATCAATCCTATGGTACCATAACATACTACCGGTCGTCTTGACCAAAGTTAATGAATGTCTCATTGTCATGTTCAATGCACCATCAAGTTTCGTACAATGTAAGCATGTTGTGTGTATAAACCATACGTAAATAAGTTTTGTAAATGTGGAAAAATAATTTAGCCCATATGAATCACCCGAAAACATTTGAAAAACATAAAAGAGGGGAACTATGTACTCACTTAGATTGCGTAGACGTCTTGTTCAATTGTGTATGCAAAGCACAAGTGTTTCAAGTGTTTCCTAATTATGTCGGATAATTAAGGTTAGTGTGTATCGTGGCTTAAACGGAAGAACAGATAGAATGCCGTCTATTAACCAAACGAGCGAAGGATCTCGTATAGTATGGTTTGTTAAACCTTACATTCTGATTTTTGGAAGTGTCTAAAGGTGTTTTGACCCGTTACGACTTGTTAAAGTGGTTTACGCCACTTTAACGGGTCGTATGCATAACTACGGGTTCGGATAGTCGAATGAGTCCTCTGACGAGTCCGATATATCAGTACATGTTTGCTAATGCTGTATGATCAGTTTATAACTGAAAAACAATGATCATATATGTTTAAAACTATTTTATAAAGTTGACTCGTCATTTGACTAACCAAACGACATGACCATAAGGTATAATCTCAGAGGGTTATTCCTTATATTATTATGGTCATATAAATGGGCTTGGTCAGATCCTAATGTTGACCAAACGGGTCAGATTTGAAAGTCAAAGCAGAAGTCAAACTGCTCGACTTTCGACTAAGGAATAAGCAATAAACTAGAAATGACGAGCTAGACATGTTAAAACATGTCTAATAATGTTATAAAACTGATTTGGTGTCAAAACTTTAAGTTTTAATACCCGAAAACTCTTTCGTCGTAAAATGCATTTTTAAGCATTTTTTACTTTTATTTCGTATAAGTTTGACTCGTCATTTCGTCTACTGAACGTGATGATCAGAGGGTGTAATCACAAGGGATTAACACATTCATTATTACTATCACGTAGCAAAGTTCAATTTGAACTTTGACTTGACCAAAATGGTCAGGACAGAAAGTCAAAGCAAAAGTTAATTTGCTTGACTTTTGGCTCATAACTAGCCAAAATAATAAAAAAGATTGAGTTAGAACACTTACAAGTGTTCAAGGGAGTGTTTAAACTCCAGGAGGGAAGCCTCTATAGAGCTGAAGCTATCTAAGAAAGAGGAGAATGAGAATTGAAGGTGCAAGTCTTGAAGGCTCAAGTTTGAAGCTATTTATACTTAAGCTCAAGCCTTCAATTCTTGCCAAGTGTGATCAGGGATGCTAAGGAGGTGATTAGTGTCATCACACATGTCCAAAGCAGGAGAAAAAGTGACAATTGTGACCTTGGTGGCAGGGAAGCAAGCTGCCATAGCCAGCTGTCTATTAACTGCCAGTGTCACCCTTACGGACTGTAAGGGTCAGGTCTTACGGTCCGTAACGCCTTCTGATAAATTAAATTTTCATTTTTGGCAGATTTAGCCCCCGGACTTGTAGTTTCACTTGTTTGCTATTTTTAACCCTTCTAACTTGTAATTTAAGCTATATGAAGGGTATAAAAGCATATATAACTTGGATTTTGTTCCGGGAATGTCGTGAATATCGTCTTGCTCAATCGTACGATTACGTATTTCATAAATAAAATACAAAATTTTACTAAATACGAAAACGATTGAAATTGTACAACAGTTGAAAATTTTGCAAATGTTACACTAGTGATGCCCATAACAGACGGACTTAGAAGATTGAAAATGTAATTACTTTTCATTGGCGACGAAGATGGGTTGGTTCACGTTTTCATCATTTTTTTTTTAATTTAAGAGTAAAAATATAATTTTATCTTACGTAAATATAACTTTTAACATCACCCATCTTATGGTTAAAAAGTGTGACGGTAGTCACCAGTAGGGGCCGCACAAATGCGCAATGAACATCCCTAGATGACAACATATCTATATGGGACCATGGTTTATTGTCATGAACCCTTTCTTAAACATTCGCTCCCTTCCCCATCAACATTTCTCTCGAAGTAATGGTTGTGGTCATGAACATTAAATTATGCAAAGTGATTTGTATTTTTGGCTATTTTTTAAAATAAATTTTGCATTTATTTTGTAACAACTTGAGTGATTGTCACTATCAAAATGCCTAAGTGAAAAGATTTGAGGTTGGGGGCAATGAGAAATAACGACCCGATTATGCTTACAAACGGAAGCGGGATGTCTCGTTTTGTCTTTTAATAATGTCATAGTTAAAATGTTTAATAATATAATATTAAATCATTCTCTAAATCATTGTCGTTCTTCAAGTGTATGGTAAAAAAGAAAGGTATTTTTACATATTTCCCCCTCCTAAGCCTCCTTATTATGTATTTACCCAAACCAAAAAATCAATTACATATTTCCCCTTTTTTTGAGAAATTACCTAACTACCCTCAAATTTATCATACATAATATTGTAATAATCCCCATTTGTATACTGAACGCATCCAAACCCCTGACGTTTCTTCTCCCCCAGGCGACATTCATCTTCATCGATCAGGTTTGTTCAAAATCGTTATCTTCTTCATCGATTGTTCATCTATAGGCCTTTCATCTTCTTCAAAATCATTCATCTTCTTCATCAATTCTGTGTTTTTTTTTCGGACTGTAACTGATGTTCATCTGTTCATCGATGAACTGCAACTGATGTTCATCGATTATAACTGTTGAGTATAACTGTTTCGATTATTACTGTTCATCGATTATTACTGTTCATCGATTATATTGTTCATCGATTATAACTGTTTATGTCTTATATTACTGGTTCGATGCTTGTTTATGTCTGAAATTAAAGTCTTTATACTGTTCGATTATTACAGGTTCGCTGCTTGTTTATGTCTGGTATTACTGTTCATCGATTATACTGTTCATCTTTATTTGTTCAGTTTTAATGGTGGTGTTTATGTCTGAAATTAAAGTCTTTGTGTATATGAATCAGGTGCTTTGTATGGAAGATGATATGGATGATATGGAAAATAATTCATTTACACCAACTTGGGAGAATGGGGCAGAATCACCAATATTGCTTGAGCATGTTGTTGGCCAAGGATCAACTAAGTACAAGATAAAGTTAAAATATGGAGGTTACTTCCGGTTAGCTAAGAACTCTTACAAAAAGCGTTATTGTTTTGGCTTTCAAAAATGTCTTAACATTGACACTTGCATATACGACTTTGATGATTTGAATGAAGAGGTTGCCACTCATTATCCTCCGGATCCGGAGCTATCCTTTTCAGTTTTTTACATCGACAAATACGCTACTAAGCAAAAATTTGTGAAGGTTGATTCTCATGACAACTTTAAATTCATGCTTAGTATGTACGAAGTTGAGAAAGAATTAACCATTTATGTGACAATGAATAATAATGTCGAGACAAGCTCGGTGCAAGAAAGGTAAATATTGGTTTAGATACATTTTAAATATGTTTAGATACATTTTAAATATGTTTTTTATAGGGAATCGGATGATGCTCATGATGAAGAAGATGAGGAGGATGAATCAGTAACTTTTAGTACAGATGATGAAGTTGGGCATGCAAGTTCCGAACCGGTAACTGTTAGCAGCAAGAATGGAACTATTAAAGTTAACTCCACGTTTGAAAATGTTGTAGAGTTTAGACGAGCGTTGTCCCATTATGCAATCATGAATGAATTTGCATACTTTACTGAGAAAAGTGAACCTACACGGGTTACAGCAAGGTGTAGTGACTTGCAATGCAAATGGAGGATACATGTTTCTGTTATGCAAGACGGAATTTCATTTGAGGTAAGTGTATTGATGTAACTAATTTTAAAATTAGAATCTAACAATATTTTTAATAAAATGTACGTTTTATTAAAATTATGTAGGTTAAGAAATTGGTCGAACCACATTCTTGTACTAGAAGCAACAAAGGTGCTAATAAGGTGGCAACACAAGGATGGGTTGCAAGTGTGCTTAGACCTAAGTTGAAATGCGATGGGGATGTCTCAATTAAAGAACTCCACAAGTGGGTTAAGATAAATTTCAATGTTGATCTACCCTACATGAAAATCTTTCGAGGTAAAGAACAAGCTTATAGTGATTTGTACGGGAATTGGGAAGACTCATTCATAAAGACGAATGCTTTTAAAGAGGAACTTTTAAGGCGAAATCCGGGAAGCGTTGTCGAAGTTGACATTGAGACTAAAGGTAATAAGAAACTATTTTTACGCTTTTTTGTTTCACTACTAGCTTGTTGGAAGGGGTTTCTTGTTGGTTGTCGTCCCTATATTTCTCTAGATGCATGCCATCTAAAGGCAAGTTTAATGGGGTACTAGTCGCTGCTAATAGTGTTGATGGTAACAATTCTATTTTTCCGGTAGCTTATGGTGTACTTGAATCTGAAAACAAGAACTCATGGATATGGTTTCTTGAGTTACTTAAGAAAGCAATTGGTACACCTAATGGACTAGTTATATCATCAGATATGCAAAAGGGTCTAGACATTGCAATTACACAAGTTTACCCTAATGTTGAGCATAGAGAGTGCATTAGGCACTTATTTAGTAATTTCAAGAAGCGTTTTCGTGGTGATTTATTCACAAGAAATTTATGACGAGCTGCAAAGACCTATTGTGTAAATGAGCATGATCGACTGTTAAATGAAATTGCTGGAGCAAAAAAAGATGCACTTACTTATCTTAATGAGAATCACAATAAGATATGGAGTCGTTGTAGGTTTGGGGAGACATCAAAGTGTAACTATGTTACAAATAATATTTCGGAGTCATTTAATGCGTGGATACGTGAGATGCGTTATAAACCGGTTCTTGAATTACTTGATTCCATTAGAGAGAAGATTATGGTATGATTCGACAAAAAAAGGAGGCTTTCAAAAAAATGGAAGGGCACCTTAGTACCTAAAACTAAGGCTTACCTCGACAAAATCTCTAAGGTTCGTATAATGTTTCTTTTTTTTATGTATATTTCAAATATATTGTAGGTTAACGAATTTTTAATATTTTGAATGTTGTATATAGAAATTGGGTGCATATGAAATTTGTAGAAGTGGTGAAAATCGAGCTGAGGTGAAATACGAGGACAAGCGTTGGGAGGTTTCCCTTGATGAGAGAAAGTGTACTTGTCAGGTTTGGCAGGTAAAAGGTGTTCCGTGTGTGCATGCAACAGCTTTTATTATTTTCACAAGGGATGTTAATTGGGACATGTATGTTGATCCATTTTATACTATTGAGAAGTTTAAATTAGCTTATGCTTTAGAAGTTGCTCCAATGCCTACAAAAGATCAATGGGTGCATATAGATAACGAGGAGAAGATATACCCATCTGCAATCAAACGTCCACCTGGGAGACCAAGGAAGAACAGAATTAGACCAGGTGACGAGCCTAAAAAACGACAAAAATGTCCACGATGTGGTGAGTATGGACACCGTGAAAAGACATGCAAAAACTCAGCACCTGAAGATCCTACTCAACAACAAGCATCAACAAGCAAAAAGGGACGACGAAAAAGTACAAAAAAGACGTGAAAGTAATTAGTCAAAGATGAGCGGTTGATTTCGAATTTTTGGTATCGTATTTATGTTTTTTGAACGGAAATTATTATGAACGGAATTTATGTTTTTATTATTATGAACGGAAATTACGTTTTGTACTTTTTGGTTTTATGTTTTTATCATTGTAAACAGGGGCGAAGTATAGAAGAATTTGGGTGATAATACATAAATTGAGTAAATATGTAATTGATTTTACATATTAGAGTGGGGAAATATGTAAATATTCATTTACTAGTTCATTAAGGGTAAAATAGTCATAAATAAGGGTCATTTTAATGAAAAGGGGAAATATGTAATATATATCAGTTAGGGAGGGGAAATATGTAATTGATTTTTTGGTTTGGGTAAATACGTAATAAGGAGGCTTAGGAGGGGGAAATATGTAAAAAGCCCAAAAAGAAAAGAAGAATATTATTTTAGATGGAATTAGGAACCTACTAGACGGTTGAACGATAATTAGTTAATTGGTTAACTAGTATTATCAGTTTGATAATTATTTTAGAGTTGAACCAATATAGGTTATCCGGGTTCTTTCAATTCGCTTATTATGCTATGAAAGATGCATGTCCATAGAGTGGCGGATCTTAAAGAAAAATTCAGGGATATCCTCATCCACCACTATCCATCATTAATTCCTTCTTGTAATAGAGTTTTGGTTTGTCTTAGAATTCATGATTGCAAGAACTTATATTTATAACAATTCGATCTTGTTGTTTAACATGTTTCTTCGTACAAGTTTGATGATATTCATCATTATGACTGTTCTTGACTAAAGCTCTTGCAACACTTGCTGAAGGTCAACTTTTAGTCTCTTTTTAATTTCTTAGTTTTGGACTTTTCATTTGTTGTGTGTTAATGACTTTAAATATGATTTTGCTATATTGAAAGTGGGTATTAATCTATCCGTTACTGTGTTTTTATTATTTCAAGCATTCGTGTCTTTACGTCTTTATAAAATGCATTAACTTTTTGGAAAGTGGTTAGAGATGTGATTTGAGTTGAGTTCTTGCCTTGCATGGAGAGTTGGTATACTCGATGTGCAAAGATTTGGTTTGATACATTCCTACCACTTTTGAGGAGATAGCAACAAATCAAGATAGTCATAGTAGATAATTGGTCAAATCCCTTATAATCAAAACTTATTTAATAGTTATTCCGACTTTGCGGGATGGTCGCTTTGCTGCTTCGGACCAATATAGTCGAGTGTAACTTTTGTCCAAAAAGGAGGCCTACTACTTTATAGCATTAATAGCACACAAATTCATTTTTTTTTTCTAGAACGAATTTAGGTGGATTCTTTCGAAGAGTACTTGGGAGAACACACCGAAGAGATGTATTTTTCGTATAATGATCTCTTGAAAAATCCTTAACAAAAGAAGTTAATTTAGTCAGTAAAGGGAAGTCAAATCCAAGTGATTATTCTTGTTATTGCTTTCATTTATCTTTATTGGCTCTGTTTTTTGTTTAAAACCTTTTCTACAAAACTCATTTTTTGGTGTAACTATATGTTGATAACATTCTGGTATTAAAAGCTCTTATGTCCTTGAACAATCTCGGTATATTTCCTTTGCTATACTACGCTAACGATGTGTGCAGTTGCCTTAACTTGTAGAAGTGATCGTATTTTATCATGTTTATGTAAGATTAAATATATTATGTAACAATATTTAATCTATAGCCATCATAATCATTTACATAATATAGATCAAAATATATAATAACCTATTATATAATTAGTTGGTAATTGTTGATGGACCATATTACCCTTATTAACTAATTAGGTTTCCTCCTGGGTGTATATATAAAGGAGTCTTATGTTGAGGTTGAAGGGTTACTCAGTTGCACATCCCATTAGCCATAACATCAATTTCAACCTCCTCTCCTATACCGATTCCCTTATCGGTTCTCTTAGCCCCATCATCAGTTAGCACCCCAAGGAGGAACCGGATCACTCTGACAATCATGTCAAACTCGATGTCATCTTCTCTGACTGGATTCTCCACTGCTTTGAATGCGATAACAGGTATGATTTCATGTTTTTCTTTCATGTTTGAACAGAACCGAACCAACATTTTATATATTTAAAGCTTGATATAGTGTTGAAAACCAGCTCAAAATTATGAGTTAATATTTCTATACACATCTCGACACATCAAGCATCTCTGCCAACAAGTCATGTATTAACATTTATTTTCGTCCATGTATTTGACGGCTTTTAAGTAAAAAAGGATTGTGCTTTTCGATTCATTGTACTTGTACATCGATCCCGGCTTTATGTAAAAATGGATTGTGCTTTTCTACATGAAAGTTGGTATTCAAGAATACATTGGACGCTATGACCATTAATACAATGTCTTTTTTATTACTTGCATCCAACCCCTCATATTAAGTAATATTGTCTAATTGACTTTGCTTTTGTTTACTCAAGCGAAAACTTCCCATAAGATCATCTAACCTAAAACTTTTCGTACCCAAAATTAATTTAACTTTAAAGTTCTATTTGCATACTTAACATAGCGGGTACATTCTTTATGGTCAACATCTCTCATACACATTTTAGAATTATTACTTAGAGTGATAATTTTTTACGTGACATGAAAACAATCATGTTTTAAGTTGCCATATATCTAACATTTTGACATAATTTTTTTTTCTCATCTTAAATTACACATTTACAACCAAATATATAAGTGGGAATGTTTAAATGAGAACGCTAAATATTGTGATAACCGTGAAAACGAATGAAAAAACCACGAGAACTTGGTAAAAAACAATTCAGGATCAGATAATGTTTTGCAAAACCAGAATAGCTTAACTTGAATGAGTTTGCTATTAAATAAATGGTTTTGTAATTTACTTAGTTAATTAATCAGAATCAGATAATGTTTTGCAAAACCAGAATAGCTTAACTTGAATGAGTTTTTGATATATCATTTCTGGCCAAAGCTGACTTGATACATCTACTTATCGTTCAAGTATTACGAAAGCTATGTTGTGTGTGCATCATAAGCATGAATGTATTAATTTCTGGCCAAAGCTGATTTAATTAATTCATAGATGGCATACTCAACAAGTGCATAACTAAAGTGATTGTTTCAATTTCTGGCCAAAGCTGATTTGTTACAAACACTTTGCACATATGCTTAAATGATTACACTTCTGGCCAAAGCTATTTTGTTTTCGTTTAAGTAGAATTTTTAGCTAAGTCTATTATTTTGATGTTAGTAATAGACAATATCACAGCTTCATAATGTAAAATGGTCATTATTTATGCCTGCCTTAGTTTAACGTGCCCTTAGATCACATTAGGACTTCTTCATTTGTATCATAACTTGCTCATCTTATTTCCACTATCAGCACCCAATCAGGGGATTCCACCTTTGACTGGTGATAACTTTGCTGCATGGAAGGATGCTCTCATGCTTACTCTTGGGATACTAGACTTTGATTACGCTCTAAGAGAGGATAAGCCAGCGGACCTTACTCCACATAGTACTGCTCCTCAGCAGTTACTTCATGATAAGTGGACTAGGAGTAACCGTATGTCTCTCATGTTTATGAAGCAATCCATTAGTAATGCAATCAGGGGAGCTATTCCTGATTCTAAAGATGCTAAAACCTACTTGGCTTCTGTGGAGGCGCAGTTCAAGGGGACGTCTAAAGCACACGCTAGTACTCTAATTCTCAAGCTGGTGACAACTAAGTATGATGGGAGGAGTGGCATTCGCGAGCACATCATGATGATGAACGACATGGCCAATAAGTTGAAGGGGCTGGAAATGGAGATCAGTGATGGTTTCCTTGTTCATTTCATCATTACTTCGCTTCCTTCATCTTTTGAAGCATTTAAGATCAATTACAACACTCAGAAGGATAAATGGACGATGAGTGAGCTGGTCGCCATGTGCGTACAGGAGGAAGAGCGTATGAGGATGGATCGCCATACTGATGTTGCCAACTTTACTACTTCCAACTCTAAGAAAAGGAAGAACAATTATCAAAGGAAGGATGCTTCAAAAGTCCAAAGGCCTAATTCTAATCCTAGTACAAGTGCAGCTTCCAGCTCTAAGAACTCCTTAGGCAGTATCCGCTGCAAGTTCTGTAAAAAGACAGGACACATGCAGCGGGAATGCCCTGACTTCAAGGAGTGGCTGGCTAAGAAAGGTAACGATTATTTTATGATACTTGAGTCCTATAATTTAAGTGTTCCTGCTAATTCTTGGTGGTTTGATTCTGGTTCTATGGTTCATGTTACCAATTCTACTCAGGGATTCCTTTCAATCCGGAAGCTGGAAAGAAATCAAAGAACGCTTAAGGTTGGGGATGATCGAGAATTAGAAGTGAAGGCCATTGGAACATTACAATTAGTTATGAAAACTGGTTTATGTATTAAACTTTATGATACCTTATATGTTCCTGAGGTAACTCAGAACCTTGTATCAGGACCAAAGTTAGACATGGACGGTTTTATTGTTTCCCATGGTCATCGCAAACTCTCTATCCTCTATGATTCTGTTCTTTATGGTACTGGCATTCTGGATGGTGGTCTCTATAGATTAGAACTAGAAGATGACTTTTCCAAATCTTTGTTGTCATATAACATTAATGAATCACTCACAAAGATGAAAGAGAAACGAGACTTAGAAACTTCATCCATGTTGTGGCATCAGCGTTTAGGCCACATCTCAAGAGAACGATTAAATCGTCTCGTAAAGGATGAAGTCTTACCTCCTCTCGATTTCTCTGATTTTGGAACATGTGTCAAATGTCTTAAAGATAAGATAACATTAGCGAATAAGAAAGGTGCCACTAGGAGCTCTAATTTATTAGAACTCATTCACACTGACATTAGTGGTCCCTACCAAATCGCTGGCATAACAGGACATACGTCATTTATCACTTTTATTGATGATTATTCTCGTTACATGTACTTGTATCTTATTAAGGAGAAATCTGAATCTCTTACAACTTTTAAAGATTATAAGGCTGAAGTTGAAAAGCAATTAGATCGTCAGATTAAAGTTGTGAGATCAGATAGAGGCGGTGAATATTATGGAAGACATACTGATGTGGGTCAAGCTCCTGGTCCATTTTATGAGTTTTGTAAGGGCCAGGGGATTGTGAACCAATACACCATGCCTGGTACACCTCAGCAGAACGGTGTCGCTGAAAGAAGAAATCGTACCCTTATGAACATGGTGCGCAGTATGTTAGCCAACACTAATTTACCATTATTCCTCTGGACTGAAGCGTTAAAAGCAGCTGTTCATATACTCAATAGAGTTCCTTCTAAGTCTGTCCCTAAAACTCCTTATGAACTCTGGACAGGAAGGAAACCGAGTCTTAAATATATGAAAGTATGGGGCTGCATTGCTGAAGCAAAACTTTACAATCTTTTCCTAAGGAAACTTGACCCTAAAACAGTTACCTGTTTCTTTATCGGGTATCCTGAGAACTCTAAGGGTTATCGTTTCTATTGTCCTTCTCATGTCACCCGTATTGTTGAAACCAAGCGTGCCGCGTTCCTGGAGGATTTCAAGGTCAGTGGGAGCAGTACCAACCCTTACGAAGAATTGCAAGAAGTACAAGACGCGGGGGGGGGAGAGACTCGCCGCTTACCATTACTCCGATTACTCCTCTTGTACCCAATGCAACTACTGTACCTGAAGCTACTGCACCAACTGCGAATTCACCTCTACAATCAGAACCAATTATACCTCATGACGAAGGCACATCAAACGCTCAAAACCAAGACAACGCTGAACCCGATAATCCACTCAGGAGGTCATCTAGGCAAAGAAGGCCTACTAATTTTGATGATTATGTTACCTACCTGACTGAAATGGATCCCGGAAAGCTCAATGATCCTATCTCTTACAACGAAGCCATTAGCAGTGATCAGTCTTCTGAATGGAATAAAGCAATGATTGAAGAGCTTGAATCCATGAAGAAAAATGACGTTTGGGATTTGGTAGAATTACCCAACGGAGCCAAACCCGTAGGATGCAAATGGGTATTCAAAACAAAACTGGATCCGAATGGGAACGTTGAACGCTACAAAGCGAGATTGGTTGCAAAGGGCTACACTCAGAAAGAGGGAATTGATTATCAAGAGACGTTTTCACCTGTCTCTCGTAAAGATTCATTAAGGATCGTCATGGCCCTAGTAGCTCATTTCGATTTAGAGCTGCATCAGATGGACGTTAAAACCGCTTTCCTTAACGGAGATTTGGAAGAAGATGTTTACATGAAGCAACCTGAAGGCTTTAAACCTGAAGGTGAGGAGCATCTAGTCTGTAAGTTGAAGAAATCCATTTACGGGTTAAAACAAGCATCACGTCAATGGTACCTTAAGTTTGATGAAGTCATGAAGAAACAAGGTTTTATGAAGAATCAAGTGGATCAATGCACCTACCTCAAGATGAGTGGGAGCAACTTTACTATACTTGTCCTTTACGTTGATGATATTCTATTGGCAAGTAATAGTTTAGACATGTTGCATGAGTCGAAGCGGTTACTCTCGCATAACTTCGACATGAAGGATCTTGGAGATGCTTCTTACGTCATTGGCATCGAAATTCACCGAGATAGACAAAAGGGGATCTTAGGATTGTCCCAAAGGGCCTACATAGATCGTGTCCTTACACGATATAACATGCAACAGTGCAACCCCTCCGTCGCTCCAGTAGTTAAGGGAGATGTTTTTGGTTCATTCCAGTGTCCGACAACAGAGGTTGAGAAGGAGCAAATGAGCCAGATACCTTACGCGTCAGTAGTCGGGAGCTTGATGTATGCTCAAGTCTGTACTCGCCCAGATATCGCTTATATTGCTGGAATGTTAGGCCGTTATCAGACTAATCCTGGCCTAGATCACTGGAAAGCAGCTAAGAAGGTACTTCGATATCTGCAAGGGACGAAAGACTATAAACTGACTTATAGAAGAAGTGATCATTTAGAAGTGGTGGGCTACTCTGATTCTGACTTTGCAAAGTGCAAAGATGACAAGAAATCCACTTCGGGCTATATCTTTATGTTAGCAGGCGGCCCTATCTCATGGAAGAGTCATAAACAACAGTTGACCACAACTTCCACAATGATGGCAGAGTACATTGCTGTTTATAACGCAACCTGTCATGGAATGTTACTTAGAAATCTGGTCGCTGGGCTCAAAATCGTTAATTCCATTTCTAGACCATTGAAGCTTTATTGTGATAATTCAGCTGCCGTTAGTTTCTCGAACAGTAACAGTTCGACTGGAGCTGGTTTATATCTTGATACAAAATATCTGTTCGTACGAGAACGAGTTGAGGAAAATAATCTTTGTATCGAGTATATTAGTACTAAGGATATGCTTGCGGATCCGATGACTAAAGGTCTCCCTCCTAAGGTTTATGAAGAACATGTTCGGAATATGGGATTTAGTAAAGACCTTAATTGAGCATATTGTACTAGCTTATGTTTTATGTTAATGAAATTTCCTCAGTTTGATTTTGTATGTCTCTTAGAATATGTTCAACCGGTATAATGGCATATTGACAAATAAAGTTACAAATCAAACAAAGGACTTACGCGTATTTTGATCATGATGATTAGGTTTTAAATTAAGGCTATGGTATGATTAATGGGGGTCCTGAGTCGCATAATGATTCAACGGCTGTATTTCTCTGCTATAGTACTTGTTTAAAGCTAAAATGAGTGTTAACTCCTGATCAGGCTTATCTAATACTCATAGTAAATGATTACTCGGCTAAGTGGGAGAATGTAAGATTAAATATATTATGTAACAATATTTAATCTATAGCCATCATAATCATTTACATAATATAGATCAAAATATATAATAACCTATTATATAATTAGTTGGTAATTGTTGATGGACCATATTACCCTTATTAACTAATTAGGTTTCCTCCTGGGTGTATATATAAAGGAGTCTTATGTTGAGGTTGAAGGGTTACTCAGTTGCACATCCCATTAGCCATAACATCAATTTCAACCTCCTCTCCTATACCGATTCCCTTATCGGTTCTCTTAGCCCCATCATCAGTTAGCACCCCAAGGAGGAACCGGATCACTCTGACAATCATGTCAAACTCGATGTCATCTTCTCTGACTGGATTCTCCACTGCTTTGAATGCGATAACAGGTATGATTTCATGTTTTTCTTTCATGTTTGAACAGAACCGAACCAACAGTTTATATATTTAAAGCTTGATATAGTGTTGAAAACCAGCTCAAAATTATGAGTTAATATTTCTATACACATCTCGACACATCAAGCATCTCTGCCAACAAGTCATGTATTAACATTTATTTTCGTCCATGTATTTGACGGCTTTTAAGTAAAAAAGGATTGTGCTTTTCGATTCATTGTACTTGTACATCGATCCCGGCTTTATGTAAAAATGGATTGTGCTTTTCTACATGAAAGTTGGTATTCAAGAATACATTGGACGCTATGACCATTAATACAATGTCTTTTTTATTACTTGCATCCAACCCCTCATATTAAGTAATATTGTCTAATTGACTTTGCTTTTGTTTACTCAAGCGAAAACTTCCCATAAGATCATCTAACCTAAAACTTTTCGTACCCAAAATTAATTTAACTTTAAAGTTCTATTTGCATACTTAACATAGCGGGTACATTCTTTATGGTCAACATCTCTCATACACATTTTAGAATTATTACTTAGAGTGATAATTTTTTACGTGACATGAAAACAATCATGTTTTAAGTTGCCATATATCTAACATTTTGACATAATTTTTTTTTCTCATCTTAAATTACACATTTACAACCAAATATATAAGTGGGAAGGTTTAAATGAGAACGCTAAATATTGTGATAACCGTGAAAACGAATGAAAAAACCACGAGAACTTGGTAAAAAACAATTAAAATTAAAATTTCTTTATACTTATCATTATTATTCGAATATATTGTTAGAAATTTAATTTACACCTTTAAATTTACGTGAATTCGTAAATAAAGAAAAAATTTACACATGTGTAAAAAATCTAATAAACGTGATATTGGTAGGATAAATGAATTATTTGATATTGTAAATTCTTTTTTTGATGTTGTATCTTAATTACAATGAGGTTTGTATTAAAATTTTGGTTTTGATTGGTTTTTCCATTCGTTCTCTCGATTCTCGCAATATTTAGCGTTCTTAAAATAACCCTCCTCATATATAAGTTGTAAAATAATTATATGAACAATAAAACTTGATCCTAGCTCTCTTTATCCATTAAAATTAGACGTAAAATAACTAATCAGTTTAAGTTTTAATATAAAACACATTTTCAAAAAATAATTATAAAGTTAAACGGATTTAATGGGTCAACTCACATACCAGTTGAGTTGAACCATTTAATTAAACATATCGATCAATTGGGTGGTGGTCCATTAGCAATGACAAAACCTTTAAATATTTAAGTTTGAGAGGGGGAGATTTTGTGTTAAATCTCATAAATGACAGAAGTTAAAATAAATTATGCCCGTGGATTCAACCTAAATTTAAAAGTCACACCTCTTAATTTCGTATATTGTCATAAATTCACACATGAAGGATCCCACACCACTTTCGTGACCTTTTGGAATCCTTGGTTTTGATTTCTTTAGCATCCCAGTGTCCTTGCATTTTATTTTAAAAAAGGCCCACATGAACGGCCCAAAAAATCAAATGGGCCCTGTTAATTAATCAATCAAACACCACACCATAGATGTCTTAATATTTGGATGGCTATAAAAAATATAAAAGGATGTCTTAATATTTGGAAGATTTTTTATATTACAACTATTTTGAGAAAAAACTTAAAAGAAAACACCTATTTTGATAAATATTTTTCAAATCATTCATTTTAATTTTAGTAAATATTTTTTTCACCACCTCCCCTTTTAACAAAAAAAAAAAAAAAAAACCCTCTTAAATTCACCACAACACAACACATGTACCAGACGACTATAAGACCACAAAAATGAATAAAATATATCACTAGAACATAAGGCTAAAACAGTGAATAAAATATATCAAACTCTAACTATACAGGTTAAAGCATATTAATTAAATATGTATTGTATTTTAATTGTTTTTTAATTCTTTTAAGTTTGTTTTTTATTTCAAATTTAAAATAGTTTTACGACATAACTAATATCAACTGGTAATATTTATATTCGATAATTCAGGTTGATTTAGCTATACAAACTGTTCTTTTTAAGCGAAGCACTTTGGATCTCAGGTTAATCCGTACAAATATTTGTACAATATTCTTTCCACTTGTTCCTAATACAATTTTCAAAAAAATAGAAAATACAAAGTTGATTGTATTTATTTACAAACTTTAGTGAAGGAGTACAACCAGTAAAATTAAAGAATATGAGTGCATTTAGCAACACCCATACAGTAAATATGTTATTTTGTCAACATCAATCAACCTTAATCTTTCAATTTTAATAATAAACAACTCTAGTCCCTTAACTTTATTAATAAACAACTTTAGCCTCTCAACTTCAATAATGACATGTTTAGTGCCTAAACTTTAATAATGAGATGTTTAACCCCTTAACTATATCAAACAAGTTTAGCCCATCAACTTTAATAATAAACAACTTTAGCCCCTCAACTTTAGTAATGACATGTTTATCTCCTAACTAAAACAACCCTCAACCTTAATAATAAACCACTTTAGCTTCTCAATTTTAATAATGACATGTTTAGCCCCTCAACTTTAGTAATAACATGTTTAGCCCCTTAACTAAAACATCAAACAACTTTTTTTTTTTTTTTCCACCAAAAAAACATGCCAATTTACATCAAAATAGAAGGTAGACGGGCAACAAGCTGCGCCGCCACCCCTTTCTGAATTGCAAACCCTAACCTTCCAAAGACAAACCCCTGCCCCCCTGGGGTTGAACAATTGATGTGGATAACCCGTTGGACCCTGGTCAAAAAGCGGATAGCTTCTGGCGCTAGGGAGCCAAATGTATCAAAGACATGTTGATTCTCTGCGCAAGCTTTAGCGTGTTTATCCACTTTCTTTGATTCTGCCTTTCTTGCTGCTTGTCCAGCTACAAACCCGTTTTCCCTTAACCCAACCAAAGGGGAGACTCCCGTAAGGTCCACACAAGCATGTTTCCCCCCAGCCCAGCCAAAGGCAAGCAGATCCGCTGGTCGTAGAGTAGATCTCCCTTCCATAGGGTCCGTGAGAAAATTCACAGGAGCCTCTTTCTTAGCAGAAATCCCAGCTCAAACCCGCCGGGGAGCGCTGGTGGTAACCCACTAGTTCTAATTTAAAATAGAAAGAAAGAATTAACTTAACCCATAAACGATCCTGAATGAAGGATAAGTCTTGTTAATTGATCTGGTTTAGAGTGGCCATATGTTTTTCGCCAAATTCCAACATGGAATGAAGTTATGTAATATGACAAAAAAAAAAGGTGTTTTTGCCGAAAAATATGTGTTTTAATATGTATAAAGGACGTATAATCAATTGATCATACAATAAGTACTCGTCTTAATTTGAAGTCTATTCTAATCTGGAGACCCATCCATTTTGTCACAAAAATGTGTAAGGTTATTTATATATTGAAAAGTTATAATTTATTAATGATAAATGTTATTCAATCTATATAATAATATGTTACAAATTCGAATTAAAAATTTTCATAGGATACTAAATGAAGTTAGTTGAATTTTGGTTTCTAATAGATGGTAAGGTTCCAAGAAGCTTCATGGTTTTTGATTTCATTGACAGGAAGCTTCCTTCTGCATCTAGTAATTGTTAGTGTTCTGTGATTTATGGTTGGTTTCCCAATAAGGAGTTGTTGACATTGCATGCATGATGCATCATCCCTATCAGGAAAGTATTTATTCTTTCTCAAAATAAAGGGTAGGGGCGCCCATCACTCATCACTCATAACGTCCAATCAAGTTTCGCCATGCCATCAAGCATTATTCCATCACTAGTGATAGATTTTAGTAGAAATGCTCATCACTCACCACACCTAACAATTTCCCTCACAACCCAACAATTTCCCTCAACTTCTTCACTTCTTCACGCGTGAAATATACAACGCGTTTACAAAACCACGCATCAAACTTGGCACCGGCGGCGGTGTTTCATTGCCTTCCACGCATGGCCAAACGGCCATCACAGGGCGCCCCCTCCCCCCTAAGTATTAAAAAACTAGGCCATGCGTAATAGATATTATAGAGGCGTGAAGGGAATTGATGACGTCTCTAACGCCGTCCCTGGGCATTATAGGGGCATGAAGATGGAGGAACATTTCTAACTCTAGTATAATAATGCCGAATGAGAAAAAGAATTGGAAAGTAACAATTGAAAGGGATTAAGAGACGTTAACCATTACACATTTTAAAGGGTTAATTATGATGTTGATGTGGCGTAAAATACCTCTTAATTAGAGACATTAACCATTACGGATAACCTCACAAAGAAAATATATAAAATCTGTCTAATTTTTGGGTATGTGTTGCCATTAGATAATATCCTATCCTATAAATACGTACACAAAGCTCATGTATCCGATAAATAAAGTATCCAACATAAATTTTATATTTTTCATGCACCATATATTGTTATCGAGTACATGATGAAATTCAAATAAGTACAAAGCGAGTTAGGTTCATAAATGTGAAAACTTTATTGACAATTCATATAATATTAGAATTGATACAGGAAAAAATAATGTTCCAGAGGGACTTTGGTCCAGTAGTTTCAAAGCATTGGATATGAGTTTTTGTTTTCAAGTGATGAGGGTTTAATTCCTGCATAAAGACTTGTTGACATTGCATGCATCATATCCTATAAGGAAATTAGGAAAGTATTTGTTCTTTATCAAAAGAGTTAATTACTCTTTTCGTCTACGTGGTTTGTCAAAAATTACTATTTCAGTTCATTAATTTAAAAATTGCGATTTCAGTCCATGTGGTTTCACTTTTGTAACCATTTCAGTTCATGTTGTTTTACTTTCGTAACCATTTCAAACCATTTATTCTGTTAGTACAGGGACTGAAATGGTTACGAGGTAGACTGAAATGGTTGTGAAAGTGAAACTACAGGGACTGAAATCGCAATTTTTAAACTAATGGACCGAAATAGTGATTTTAGACAAATCACAGGGACGAAAACAGTAATTAACTCTTATCAAAATAAGTCCTGGTGATAGTGAATGCCCTTGAAAAATTTAACCATATCATCAATATCATAAAATCCTATCTAATGGTTAAGGTCTCTTATTACCTTTCCATTCATTACTATCTATGTTTTTTCTTTTTCATTTGACATTATTCTATAAATGCTCATCCCTTTTCATGCCCCTATAATGCCCATAGGGGACAGTGTGGGTGCGTTATCAACGTTTTCACGCCCCTGTAATGCCTATTACGCATGGCCTAATGGACATTAAAGAACCGTGAAGCAACTTGATAACGCCGCCAGCATCGCTCCTAGGCATGAAGAAAGAGTGACATTTATAGTATAACACCGAATGAGGAGAAAAAAGAGTTACTAAAAAGTAATAATTGAAAGGCAAATTGGATTTAAATAATCTCAGCTTTCTAAATTTGGTTGATAATAATCCCAACTCAGTTATTGGCCGATAATAATCCGAACTGGTCTACTTTCGGCCGATAATAGTCCGCCGTTAAAAATAGCTTAACGAAGTTAAGCTTTTTTCCGAATAACAAACTAATGTTTTATGGATTTTGATCAGAACGAAGATTCGAGTCGATTTATGTAAAACTTACCTCGAAACGATGCTTCAAACGGCTTGATTTTTGTTAATTGGAAGTTTAAACACCCGAATTGAAGCACCATTTTCGTCGTTTGGGGCAGTATTTCGTGGTAAATTTATATCAATCAACTTGTATCCTCGTTCTAATCAAAAGCCCTAAAACTTCAGTTTGTAATTCGGAAAAAAAACTTAACTCCGTTAAGCTATATTTAATGCAAACTATTATCGGCCAAAAGTGGAGCATTTCGAATTATTATCGGTCAATAACTGAGTTGGGATTATTATCGACCAAATTGAGAAAGCTGGAATTATTTAAATCCAATTTGCCTAATTGAAAAGGATTAAGGGGTGTTAACCATTACACGTTTTGTCACACTCTCAAATTTCACATGCAGAGTTTTATTGTGAGGTGTGTGATTTACCAGGATCTAGCCACTAATCATGTTGAACCGAATATTTAAAAACATAAAAACATCACTAACAACATGATTAGCGATCAAATTTTAATTGTCAAAACACAGTTTAAGTTGCTGCAGAAATAAAGTTAAAACCCAACAAGAATTTAAAACCACAAAACATAACGTTTATCGAACAACACTACTCCAGCAGTTGCAACGCCCATCCTAGTTGTACTTACTGACCTGCAAAGCATGCAACTACGTGTCAACAATAAAGTTGGCGAATTCACAAATTTTTAGTTTAGCAAAAGTAAAATTCACATATGTTTTTGGGTTATGTATAACTCGGGTAGCTAACCCTCATCACATGCCTAAACTGTATACCGAATGCTGACGTTTCGTTTGTGGCCTCATTAATGTCTATCAACATTAATGTAAGAGTGAATGTTAGAAGTTCATGTCCGGCCTCCAACATGGTGTGAGGTTTGTCAAACCTAATAGCGCTATCAACTAATACTCTACGTGTGCTCACCCGACAAACTAATCGTTAAAATGCAGGGACTTTCATAATAGAGTTTTTTGTTTAGTCCATGTGTACTACTCCACCTCCAGTGGATAGTATGTTTCAGTGGTTCCAACAAGGAACGCGCGTATAGCCCCAGCCAGGGCTACCGTAAAAAGTGTTGTTCCAAACTAGGAATGCATGCTTTTGGAAAAGGTTGTGAACTCACCTTAGTTTACTCGGTAGTAAACTTGAATTGTGATCAGGAATGTCAATCTCTTCCTTATATGTTTACCGTTTCAATTAGTTTAATTTATGAATTCCTACACGTAATCTAACACATAGCCACAGAATTATGTTGTCATACAATTACTCGTTTATGTAGGTTAGTGCATGTGATCATCTAATTCCATATAACGCATTCATAGAAACCCGCTAATGTTTCTAATAACATATAACACTTTGTTGTAACATATGTGCATATTTAAAAGGTTTACAAACACTTTCAGCTCATTGCAGTTTCACATCAGAATTTAGCTGTTTTTGGAATTTATTTAAAATACTAAACGAATTCAGAAAATTATGATATTATAACACAACATGCCATTTAGTTCCCGAATACTTGTGTTAAAAAAAACTAAAAGAATTCAGAAAATTGTGATATTTTAACACAACATGTCATTTAGTTCCCGATAACTTGTACATTTTTCTCATGGCCTAAATATTTAAAGAAAATATCACTAAAATCATTCTTTACACCTAGGTCTGATTTATATCATCCTGATGATAGTTGATGCCAAAAATTATTTAAAAATCCTCGTTAACACTTTTAACGAAATTCTAGTGGGTAATTTTCCTCAACACCTGGAACTATCTACAGTAAAAAATTTAAATCATAACTAATTCCTATATTGAGTTATGACATTCGTAATTGGCTGCAAGTTCTGACAGAAAATGCAGCCTGGACCTTTGTTACGAAATAATTCATTTAAATACCAAACGACGTCAAAAAAAATACGATTCTAGTGGGGTTTGAAAGGTATTTCCATGAATTACATCATGGATTCAAGAAATAGCACTTTTTGTTAACCTTTAACCTAGTTACAGTCAACATAAGTCGGCTGTAACATTCTGGACATATTCTGATTAGTTACCCGAACCCCACAAACGATAACCTAATGAACCCAACGACCTATAATCATCAACCACAGTATGTCATCATCCTAAATTAAGTCATGTATCAATCAGTTCATCAAAAACCATCAAGATTCAAACCAAGATCATGCAAGATTCAAACCCTAGTAATAATACTTCCCATAACAGATCATAACACTAATCAAACATGAACCCTAGCAAGCCTAGATTATGATTAATCATCATAGAACATCAAGAATCAAAGGGAAACAGAAAACGCAACCATGTTTCATAAAATTATCAAGATTTTAGCAAACTAAATACGTTACCGGAGAATAAGAAGTGAGATGGATCTATCTAGGGTTGAACCGAATAGATTTGAGGCTTGATGTCTTCGTCGATCAAGAAGGAGCAGAGGGAGAGATCAGTAGATCGTAAATTAGGGTTGTAGGTTTAGAGGGAGACTTATGATTAAAACATGCATACATACGTACATATAAGTGTGAGGGTGGTTTGGGTTTTCACACGTTTTTTAAATGGGTTATTATAATTTGATTTTACATAAAATGCCCCTTATGAACATTAACCATTACGGCTGACCTCATTATATATATATATATATATATATATATACCACCCTTATTGCGAGAACCAATGTGAACACAAAATAAAATCTAAAAAAAATCAAAAAAGCACTAAAAATTTTTTTTTATTTTTTTTAATATTTTTTTTTTAAAAAATCGCTATATTTCGTTACCATAAAAAATAAAAATAAAAAACATTTTTTTCGAGTAACAGTTATCCATGCACGTGTGCATATGTATCATTACTTCAACAAATTCGGTAATACGTTATCAGGAATAGACAATTGCACTTTAATTTACAATACCATTAGTAATACACTACTTTTTACATTACCAATATTCAAAATGCACATGTGCATCATTAGGTATAACCATGATATAACGTGTTTTGGTACAAAAAGTTTGTGATTTTGAATGGAGAAGTACGCCCATATACATGTTTTTTGGTTAGTTATATCTAGTGGTTGATGGTTTGGTTATAGTTGTCAATTTTTGATGTAATATGTTGATTAGATGGTATAAATGGTGTTTACATACATGTAATAAAGTGAAAATATTGTTAATGGTATTGTATTATGGATGGTAGGAGGTAATGATATTGTATTATGGATGGTAGAAGGTAATGGTAGTGTATTATGGATGGTATGATAGATGAAAGGGAAAGTGTATTCAAAGTAGTGTACCAAAACACCTTATTTCATGTTGATACATATAAATGCACATGTGCATTTCTAATATTGGTAATGTAAAAAGTAGTGTATTACATATGGTAGTGTAAATGAAAGTGCAATTGTCTAATATGTGTAATGAATTACGGAATTTGTCAAAAAAATGACAAAAATGCACATGTGCATGCTTGTGTATTATGGATGGAATGATATATAAAAGAGAAAGTAGTGTACCAAAACACCTTATTTCATGTTGATACATATAGATACACATGTGCATTTCTAACATTATTAACGTAAAAAGTAGTGTATTACACGTGGTAGCGTAAATGAAAGTGCAATTGACTATTATTTGTAATGAATTACGGAATTTGGCAAAGAAATGATACATATGCACATGTGCATGGATAACTGTTACTCGAATTTTTTTTTTTTTTTTTTTTGAAAATTTTATTTTATTTTTTTGATTAACAAAATATAGCGATTTTTTCAAAAAAAGATAGTAAAAAAAAAAAAATTTTGGGTGTTTTTTAGATTTTTTTAGGAATTAATGTTTGTGTTCACACTGGTTCTCGCGGTTCTCACAATAAAGGGTGGTTCCTAACCGATTTTTGTCCTATATATATATATAATCTGTCTAAATTTTTTGTATGTCTTGGCATTAGATAATATCCTATCTTTATAGCTATATATACGTACACAAAGTTCATGTATCCACTATATTCTGATAAATACAATATCCGACCTACATTTTATATTTTTCATGCACCATATATTGTTATCGAGTACATGAAATATGAAATTTAAATAAATAGAAAGCGAGTTAGGTTTATAAATGTGAAAACTTTATTGACATTCATATAATATTAAAATTGATACAAGAAAAATTCATGTATGCAGGAAAAATTCATGTGCCAAGAGGGACTTTGGCCCAGTAGTTTCAAAGCATTGGATATGGGTCTCTTTCTCCAAATAATGAGGGTTTAATTCCATGTAGTGAACAAATAGGTATAGATTAGAAGTAGAAGTAGAGAGTCTGAGTAATTATCCTAAAAAAATTAAACAATTCATGTGTTTATAAATTATACAGTATACATGTTTACGTAAAAATACTTATAAATAAATATTTTATACCTTTCTTCATCTAAAATTATATGCTTGATAAGTAACTTTTAGAAGACAACTTACGAGCACCAACTTATGCACGAAAAAATATATTTTTGTTTGAGTTGGAAATTCTGTAGCTCCCCAATTTTTTTTTATAAATAAATAAGTGAAATGGACTCAAAATGGGGCAATATGGGTTACGAATTAAAGAGCTCAACTTTGGGAAAAAGAATGAAAAAGATCATGAAGGATAAAGTGGTAATTACATGAAAACCCTAACATGGAAAGGAGCATGATAGCCTCTTTCCCATGAGAGAGAGGGGGGTGATGGGTTAAGGAGAAAAGGGTGTGACACTCACAGTTTTGAGGTATCAAGAGTCACGAGCTCGAATCTACATCATCACAAGCATTCGAAGTGTGGGGAGTGCAATCCAAGTCAGATTTAAGGTGTTTTTATGTCGGGTTAGGGGTTTCACGATAAAGGTGTGTGTTTTACATAAAAAGTTGTATGGTTTTTATAATTAAATGAATGGCATGATGTTAAGGATTGGCCTAGCACATTTTCAACGTTAAAGTTAAGATCTTGACGTGAAACAAGCTCAATCCGAAGAGGTGCGCCATTGTTAGGGTTTTCAAGGCAAGTCCTCGCAAATTGGAATCTACAAGTATTGGCAGTGTGCGCTAAGAGTACTCATTGTCGTTAGCCTGCGAATATCGGGGATACTCGCATTTGGCTTAGTATTCGATATACATGTATGCGCATATGTTGGGTGCATGAACTTGAGTGTGCGCAATGGTATAGTACCCGCTTGTTGATGGATACTCACTTATGGTTTAGTACTCACTTGTGGTGGGTATGCGCAATTCAGTTCCTGTAGACACCCGATGATGCGAATACCTGCAGTACTCACAATGGTATGATGTCAGCGAATACTTATAGGTTTTCATAGAGTCTCATAGTACTCACACATATTGAGGTTGACCATTTTCACATATGAACCTTAACCAAGTTTGACTTGATTATCCAGGGTTCAGGGAAGGTCAACGCAACAAGTTTAGACCGGTGGGTATGGGGAGGATAGTCTCTTTGGAGACTACCCGCCACGTAAGCGCCACGTAATCACGGGAGGAGGATAGTCTCTTTGGGGACTACCCAAGGGTGTGGGGACTAGCCAAGACTACCCCACCATTAATAATATATTAATATATATATATATATATAAAGGATGTGAGAGAAGTCAGATGGGGGCCCACCACCTTGCCCCGTCTCAACCGTCTGAATTCCGACGGATTTGCCGTGCCGGGCCCCAAGGGGGCGGTGTGTGACGAGCCTTGAGGGGGGGGGGGGGGGGGGGGGGGGGGGGGGGACGGGCCTTTAACGCACCCCATACCCATTGGTCTTATAGTATACTTAGCTATACTTTCAAGTGAGTTTTAAATGCCCTTTTTATTTATTTATTTAATATTTTTTTTGTTGCTATTATGGGTTGATATATATATGCTAACTTAAGTGGTTATACTCCCTGAAATGATTGCTAGCTAATACATGTTATTGAGTACTCACACTTATTGAAGTTTAAAAGTTAAAATGATTGATGATTGACATTAGACGATTTGATGATTGAAAGAAATGTACGGATGGGTCCTGTAAGCGTGACATCGTAACAACATGGAGTCTTATACCGGTTTAAGCCTGTTTGAGTTAGTGTCAGACAGTTGATGGTGAAGTTCGCTTCACAAATTGAAGTTTATTTACAATTAATATCGCAACCCCCGACCCCTTTCCCCGAGAGGCGGGCGGCCGCGAGCGCTCAGAGCAGGTGGTATCGGTGTTTATTAAATTTGGCAGCGGAATTTACATCAGGACCGTAGTTAGAAAATAGTTTATCAGAGTAAAACACCACATTTTTATATTAATAAATACATGGGAAAAACCCAAGTTTCCATTACAACATGTTTATAGGGATAAACCCTAATTTATTGAAATAAAATTTCTTCTTTATTTATATAACTTTTATAGCCACTTTTCCAAGCCTTCAGTGCTCTCCGGCTGACTTCTACTTTGGCTTTCACATTTTGTTACCTGAAACGCGTTTAAATCATTTTTTTCAATGGAAAATAATGGTGAGTGAATCCCAGTTTAATTAAATAAGTTTTATCATTTTACAGCATTGAGAGCAACCCGCAATTACATTTGTTTATATCTACTTTAATTACCACCCACGGTACTGTCAATCCTGACTAGTGGTCATGCTACTACTCACAGTGTAGTAGCAAGTTATGCATACAAAACCCCAACATACCGACGATAATTGTAGATTTACAAATACTCAATCACTGTGAATTGTAATTTAAATAATTAAGGTTTTGTAAAAACAGTTTACAAAAAGAGGAATTACTCACAAAAAGGTTTACACAAAAAGAAGGATTACTCACATTGCTAATTTAGGTATTTTCTTGTGACTTCCTGGTTATAATCTATTAAATTAAACAATGCACATGCGTTAGTATAATAACTCAAATTACATTAGCTATACCCTCCCCGAGACAGAACTCCAACGACTGAGTCAGGCAGAGCCTTGACATGCGTTACGGAGCACTAGATCGATCGGGCAGCGTAACTAATACGTAACCGGGGGTTATAATACTTACATCGAGGCAGAGCTTCGCTATTTTAGTGGGTATTATGCTCGGGAATTTTAATTACTGTTCAGAATTTTGAGAGAGATCGAGAATTTGAACGGTTTCTCAACTGAAGTCGATGGCCTCTATTTATAGGGCCTGATCGTCACTTCCTCGCGACCCGCGAGAAATGAAGACAGGGTCTTCGCGCCCCACGAGCTAGGCTGGCTAGGGCCTAGCCTTGGCCAGTCACGAACTAGCTTCACCACGCGTTGGGCCACGTGGCATCACGAGAGCCCGCCTGGTGGCATCAAGTCGCGGCCCGCGACAGCTTATCTCAAGGGGGTCGCGCCCTGCGAGCGCCCCCTAATTCTTATTTTATTTATTTTTTTTAAATTAAAGGTATTTCGGGGCCATTTTCGTATACGGGTTGTATATAGGGATGTTATAGGGATTTTAGGAGATTTGGTTTACATATTGAAAATGCTCTTTCCTTTCTCACATTTTGAAAATTTAGCATAAAGCTTTCCCTTTCTCAATAATGAATTTATCCAGATATGGTTTACATATTCTGTTCATCATGTTCATAAAGTGGTTGGGGCATTGGTTAAACCAAATGGCATGACGGTAAATTCATAATGACATACCTTGTTCTGAAGGCAGTTTTAGGAATATCCTCTTCCTATACTTTCAGTTGATGATATCCTGAGCGTAAATCGATCTTAGAAAAGAATTGAGCTCCTTGCAATTGATCAAACAGATAATCGATTATCGGTAATGGGTACCGATTTTTAATCGTGACCTTATTCAATTCTCGGTAATCGATGCACATACGTATTGATCCATCTTTCTTCTTGACAAACAAGATTGGTGCTCCCCATGGTGATGAATTAGGCTGTATGAATCCTTTCTCCAAAAGTTCGTCCAACTGTTTCTTCAATTCTTGCATCTCTGTTGCTGCCAAATGGTAAGGTGCCTTGGCAATCGGTGCGGTCCCTGGTAGTAGGTGAATTCTGAATTCAACTTCCCAATCCGGTGGTAGTCCAGGTAGCTCTTCAGGAAAAACATCTGAGAATTGAGATACTACGGGAATATCTTTAAATTATTTTCCTTTAGTGTTAATGATTATGGAAATCATATACACTAGGGATCCTTTTCTTGCATAACTTGTTGTTTTCATCACAGAGATGAATTTTGTAGATCTAGTTGGCTTATCTCCTTTAATTGTGATCTTTTCACCATTTGGTGAATTTAATTGTATTGTCTTTTGATCACATAAAATACTGGGATTGGCTATTAACCAATCCATTCCTAACACTATATCAAATCCGGCGAGATTCATTGGGTAAAGGTTAGTAATAAAATTATGGTTTAAAATTTCTATTCTTGCTCCCTACAAGATTTCAGTAATCTTAATGGATTCTCCATTTGCTGTCTCCACTAGACATTCTTGTTGAAGTTTAGTTAATGCTTGATTAAGAATTTTGCAAAATGAAGTATTAATAAAACTTTGGTTCGCACCAGAGTTAAATAATACTTTATCAAAAACATCAATAACTAAAAATGTACCGGCTATCACATCCGAAATCATCTTGGCTTCTTCAGCTGTCAGAACAAAAGCTCTAGCATTCTTAGTAGTTTTGTTGTTCATGGCTGGAGCTAGTTTTGGACAGTTCGGTTTGATATGCCCCTTTTCTCCACAATTGAAGCATACTCCATTACTGCGTTTCTTCCTGCAGTCTTCTTCCTTGTATCCAGGTATTTTGCAGAAGTTGCAGTAGGTGGAACATCTTCCTGAATGTTTCTTCTTGCAGGACTTACAGTAAGGTGCAGAAGTAGAACCTATGTTCTTCCCACGGTTGGAATTACCGTAGCGAAATTCCTAGGTAAGCTTCTAGACTAGGTTCTTTCTCTGGTTTTCTTCTTGCGTATGTACCAGTTCATCAGTCAAGGTATTTTCTAGTTCTACAGCTTCTTCTATGGTTTGTGGTCAAGCTGCCTTGACTACATGTCTAATCTCACTGATTAATCTCCAGATGTAACGGGAGATTAATACTGGTTCTGGTAAGGCTAGGGTTGGCACTATTCTAGCATATTCGAAGAATACGGTAGTGTAACCCTTACAGTCTACTCCAGTCATTCTAAGGTTTAATAACTTATTAGCAATTTGTTCCTTTTCATTAGGAGGACAGAATTTTCTTCGACCATGTTCTTAAACTCGGTCCATTCCATATTATAGACTCTGTCACTTCCCCTAGACTGGAGAATAGTATTCCACCATTCTAAGGCTGCATTCTTAAAAAGATTGGAAGTAAACATGATTTTATCTTCTTCTGCACATTTGCTTATTTTTAAGACAACCTCTTTCTTTTCTATCTAGCGTAGAGCTGTAATGGCTCCTTCATTGCCTGAGAATTCTATTGGTTTGCAAGACCATAATTCTTTGTAAGAACAACCATAAGACATGGTTCTTCTTCTTTTTGGAATAGGCAATTGAAGTAACGGTCCATTGTTTATACTGTGACTAGGTTCAGTAGGTGGTCGCTTACTTCCACTATTACTTTTATTATTTTCCGCTTCTTTAACAGTCTGGATAATATATGGCATAGCATCTCTAATTCCTTGTGTTACTATGTGTTGGATGGCACTGTTATTTACTTGGTTATCATTATTCTGGTTTTCCTGATTTTCTTCGTTGTCCATCTGGATTTACAAACAATTATCAGGTATTAATATCACAGAATAAGATTTAATGCCAACAATTGCACAAACAACACATTGGTTAAAACCGTCGAGCATTGCGACATTTACTCTATTTTTTTATATATATATTTGCATCTACTACAAGCTGCAACTGGAATTTAAAACACACTACTAGTTATGCATCAGTAAGTATTAGGTTATCTATTTTAATTGATTTTTTTTTCAAACTACACGCATTTATATATATATATATATATATATATATATATATTATTTATAGGGGTTCATCCAGTATTGCATATTTCGCTCGTCGTACTTCCAAACGAATTTTTCCCCTATTTGTCTTATTCTCTCTCCTTCATCCACTAACTCCTCACCAAATGTGCGGAGTTCCTGCACGTTTTCGGTACTCATGGGTGGTGGTGGTGCAGGTACTGGATCAGGGTACTGTGGTACAGGTTCTCCATATGGGTATGGGTTTTCTAGTATTTTCCGAACATACTGATCGGCATCCCAGTATGGATCTAGAGGGTCAAGGTTGGGGTATGGTGCTATAGGGTTTGGTATGGGTTCCTCCTGTGGGTAGAGTTCTCGATAATCCCTATGTTCATCATTCGATGGATCATATACTAGGGGATTGGGTGCTGGGATCCTAGGGATTTCATTTGGGTCAAAGGCGGGTATGGGAACCTGTTATCCTTGGTTGGGTTCTATTTCCATGGGTTGGGTTGGGAATAGTGGTAGTGGTTCTGGTGCCAGTATTTGATCTAGGTTTGGGTCTGCGGCAGTGGTGGCTAATATGTGAAAGTTGGCCAATCGCCTATTGATTATGTCTTGGGTCTGGGCGTTCATCTCCCTATTTGCTGCTGCTAAAGCCCTTTGTTGCTGTAATTCCCTCATTCGTTTCCTACGCTCATGTGCTCCTCGACTGAACCATCCTCTCTTTTTCGTAGGGAATGGTTCTGCAGATTGCGCTTTAAAGATGAACATCTCCTCTTCGGTGTCAGCTGAATACCCCGAAGGAGTAGGCTGGGAGGAAGTTCCTTCATCTCTAGGAGAATTAGAGAGGTGACGATAGGCATCAGAGGGTCTTTGATCACTCATACTGTAAACTAACAGATTCTCAAATAACACAAAACAATAATATACAGATATGCATGTAATCACATAGAATATTTCCTAGCAGAATTGGCAAATTTTTATGTCAGCAGAACACTTCTGTAGCTGAAATCAGTGGCTGTAACTCTGATACCACCTTCTGTCGCAACCCCCGACCCCTTTCCCCGGGAGGCAGGCGGCCGCGAGCGCTCAGAGCTGGTGGTATCGGTGTTTATTAAATTTGGCAGCGGAATTTACATCAGCACCGTAGTTAGGAAATAGTTTATCAGAGTAAAACACCACATTTTTATAATAATAAATACATTTGAAAAACCCAAGTTTCCATTACAACATGTTTATAGGGATAAACCCTAATTTATTGAAATAAAATTTCTTCTTTATTTAGGTAACTTTTATAGCCACTTTTCAAGCCTTCGGTGCTCTCTAGCTGTCTTCTATTTTGGCTTTCACATTTTGTTACCTGAAACGCGTTTAAAACATTTTTGTCAGTGGAAAATACTGGTGATTGGATACTGGTTTAATTAAACAAGTTTTATCATTTTACAGCATTGAGGGCAACCCGCAATTACATTTGTTTATATCTACTTTAATTACCACCAACAGTACTGTCAATCCTGACTTGTGGTCATGCTACTACTCACAGTGTAGTAACAAGTTATGTATATAAAACCCCGACATACCGACGATAATTGTAGATTTACAAATACTCAATCACTGTGAATTGTAATTTAAATAATTGAGGTTTTGTAAAAACAGTTTACAAAAAGAGGAATTACTCACAAAAAGGCTTCCACAAAAAGAAGGATTACTCACATTGCTAATTTAGGTATTTCCTTGTGACTTCCTGGTTATAATCTATTAAATTAAACAATGCACACGCGTTAGTATAATAACTCAATTTACATTAGTTATACCCTCCCCGAGACAGAACTCCAACGACTGAGTCAGGCAGAGCCTTGACATGCGTTACGGAGCACTAGATCGATTGGGCAGCGTAACTAATACGTAACCAAGGGTTATAATACTTACATCGAGGCAGAGCTTCGCTATTTTAGTGGGTATTATGCCTGGGAATTTTAATTACTATTCAGAATTTTGAGAGAGATCGAGAATTTGAACGGTTTCTCAACTGAAGCCGATGGTCTCTATTTATAGGGCCTGATCGTCACTTCCTCGCGCCCCGTGAGAGATGAAGACAGGGTCTTCGCACCCCGCGAGCTAGGCTGGCTAGGGCCTAGCCTTGGCCAGTCACGAACTAGCTTCACCACGTGTTGGGCCACGTGGCATCACGAGAGTCCGTCTGGTGGCATCAGGTCGCAGCCCGCGACAGCTTATCTCAAGGGGGTCGCACCCCGCGAGCGTCCCCTAATTCTTATTTTATTTAATTTTTGTTAAATTAAAGGTAATTTTGGGGCCGTTTTTCATATACGGGGTGTATATAGGGATGTTATAGGGATTTTAGAAGAGTTGTTATAATTAAAGTTGACATGCATGTTTGATATTAAATTATGGTTCGATGACAATTATTGGACGTTTATTCAAAATGTGAACTCCTTGATTTTATTAAAACTAGGACTCACCTAAAGTAGTTGACTTATTAGCATGCAAGTCAAGTTAAACATATATTGATGCTTGATAAGAGGAACACGACGACATGGAATGAAGGCTATCCTACCAAAAGGGCTCGCAATTTTTTAGAAAAAAAAAACTTCATATATATTTATGTTTCCTAAAAAAAGTTGCATCTGTATTTTGTAATATATCTACTACTAATTGAACGACACAATTTGAACATGATTATGGCAATCAGGGAGCGAAGTGAATGGATATCAAACGACACAATCAATGGATGGCTATCAACGAAGTATCTGTAAAACGCAATCGATCAATATGCTAATGCTATCAAACTGTTTGTTCACAAGCACACACTTTGACTTCTGGCAATATTACATATACAATCTTAAAATTATTATGGTTTCTTTGTTTAATTGAGACTTCTATTTCAATTTTGTTTGACACTTTGATTTCATAATTGATTCTTACAATATGTTAAGTTTTTTAATTGTTCTTGAGTGTTGTTACTTTTTTGACCCTTAATTTTTTAATTGGTTCTTACTGTTCTCCTATGCTAATTTATTAATTTTATCATTATTGACACTTTGATATTAACATTCTATAATTAATGTAGGAATGCCTTTCTTAGGTTTATTTTGTTTTCATATGTTTCTTACTTTTGTGATATGTAAATATTTATTGTTTAGTCTTATGTTTCTAACTCTTGTGACCTGTAAAGATAGATTTATGTTTAGTCCTATGTAGGAATGCCTTTCCTAGGTTTATTTTGTTTTCATATGTTTCTTACTTTTTTGAACTGTAAAGATTTGTTTAGTCTTATGTTTCATACTTTTGTGACCTGTAAAGATTTATTGTTTAGTCTTACGTAGGAATGCCTGTCTTAGGTTTCTTTTGTTTTCATATGTTTCTTACTTTTGTGACCTGTAAAGATTTGTTGTTTAGTCTTTGTATTTAGTCTTGTACTCTTGTGGACCTAAAATGCAGTTCCATGGATACAATATTTGTCTTTGGTGCGTCATCTAGTGGGGACTGTTAGGCTAGAGGGTATGGTGATGGTCCTCCAAGGGAGGATGATCCGCCACGTCATAGTCCTCTCAAGGATGGTCCATCCCACAAAACTAGAGGGTATGGGAGGATGATCCTACCCCACCACCTTTTTTATCTTCCAAACATATTTTTCACACTATGTGATATTATATATAAAAAAAAATTATTTTTTATATTTTGCATTAGTGTTGCTATTTTTTTTTTTTTTTCGAAAAGGGTCTCAAATTTATTATCCACTTTAGACCCCAAAAAATAATTGACCATAAACCAGTTTTAGCTAAAATTTGAATATTGATATATGTACATGCATGTTTTTAAAACATTATTCAGTATCTAAGTAGTTGCAAAATTTCTTGAAGGACTGCCCTTTGTTTTTGTTTGATTTTTCTTGTTGAAACAACCAAACAACAGAATTGACAACTCACTTGAGCTTTTTTGTAGTTTTGAATAAAAAGTTTATAGACAAACATGTATCCTGTGTCATGTAAATTTCAATACTCTTTTGTCATATAGACTGTTGAGCACGAAAAGCTTAAAGTTATAATAAAAGCAATTCATTAAGATTGCAAAAGTTGGTGTATGAAAATGATTATACTTGAATGATAGTAGGATTTACAAACAAAACACAAGCAAAGTTTAAACTACTCCCTCCGTCCCACTAAATGTGTTTTATTTTGAATTTTCAAAGTCTTTATTTATAAACTTTGACTTTAATTATATATTTTTGTGTTATATAAAACGTGATGAAAACTAACCCGATAAAAACACTTGTAAAACACACTCAAATCATATAACTTTCATCAAGTATTATCTAACACAAACAAAATTAGTTAAGGTCAAAGTTTATAAACAAAGACTTTGAAAATTCAAAGTAGGACACTTTTAGTGGGACGGAGGTAGTAATAAGGAGTGATTAGACCGACGTGGACAAATTAATAAGGTGACCCGGCTTGAAAATGGAAAGAAATATTAGGTTCGATTTTAAGGCTCGAGCTTCGGATTTACTAATGATGAAGCCGAACATTAGAGAACGAGTATTCGAAGCATATGAATTGTGGTTTCCTTTACTCTTTCTTATATGGAACACATATGGGCAAGATGTGACTACGTAAGTATCCCGACATCAAACGTGAACCACACCATCTACTGCTAAACCAAACAAAAGAAAACAAACAACGTAAGCAAAACTAACCTTGCATGAACCTAAAGCCAACTGGCTGAATGAAAACTAATTCGAAGAAAGTGATGTAACCTTACAAAAATGTTGAAATTGATGGGAGTGTCTCTTTTATATTAAGGAAATTGTGGGATCGCACATGATTGGTTTTATCAATTGATGAATTGATTGTGACTAAAAAAAACATAAGATGATTAAGGATTTCAATTTTTTTTTTTTTTTTTTTTTGTCTAAAGGAAAAAGGATTCAAATGATGGAGGATAGACAACAAACAAAATTGAGATTAGTCTTTTCAATAAAAAAAGTAATGATAATAACATAATCACTTGATTGATACCGAAAGTTTTTATAAAGAAAATAAATATGTAATACATAATTACTTGATTGATAATGGAAGTTTTTATATAGAAAATATATAATCGTAATCAGCAAAAGAGGAAATTTGCTATCCATTTTCCAAGCATAATCTATAAGGGGATGTTTGGTAGCCTGTTAATGACCATTCAGATGCTACCTCTTAATGGTTTAAAACCTCTAAATGAATAAGAGGTAACCTCAAGTCTGAATGGTTAAGAGGTAACCTCTGAATGGTAAATCATCACATGTCACATTCTTCTACCTTTTCATTGGTAAAATTCTTAATGGTTTCATTAAGAAGTAGCCTCTTAATGACCATTCAGAGGCTACCAAACAGCCCCTAACTCCTATAAGCATGGACTTTTAAAACTTACAGCTTTGCCCCATCTAAAATTACCATCTACAGTTCTACACCCTAAAGTTTTTAACTTTATTTTTTTTTTTCTTTTTTAACATTCTTTTACTTTTTTTTTATTTTGTTTTTTATCTTATAACTTTAAGATACAATGTGTCGTAAAGTTCCGAAGTATGTTGTTGCGACGAGCTTATATTTATCTGTGTATCAAGATAAATTTTGTTTAAACCCGAGTTGTTATTGGTAATGTATAATGTACATGTTATCATAATTGTGTCACAATAAATTTTTCATTATTCTAATAATATACAGTAAAATGTTATAAAATTAATGCACTGGTTCGATTACACACCTCCCCTTGCTGACGTCTACATTATAAAGCATTTTAACTTTCTTTTACTTTCGAATACGCTATTTATTTCCACCGCGCCATTTTTTTTTTATTGAAAGATAAACTTCATTAACGACAAGCCAACCCAAACCGGGCCGACCAAACAAAGACTACACAGTTACATATTTACAAAGGCAATCCACTCCCCCCAATCAATCCCTTTAAACTTCGACCTATTCGAAAACCATAAGTAGCTCAAAGCTTTGACCTCACTAATGATACTATCAATCTTATCCGCGGAATTAAGAAATTTACTACTATTTCTTGCCCGCCAAAGGCTCCAACAAACGATCATGATAATACCTTGAACCGCTTCCTTCTATTTCCGCGATTTTTTATATAAAGTTTTGCGTGGATTAATATTTTTCGTGTTTAACGACCGGGTCAAGTTATTAGTTTTGATTAAATATAATAAAATTAATGTATTATTTTTATACAAATAACAATGGATAAATAATTATTGAATGCAGGTTGCTTAGGTCCTCCATGTCACACTTCACATGCTAGCATGTGATTCGATATTTATGTCGGTATGTGTATGGGAGTTGGGTTGTAAATCCTCATAATTAATTTTAACAAAAACTTAGAAATGTTTTGTTTTTAACAGTAAATGTCACTTCTACTCTACTTTAACTAACATTCTATATTTATACTATGTTTTTAGAAAAAAAAAAAAAAAAAAAAAAAAAAAAAAAAAAAAAAAACTATGCTTTTACTTAGATTTGAATTTAGAATTTCTCTTCTTTTTCCTGAATTTTTAAGATGTTCCTTAATATATATATATATATATATATATATATATATATATATATATATATATATATATATATATATATATATATAGGGCCAGGATCATTTCAGAACCATAAATATTTACAGAACTCGCAGAACACCTAATAAACAATCTTTTTATTTATATATTTTTATGTTTAGGATAATTTTATCATTTTTATGTGTATTTTTACGATTACATACATGTTAAGAGTAATTTTATCATTTTTTATATGTAATTTTATAATTACACATATGTAAACTAGTTTTTTTACATATATGTAATTAGTTATGACACATATATATAATTTTGGCAATTAAACATATGTAAACTACTTTTAACATGTATGTAATCAAAGAAATACATATAATAGATGATAAAAAGATCCTAAATACAAAAACTTATATATAAAATGATTGTTTATTAGGAGTTCTGAAAGTTCTGTAGTTATTTAGAGTTCTGAAATGAAAACCCTAGAAAACCCAACCTCCAGACTTTTTTTTTTTTTTTTTTTTTTTGAAAAAAATAACACATGTAATATACACGTTTTTAAGAGTTTTGAGCCGAAAAAATCAAAAAAGCGCCGAGTGGTTTTTTTTAAAAAAAATAAACAAGTTTCAGCAATTTTTTGTCTAACACATGTTAGTGAAAAAGTTGCTGAAACTTGTTTATTTTTTTTTTTTAAAAACACTCGGCGCTTTTTTGATTTTTTTGGCTCAAAACTCTTAAAAACATGTATATTACATGTGTTATTTTTTTTCAAAGAAAAAAAGTCGGGAGGTTAGGTTTTCTAGGGTTTTCTCAAAATGGAGGGTTTTCTCCCTAGCATTATCCTATATATATATATATATATATATATATATATATATATATATATATATTAATATGATACATATTATTATTCTTTATTAAAATAATAATAAATGATAATCCATGTACATGTGTTAAAAATTTTGATGACAATAGACCATATATGTTACCTCAAGCGATCACTAACACGTGGACATAAAAGAGACACATTCACGTGAATCCACACAAATCAAAATGTAGCAAAGTGCCAAAGTGCATATACAAAACAACATCGTATAGTTGATCATATTCTTGTACGAAATATACGGATATGCCATGACATAATATTACACTAAATCAAAATGAATTTGAAATTTTAAGGCCCTAATAATAAAATGACACACGCCTATGAAGCTATGACATAATATTTAGGAAAAATTATAAGTTTTGTTCTTTATCTTGATATATTTTTTAAGCGGTGTTCTTTTCAACGAATTTTGACAGGTTTTGCCCTTTACGGGCAAAATTGTTGCATGTCTTGTCCTTTAGCCCTAACCCAGTCAATTTTTTTTGTTTAATCTGATCATGTGACTTGCATGTGAGGGCATTTTTGTTATTTCACCTGAAATGACTAAATATGTAACTAATTTAAATACTCAACCAATTTAAATAAATTAAAATGTTATCTCTCTATCACTTAGATCCACCACCACAATCACCACCATCCACCCCATCACCACCACTCTCTCTCTCTCTCTATCCCAACTGTAACCCACCTCTATCAAGAACAATTATGATCCCCCAACACTCATGTACGACAGTTTACACCCAAATAACCATCATCAACCTATATATCTGATAAATATCATAAGATTTTTAAAAGTTTCAATGGAACAACAAAATAAATCACAGAGTATATTGGTAGCAATAATGGAAGACATCTGCACATGGAGACAATCCTCTGCTTCATCTTCATTTCTCATATGTACATGGAGACAGATCTGTTCAATTGTGGCAAGGGTTAGGGTTCTGATTTTTGTTTGAGAGAGGGGGAAAGAGAGGAAGTGGGTTGTGGTGGCCGGAAAGAGGGTAGGTGATGGCAGTGAAAGTCGAGGTAGGGTGGATGGTGGCAGTGAAGGCTTAGGTGGGTTGGGCGGTTGGGTGGACGGTAGTGGTTGGGTGTTTGTGGGTGTTTGGTTAGGGTTGGGGTGGGCGGCGACGGAGTGGTTGTGGTGGTGGGAGGGTGGAGGACGGTGGTAGATGGTATGGGTGGGGGGACGGTGGGTGTTGTTGGTGGTGGCAGGTTGATGGTGATGGCGGTGGGTTGTGTGTTGTGGCGGTGGCGAGTGGGTTAACGATGGTAGTGGTCAATTGATGGTGTTGAGAGGTGGTAGGTGGTGATGGGATCTGAATGTGTGAGAGAGAGAGTGTCTGGTATAGAGGTAGAGTGTGTGTGTGTGTGTGTGTGTGTGTGTGTGGTATAGAGAGAGAAAGAGAGTTGTATATAATAATAATAATAATAATAATAATAATAATAATTATTATTATTATTATTATTATTTTCTAAAAATGTTTTGTTTTATTTTTTAAATAATATTAAATAAAGGGTTAAAAAGACTAAAAATACCCTTGGGTAACCAGATTAAACAAGAAAATCTTACTGTGTTATGGCTAAAGGACAAGACGTGCAACAATTTTGCCTATAAAGGGCAAAACATATCAAAATTCGTTGAAAAGGACACCGCCTGAAAAAGATATAAAGATAAAGGACAAAACGTGTAATTTTTCCTAATATTTATGAAGTTATTTGTTTTTTTTTTTTTTTTTTTTTTTTTTTTTTTTTTACTATTGGACATCATATTGAGGGAGGTTTTATCCATGTCACTTGATCTTAGATCCGCTTTTGGTTGGTTAAGTTCTAAGCATTGTTTTCATAAATGGATATGAATGGAAACCGTGTACATAGTTAATCCGATTGAATACTCTTAAATTGTTTCTATTTGGACCAGATATGGCCCGACTGATTAAACCAGCAAACCAGACCAGTGATTGGGCTACATTTTCATATTTTTTTCTTAAATTATTATCTACTTATTCAGTTACTCCTACCTACTTTATATTTTGTTAAAAATGGTCATGTTAATGGATTAGCGGTCCTGCTAATGGATTAGTGTAACACTTCGTATTTTCGCAATTCTATTTATTGAAAGTCTGTATTCGCATTCTATTTTTAGAAACTTGTATTCGTAGTTTTTTTTTCCAATCTTGTAATCCGAGACTTTAAGCATAATGGAAATTCACTTTTATACATATGCATGTTACATACTTGTGTTATACGCAATCAATCATTGAATACGTCTTCATACGCAAAATTGATAGAGAGGGTGAAACCCGAGCTTTAAAGTGTTTATCTCGCATGTTTTGTTCGGTTTTAAGTAATTATATGCGTTGAATAAGATAACTACGAGAAATTATGGTTTTGCAGATTAATTACTTAATTCGGGGAGTTAACATGTTTAGAGATGAAGTGGAACGCTCGCGATTGATAATTGCAGCTAACGCTATTAATCGGGACTTGTTTGGGTTAAAGTAATGGCTTGGATGTGTGAAGAATATGAAGCAACAAAGTTTAAGGGCTATTCGGTAATTAAGTGGAAGATGAATGTAGTAAATGTGTAAGAAAAATGAGAAAAAATGAAGTACAGGGAGTCATGGTGACAATTAACGAAAGTTGCAATCAAGTTACAATTGATTTGATGATGTACGGCGTGACCTACGGTACATAGACCGTAGGTTACGGTTGATGAAAAGTGAATGACAAGTCTACAGGAAGTGTGAATTGTGACCTATGCTTGCCACCTCCACCTACGGTTCATGAAGGAGTTTCAAAACATGTTGAGCCGTAACCTACGGTCTATGTACCGTAGGCTACGACGGGATTATAGGGCCGAGCGGATTTGACTTGTTTGGAGGGGTTTTAAGGGTTTTGAAAACCCTAACTTAGGGACTGCTTCTTCACCTACAAAAATTAGCAGCAATCCTTCATTATTTTGGCTCTCAAATATCATCTCCAACATCATAATTCTTTCACCAACAGCCAAATCAATAATGCAAACATCATCTTTCCAAGTTCTTGAAGATCGTTCGTGCGAGATGAGTGGCTAATCCCATCGTGGTTTCCTCCAGATGGAGGATTATTGTAAGTTAGGTGATATTATGTGTTTTTTATTCTTTATGAACTCGGTGATTTAAGCATTCGATGCTTTTCACCTTTGATTTGATTAACTGGTTGTAACCAATTGCATTTTATTGAACTTTAACCTTTAATCATTCAATTCCCCAGAGTTCTAGTAATTGGCATATATTTAGGGCAGGATTAGGGTTGGTAATTGTAATTGATGTCCATTTGATAACCTCCCATTATGTATTGATCGGAGTACTTAGTCTGTGAATGTCACAATCAGTTAATTAGGTTAAACACTTATGTCTATGTAAGTGTTTTGAGAAAACACATAATTGAATCTAACTGAGAATCTGAATTCCGGCGGAAACATTGTTCTTCCTATTGATAAAAACTCAACTTAGTTCATTTAAATTAGCAAATCAACAAATTCACAATCAAGATTTTTTTTTCTGTAATAGACAATTAATACTTGACATTACAACACTTTCCACAATAATCCTCTGGTTCGATATCCGACTTATCCTATCTACATAGTTTAGCTCAGTTTTTGCATGTTCTTCACGACAGACATAAAAAACCGAGACTCGAAATACTTTGAAATATCAATAATACGTGCATCATACTCGTACCATACTTGGTTACACTTTGAATATATAAAACAAGTTTAAATACAAGAAAACGACATAAATAACATAGTTACAAAGTGGTGAGAACTAAAACTAAACAAAACTCAAAGTTGGAAAACAGCTCCCGTCGCGCCACGCGACGCGAAAACTGGTGTTGGCACGACCAGTGTCAATCCACAGCTTCTCTTTTTACCCAACCGGGTTTCACCCTTTTCCACCTCTTTTTACCTCCAATCACATTCCAACCTCTTTCAAACTCAAACCCTAATTTTCCCCTATAAAACCAAGTCTCCTCTAACATATTTTCACTTTCCACAACTCCAAATTACTCTCAAACACTCCAAAATTGTCAAGAAATCTCCAAGTTTTGGCAGAAAGTTTTAAGTGTTTAAGTGAGATTTCAACTCAATATCTTCTTCATTTCTTCATGTCTTATTCTTCCTTTCCATTTGAATTACCTCTAGGAATGTTTCTACAAGTTTACCATGGTAAACTAACTTGGAATATCACCACATTTGAGGTCCAAACTTTGATTTAAATTCTGTTTTGTTAAACTTTCAAAACTATTAACATTTTCAACACCTTTCTTGGATGAGTATGAACCAAAACTTGTTCCCAACTAACTTGCATGTTATGGGGCTTGAGTTGAGGTATGATTCCAGAAAGTTTGAGGCGCAAACACCTCCAATCTAATGAACCTAAGTTATCACGTAAACTTACGAGTAACAAAGTGTCCAAACTACACCAAGTCTCTAAACATATGCCATGATTGGAATGCACTAGTCCAGTTTGAGTTTCACTTGGTTACTTGATGATTTAGATGATTAGTTATTTGTACATTCTTTATTTTATTCATGACCAATCGAAATCATCAACTAAGTTGATGATCTTGTGCTTTGGTGAATCCATACAATGAGGTTAAATAGATGGAATTCATCCTACCTCCATGCATGACAATATATGACTTGAACTAAATACTTATAAATATATATACAATTATATGATAGAACTGAACCATAACACCAACCAAACTCATGGTTGAATGTTATGTATTAGCGTCATTTTCATCTTGGTCAAAGTTTCTCAAACTATGGATTCAAATGGGTTAATCGGTACCAATGAAATCACGACCAAAATAATGTTCATCATGAGTGCTTTTAGACGAGATGTATTTTCTTGCAATATACATACTTTCGTACTATCTTGAAACCCTAATCTATCTCAATACTGAACTCCATAACTCATAGGCCTCGTTCATCCTTGTAGGATAACCTTGACGCTTCCCTAAACTCTCAAGACTCTGCGCTCACGTTTTGGAAGCTGTTGCAAACCGTGAGTATACATGTCCCCCTTTTTACTTTAAGTACACTTTTGGGGTGCTATATATATATAGGGTAATGTTATTGTAAAAAAGGTTAAAAGTGTGAGAAATGTAAGAAATATTGTGGATATGACATGTGTCCTAAATCTAAATTAATTCAAAAGGGTAAACAAGCAATTTTATCATTAATTCATGTAACTCCCCGAAAACGGGTTTGGTAATCAAACCACCTTAATATTAATGAACGGGTAAAATACCGTTAGTGGTAAAAATTAACCCGGTAAATATTAGGATTTAAATAATTAAACCAAATATTAAATAAAACATGAATAAAAGCTTTTAAGGAAGTAAAGTTTATAAGAGATCCGAGTTAACGGGACTTAAAATAAACTGAGTCATAATTTCCCCGAACCCACTAAGATAACTAGGAATACCAAACCTAGTTAATAAGTGGGAATATTGTTAAAAATAATTAGGTTGTGATCTAATTAATAACTAACCAAACATGAGGGACCAAAATAGTATAACTTGAAAATGGTTTTATAAACTTAAAAACATCACACAACACACACAAGAGTGTGTGTGCGTGCGTGAAAATGGCCAGGAGACAAGCTCCATGGGAGCTAACCCTAAACTTAACAAAACCTTCAAATTGGAGGATCAATCGAAGGCCAAATTCGGATTTGAATACATAGAAGTGATCACTAAGTCAAGGGGATCGTAAGGTACGTTGAATTGTTAACATTCATGAAGTTGTGAAAATAAGTTGATTTTGCATGATGCGATCTATGCATGAATCGTAAAGAATATGGCCGAATTAATGAAGTGTGATTGCTTAGGGACAAACCCTAAGTAGAAATTTGAAGTAAAATTGCTATGATTTGAATAATTAGACGATTCACCACACTTAGACAAGTGGGTTTTGATTAAATAATGAAAATGATGATATGTTTGAGTTAGAAATCATCATAGTTGATGGTTGATGCGAGATACTTAAACAATTTGCAAGTTTGAGTATTTAACCATACATGACTTGAATGGGTTTTTGTTGACATGGTGATGTTAGTGTTAAACTTGCGATTAGAATCATCATATTAGTTAGTAAAAACAAGCTACTTGAACCATTTAGGTGTTTGAGTACATGAATCATAATTACCATGAATTGGGTTTGGTATAAAAAGATGGAAATAATGATAAACTCGTGTTTAAAATGATGTTGATATCATCATGTGTTAAGAGAGATTAATGTAGTGTTAATTCGATGGATAATGGTTATAAAACTTGGTTAATAAAGGGGATAAAAGGTAGACTAAGAAGGATGCTACCGGGTAATTGACCAAGTAATTAAACGAGTAGTCAAGCTACATCGTGTAATTACTAATGTTACTAGATCGTTGACTTTTAAAAAGGTCAAACCGGCCTATAATACGATGAATGATAATTTTGGATATAAAATGTGTAAGGTGGAAAAATCATATTAAGTTGTGATAAAACTAACCACATTGTGAAATGATGAATAATAGTTGGCGCTTAAACAAGCTAGGTGAAGCTTGGGGTGAAAACGGGTCAAACGAGTCAAGCATAAAGGAAAAGCGTATTCGGGATGCGAAGTAAGTGAAATTTACACACTTATGTAGAATACTTGTTTATTCTATACGTTACAAATGCGATAACGATAATATCGAAAATATGGATTTTCGTTAAGATTACCTTGTAGTGTAATCTAATAATGAGGAAAAGGGTAAAAATGGAAATTTGTCAAGTGTCGACTAATGTAAATAGAGGTTAAAAGGATACCCATGGCGTAAGCCAAAATGGGTTGAATTTGTAAGAAAAGAGTTTAAGAGAAAAAGGATTTGGTAATAAAATCCGGGATGGGATGGATGTATGAATTGGAAATCAAAAACCATGTTTTTGATTAAATAGGTAACGTCGGGCATATAGGCCAAACGGGTCGAATGGTGGTGATAACACCATTTGACAATATCGACTAATGTGGTTGTCAAGTCTTATGTTAACAGGAGCGATTAGTAAATCGGATAATTGCGTCGCCATAGATTGTGTGATAATTAAAGCGAGGTATAAATCGGGTCTATTTGTTGACCCGGGCCAGGTACGCTTATATGAACAACACATAGAGTTATCGTGTAATACACGCTACTCCAATCAAATCGGTAAAGGATTGATATAGTCAACGAAATTACGCGCGTTGACGCATATAGTAGAAAAGCCTTGTATTATAATACGGGCGATTATTGAAGTTGAAGTTACTAACTCTTGTAAATGTTTTAGTTGAAGGACAATCGCATCTGAAGACAGCGGGAGTCTCACAAATTGCGGATTTGACAAAGGAACGGTCCAAAGTATGACCAGTAAAACATGCTCACCAAGGACCTAAATCGCGTAACGGTCGCGAATAAGATTATTAGCAGGGAAGCCCGTTAGGGCAAACATTTACCAGGTGCACGTTTTAAATTCATTGCACGAATAGTAATGTGCAACAAATAAGTAGAGACTGATAGTTGCATATGTAGATTAAAAAACTTGGAAAACTTGAATAGAATACCTAACCAGGATATTGTTTCCAAGTGAAATAAATAGAGACGTTACTGACATGGGGCGTGATGTGGAAATTATAAAAAGGTCATGTATGTCGTGTGTTGATCGCTTACTCTAGCCAAATAAGTAGTGAACACATGATACCATGAACTTCTTATGATGGACACACTTACGTCCGATGTAGTAAGGACAGGGTAAATGGGATAAATTAAAAGTACCTAAATGAATCAAATAAGCAAAATACTTGAGAATAATGTAAACGCAAGTCGGGTGACGGAAGCGTATTACATTAGAATAATGAGCCCGAGAGAAGGGACGAAAGAGCCATGGTTGATAAAATGGGCAAGTAAAACCAAAGTATAGATGATCCGCCGGATCATAAAAGCGAAGGTATTGCCCACACGAAAAAGATAATCAAAGTTGTTAACTTTGGTCGTAGTAAAGAAAGGATGACGATGATAATCGTCATTCATAATCTATAAGGCCGTCAAGGATGGTCACATAAAGAATAAAAGACATGGTCGAATGAAAGCGATGGATTTCGCTAAGATGACCAAATAAATCGAAGCGAAGTCTTAATGCATGCCGGAAGGGTTGCAATAATAACGACTTCGGTAAAACACCCGGTTGATGGGTAAGGATTTAAACACATGCGTAGACCGAGAAGCGGGAACTCGGAAGGAAAGTTAAAAGACTCGGGTTTCGAGTCATGACTAAAAGATGATAAGAAGTTGTAGATAGAAATTTTGAAAAATTACGTTCAACCATTTTAAAGTTGAACGGGTCGAACAAAGAATGAGGCTTGACACTTATAAGTGACGAAGTTCACACGAATAAGTCAAACAAGTTAAATAAAGGATGACGCTTGCTAATGCAAGTAAGCGCGAACTGAATAAATAAGAGCGCGAAATATTAATAAACCTATGTAAAGGGTCATTGGCGTTGAAAACATTAAGATAAAAGAACCCGAGTAATAGGCTGTAAAGAAGTATAAGTATGAACCGGGAAACGGTAAACGTAGAGCAAACCGACGTGTATTTGACGTGAGGAGTCATAAAGTCGGAAGATTAGTCCGAAATGGGTTATGAATGAAGCCTTAGACTACGGTCAAGGTCAACTAAAGTTAAAAGTAAAAACAAATGATTCCAAACAAACAAGGGATGTCTTAGGTACATTTCCATAAAGACACAAATAAAAGATGATATACGAGATCATCATAAACTACGGGATTATAAGTAGTGTTAAAGTCTACGGACCAAAATGACTCACGAGTCATAAATAGAAGGAAACGAACTGTTGGGTCTCACCTTAAAAGGGGGGAAATCTAAAGAATTAGCCTATGAGACTAAGTGAAAGAACCTACGGGTCAATAGCGTAAAACGAGGGAATTGATTATGATTCCCCGTCTAAAACGAGAACGGAAAAAGAATAAATTGTGGGTTGTCAATTTCCTTGACATGAGTAATTGACATAGTCAAAGAGAAAAGCGTTAAACTAAAATTTAGTATTAGTAAGAAACAACGCTTTAATAAATATGAATATTATGAAACGAATTCGGAAAATGATTAATATCAAGGAATATGGATCTTGACACCGGTAGGTGCAAAGCGATACATTCGAAGGAAAGATTTCCGATAATAAAAGTCGACATAAACTTAAACAAAACGTGATGTAATCACGGTCACAAAAAGTAATATAGAATACAATCAAGTCGTAACGTGAGTTACGAGATATGAAAATCAGAAAACACGTAAAAGGCCGGGTTGGCAATAAGATATACCCCAATAATGGGGAATAAAGTGACGGCGACTAATCAGTCTGGCCGGTAAAACCTTTCAAAGTCGGAGTAGTGTTACGACTTATATAAAGCACCTGTTGAAATAAGATTAGCTTGAAGTAAACATGATGAAAATAAATACAACCGAGCGATCAGATGACAACTCGGTCAAATAAGTGACCAGAATAAGAAATACAAGCTGAAAGTAATGGCCTTACACGTGAAAGGTGCATACGCCTTAAAACCAAGAACACGTTACCAGAATTTATGGCAAGATTTTTATGAGAGCAATGCTCAAGTAATCACTGAAACCAAGGTTCATGTGATTCTAAACTAAGGAAGTACATGAGAAAGGTTTCGGGGACGAAACCTCTTTAAGGGGGGTAGACTTGTAACAGCCCGAAAACGGGTTTGGTAATCAAACCACCTTAATATTAATGAACGGGTAAAATACCGTTAGTGCTAAAAATTAACCCGGTAAATATTAGGATTTAAATAGTTAAACCTAATATTAAATAAAACATGAATAAAAGCGTTTAAGGAAGTAAAGTTTATAAGAGGCCCGAGTTAACGGGACTTAAAATAAACTGAGTCATAATTTCCCCGAACCCACTAAGATAACTAGGAATACCAAACCTAGTTAATAAGTGGGAATATTGTTAAAAATAATTAGGTTGTGATCTAATTAATAACTAACCAAGCATGAGGGACCAAAGTAATATAACTTGAAAATGGTTTTATAATCTTAAAAACATCACACAACACACACAAGAGTGTGTGTGTGTGTGTGTGTGTGTGCGTGCGTGAAAATGGCCAGGAGACAAGCTCCATGGGAGCTAACCCTAAACTCAACAAAACCTTCAAATTGGAGGATCAATCGAAGGCCAAATTCGGATTTGAATACATAGAAGTGATCACTAAGTCAAGGGGATCGTAAGGTACGTTGAATTGTTAACATTCATGAAGTTGTGAAAATAAGTTGATTTTGCATGATGCGATCTATGCATGAATCGTAAAGAATATGGCCGAATTAATGAAGTGTGATTGCTTAGGGACAAACCCTAAGTAGAAATTTGAAGTAAAATTGCTATGATTTGAATAATTAGACGATTCACCACACTTAGACAAGTGGGTTTTGATTAAATAATGAAAATGATGATATGTTTGAGTTAGAAATCATCATAGTTGATGGTTGATGCGAGATACTTAAACAATTTGCAAGTTTGAGTATTTAACCATACATGACTTGAATGGGTTTTTGTTGACATGGTGATGTTAGTGTTAAACTTGCGATTAGAATCATCATATTAGTTAGTAAAAACAAGCTACTTGAACCATTTAGGTGTTTGAGTACATGAATCATAATTACCATGAATTGGGTTTGGTATAAAAAGATGGAAATAATGATAAACTCGTGTTTAAAATGATGTTGATATCATCATGTGTTAAGAGAGATTAATGTAGTGTTAATTCGATGGATAATGGTTATAAAACTTGGTTAATAAAGGGGATAAAAGGTAGACTAAGAAGGATGCTACCGGGTAATTGACCAAGTAATTAAACGAGTAGTCAAGCTACATCGTGTAATTACTAATGTTACTAGATCGTTGTTTAGAAACTTATATTATGATTTTGTAACCTTTAGATGCGTATAAGATTTGAAGGCATAAACTCTCAAGGGTTGAACGCCTTAAATGCGTCTTGCCGTAGAATGGCATATCCGAGGGATAAAAACTCGGAATAAATAGTCTATTACTTTAAATCCACCACAATCATAGTTATCGTGGAAGACCAATCAATATGAATGGTTGAAATTATGAGGTATACGAGAAATGGGCGGGATTTATGCTTAAAAGGACATAAATACCCTTAATGGGTCAAAGTAAGATTATAAGTAAAAATGGGTAAATAATGTGTAGGAACCCGTGATTGGAACCTAATATGATAGACAATGTTGGAGATAAAGGGTTCGTGAAAAATGGGGTTAAACAAACATGTTTGTTTGATAAATACATAGATGGGTCAAAATTTAGTAAAAAGGATAATAAGTCGAAGGCTTAAAAATCTCAAATTTATTTAATCTGGATGTCGGATTTTAACTCCATGTGATGGAGAATTAAATTACGATCACGTAGGAAAAAGAATCATGTAAATCGGATCAATAACGAAGGAGTTATGCTCGTTTTCGTGAAATCAAGCTTGGCTGGGAATATGCAGCAACTGATGCAAACATTCTGTCAAAATGAAGTCGTGGCGTCGCGCCGCGGCCAAAAGGGTTTTCCGTGGCGCGCGGCGACAGGCTAAATTCTTGAAATTTTTGATTATTTTGTTTATTTTGATTATTCGACCCAATTACCTTGTTGTACTTGTTATTAATTATCAAAACTGACTTCTAAGTTGGTTTTGATCATAGGTGAATGTCGAGAGTCCCGTATGAAGATTAATTGAGACGGGCGTTACAATTCAATTAATTAAAAACTTTCCATAACCGCCACCTTAATTATAGGAACTGGATTTTTTTTTAAATATCTGTATAAACACCATTCAGCAAGTATATAACACCATTCAGCAAGTATATAACACCATTCAATAAAGTATATAACACCATACAATAAAGTATATAACACCATTCAGTACCTATATATAACACCATTCAATAAAGTATATAACACCATTCAGCACATATATAACACCATTCAATAATCATTACATCTCTGTATCATGTTCTCCACTTCCGGCACCACCACTGCCGCTTCGCCGCCGCTGTCATGTAGAGGTGGCCAACCACCCGACACCACCTTGCTGGATGTCTTTTAGTCGCTCGTACCAAACCACCAGAAACCACCTTGCCGGAACCCCTGCACCTTCGGACACCCAAACCACCGCCGGAACGACCTTGCGCTAACCGCTGCACCGCCGGAGATGATGAACTGGTGCTGTTAGAACCGCCGCTCCACTGCGATGTAGAGAGAGAGATATCGAAATTGTAGAGAGAGAGAGAGATCATCTGGTCGTGCGATGTAGAGAGAGAGATCGAAATTGTAGGGATTTTGATTTACAGTTTCCTATTTTGAATGGATATAAAGACTTTATTACCCCTATAATTTTCAATTCAGTACAAAAAAATAAAACAAATTTTACAATTTGGTCCCTATTAATCTCAACCATTAGATCAAAGATCAAATGGTGTAGATTCTTTCTTACCCTTCTCACACTTTTGGTCTTTTTTACAGGAACCTTTATCATATATATATATATATATATGTTTTGGTCAAAAATTACCGAAGCAATTTAGTGATCAAATTAGTTAAGTGAGGTAGTGTGCTAATATTATGTGTGAAAAATGTGTTAACCAAATTAGTTATGAAAACAGTTTCAGGATACGGCTCAGGATATCGAGCTGTATCTACAATTAAACAATGAGCAAAAATGTAAAGGTTGACACGTGATGTACGAGGAAAGCCCTTGATCAATCTAGATCGCCGGCATAAAACCTCGGGAGCTGACAATCGCAGCTGCCTTGTTCTTCTATTGCTTCAAATATCAGGATACAGTGCAGGATGTGGTGCGGATCAACTAGGTGTTACAATGTAATTCGATTACAAGTGTTTGTGTGTAGTGATTGTTGAAAGCTAGAAAGCAGAAGTGTTTGAGAGTGTGTGAAAGTTGCGTTGTGCCTTAATCTGATCCGCCCCCATCTATTTATAGTAAAACAAATGTAACTAACTATCCTACATAACCGGGATCCAACGAATATTCCTTAGTCGAACGTTGTAGACCTGGTCTTTCGGGTTCAACGTCTCCCCTTTAACAAACACGCCCGAGTCTTGAGGAGATGGAGTCCATTTGACCATTGGCAAGTCCCAGTCTTTAACCTGCACGTGATTAATTCGATATACCTCAGGATATCACCCAGGATGTTAGCAATATCCCCGTCCAGTATCCTGATCACAGATAAACAATTAAAAGCAGGATATAGTTCAAGATATGTATGCTTAGAAAATGAGCCATAACAATTGTCCCCAAATATATCGGTTGGTATACCAATCCAACGGATATATTTTAAAAGTTTTATCCCGTAATTCAAGGCATTTAAAACGAAGCGACGGTCAAGATCACATCATAACCTCCAACGCGCTTTTAGCTCAATGGAGATCCACAATGCCCCTATATCTTCTCTCTTCTTGTTTGAAAAGCAGATATCTCCAACAGAGTCTCCAGGTAATTCCCCATTTCTCATTCACTTTCTGTCAATTTTTCTTGCCTTATTCGTAATGGCTACCGAGACCTTCACTCAGCAGAATCTCCTCAAAAATCCTGAAAAGGAGGTCTGCGCTTTCGACAACGCAGACATCGCGGCTTTGAGAGCTTCCGGTGCCTTCCCTGATAACACAGTCTTTAGATCGTTCGATCGGTCAATTCGATCGGACGTTTCTTCCACATATTGGGTCTGCTTTCCAGCATACCCTTTTTCGCTGGGTCTTCGATACCCCTTTCCCGAATTCATGATGCAATTCTTCCGAACCACCAGCATCTCTTTTGCTCAAACCATGCCCATGGTTTGGAGAGTATTAATCGTACTTAACCAAATCAAAAACCTTCACTGCCCCAACCTCTGCATCGAGGATCTGCCTATTGCTTATCGCCTCCGATCCCACGGCTCTAGCCGGTTCTTGCTTTTCTCGACCTCTAGCAAACCCCTTATTCTTAAAGCCACCAAAAACGAAGATGAATGGCAACGCAAATTTTTCTTTGTCAAACGAGACTCCATTGCTGAGGGTGCCAGCCTTCCGGTGGAGTGGTTAACCACCGGTAGGGTCATAAATGTTCTCATGTACCTTTAAATTTTTGGCTTTCACTAATATCCTTCTTTTCGATTCTTATGCAGTGAATTTCAAGGAAGTAGCTCCCCCTACCGCTGAATCAGAGGAAAGAATCAAAACTATTTACCAATTACCTGCAATAGACAGGAGTTTCACCACACACGTCCCGAGTTCCAGTCAATACTCGTCATCTGAAATGTCTGGTAAGGATTACTTTTAAAATAGTTAGTTAGTATAGCATAATAGAATGGAAAGTAATAATAATGCAAAACTTTTTCCTTTATGCAGCACCGGCCAAGATCCCTGAAGTCTTTGACCTCGACGAGTTGGACAGTTATTCTGATCAGGTTCAGGTCAAGAAGGAACCTAGTCCCAGGGCCACAGCCTCATCCAAACCCAGTGGTTCCAAAGCCATTGTCATCAGCAAACCCTTGCCAACTACCAAGCCCCGGAGCTCCAGCTCTCGTAAAAGGAAAGAGCCCGATTCCCCCGTCATTTCTGACACTTTTCCTTATGAGAAGCACGGGTTCATTGAAGCTAGCTGGTTTATGACTTCCTTTCTTAACCAGGTTAGTATTCTCAAATTACATCCTGCAGCTTACATCATTTACAAAGATTTATCAATATTAATACCTGTCCTCTTACTTTCGCAGGGTCTTGAGCGTCTGGTTCATCTATATCAAGAATCCTGCAAGCTTAACAAGACGCTTGAATCCAAGCTAAAGGAAGCAGAAGTCACAATCTCCGATCAAGGCATGATTGCAGCCGCCAAATCTCGTCATTACGAGGAGAAGTTCAAAGCTATGATTCAAGAACACCAGACTGCTCTCAACAAAGCTACTCTTCAAGCCCAAGCCGATCTCGAAGCTGCCCATGTGCAACATGAACGGGATATGGTCACCTACCGGGATAGCCTTAAGAATTCCGTCGTCACTTCTCTTCTCCAGGCCAGGCTGAAGATGGCCCATGAAGCCAAAACACTATATTTTGAATGCCCTTCTTGGGACGTTGGTGCCTGGGAAACGAGGCTAAAGAATCTTGGCGGCATTTCTATTACACCAGCTGCCGAAGGATCTTCCAAAGTAGCTGAAAAAGCTAACGATACCGAGAGGGATGCTGAGATGGATCCTGAGACGCATGCTGCTGAAATTACCGCAAACGAAGATGGCACCGCCCCTTAAAACTTATTTCCTTTCGCTCGAGCAATTTTATGTCTTATGAACAATTCTTATTTTCTGCATTAAAACAATTTGATAACCGAAGGCGGATGGGTCCTGGGTTTCAGGATGAAGCCTTTGGTTATCAACTAGTACCGTTATTTCCAGTAATTTTATCTTTCATGTTTCTTGCTATCACTTTCTGTCTTTCTTATTATAGACCTTAGTTTTGCAAAATATAGTCAGTGATATATTACCAAAACTTTTGTTAATTCAATCACCTTTAGAGAAAATTAAAAGATAACCCATTATAATGATACTTGCTTAATTAAAGTTTCAAACTAGTACCAGTTTCATATATCTTAATCAAATATCCTGAAAAGTATTTTGAAAATATATTTTGAGAATATATCCCGAGAATTGACCCTAATCAGGATGTTTAACCTTTTACCAAACTTAGTATTGTCAAAAACTTAAACGATGTTTACAAAGGAAAGATCATACCAGGAATAGGGTAAAACCCTATTATCAAACCTCAATCCCCTTTGCAACTTTTCCGATGAATATGTCCCCTGTCTGAGACACTTAGTGCATTAGTTCCAAGCTTCATCCTTTAAGCTTTACTCCATTGCCTTGGTAGGATTGTCCCCTGTGTACCATGTCTTCAAATACTTAGAAATCTTCTGGATATCAATCCCCGTTGTATAGACAATTTTTCATGTTACAGGGGTATAACCCAAGAATGTACTGGAAATAAATCCGTTGAATTCTGGGGGAAATCCCAAATTTTCGTGCGCTACAGGCGGGAGTGTATAAACTCCAAGACTTAGAAAGGTGAGAACCTTTAAACCTTAGAGAGTATGAAAATACCCTTTCGTGAGAGAGGGTGATCAATCCTCATATACCTTTAGGATTCAGGATATAGCCAACAGTAACGAAATTGTCAGCCACTTTTACATGGACTGGTCCCGCCACCTTGAACTATTCCCGAATAACTTGCGCTCCAGGCGGAGTGTTTAAACCCAATTCGAAAGAAAGGTGAATACCTTTAAACCTGTGAAGGGATCAGGATCCCTTGTACGTGAGAGAGGGGGCCAATCCTCTAATCTTCTGAAGTATCCTGAGTGAGCATCCTGGAGCTATATCCCGAAGCATATACTGCAAAACATCCTTAAACTAAGGTGGGTGTTAGCTTGGCTAACACCCCTCCGATGCTTAAGTTAGTATTGGGTTTCAAAGAATAAATTAAACCAAACATATTTAAGAAAGATAGAATTCATACCATCCTGAGTTAGAAATTGAATTCTAAGCTCACTTGAAATAAAGCTTAAGGTGTATAGCATTCCAAGATCTCGGTAGCATATCCCCTTCCATATTCTTGAGTCTATATGCTCCTTTCCCTGCTTCTGATTCAACTTCATATGGACCTTCCCATTTTGGAGCTAGCTTGCCATCGGCAGGATTAGTAGTATTCTGAAAAGCCTTTCTTAACACCCAATCTACAACCATAAATCTTCTGGTCCTAATTGTTAGGGGAGGATTTTCTAACAATTAGTGATCCTTATTCATTATCCTAATTAATGATCCTTACTTCTGTGACAGATAGTGATCCTCAGAAGAGCTTCAGGATCAGGATCATGGATCACTTTAAGGATCCTTATACTGACGATTGTTTGTTTGTGTTTTATATTACTTCGCAGGAGTAACAAGCTTGACTTGGTCTTGGCAACGTTACTATGGAATATTCCACGGGTATTTCGCACACGTTTGACTGGAAATGGACGTTGTGGAGAACGTGGGAGCTTGGCACAAAAGTCGGATAGTTTGTTATTGTAGCTAACTTCTATTTTAAAAGGGGTGATGAGCTAGATTTAGAACACTTAGCCATTTTCAGCTACACACACTCTCATACAATCGCATTCTTGAAGCTCTCGACGAACACTTATTAGTTTTCACTCACTTTTACACATTTCACAATAGTGATCCTTGTACCTAGCTCGTTACTATCCGAAGTTGTAAACATTTATTGATTTATTTGAGCTTGGTGATCGGTAGTTTCCATCACCCGGGGTTTTTTGTGCCGAAGATCAACTCTTGATCAAGGGCTTTTTCCCCGTATAAATCCTTGTGTCGCTTAAGCAATTTACCTTGAAGTGATCCTTATCATTGTTCTACATTTAAAGCATTATACCCCGTAACTAAGAGTTTGGTTGCATTATCCTCATTATATTTTTTGACCAAAACAGTTTGGCGCCCACCGTGGGGCACTTGGTGCTTCATTTCTAAGAAATTCTCATCTTTGTGGTCATTTCGGTTCACTACAACCAAGCAGATGGCTTCCTCAGCGAAGAATGCTTCAAATTTGATGCCCTCATTCGGTTCTTCACAAGGCGTTCCCCCTTTGCCTCCACCACCTTCTGGATCCCAGAAGAATGCTGAGAATGCTGCGAAGAAACCAACTCCCATTTTCTCAAAACCTCCAACTTCTTCTGCTTCTTATACTCCCACTACTAGTGACATGTTTACTTTGATTTTGCAGATGAAGGATCATATACAGCAACAGGATAAGACCAATGAAAGGATTCTCAAAGAAATCGGAGATCTCAAGAAACAAAATAAAACGGCAGAGGATCATTCCCCACTAATGCTCAGATCTTTGAATTTTGATACGCCGGTCATAACTTCTCAGCCTTCAGCAGCTCCAGACGTTCAATATGTTGGAGGACCAAAAGGAGTGCATTACGGGTCATCAGCAACGACTCAGGCTTCAGGGTTACACTTTCAACCATCAGGGTCCCATCCTCAGCATACAGGATCCTTTGCAAGCTCAGGAGGATACTCGGGAGCGCAGCAGTTTCAAGGATCCTCCATTGTTCCAGGATCATCCCAGGTTCAAGGATCCTCCTTTGTTCCAGGATCATCCCAGGTTCAAGGATCCTCCTTTGTTCCAGGATTATCCCAGGTTCAAGGATCCTCCTTTGTTCCAGGATTATCCCAGGTTCAAGGATCCTCCTTTGTCCCAGGATCATCCCAGGTTCAAGGATCCTCCTTTGTTCCAGGATCGTCCCAGTTTCAGGGATCCTTCCAGATGCCAGGATCCTTGAGGAGTTTGCAAACAGGAAGTTCAGATGTCCATCAGGGAGATTTTATTCCAATGCAGACCAATGCTTCTACTGGTCCTTCGATCATTCCAGAGCCCCAACAATATGGATTAACATCCATTCTTCCTAATTTGAATCCAATGGGAGGTAACACTTTTAACAATTCTTATACTACTAACTATGGCCTTATGCAGGATCCAGGTATCAATCATGCCATGGCCAGAGAATTGCAAAAGTTGAAGGATATGATATCAAGTGTTCCAGGAGTGGTCAAACCTATCCCAGAGATTGCAGATGGGAGCCACAGGATATCTCGTTTTGCACCACCGATCTGTGATGCTGAGATACCCAAGAGGTTCCATGTTCCAACTATGAAGCTGTATGATGGTTCGACGGATCCTGAAGAACACATAGCACAATACAGGGAGAGGATGGAGATCAATCCAATCCCAGAAAGGTTAAAGGAAGCATGCCTGTGCAAAGGATTCGGATCCACTCTTACTGGATCAGCTCTCAAATGGCTGCTAAGTCTTCCCCCCTACTCTATTACCTCATTTGCTAATCTAATTAACCTATTTAATAATCAGTTTTCTTGTAGTAGAAAATTTGAACGATTAACTAGTGATCTATATAGGATAACCCAGGGTCATAATGAATCATTAAGGGATTACATTACCAAATTCAGTAAAGAATCCTTAGACATTCCCAACTTGGATATAGCCACGGCTGTTGAGGCCTTCAAAATGGGATTACTTAGGGATTCATTGTTCTATGATGATCTTGTTATGACACCATGCAGGAACCTAGATGAGGTAAGAACCCGGGCACTCAGGTTCATCCGGCTAGAGGACGACAAGAGGATCCAGGAGAGGTTAGCAGGATCCTCAAAGCAAGATAAGCAAGGATCCTCATTCAGGAACAACAAGTTCAGATCCTACAACAGATCTGATAACCAGAACGTGCATGCTGTTGATCAAGAAGAGGATGATGAGGATTATCCTCCAATTTCTGAATATTGTTTTTCTGTTGATAACAATGAACTAATCCTTGCGATGCAGAATCTAGGTGATAAAGCTAGATGGCCCAGAAAAAATGATAGGCCAGCTGCAACTAAGGATAAATCAAAGTGGTGTGCATACCATGAAGATTTTGGGCATCTCACAGAAGAATGCATTGCACTGAGAAAGGAAATTGGATACTTGTTGAGCAAGGGGCATCTAAAAGAATTGTTGGGAAGAAAAAAGTCAAGGACTCAGGATCCTGAAAGGATCCCTGAGAAAGCTCCGGCCCCTCCAGCAGATGCACAAGTAATAAACTTTATTTCTGGAGGATCAGACATTTGTGGCACATCCTTCTCAGCAGCTAAAAGGCATGCAAAGGAAACTAAAATGGATAATGGAGAAAGACCCGTTCGAACATCAAGTGTCTCCGAAGGAAAAGTCATAACCTTTGACGAGGATGATCGTGTTGATATCCAGGATCCTCATCACGATGGCTTAGTTATTACTCTTTTCATTTCTAACCATTTTGTCCGCAGGATCCTTATAGATGGAGGAAGCTCAGTAAACATTATCCAGCTCGATGTTCTAAAGAAGATGGGTATCCCTGAATCAGACATCATACCAAGATCCTCCGTGCTCGTGGGATTTAGTGGCGAAACTAAGAATACCCTGGGGGACATTAAGCTCCCAATATACATCGAAGGCCTACATTCTTATCAAAAATTTTGTGTTATTGACTATTTATCTTGTTGTAATGTTATCCTTGGCAGGCCCTGGATACACGATATGAAGGCAGTCCCATCTACTTACCATCAATGTGTGAAGCTCCCTAGTCCTTGGGGAATAGTCAAGATTGATAGCGATCAGCAGGAGGCTAAGAATTGCTATACTTCATCGATGAAACCAGCCTCGAAGTCAAGGAAGCAATAGCAATCAAAGTATCCTCCAAGGGATGTCTTGGAGGCAAGAGAGCAGGATGTGGTAGAAATCCTCATGGATCCTCATGATCCTGAATCCAAAATCTATATCGGATCAGGGATCCTTGGCGATACAAAGGAAGACCTTATATCCTTCCTCAAAAGGAGAAAGACTACCTTTGCATGGAAACATGAAGACATGACAGGTATATCTAAAGATGTAATCACTCACAAACTTGGCATTGACAGGTCCTTCAAACCGATCCATCAAAGGAGAAGAAAGTTTGCACCGGAAAGAAATGCCATTATCCAAGAAGAGGTAGAGAAATTGCTCCGGGCAGGTATGATTAGAGAGGTCAAGTATCCAAGATGGTTGGCCAATGTGGTTGTTGTTCAAAAGAAAAACGGAAAGTGGAGGGTATGTGTCGATTTTACAGATTTAAATAAGGCATGTCCCAAGGATCCTTTCCCATTACCCCACATTGACTCCATGGTGGATGCAACTGCGGGTCATGAACTGTTAACTTTTATGGATGCTTCATCTGGATTTCAACAAATCCAAATGGAACCATCCGATCAAGAGGATACAGCCTTCATGACTCCAACTGGTATATACTGCTATATTGCTATGCCGTTCGGACTAAGAAATGCAGGTGCAACATATCAAAGGCTGGTGAATATGATGTTCAAGGATCAGATTGGACAAACTATGGAGGTTTACATAGATGATATGGTGGTAAAATCCATAAAAGCTGAGGATCACCTAAGGGACTTGGAGGAAGCATTCGATATCCTTGACAAATATAACATGAAACTTAATCCTTCAAAATGTCACTTTGGTGTTAAAGCAGGTAAATTCTTAGGATATATGGTGACAAAGAGAGGCATTGAAGCTAGCCCAGAACAAATCAAAGCTATAGTGAACATCAAATCTCCGGCCAATGCTAAGGATGTTCAAAGGCTAACAGGCAGGATTGCAACTTTGAACAGATTCATATCCAAATCCTCAGAGAAGTGCAAAGAGTTCTATGATATCCTAAGGAAGAACAAGAAATTTGAGTGGACGGAGAAGCATGAAAATGCCTTAAGAGCTCTCAAAGATTACCTATCCTCAGCCCCGGCCTTGATGAAACCAGAAAAGGGCGATGTGCTATCCTTATATCTTGCGGTATCCTCAAAAGCAGTAAGTGCGGTCCTTGTTAAGGATCACGAAGGTACACAACATCCTGTCTATTACGTAAGTAAAAGTTTACTTGATGCTGAATCCAGGTATTCACACCTTGAAAAGCTTATTCTTGCATTAATTATGGCATCCACTAAGTTGAGACATTATTTTGAAACTCATATTATTGTTGTTAAAACTAATTTCCCAATTAAGAATGTCCTCATGAAACCAGAGATGTCAGGAAGGATGGCTAAGTGGGCAGTGAAGCTAAGTGCATATGATATAAGATATGAGCCTAGGACAGCCATCAAATCCCAAGCATTAGCTGACTTTGTGGCTGATTTCAGTAGTGATTTACAAAAAGAAGCTGAGTTAGAAGTCCAGCAGCTAGAGGAGACCAAGGATCCTTGGATACTCTATACTGATGGATCCTCAAATGTCAAAGGCACAGGGCTTGGAATACTACTAAAATCGCCACAGGGGGACATAATACCCCACTCTATAGCTTGTGAGTTCCAAACCACTAACAATGAGGCTGAATATGAAGCCTTAATTGCTGGTTTGCAAATTGCAAAGCATATGGGGATCAGGTATCTTAAGGTACATGTAGATTCATTGTTAATTACAAACCACTTTAATGGATCCTATGCTGTTAAAGGTGAAAAGCTAACCAAATATTTAGAGATAGTCAAAAATTTGGCACTCTCTTTTGTTTCCTTCAGTTTGACACAGGTACCAAGGGAAGAAAATACAGAAGCTGATGCATTGGCTAACTTAGGATCATCTTTGAAGATCCCTGAGGATATCAAGATCCCTATTATCCATATCCTGACCCCGGCTATCGAGGATCATGTGGCTATGGAGATAGGAAATGATTCTGCAATTATCCCTAGTGAGGATACTCAATCCCATTCAGGATCGGGATCATGGATCACACCAATCATGAGATACTTACAACATGGAGAGATTCCTACAGGAGAAAACCCTAGGGCTTTCAAAATTAAGGTATCTCAATTCACAATTTTAAATAATATGTTGTATAGACGATCTCTTGCAGGACCATACTTGAGATGCATTGAGGATCCTGAAATCCAAGAAGTTTTAAAAGACTTCCATGAAGGAGATTGTGGAAACCACACTGGGGGCAGAGCGTTATTCTCAAGGATCCTAAGGACAGGATACTACTGGCCAACCATGAAAAGAGATGCTGTGGAGTATGCTAAGAGATGTGATCCTTGTCAGAGACACAGCAATATCCTTCATCAACCAGCTGAATTATTGCATCCTATATCCTCCTCTTGGCCATTTATGAGATGGGGTATGGATATAGTTGGTAAGCTCCCTAAGGCACCTGGTGGAAAAGTGTTCATGCTAGCTATGACTGATTACTTCTCCAAGTGGATAGAGGCTGAAGCTTTTGCCCAAGTCAGAGAAAAGGAAGTTATATCCTTCATTAAAAGAAATATTATAACTAGATTTGGAATTCCTTCTGAAATTATATGTGATAATGGTTCCCAATTTATTGGGGGCAGAACCACTAACTTTTGTGACAGTTGGGGGATTAAGATGATAACATCAACACCAGTCCACCCACAAGCTAATGGTCAAGCAGAATCATCCAACAAGATCATCATCAACAATTTGAAGAAGAAGCTTGGATCCAAGAAAGGGAAATGGGCAGAAGAACTACCTTATGTGCTTTGGGCTGATAGGACAACCCCTAAGAATGCTACTGGTCAAACGCCATTCTCTTTGGTGTTTGGGGCAGAATCAGTGATCCCAACAGAAATGGTGGTTCCAACTGCTAGAACAAGTACTCGTGATCCTGAAGAAAATGATGAGAACTTGGCTCAAGACCTGGATACTGTTGAAGAAATCAGGGATCTGGCTAGAATAAGGATGGCCAGTTATCAGCAAAGAATGGCTGGTGCTTACAACAAAAATGTCAGGATCAGGAAATTTCAAGTTGGAGATATGGTATTAAGGAAAGCATTTCAGAATACCACCAATCCTGCTGATGGAAAATTGGCTCCAAAATGGGAAGGACCTTATTTGATTGAAGCTGAAGCAGGAAAGGGGGCATATAGATTGCTAACCATGGAAGGTGATTTGCTACCAAGAGCTTGGAATGCTGTCCACTTGAAGAAATATTTCATGTGAGCAGGATCCTCATAGCACAGATGATCCTTACGTTAGGGATATCCTTAAAGGATCCTTAAAGTATCGATGATCCTTACTTTGGAATCCTTAGCAAAGTATTGGTTATCTGCAGAAGCAATCCGTCCTTTGGGTTTAACCCCAGTTATTTGGGCTTGACCCCAGTTCCGCCTGTAGCGCATGATGATCCTGGTATAGTTCAAGGCAGTGGGACCAGTACTCGCTTTAGGGGCTGATAATTCCATTGTACTGGCTATACCTAGGATCCTACGTATAATGGTAGACGTACCATACATCCGTTCCTAAGGTTTCTAACGTTTTCACGTTAGCTAAGGTTTTGACATTTTCATGTCACTAAGTTTGGATAGTCGCCAGTTAGGGCCATACTCCAGTTTACATACGATCCTTGGGCTTGTCCCCAGTTATCCTTGGGCTTGTCCCCAGTTATCCTTGGGCTTGTCCCCAGCTGCTAACTCTTATCTCATATTGGCTTAGTCCCAAGTTATGCTCTATTTTCAGGTCCTTGAAGATAAGCGACTAGGGATCCTTGATCCTTACTTCTCTCTAAGGTTTATTTTATAGTTATCCTGATTATGGTTAGGATCCTAACTTGGGTCCTCAGGTATGATCCTTAACCATTTTTAATTCTATTCATTATTTATTTGAATAACCCTTAAAATTTGACAACTAGACTTGTGATCCTTAAAATATATTGCTTTTTGGGATTCTTTAACTATAGGATATTTGTTCGTGGATCATGTCCTAAACATTTTCAATCTAACTTGTTCAAAATTGTTTATTCAATAAATGTGCATCAAAACAAAGGACAATTAAAGAAACAAAAGGATAACAACACAAGATAAGCGACAAAAGGTTAAGATTTTATTTATTAACAAAAGACTAACCCTTAAAAGGTTGTCAAAATTACTTACCCCGAGCGTCTACCAGCAATACGTGGCCCGTCCGCTGGGGTAAGTAAAGGGTGTCCATGATAATAGGTTCAAAAGTAGTGCAGGAATATAAAGGCGGCAGGATCACAAAGGCTTCATCCCCCAAACAGAGGATCCCTCCACCATTTGCAATCCTGCCTATTGTCTGAAGGATCATACATGATCCTAAATCCTAGAAACTATTGTTCAGTACAAACCATCAAATTGTTCAACAAAACAACCATCAAACTAAAAAAAATTGGGCTCCGGCTATGTCTAGAAGTTTCCATCATCGCCCAATCATGCATCCTAAACCTTCCCTGCATCACCACCTCCGGCTCCACTTGCTTCACCACCTTCACCCTTGCCTCCAGCCTCAATCGCCAAAACTTCCTCAGCCTCTTCATCATCTTCAAGATCAGCCAACCTTGCTTTCCAGCCCTCAACATCCCAGCTGCTTCTGTCAAAGTTAGGATCTTGAGCTTCCTGGGCCATCTTCAGTTTTGTCTGATACATTGTGATGGCAGCAGAGACCTTTGCACCTTCTATGAGATCATGCTTTTCATAGTCGAGGTCAATCAGGAGTTTAGCCGTCTTAGTCTTGGCATCTTGGAGTTCCTTCTGAAGATCAGCAATTTGGAGGTCCTTAAGCACTGCAACCTGTTGGAGATCAGCAATCTTCCTATCCTGATCCTCAACGTGGCCAACATAGTCCTCAATCTCAGTAAATTTCTGCAAAGGGAATAAAAGGTAAGGTCAGGACCAAGTGATCCTCAAATCAGGATACATCAGCAGGATACATCAGCAGGGTATATGAGCAGAGATAGTGATCCTTACATCGTTGAAGTACTCGAGGAATTGGTGGCGGATCAGAGGCAGACCCTGCAGATCCTCAGCTTCGGAGACCTTTCTCTTCTTGATTCCCTTTCCTTTGAGGGGTGCCTTGGGAATGGAGATGCTAGGACTGGTAATGGACCTCTTTCTCCTGGGTTTAACAGTATCAAGGTCAGCCGTGTCGAATTGAGAAGCAGGCTTGGTGGATTTTCCAGCACCTACACAACCAAAACAAGATAAGTATCTTTATTTCATTTATATTTCACTATTTATTTAAATTTTTAAACAAAGATACTTACTCGACATAGTGACAGATCCTGAGGATACCTCCTGAGAATCTTGGGTGGTTGTCTTGAAAGTTCTTGTTTCAGGGTCAAGTCTCTTGAAAGCGGCGAGTCTCTCTTTGGCAGCAGGAGTCAGTTTGAGGTGTGAAACAACGATAGCTGCATAACAAGAAAGCAAAAAAAATATAAGTGATCCTTGCATCAGAAAAAAGTTCTCTGGTGATCCTTCTCAGGATCCTCCATCCTACCATGGGTAGCCCATTTCTTGGGTAGATCTTTCCCGTCAGCGATAGAATCTCTCTTGACGAAAAAGAAACGTCGCTTCCAGTTAGTGTCGGTCTTGGTAGATTTAAAGATCGGATGTTCCTCACCAGGTTTACGTTTCAACAAATAATGATGAGAACCAAAGGTAGTAAGATCATACAGCTCTCCCAACTCTGACATTCCTAGATCTATCCCTTCCTGCTCAATGATCCTCTCAAGGGTATACAAAACCCTCCAGATCATCGGCATGGCTTGGATATAAGAAATGCCGGTTAAGGAAAAGAAAGATTGGGTGAAGGCTGGAAAAGGATATGTATAGCCTATGGTGAACGGAGTGACTGGAAAAGCAACCCATTTGTCGGAAACATGATCACTCAGGGCATTGGGATCAAAAGGTCTGAACTCGGTGTTCGCCGGGAAGCAGTGGTGGATCCTATCAATCTGTGCATCATTGAAACAGCAGCGTTCTTTTATGGAATCTTCGATGATTCCCTGGCTTTTCGGTGGGCTGTTTTTCGGGTGATCCTTAGCTGGGGAGTTCCGGAGCAACATCTTTGATAGAATGAGGGAAAGAAACGGAAAACAGAGCAAGAGAAGGAAGAAGATGAAGAGAGAATACCTGTTTATCTTCGGAATGCAGTTATAAAGGGAGTCTCTCTGAAATTTTAAATACATTCGATCCTATCTCTATCCCCTATTTATAATCATGATTGTGCAGGGTTGTCACTTCTGTGACGTCATGGTTGCAACGGATAGTTCTACAATAACGGCTATATTTACGATAGTTAGTTGTGGATAAGTTCGAGAAAATATAATTCGCTCATTTTACATATTACTCCTTATATTTTGGGGGCAATTGTTAGGGGAGGATTTTCTAACAATTAGTGATTCTTATTCATTATCCTAATTAATGATCCTTACTTCTGTGACAGATAGTGATCCTCAGAAGAGCTTCAGGATCAGGATCATGGATCACTTTAAGGATCCTCATACTGACGATTGTTTGTTTGTGTTTTGTATTACTTCGCAGGAGTAACAAGCTTGACTTGGTCTTGGCAACGTTACTATGGAATATTCCACGGGTATTTCGCACACGTTTGACTGGAAATGGACGTTGTGGAGAACGTGGGAGCTTGGCACAAAAGTCGGATAGTTTGTTATTGTAGCTAACTTCTATTTTAAAAGGGGTGACGAGCTAGATTTAGAACACTTAGCCATTTTCAGCTACACACACTCTCATACAATCGCATTCTTGAAGCTCTCGACGAACACTTATTAGTTTTCACTCACTTTTACACATTTCACAATAGTGATCCTTGTACCTAGCTCGTTACTATCCGAAGTTGTAAACATTTATTGATTTATTTGAGCTTGGTGATCGGTAGTTTCCATCACCCGGGGTTTTTTGTGCCAGAGATCAACTCTTGATCAAGGGCTTTTTCCCCGTATAAATCCTTGTGTCGCTTAAGCAATTTACCTTGAAGTGATCCTTATCATTGTTCTACATTTAAAGCATCATACCCCGTAACTAAGAGTTTGGTTGCATTATCCTCATTAGATTTTTTGACCAAAACACTAATATTCTTGTTATATGCTCTGGATATTCTTTGTTGATATGCTGCCATCCTCAGCCTTGCTGCATCTCTTGTCTCATCAATAGTATCCAACTCCTGGCATAGGACTTCAGGATTCTTTTCAGGATCACAGAGGTTGGATCTTGCTGTAGGTACCACCATTTCTGTCGAGATCACTGCTTCTGCTCCAAATACTAAGGAAAATGGGGTTTGGCCTGTTGCATTCTTTACCGTTGTCCTATCAGCCCACAAAACAAAGGGTAATTCTTCTGCCCATCTTCCTTTTTTGGCTCTAAGTCTCTTCTTTAAGTTATTGACAATTATCTTGTTTGAGGATTCTGCTTGTCCATTCGCTTGAGGATGTACCGGAGTAGATGTTATCATTTTGATTCCCCAACTCTTGCAAAAGTCAGTAGTTCTCTTGCTTATAAACTGAGAACCATTGTCACAGATTATCTCGGCTGGTACTCCGAATCTGGTCAGGATATTTCTCTTTATGAAGGATACTACTTCTTGATCCCTGACTTGGACAAATGCCTCGGCTTCAACCCATTTAGAGAAATAATCTGTGATTGCCAACATAAAAACCTTCCCTCCTGGAGCCTTTGGAAGCTTTCCCACTATATCCATACCCCACTTCATAAATGACCAAGGGGAAACAATAGGATATAATGGTTCAGCAGGCTGATGCAGTATGTTACTATGTCTTTGACATGCATCACATCTTCGAACATATTCTGTGGCATCTCTCCTCATTGTCGGCCAATAATATCCTGTCCTTAATACTTTTGAGAATAATGACCTGCCCCCAGTATGGTTACCACAATCCCCTTCATGTATATCCTGAAGTACTTCTTTGGCTTCAGGATCCTCCAAGCATCTCAAATACGGTCCTGCAAGAGATTTCTTGTATAAAACATTATTTATGATAGTGAATCGTGATACCTTCATCCTAAATGCCTTAGGATTTTCATCTCTGGGGATATCTCCTTCCTTGAGATATTTTATAATTGGAGCCGTCCAAGATCTAGGATCATTTTCCGTATATTCTGCTCCAGGATCCTGAATACCCGCTACTTCTTTACCCTGAGGATTCGTTGCAGGATACAAGATATGTAATATCGGTATTTGGGTCCCTTCTGGTATCCTGATCGATGATCCCAGATTTGCTAAGGCATCTACTTCAGCATTATCCTCCCTTGGTACCTGTTCAAGTGTAAAAACATCGAAATATCCTGCTAATTTTTTGAGAATATCCAGATATTCAATTAATTTCTCACCCTTGACTGCATAAGATCCATTAAAATGATTAGTAATTAACAAGGAGTCAACTTATACTTGCAAATTCTTGATATTCATATTCTTAGCCAACTCTAATCCTGCAATTAAAGCCTCCTATTCTGCCTCATTATTAGTAGCAGGAAATTCACACCTAATAGCCTGGGGTAATATGTCCCCCTGTGGCGATTTTAGTAGTATTCCCAATCCTACTCCTCTTACATTAGATGCGCCATCAGTATATAATGTCCAGGATCCTGAGGATTCTCCTAACTGTTGAACTTCTAGGTCTACCTCATCCTGAATGTCACTACTAAAATCAGTCACAAAGTCAGCTAAAGCCTGAGACTTTATGGCATTTCTAGGTTCATATACTAAATCATAAGCACTTAACTTTACTGACCACTTGGCCATCCTGCCTGACATCTCTGGTTTCGTAAGCACATTTTTGACAGGATAATTTGTTTTAACATGAATTCTATGTGTCTCAAAGTAATGTCTAAGCTTCGTTGATGCCATAACTAATGCCAGTATCAATTTTTCTAAATGAGAATATCTAGTTTCAGCATCCAACAAACTTTTACTAACATAATAAACAGGATACTGCTGACCTTCATGATCCTTAATAAGAATAGCACTTACAGCATTCCCTGATACAGCGAGGTATAGGGATAGTGGTTCACCATTCTCTGGCTTCATCAATAGAGGTGCAGTTGAGAGATATCGCTTCAAATCCTGGAAGGCTGCTTCATGCTTTGCTCCCCATTCGAACTTCTTATTCTTCTTGAGGATATCATAGAATTCCTTGCATTTTTCCGAGGATCTCGAAATAAATCTGTTCAATGCTGCTACTCGTCCTGTTAACCGTTGAACATCCTTCATATTCGAGGGTGATTTTATATCCAGGATAGCTTTAATCTGCTCCGGGCTTGCCTCTATCCCCCTTTTCGTCACCATATATCCAAGAAACTTTCCTGCCCCCATTCTGAAATGGCACTTAGCAGGATTCAGCTTCATGTTATACTGATCCAGAATATCAAATGCTCCCTTGATATCCTGGAGGTGATCCTCAGCCTTTTTAGATTTCACCACCATATCGTCAATATATACCTCCATGGTGTCCCCCAGCTTATCTTTGAACATCATGTTCACTAGTCTCTGGTATGTTGCACCTGCATTTTTCAAACCGAAAGGCATAGCAGTATAGCAATATATACCTGTTGGTGTCATGAAAGCAGTATCCTCCTGATCCGAATGCTCCATTTGAATCTGCTGAAATCCTGAGGATGCGTCCATGAACGTTAACATTTCATGCCCAGCAGTAGCATCCACCATTGCATCGATATGAGGAAGGGGGAACGGATCTTTAGGACAAGCCTTATTCAAGTCTGTGTAATCTACACAGACTCTCCATTTCCCGTTTTTCTTCTGCACTACGACCACATTTGCCAACCACCTTGGGAACTTGACTTCTCTGATCATCCTGGACTTCAATAGTCTTTCAACTTCCTCTTGGATAATCATATTCCGCTCAGGAGCAAATTTCCTTCTTTTTTGCTGAACAGGCTTGAATGATCTGTCAATTCCAAGTTTGTGAGTGATAACGTCTTTGGATATACCTGTCATATCCTCATGCTTCCATGCAAACATCGACATCCTGCATTTCAAAAAGTTAGTTAACTGCTCTTCAATATCCTGACGGATATTGGTTCCTACGAGCACCGAGATATCAGGATTATCCCGATCCAGGATAATTTTCTTCACATCCTGCTCCGAAGCTTCCAAGGTATCCCGGGCCCGCATCTTTAATTGCTATGCTTGATTAGGCTTGGTTGAGGATTTCATTGAGGATGAGTAGCATTCTTTCGCCTCCTGCTGATCACTTTCAACCTTGACAACTCCCCAAGGGGTAGGGATCTTGATGCATTGGTGATATGTTGATGGCACAGCCTTCATATCGTGAATCCATGGTCTTCCCAGTATGATGTTATAGCAGGATAAGGAGTCCATCACACAGAAGCGTTGTATCGAGTTGACCCCTTTAACGTATACTGGTAACTTTATTTCTCCTACAGTATTTCTAGCTTCTCCACTGAAACCAACGAGCACAGTGGACTTCGAAGTAATGTCCATCGGAGATACATTCATCCTCTTCAATGTTTCCAGCTGAATTATATTGACAGAACTACCGTTGTCTACCAGTATCCTGCATACAAAATGGTTAGCCACATATAATGTTATTACCAAAGCATCATGGTGAGGATCCTGAACAGTATCCCTGTCATCACTATCGAAAGTGATCACTTTATCGGTTGTGAGGGTAGTCATCCTGATTGGTTTGTCTCCCTTTTCACTCTTAGCCTCCTTTGCATGTCTCTTAACCGCCGAATACGAAGTCCCACAAATGTCAGATCCTCCTGAAATAAAGTTAATTATCTTGGCATCTGCTGGGGGTGATGCTGCTCGTTCAGGATCCTTCTCGGGATCCTGCCCTTTATTCTTCGTTCTTCCCAGCAGGTCCTTCAGATACCCCTTGCTTAACAGGTAACTTATCTCTTTCCTTAAAGCAATGCAATCCTCGGTCATATGTCTGAAATCTTCATGGAAGGCACACCATTTAGATTTATCCATCCAATCAGCTTTCTGCTGGTTCTTTCGAGGCCACCTAGCTCTGTCCCCTAAACCCTGCATAGCATACATTAACTCAGGTATATAAACAGAAAAGCAGTATTCAGATAAGTTAGGATATTCTTCAGGATCCTCGTCTTCAACAGCATTCACTTTCTTGTTATCATTTCTGCCATATGGCTTGGAGCGATATGGCTTATATGAGGATTCTGATTTCCTGTTAGTTGATTCATAGGTTGAGGTAGAATTCATCCTCTCCTGCATCTTCTTGTCATCTTCCAAACGGATATATCTCAAAGCCCTGTTACGAGCTTCGTCGAGATTCCTGCAGGGATTCATTACAAGATCCTGATAAAACTGAGAATCCTTTTGCAACCTCATCTTAAAAGCTTGCACAGCTGTTGCAACATCAAGATGTGGGATATCCAAGGATTCTCGACTGAATTTGTTCACATAATCCCTCAAGGATTCCTGAGGCCCTTGAGTTATCCTGTAAAGATCACTGGTTAGTTTCTCAAAACTCCGGCTGCAAGAAAACTGACTATTAAATAAATTAACCAAATGAGCAAACGAAGTAATTGAGTGAGGATGGACATTTAATAGCCATTTTAAGGCTGATCCTGTCAGGGTAGACCCAAAACCCTTGCACAAGCATGTTTCCTTGAGCTCCGGAGGGATAGGGTTAATCTCCATTCTTTCCCTATACTGGGCAATATGCTCTTCAGGATCCGTAGTCCCATCATACAGCTTCATGTTGGGAGTCTGAAATCTTTTTGGGATTTCAGCATCACAGATAGGATATGCAAAGCGGGATATCCTGTGGCTGTCTTGGGATACTTCCGGAATTGGCTGGACCATTCCAGGTACACTGGATATCATGTCCTTCAATTTCTGGAGCTCCCTGGTAAATGTTGACGTCATACCTGCATCCTGCAAAGAGCCATTGTTGTTAGTAGCAAGAATATTATTATTTGACACATTACCGGTCTGAGGATTTTGGCCATATCCTGAAGCATATCCTGAACTCCTCACAGTCGACATCCTGACCGAGGAGGGTATCTCAGGGGTATGATTCTGAAAATGGCTTGGGACGATATTCCCCCTGTTATCCTCAGTGTAAACTGCGGAACTGAAGTTCAAAGCCCTGGGCTGTATGGGAGTGACAGTTTCTTCAGCAGGTCTACTCGAGCTAGCTTTTAAGAGTTGTATCTCTCTTAAAAGCATTTGGTTAGTTTCCTGTTGCTGCCTCATTTGTTCCTGCACACTTCCAAATAAAGTTAGAATTTCATCATTATAGGCTAAAACGGGAGCAGATTCCTAAACACTCCGAGTAGGGATAACATCTTGAGGTTGTGAAGAAAATGGCATCCTTGGAAGAGGTGGTGGAAGCACCGAACCGGTAGTAGCAGAGGTTACGGCAGACATAGTGGAGGAGCTCATGTTTGATCTTGAGGCCATTGTAAACAATGTGGCAAAAAGTTTTGAAAATAGAAAACCGATCAACGATTTCACAAAGATTTTTAGTAAAAGTAGCACCACTTGCCCCACGGTGGGCGCCAAATTGTTTTGGTCAAAAATTACCGAAGCAATTTAGTGATCAAATTAGTTAAGTGAGGTAGTGTGCTAATATTATGTGTGAAAAATGTGTTAACGAAATTAGTTATGAAAACAGTTTCAGGATACGGCTCAGGATATCGAGCTGTATCTACAATTAAACAATGAGCAAAAATGTAAAGGTTGACACGTGATGTACGAGGAAAGCCCTTGATCAATCTAGATCGCCGGCATAAAACCTCGGGAGCTGACAATCGCAGCTGCCTTGTTCTTCTATTGCTTCAAATATCAGGATACAGTGCAGGATGTGGTGCGGATCAACTAGGTGTTACAATGTAATTCGATTACAAGTGTTTGTGTGTAGTGATTGTTGAAAGCTAGAAAGCAGAAGTGTTTGAGAGTGTGTGAAAGTTGCGTTGTGCCTTAATCTGATCCGCCCCCATCTATTTATAGTAAAACAAATGTAACTAACTATCCTACATAACCGGGATCCAACGAATATTCCTTAGTCGAACGTTGTAGACCTGGTCTTTCGGGTTCAACGTCTCTCCTTTAACAAACACGCCCGAGTCTTGAGGAGATGGAGTCCATTTGACCGTTGGCAAGTCCCAGTCTTTAACCTGCACGTGATTAATTCGATATACCTCAGGATATCACCCAGGATGTTAGCAATATCCCCGTCCAGTATCCTGATCACAGATAAACAATTAAAAGCAGGATATAGTTCAAGATATGTATGCTTAGAAAATGAGCCATAACAATATATATATATATATATATATACACACACACACATATCAAACTTACACATACACAAACATTCACATGATTCAAACAAATCCATACATACATGCTTAATACGTTATACACTAGGATACTTGCATGCTAGAAGCCTTTCTTGCACAAATACTTGTCATTAACTTCATGAGTCAACCTTAACATGTATAGCACTATAGGAGTAGCACACCGCCCGTTTGATGGGTCATTGTTAAGTATTCAATCGTTAACAGTCTTGTCGTTTTGATGACGAGAGTACGATAGTGGAATCTTTGGGTTGACACATATGTGATGCATGCTAGTTCATGTTAAGTTATGCCTTAGTATACGATTTTGCCATGTGGATTTTGTTAAACTTCTATACGTATGCTAGTAAACCAAACTTGTATGCTCACCAATGCTTTATGTGTTGACCATTACTTTAATATATATTGCAGGAATATGATAATGATACGTCGAAAAGAAATCTAGTAGGATGGACTAGAAACGCGCCTTATTTTAAATCATGTTTTGTTGTTTAGTTGTTATGTTCTAGCTGTTGTATTTCCTTTTTGAACAATGTATTTCTTCTATCATGAAAAGAAATTCGAATTATTTAAATATTGTCGTAATTAGTAAGTTATTTAGTCTCGAACAATCTTGTTTTCGTCTTACTTCAATGTTTCCGTCATCGATTGGGGTATTACAATTAGCAAGTTAATGAGTGCAATCACAAGTTATGAATATACTAGTAATAAGAGTAAATTTATTTATTCTTTATCGAGAAAAAATCTCAAAAGAAATTCATAAATGGACACTTGAAACATATGTTGAAACATATGGTGATATTTACAAGGTAAAGAAAATATTTGATAGATGTTCCAAAAACAATATATTAATCCAAATATATATTCCAAAAATAATATAGATTAATCCAAATATTTTCAACATATACAAAACCAACTTGCTCACGTCATCGGGTAATAGTACTGTTAGGTGGTTGGCCACTTTGGCGGCCGTTTTGACTTTTGCTTTTTTTGCTTTTTTTTACTTTTTTCATATAATAGTTATTTACAGGTGATGTCAAATTACAATTTTATCCCAGGTGTAAAATTACGATTTCGCCCTCGCTTTTGCCCCTTGCTTAAATTTACGATTTTGCCCTCAGTTAAAAAATACAATTTTGCCCCCAGTTCAAAATAAAAATATGGTTTTGCCCTCAGCTAGAGTCCTGGCAAATTACAATTTGGTTCCCAGTTTAAAATTACGATTTTGCCCCCAGCTAAAATTACAATTTTGCTCGCAGCTAAAATATTACGATTTTGCCCCCATTTCAAAATAAAAAAAATGGTTTTACCCTCAGTTCAAAATATTATTTTACCTCCATTTTAAAATTACGATTTTACCTCTACTAAAAATTGCAATCTTGTCATCGTTTTTTTTCCTTTGGCAAAACCATGATAGTGTTTTATTTTTCTTTGTTGACTTAATTTTGTTTTTATTAATGCCAAACAGCTGCCTAGCAATCGCTAATTGGTCCTCACAAATTATTGTTTTGCCCCAAACTCTAAGTTACACGCTTGTTATCGTTTTAGTTAATTTTTTTTATCATAACTATGGTACTGTTTTTCTTTAATTGGTTAACTTGATGTATCTTTTTTGATATCGTGTTATAGGTAGCATGTACAACTAACCGACATAAAGGCGTACATGTTATTAACCTAAGAAATACTCGGTTTAGCGCCCCCCAACGCGGGCGGCGCATAACTCTAGCTGCCTAACACTGACTCATTTGTCCTGAAAAATTACAGTTTTGCCCTGGGCCAAAAACTACGGTCTTATCATCGGTTTTTTTTTTTTTCATAGCAAAATTATAGTAGTCTTTTTTTAATTGATTGAGAATTATTCGGCCATTGCCCCGCAACACGGGCGGGGCATCTACTAGTATACTTACAAAAGGGCCATTACTCTATTTTGTCCATGGTTATTGTTCTCGCTTGGCAGTCAAAACAAAACGCTAACATCGTAAATTCTTTTGTTTCCTAATCAACAAGTAATATTGGTTAGGTCTTTTTTTATAATGACTTAGAGGGTGTTTGGGATTACGTTTTGAAGTGATTATTTGATTATTGCGTTTGTAAAACATAAATAATCTAAAAAGGTGTTTGGATGAAAAAGTGATTATCTGCCTCCAAAATGCAGTTTTGGAGAAGCATGTACCTACATGCTTTTTCAAAACGCAGTTTTGAAAACGCAAAATCTATTTTGAAAACGCGTAATCTATTTTGAAAACGCAACACCAAACATGCTAATTAGGGTTTATTGATTATGAAATTAATAAATGATTTGTGAGGAACCGATTACGAGTGGTTGTGTGTGTGTGATTATGTGTTTAATGGAGAGTTCAAAATCGGTTTTTGTTTTATGGATGTAGATTTCAGTGTTTGTTTTATGGGTTTGTAGTCGGTAATGAAATCGGTTTTTGTGGGTATGTATGTTTGAAAGGTAAATTTTATTAACAAAAGACAATAGCCTGACCACCGAACTAGACGACCGACTCAACCAACCTCACAATGTACACATTATTTACGTCAATCTAAGGACATGTTTGGCTAAGCTTTTTGAAACAACTTATTGACTTATTGGTTTTTTGAAAAGTCATCAGCTCTAAAATGATGTTTGGCAACCAAGATGTATGTGAGGGGAAAAGTGACTTTTCCAAAAAGTCACTCCATACTGACTTTTCCAAAAAGCTAATAAGTCAATAAGTTGTTTTCAAAAGGCTTAGCCAAACATGCCCTAAACTTACACCAATCCAACCGTACAATAGATTTAAATGTAGACCTATTTTTTTAACCATAGAAAACCCAATGCCTTCACATTGTATATGATGTCCACAATTTTGACCTCCTTTCTTCATTCTTACGTAATGATTCATTTCATTCTGTCTCTCATTCTTGCATACCAAACACTACCTTATTGTAAATATTTTATGATAACCACTTTAAAAAAATCCATAACTTGCTTTCCAAAACTTTTGCTTTTCTTTAAAAGAAAATGTGATATACATATTATTTTTTTTATCAAAATAATACATAATAATCCATTTACATGTGTTAAAAATTCTGATGACAATAGAGACCATATATGTTACCTCAAGCGATCATTAACACGTGGTCATAAAAGAGACACATTCACGTGAACCCACACACCTCAAAATGTAGCAAAGTGCCAAAGTGCATATACAAAACAACATCGTATAGTTGGTCATATTCTTGTACGAAATATACGGCTATGCCACTCTTTTAACATATACTACATTGGTCTTAGAACACCACAAAATGAATTTAAAATTATTGAAAAAGTATTGGATAAAAAGAGGGTAGATAAAACTAATATGAACACTTATTCGTTCCTTCCAAGCATGATGGGTTCAATTATTAAAAATGACAATATAATGGTGGGTGTGAGAGAAGATTGCAGGATTTAAAGTATGAGTACATGATTTCTTTGCATGAAAATAGTCCACATAGAACTTCAATCAACAAAAATGTTGTAGTGGATACATACATGGAATCCATGCTTAAGAAAATTAAGTGTGGGGCTAAGAATTTAAATGTAGTCCATGTGGTAAGTATTCATGCATATCCAATTTGTAGTTTCAATGACGGGCCTTACCAAACAACAGACAACAACCAATGGAAGCAATACTTGTCGATTGCTACTCGGTCGTACAAGTCTAAAACACATGTGAACTTGAAATTGTTTAATGCTTCATTCGACCCATGTGGTACAAATCGAGAGTTGGGCGAGGGGATCTATGAAGTTGGACTCTTCAGGCAGGTCGTGGTAATAATAAATTGGAAGCGGGTTGATGTTCCTTTTGATCCAGGTGGCTTTTGTCCAAAGGTAAAACTCGAGGACGAGTTTTTTTCGAAGACGGGGAGAATGATGCAGGTGATGACCCATAAGTTAAACCCGTCCCGAAATGGGTTTCAATAGGATCCAGGTTGAAGATTATCTAAATATTTGAATAATATTTGATTCCATAATTATCGAGTCTATTATTAATTATCGTATCTTTTATTTATTTAGTTAATTCATATTTATCTCTAAGTTTGTTAGAGTCTAGAATAAATTGTGGTTTTGATAGAATGTTTATGATTAGTTTTTGGTTTATTAAAATTTGAAGAACATTGTTCTCGAACCTTTTTGTTCGTTTTTATCGTCTTTGATAAATAATTGTTCTTGAGCCATTTGAATGCTTCTGTAACTGCATCACAAAGAAAACGTAGTTCGAGAGGAGGCATGTCCCCCGAAAAGGGACAAAGCCAAAAAGCAGCGGCTGCAAAAAAACAAGCCTCATTGGGGGGCAGTTCGAGAATGGACGACTTAATGACCCAGTTCAAAGCATACACCGAGGTTACAGCCCAAAAGGCACAAACGAAGCAACGTGAAGTAGACGAACGAGTTCGGTTGAAGAAAGAGGCGGTAGAACTAAATGAATGGGAGATAATGACAACCGATATCAACACGTATCCGGAAGAAGACCATCACGTTTAATTTATTTTTTGGTTTTAATAATTTATTTAATTTATTTTATTTTTCGGTGTATATAATTTAGGTGCACATGACAGATTAATATATATTGCATATTTTATTTGCCAAAATAAAAAAAAAATGAGGGGAGACCCATCCTCTACCCCCTTGATTCATCCTTGAATAAGCATCCTCCTTGAACGTTGACGTGGCGGGTGACATAGAAGGAGCCAAGGACCAAGTGTGTAGCTTTGTGGGGGCAGAAGGGGGCGGCCGACCCCCCGAACTTTTCGCTTAGTAGTGGAGAGTATGTAGTTTTCGTATAAATTTTTTTGGGTATATACGTTTTTGACCTCCCGGGTTTATAGAAATTTTTGGTATATACGTTTTTGACTCCTCGGTCAGAATCTCAAGCTTCGCCACTGCCAAAGACTACCATCCTTCACACCCAATTGTCTTAAATGTTGCTCTTAAAAAAATAGTACTTTTTTTTTTATCCAAATGAAGTTTGGAAAATGACCTTAACACCCGGTTCCCGAGTCTCATTTAACAGAGGGATTGGAGAGAAAAGAGATGAAAATATGAAAAAACCATGTTCTCGAGTTTCATTTAACAGAGGGAGGGAAAAGGGAAGAAAATATGACCATATATTCATCCTCTCAAATTGGAGAGATTATGAGAGAAAATTTGTGTTCCCCTCCCCCTATTAAATGAGACTCGGGATCATAGTATAAATTTTCATTTCTTTTTAGATCTCTGAAAGGATAACCAGTTGTTTTAACAATACACGTATAAATGTGTGGTTGAAAAAACAACATACTCCATGTCCCATCCTTATTTAGCAATGAATAAATAATCAATGAAAGCGTCTCCAATACATTGTTTCACGGATGTGACCACATCTCTTTCATCCCTAATCATCGGCCACAAGGCATGTCTCTTTCACATTCTAAGTCTCTGGCTGTCCGGCCACGTGATTTAGTAGGGGTGAGCAAAAACCGAACCGAAAACCGAAACCGCACCAAAAACCGTAAAAACCGAAACCGCAAAACCGCAACCGACACAAAAACCGTAAAAACCGAAACCGCAAAAACCAAAACCGCAAAGGTATGGTGCGGTTCGGTTTTAGCTTTAAAAACCGCACCAAAAAACCGAAACCGCACCGCAAAATTATTATATATATATATATATTATATATATATAATATACTTAAAGATTTAAATATAAAATTCCCTATATATTATATAATCTGTGTTTGTTAAAAAAAAAGTACAGACTTGACTTTGTTAAGTTAACTATTGTCTGCTCCCAGTTAAAACAGTTAAAAAAGTGGCCCAAAATTAAGAATTTAGCCCAAATTCCTTATATTCCTTATACTGTTATACACTTATAGTCTTATACGGTTAACTCAGCTCATCAGATCGTTGCCCTAACTCCCTAAATCATCAGCGACATCAGGCGACTTGGCGACAGCTGCGACCGAGCTTTCCGGCGGCGCTGCTTCTCCGGCGGACCTGCTCTGCTTCCTTCTCCGGCTCCTGCTTCTTCGCCGGCGACAAGTAATCCTTTCTTAAACCAAGAAACAATCTCGAAAAAAATCAGGCTATTGATTGATGTAGGGTTCTTACTTCTTAGCCATTGTGTTACTTGGCCCTAGATATGTTAAATTACTTGTTCTTTGTTGTTGACAGTGATTTTACTATTTTAGGCATTTAGGGCCCTAATGGCTAATACAGTAATACTATGTGTTTTTGACAGTGATTTTACTATTTTAGAAAATCTAACGATATTGGATGGGAATACGGAAGTTTGGTTTGTTTGATTTTAGTTCTTTTATGTTTTCAGAATGGCTACTAATGAAACTGTAATTGATGTGGATGATCAAAATGATGATGAGGTTGAAGTACCCGGAGAAGAAAATAAGCCAAAGTTGAAGTCCGTTGTTTGGCAACATTTTCCGTATAAGAAAGGCGCTAAATCGACAAAATGCAAGCATTGTAAAAAGGTTTTAGCTTGTGGCACTAGACTTAATGGTACCTCCGGATTACTCAATCATCTAAGAAATACTTGTGTAAGATCACCCCTTTATAAAGTATGTAACTTCGAATATGTTATTATATTTTTCATTTAAATATCTCTAGCCTATAAAAATAATAAGTCGTTAACTCATTTAAATACTTACACATGGATATTGGATTGTTAAATTAGGAATCTGATCGACTACTTGAAAATATTTTTCGATGTTACAACCAAGATATCCGGCTCAAAGTATGTAACTTCGAATATTTTTTTTTCCGAACTTGTGAAAATGCAAGCAACCATCACTCGGATGACTTTGAGTCAAGATGAACAGAAAAAAAAGATGGCTATATCGATGAAAACAAAGTATGATAAATATTGGGACAACGTAGATAATATGAATTATCTATTGTATGTTGCGGTTGTTTTGGATCCACGCAACAAGCTTTCATATGTTAAGTATTGCATTGAATTGATCCATGGTAAGGATTCGGAGAAAAGTAAAGAGATTGTGGGAAAGGTGACTAAGACTCTTGATGAGTTGTTTAATCATTACAAAGGCAAGAGAGAAAACACGAATTTACCAAACTCACAAGATATGGTTTTTGGTGAAAAGTCAAGTATTAATGAGATGGATATTGATCTGGAGCTAGAGTTTGACAAACTTGATGATGGAGGTCAAGACATCAAGAGTGAGGTGGAGATCTATCTAACGGATTTAAGGGAAAAAAGGGACCAAAAGTTTGATCTTTTGGGATGGTGGAAAGCAAATTCAACCAAATTTCCTATACTATCCAAAATAGCTAGACATGTTTTGGCAATGCCGATCTCGACAGTTGCATCAGAATCGGCGTTTAGTACGAGTGGTAGAGTTATCGACAAGTATAGAAGTTCACTTAACACCGAAACTGCGGAAGCTTTGATTTGTGCACAAGATTGGATAAGGTGTACAAGGGTTGATCTTGAGCTCGGATGTTCTATGAAGAATAAAGACATAGATGAATTTAATAAGAAGATGGCGGGTTTAAAAATTGGTAAGGTTTTCTTTACATGTGTGAGTTTATATTTCAAATACCTACTAACATATATTTTTTGTTTTTTTTTCTATCTAGGAAACACTAATGGCAAATGATAGTTGGAAACATTGAAAGTTGGAAAGATTGAAAGTTGGAAACAAGAATGAGTTGGAAACAATATTACGTTTTTATTTGGATACGACTATGTGATTAAGCTTTCACCGTTTCACATAGCAACTATTATTCTAGACATGTTTCTAGTACAAACTCTTGTTTTGATTGATGTCCTCTAGCCCATACATATGCTCTTCACATTGCTCTTGCAAAAATTATATTCTAATTACCATCAAGTATTAGATGTATTCCAGTATTAAAACCGAGAGTTTTTTTTAGATGTATTCAAGTATTGCTGAGAGTTTTTTTAGATGTATTCAACTATTAAAACCGAAACCGCACCGAAACCGAACCGCAACCGCAAATAAACCGCAAAAACCGTACCGCAAAAAAACCGCAACATGTGGTTTTAAAAAAATAAAAACCGCACCTCGCGGTATGAGTTGCGGTTTTATGCTAAAACCGCACCAAACCGCACCATGCTCACCCCTATGATTTAGGGTTGTAAACGAATCGAACGTTCAACAAACAGTTCGTGAACTGTTCGACGGGAAGTTCATTTACATTCGTTCGTTTAATAAACGAACGAACATGGACAATATATTTTGTTCGATTAGGTAAATGAACGAACACGAACAGAGGTCTCGTTCGTTCAATTGTGTTGGTGAACGTTCGGTGACGTGTTTGTGAACATTCGTTCATTTACGTTCGTTTTTGTTTTAATTTAAGAATTTTGTGTTTTCATATATTTTATCTGAAGATTTTATATTTTCTTGAGTTTTTATTTATTTTATTACCCTGAGAATTAAGTTAGAAAACCCTATTTCCACCTTATTTATGCATTGTTCCCGTTTCTTTTCTCATTATTTACATTGATGAATACGATCGACCTCCGTTCCAAAATTAGGGATTCAAGTTCCAGCGCTGTTCTCACCGCCATCCACCTTTAGCCTTCGTTGCGTTCGCCGAATTTATTTGTGTTAATGAACATGCTCATTTCCTTGATGAACGAAAATGAAGATAAAGTGTTCATGAACACATTCGTAAACACATTTATTTTCCTAACGCGTGTTCGTTCAGTTTGTTTACAGCCCTAGCCACATCCATATCTCTCTCTTCGGCGTAGGTAGCCTCTCTCTACTACGAGGGCACCATGTTGGTCAAGGACATGCCTATTAGGGGTGTTCAGAATTCGATTCAGATTCCAAAAATTCGAAATTCGACTCGATTCGAATTCGATAAAAAAGGTTCGAATTCGAGTTGATTCGTATTCGAGTCCAGTAATCGAATACAAGTTTATGATTTTCAATTCGATTCGATTCGAAATTCGAATTCAATTTTTTATATATTTTTAATATATGTATATACACACACAAACATATATATACACACACATATAACTTCTAAACTTGGCCAAAGTATGAACTACTTCCATAAGTGATAAGTTTATTATTCATAACATTACCAAACCTACTGACAAATAGCCCATACTACTTATTTCTAAATTTTTACCTAACTTAAATCACTACGAGTAACCAACCTATCTTCTAAATTTTGGTGTTTTGACATATTGATGGTTAATTAATTTTGCAGATTATTATATTTTATGTTGAATATAATTTATTGTTTAGGGTGAATTTGAATTAAATCGAATTTATTCGAATTCGGTTTGAATTCGATCCGTATTCGAGTTTCAAATACCAATCGAATCGAATACGAATTTAGGTAAAAAAAAAAGTTCAAAAAAATCGATTCGAATAATTCGTTATTCGATTCGATGAACACCCCTGATGCCTATAACACAATAACACCACGTTATCATGAGGTTTCATGTAATTACCATTGTACCAAATCATCATGTTAGTACATTTTCCTAAACTTTCATTAAAAAATAATAAGATTTGATAAATATAATAACTATAATAAATCATTAAACAACTTTTACATCATTAAAAAATAATAAGATTTGATAAATATAATAACTATAATAAGGGTAAGGATCAAATAGGAAGTTTATTTTAGCTATGAAGTATAGGAAGCAATAGGATTAGGACATGTGGCAAAATTTAAAATAAAGAGGAAGGGTATTTTAGTCAATCTTATCATTTTCTTCTTCCTTCTTCTTCTTCCCATTAACATCAAAACCCACCATCTTCAACCATTTCTTCACTTTCTATCTCAATAATCACTACATTATAGTGCGATTTTCGTCACCAATCAATGATTCAAACACCCGATCAACATGTTCTTCAACTTTTTAAAGTGTAACGCCCCAAAATCGGAATGTTATTATTTGTCGTATGTTCTTATGTGACACGTCATGAAATAAATAACTAGGCTGTTTAACCTAGTTAAGAATATGGTCAAAAGTATTAAATGATAAGGGTAGTGTCAGTTATGTTTCAAAGGTAAACCCGAGGGGCTAAAATGAACAAATGAAAGATTGGGTTATTAAAAAGGAAAAGAACACACACACACACCTTTGTGTGTGTTCTGGATGGATCGATTATGGGGCTCTCAAGAGCCCCAAACCCTAGTTCATAAAAAACTCCAAATTGGAGGATGAATCAAGGCCCAAATTCACCACCGAGCATGAATTAATGATCACCGACACGAGGGGATCATAAGGTATGTCTTAAATCTAAGATTGGTGATCATGGTTGAAGTGGGTTATGTCTTAATCCGTGGGTTAATGTAAAATTGATCATGTACAAGGGTTAGAATCCTCGTATAGAACATGGATTATGTATGGTTTGCGTTAATTTGATGATTAGAGGTAAAACCCGTTAATTAGAGTGAAGATGATGACTAGAATCACCTTCTATGTTCAAGTCTTGTTGAATGATTGATGTATTATGTGGTTATGATGAAATACTGTTAGATGAAAGTATAGGAATATGATGATATTATGTGTAATGTTCATTTGGAATGATGTATGATGATTAGTAGAAGGATTTGATGAGTTATGTATGAGTTTAGAAGATTCATGCATGAATTAGTTGTACGTTATGCTTAAAAGGTAGTACTCACATCAAAAGTATGATGCAATGTATACAGTGTCGTACGTATAATCGATTATGACGATACGGGTATATGTTGATGAGTCGATGGGTACATATGGTTAATAGTTGACTTTTGAAAGTCAACAAGTATAAGAAACGTGATTGGACTCGTTGTCATAAAGATAGGATTATAGGAAGTCGTTTGATACATGTTATGTAAATATGTGTTAAGTTGATTACCCGATGATTTACGTGTGTTAGAAAGGATATGAAGTTGATTATATGTTGTAATGCTTGTTAGAAGTGATTAAGGAAAGTTAAGGGTGAATTATGCGAGTAATATGATTGATACATGTATGAATGAGTATGCTAATAAGAGCGTGGTTTTGATGAAATGAAAGTATAGGAATCACGTCGAGGCGGTTTCAAGCATGAGGTGTTAACGGGTCAAGAAGAGGCAAGGAATCGGATACGAGCATGGACGCATAAGGTAAGTGATTCCTGTAATCACTTCTTAGTACGAGTAAGTAATAGACTGTTTAAATTAATTGAACATGATGTTTGAGGTCATATATGTGATGAAGTCTTTCGTTGTAAATGATTGAATTAAAGTTGACCAAAATGCCCTTGACGGGTATTTTGGGCAAACGATAGTAAAAGTGGTTTAGAACCAAGTTGTTCGATCAATGTAATGTTTTAGACAAGTATGGAAGTGAGAAGTATGGTCTTTGTAAGCCATAGACCTTACAATGCGTAAATACCCATTACGGGTCAAAATGAGCTTTTGAGCGAAAAATGGGTTAAGAGAATGCTAGACATCCGAGAAATTAATCTTTATGATAGGCGTCAATGAAATTATTAAGTTCTTATGAGATTGAGGTCAATTAAACAGTTTATGTTGATAAATGCACGAACGGGTCAAATAATTAGAAGATCATAATAAGCCGAATGCTTGTAAGTTAAGAATTTCCTTAATCCGGATGTGGGATTTTAAGTTCATATGATAGAATGTGAATTTACAAGCGTGTAGGAAGAAACGGGAGGTTAAACGGGTAAACGGTTCAAAAGTTACGCGCGTTTTAGTGCGCTCGGACGACGAAACGGATCTGCAGAAAAGGGACTTTTCTAGAGGCCGTCGCCGACGGGTTTCCACCCCGTCGCCGACGGGCTCCCAAAAGTGCGAAAGAGGCCGACGGCCTAAATGTCTGGTTACGGGACAATTGGGCGACGAGTATATGGAGAGGCCGTCGCCGACGGGTCCCCACCCCGTCGCCGACGGGTTGTCTAGCCCGATTCTCTGATTTTGCTTTGTGTTGCATTTCCAAGTGATCCGTAACGCATCCCGGTGTATCACTCGATGATTCGTAAAGCTTCTCATGAGCATATACGTATGTACCTTCGTAGATAAGCAAGTGTGTACGTTTGTATGCATCTGTACACGTATGTAGATGTTATGTAAGTAAGGTATGCGTGACCGTAGGTACGTTTATAGTATATGGGTACTATACGTATGTATGTTTTATAACTCTAAGAGTATGTATGTAGGTGTGTATGTAGGAAAGCTAGTTTTATGTACGCAAGTGAGTACGTACGAAGGTATGCACGTATGTAGGATTGTGTGAAGACATGTGATATGTATGTATGAGTGTATGTATGTATGTCTAGTTGTAGGAAGGGTATGTACGGTTGTAGATGTGTATGTGTGTATGTATAAGGATATGTTTGAGCGCATGTATGTATGTAAAGCTGTAGTAAAGGTAGGTAAGTATGTAGTTGTGTATGTCGGTATGTGAAAGATAGGTATGAGTATATGTACATACGTAGATGTATATGTATGTATGTAAGTAAGTAAGTATGTGTGTTGATTTAGACACATTGAGGGTTAACGTTATTAATGGTGTACCTTGAGAATGATAAGTAATGCAGGTACACTCATGAAGCCTCACCAGGAAATGGATACGCAGATGAAATGCTGGAAGTTTGTGAAAGAATGAAATGTGAAGTGTACACGTATAATCTTGTTTTTTTTTTTTTTTTTTTTTTATGTTGTGTGCTAATGTTTTGAAGGTATGTGGTGAGTGCAGGTTGTATAGATCACAGGCGATTATCATGAGGAATAGAGATCGAAGATCGAGTCACAAGATAGATTGTACGGAAATAATCGAGTATGTATTTTGTTAAACGGAAGTTATGTTGTTGTTTGGAGTAAAAGCTATGTTTAAAACAAACTTTCAAATAAGTCACGTTGTTGTAATGAAAGAAATTTTATGGTTCATGTTTCCGCTGCGATTATTGTCATGTACGATTTAAGGTTGTTACATAAAGAAAACCCAGTTTAATTTCATACAAATCTCGTTTTTCCGGTGATTTTGAAGATAATCATTCGATCCGTTCGATTCGATCTCTGATAAGTGTTTCAATCATTCAAATTTCGTCAATCGTTGAAGAAACCGACTTCGATCCATGTAAGAAATTCTTTAATTTCATTTTTATTATTTGGTTTTTGATTTAGTCATTGCATTTTACGATCTTGGCGGGGGTCCGAGGGCAGCGCCCCTGGTAGCAGGGTCCCAGGGGCGGCAGCCCCTGGCTGGGGTCGTCAGCTCGGAAAAAAAAATTTTCGATTAAATTGCTTTAATAAAAATGCATCAAAAAAGCTAATTTTCTGTATATTGCCTCTGGAAAACTGCATTCGTAAACTGCATTGGTTCAGACAATTCACAGCACAGACAAAACTATTGTTCTGGTTTAATGCGTTTTAGAGAGAACACTTTCTTTGGTGTTTTTAGGCCATTGCGTTTTAGAGCTAAGACATTTTTATGTGTTTTATGGCCATTGCGTTATAGGAAAACACATTTTTGAAGTGTTTTTAGTCATTGCGTTTTAGGTAAAACACGTTTTTAGGTGTTTTCAGTCCATTGCGTTTTAGAGATAACACTTTCTTTTGTTTTTTTAGGCCATTGCGTTTTAGAAAGGAGACATTTTTAAGTGTTTTCTGGCCATTGCGTTTTATAAATAAGACATTTCTTTGTGTTTTTTGTGCATTGCGTTTTAGGTAAAACACATTTTTATGTGTTTTCAGTCCATTGCGTTTTAGAAAACAGAGATTTTAAGTGTTTTCTGGCCATTGGGTTTTAGAAAAAAGACATTTGTTTGTGTTTTTTGTGCATTGCGTTTTAGGTAAAACACATTTTTTATGTGTTTTCAGTCCATTGTGTTTTAAAAAGTACACTTTCTTTTGTGTTTTTAGGCTATTGCGTTTTAGAAATAAGACATTTCTTTGTGTTTTCTGGCCATTGCGTTTTACAAATAAGACATTTCTTTGTGTTTTTGGTGCATTGCGTTTTAGAAAAATGTCATTTTTTAGGTTTTTTTTCATTGCGTTTTACGCAACTGGGTTTTAAAATTTTTTTTTCGAAAATATAGCAATAGTATACTCGTTTTAAAAATAAAAAAAACGCTCGTTTTTTTGGTGCAATTTTTATAAAAAAATAATGTCGTATGAAAGAGTTATTAACGTTTAAAAAATGGGGGGGATTGGAGGAGAGAGAAACTATTGCCTTGGATTGACTAGAATGCCCCTAAACAAACCCACGCGCCTCTTTTCTTCCTTTCAATTTCTCTCATTTAATCTTAGCCCTGGATTAACTAAATGGATGGTCAAGATTAGTTCCTAGTCTTCTTAGCCAAATAAACTTCCTATTATATCCTAACCCACTATAATAAATCGTTAAACAACTTTTACATCATTTTATTTAAAAATATAAAAATTATAACATTAAAATGTTTTATGATAATCATTTAACATATTAATATTTTCTAACTAACTACCGAGCCGATAATATAGTTTTCGCAATATTTATCATTCACCCGAGTCAACAACTCTGGATAGGGGTGTGCATCGAGTAAAACCCGGACCAGCCTAGATGGAACCGGGACTGAAATCGACAAGGCATGGAATTGGAACCCGAGAGCCAGACCGTTAGAGGTTGGTTCAGTCTCGGGTTACAAGGTTTTATCGGGTTGGGTCAACACTCGTTCTTGGAAAGGCCCGAATTCATAATGTGCTTTTTTTGTTATAATTCCTGGTGTGACAGAATGAAACCATTTTATGGCTCCAAAAAAATAACAAGTAACAACTAAAAACACATGCTATAACTAATGACCAGATTCACAGATTGGTTTTGTTTTGTTTTGCCAACAGTGGGTCCACCTTGTGATGTTGATTCTACACAGGAGCGCAGCTTACTTGGGGCGGTAGGGGCGCCCCCCCCCCCCCCCGAACTTTTCGATGCGTAGTGTTATGAACAGTAACTTCGTATAGAATTTTTTAGATATATATACATCCCCCCTCCCCCCGGTTTCGGAAAAAAACGGGGGGTCAAGCTTTGCCAATGATTCTACAGTGTGGCTTCCTACTTTCCCAACCCCCCCCCCCCCCCCCCCCCCCAACCCCAATAATCGTGTTTCACGATTTTAATCGGATTCTTATCGGGTTTGGACCGAACCAGGTCGAAACAGAGCCGAGACCGCGTATTGTTATCTCGAGTAGGTCCGGTTTTTTTACTTGGTTTCCGCGTGTCTGCCCGAGAGATATTGACCCCTAGCTTCGGTCCCAAATGTCACACTGATATTGACAAACTATATTAATGTTGCAAGCTATTACAATTATTACATAGTACATTATACATATTAATTGAAAGGCTTCATTAATCAATATTTTTTAAATATTTGTTTTAATTTTTATAATAATATTTCATTTATCATATAATTTGATTTTTATTATATATTATTTAAGAGTTATCATAATTCAATGTTTTTGAGTAGTTGTTTAGATTTTTTATAATAATATTTTACTCATCATATAATTTGATTTTTTTCTAATAAGTTGTGTACATCAATTTGTTTTTAAAATTTACCTCAACGTGTTTTTTTTTTTTTTTCAACATTACGATATAACATTTATTAAAAATAGATGTTGTGTCGCCATCGTTCCAAAGCGAACCAAGACTGACCAAACAACATTGGTAATGGTACATGTATGTATTTTTATTGTTTTCCGATTTCAATAACTTTTTGTTTGTACAAATCTATCTACGAAGATAATGAATATCGGTACCAATTCCGTGACAATCTTAACTGGTCGATATAGTTCAAACAATATAAGTGCATGTACAATGATCATTTTTATTATTTTCGATCGATATGAATACATGTTGATTTCTACACGAGTTATTATCATACAGGTACTGTAACGAACCGTGCCAATATTCGTTGAACGTCTATGGTAACGTACCGCCGCAACGCGTGGGAAAATTACCTATTTATATAATAATATTGACAATATAATTAATGTTGCAAGCTATCACAAAGTACATTAACGCTAATTTACATTTTACTCTCTTGCACTTATAATATTTACACTTTACTTCCTTACACCCCAAATGTGAGGCCACACCTCTAATCTCTTTTCTTCATGCCGATGATGTTCTCGTGTATTGATAGTCTCATGACTTTATAAAGTGGAGGTTGTGCGTTCGAATCTCGTCGTGTATTAGTAGTCCCATGACCTTATAAAGTGGAGGTTCGAGTCTCGCCTGCGAACGACTCTGATGCAGTTAGAGGAAGAGCTGCTATTGAATTTCTTGGAGTCCGTTTTGAAAAAGGCAAAGATGCAATTGCTTGTACTTGAATCGATCTTTGCTTTGGTGTTGACCTATAGGTAGATTGACCTTTCACCTCTGCTTGTCACCAAAGATTATGCCTTCAGAATGAACGAAGATTCTAGGAAACTTTCGAGACTAAAGCCTCCCTTACCAAGAGCGGATACAGGATCCCGCAAGACGGGAGGAAGGAGGATTCGGATGATAGAACAACCGACAGCTAGGGAATGAATTAGGCGAAAATACTTTGGGTTGAGCCATGTGTTTTACCATAGTGGGCCTTCGGGCAATGGGTTTTCTCTGAAATGGTGGCGGGTTGGGTCACTAGTGATATTTGTGTTTGTGGACATAGATGACCTTTTGCTATTGGGTTTACCCAGGTGATCGGGCTTATTGGTTATTAAAAAATCCCGTTTCTTCACTCCATTTAAATTCCAATGCAAATTTCTCGACTTCTTTAGTCACAAAGCACAAATTTCTCGTTTTGTGGGCTTAAGGATCCGGAGAAACTTATTTTTCAAGGAGTAATCATCATTGCTTGTTGGAGTCTTTGGAAGGCGAGGAATGAAGCTAGATTCAGGAATTGTAGCATTAGAGTTGAGAAGGTTATTAGTGAGGTGAAGTCGCTTGGGTTAGAAATAGAACGAAATTCAAGAATTTAACATGGGATAATTGGTGTAAGTTTGTAATTATGTAATTGTTGTTTTTGTGTTGCCTCCCGGGTTTCGGGTTGGTGGTTTTTTAATGAAGTTTACATTTAAAAAAAAAACACCTACAACCAAATTTCTTGATCTCTATTTTAGGGAAGGAGGGGTGGCATTAAATTTGGTTAAAGCATTAAAGTTTTCTTTAAGGAAGGAGGGATAGCAGTAAATTTGATTAAAGCATTAAAGTTTTCTTTAGGGAAGGAGGGGTAGCATTAAATTTGATTAAAGCATTAACGTTTTCTTTAGGGAAGGAGGGGTAGCATTAAATTTGATTAAAGCATTAAAGTTTTCTTTAAATTGTAAGGAAGGGATCGACCGAAGATATAATAAATGAGAATACTCTAATTCATTGAGTTTTTTTTTTTTTTTTTTTTTTTTTTTTTTTTTTTTTTTTATTATTAAAGTGGAGTTGGTGAAAAAATATTTACCATGATAGTGTTGTTTCAAAAGTATTTATCAAAATAGTGTTTTACGTTATTTTATTAATTTCTCACTTCTAGTCTCATTGGATAACCTCATTTTATAAAACGACAATGACTTAGCTATTTTTTCTTTAAACGGCCAACAGAATAATTCCCGAGCACTCTCGGGAACCTACTGGACCAAACGGAGTACTCCAAGAGTAACCCGAGTCCATCACCAATTCCGGGGAAAACCCGGTAACCCACACGCCTATAGACACGACGGTGAAATTACCGGTAAACCCGTTTGACTCAAGGATCGAACCCATGTTTCTCTGGGTCACCTATCATTGCTCACCAGTATCAAGTGGGAGTTGAACTTGCATCTCTCAAGAGAAATGCAAGTCTTCCACCATTTGATCTAGAGATCATTGGCACAATGACTTAACTGTTAAGAGTTAAATGCCATTTTAGTCCCTGTGGTTTGGGCCATTTTGCCAGTTTAGTCCAAAGGTTTCATTTTTAACCTGTGGGTCCAAAAAGGTTTCACAGTTGCTATTTTAGTCCACCTGGTTAACTTCATCCATTTTTTCTGTTAACAAGAAGGCCAATTTGGTCATTTTGTATGTAATTCTGTTAACTAAAAGGACAATTCAGCCATATAAAATGACCGAATTGGCCTTCTCGTTAACAGAAAAAATGGATGAAGTTAACCAAGTGGACTAAAATGGCAACTGTGAAACCTTTTTGGACCCACAGGTTAAAAATGAAACCTTTGGACTAAACTGGCAAAATGACCCAAACCACAGCGACTAAAATGGCATTTAACTCTTAAAATTTTAAGATAATTGTTTTCCTTTTAACATAAGAGAAACTAGGGTTAAGACCCGCCCGCGTTGCGGCGCGGGTACATCGTAAATATTGAATGGATTAGTCCAAACGTTATATGATGCATTAACCATATGAAAACACATATTTCGACGTATCTAGTTGAACTCAGTGTAACCTGTATAAGCATTGTGATTGGATCAAACGTAAAGTAAATGGAATTCATATCGAACAATCATAACGTATTATATGTGACCCAACTCATACACAGAAAACGTAACAGGTATGAAGGAAAATATGCACATGTAATCGAAAGGGATTAATTAGAGCTTTCGAAAAAAAAGGGAGAAAAAAAACCATAATTTGACTCCACTCGGTTCGAAACAAACTTTACGAAACATACATAAAATAAACACGAAAACATATTATATTTGACCTAAATCATTTCCCAAAAAAGTTTACCTCAAAACGTAGAACAACTTGAATTTATACCAAAACGTACGTAAAAATATGCACGTAAAAATGGTTTCTTTAAACGAAAACGTATTATATTTGACCTGACTCGTCTATAAAAAAGTTTACGTCGGAATATAGAACAAATCATATTTATACATACCGGTACATAAAATATGCACACAAAAATTAGTTTTTAAGTAAAGGAAGAACAGGGGTAAACCGAAAGAAAATATTAGTAAAAAATTTAATAGGTTAAAAACGTTCGTAAAACCGTGCCAAGTAGTACCAATGCCACAACGACATCGACTCTCAACATCGTAAAAATAAAATAGATAAGATGGTAAAAATTACACAGAACGAAAAGTAGACTAAAATCGTTGAACCATGCACACCCGTTACAGTGTCTTAATGCGAAGAAATTAAGCAGAAACGTAAAATGTAGAAAATAATAACTTAGTTTATCTACGACCTGCCCGTTGCGACGAACTTTACAAAAGGGGAAAAATGGACTCGTTGCGACGGGTCTGTCATATATGAAAAAATAGAGCAAAAACGTTGAACCTCACATGCACGCTACGACATGTTAACTCGCAAAATTTAGAACGAAACGTAAAACGAAAAACTTGCAAAAGATAAAACGTATGGGGGACCAAAGTTGTAAATAACAAAGTGTTGTGTTAAATTATAAAAGTTGGAAACCTTAGAGTTAAAAGTAAAAAAAAAAGGGGGTTAAAATGTAAAAGATAAAACTTTTATATTGAAAGTAGAAAATTAAGTTTTTTTTTTTTTGGAAAACTCCCCAAGCACAAGTTACAAGTGCTAATGCACAAAAAAGTTGGAAAGTTATATAGGTTTTAATTGTTAACCTCATATGTAATTATTATTTTTCCTTAGAACTAAACTTTAGAACCACTAATATATTATATATATAAATAGATCATTAAACAACTTTCCCATCTAATTATTTAAAAAAAATATGGCAAATAATTGGTTTTATAATTATACTTTAACATAAGTGTGCATGATAATTTTATAATTTGTCATTTTAAGTGTTTATGTTTTGATTTATCATTTCATTTGGTATATGTTTTAATAGTTTACTTTATCCCTTTTTGGGTTTTTAAAACCTATAAGTAGGATTAGATTGGGACATTTTGTTGGAATTCAACATTTGAGTTGAAGTCACTACACGCGACATGTTACCTTGAGTCGCCACTTGCATCGAGTGTAAGTTCTCCGTGTGTGTCTTGGCTGAGAACAAGCGAGATGCGACTGAAATTCAAGAGAGACAAAGATAGTGAAAAAGGCGTTATGCGAGATGCAATTAAGATGTTAAGCCAAAGCTTACGAATGGAGTTGCTTGGATACCGTGATGCTGACTATGCTCGACATTTAACTAATCAACGTTCAAAAACTTGTTACGTGTTAAACGGTGAAAAAGAGTTGGAGTACGTTGACACGAATGGTAAAACAGTAAACATGTTCGCTAAGTTGTTGTCAATTCCGATGACACGAGAATAGTGCAAAGTATTGACGTGAAGAATGGCGATGTTAACAGGGAGTGTTTGGAATCAACATGAGATGAGTCACAGTTGAATAGGAAATTAGTGGCTGCTCAGATTCAGTTGGAGATACAAGTCGTATTACGAGTTAACACTTGGAGCGAAAACCAAAGTTGGGGAGAAGAACCCATCCCAGCCGCATTTGGTGAGTGCGACCAAGCAGGAGCTGCAACTCGAATCCGCTTGGGCTATGACTAGGCCTGAGTCAGAGCTAATAGAGGCATGTGGAAGTGGTTGGGGCTTAGTCGGAGGTCAAAGGCGTAGCTTACAAGGGGCCCAGGGGTGCCCCGGCCCCCGTCAACGTTTCGCTAGTAGTGTTAATTTTTCGAATTTTCAACCAAAGTTTTTATAAATATACAAGTTCCCATCAATTGTTTTGCCTAAAAATTCTCGGCCCCTGCCAACTTTCTTGTGAAAAGTTTTTATGGCTATGGGTATTGTGGTATTGAGAATTAGGTATTTTGTGATGATGGTTTTAATTTACATTTATGCTATTTTACATTTTACTCCCTTCCACTTACAAGATTCACACTTTACTACCCTGCACAAAACGTGAGGCCACACCTAACCCCGTTTCTTCACACCATTTAAACTCCCCAACGCAAATTTCTCAACCTCTCACTCATAACACACACACATCAACACAATCGTGAGTTTTCTTCATGATTTGTAGCGATTCAATCGTTCAAAATCATCTGTTTTCCATCCAACAAGTTTAATCAGACATACACAACAACAATATTCTTATACCGCTGCAAATCACTCACCTTTTGCAGCGAATTTGATTGAAATCGTGTGAAATTTGTCTGAATTTGAGTCGAATGACGGAAATTGGAGATCGTAGATGGAGGATTACGCGATTTGCGACGGTGATTGTGACGAACTTCGTGTTAGCTTCGATGATTGTTTCGGCAGAAAGAAGTTCGATGACAGAAGATGTCTCTGCAGTTGCAGGTGACGGTGATGGATTGAGAATTAGGTATTTTGTGCAGTTGGCGAACTATTTGTTTCAAACAGATGGATCTGGTTATCAACATGTTTGGCCTGTAAGTTTTTTGTTTAATTCTTAAGATTTATAATTATAATGTTGATGTTAATATGTTAGAAATCCGTATAGTTGTATGTTAAGTAATTGTTAATGAAGATTTTGGAATTAAAAAAAAAAAACACCATGTTTTGAGATAAGTACCGGTTTTTGTTATAGTCTTTGAACCGCCGGTATATCCGGTAATACCGGTTTAATCCCATGTTAAAATTTTGAGTTAACATTAGCATTAGCGATGATAGTGAATTTCATCTTTTATGCGACTGTAAACTTGATGCAATTCAGACTCTAATACCATAAGCCTATTGTAGTCTTTTATTTAATAAAACTTTGTTGAAATAATTGATTTTTGAATTATTTTTTGAGTTGAAATTGTATTTTGAGTAAACTGTCAAAATGGTCCCTAAGAGTTGGTCACTTTTGTCATTTTAGTCCAAAACTCAAATCTTTTGAATCTGGGTTCGGTGGTTTCAATTTTATTGTCATTTTCACACAAAAGCAAAATCTGTTTATATTTTTCATTTAACATCTAGTTTTTTTGTCTTTTTCCTCCTTTTTAATGAATGGCAAAATGGTCAGATTTTTTTAATTTGTTATAATAAAACGTTAAAAGACCATTTTGCCCTTCATTAAAAGGGAGGAAAAAGACAGAAAAGTTGGATGTTAACTGAAAACTTGACCAAATTTTGATTTTGGATTAAAATGGCAACAAAACTGAAACCACAGGGACCCAGATTCAAAAGGTTTGAGTTTTGAACTAAAGTAGCAAAAGTCACCAAACCTCAAGAACCATTTTGGCAGTTTACTCTTGTATTTTTATGGAATTATAGGGTTAAGTAGTCAACCGGAGAACGTACCTTTTGTTTCTACTCTTCTAAAAAGTACTCAAAATTGTTGAACTGTCCGGTACAAACCGGTTGAACCTTTTCTAAGCCAACCCGATATGATAAAAAAAACCGGCTTTTAAAACATTGGAAATAAGAGAAACTGGCTGAATTATGATAAGTGGTGTAAACGGTTACTTATTTATCAGGTATAGATGTTGATGGCGTATAGGGAGGTGTTTCGATGCGGGGATAAGCATATTAATTGGATAATTGATGTGTAAACAAAGTTATTACTATCAAAGTTATTATAATTACTATTGGGTTAATATCAAAGTTATTTGAATATCACTATCACTTTTCAAGCTGGAAAGGTCACTACTTTATGTGGATGGATAAAGGAACAGTGTGACCACAATTCACAAATCAACATGATAGATGATGTGACAAACCTTTTATTTTTTGTTTGAGCTTTTTGAGTAAACTGCCATTTTGGTCCCTGTGGTTTGGGCACTTTTGCCATTTTAGTCCAACTCTCAAACTTTTTAAATCTGGGTCCCTATGGTTTCACTTTTATTGTCATTTTAGTCCAAAATTAAGAGTAAACTGTCATTTTGGTCCCTGTGGTTTCACTTTTATTGTCATTTTAGTCCAAATCTCAAACTTTTTGGAACAGTAAAAAAAATGGGGATTTTGAATTTTGGACTAAAATGGCAATAAAGATGAAACCACAGGGACCCAGATTTAAAAAGTTTGAGATTTGGACTAAAATGGCAAAAATGCCCAAACCACAGGGACCAAAATGGCAGTTTACTCGAGCTTTTTTGATGGAATGTGTCTATAGTTTTATTTATTTATTTTATAAATTAATTATACGGTTAGTCTGTATGGCATGTCAATATCACAACTTTGATACATATTTATTGGAAACTACACCACCAGTCCCAAGTTATGCATAAACATAACATGAGGTAGTCCCAAGTTATTTATTTATTTATTTATCAAAACCGTAATGTGAACATACCACAGGGACTAACCGTGTAATTAATCCTTTATTATTTATTTATTAAGATTAGGTAGGTCATATGTATGAAGACAAATCAATATCTGACAAAAATAAAAACATGGATTAACATGAAAGCTGCAGATCTTGTTAACTTCTTAAAAAGCAAGATCTACAAAGATACAATATTCCTTTAAAAAAATTGATTCTATCAACCACTCCACTTGGAGTTTCAGGATCCAAGAATGTATATTCAAATAAATGTTTGATTCAAAATTAGTATTTTAACCATGAGAATCTTATTTCCTATATTGGATCCGATACAATATAATGTGTCGTATTATGTTGTACAGTACAAGTTTACAATGCACGGACGGGAGAATGTATCTAACTCGTTTTCGTCACAAACATGGCAAGGTCTATAAAAAAAATACAACATTTGACTTTTGACTTTTTCTGAACTGTGTTTCAAGATCTACCTGTTTGTTTATTAATTGGCCCCAACAAAACATGGCCCCTTACTCAATATTGTAATAGTTTATATCATTAAAGATACAGTTTATTGGAATGTTTTTCTTTAAAGCATGATTATGTATTAAGCAATTAACGTAATAGTTTATATCATTAAAGATACAGTGTATTGGAATGTTTTTCTTTAAAGCATGATTATGTATTAAGCAATTAACAAATTGATGAGTAGTTATATTTAATATGTAGAAAGTCAACTGTTTGCAACTGTCATATGAGGTAGGGAGATACCCAAGTTATATTTATATGAATCATGCATGTTTTTTCTTTCTATCTTGGTGAGGTTGACCTTGCTTTACTGTACCAAATAAATTGTTGATAATAAAAAAAAAAAAAAAAAAAAATTAAAACGTTGCTTAAAAACTTAACCCAGTTAGTTTTTTTTACTGGCGTGGACATATGAGGTGGGAAAAAAATATTTCTTTACGTCCATGTCATCATCCACGTCAGCAAAAAACGAATTGGGTTAAGTATTTTAAACAGGGGTCCATTGAGAAAAAAATAGTTGGAAAGTTGGAACTAGTGATAAGAATATTCTTAGTTGGGATTATTACTGGCCAACTGAGAAAAGATGGGACTGTTAAAATTCAATTTGACTGATTAAAAAATAAAAATTAACATTAAAATTTACAAAAAATATGGTTTGCAGGAAATGGAATTCGGGTGGAAAATTGTTCTTGGTAGCTTTATTGGATTTTGTGGAGCTGCATTCGGGAGTGTAGGTGGAGTCGGAGGTGGTGGTATATTCGTGCCAATGCTTACGCTAATTATCGGCTTTGATCCTAAATCCGCTACTGCTATTTCTAAATGTAAGAATAAACAATATCCAATATCAATTAATTTATTTATTTAAACTAAAATGTTTCGTCATCAAACTTGTTCTTTTTCAGGTATGATCATGGGGGCAGCAGCATCAACTGTTTATTACAATCTTAAGTTAAGGCACCCGACGCTTGATATGCCGATTATCGACTATGATTTGGCGTTGCTTATTCAACCGATGTTGATGCTAGGAATAAGTATTGGAGTTGCGTTTAATGTTATTTTTGCTGACTGGATGGTCACTGTTCTTTTGATTATTCTTTTTATTGGTATGTAACATGTTATGTTTTATTCTTGATTGTATATGTATATTTGTATTTTGCCTTTTGGGTATTTGCTAAAATGAAATTTTATCTATGAATAATATATATGCAGGCACATCAACTAAGGCCTTTTGCAGAGGTGTTGAAACATGGAACAAAGAAACAATTATGAAAAAGGTAATAAACAGTTTTATTTGTATAGTTTTATGGTATTTGAATCCTTGGTATATAGAGGGTGTTTTCACTGTGTGTTTTGAAAGTGATTACGTTATATTGAATAATCAGACTGAAATAGAATGACTGTAGAAGGTCTTGTTTGGTAATGTTTCAATAGTCAGATAAAGTGAAAAAGACCGAATTGCCCTTTTAAGTTAGCAAAAAGACGGAAATTACCCTGACTTAACGGAGAAAAATGGATGGACTTAATGGGTCAGATGAAAACCACAAGATTTCAAACCTTTTGGATCTAGATGCGGAAAAACAAATGTTTGGACGAAAGTCGCAAAACTGGCCAAACAAGGGATGAAAATAGCATTTTTACTCTAAACTCTTTTAAGTCACATAGTTTTCACTTTCGTAATAGGTTTTGTTGCAGAGTATGAAACTGATATTTTAAAACCGAGCATCTGACCCCTAAATAGTTACATAACTAGAAGCATAATCTGTTTATCTGAATACCCCTTAACAGTTGTATTTGTTGTCATTCTGATTTTTGAGCATGAGTTTTTTTTCCATTTCAGGAGGCTGCTAAGCGCTTGGAGAACAATGGTACGTTTAACCAGCTCTCGTTGCCTTTCACACAACCTTACAAACAATATCACGAGACATTTTTTTTACTCATAAAGTTTCACTATCTTTATATAAAATACAGACAACGCTGAGGCAGAATACAAAATTCTTCCTGGTGGTCCCAGCAATGGAAGTGCAACCAAACCCGAAAGATCACTAAAAACAGAGGTGAACTGTAAACCCTACTACTGAAAAAGTCTGAATTTATTATATTTTTTCTAATAAATTTAATATGTAAATGTCTCAGGTCACCATTCTTGAGAATGTATGTTGGAAAGAACTCGGGCTTTTAGTTTTCGTTTGGATTGCATTCCTTGCTCTGCAGCTTGGAAAGGTAATTTTTAACACATTATTTACATTATATCCTCTTCAAAAAATAACGAGTAAAATGTCATTTTCGTCCATGAGGTTTGGCCAGCTTTTACGACTTTCGTCCAAAGGTTTGTTTTTTCACATCTTGATCCAGAAGGTTTGAAATCTTCGTTAAGTCAGGGGCATTGTCGTCTTTTTTGTTAACTTAAAGGGCAATTCGGTCTTTTGAATACTTGTACATTATGCTATAAATGCTTGTACATAAAGTGAAAAGGACCAAATTGCCCTTTAAGTTAACAAAAAGTCAGAAATACCCCTAACTCAACTGAGAAAAATGGATGGAGTTAAAGTACCGGATGAAAATGGCAGGATTTCAAACCTTTTGGATCGAGATGCGGAAAAACAAACCTTTTAATGAAAGTCACAAAACTGGCCAAACCTCATGGACGAAAATGGCATTTTATTAAAAAATAACATAAATTTCTCATAGTTTTATTATTATATGAACTTATGATTTGCATATATTGTGCAGAATTATACATCTACTTGCTCGGTATGGTATTGGGTGCTAAACTTATCACAAGTATAACTTTCAGTTACATACTTACTTTTCTAACCATTATATAAATTATTTCATTTTATTTTAATTAAAAATTAAATTATTGATCATGTAGATTCCAATTGCCTTTGGGGTATCTGGGTATGAGGCGGTTAGCTTATATAAGGGAACACGAACTATATCGTCAATGGGAGATTTAGCCAACAACCAACTTAGCATAGGACAGTTGGTTTTATATTGTTCGTGTGGTGTTCTAGCTGGTGTAGTTGGCGGTTTACTCGGTTTAGGTGGCGGTTTTATCATGGGCCCACTCTTTTTGGAGCTTGGAGTACCCCCTCAGGTGAGGTTTTATCTAATACAAATGATAAGATATCACTTTGTGCAAATTATTATTTGAGTAAAATGCCATTTTCGTCCCTGAGGTTTGGCCACTTTTGCGACTTTCATCCAAATGTTTTTTGTTTCCACATCGGCGCATCCGGGTCCAAAAGGTTTGAAATCTTGCCATTTTCATCCAACTTGTTAACTCCATCTGTTTTTCTCGGTCAAATAAGGGGCATTTCGTCTTTTTAGACATACCCCTGACTGAACGTTAAAAAATGGATGAAGTTAACGAGTTGAATGAAAATGACAAGATTTCAAACCTTTTGGATCCAGATGTGGAAAAACAAACATTTTGACGAAAGTCGCAAAAATAGCCAAACCGCATTATACTCTTATTATTTTGATACTACTTGAGAGCTTAACGCTAATTAAAAGGGGCCATATCATATTTATCTTTTGAAAATTTATAATTTCATAATATCATATTGACTCTTTTAAACAGTGCTGGAAGAATCGCTAGGCGCTAGTCGGTCGGTGGGGTACCGACTAGCGATTAATCCGGATTCATCAGATTGGGATTTGCATATGTAATTTTTAGTTTTATACAGACACACACATTTTTATATGTAGTTTTTTAAAGTAGACATGTTTTAACCCCTCATTGACCATTTTTTAAGCAATTGACGGGAATTTATAAGGTTTGATAAAAATTTAGCCGGGATCTGGCCAGAATAGGAACGCCATTGACCGCCTAGCAATTAATCGGCCATTAATCGGTGAACCTCCGATTATTGATTAATCGGAAGCTAATCGGAATTTTTACAACCATGCTGATAGAGACTGAATTGATGAAGATGATGAAAACAAAGCTGTAACTATATTGATAGAATGAAGAAGATGATACACAATAATACCCACCGAAGTGGTCCAGGGCTAAGCCCTTCTCATGCACAAAGCAATGAGCCTAATCACTAACTAATTCTCTTCCTATCCTTCACTAATGACTAATGCCTTATTTATAGAAATAGAAATACACTTTACCCCCTCCTATAATAGACAAGTGACAATTAACTATAAACCAAAGTATGATTCCTATCACATGCTTTTAAAACACTAGAAGGATCGTATTTTATTTTATTTTTTTATAAAAGAATTATAATTAGTTATTTATAACAACCCTTTTTTACTGAATAAGTGAAGAGACCATTATTGGCTTAGATGATTCCCAAATAACAACATTGTTTTCCTATTTGTTTATTCAGTGTAAATATGGAGTGTAAATAAGATTATATTATGTAATTTATAAGGGTATATATATGAAATTTGGAACTTTGGAATATAAATAAAATAGTGCACGAGAATTTGTTTGAGCACCAGTATTGTTTAATCTCAAATGTCTTTTAAAAACTTTTGTGCAGGTTTCAAGTGCAACAGCCACATTTGCAATGACGTTTTCGTCCTCTATGTCTGTTGTAGAATACTACCTTTTAAGGCGTTTCCCGGTTCCTTATGGTAAGCGCATACCTTGTATAATCATATTTGTCATACCAACCATCATTAGAAAAAAATTGTCGGACGTAAAGTGTTTCGGGTCAACCTGACCCGACCCCTTTTGACAATACACAGAAATAAAAAAGTAGTTTTCTAATTCTGTTTGTATATTGGCAGCTGCTTACTTTCTACTAGTGGCAACAATCGCTGCTTTTGTCGGGCAACATGTCGTGAGAAAACTGATTATGATCCTAGGACGGGCTTCGTTGATTATATTCATCCTCGCCTTCACTATTTTTGTCAGTGCAATATCATTAGGTGAGTATCCTCGTTTACACTATACAAATATAGTTATTGGCAATGGTGGCGGAAACGAAAATCGAGAGAGTCAAAATAATAGAAAGAATTGTCCGATAGATGGTCAACCGACCCTGAACCCCCTCTAGTTCCGCCCATGATTGGAAATAAATAAATACATAATATATATTCACCACAAATTCTAATGATTGGAAATAGGGGTGCTAAACGGGTCGTGTTTGCGGGTTCAACCCGACCTGAACCCGGAAATTTTAGGCGAACCCAAACCCGAAAATCGTGCCATACATATGAACCCAAACACAACCTGAATATTCGCAGGTTGACCCGAACACAACCCGTTCAACCCGAATTTTTTTATTTTTTTAATTTTTTTCGCAAATTGATATATTAAAATCAAAATTTAACTAAGAAACACAAATTTATATAATACAATTACGTTTTAAATATAAAATCTTAAGTTAAGAGATATTATTATGGCATAAAATACACACCCAATTTAACTTATGATATAAAATATATTGCAAAAAAATAGAACATAATATAAATGGGTTAAACGGGTCAACCCGCCAACCCGACCGGGATGACCCGACCCCGACCCATTTAGCTAAACGGGTTGGAGGGTTTAACCTGAAAATGACCCGAACCCGTTTAGACTAAACCCAAACCAGCGAATTTCGTGTTAGGTTCGTGTTGTGTTTTCGGGTCGTGTCAGAAATTGACACCCCTAATTGGAAAGTTTGTTGAGGAAATTCTATGAAAATGATGTTTTCACAGGTGGAGTTGGAATTTCAAACATGATTGGGAAAATCGAGCAACAAGAATACATGGGATTCGAGAATCTTTGCAAGTACGAGATTTAGAATTAGATAAAAACATTGATCCAAACTAGAATATGTCGAAATTCTATGCTTTGTGGACTTGTATCGCGTGATGTTAGAGATGTACCGAATCAAGTTGGTAGTCGATGCTAACATCACGGATGGTTGTGGCACTTTGTTAGAAACTTTATTGATTGTAGTTCTTTCTGATGAAATGTTTAATTGTTATGTTTATGGTATAATGATCTTTGCCAAAGTGATACAACTTGTATTTCCAAAAAGTATCATACAAGTGACACTAAGTTAAAGTTGAAGGACCTTATCTGACATTTCCAAAAAGTTTGGAAGTTCATTTGTTATTCCAAGACCTAATGTCCTGGTTTAGTTCATGATTTCACAAAGAGTTAACAAAAAAAAAGTTTAAATTGGTTCATCTCTACTAATCAATTTTTCCAGATTTTCTTCCATTAATTCGGTTGATCCAATGATGCCACTATCAGATGTCGAGGTATGTATCGTTTCTTACTCGTTCTTCAATTTCTACGATCTAACTTTCGTCTCATTCTTGATTTCAAGCTTCCAGATACGCAACTACAACACTCTTGCTAACAAAGCAACATACGCGAGTTTTGAGCTTGATCAAACATACAAAGGTCAGATTTTATTTTGAGTAAACTCCAATTTTACCCCCGGGATTTAATCCAATTGGCACCCTGACCCCCTCCATGGAAATAATTGCAATTTACCCCCCAACGTTGATCTTATGTCGCACATTTACCCCTGGCGTCAATTATGTTGACAGATCTGTTAACTTTAATGTGAAATGACTATCTTACCCTTTAATATTACCCCCCAACATTCTTGTTATGTCGCACAAATACCCCCCACTGGTAAATTACTAAATTGTCCTTTCTTATTACCCCCATATACTTTGTTGTAAGAAACAATATTACCCCCTGAAGTAACCAAAACCCTTCCCGCCAAAAAAGTTTGACCAGCCAAAGTCAACTACACATGGTAATTAACAAGAAATCTGATTTAAACTTAATAAACACTTGTATTCAAACCTGTTCTATGTTTCTCAAACCTGTTCAAACATTTGTATACTCAAAATCAGAAACCTATAAGCATTACAATGGTTAACTTCACTAGAAACCCTTCACAAAATCACAAAACCTATAAGCATTACAATGGTTAACTTCACTAGAAACCCTTCACAAAATCACAAAACCTATATGAAACCTATAAGCATTACAATGGTTAACTTCACTAGAAACCCTTAACAAAATCACAAAACCTATATGTATTCAGAACATTACAATTTGTCCATGTATTCAATAATCTGTTCATGTATTCAGAAACATTACAATGTTTGGCTGCAGCATTCAGAACATGTATGCACACTCAAAATCAGTTTAAACACATAACTGGTCATGTATAAGCATTCAGAACATGCTCAAATGTATTCAGAACATACCTGGCTGCAGCTGTATATGAAACTAGAACCTGTTGAAACAAGAACCTGTTGAAACAGGTTGTAGTATACAATGCACATTTGGTCAAAAATCAGTTTAAACATGTTGTATGCACATATACATGCACATATACAGCTGTATGCACATTTGCTCAAAATCAGTACTTAGCTAATCAGTTTAAACATGCACATAAGCATTCAGAACATATACTCAAACCTGCAGTATACTGAAATAGAAGCAACCTAGATCAAACATGCAGTATACACATAGCACCACTGCATTGGCCTCTTTAATTTATAATTCAGTCACAAAACCCTTTAACCAATATTTTTCACTAATTCAGTCACTGCATTGCTTCAATTATATTGTTCAGCTTCCACTCTCTGATCTTTAATATTTAACATTTTTGCTCCATTTTGATACACATTCTTAACAGTACATTATACTAGGATGACCCTGCTCTCATTCTTCAAAGCATTCATTCAACATGACTTAATTACTTTCTTTTGTCAAAACATAAGACTGGTATTACATAACGGATCAGATGCAAGAGACTGGATCGCAAGTGTATCCGCTTGAACCGATTCATCATCATCGTTTTTATGCCACGACCACGAAGCAAAACTTTCACTCGCCACTATAAATTCGCCATGACCAAAACTAGCCTCCCTAAAAGCCGATACCTCCGGTTGTGGTTGGTACCTATATATAACCAAAAATAAAAATGTATTTTGTATAATTATATTTGTTAGATCATTAAAGTTTAAACTCATCAAACACTACCAGAAAACAACAAAACATTCACACCCACGGGCTTGTCCGTGGGTGATCTGTAGCGAAAATAGTCATGTTAAACGAGCCAACTCACTCGCAACATAGGGTGTATCCTCCATCCCCAATTGTGATATGGACCGGGCCACAAAGAGCTTCTTTTTGTTTGTACACGCGATTCTGTCAAAACAAAAGAGAGTCAAAGTGGTTCAGTGGTATGTTGTTTGCCCCATAAAGGTGGTGTGAGTTTAAATACTTTTAAGTGTAAGGTTATGTGGTATTCAGATGTAAAAATATGTTATTAAAATAAAAAAGAGTCGCAGTGACTTACAAAACGCTCGTACGCAAGAACTTGCCCGGCAAAAACGATATCTACACGAGCATTGTAAAGCAATTCCTCCATCGATTCCCTCATACCGACGGACTCTTTCTCCCCTTGATGAGCAAAGTTAGAGTTATACCATGGTGCATGAACAACCACAATGAGCCATGGTGTTGTGGTCCGGTTAACTTTACTTAGATCATGCTCTAACCACTTATACTGGTCCGAGCCAGGACCAAAGTCCGCATACGAACCCAACATTATGACATGAACCTTCGACACCTCAAACGAATAATACAAGTTAGAGGTTGATAGACTCTCCTCAAACGGCATACGCCATCTTGCATTATACGCAACGAAGCGTTTATAGTTGATAAGCGGATATATCTCAATCTCATGGTCACCTTCTGTCACCATCCACGGCCGCTTGCTGGCTAGCGGCTCCACCAAGCGGCCAAACGAGTCCCAAAACCTTTGGGCACAATCCGCAAACGACAAGTCTCCAGGCGATATAAGGACATCATAGTTTGATTTTTCGATGTGTTTGAGGTTAATTTCGGTCCATGGGGTTCGTCCAAGGCCACCGACAACAACGAATTTGATCGGAAGTCGAACCGGAGGAGTCTTGAAAGAGTATTCTGGGGAGGAACCACCAAACCAATAATAATATGTGGTACTATGTTCTAATGGGCCTATTACCACCTCATGGATCTCACCGGACGTATAAGTTACATAGTTGTAATGAGAAACGGTGCCGTTTGCTGAATATTCATATTTTCCAGGAGACATACCATAGTGTACAATGGCTGGAGTTATGGTCTTTGGTAATCCATGAAATCCGCATTTTATCTCTACCAACTAAAGATATATGAACCTGTATATATATATATATATATTTTTTTTTTTTAATAGCTATATATATATATATAAATGATCAATTTTTATAGAGTAAATTGTCATTTTAGCCCCTGAGTTTTTGTCCAAATTGTCATTTTAGTCCAAATAGTTTTTTTCTCTCCTCTGGGTCCTGACTTTTCTTTTTTTTGCCATTTTGATCACATTGCCTAACTTTGTCTAAAAACCAAGTTATAATCAGGGGTATTTTTGGCATTAAATTATTATGAGGTTTATAAATTATGTTGTAAACTACCCCTGGTTTTTACTACACAACAGTTATGCCAAAAATACCCCTGGTTATAACCAGATTTTTAGACTGAGTTAGGAAATGTGATCAAAATAGCAAGAATATGGAAAAGTCAGGGACCCAGAGGAGAAAAAAAACTATTTGCACTAAAATGACAATTTAGACCAAACCTCAGGGACTAAAATGGCAATTTACTAATTTTTATATCTAGAAATCTTGACACACGGTTGATCCATTTTCAAAAAAATAATTAATTAATTAACTATATGATGAACCAAAACATTTAAAGCACTTTGGAGAGTTGTAATTTTTTTTTTACTTAAATGTCATTTTAGTCTCAGTGTTTTGGGTCATTTTGACAGTTTAGTCCAAACATTTCATTTTTGGTATGTGGGTCCAAAAATGTTTCACTGTTGCAATTTTAGTCCACTGGGTTAACTTCATCCATTATTTATGTTAACGAGAAGGGCGATTCGGTCATTTTATATGGCCGAATTGTCCTTCTAGTTAACAAAATTACATATAAAATGACTAATTTGCCCTTCTAGTTAACAGAAAAAATGAATGAAGTTAACTCAGTGGACTAAAATGGCAACGGTGAAACCTTTTTGGACCCACGGGAGAAAAATGAAACATTTGGACTAAACTGACAAAATTGCCCAAACCACATGGCCTAAAATGACATTTAACTCTTTTTTTTTTTTTTTTGAACGGCAAATTTGGATCACTGATGAACCATTGGAGTATCATTGTGCCACCAGCAGAACCACCCAATTATATCCATCTCCACTAGGCAATAATGCATATACACCAATTCAGGAGGAAACCCGATAAAAGTTAAAATGTACCAATTTAATCCAACTTTTTTAACGACTATACAATATACTTCTAGTTTTACATTATTGTGCAATGTAGGACTTGAACTCTCATCCTCTTAAGGAGGAACACCGTTTTATACCCTAGGACACCACTTAGAAAAAAGGTCCATTGGTGCCAACTTGATCCAATTAACAATTGTAATTATAACAGAAATGTTTGTAGTCCGGTGGTATCAACGAAAGGTACCCCACCAGTGGTGCGAGTTCCAATCATGTGACGGACATTACATAACATTTAGCGGTAGATTTACGAGTTTGCCGTTAAAAAAATAAATTAGGCTTGTAATTAAATATTTGTACAACGGCTATATATATAATAGAACTGACAATACTAGTAATCAATTACTTGTTGTGGAGTGATAGGATCAATGTCATAGGAGTCGTTATCGAAGTCATTAAGGAGGGACTCCAGTAGCGGAGGCCTATCGGATGCCTCACCAACTTCTACATTTCCGGCGAACCCTACAATCGCTGCCGCTGCTAACAACCAGAGCTTTTGAAAGCTCATATTGTGGGGGGGGGGGGGGGGGGGGGGGGAGCTATGTAGATAGAATACAAGTGTGGAGAGTGAGGCGTTGAGGTGCAACGATCTGAATGTTATATAACATTTGTTGGGTCTGGTAGCATGTTGAGTTTAATGTCACATATCGTATTTTGTATATATGATGTAATAATAACATCCTTCATTTATTACATATATATGTAATAAATTACAAAATTAAAGTACTTACCTACATATATGGAAATGATAATGTAGAAAATAAAAATTTTATGAAATATGGAAATTTAATTATGGGCTTCTTTAAAGTTCAAATATGATGGTAAAATTAAAATAAATAGCTTGTATTTAGTTCTTTTTAAAGAACAAATTTTTAAGGAATAATGGATTTTAATAATTCAAACTATTAGCCGTTGGCCAGCAACGGTCACAACTTCAAAAATAACCAGTGGTGGTCCCACCTTTTCACATATTGTAAACTAATGGACCTTTAATAACATAACTTTAATTTCTTTTTGTCCCCTTATCATTTTCGGTTTAGTAAAGGTCCATTAGTTTACAATATATGAAAATGTGAGACCATCACTGGTTAGTTTTGAAGTTGGGTCCGTTACCTGCCAACAACTAATAGTTGAGATTATTAAAATCCATTATTCCAATTTTTAAACACCTTAATTCTATATTTACCTTGCACTTACAAGGATTTGAATTCATAACCTCACATTTGTAAGAGGGACACCATAAGTATTTTCCACTATATTAGTCTATTCCACTAGATTGGTAGATCATGAGTATTACATTCATATTTTTATAATTAAAGTAAAGATGGAAATATTAGTGTGTGGAATCATTAGGATTTATAAAAGGAATTCAGTAAAATAAAATGTGCATACAAAGGTAATTATAGGAATTTTGGATGCTTTATAATAATGAATTGATAATTGTTTCAAGGGAAAATTGGGTATCAGACTATTTGACCATTCAATCTATAAAATTATATAATATAATATATTTAAGAGCATTCACATTGAAGCGTCTAACTCCATCTATATAATTTAATCAAAAAAACACATTTTTCTCTAAATTATGTTTTTTTTAAATCTCTCACATCCAACTCTTTATCTAGATTTTTATCTTACTCCACAAACATTTATTTTAGGGTCATGCTAGCTGCACACGCCCAAAATTATTTTCACACCCCAAAGCGCCGCGCGCGGCGCTTCGATCGACAATACGTGCTTCGATTGACGTTTGAAACATTCGATACTGTTTGACAGACATAAAGCTAATCATGATGTTTTGTCGTTAACCCTAAGCGCCGCGCTTTGGCCATAGCGCGGCGCTTCGACCCCAAATTTCACCCTTTTCCCCCTTTTAAAAGCAACCTGTGAGACACACATTTCGATCACACACATTGTCTTCGATATACATTTTGCCTTCATTTCAGATCCGTTGTGTTTCTTCTCAAAATAACGCGCGGTTTTGCTGTATTAGTTACATCTCTTGAAAAAACGATGTCGTGGTTAAACAACTATATTTTCGGTCAATATTCTGACGAGACAGTTGTTCCTGATTCTTACGAGGGGACCGCTATTTCTGACTCGTATGAGAAACCGGTCTCGTCCAACTTGAGGGAGGCAGAGGTTGTATCTGGCATTCATTATCGTGATAACACGGTGACGCTGGATTTGAATACCCCTGTGGAGGACCCTTACGCACAACAAGGTTATTCGAATTTCGGTTACGGTGGCGAGTACAGCTTTGTACAGCAGGAGTGTGGTCCAAACGACAGTTACGGTTGTCAACAGAGCTTACAAGGTTATTCGAATTTCGGTTACGGTGGCGAGCACAACTTTGAACATCAAGTATATTCGGACCTCGGTGACGATGGTGAGCCGGGGGATGTGTCTGTTGACGAGGAAGGCTGTTACCCGGTTACGTTTTCGTTTGATACGACGCAGACCTTTTCGTCACGTAAAGAGTTGGTGCGTTGGGTACAAGACACGGCAAAAGACAACGGTTACCTCATTGTGACTAAGAGGTCGAATAAAAGAGGAGAGAATTACAAGATTTGGTTTCAATGTACTTTTGGTGGGGAGCATAAGAGTATAGCTACACAGAGGAAAACGGGTAGCAAGAAAATAGGCTGCCCGTTCGAGATGATCGGGTTTTCGGAATCATCCGGAAGTGTTTGGAGGATCGAGGTGACGAAGGCGAAGCATAACCACACTCCTATTGAAAACTTAGAGGGTCACGCGTATGCGAGAAGGCTTTCTTCGGAGGATACAAAACTGGTTAAGGAGCTGGCAGAGCAAGACATTCCCAACCAAAGTATCTGGCGAACGCTGACAAAAAAAAATCCGGCTAGAAAGCTTATTCCGAAAGATATACACAACGCTGTTCAGAAGATCAACGCCGAAAAAAATGTCGGTAAGTCTCCGATGCAAAAACTTGAAAGCATTCTTCTCGAAAAAAATTACACTTATTACATGCGCACGAATGAGATATCAAACGAAGTTGAAGATGTCTTCTTTGTTCACGAAAGATCATTCAATATGTGGTGTGCCTTCCCGCATGTGCTAATGATTGACGCCACCTACAAAACGAACATGTACAACCTGCCATTTGTTCAGGTCGTAGGCATGACGTCGACAAACAAATCGTTTACGGCTGCTTGTGCGGTAATTTCCGCTGAGAAGTCAGAGAACTACCTATGGGTGTTGCAGAGGATCAAGTCTATGCTGGTAGGATGTATGGAACCGCGCGTGATTTTAACAGACAGGGATTTTGCGCTAATGAACGCGTGTGAACAAGTTTTTCCAAAAGCGCATAAGTATCTTTGTCGGTTCCATATTCAACAAAATATTAATAAGAACAGCAAGAAGAAATTCTCTGACAAGGAATGGAAAGAATTCGTACGCACATTTTCGTTATTGTGCGAGTCTACGACCGAGGAAATATACAGGTATAACTTGGAAAACCTTGAAGCACAGCTGAAAGAAGATGACCGTGAACGTAGGTATTTCTTACATAATTATGTTCAAATTTTATATAATAACAAAAACTGACTATTTACGTTTTTTTTAATTTTAGAGGTTTTTGATTATTTGAAGAAATCCTGGTTGGATCCGTACCGTGAAAAGTTTGTATCATGCTGGATTAACAAAACTATCAACTTTCACCAAACTACGACCAACAGGGTTGAGGGCATGCATGCAACACTAAAAAGTCACTTTCCAAGTCATCGCAACACACTGGATAAACTTGTACTGTATGTTGATCATGTTGTTGATAGACAATACACCGAGATTAGTACAAGCTTTGAAACAAGCCTCCGAAAAGTGATGACGCACCACAAGAAGCAGCCCATGCTTGCATATATTCTCAGAAAGGTTTCAATATATGCGATTGAGCTTTTGAGTAGGGAACTAAAACGTAAGGAAGACGGGTTGAGAGCCTACGGTGCAACCCCATATGTTCACGATGTAGGTTAAATGTGTTTAATAATAACCACGTTTGTGTTTGTTCAATATATGCGTTACATCATAATACTACAATTAATGACAATATACATCATAATACTACAATTAATGAAAAAATACGTCATGTTCATGTACGGTAGGCGGCTGATACACATAACACCTCTCACAGGAGTACTTGTGGTTTCAAACCAAAATGATACGATATAACGGAATAAGACATCACACGTAACCGATTTGATCCGGAACTTGCAGTATAGTCCATATATAATAAAAAATGAAGTATAATGGAAAAAACGTAAAATTTAGACTATTATCGACGCGTTTGTGAATTAAAAACAATTTAAAAAAAATAAAAAAAGGCCTTAAACGCCCCGCTATGAGCAAAGCTTAGCGCTTTACCCTTGAAGCGCCCCGCTATGGCCAAAGCGGGGCGCTTTGGTCCCTCGCTATACCTGAAGCGGGGCAGCTTCTCCCCCACTTCAACACAACACACAAAACACACACACAAGGTGCGATTACACACACTTCGATCCGGATATCTTCGTTTTCAATCTTTCGACCGCTAAAAAGGTAAATCGAACACCCTTAATCGTTTTGGTTAACTGTAAATGTTTGATATTTGTTTGATTTGGGCGTTTGGATCGATTGGGGCGGGGGGGCTGTTATTCATCGCGAAGAACCAAAGCGCCGCGCCGAGGCCATAGCGCGGCGCTTTGGTTCATGTTTATTTATTTTTTTAAATATTATTTGTTTAATAATATTTGTTTAATATTATTTGTTTAATAATATTTGTTTAATAATATTAAAATTTTATAAATAATATTATTTGTTTATTATTTTATATTTAATATTATTTGTTTATTATTTAAAATTTTATAAATAATATTATTTGTTTATTATTTAAATTATATTTAATATTATTTGTTTATTATTTAAATTGTTTAAATAATATTATTTGTTTATTATTTTATATTTAATATTATCTTATCAACGTGCAGGGATGGATTCTTCCGATGACGAGATTGAGCATATGGAGGCTGAGGGAGATGAGGGAGAGCCGGCATGTCCGTACCTGCAGTTTCCGCCGGGGTCACGGGCGAGGGGGAGATGCGCGAGGTTGCGCGCCATCCCCATTGGGGAGCATGTAGGGATAGACTGGGGCCTGCTGGAGACCGTGGGAGAGGCCGCGCGGGCGCGTGAGATAGTTGGACTAGATACTCCTTGGTCGCGCCTATTTGAGTTAGCGATGGAGGACTCGTACCCTGAGCTTACGTGGGAGTTTCTTTCCACGTTTACATACGCGCCGCATCCGGCGGATTACGTGGAGGACCCGGATTTTCCAGTCTACGAGGTTACATTCCGTCTTGCCGGTCAGGAGTTTCAGATGAGTGTGCGGCAGTTTGTTGTCCATACAGGTTTGTTTAAATAATATTATTTATTATTTTATATTTAATATCATTTTTTGATTTAATGTTATTTGTTTATTTAATGTTATTTGTTTATTTAATATTATTTGTTTATACAGGTTTGTACACAGAGGCCGAGCTTGATACTGATTTATATACGCAGGCGGTTACGATGATGGACAGGCAGACGCTTATCAGTTTCTGGAGGTCCATTTCCATTAGACCCTTTGGGAGATCCTGGCAAAAGGCCACCTCCATTAGAGACCCCTTGTTCCGATACTTGCAGCATGTTATCGCGGCAACTATCGTGCCGCGGGGTGCCAGCAGGGAGAAGGTCAACCTCAGTGACCTTTTCTTTCTATACTGCCTACTGCGGGGCCAGCCCTGCAATCTAGCAGCCTGCCTGGCAGATTACTTTGCCACAGCATACCACCGGCAGCTCCGCGGGTGGGTGCACACTGGCTCATTCATCACCGCCATCGCACGCTCGCTCGGGATCGTGCCCGAGGGAGATCCGCTGCTGTCCGATCCGGTCCCGTCTACCAGGTTGGGCCGCGCGTCAGTTTCTAGCATGCAGATCACCCGTCGCTTTGATGTTGGTCTGAGGTTTAGGGGCATGGACGGGCTGATTTGGCAGCCGGAGCCGGTGCCGGAGGTCATCCCGGTTGTTATTGAGTTGAGGCCTGGAGTGTTGGCCCCTCCTGCTGAGCAGGCGGCCGCTCGGCAGGCTCAGCTACAGGCTCTGGGACTCGATGAGTTCCCGGGCCAGCCTCAGCCAGCTCAGGCTCAGCCTCAGGCTCAGCCTGTATTAGAGGATCCGGCTCAGGAGGAGCATATCGAGGAGATCCCGGTACCACCAGTTCAGCCAGCTCCTGAGCCGCCACAGTACCCGCAGCACGTTTACGCTGACCTGCCTCCGGTAGCGCGTGAGGTGGCTCGGGACTTCGACCGGCGCCTCAGACGCCAGGCCGCACGCCAGGACTGGATCATCGAGACGCTCGTTTCTCTACGAGAGCTCGCTGGGTTGCCTCCACTTCCCCTCCCACCGTCCCCACCGCACGAGGATTAGTATCTTAGTTTGTTTGTATAGTTTTTTGTTATGTATTATGCAGTCAGTTGTACCTTTTTGTTTTGTATGTACAAACTGATATATATATATATATTGCAGTTAATCTTCTATTTACATCACGTTGGTTTTGGATTGTTTACGTTTAATTCTTATGGTTTTCTGTACAATTTATTTAACGTGTTCGTTTAATTTAACAAAATAAACTAGGTTAACAGTTTATAAAGACGCACTTATATTATATACGTTCTATAAAAATATTGACGTAAAAAACGTAATTATAAAACAACGTATTATAAAGGCCACCCATTATAAAACTCAAATACAATTTTTTCCTCCAAAAAACACTACCAAACTAACCCACATCTCACCTATTTAAAAAAAAATCAACACAAATTCCAGCCAATGCTTTTTGTCTTTTTGCACACTCAAAGCGCCCCGCTTTGGCCATAGCGGGGCGCTTTGGCCAAGGTCAACAGACAAGGACTGACAAAGTCAGTCCTTGTCTGTTGACCTTGGCCAAAGCGCCCCGCTATGGCCAAAGCGGGGCGCTTCGAGTGTGCAAAAAGACTAAGGCCGTGTGCGAATAGACCAGGCCTTATTTTATTATTTATTTCTCTTTCCTAGACACTCAAAACAAAAAGTATAGAGGGTGGATATAAGCAGTGACGGAACCAGAAAATTCTAATCAGAGGGTCGAAATAATATACATGCACACATTTGTTGGTGTATAGAGAGAAAAAAGAAAAGAAAAGAGTAACAAAAATATAAACTTCACTTTTTATAAACTAAATCAAATCAAATACACAAACAACAAAAGCTAACAAAATTAATAGAAAGGGGAAATTCTGATGAATGAAAGATTTAGGTTAAATTATTAATTACTATTATTATTATTAACTATTACCCTATTTAATATCAAAAAGAAAAAAGAAAAAGAATTAAACCATTTATAAAGAAGAAAGCACCGTACAAGTACAACGACTAACGTTGACTACAAAATAGATGTTGACTCTTTTTAACATGCTTAAATTACAAAAATACCCCTATGTACATCATCTTCTTCACAACATTAAATTTTCCCTCCCCTGGTAAACTTTGCGTCAGAATCAAATTCCGATGACTACTTTTAACACTTTTCTTCATTTTCGCTACACTTACTGAGTTACAGGTCAACTAACAATCTTAGGGGGTCAAGAAAACAAAAAGCCACAGGGTGAAGGATCAAATCTTGCATGGACGGCCGGTAGCCGGAGGGTCAGCGGACCCTCTTGACCCCCCTATAGTTCCGCCCCGGGATATAAGCCTCTAAATATAGAGGTTTACTTTAACATCAATAAAAATTTTCTATTATAAAGATTCCAATGTAATAGTGTTTTTGTTGTTTTCTTTATTTCTTTCTTTATATTATATAGAATTTATTAATAAAAAGGCTCCAATGTGAATGTTCTTAGATAGACAACAAGGTAATTTAACTTTATTTGAGAATAAAGAGTTCAAAAGACAATAATACATAATTTAATAAACTTCTAATTAATGCACTAAATGCACTTTCTCAACAATATTTATTGCACTCATGAAAAAAAATATAAATATAAATATTATAGTAGATAAAAAAGATTAATAATAATGTCATGTAATCTAATCTAATCTAATACTAATAAAGAAATACATCTAATGTCATGTGGTATTCTCTCATTTCATTTATTTCCACCTAATGGCATTTTCTTATTTAATTCATTTATATATGAAATTAAAATACTATTAATGTATTAGATTAATCTCTAATATTATTAATATATAATATAATGTATCTAATAATATATAAATATAAATGATCGTTATACATTATCCCAATTTATCTTTGCGTCAATTCCTTAAACTTTATTTTTTAATGATTATATGAATTTTGTCTTTGTTTTTTTTATTAGCATATTTAAATTCTAAACATATAGATAATTCAATAAGTATTACATTACATTACACTATAAAGAAGCAAAAAATTTAGGCATAACTTGTGCTTTGGGACTTTTTCGAAAAAAAAAACTTGATTTTTTACTTTTAACCCAAAGGTTTTTATCTTTTGCAATTTTAACCCTACATAATTTGTTTTTTTAACTTTAACCCAAAAGTTTTCATTATTTGCAATTTAACTTCACAACTTTTGTCACTTATATTTTTCATCTTTCGCAAATTTTCGTTTTACGTATAGTTCTAAATTTTTCGAGTTAATGCGACGCAACGTACGAGTGTGGTTCAACTTTTTTATGTTTTGTTTCAAATTTTGCAAGTTAACACGGCGTAACGTGCATGTGCGGTTCAACGTTTTTACCTCTATTTTTTCATGTTTGACAGGTTTGTCGTAACACGCAGATCCTAGGTCGAGTCAGTGTTTGTGGTCGATGACGGTTGTGTGACATTAGTACTATTTGACACAATTTTACGTCATGTCGTAACGCGGGGTGTGCTTTGGGGGTTTTTTAAAGAAAAAATGGTTATGCATATGGTTGTTGTAACCTTGGCTTTGGGGGTTTTCTAAAAAAATTAATTTTTTTTACTTTTCACCAAAAAGTATTTCATAAATTACTTTTAACCCAAAACTATTTGTTTTTTTACTTTTAACCCAAAACTTTTTATCTTTTGCAATCTATCCTCACAATTTTTTGTACTTTCAACTTTGGTCCTTTATAGTTTTCATTTTCCGCAATTTTTTCGCTTTATGCTTGGTTCTAAATTTTGTGACTTAACACATCGCAACATGCATCTTTGGTTTAACGTTTTTACGTTTCGTTCTAAATTTTGCGAATTAACACAATGCAACGTGCGTGCATGGGTGAACGTTTTTATATCGTCTATTTTTTTTCCTGTTTGACAGGTTTAACATAATGTGCGGGTCCTAGATCGACTTAGTTATAACTAAAGAATCCCCACCGCATTGCGGCGGGTCGCAATTCTAGTTTAAATTAGTATTAAATTAATAAATAACTAAATGAGTATTTAAATTAAATTTTATATAATCCTTAACTCATATTTTAATTTACGATCAATAATAATTAAATTATTTCTAATTACTGTAGAGAATATTTATATAACATCTTGTGTTTACATTTGATCAGTGGTATAAACTAACGGGACGGATTTGTAATACCACAAAAATATAGATTTTATATTATAAATTAAAAGTCGGTTATAGTCAAGATAAGATAACTAGGAATAAATAACATAGTTAGTCATGTGCCTTAAAATAATAAGAAAACTTGGTTAAGACACCCTTTATAAAAACTTGATTAAGTGGAGGGTCTAAAGTTGACAAAAACTAAAATGGTTTTTAATTAAATAAAATAAAACACCACAACACACACACTAGTGTGTGTTCTGGTCGTGAATTCCACAGGAGCCAAAGAAGGTTCTTGAGCTCAAACCCTAACTTGCACAAATTGGCTAAATTAAAGAGGCAAATCAAGTCCAAATAAAAAATCAAGCTCAAACTGGTGATCACCCAAGTGTGGGGATCACAAGGTATATCGAATTTCATCTTTTGGTTACATCTGGAATTCTTGATGAACACTTGAAATCGAAAGATTGAGCTTGAATGATTGATATTTGAGTGAAATCATGATGAATCCATGTCTAGGAGTAAACCCTAGTCAATAGTTTGATGAATTACTCATGATAATTATGAAATTGATAATCACCCACTTAGGTGCTAAATGGGTTTTGTAAGATGATGAAGAACACTAGACTTATGATCATCAATTTGATGTTATTTGATTTCCATGAAATGAGTCTAGGTGTTGTTATGAATACTAGGCATATGAACTTGTGAAAGAGGTTAAATCTTGGCTAAATAATTAATCATGAACTTGATTGTAAATTTTATAAAATTATGCCCACAAGGTGTCTGTTAAAATGCCTAAACGAAAGCAAATTTGTTGAAATTTAGAGTAAAACGCGTAATCGAATTTTATGGCGAATTATGCGTAACATAATGTGATAAGAGTTCTAAACAAGTCGTTGGTTGAACTCTATAGGCAAGGCGATTGAATCTTAGAGCGCAGAAGCCGGGGCGGAGGCACGCTTGAAGGAGAAGCTTTGAAGGTACGTAACTTATAGTTTCGTTACAATATGCATAAACATTGGTCGTAGTTATGTTAATGGTGTTTTAGTGTAATATATGAGTTTGGTATGTCATTGAAGTGACAAAGCTCACTCGACAACCAAACGGGTCAAAATAATGGTTAGAATAAGTTTGGTATGTCATTGAAGTGATGGCTTTTACTATACAACCAAACGGGTCAAAATGATGTTTTAAAATGGTAGTGTTTGAAGTGACTTGAATGTCACGCAATGAATTGGTATTGTGAATGCGTAAGCCAAGGAACGGACACGCCAAATTTGATTTAAATGAGCCCTTGGATTTGGGTCAAAAGTTTAGAAACACGACTTGTCGAAATTGCTTAAATGTACATGCTTGAATCATTTATAACAAGCATGATGCTATTGCGTGCGCAAACCATGTGACGGGGGCGAAACGCTAATGTTTGATAAGCCCGGGAAGGGGTAAAAATGTTTAGAAATAGTTAGTGATAACAAACATGTAGTGTAAGTTAAAACTAAACGGGCCGAATAACTATAAAAGGGATTTATAAGCCATTAGCTTATAAATCGGATTTTATGCGAACAAAGATGATAAACGGATCCGGAATTTAATTACGGTCACGTAGGAAAAAGAATCACGCGAATTGGATAAGTAGATCAAAAGTTATGACACTTTAAAGTTTGGTTTTCGATTAAAAACATAGCTGGGCAGATATGCAGGTCCCAGATACGGACCTGCTGAAAAATGGTCTCCCCCGCGGCACGCGAGGGACCACATGAACCCGGGCGCGCCACGCGACACGAGTCGCGGCCCGCGACAGATGTTGCTTAGTCTCTCGCGACCCGCGAGAGACACAAAAACTGCCAAATTTGCTTTTATTTGTTGTTTGATGCATAGAACTTGTTTAATCTTATATTTAAGTTATCAAAACTAACTTTTAAGTTGGTTTTGATCATAGGTGAATACCAAGAGTACCCGGATGAAGATCAAACGACGAAAAAGGACCGAACACATGTCATTTGAAGCTTCCGCGATGATCTTATTTTGTTTTAGTTAAAAATGAACTTTGTAAACACTTAAAACTATATTTTGAATGTTTCTAAACTTGCATGAATGTTAACATAACAAGTTTTTGTAAAGTCGCATTTTAGTATAAAATGCGTATTTAATGTTATAAGGCAAATTGGATTTAAATAATCCCAACTTGCTCAATTTGGCCGATAATAATCCCAACTCATTTATTGGCCGATAATAATCCGAACTGGTCCACTTTTGGCCAATAATAGTCCGCCGTTAAAAATAGCTTAACGGAGTTAAGCTTTTTTTCCGAATTACAAACCGATGTTTTATGGATTTTGATCAGAACGAGGATACGAGTTGATTGATATAAAATTTACCTCAAAATATTGCCCCAAACGACGAAAATGGTGCTTCAATTCGGGTGTTTAAACTTCCAATTAACAAAAATCAAGTCGTTTGAAGCACCGTTTCGAGGTAAGTTTTACATAAATCGAATCCTATCCTCGTTCTGATCAAAATCCATAAAACATCGGTTTGTAATTCGGAAAAAAGCTTAACTCCGTTCAGCTATTTTTAACGGCGGGCTATTAACGGCCAAAAGTGGACCAGTTCGGATTATTATCGGCCAATAACTGAGTTGGGATTATTATCGGCCAAATTGAGCAAGTTGGGATTATTTAAATCCAATTTGCCATGTTATAATCATGTTAATTTAAAATGGGTCTTACATGATTTGATTTGCTTTAGTTATTAACAATAACAAATATATAATTTGAAGTAATAATTACTGAAATCCCCTGTGCGATTAGGTGGGAATTCAATTTCGATCGATATCTGTTTGGTTCATTATGGTAATGACACTCGGTATAAAAATCGAAAGAAAAAAAAACAAAGAAATAAAGTCGTTAAACTTCAGAGTATAAAAATTTTGTTGTCATTTTAAAAAATGTTTAAACTTTATGTTCTTGGCACAAAAACACAAAAGAAAAGAAAATATTATATTAAAGTGAAAACTGTTAATGAAACCTATGCTCAAGCTGATGTTTAACATTTAGAGTACTAGCATATTATTCATGTTAATGTTCCATTTCAAATTATGCATTTAATAATAATTAGCAATAATTATCTGCTATATATTAGTCTCTTATTTCAAAATTATTATATTTTTCTCTAAATTTCAAAGAATTTTTTTTGGCATTTTTTTTTATTATGGTTGGTTTTAAATAATTTTTGTAATAACCATGAGAACCCTGTTTGCTTCTTTTTTCCTCTCAAATTGGTCCAAGTCCAAAACCGCTTCAGGTTTAGGTTTTTATTTTAAGAAGGATTAGAACCGGTTTTGGTCAAATTAGTTTGGGCTAGAAATCGGGGTGGGACAAAAATAAACAAAAAAAAACTTTCTAGAACCGATTGGGTTTGGGGGAAACTAAAACAATTTTTGTTTTCCTCTTTTTTTATTTTTGTAATAGTTTACTTTTAGGTTTTTTTTTTAATTATTAATGTTGTTCGTCTCCATTCCATTTAAATTTTGTTCAAAATCAGTGTGTATGTTGCGATGCGCGACATGCCACTTCTATTCTGTTTAAATAGCCATTGAACTTTTTTTTTGTTTCGTATAACTTTTTTTCCAATAAAGAAAAATTAATGCTAAGGTGACACAGATCACAAAAGGACCTAGATATTGTCTTTCTTTTTCTTTTTCTTTTGCTAAGGGGACCCAGATCACAAAAGGACCTAGATATTGTTTTTCTTTTTCTTTTCTTTTTTATAATTTTTATTTTTTTGTTATTCATCCTTCTCATTTAATAAACTTGTATTAGTTTTAAAACTCTCTAATTAAATGTTATAGCTCAAAATAGTTTATTTATTCTCTATAACAATAAAATCATCATATATATATACACACACAACAAAATCATCATATATATACACACACACTAGAAGGATGCATGCGCGATCTATTGGTAAGCACATTGATGGTATGTTTCTCCCAGGTAATTTTTCCCCTACAAGATGGAATTGGTATGTTCCGATAAAGTATTGCGTATTTCTCTAAACCGAATTACTACTCGAGTGAAGCTAGCTGATCAGGGTGTAGACGTGCCTTCGTTGTTGTGTCCGATATGAAATAAAGAGGAGGAATCTATTGAGCATCTGTTTGGGAGTTGCGACATTGTGGGAAGGATTTAGGTCGTTATTTTCAAATGATTAGATTTATCGCCTAGTGGTGATTTAAGCCCCTCAAATATGCTTGTGTGGATGGATTCACTCCAAATGGATAAAAAGAAAAAGAATTTCATCCATGGTATTTAATGACGACGTGGTGGGTTATTTGGAGATTTAGGAATAACATTATTTTCTCCCAAGATAATCGGCCGAAAGATTTTCTTTTTGAGTCTATTATGAATTATTTGTATTGGTGGTACAGTAATAAAACAAATTACAACATCAACAAAATTAAGATAGAATATCAGTACAAGAATGAAGGTTAAAAACAAGATCCAAATCACTAAAGACAAATTATATATGTTAATAACAAATATGATAAAAAATAAGTTTTTAAAGATTTGTATAGAAGTAGTTAACGTTTATGAAAAGATAAAAGTGAGTTGAATTTTTATAAAAACATTCTAAATTTTATAAAGCTTAGTCTAATAAGATAGTGATGATCACTACTGTATTGATGAGATTTTATGACAATGATCTTTATTGGCTTAAATAGATATTAAAATAGAACTCAGATCTTTCTCCAACCATCAAGGTGTTCTAACATATAATTGTATATTTGTATGTATTTATATCTGTGTTCATAGCTCATGAGTGTGTAATGCTAAAAATACCAGAGCTGACCCGACCCGTTTAATACTGGCCGTTAGTCGTTAGTGGCAAGCAACTTGTTTAGAACTAGAAAAAACTCAAACCGGCCCGTGACAGAGACAAACTTCAAATGATTCCAAATGATTCCGTCTCTTTTCTCACATGAAAACGCGCTTTATTTATCTATTTATTTAATAAAAAAAATAAACACGGTTTTATTATAATTCTACAAATATACGTAAAAAAGAACCCGAAATATACATACAAATAAAAGCGAAAAAAATCTTGCAAAATACAAACCAAGCCGGTCGGATCACACTCTCTTACCTATACCAGGAGTCATTTTCTTAGGTTTGACTGTTGAAAAGTCAACCAAGTCTCCAAACAGCTTATCCTCTGACTTTTGACCCTTTGGCACATGCACGTAAGATGCATTCGCCATCGAAGGGCCCGTGTAAACAGTGCTTGTTAGAAAGTTGTCGTCTCTCACCGGCATCCCTGGCATGCTCTTGCCAATATATTGTCCATTTTGTTGTTGCCCGTATACGGATATGGGCCCATAACCATAGGCCTGGCCGATTTGATTATTGTACATTTGTTGTTGGCCCATTTGATTACCATACATCTGTTGGCCCATTTGACTATTGTACATCTGTTGGCCCAATTGATTACCATACATTTGTTGTTGGCCCATTTGATTAGTGTATAGTTGTTGGCCCATTTGATTAGTGTACATTTGTTGGCCCACTTGATTAGTGTATAGTTGTTGGCCCATTTGATTAGTGTACATTTGTTGGCCCATTTGTTGAGGATACATTTGTTGGCCCAATTGTTGAGGATACATTTGTTGGCCCATTTGTTGAAGATACATTTGTTGGCCCATTTGTTGTGCCATTGGTGGTTGTGGAATTTGATGGTTGTTCATTGGCAGCATTTGGTTGTTAATGTTCATACTGACGTTCCCCGGTGTTTGCATACCATGAGGTTGTGAGTACGTCATACTTCCGGCGACTACTATTTGGTTGTTGGGTGACGGAGCCTCCCAGGGTGCTGGCGGTAAACCGTTGTTCATAGCAACACCTATAGAAAAACAACCACCAAATGATTCAAGTATTATGATATATACACTACACAATAATGAGTAAAATCCCACCCATAACAAAGCAACGAGAAGCTATTGCTTCCGGTATCATCTATATACTAAATTACATAAATATGTCCTTTTGGTAGAGATTACAAATTTCAACCTTTTATTTTTTTTAAAGAGTAAAATGGCATTTTCGTCCATTTATGCGACTCTCGTCCAAAGGTCTGTTTTTCCACATCCAGGATCCAAAATGTTTGAATTCTTGCCATTTTCTTCCGGCTCATTAACTCCATCCATTTTTCTTCGTTGATTCAGGGGTATTTTTGTCTTTTTTGTTAACTTAAAGGGCAATTCGGTCTTTTTCACTTTATGTACAAGCATTTAGCATAATGTACCGGTATTCAAAATACCCTTAACGGAGAAAAAACACGAAAATACCCCTGACTTTACGGAGAAAAATGAATGGAATTAACGAGCCGGATGAAAATGGCAAAATTTCAAACCTTTTGGATCCAGATGCGGAAAAACAAACCTTTGGACGAAAGTTGCAAAACTGGCCAAACTTTAGGGACGAAAATGACATTTTACTCCTTTTTAAAGTAACATTGACCGTCTTTTGGAAATTACAAATCTCATTTTGGAACTTTGCACACGCCAATAGGTCTTTAAGAGCCAAAGAATGATGTCCGTGCAAAGTTCCAAAATGAAGAACGGTCAATGCGATTTTGAAAACTAAACAATGAGATCAATAATATTAATCAAACTGTTAAGACGTTTTATGTAATTTAAAAACCATGTTGTTTCACTTACCAAAGGGATTATTCCCTTGATTGTTCGGGGCCCACGACTGATTTTGCGCAACATTTCTGTTTTGATAAAATGATGTTTGTCGGGCTGACATATTCCGAGGTTGTTGGGTTTGAGGCGAAAGCTCGCTCACAAGTGCTAATGCATTTTGTTGAGATACAGGAGTAGCAGGTTGAGTTTCACCCACCGGTACAATAGCTAACGCATTCGAAGCAGTTGACGTGTCGAAATCATCTCCACTCAAAAGGTCAAAGTTGACTATTGCAGAAGACGTTGACTGTCCATTGGTTGTAGCAGGAGCAAGAGAGATCAAATCTGGCTGAGCTGCAGCACCACTGGTAGATCTGCAGAAAACACAAACGGGTCAAACGGGTTGGGTTGACCCGTCAACACTTTATAGTTTATAGTCCGTTTCTTATATTTCAACTAGTGAATGGTACTTTAGATGTTTGACATAATTTAAGTAATATGATTACCCGACTTTTTTGCTGTCGGTTGCACCAAGAGGAGTAGTTACAGGCACTATTGCGCGACTAGTTTCTGGAGTTGACTTTTCAGCATTTGACTTTTCGGATGAAACTACATGAGATGTTGTAAGAAGTGCTTCATGTTTGGCTAGGACTCGCTGTAAATCATCGTTAAGAGCTAATCCGAGAGATAATAGTGATTCGTCCCTAAAATATAAAAAAAATTAAAAAATCGAGACAACCGAAAATTATATCCAGAAAAATGAAAATAGACTAAAGAGAAAATATATATAAAATAGAGGTGACCATCTCGACACATTTACTTATGAATGCCTGAATGGGTTGATTTGTGTTATTTTAAATCTCAAGTGTAACGGGTCAAATGGGTTGACCGATGTGAAACTCGGCCAAAGTGTATCTTTTAATGCTTACAACGTCGTGAAATCTTTTACTTAAAAGACCTAAAACATTATTATTGTGATAGCATTGTTTTGTAGCGATTATATTTATTAAAAATAAGAAAAATAATAAAATAAAAAGTGTTTCGGTCTTACGAAGTTGAGTTAACCAGGTGTACCAATCTTCTCTTGTATGTACGACATTGCTCAACCAAGTCTACAACAACCTCTTGCCTAAGCCCCTGATTAAAATATTCAAATTTGAAAAGAAAAGAAATTAATAAATATATTCATATAGAAAAAAGATTAAACCTTTTAGTGATAACATTACCTCTTTCTTTGTTGGATCTACTGCGGTCAACATTTCTGCGAGGACATCCATGACACCGCGCGCATTTTGCATTTCTGTCAAACTAAACGGAAAAAATAGCCAAAGAAAAAGCAAATTTAAATATTTAATCATGACAATGCGGGTCGACATAAAACTATTTAATTCCATAAAAAAAAAATAATAACAGTTTTTTATACCTCAAAGTTGGAAAATCAGCCTCTGCAGTATGCCCACGCGTTTCATTTCCATTTTCTGGATGTTGCAGATTATGTGGAACTGATGTTATCGGGTGTGTTTGTGGTGGTGTTAAAACGGGTCCTTCTCTCGCAGATTTCTCTGGAAACGTTACCCCTAAACGCTGATATACAAAATTAAAAATATATTTAAAATAAATACATTAAAGGATTAATATCCAAAAGAAGTTACGATAAAATTACCAGTAATTCAAGGTATGCTACATAGTACTGTGGATATCTTCCCCTTTCTCCTCCGAAAGCTTCTTGCCAAGTGTCGATTAGAATTAATATCTTCTCTTTTACATGATAATCAGGCTGCAAGATTAATATTCAAAATCATGTCATTAATAAAACTAACAGTTTTTTCTTGTAAATATGTTTAGCAAAAAATATAAATAATAATACTAGCCTTCTTTTTCTTCACCATTTTGATCATATCGTGAAGCAAGTTTCTTTCGGCTACATTCAGATGAACAACATCGCCACAATTCTTCACAATCGATTCCAATAGCTTAACATAACAATCAAATGAAGAAATTTTAACAAAGTTAACATATTCGCGTAGACAGAATACAATATAACTGATTATCGACATGACTCAGTAGACACGTGTTAAGACTAAAAAGATACAGTTAACACGATAAAATAAAAGTTACCAAAACTAAGCAGTTTTGATAAACGGGTCATAACGGTGTCGTGTCGGCCTATTAACCTATTTAGCATGAAAAGTTAAACGTGTTATGTGTGTCGTAAATGGGTTAAACAGGCTGAACCCATTTAGACACGTGTTTAACCATGCCATTAACGTGTTGACCCGTTTATGACCCAAACTTGCTTAACCGTGGGGTTGGAGATTCTTTATGGGCCCAGTATCTCATGGTCAATGTGGTGTTACATATTATTATGGGAAATTTACGAAAAATGTCATTTGACCAACGTTCTTTACGAAAATCTCACGTTCATGCGTCCGTGGACAGACTCCTCCACATGGGATGCGTCCGGATGCAAAGGATGCGTCGGGGAGGGCATGGGATGCGTCGGGGAGGCATGGGATGTGTCGGGGAGGGCATGGGATGCGTCGGGGGAGGCATGGGATGCGTCGGGGATGGACTCTTCAACATTTGAAAGGACACGTGTCAGCTCCTCGTTCATGGACTCTTCAAGGTGACACACAGACTCCTCCCATGTGGAGGAGTCCGTCCACGGACGCATGAACGTGACATTTTCGTAAAGAACGTTGGTGAAATGACATTTTCGTAAATTTCCCTATTATCATAAACTTTAGTCTTGTTTAAAGCAATTTTATGATACTCAACAAATAAGATAATAATAAGATAGTAGATGTTTTTGTGCTTACTGTTAAAGCAAGAAGCTGACTTTTTGGATTCCTGCTTCCTAAACGTTTCTTTATTCCTTTAACAACATCTTTAGCTTGCCTGGAAAACAATTCCATCATACACATGAAACAAAGTACATATAAACCAACAATTAGTGCGCGCGCGTTTGTATTATATAGACTCCATAGAGATAGCAATTTGGACACATTTAGTTATGAATGGGTCGATTAAAGTTATGTCTACTCTGAGCATCTCCAATAAGGCGATCCAAATACGTGTCTAGTCAGCTGCTACGTTAAAAAAGCAGTCGTCCTTCAAAACAACTATTTTTCCCGCCAACCAAGAGACTGAAAAACATTGCCACGTCATCACCTAAAAACACCCAAATATAATACCTTACCCACCTGGCCCCACCACCTAGCTGTTTGACACCATTCATCACGAACTAGGGATGGGATTGGTACAGTACCCATACTGGTACCGAATTTGAACAAAATTGGGTACCAAATACGGTACCGAATAATTGATACGGTACGGTACCCAATATGGACAGATGACCAAAAACGGCCAGGGGCGAAGTATAGAGGAGGGGGGGGGGGGGGGGGGACCCCTGAACTTTTCGCTCTGTAGTGTTATATATGTAGTTTTCATATAGAAACTTTTGGGTATATACGTTTTCGATCCCCCGTTTCTATAGAAATTTTTGGGTACATACGTTTTCGACCCCCCCGTCGTTCGGGTCAAGCTTCGCCACTGAAAACGGCTACATGGTCTCCTAAGAATGGTTCATCTATTGGAGATGGTCTAATGTCTAACGGGTCAAACATGTAAAATCCAAAATTTACTCAAAAAATAAACCACTAAAACTATACAAAGTTTTCTATGAATATAAATTCCTAAAATCATATCCAAAGTTATATGGATGAGATCAATACAAGTACAATACCAGTACCCAAAAGTACCATTACCGAAAACGAGTAAAAATATAAACTGAATACCGTACAAAGTATAGCAGTACGGTACTGGCGTAAAATATTGAAACCGACTAGTACCAAAACCGAAAACCCTAAAATTAATACCGGTATTTGTTCGGTCTGTATGAGTTCGGTACGGTACCGGTACTCGATATAAAAACACGAATCCCTATGTTACACTCCCAAAAACCTCCTGGTTTATGCCAATTCTAAGTTTCTAACATGCTACTGATAATCATATGATAAACTTACAAAACCAAAAAAGTCAACCCAAATTTCTTATCATCATCATAAAAAAATAATCAAATAAATAAATACCGGTTCAGGTTTTTAACTGGTTTTACATGGTGGGAACCCGAATTGGTATTAATCGATTCGGTTCGGTTAAAAACCGATTTGGGTAAAAAAAAAAAAAAAACTGGTTTTTAACCGGTTTAAACTGGTTTCAAAGTTCCAGAATACTAACCAGTATACAAACCGCCGGTTCGGTTCGGGCCGAAACCGGTTTAAAAAAAACAGTTTTGTTTTTTTCCGGTTTCGGTTAAAACCGGGTTTTTTACGCCTCTAACTAGTACTGAAACCGAAAACCCTGAAATTATTACCGGTACCGATTTTGCTCGGTCTGTATCAGTTCGGTACAGTACCAATACTCGATATAAAAACACACATCCCTATGTTACACTCCCAAGAACCTCCTAGTTTATGCCAATCATATGATAAACTTATACAACCAAAAAAGTCAACCCAATTTCTTATCATCACCAAAAAAGTCAACCCAACCCAAATTTGTTATCATCAAAAATAAATAAATAAATAAATAAATAATTAAGGGGAAAACAGAGCATACCCAGGATCACGGTTACAAACATCACATATCTCAAGGTTCATAGCCCAATCTGGACCCATAAGCATGTTATTTGTGGCTCTTGCTACCATAGAATTCACCATTTTCGTCGAAAATTCAACTTCAAACTTAAACGATCGGTTGATAAACTGCAAACCCAGGTAGAGTAGAGAGGAAAAGAGAGAGATTGTTGATCAAAGAGTCAAAATTGGCTGAAGTTACAATGAGAAGAAGTCAACATGATGAAGAGGAAGATATTGGAATGAATGCTATATGTCTAGAAGCAGGAGGAATATGGACAAAGTGGAAAAACTAAAATTTGGTATAATTTATTTATTATAAGGTGGCCTGACTGGAAATATTGTAATACTTTGATGTAAGCAATAACGTACTTTCATTATAAAAAAATTGTTATATTTAAAAGAGTAAATTACAAGTTTTGTCCTTTATGTATGTCCAAATTGCAGGCGTTGTCATTTGTCTTTAAAATTGATGAGTTTTGTCCTTAATGTTTGCAAATCTTGCAGGTTATGTCCTTTAGGCCAAACCCAGTTAATTTTTTTGGTTAAATCTGGTCATGTGCAAGGCACATGAGGGTAGCATTGTCTTTTCACATCCTAATTTATCTAATCTAATTTATAAATGATTTTTAGAAATCAAATAAAACATAGCCAATCACCTGCCGCCACCACCTTCCACCCTCACCTGCCGCCGACCACCACCTTCCACCCTCACCTGTCGCCGACCACCACCAGCTCCCACCCTCACCTGTCGCCGACCACCCACCATCTCCACCATCGCCTGACCCACCATCACCACTCACTCCACTCTCTCTTACCCAACCACCGCCAGTGCCACCAGCCACCACCGTCCCCACCTACCACCGTCACTGTCGGACCACTAATTTTCAAGAACATCATATGTAAAACATATTCATCATGAATACAAACAATATTAAGAACACAGATCTTCAAATTCATTAACATTCTTCATATAATGAACAATCTCCATCAAATTCCATCTTAATCAAACAGGAACAAAGAACCCAGATCTTCAAATTCATGAACAATCTTCATCTAGTTCAAGTTCATGAATAATCTTCATCAAACAAGAACAAGGAATCCAGATCTATCCATCTTCATCAAATTGCAAATTCACAACTTTAACCACACAGATTTCTCATTTCTTTTCAGATTTTATATCTCTAACACCATTAACATCTCACTCAAAAAATAATCAATAACTTCAATAACTTCAACACAGGAATCAATAACTTCAACATCACCATTAACACCATTAAAATCAGGAATACGTACATCTCAAAACAGGAATCAATAACTTCAATATCGCACACAATTGACACATTAAATCCTCCATTAACTCCATTAAAATCCTCCATTAACACCAACCACAATCAAACCTATATGCCCAATCATCAAATCCTCCATCCTTAATCAAACCACTAGCATCAAACCCAGATTGTCGGTGATGCAAATGACAGACCGAAATCAAAATAAAAACACCAAGAATCAAAATAAAAACACACTTGAAACTGAAAAATCGAGCAAATCTTGAATAACCCTAATCTGCAACAACACCAGATTCAATTTTAACATTCATCTCTCTCGAAATTAAACCTACACGACCTCTCTAAATCGACAAATCTTGAATAACCCCCAACAAAGAAGGACGACGAATCGCCGATAGAGAGAAGAGAGAGAGTGGGGGCGGTGGCAGTTGGTGGTGTTGACAGTGGTGGTGGTGGTAGGTGGGGTGGGGATGATGGTTGCAGGGGTGGGGGCGGTGGTTGCAGGGGTGGGGATGATGGTTGCAGGGGTGGGGATGGTGGTTGCAGGGGTGAGGATGGTGGTTGCGGTGGTAGAGAGAGAGGGAGGGGTAGAGAGAGAGGGGTAGAGAGAGGGACAGAGAGTGAAGATCTGATTGATATATACTTGTATATGTATATAAATAATAGTAATAATAATAGTATTTTTTTAAATATATTTTGTTTTAATTTTTTAAATAATAATACTAAATATATAGGTAAAAAGACAAAAATACCCTTTGGTGAGCAGATTTAACCAAAAATTCTTAACTGGGTTTGGCCTAAAGGACATAACGTGCAAGATTTGCAAACATTAAGGACAAAACTCATCAATTTTAAAGACAAAGGACAGCGCCTGCAATTTGGGACATACATAAAGGACAAAACTTGTAATTTACTCTATTTAAAAATAGTGTTTTTTTCTAAATGTTTACGTAATATGCGATAAACTATGGATATAAATCAATTATAACAGTACATCTAACATTATAAAGGTGATCCTAAGTTGTCTAAATTTGACATTTAAAAGAATTATGCGATTATAAGGGTGAGTCCAAACCATTATAGCTATGCGTCTAAAAACACTTGCAATTTAATAGAAGCATATGTGCGTCCTAGAATAATTATTTAATTCTAGTGAAAAAAAAAAGACAATAATACAATTATTATTAAGTATATATCAAACATGAACCTTTGATTCATAATTTACCCCATAATTTCAATCACCGAACTCCAAAGTATATATATCTACTCATAATAAAAACTAACGTTTATCCTTATCTAAATTTTTGTTTAAAATTATTTATAGAAAAACATATAATTATTTTTATCTAGTTTTTTGTTTAAAATTATTTATAGAAATGTGGGAAAATTGTAATTTTGACTAAGGGTAAAATCATAATTTGTCAAAAACTACAACGATGACAAGACTGCAACTTTAAACTGAGGTAAAATCGTAATGTGTTCGGGCCAATGAAAAAGTGTCAAAGCTGTCTGGCACTATTGTGCGACATGGCTTTTAAATATATACAATACTTAAAGGCATTTCACGTAAATAAAGTGAACGTGTCAAAATTTTTCATAACCTGTGGTTTTGGACTTCGAAAGGACACGTATGAGTATATGTGTTATTACTTTAAATTCTTTTAATAAATTATGAAACTAAAGTCATATACGAATTTAGTAAAGTTATTGTGTTAATGTAGAAGTAAAGTTCATCTGTTTTTAACGACTCCTAAGCAACACCTATCCCTGTTGTGGGCACTCATGTCATCATACCAAACTAACCAAAGCCTTTTGATAAAGGTATGTTTATATATGACATGGTTACTATGGTATAAATATATTATACAAATGGACATTTACGTGATTTTATCTTGTTTCTAGAAGCAAATGTTAAAGTGATATTTTTTTAAACGGCCAATGAATCAAAGCCTGACCACCTGAGGTAATCCAATGACAAAAGGCGATCCCATACGCATGTGATCGCAGACAGTGTTGGGTAACCTAATTCCACCTCTCTAGTTCCGGGGAACACCCATCGCTCAAAGACCCACTGCGGTAGAACTCTGTTGGTATCGGATTCGAAATTAAGACCCTTAGCCTTTAACCCTAAATCTTCATTGGCCAAATGTTAAAAGAGTCAATTAAAAAAATTACAAAGAATCCATATGGTTTACCTCTAGTCAAACTTTTAAAATATAAGTTTAGAAAATAATATGGAGTAAATTACGTTTTTGGCCCCTGTGGTTATATCACTTTTACTATATTAGCCCAAAATAAGAATTTTTAACATATATGCCCTCATGGTCTCTATAACTAACCATTTTGGCCCCTAAGTCTAGAGATCTTGGGGGCCAAAATGGTTAGTTATAGAGACCATGAGGGCCAAAATGGTTAGACTTAGGGGGCAAAATGGTTAGTTATAGAGACCATGGAGGCATATATGTTAAAAATTCTTATTTTGAGCTAATATAGTAAAAGTGATATAACCACAAGGGCCAAAAACGTAATTTACTCCATTCAATAATATGCTTGAAATATAAGTTTGAGGCCTCTTTACTAAATTTCCTTGAAATTTCGATCAACTTTGTATATAACGACCAAAATGTCCACTTGTGAACAAACAAAGAAAAACAAAAAAAATATACATATAAAAACCAACTAAAACAATCCATTTCATAAAACGTATGTGACATTCCAGCCGGCTCAACAGATAGTGAAGAAATCGATCATCGGTTTAAATTTCCAGGAAGGTTATTTTCCGACATGATTTCGAAGGTCTCGGCTTCGGGTAGAAATTCGCTGCGAATCTGGATTCTGGAAGGTGTTGATATGATCGGGGGGCAGTTTTGTAGGGGCCGGGGGGGGGGGTGAGGGGGGACCGACCCCCCGAACTTTTCGCTCAGTAGTGTCCGATATGTAGTTTTCGTATAGAATTTTTTAGGTATATACATTTTCGACCCCCCGGTTTTATAATTTTATTAGGTATATATGTTTTCGACCCCCGGTCAGAAATCTCAAGTTTCGTCACTGGATATGATTAATTCTAATGCAAGTTGTGTATTGGCAACACTATTTGGCCAACGAATTAGTTCAACAATATATAATATAACAATTGCCGAAGGATGACTAAAGGGTGTGGGGGTCATGGTTAGGACATGATTCGTCACATAGGAACATGAATGGAAGGCTACACCACCCTCTTGCATGATCCACCATGGTTTGCATGGATTAAATCATGGCAACTATGGTCCTCCTTTTCATTTTTCAAGGATTAGAGGTGGGTGACATGACACTGACGTGGAAGGTCATGGTGATCATAAAAGTCATGACTACTCCATGTAACCTAAATAGTAAATTAATTAGACAATAATTTAATATTAATTGTAATTCTACCATCTCTTTTATATTGTATCACTTTATCCTCTTTTTGCTACAGATTTAAAAAACAGAAGTCATATACTAAATTTTAACTCAAATTTGATTTATTAGATTTGTATTCTTTATATTTATCTAATTCTAATTTTTTTTTTTTTGGTAAAGGGTTTTACCCGGTGATTATATTACGAAACCAAAAAACACAAGTGGAGTAGAAAGAACATTACTTTAATTTCTTTTTTAAAACTAGATAAATTTTATTAGGAAAGTTTTTATATTTAGTTATGAGAATGTGTTTTTTATCTATTTATTTATTTTTTTATTCTTTTGATCCAAAAATATTATTGCTTTTAGTTTTTTCTTATAAGTACTATAGCAAGTCTCAGTATCCTAAAGGTGCGAAACAATGCCAACCGAATTCTGGTTGCGAAGCACGGAGTAAGTGTACTAGTTAAAAAACAGAACATGACATCTTGTCAAAGAGTGAATATAAATACAACTTAATCTTAAAATTTATTATGAAAAACGAACCATTTAGATTTGATTTTTCAGGCTTTTATGTTCTTGTTAAATTTGATTTTTCAGGCTTTTATGTTCTTGTTACCAGTACTTTTTATTTCAAATAACATGATATTATAAGTATAAGTAGTTGCCTATACAACCATTCAAAAATCGTGACCTTCCTTTTCCAAGCACATTTCATGCCTAGTTTATATCGGGTGTGGAGTGATTCCATTATATCATCTTCCACAAATAGAGAAACAAAATAATTTCTTTAGTGATTTTTTTATTTGTTTAACCCTTTTTACTACATTTTTTTTTCACTTTATCGTAAAAATCAACTTTAATATTAATCCGTTCACTCAAGTTTTGGTTTAGTGGTATTCATTATTAAATAACTTGTATTAATATTAAATTAGAGGCTATGAAGGGGATAACCATATTTATTAATATTTTAAACTACGTTTTAGCCCACATTTGACTAGTTTGAATGATGAGCGGCATTATTTTAGTTCATTAGTGTTTATTTAAATCATTTTTGTTAAAAGAAAAACCATATCCATTGCATCTCTTTATTTAACACACGTCGCGGCCAAACAGAGCAAATAATAAGGTAAAACAAACGTTATTTGTAAAGAAGCATGTTGTTTAGAAAGTCAAACCGTCAGAATCAGTTGAGAATTTTTTTTTTAGAAAAACGTTTTGGAAGACTTAGTTCTTATGGTTCTCACAACTTAAGGTGGTTCTCGTTTTACACTTTCTCTCTCTCTCTCTCTCTCTCTATATATATATATATATATATACATACACATAGGGTGGGGTTCTAGAGTGAACACTAGTGTATTTACGAACTGAGTGAACAAATCCTGACCATTGATCTACACACGTGTATGGCCAGGATCTCATCATCAAGTCGTAAAATACACTAGTGTATTTCAACATCAAATCCTGGCCATTGATCTACACACGTGTATGGCCAGGATTAGTTCACTCAGTTCGCAAGCTACACTACTGTTCACTCTTGAACCTTATCTTATATATATATATATATATATATATAGGGGGTGGTTCCCCTAAGAAGCCTATTTTGCCTAAGTTGCCTAAGAAGCAATCTACACCATTTTTTTAAACAACCAATGGACCAGATTAGATCCCTAATATTAAACTAGATAAGTAAACAAAATAAAACGCGCGGGGGTATTTTCGTCATAAACAAAAAAATAGTACTGGACAAAAAGCAAAGCAGTTACGATTCAAAAACAGTTCTTCTTCACTCTCTCTCAAAACTTCCCAATCGCTAACAAACGTCCCCTAAAATCGACAATCAGACAGACGAAAATCGAACAAACAACAACAAAAACAGCATCAACGATGGATTCAGAGAGTACGTTCCATTTTTTTTTTTTGCATTTTGGTGTATTCGTTTCAATTTTGTACGGTTTTTCTAAGTTTCTTCGAAATCAAATCGATTACACAGGTTCTAAGAGATCTACAAGAAGCCAGAAGCATAAAGAAACAAAACCTGATGACGATTTCGAAGGTTTGTTAAGGATCTGTAAACGAACAGATTTCTAGGGTTTTAATATGCCTAAACTGATTCATGTTCTGCATTTTATAAAACAGATCGATCGTTGTGTTTTAATGAAATAGTGCTGGTTTATTTTTTGTGCTGGTTTATTTTCTGTGCTGGTTTAACCTATGTGCTAGTTTAGTGTTTTAGAAATATCTAGCACAAAGTTGTGGTTGGTTTTCTGGTTTTGATACAAATATGTGCTAGTTGGTTATCTGTGCTGGTTTAACCTATGTGCTAGTTGGTTTTTTGGGTTCCAAATATGTGCTGGTTTACTATCTGTGCTAGTTTATTGTTTTAGAAGAAACTAGCACAAAGGGTTTAGTGTTTTCTAGTAAACTAGCACAAATTCTAGTTGGTTTACCGTCTGTGCTACTTTAGTGTTTTAGAAGAAACTAGCACAAGTGGTTTTTTGGGTTCCAAATCTGTGCTGGTTTACCGACTGTGCTACTTTTAAATTCAGGAGATAAGTAATATAAGTTTCAGTTGCTTTTTTGTGTGTGAAAACAGAGCTGTACAATCCCAAACCACTACAAATTGTACAACCAGGAGAACCAATCCCTACTTTTGATAATGAACCTTTGCATCCCATTCCACTCAAAGTTGTAAGACCAACAAAAAAGGAATATTATATGAGTCCGAAATTTTGGAATGAAGTAGCAATCTGGGGGCCAAGCTATACCAATCATCCTACTTCTGGTGGTGAACCTTCAGATCCCATAAAAGAAGAGATTGATGAGAAACCTGAAATCTCAGTTGTACAACCCAAAAAAGAAGAAGATGATGAAAAACAAAAGATCCCCATACTACAACCTAAACATGAAGAAGATGAGGAAAAACCTATAATCTCAGTCAAGAATTTTGGAAGGAAGTAGCAATCTAGCCAGCTCCTGCTATGATCATCATGTTTATGTTGTTTGTTTTAGTTTTCTAATGTTATCAATGTTGTTATGTATTATGATCATGTTTTTCTGAACCTTATGTAACAATGATGTTTTGAATTATAAAAATCATGGTTTATTATGTATTAAATGATCAAAATGGCACTGGTTATTGTTTTTTTAATATATAGTACACTTTATAACTTGTGCTGGTTACTATGTTTCTTCTGAAATTACTTGCAGGGTCATCAGATAGTGACTTCGAACAACCGGAAAAGAAACAAAAAACAGCACTAAAAGCTGTTGCCACAAACCTTGAACCTATACGATCAACACTTTTCAAGGAATTTGATAAGAAAAAAAGAATTAGAATCAGGAACAGCCCAAAAAACCTTGCTCAATTCATGCAAGTGTTATCTGACGAACAGAAAGCAGAAGTGGATAACATGGGATTTGAAAGCATGAAGAACTTTGATATAAAAAAAATACCAACTGATCTGGGATACTGGCTCACTAACAATTATGAACCTACAATCAACACACTGAATCTAGGTACACATAATGTAGTGATAACACCTAACCTAGTACAAGAAGTTCTTGGCATACCAATGGGTAAAGTGAAGGTTAAGGAGACTAAACCATCAATGAGTGATCCAGTTGTTGCAGAGTTTAGAAATCAATTTGAAATTGATGATGAACTGCCAAAAATGCATCATATTATTCATGTTGTGAAAGAACAGAAGGAGAGTGGAAGGCTATTTCAACTGAACTTTCTTGTAATGTTCAACTCAATAATGGCAGAGCTCACACACGGTGGCAGCGTCAACATGAAATTCCTTACAACATTGCAACCTGATGTAGATATTAAGGATGTTGACTGGTGCAGCTACGTGATCGACTGCTTGAACAGAAAGACAACAAGCTGGTTCCAATCTAAAGCAGCACATTACATCGGACCGATAACATTTCTAGTGGTATGTTGTAGTTATCTAAAAATGATCTATATTTATTGTTTTTTATCAAACATAATAACAAAAACTAACTTGTAAATCAATCAGTTGGTTTATGCTCATGATACATACCAAAGAACAAATCCAACACAGAAGATGATACCAGCTGTAATGTATCATAAAAATGATACAATTAAAAAGCTTGGTCCGGTGGTGGAAAGCAATAAAAGAAAGAGAAGTGAAAAAGATGGGAAACCAGCACAGAAACTCACCTTGACAACACAAACACCTACTCAAAAGGTGGTGAAGAGTAAGAAGAAAACAAGTTTGAAAGCAGCAACAACTGGTGAAACAGAAGAAAATGAAAAACGAAAGAATTTGAAGGTAAAACTGAAGATGAAGAAAAAAGCACCAGCTGAACAACCTCTATCCACATATTAAAAAATCTCAAAGGAAACTGATGAAGCTAGAAATCATTACTTTAGTGACTTCCCAGAATCTCTAGACATTACACAAAGTTTGGACATTCCACAATCCCAGGAAAAACTCTCACAAATTCCACCTACAAATCCAACAAGTGGAGTGGTAATTTCTATTTTATTGTGTTTATCTGTAGTATTACTGAAAAAAGTGCTGGTTTAGATGGTTATTGAAAAAATGTGCTACTTTTATGACATTTGTTGAAAAATGTGCTACTTTTATGACATTTAGTGTTTGGAATGTTAAATTGTGCTAGTTTATACCTAGTATATGTTTGTTTAATGTTAGAATTTGGAATGTGAAATTGTGCTGATTTATATGCTAAAGTGTGCTGGTTTAAATGGATTGTAAAACTGTGCTAGTTTGAAATGTGCTACTTTTATTGTAAACTTTTATCATGTGTATGTAAAAATAAAAATGGAAAAATGTGCTACTTTTACAATTTGTGCTACTTTATAAAAAGAATGTGCTACTTTTACAATTTGTGCTACTTTATAAAAAGAATGTGCTGGTTATCTTTTCAGGAATGGACTTGTCTGATAAAATCCAAAACAAAAGAGCTGGACATGCATGTCAAAGAAACACACGAAATGATTGCAAAATGTTTAACAAAGTACAGAGGTGAGGAGGTTGTGGATGCTGTGGATGAGTGGAGAAAAAGATTGGTAGTATATGGTGAAAAGTACAATTTCGAGAAGCAAGAATCAGAAGCAGGGAATGAAGAAAAGAAAAAAGGAGGAAGTGGAGAGAAGACAGAAGGAGGGAATGAAAAGGAAGAAGGGAATGAAGTTAAACTTACCCAATCACAAAAAAAAATGGTGGTCTCACAATTTGATTCAACTCCTTTCAGAATCACCAGTTCAATGTGGCCAGAGATTATAAAAAAATAGAAAAGGCAGAACAAGCAGCAAGCAGCAAAAAAGATGGTGCTGATCATGGAGTTGGTGGTGAAGAAGAAAAGGATGCAGGTGGAGAAAAGGCTAAAGATGGTAAACCTGATGGGGAAACAACAAAGAAAGGAGGTGAAGATGCTAATGAACCACCAAAGGGAGAAAGTGACACTGCTGGTCAACCAGCAAAGAAAGAAGGAAATGAGGCTGCTGGTCAACCAGCACAGCAAGAGAGGTTTTTAAAACACCAGAAAAGGAAACCAAAAAAGACAGTGAAAAACAAGAATTCATAGGTGAAGACCTAAACGCCGGAGACCAGAAGAAAAAAAGACAAAGCAAACGTACAACTCAACCTGCCGAACCTTTATGTTCACCATATATGCAGCGAGTTGTACAAATAAAAACAAAAACTGAAAAAATTGAAGAAAGGATAGCCGAATGGATGTTCTCGACAGTTGACGACCCCTGGTAAGTATAAAAACCAACAAAATCTTAATTGGATAAAAATAAGTATTTAAACTAATGTGTATTACAACAATGCAGGGTGTTTATATTTGAGACAACATTTAGCACAACCCTTTCAAGGGTATTTCTGGAGTCGCTTCACCCGAACTTATACATACATGTCCAAGTCCTAACAGCTTGGTCATTGGTACTAAACAGTGAAGAGGTCTACAGAAGCAAAGGTTCACCGGCAAGAGTTTTCTGCCCATGCAACATGCTGGTATGTTTTCTAATATGTGCTGGTTTTAATAACAGATTAGAAAAAGCACATTTAACAAAATGTGCTGGATTATTACACATTGTGCTGGTTTTGAAATATTAATGTTTTATTAATAGCTGGTTAGTCTAATATATGAAATGCTATTATTGTGCTAGTTCATAACACATTGTGCTGGTGCTGGTTTATAACACATTGTGCTGGTTTCTGTGCAGGGAGAAAACAATTTCAAACCAAAACTGAACAAAAAGACCTGCACACAAAATTTCAGAGAAAACATTGCCGCGACATTGATGACTACCGGGTTTGAAAGTATTAGGAAAGTGGACATGTTGTTCATTCCAATACTACAAAACAAGCACTACTACATTGTATGTTTTGATTTCAAGGGAGAAGACATCAAGATTATAGACAACATGAAAGGGAAAGCAAAAGCACAAAAAATGGCACGTGCTAAAAGAGTGGTAATATATTGATGCCCATTAATTCCGTGCTGTTTATTTTAATTATATTTGTGATGCTTAGGGATTTTGATTTTGAAAATTTTCAAATTACAGAAAGAAATTGTATGTGATTACCTTGAAGTTGAATACCCAACAATGCACCCAAAGATGTCGCCCTTGGAACCAGAAATAATGAAAATGTCGTGGCAAACGGAAAAGAACTTTGTAGATTGTGGTGTCTTTGCAATGAGACACATGGAGACATACACAGGGAAGCATGTGAGCAAGAAGGAATGGGATAGTGGGCTGTCGAAAGAGTCACCGGAACAAGACAAAGAGTTGGTTGAACTGAGATACAAGTATTTAAGCAAAATACTTTTATCCGACATCAACTTAGCGAAAGGTGAAATGATGGAACTGTTAGAGAAGTATGAGAAGATGGAGCCTGAAAAGAAAGAGGAATGCAAGAAAAATGCGGAAAATAAAATCAATGACAGATTGAACAAGAAATATTGATTGTGTTGGTTGAACAATATAACATTAGTTTGGTAGTTGTCTGTAATATTTTGTGCTAGTTTAACAATTAATATGGTGTTGGTTTAACAATTACATTGTACTGCTTTAACAGTTATATTAGGAAAGTTAATTTTATGCTGGTTTTACAATTAATATTGTGCTGGTTTCACTATGACAATATGTGATGGTTTCATAGAAGAAGTTTAAAATTGTGCTGGTTTTATAATTGTGCTGGTTTTAAAGAACAAAGTTTAAAATTGTGCTGGTTTTAAACAGTATATTGAATGTTGAAAAATCAAATTCTTGACAATTGCATTTACAAATCAACAAAAACTAATAATGTGCTGGTTGAATGTTGTAAACATAATAAGAATACAAGAAATCCAAACTGAAATGAAAAAAATAACAAATCCAAATATCATGATTTCCAAGACACACGACTAACTGCTCTTCTGGGAATCAGCAACAGTAGTCTTCATCTTACAAGTCCGACTATTATGTCCATGACCTCCACATATCAAACAACCTCTAGTTTTAGGTTTCTTTGATATTCTTGAAGATGATACCTCACGAAAAGACTTTAAGCGTTTGTTTGAACCACACCCCTTGTTTCTAATACCACTAGGTGGAAGAATGGTAGCAGAAGACGATGAACATGGCTGATCAGTACGAAGAATATTAGCTAATCTTGCATTCTTGTCAAGTGATTCTGCAGGAAGGTCAGCAGAATCAACCTTCAACTTCGACTCGATCACTTGGTCTCTATACAACGATAACAGGTCAATATTTGTAACAAGACGGTTAACAATATGTTCAGTTGCAGTCATTATCTCACGCACAATGCTGGAAGCACGTTCAACTTGATTACCAGCAGCATTTTGATCAAAACTCGAAACTTTTGTCTTTTTTGGAACAACATCTCTTGTCCAACGCCCCATAACATATTTTTTAGGGAACTCCTTTATACCACAAAGACGAAGAACACAAAAGGCATGCCTACATAGCAAACCATACTGCTCATATCGGTTGCAGCTGCATTTAATTACCATATCCTTAGGAGTAAAAAGAACCTACACAAATAACAAATGCTTTATATTGTGCTAGTTTATAACAAAGTGTGCTGGTTTATATATGTAAAATTCTAATTGTAAATATAAATCACTGTGCTACTTAAAATGTATTGTAAAAAGCAGAACATGTTTGTGCTACTAAAGGTATAAATAAATACCTCATGAAGGCCGGGAAGATTGACCTGTAGAATATAAAACTTAATTGAATCACCAACTTCTTCTTCACGCCTGCACATACAATTCTTGCAAGCAAGTCGAATTTCTTCTTGAACATCAAAAAATATCCCCCGAGTATAAATCTTTACAGCTTCCCGTTCCAATTCATAATTGGTTTTCATGGCAGGTTCTGTGTATCTGGTATCATGATCACGTTTGCTGCGCTTAAACCTCTGAGATTCCATTGCAGTATCAAAATGGCTCAAAAACTCAACTAATGACAATTTTGTGTTGGTTAATTGACCAAAAAAATGATTTTCACTCTCAGACCTAGATGTTGTATGCATAAGACCGGACATATGTTCATGACGATAGTATGCAGGAATCCAATCTGATCTGAGGTTGTACATATCAGACAGCCAGCTGTTACTAGTAAGGTTGTACTTAATCATTAAATCACACCATTGTGTTTCAAACTGTGCTGGTTCAAGAGCATCAGTCCATACAACAGCACATATATCTTCTTTAAAAACCTCATCTTGTGATAGCTCAGTACCAACCTATAACAAAAAAAATAATTAGTATATTAAAACAACAAACAAATCCTAAAATGTGCTGGTTTATATGTTAAAGTGTGCTAGTTGATGTATAAACTTAAACTATGATGCTTAAACTGTGATGGTTTAAAGAAAGTGTGCTGGTTTAAAAGTGTGCTGAGTTATATGCCAAAGTGTGCTGGTTTAAAAGTGTGCTGATTTATATGCTAAAGTGTGCTGGTTTAAATGGATTGTTTAAAGTGTGCTGGTTTATATGCTAAAAGTGTGCTGGTTTAATTTATGCTGGTTTAAAAAATTATAACATTGTAAAACTGTGCTGGTTTAAGAAAGTTACCTTTTCAGAAACTTTGATCATTATATGCCACATACACAAACGATGTCTGGTATCTGGGAAAACATCTCGGATGGCAATTTTCATTGCAGCGTCCTGATCAGTCACAACCACCTTAGGTGCAACACCAAAAGCCTTCAAAAAACTTTGAAGAAGCCATTTATATGATTCAGCAGTTTCAGATGCTAACAAAGAACCAGCAAACGTGACATTGTGATGATGATTATCGATTCCAGTGAACGGAACAAATACCAAGTCATACCTAAAAATTGAATTGATTATATTACAACTGCTTGCTGAATTGTGCTAGTTTAATAAAAATATGAATAAATGATCTACAAAAAATGAATAAAATACCTGTTCGTACGGAACGTAGCATCAAAAGACATAACATCCCCAAAGACCTCATAATTCAGTTTCATTTCTTCATCAGCCCAAAATAATCCAGCAAGAGAACCTTTTTCATCACAATAAAATTCACAAGAAAAATTCGGCAAATACAGCTTCTTCTTCATAACACGTTGGACAGCCATGTCCACATCAAACTCTCCAATGAACAAATTAATATCTCTTTTAAAATTTTTACAATCAGTAGACGTCACTCCAACCTTATCAAATCCACCACGAATCTTTCTCATAAGGTTGAATGCCCTAACTGGACCAATATTCATCTCAGAAAAATCAGAAAGCAGTTGCTCTTCAGTGAATGTCAACTTTCTAGACGAAGCTAAAAGATGATAACCCTCTTCATCAACAAAAGAATGATTATGCTCCTCAAATACATGAGAAATTCTATAAGTATTTTTTGGAGTTAAAGACATACGGATGTGTGCCTTACATCCGGTACGTTTAGAAGGTCTCCTCCTTCGGTCATTTAACTTTTTATCAGCACCAACACTATCATTTACCGTGTCAACAGCACAGGATGTCGCTGAACCCTCTTTCGCACAAACAAAGTACTTTCTAATCACAACACCATTTTTTGAAGATTGAGTATGCTTTCGACCCTCAAACCCAGATAACTTAGCATACTTCTTATAGAAATTAAAGGCAGAATCAATTGACTGGAAATGCATACCAACTACAGGTTTGGAAGAATCTGGAACAATAGGAGTATAATATTGATTACCAGTAGTTGGACAGATACGAACTCCTGAACAAATCAAAAAACCAGAACAAATAAAAGATATCAGCACAAACTTTACAATAAACCAGCACAAAAAACAAGCACAACTTTACCAGGCAAACTAGCACAAAATAAAGATATCAGCACAACTTTACAAAACTACACTTTAAAATATGATGTAATATAAAAAAACCAGCACAACTTCAAAAAACCAGCACAACTTCAGAACTACACTTTTAAATAAAAACCAGCACAACTTAGATCAAAACTAAAAACCTAAAAAGTAGATGAAATTAAAACTAGAAGGTATTTTACCATCGACAGTAGTAGACATCATTAAAATAGAGGAGGATAAATCAGCAAATCAATGAATGAACAGAGGAGCTAGGGTTCCAGCAAATCGATGAAAACGATGAACGATTCAGCAGGATTGATCTCAATCTCGCAGGTACCGGCAAATCGATGAAAACGATGAACGATCCAGCAGGATTGAGATTGAGATTTGCGATTGATTTAGATGTGGTCAGATGATGAAAACGATTGAATGAGATGTGGTCAGATGATGAAGCTCAATGAATGAATGAATGAAAAATATGAAAGAAGGAATGAAAATCGTGTGATTAAAACTAAGTACAGATCTGTTTGAAATTTGCATTTTCCAATATTACCCTTTCACCTAAATTAATGAGATTGCCACATGTAAGCTCAAGATTGCTTCTTAGGAAACTTAGGGAAGATTAAATTCTTAGTTGAACCTCTACCTATATATATATATATATATATATATATATATATATATGAGAAAGTATAATGTACAAAAGCTCTAATCATACTTCACGTACGCGACAATACTGACCGTCAGATTTTGTGTCATTATCATGCATGGATCAGATTATCACGCATGGATCAGTATTTTGTGATTATCACACATGGATAAAATAATCACTCATGTGTATAATAAGCCACTGAAGTAATTACGCATGTGTTAAATAATCACGCAAATGACTCATGTATCAAACACTGAAAAATAATCACGCATGAATTTGAAACTGAAAATAATCACGCATGGATCTGACGGCCAGTATTGTCGCATACGTGAAGTACGATTACTCATAATGTATGTTAACCGCTCTATATATATATATATATATATATATATATATATATATATATATATATATATATATATATAGGATAAAGATCCGTTAGGAACCACCATTTATTGCGAGAACCAGTATGAACACATGGCATTTTTGTAATTAAAGTGAAATTCCATCTAACAGGGTTTACATCTTCCATCTTCGTTCTGTTCAAATAGTTAGGGTTTACATCCTCATTCAAATCATCGTTCACTGCTACCACTCCCCTGAAAACCGCCGCCGCCGTCGACACATCACCTCTGCCACCACCGCGACACCACCGCACCACCACCGTGATAACTCCTTCGCTGACAACTCCTCCGACGACAACTCATCCAGTGACATTCATACATCTGCTGATAAGTCACCACTGCAATAACTAATTCGACTTGTCCTTCTACGATTACTCGGTTGAATACATCATTTATCCGGTAATCACAACAAATTACATACTTTTTTATTACATCCATTTTGTTACCAATTTCTATGTTGTTACCAATTCCCACTGTAAGTGTCCTTATACGTTTACTCAGTCCGATTATATTGATATTTGTCATCTACTTACAAATAAACATGATTTCACTTGTAACCCCTTTGTGATACATATGGCATCTTCTGATTCATCACATATATACCCTCCTCGTCAATCTGATGGGTTCACAGTTCAAGCGGCTAGAAAAGTCCTGGAAGAAGCTTGCTTTGGGTCGGATTTTAAGGTTTCCGAGTGGCTTAACTGGGTCCCTATTAAAGTTAATGGTTTCTTCTATTTCCTGTATGTGTTCTTTTAGTTTTGTGATTTAATCCCCTGCATATGTGTATGTGTGTGCACTTTAAATTCCAACTAAATTGGATGTAGAGATTTATGTATAAATTGGGAAAAATCTTGGTGTTCTAGGGTTTAGTGACTTGAAGAAAGATTGGTTGGATGTATAAAAACTTTCCCTAAACCCTAGAATGAAACCAGCAGCAATTATGAAGTTGTGCTAATAAAAAAGCAAACATAAATAGTACTCATAGGTTAGTGGCCCTTGTGGAACATGAGTGGATCCTATATAAGGTCAACTCATTTGATATAAGCTTTCAATCTTTTTCCACTTGCAATGCATGAAAGTAAAGTAATATTGTGGGGTCCTTTGCACCCATTACATTACATTCTGATGCATGATCAGTAGTAATAAGAATTTGAACTTTCTATTCTTTGATCCCAGAGGATATAGTAGCGAAAGTAGTGATACTGTTGGAATGGATTACTTTAAGTGCAATTATCGGTCATTTGTCACAAATAGTTAAACATGTGTTTGAATAATCTTAATATTTTTTGAATGGATTCTGCATTCAAAAAATTAGGATTACATAACCATTTGATTCTTTCTCATAACGCTCTCTGTTAATGTATCATGGTTTTCTTTTTTGTGTAACCATTATGATTTCAAATATTGAAGGGAGGATTTTCGTAAGGAATTCGAAGAGCAAAATCCAGATGTCAAGTCAATGCGTGAGGTGTTATCTATAACTCATTCTTCATCATCCGACTATTTTTTACATAACTTTTCAACAAAATCGTATTCTTTGTTCTGCCACCTGACATGTATGTGCCTACAAACTCATTTTGCAGATTGGCAAGGCTTGTGGAAAGAAGTGGAAGACCATGACTTATGAGGTTTGTATTGTTTTAAATTTTGTATCTTCAGTTGTTTATTACATTATTAATTATTTGAGAAATTTTGATAAGTTTAGAGATTAACATGGTCACTCACACGAGGTCAAATGAGGTATTTTCTACATATAAACAAAAAATATGGATTCCTTAAAAATTGAGAAATTTTGATAAATTATGGTAATGCTAGATTTGGTTATGGATTATGTAAGTGACAGGAAGCAACATCAAAATGTTCAGTTTGTCAAAGTTATTTCATGATTTTACACACAATTTGCAAGAACACGTGGGTTTAAGTTTGAACAAATTGTGGGAATCTACATTCTAAAAAGACCACCGGATTTGGTGCTTTTAGACTTTAGTTCCAGATTGTTTATTCTTCTAAACTATAGTTTTTGTTTTTGCATTTTTGTAGTTTGGTGGTTGTTTCAAAAAGTAAAGTAGAGTGGTTTGAAGTAGTATCTTGTAAGTTAGCTGAAGAGTCATCTTTTGCGTGTGTATTCATATATTGATTACTTTTATTATTTAGTTATAAATTGTGTCTACGTACTTGGCATTTTCCATCAAATTTGGGTGTAGCTGAGCAATGACACCTCGGTATTAATATCTTTTGGTATGTGGTATTTTATTATAGGAGAAGGTGCAGTACTATGACGTTGCGACAGAACAACGAGCAAAGTTTGAGAAAGCTTTGGCAGACTATGCTAAGAGAAAGGTGCGCATGTTTTTTTCTCACCGTAACTACTGTTCTTTACTTTGAAACATAGTGGTGTTTGGTTTGACGAAGTAAAAACAGATTGATAGTAAAAGGGTGTGTCAGATTTTAGGGAAAATATATGAGAATCAGCATTTAACCCGGCCTGTGTTGACCCGTTACACGTTGTGTCTGACCCACCCAAGCAACAGGTATCAAGTAATTAACTAATTATACTTGTTGAAGTACCAACTTACTATCAAACTCATTAATACCCATAGTGATTCTTGCTAATGTAGAATACTGTTTCCACCCATCAGTTTTATTATACCATATTATATAATATAGGTATTGCAACAAGTGTGTTTATACTCACCAAGCAAAACCTTAATTGCAGGAAAATGGGGAACATGACGAGTTTGATGAGGATTCAAACTCAGATTACGGTGAATGAATATGTTGCTTTTGACCTCGTAGAGATTCTATTTAGTTGTCACAAGTATTTTGTACAATGAGATATTCAAACGTGTCTTCTGGAACTAAGTGCATGTAAATCATTCTCTGTGTAGATTGAAGAAAAATAGAACCTGGACACAAATGCGAGTTTTTGTTGATAAAGGTTTGTGTTGCTATCATCCGTTAATGAAACCAATAGAGTATATTGTAATGGTTCTTGGAAATCAATACAACGATCATGCACATGTGCATTATGTTGATGACACCCATACTCGTCACTGATTGTGCACGTCACCGATCGTGCACATGTGCATTATGTTGATAACACCCATACTCGTCATCCGTAAACTGCTAACCATCATTAACATGAACATGCACATGTGCATCACGTTAACAACACCCCATAATCATAACTAATAGTATTGTTAACCATTAATACATAACCGTGCACATGCACATGCGCATCACATTGCCAACACCCTTTAATCATCTCCCTATAATCATATGTTAACCATCAGCACATTTCCCATGCACATGTGCATCGTAACGCTAACACCCTATAATTATCACTCTAACACCCTATAATTATCACTGATAAACTGTTGACCCACTATAATCATCACTGATAAACTGTTGACCCACTAGGATCATCACCGATAAACTGTTGACCATGTATACATGGTTGACCGATAAACTATTGACCATGTATACATCGTTAACCGTTTAAACATTGTGTGTACACATTCCATATGTTTTATTAATTATAATATTTATATCATCTTTTTATTCATTTTATTTTTTGTTTATATATAGGAACAATCCTACATTGAGCATTGTACACACCGGTACATATTATGTTCAAAAGAAGGACAACAAAAAAAAAAAAAATACTTGAACTACTTATAAATTGATTATCACTTGTTTTTTTTTTACATTCCTTGTTTAGACTTATTTTTTATCTACTTGGCGGTGTAGTATTCATTGTTGTATTCATGACCAATTAACATAAATTACCAACATGTTCACTATTTCAACATCATGCACATGTGCATTACTCAACGCGTGCATTTTCAACATTGAAACCATACCATCTAAACTTATCGATGCACGGTTTTTATTCCATTATGTTTTAACTACATGTACTCCATTTTCAACCCACCTATTATACATTGCAACGTATACATTATGCACATGTGCATTCCCACCATATAATATGTCAAACAACATTATACATTACTACCTCTACACGTTATGCACATGCGCAATGCCAACATAAACTATGCCACTCATCATATCCCATCAATAGGTAATTGTGCATTTCCAACATATACTATACCATACACCATACAACATTGTAAACTACATATCCTATACCAAACACCATCATACATTACCACTATGCATAATAATATATAAATATACACATGTGCATTGGCAACATATCATTTATGTCACAACAATAAACAGATGTGTATTTCTAACATATACTATACTAACCACCATATAACATTTGAAAACATTGTAAACTGATTATAATCATCCGGAAACACATCATATATCACCACTATGCATACTAATTCACCTTATGCACATGTGCATTTCAAACATATACTATACCATATTACATCAAATTACTGAATTAACGATCGTATAGTTGTCATCGTCCAATAAACAAATATAAATTATCAATAAAAAATAACTAACATATAAATCACCATACAAAAACAACCATAATTTTCAATATAACACGTTCTATGCAACTTTCTTTCATTAATGGTGGAAGTTTTCCACCATCTCGTCGCCCTTGTCATCCATCACATCGTGCTTTTTACTTGTCCTATTCCTTGTATTTCTTTCTCCTGCAATAACTGCACATGACATCAAACAACATTGCTCAACATGAAAGTAACAATTGGATGCACATGTGCATATACTACCAACTGCATCATCGACTAATAACCAACCTTTTTTGGTTTTTCGTTAAACACTTTTGTATTCACCTTCCTTATCATCAGGCAGTTTTGTTGCCCCTTCGTCATTCTATCTCAACACAAATGTTACTTTCTTCGCTTGTTTCCGTTTTTTTACATACAGTAATAATTGAAACATAATATAACCAAAATGTAATTTCAATTAGTATGTGCATTAAACACCTTTGTTTTTCATCACCGTAAACGATATGCATTTGTGCATCTGTATGCACATGTGCATCACATGTCATTGTCATTATGCACTTGTGAATCAAAATGCACATGTGCATCACATACTCTTATAATGATATTTAAAATCAATCCATATGTAAAGTTCAATGTTATGTGCTCAAATTCAATATTCACATATGCATCACTTTAAACAGCAACATCAACAGAATCTAATTACACAAAATCATAAACACGTATATTAAACAAAACTGCTCATGTTTGCTATGCACATGTGCATCACATGAAACAATAACATCGTCATATTATAATTACACAAAATCACAATAACACCATCATATCCTAATTACACAAAATCACGTATCTTACACAAAACTGCCCAGGTTCACTATGCACGTGTGCATTACCTAAAACAACAACACCGGCATATTCTAATTACACAAAATCATCTACACGTATCCTAAACAAATCTACTCAAATTCACTATGCACATGAATGATATTATTAACTTTATTTGCTCAACTTTACTATGACACATTCATTGAATCATCTATTCTTATAATCACGTTGCCCTAATTACGAAAGGATTAAAAATGCACAATGCTTATAATCACGTTGCCCTAATTACGAATGGATGAAGAATGTACGATCGATGATCAAGTTCATAATATATATTATAGGACTAATTTTGGACGAACTTTGGGAACTAACCTCGATTATATGACTATCTGCTGGTAAAATCTCAGATCTGAGATAAATTCTCAATCCAGATGCTTCAATATCCCGAACTGATGACGGTGAAGTGATGATGTATTCGAGACGATGATGTAATCGATGAACTGTTGAGTATTGTTGAGAGATTCAGGGATGAACTGTTGATAACTGTGGAGAGATTCAGGTTGAATGTTGAGAAAATGTTGAGAGATCTGGATCTAATAAGAGGTTAGAGAGAATGTATGTGAAAATTTGTATTAAATGTAATTTAATTTGTGTTTGAAGTCCAATATTTTAAAAGTTGTTTGGTATTTACAAAATTGCCCCCTGTTCACATTGGTTCTCGCGGTTCTCGCAATAAGGGTGGTTCTCGCATGAACCATACCTTATATATATATATATATATATATATATATATAATATGTGCATTTTGAAATAAACTCTTAAATTAAGTTTAGATTAAGTGTAGTGAAATAACTAAAACTTTAAAAAGTTTCGTCATGTCACTGTCACGTAATCAATATGCAATAACTAAACCATCTAATAATTATAGTGTAGTGGATTAACTAAACAATAAATTAATTAAAATATATAAAAAAAGAAAGGTGATTGGTTGAAGTTGCATTGACCCACTAATTTCCCTTTAGCGCTCGTTAACCGGATGGCGAAGGAGCCAACAACACCCCTCGTAGGTGGGACGGGCATATGTTTAACGCCCCATTGTTGATTTGGCATGGAAGCATTAACCGAGTACACATATACTTATAAGTATTAGAGGTGCAAATTAACCAAATCGTTAGAATTCAAGTTTCAATTCAACCAATACAAATAATCTTTTAATTTTTTTTTTGGAATAATGGATTTTAATAATCCAAACTTTCACCCATTGGCCGGCAACGGACCCAACTTCAAAAATAACCGGTGATGGTCCCAACTTTTCGTATATTGTAAACCAATGGACTTTTACTAAAAAAAACCTTAATTTCTTTTTGTCTCCTTATCCTTTTCGGTTTAGTAAAAGTCCATTGGTTTACATTATACGAAAAAGTTGCCGAGAAGGATAAGGAGACAAAAAGAAATTAAGGTTTTTTTTAGTAAAAGTCCATTGGTTTACAATATACGAAAAGTTGAGACCACCACCGATTATTTTTGAAGTTGGGTCCGTTGCCGGCCAATGGGTGAAAGTTTGGATTATTAAAATCCATTATTCCTTTTTTTTTTTGTAATTCTATCGTTGCTTTGGCCCACGTAGCTTGGGTTTTCTAATGAAGTTTGCCGTTCGAAAATAAGATAATCTTTCTTCGTACACTCGATGTTGGATTTAGAATAAAAAAAACAACCTCGTTTGTTCCTTTCTTGCAAAAGCCTAAGCCCACACCGAGGTTGTGAAACAAATTCTCCTTGTTTAGTGACTTTGTCTATTTTTTATTTTATTTTATTTATTTAATTTTTTTTTGCAATACCATAGTTGTACTCTTTTGAGCTACTAGATTATAAAAATACATAATTATATTTTCTAGAGAAACAAATGAAGAAGATATGCATATGTGTTATATTTCGAATACATACTACACAATATGTATGATTCGGCTATATTTGAAGACATAAATACATGTTACATAATTAATACTTAGATCATATATATTTTGAGTTACACCATTAATAATATCTTTTTAGGGTATATGTTGTGATTTAACTAAAAAATGCATAATGTTCTGTCATATCCCTGTCAAATAAACATATGACCCTTTAACTTCACGTCGTGGTTTAACGACCCTTAAACTAACTATTTCTAAAAGTGGGTGAGGCATAATTCTTTGTTGGGCTTGGAAATTAGTTGGGCTAGTTTAGTGGGTGGTGAGAGCGTTAAGGGGATAACGCTCAAAAGGTGATGGCGGTGTTATGATTTGGCTATGGTATTTTGGTTAAAATGGTGGTGAGGTGGTAGGGCCGCCACCCCACAACGAATGGTCTTGTGATGTAAATCTTTATCTTTTAAAAGAACAAGCCGCTAGTTTTAATGAACAAGCCGGTAGGGTGGTCGGTTGGTTCCTAAAAAGCTCGACTTTCCTTATGCTTTCGGCTACAAACCCAACAACTAGCCGGTTATCGGTTATCACACTCGTGCACCGTTCCGGTTGAGTACAATGAGTCAACGAGACCCGCATCGACACTCGGCCTCCATTGTCACCACAACTTGGTATGGTGTCAAAGGTTTGAGCATGAAAACAAATTTCTTTTTTAAACTTATACATAACCTACAATTTATTTTCCCTTAAGTGTAACAAAGTACAACAAGAACTTAACATTCTCCAAATTTGAATCACTTTGAAGTTTGACCCTTTGTTTGACTTCATTAACTCTAGATGGAATCAACACCACTCATCCAACCTCTTGACTCAAATCCAACCGTTCATTCTCTTGCAACATCTTCAACAATTGGGCCCCTTTTCTCCTCCCTCTAGCACTACAATCCCCTTGCATAGCCAACATCACCACACGCGCCACCTCCTCCTGTGGCGCGAACCCGACCGCATCGCCACCGGCACCACCGTAAATCACCGCCAATATCCCAATTGCATTCTCTCTCCCCCTAGTGGTCTCCATCCTCCTCATCACCTCCACCATCATCGGCCCCACTAGCGCGTGGGCCCTAAGCTCCGCCGCCCCTTCCGCCACCGTACAAAGCAATTCCAACGCCGCCAACGCCCTCTCCGCCACCGCACCACCGTCCAAATCCACCAAAGCCTCCACCACCTTCCCCACCGCCCCTTCCTCCACCGCCACGCGCCGGTTACACTCCCCTAAACAAAGTGCTAACAAAACTTTTGTTGCTGGTTTCGCCACTTCTTTATCCTTCAAACAACTCAACACCCTCCTCATCACCGCCGGCGGGCATGTCACCGGCGCGTCACCGCACGCGCCGCCGTCCACGGCGGCGCGTGCGTTAACCAAAGAGTGTTGAAGCATGTAAATCGCCTTAATTTTATCACTTTCTTCACCTGTGCTGAGCTGGAGCTCTGCCACGTGGAAAAGCTCTTGAAGATCGGAGATAATAACCGGCGGCGGTGGTGGCGGCGCCGCCGTACGCGGCGGCGACCGGTGGCGCAACTCCGTGTCGTCCACTGTCAAATTTGTCATCAAATCCGTTGTGATGGGAGTGTGGGAGAATCTCCATTGAGTAAAGCTTTGTGAAGTATTGGAAGAAGAAGATGATTCCGAGTGCGGTTGCGGTGGCGGCAACGGTGGCGGCGGCAGCGGCGGGTCGGAAAGTGGGAGAGTCGGTGGGGTGGCGTTGGTGGGGCTGAGTACCGATTGCGTGCAGTAGCGAAAGAAACCGCACGAAAAAAGCGGACGCGGCGGTTGCTTCAGCTTATGCTGGTGAGTTTTCATCGCGGTGTAGGCGGATAGAAGGTAAATATAAAAATATATTAAAAAAACACTAGCAAGACGCTAGAAAGCGTTACATAACATCATAATATGATTATGCATGTTAATGTAAAACATAGACTTTGAACAAAACACACAAGGATGTAGGATGGCAAAAGGATGAATAATAAGTAGTAAAACAAGATAGAAAAATGTTGGGGGGGGGTTAAGGAAATGTAATGAAAGAAAGAAAGGACGAAAGGGATGGTGCATGGGGATGGCAGAAAGCACATGTATGTATCAACAAATTGGGCAGTGAGAGTGGCAGTGCATTATTATGACATTTGTTTCGAAATCATACGGAAAAATATGTTTAGAATCACATGAAGTTACAATACAAATTAGTCAGTACAATGTCAGTGTTTTCGAATCTCTCTATAATAAGATTGTTTTAATATTTTTTTTTATTTAATTTAAAAATCAGAAAAGTTGTTATGTTATGTGTATATATTAACTCAATTATTAGATTTTTGTTATTGTTTTGATGAATGGTTGTTATTTTGTTGTTTCGTTTGTCTGCTCACTCAACGTTACGTTTGGTTGTGCTTTTTTTTTTTTGTACGGTAGGTTGTAGGGATATAAGGGAAGAGAGTGAGGATATAAGGGAGATCGTTGATTTGAGTTGATGTTATTAATATGTAATCAAGTTATTATGAAATTTTATTGGGGATGTTTTCGTTTTAAACATTGTGTGTATACTTTTAAAGTTATGGTTCTTTTGGAAGTTGGGTTGTTATAGTTATTGTATCGTAGATAATCTTTAAGAACTAAATCTTATGATGTAATAGGTAGACGGTGGGCTACAACGAGCCCATCACCCATTTAATCTATATTATTTTTGCACATGGCTATCGAGAGACGCACGAATGCTCCTAGTAATTGGGGCAGTGCTGGACCCAGGAATTATTTTCTGGGGGTGCGAATGAAGGGTTCAACCAAGTTTTCATGGGGTGCAGTCAGAATTTTTACCTCGAAAATATACTAAATTCTTTTTTTCAAGGGGGAGCCCTTGAATAGGGGTGACTTGTCATTTGACATTACTATTGAGACAGTTGTTAATGTTATCAACTGGCTTTTTATAATCTCCGATCTCATGACTAACTACATCACATACACTTCTGGGAGGAAACACAAGACTATCTGCAGGAGGGAATGATTTGCCACCACCTTCCATTAGAATCCGTGTTTGGCTTGGCCGTTTTCAAAAGCAAAATCATAAAGCTTTTAGTAGCGTTGCTACCCTTGTCGAGGCTCAAAACCATATTGCTCATGTAGAGAAGTTGTTTTGAGGTACTTGATGCGGATGATGTTTTTGACGTACAAGTTAGAGGATGGTGCTCAAAACCGGATGGTCATGTGGTTTGGTTTATGGTTTGTAACCCTTAGATAAACCATACAGGTGTACCCTTCCGTTTTCGTAATAAGAAAACATATTCATATAAACAAATCTTAGGCAGTTGTGTTATAAATACATACCACATAAGTTGCAAACTTAATGCTATCAATTGTGTAATTTGTGTTGTGTTTTGGGGGTCAAAATACAAGGAATAAAGTTTTGTGTGACTATTTTGAGGTCAGAGGCGGAGCTAGGTAGAGGGCTGCTTTGAAAAAAAAAATTAGTGTATTTTATAGGGAAAAATCCCTATTACACTCCTTGAAAATTTAATTAAACCCCTCGTTCGCATCTCAGAAACTAATTCATTGGTCTGCCACTGGCCGTCAAGAGTGTTTGTGACTTGTGTAGCTATAAAGTTGTATTGGGTTTCAATAAATTGTGATTTATATATGGAAGAATGGTTTTCAGATTTTTCTAACAGCTATATTAATTTTTTTGTTCGATTATTGATTTGTATATTTATTGATGTAGGAGCATCTATGGGTTAATATGTGTAATTGGGTTTAATGGACCAATTGATCCAGAAATTTCATAGTCACACTTCGGGCTCCTAAATGAGGCCTTGGGCTTGCGGATGAATGAAGCTGGGCCAGCTGGCTACACGATGGAGAATTGGAGCACCAAGAATCAACTAGGGATGAGCTCGGTACTGTCCGGTACCGAAAGAACCGGTACCGAAAATCCCCAAAAGTGGGTACCGGTACCGAATATACCCGGTTCGGTACGGTTCGGTATTTGAGGGTAAAAATCGGTAAATACCGATACCGAACCGGTACCGAAAATGCTAAAAGTCGGTACCGAATCGGTACCGAAAAAGTACCCGGTTCGGTAAATTCGGTACCGGTACTGCAATAATAGATTATTAATTCAATTACTCAAGTGCTCTTTATTATTTCGTTATTTAACGATTACTGTTTTAAAAACGAGGTTTATAAAAAAACAAACGCTTAATGAAAATGCATATTTATTTGTATATATAAAACATATTTTGTTAAATAATAATCGTGAAAATAACAAAATAATAAAAAAAACTTGAGTAATTGCATTAATAGTCTCTTAAATATTAAATAAACTTTGTGATTATAAAAAACAGCCCCTAAGGTGTATAATTACCTAATTACCCTTACACTTAACTGCAAAAAAAGTAACAAAGTTAGTGTCGGGGGCCAAAACCATTATAAAATTCAACCTCGTGGTCTATTATATTAAAAGATTCATTTTTGCGCTAAAAGGGTTAAATTGGTTAAACCACAAAGGTCAAAAAAGTAATTTACTCTATCTTTCATGTAATTTTAATAACTTTTTGGTTTTCTATTTTATCTCTAATTCATTGTATAAATAGAGTGCTCGTTTATTTAGTTTTTTTTTTAATTGTGATAAAAAATTGTAAACTTTTAGCTTAATATTTGAAACCTTTTAGTTCAAATTGTATGATAATATCCTCTAGCGTTTGAGCAATTTGAATCACTTCCGTTGAACGCATTTGAAAAATGATGAAGTAAATATACGTTATTACGTTTGTATAAGAAGTCTTGGATATGTGTAATTGGTTTGAATCATACAATTATTATTATTATTATGTTGTTGTTGTTATTATTAGGGCTAACCCTGAGAATTCATGTACTATGTTCGAGCTTGAAAAAACGTGTCATTCGGCCTTAAAGAAATTGAGTATTGGACTCACTAAATATCTAAACATAATGCCAATGGGCTAATAACCAATCTAAACTACAAAAATAGTTTTGTAAGTGGACCTATATTGGTGTTTGTATGGGTATACCCTATTAATTAATTTATTTTTATATATTCATATTGGAGTTTTTAAAAAAAATAACATGCTCTTCGAAATATCCGGCCCTGACCGGTGGTCCTCCCCGTCCACCTTCAGGGCCGGCCATGATTATTAGTATAATAATATTATTATTATTATTATTATTATTGGCTAAATAGAAGTTTAAATTTAGACTGTGGGGTATGGGGCTTGGGTTGGGGCGTGGGTTGGCTGAAAACGCCCAAGCCACCACCCCGGGTGGGCTTGGGTTGGGGTGTGGCCCAAGGGGCGGGAGTTTGAAGCCGGGCGTGGGGCGGGTCTATGAATCTGACATGGCGGGCTCTTAATGGCCAAACCAAACTAGCCGTTGGGGCATTTTTAATTTTTTTTTTCCTTTATAAATACCTTACCATATTTAACATTTTTCTCACACAATATCAAACACATAAAACACAATCTTGCCATGAGTTCTTCAAGTTCAAGTGAATCGTCATCATCATCTGACGATGATGCGGAAATATTTCTACAAACGATCGCAACGGTGGTGAAAGCTATCGTGGAAGACGATGAGGAAGAGACTCCGCCACCTAAACGGAGGAGGTACATCGCTTGTAAACGGCACACCGCTAACAATTTGTTGGTAAGCGATTACTTCTCAGTGGAACCTAAGTATGATGAAAAAATGTTTAGGCGTCGTTTTCGTATAAGTAGAAACTTATTTTTAAGGATATCTAGAGATCTTGAGGAGAAGTATGTTTATTTCCAACAAAAACCGGATGTAACCGGGCAATTAGGATTTAGTACGTGGCAAAAGGTCACGACTGCACTCAGGTAGTTAGCGTACGACAATAGTTCGGACATTATGGATGACTATTTAAAAATGTCTGCACGTGTAGCTAGAGAAAGTCTTCACAACTTTTGTTCGTGTATTTTATAACTTTATAGGAAAAGATATTTGAGAAAGCCCTCGTTCAGTGACATGCAACAAATATTGGAACATCACGCAGATTATCATAGGCTACCCGGGATGCTAGGTAGTTTAGATTGTATGAAATGGCATTGGGAACTTTGTCCTACCGCATGGCAAGGCGCTCACACGAGTGGATTTCACGGGATGCCAGCCATCATGCTTGAAGCGGTTGCGTCCCAAGATCTTTGGATATGGCATGCGTTCTTCGGTATGCCAGGTTCACATAATGATATTACCATCATAAACCACTCGCCCCTTTTCAATGATCGGGTAAATGGTATAGGATCCAAAGGAACTTTCTTTGTAAACGGGGTTGAGTACGTGTATGGGTACTACCTAGTTGATGGGATTTACCTAGAGTGGGGGGTTTTCGTAAAATCGTTCACAAGACACGGTACCATAGATCCAAAGAGATTAAAGTTTAACAGGGTCCAAATGGCTGCACGTAAAGACGTCGAGCGAGCATTCGGTGTTTTGAAGAAAATGTGGCGAATATTGGCAATGCCTTGTCGACTATGGGACAAGGATCAGATTGGAAACGTGATGTACGCATGTATCATTCTTCACAACATGATTTTGGAGGATGAAGGTAGAGCGGTCGTTACCTACTATGATGACGATGACCCCCGACCAGGTAACGTAACAGTTACAGACGAAGATAAAGCGTCAAATGAATTTTTGATCAAGTCAAGGGATATACATCACAACCTTCGATCTGATTTTGTGGATCATGTTTCAACGATTCCTGGGTTCGAAACCGATGAAGACGACGAAGAATGATTGTTTTTTTATTTTGATACTATGTTTTTTGTAATTATTATGTATGTTTATGTAGTTTTTGATAATTATTATGTATGTTTATGTAGTTTTTAATGGTTATAAATAAATATATATATATATATATATATATTAAAAAAAATTGATGTGGCTTGGCAACGCCAGCCCAGCCACGCTCACCATACCCCCTACAACTTGGGTTTGTGTATAAATTCTTCAAGTTCTACGTGTCAACCCATGCCCCAAACCCCCGTCCCACCATACCCCACGATCTTAGATTATAAACACGTGGTACAGCCATTGCACCAACCACAATGTGACAATGTCTCTCATCCTATATATTAGCCACATATGCCACTCAAGTGCATGTCTTTGTCAAAGGACATTAAAAAATATTTAAAGAAGCTATACATAAAAAAGTTTAACTACACACATAAAAAGGTTAAACCATACACACGTGTCAACTCATAAGATTTAGAGCGAAACGTAAAACATTATCATAAAAAAATGCATGCCAACTCACAAAAAAATAGACCAAAACGTAAAACATAGATGAGAACAACTAAGTCGATATATGACCCGCTCGTATCTACAGGATCGGTAAACTGCAAAAAAAAAAAAAAAAAAAAAAACGTAAAATGTTGAACCACACACGCTGTAGCATGTTAGCTCGCAAATTTTAGACCGAAACTTAAAAAATATGTTAGAAGGAGTCGAAACGATAATAAAGCAACATAAAAGAAATTAAAAAGGTTAAAATAATAAAGTTTAAGGCTTAAATATAAGCTTAAGTATTTGAGGGGTATGATGTGTAAAAGATGAAAGTGTAAGGGTTAAGATTAGAAAAAAAAAACAAAAAAGAATAGTGAAATGCTCTCACAATTTTTTTTCTAATTATAAGATATGAAATTCACTATATATATTAATTTATATATATTAATTTATAACAAGGGAATAAATTGTATTTTTTTTTCTTTTATGAGTGTTTTTTTAATATAGTAAACTTTAGGATTTTTTTAATAAAACTTTGAATTTTTTAATTTGCTACAATTGTTGAATGAATTTAGTTTTTTATTCGTTTTTGTCGTTTTTTCTGGATTTGATTGTCGTCTGTTACTCACCACAGTGTATGGTAGTAACATTTGGTCCTTCAAGTTTCTTTTTACTCCCTCAACTTTCTAAAACATGTTGATATAAATTCGACTCCGTTTACGTTTTACGTCACGTGAGTCACTTGTTGTTAGAAATTTGTGTTTGTATGTTACGTTTTTTTCCCGGCTTTGTTCATCGTTTGGTTGTTCCCCCTGGCCTTGTATCGCTGGTAGCACAGTTTTACGCCTCTGCCTTGAAACGCGAGAAGGCGAAGACTTAAAACTAATTAAATTTAAATTATGAAAAATAATAAGTAATAACTAAAACTCGATGTCTATACTAGGAATCAAAACATTGGCGATGAAGAATCCACCTTGTTTATTATATAATATAATTGCTACTTGATAAACGTTTTAGAGCATTCTCATCCAATCCATCATTTTTAACCTTATAATTTAACTAAAAATCATCACTTTTTAAAATTTATCTCATAATTTAAAAAACCTTCTACATCCAACTCCTCATACCTATCTCAGTATTCTTTTTTTATTATTATTTTTTCTCTTTCTTCTACTTACAATTTTAACTACTATCTATTTTGTCTTATTATATTTTTTATTTTAATATTGATTCTAATAACTTTGTTTATAGAAATTATACTACTAATTATTATTTTTGGGTTTTTCGGGCCGGGTTACTTTAAATACTAATTATATCATCATAAACCAACAAAAAAAAAAATTGCTTGAAAAACAATAATCACATGGTTGAGTCTAGTGCTCACTTCTTGCATTCACAGTAATTATTTATGTTTTACGATGTTCCATGGAACTTGAGATGTTCATTTTACAAATTGTCACACTAAGTTACATATTTTCCTATAGCCATCAAACTATTTTACTAAAGTTATAGACTTCTATCCACAAATGAAGGGTAATTTAGACATATCAACGTACCTAGAAGAGAAGAAAATACTTGTAGTTTAGTGGCCCGACACAATTAACAACCTACACACAATGATGATCCATTTTCAGCACACACCTTCCACCTATAGAATGTCACAAAGCATACATTCTTTACATTAAAAAAATTAAAAAAATAGAATGATACAAAGATTATCAATGAAGTAAGAGAGTGAACTCACAAACAGAACAATGGTGGCACCAGGGCAGTTTTAATTGGTTACACTTGCGACAATAACGGATTCTTGTATGAGTTGAATCGGGTGTAGCCAACGGGACAGATTCAGACGCTTCCAGTGGATCCATTTCTCCTCTTTCTTGATCTACGAGTGGCCGATAATTAGGTGCCACACCACCAGGGGTGAAGACAACAGAAAAATAACTCCATAATAGCATCGCCAGCTGGATCAACATAATTGTTATAATTTAGGTTCAATAAGCATACATGCACTATAATTGGTGCACAGAAAGAAGCAAAAATAATTTATTAACATAGTTAAAACAATTTGTCTAAACTCATTGTTAGGAACCTAGGATTCTCAGTATGTGGGTGATTAATCGATTATATGATTTTCAATAATCAGTAGTCAGAAAACAGGTTGTCAGAGAGTGTGTTTGGATGTGCTTTCTTTGTTTAAACCTTAAAGTTGTAATAATCAGATGTTTGAGTGTTTATTTATGCCGCCATATTCTCTTCGCCGGTAAAAACTTGCCAGCTGATTCACCAGCTCGTCCAGCGGGCATTGATGTTCTGCCTACCCAAACCTTTCCACTCATGAAAGTGCCAGTTGTAAGAACAGAACTTGAATAGAAATTCATCCCAAAAAATGTGCGAATGCCTTTGACGTCATCATTTTTTCCCAGTAGAAGATCTGTTACCATTGCTTCTCTAATAGACAAGTTAGGAGTGTGCTGAATATACAAAAGCATAGTTAAAATCATATATCAGGAAAATTATTGATTATAAAAGTTAAGTGAGCTTAACTTTCTACAATCTTTTTCATCTCGATTGCGTATTCTCTTTTATCTCTTTTATCCCTATAGAATCAAATATTAAACCAGTTTAATCATTATGTTTATAAAGATAAAAGGATGTTCATAAATTATACCTTAAAACGAGTTCTTCAAACTTAGAAAAATACATGAGCAACATCATCTTCGATAACTCGCGCCCGGTGTAGGTCTTTTTCCTCATTCGCCTGCACCGGCGTGCAGAGGGTTACGGATTGCTATTCAGAATCTTCAAACAACTCATCATCAACCAGCTCATTATCTGCCAACTTATCATCCGGCACCTCATCATTCGCCACCTCATCAAACAGTCGGATATCCAACTTATAATGAAGAATCCCACCTATTCCACCAAAACCTCGTCAAAACTGAGACCCCTCGTTAAAAGAGATGAAAATCATATATCATATATTATATAGTGACATGAAATACTCAATTACCACATTTCCATAGCCACTCTTGACAACACTACTTTCACCATCACATATAAGTAACACAAAATATCTCATATCAGTTTCGACATTCAATACTAGCTAGTTCAACCTTCAACAGTTCAACTTACCATATGAGGCAATCCAGTACTATCATGATAATCTCTAATAGCTTCCGAAAGTTCAAGCCCGTCACCTGCATTACAATTCAACTTCAGCACCTAGTAAAAACATCGATCTTAAGTTAACCAAAATGAACACAAACAGCCAAACCCTAAATACCACATCTGTTTCAAATAGCTGCATTTTGCTGCAAACTAACATCTACTGGATATCAGATATTAGGTATCTAGGGTTTGCATTTGTATATCGTAACGCATTATTCAGTAATAATCAATTCACTATTTTATCATCTTACAACATAATCCTAATTCCTAACCCTAGTGCTTAACATAACCTCCCTCATTCAAAAGTAATAACTCTTAACAAATTCAAGGTCCAAAATGCAGCTCTACAAAACAATCACAAAACCACTAACCTTTCTTCATGGAATTCAGAACATAATAAAAAACACAGAACATAATAAAAAACCACTAACCTTTCTTCACGGAATTCAGAACATATTCAAGGTCCAGATTGGCGGCAGGTGAAATAGAAATGCGACAAGTGTGAATCTTATTCGAAATGTTTGGATCTCTCGATTACTTGCGATGACTGATGATGAGTAGATTGGACCGAGCAAGTGTGTGTTTTTGTGTGTGACCGAAGCCGTATCATCGTCAATGTTTACAAATCGGAAGTGTTTTCAAATAGAAACCCTCAAATCCGAACCTTGCAAGTGCAGTAGTTTGGTTGAATTTGTTGCTGGTAATCGATGTGTAGAGGAGAGGGGCGGGAGAAGATGAAATGAGATGTGGTTGTTGGAAATAGAGAGCTACAGTAGCTTTTTATGTATAAAAAGTTACTGTGGCTTTTTTTTAATATTTAAGGTTAAGGTATAGATATAGTGGATAGGTTGGAGTGGGTTTTTAGCAAGTTTTTTTATATTTTGAAGATAAAAATCACTTTGTGGACTGGATGAAAATGCTCTTACACATATAAATATTGTATATTGATAAAAAAAAGATGAAAAGGAACCCGTGTCTATTTTATTGGTTAAAGAAACAATCAAGCAATTGACTTTCTCTAGCCATTGAGAATTCCTAATATCACTTTCCTTAAAACTTTCATTATTGGTGATTCATTATTTAAAATAAGTTTATATGATAATTTACATATTTAGTTATTAGTAACCAAGTTAGTGAGAAGTGTATTGCATAGGTTGAATAAATGATTTCTTAAAAGATTTATTTAAAAATAAATGTCATATGTTTTTGAGTAAATTACAAGTTTTGTCCTTTATGTTTGTCCCAAATTTTAGTTGCTGTCCTTTACCTTTAAAATTGATGAGTTTTGTCCTTAATGTTTGCAAATCGTGCACGTTATGTCCTTTAGGGCAAACCCAGTTAATTTTTTTTGTTAACTCTGATCATGTGCAAGGCACATGAGGGCATTCTTGTCATTTGAGCTTTCCAGGGGCTAGTTTGTAAATAACTTTTATTAAAGGGTCATTTTGTACAACTTAAAAAGAAAAAATTATATAAACAAAACATTATTAAATAACTTTCATCTCTTCTCTCTCTCTCTCTCTCTCTCTCAAACAGATGCAGGTGGTTGAGATGGTGAAGGCACGTCGGTGAAGGCACGACAGTGGTGGTGGGTTAGGTGCGGTGGTGAAGGCACGGCGGTGGTGGTGGGTTAGGTGCGGTGGTTGAGATGGTGAAGGCACGGCGGTGGTGAAGGCACGGCGGTGGTGGTGGGTTTGGTACAGGGTAAATCGCTCCGTCTTCTACGTCGACATCACATACCGAAGGTCCTCCGTCTTCTCCGGCGACATCACATACCGAAGGTCCTCAATTCAACGGTAAATCGCTCTAATTCTGCCCAAATTTCTTTGATCTATCAGCGGTTGTGGATGGGGTGGTTTGTAGGTTCTTGGGGTTAGGGTTTCAGTGGGGGTGGTGGGTTTAATGGTGTTTGTTGCAGGTTGGGGTTAGGGTTTCAGTGGGGGTGGTGATGGTGGTGGTAGTGTGGTAGAGAGAAAGTAGTTGTGGCGGTGGGTGACTGTGAAGGTGGTTGTGGTGGTGGTGTGTTGATGGAGGTGGTGGGAGGTGGCGGCAGGTGAGAGAGAGAAGGCAGAGGATTGGAGGGGTTTTGACAAGGGTGTTTGGTGGAGGGTGGTGGTGACGGTGACGGTGGAAGGTGGTGGTGACGGTGACAGTGGAGGGTGGTGGAGATGGCGGTGAAGGGTTGTGGTATATATATATATATACTTATAATAATAATAATAATAATAAAACTAAAATTATTTTGTTTTGTTTTTTAATAATACTAAGTAAACAGTGAAAAAAGACTAAAATACCCCTGAGTGATCAGATCTAACAAAAAAAATTAACTGGGTTTGCCCTAAAGGACATAACGTGCACGATTTGCAAACATTAAAGACAAAACTCATCAATTTTAAAGGTAAAGAACAACGTCTGAAATTTGGGACAAACATAAAGGACAAAACTTGTAATTTACTCTATGTTTTTCTATATTATATCTATAGATCATCAAAAGTCAACACGTGACATCTAAAATTTAATAGGAAAAAAATGTAAGAAAACTAAGTTTTAGGTGGCTCACAAAGCTGACACATGTTTTCCATAATTTTTATTTATTAGACATAGAAGATAGAAGATAAATTCGCTGTTAAAAAAAAGAGTAAACTGCCATTTTGGTCCCTGTGGTTTGGCCAGTTTTGCCACTTTAGTCCAAATCTGAAACTTATTACATCTGGGTCCCTGTGGTTTGCATTTTATTGCCATTTTAGTCCAAAACTCAAAATCTTTGAATTTTGACTGATTTAATGACCCTTTTTTGTCCTTTTCCTTAATTTAGTGAAGGGCATTTTGGTCATTTTGCCCACCTGCCCACCCCCACCCCACGCCCACCCCTCTCCTCTCTCCTCTCTCCTCTCTCTTTCCTTTTATCCTCTCTCTCTCTCTCCAGTCACCTTTTTATAATCCATTTCAATCTCTACACAAACCCCACAAAAATCCACAATCAAGAAACCACAAACCTTCACAAAATTTGCAGAAATTGCACCAAAACATACCAAAATCTTTTCTTTCTTATCTTCTTTCAATCCCCACCGAAAAATAAGCAAAACCCGCAAACCATTCATCAAACCCTAACTCCATTGACCATTTCAAGATTTCTTGAAAACCTCAAAACCATGAAGCAAATCTCTGCAAATCATTTAGATGACGACAACCCGGGTAAATTCAAACCCGAAAAACCCCATATCATAAACCGATTCAGACACCATTATCCTTATCTAGCAAAACTCACGGTTTGGACCTTCTTGTTTCTCGGATTAATCTTGGTTCTATTCTTCCAATCGCCACCCAATTCGTCATATTCTTCACCGATTTCATCAGACCCATCTCGCAGATCGTTAAAAACCCGTTCTTGGGGCAGACCCGTATGGGAAAAACGGGTCAAAAATTAGGTTTATGGATCTGAATGGTGGCGGCATTGGGGTTTCAAAGTGGAGATAGCAAGAGGAGATCGGAGTTGAGGGTGGATCTGAATGGTGGCGGTATTAGTGGTGGTGGTTTATTGTGGTGTTCAGCGGCGATGGCACGGCGGTGTATTAACGGCCGGAGATGGTGATGATCTTAACGGCAGGAGTTGTGGCTTATAGAGGTGGCAGCGGCGGTGTATTATAGTGGTGGTGGTCAATGGTGGTTTATGGTTGTAGGTGATGTAGTTGTGGTGGACACGAGGAAATGGTGTATGGTAGCAGTGGGTGATCTTTAGAGAGAGATATAGGCGGTGGTGGAGTTGAAGGTGGATGTGGAATTAGGGTTTGGGTTAAGGGTTTTTAATCAGCATCTCATTTGGGGAAGATGATGGGTATGTGTGAATGTCTGTATGTGTGTATATATATATAATATATAATTAATTTTATTTTAATTTATTAAAAGAGTAAATTAAAATGACCAAACTACCCTGCAGATAAAGACAAAAAAGAAACCTTAAAACAGTCAAAAATGAGATATTTTGAGTTTTGGACTAAAATGGCAACAAAATGCAAACCACAGGGACCCAGATGTAATAAGTTTCAGATTTGGACTAAAGTAGCAAAACTGGCCAAACCACAGGGACCAAAATGGCAGTTTACTCTAAAAAAAAATTAGAATGTGTGTGTGGCGTGTTCAATTGCTTTAACATACACAAAAACATTTATATCATAAAATTCACAATTAAAAAAAAGTAGTTAAACCTAAATCTTATTAATTCTAAGGGGATTGGAGTGGGCGGCAAAGGGGATCGGCAAAGGCAGTTTGCCGCTCGAGAACACCGCCGCCTACCCCCTTTTGCCGCGCGGTGAAGTTCTCGATCGGTGACTGGTTGCCGAACGGTGAAGGGAGGGAAGGTGTGTGTGGTGGGGTCCATGACATCTCAACCAATCACACATTTTTCCTTTTTTTAAATAGTTTACCAATTCATGAAATGTCTAACCATTGCCAACACTTTTGAGCATAGTATAAACACTTTTCATTGAATGACATGACACACTCTCATTGGTTGATTTTGAAGTTTACCACTTTCAAGTGTCTAACATCTCCCTACACCCTAATGAATTAATTAAAGTAATTTAAATCAATTGCAATTATAATGGGAAAGTATTTGTCAAACGAAACTTAACTTAAATTCGTATTTAAAAGTTAAAAACAATAACAATATGGAAACAAGTAAATTACTGAGTAAATTGCAATTTGTTTTCCTAGTGGTTTGCCTCAACTTACACTTTGCCTCCATACCTTCTACTTTTTGCAATATGGTTCTCTGTGGCTGGCTGTATGTCATCACACTATGTACCCCTTCATAAGTCAAACATTAGTTTGACCGTTCAAAAAGTGATGAAATGAATATTATACCTTTTTTCTATTACAATATATATCCATGTGATTCATTATTATTACAATCATCCACCATTTATCACCAAGATATAATTTTGGGTAAATTACTTTTTAAGTCTCCGTGTTTTAGTGGTTTTGATTATTTGAGTCCAAAATCAAAATGTTTAACGCCCTGAGTCCCTATAGCCACTTTTCTTAACCATTTGAGTCCAAATTTATAACACTGTTAGAATTTTTTGATTAAATATTGTTAAATAACCAAAATACCCTTATAGTTAAAAAAATAAATGACCCTATATTAAAAAATAAAATAAACAACAGACCTTAAAACAAAACAATCACCACCATATGCATTTTAAATCTAGTCGACAAACTTAGTCTCTCTCAAAACAACCACCACCGTCACCGTACAACATGTAACACCCCATGTTTTCGTAAGTGAAAGTCAAAGTCAAGGTCAAAGTCAACGACCGATTTCGCGCGACATGACGGGTAGAATTGTCTTTATTTTATTTATATTATGTGGAGTAAGTGTCGTACATGACAATAATCGAATCGTGTTAATCGTTAATCAATCGACTCGCGACTGCGAATCGTAGGAAGTAACAATGCGATAAAGTTAGTCGACTAATAATCAAGCTATACTAATCGAATCGGCATCAAATCGTAACCCGAGCTATGTGTTTTACTGCCTATACGTGTGTGTGTGCCTTACGTGTTACCTGTGCATGTTTATTTATGTTTTGTTGTGATAATCAAGCGAACTCAATCAAACTCGAAGCCTAACTCGAAGTCTAACTCGAACGTAATCGAACCCGAACCCGGACTCCGAACCGAACCCGGACTCCGAACCGAACCACGTTATATAAACGAAGTAGTTGGGACTGAAAGTAATTGGACTAGGAAACCCTATTGAATCGCTCGCAATCGAAACCGAAGCGTCATCACATCCGAACGCACCATTCACTCGACATCCGGACGGATGGTCCATCCGCACGGATTGCCAGTCCGCACGGATTGCCAGTCCGCACGGATTGCCAGTCCGCACGGATGACCAGTCCGCACGGACAACCCATCCGGGTGACCTGCAATCCGCACGGGTCACCCCTTTCCCCTTTTAGCATCCTATAAATACACGGGTCACTCTCCCAACTTTCCACTTTTGGCAAGTGACGTCCGACCCGCACGCATCCTTCACCTTTTCTCCGATTTCTCTCAATCCAGGTAAGATCTCGCTCTAATTCTTATACATTCTTGATCACTACACAATTCTACACCTCTCTACCTTTCAAATCTCAACTTTGAACCATGAAACCATCAAGATTTGAGGTATCCTCGGGTGACGTCATCATGAAGTTCTCATGAACTTCAAGCTTGACTTCATTCCACCAAGAATAACTCAGATCTAAACGGTTTCCACAGGATTTCACAACAATTTCACCTAAATCTAAACTTTTCAAAGGATAAAAGAGTTGAAAGAAATAAACTTAAGTTTTCTCCTTCTTTTACCCTCAAGATCGGTACGAATCTGATCGGTTCTAGTCTTCTACTCGACAATAGTGATGCACTAGTCCTAGATCTGGATTTTACCCACAAGACACCTGATTTCGGGTTAGACCGGGACGATCATTCTAAACCGCCGACAGGCCGAGTTAGGGTGATTCCTGGCCGGCTTGGCCATACGGGAAGGATGCGATTCCAAATGGTTGCCACGTAATCAGAACGTCTCGAAAGAACGACAAAGGCGACCAAGGATGGCCGGACGGAGCAACCTGGATGAGGAGGTTGTCCGCACGAGAAGGTTGTCCGCACGGACAAGCTGTCCGCACGGACATACGATCCGGACGGGTGGTCACCCGGACGAGCTACACTTGGGACCCACATTCAAACGAGGTTTGAGTATTGACGAATGAACAATCCGGACGGACGACCTCTGAATGGATTACTCATCGGATCATGAGATACTAGGACCTTAACAATTTCAAACAATGTTCATCCGCACGGCCAAGTTGTCCGCACGGACAGACTATCCGGACGGATTGTCTTGGTCCGCGCGAACAGACTGTCTGGACGGATTTCCATTGTCCGCACGGATTACCATCCGGACGGACTTCACCAAGTGACTCACCTTTAAGGTTGTGTCCTCACGGACTACCATCCGGACGGATTGTTGTCCGCGCGGCCGACCTAAAGGGTAGAAACACTTGGATGTTTTCTAAATGCAACAACGAAAACTCCAAAGCACAAGCCATCATACACAAACACATCCTTAACTTAGGAAGAAACAATCCACTCGAATAAGTTATCCGCACGAGTGGCTGATCCGCACGGATTACTTGTCCGCACGAGTAACTTGTCCGCACGGATGACCATTCGCACGAACTACCAATCCGCACGGATGACCAACCCGCACGATCAGCCATCCTACCCGCTCTCACTTTGTACTGTTTTACGCGCCACTTATCGTTACGTTATCGAATCTATTCAGGCTAACCGAACTCGCTGAAAAGCGCTCCCTTCAATCCATAATTACTGTGAGTATACTCGAACCCTTTTTGCTTTTAGCACTTTTGGGTGTTACATACGTTACGAATATTCAAACTACAACTATCACACTACTCAAGCTATTTTAACGCTAAACCATTAATGCATGTTATACGTGACTTATGAATGCTTGTTTGTTATGTTTACACATGGAATGCTGTCTACCTGCCTTAGCAACGATAGTACTATAGTTTGGACTCAGCACCCGTTCACACGGGGGTTGTTAAGGATCTTTTACTTGCATGGATTACAGTGGTAATCATGTATTGCGAACTGCCTCGGGCAGTCAACCCGCAGTCATTGGTATCGATGGATCTATGTCGATAACTAACGTGCTTCATTTCACTGTGTGTACGTGCTGGTGATGCGTAAACGATTTCGAACTCTATATGCTATTATCAAACTTGTATGCTCACCTTTACATTTTATGTATTGACTTTACTTTAACGTATGTGACAGGTGCCTAGGTTGCGTGTATGCTCTTTGTGCTGTGATGAAATCGAAGCTAGGAACTGGAGTCCTAGAAACCAACGAATAAATTAGTTATGTTAAATCTGAGTTGTCGGAACAGGATATTTGTCTTGATGCTTGTCTGTAATAATTATTTAACTATTTGAGATACGGTATGGGACGTATTATTTAATTAAATGGTAATGATAGTTGTTATGGAAACTTTTGGACAATCTGTTTCGCTCAGTGCCATGCCCCGATGATTCCGCCATCGGTTGGGGTGTGACAGATTGGTATCAGAGCCATAACTATAGGGAATTAGGCAAGACTCGACCTAGTCCGAGTCGAAGTCTTAGAGACCTAGTCTATAGTTAAGAACCAACAGACCAACTCACGCGTAAGCGTAAACTCGCCACTATCACTTGCTCTTTTCTATCACTGTACTCGAATTTTCAAGCTATGAATGGGTAATGAGGCCGAGAATAGGTGTGAAAACCGCAAACTCTCGACTAAAGTTGCCTAATCAGCTTGCGTTTTAGCTACAAACGAGGAGAATCATACCAAATTAGGAGTGAAATCCATATTTTGATGAATAATCTCCTCACTTTTATTAAGAACAGGGACAAGGTTGTAAGATAAGGGTGAAACCCTAACCTCGACGACTTGTCCTGCTTTTATACAAAACTCCCACCAAAGTTTCGATGGACTCCAACGATCTGAAGACACGATATAACCAATGGGAATTGCGCCGACGCCCAAGAATCGAGGCAAAGGCATAGTCCTGAAGGTAATTGTGCACACAGGATCCTTGTGAATAGTCGAAGCACTTTGGTTAGTCGAAGTCTACTAGCCGCAGACAATCTATTCTCGATTTTATGTGTTTCAAGTTTTCGTCGATTTTATATGAATTACGTGTTTTATGCTTATTTGTTAGTGTTTTGAGGTATTACTGGGTTCGATCCAATGACTTTTGCTTTCACACAACACATAACACATCGTTAACAAATCGACAATAGAGGCATTCAGAATGCTCTGTATGCTCCTGTATACCTCTAGTGACTAAGGCGTATGTGTTTCTTGCTATTGTGCTTACGTGTTTAGGAAATTTTGTGCCCTATCTGCTTATGTGATTTGTGTAATTCTGTGATTTTGTGACTATATGCGTTTACATGGTACGTGTTACTGAGCTTTAGTAGTAATAGACGTGTGAGGTGAGATTCGGATACATGTGTTGAGTTCCGTGGCGATGTCTATTGCAGACAATGTCGTCTGGATCTCGTCATCCGCTCTCTCGTCAAGAAAAGAGGGACAGACGTCTTGCTTCCATTATCGCGAAAAGTGTGGCCAAAGCCGTGAGCGATGTTTATGAGAATGCTAGCAAATCATCCGAAGAGTCGAGGATCGAAGCTCCCAAAGCCAACGTGAGGCCTTTCAGTTTTAAGCAATTCAAGTCGTGTGGGCCAAAAGAATTCACAGGCGAAGGAGGTCCAACTGCACTATTCCACTGGTTTGACTCTATCGAGGTTACTCTGCGACAAAGTGGTTGCCCTGATGACCTTCGAACTCTGAACGCTACCGGCGTCTTCCAGTCCCGTGCTCTCGACTGGTGGACGACCGAGAGGAACAAGCGAGGGAATGATGCAGCCTACGGTCTGTCATGGGATGAGCTCAAGGAAGTCATGCTAGAGGAATTCTGCCCTCCTCACGAACGTCAAAAGCTTGAAGATGAATTTTTGCACATACATCAGAAGGATGGAGACAATGCTGGCCTTACGGCTCGTTTCAAACAGCTCAGCATTATCTGTACCGACCAGGTCAAGACCCCCGATATGACCATCAAGAAGTACATCCGAGCCTTGCCCGACTGCGTTGCTGATTTCGTACAAGCGGCTAAGACTACCACGATCGAGGAAACCTATCTGCTAGCCGCTGAAATCAATGACAAAAGGGTTAAGGCTGGGGTATGGGATAAGACCTCCAAGCAACTGCATCAAGCTACCGCCACCACACCAACTGTTGAACCTACCTCATCAGGCAGCAAGAGAAAGAACAAGAGAAAGAACAGCTCCACCAACAAGAACTGTGCGATTACTGCTGCACCAATTCAAGCTGTACCTGCCCAACAGCGTCAAGTAGCGGCACCTGTGGCCAATGCACCGCCTGCGAAGCGTGCATATACTGGACCGCACCCGCTCTGCCCTACTTGCACCTATCATCACCCAACAGCTATTCAATGCCGCTTCTGTGCTCACTGCAATGTATACGACCACTTTACCGTCAACTGCCGTATTCGTCAAGCTCCTGCCAATCAAGCTCTACTCACCGCCCCACAGGGTCAACAAGCTCCTCCGGCACCCGCAGTCAAAGCCAGAGCCTGCTTCACGTGTGGCGACCCGAACCATTTCGCCAACATGTGCCCAAACAGGGTTGTGAAACAAGAACCTCAGCCACAACAGCCACAGCAGCAACAATAACAGCAGCAACAACAACAGGTCGCACGTGCCAGAACTTTCAATCTCAACGTGCGTCAAGCCCAAGCCGATAACAACGTGGTCAATGGTACGTTCCTTGTGAATGGTATTTATGCTTCATGTTTGTTTGATACTGGAGCTGATAATTGCTTTGTGTCGCTCGAATTTGAGAAACTCCTTAGTCGTAAACGTTCCCGACTCTCCTCTGCATTCGATGTTGAAGTCGCTACCGGAAGAACCGTCACTGTCAATTCCGTTATCCGTGATTGTACTCTTGAGCTCAACAATCACATCTTCCCAATTGATCTCATTCCAATGCAACTCGGAAGCTTTGACGTCATAGTAGGCATGGACTTTCTTCGAGAAAACCATGCCGAAGTTGTGTGCTTCGATAAGATGATTCGTTTTTCGCTCGCAAACGGTGATTCATTGCGCGTTTATGGTGATACTACTTCAAAGGGTCTCAAACTTATGTCATGCCTCCAAGCTAGCAAGTATCTCCGCAAGGAATACAAGGCTTTCTTGGCTAACGTTGTAGCAGCGGAGAAGGAAAAGCAAGAGAAGAAGGAAGTGAAAGACGTACCTGTGGTTCGAGAATTTCCTAATGTTTTTCCAGAGGATCTTCCCGGACTACCGCCAAGTCGCGATATCGACTTTCGTATTGACCTCATTCCAGGAGCTAACCCTATCGCCAAAACTCCTTATCGACTCGCGCCGTCCGAAATGCGCGAACTCTCAACCCAACTCCAGGAATTGCTTGAAAAAGGCTTCATTCGCCCGAGCACCTCTCCTTGGGGCGCACCAGTCCTTTTCGTCAAAAAGAAGGATGGGTCGTTCCGGATGTGCATTGACTACCGGGAATTGAATAAGTTGACTATCAAGAACCGCTATCCCCTGCCTCGAATCGACGATTTGTTTGATCAGCTACAAGGCGCTACGTGTTTCTCGAAGATCGATCTACGCTCAGGTTATCATCAGCTGCGTATACAAGAGGAGGATATACCCAAAACCGCGTTTCGTACTCGTTACGGCCATTACGAATTCGTTGTCATGCCTTTCAGCCTAACCAACGCACCAGCGGTTTTCATGGATCTGATGAATCGCGTGTGTAAACCATATCTCGACCGTTTCGTCATTGTGTTCATCGACGATGTCCTGATCTATTCCAAGTCGAGAGCCGAACACGCGCAACACCTACGTTTGGTTCTCGAGTTACTCCAGGGGAACCAACTCTACGCCAAATTCTCCAAGTGCGAATTTTGGTTGGGGGAGGTTCAGTTCCTGGGTCACATCGTAAATAGTCAGGGTATTCACGTCGATCCTGCGAAGATTGAAGCTGTTAAGAGCTGGGTTACGCCTAAGAACCCGTCCGAAGTCCGCTCCTTCCTCGGGCTGGCGGGCTATTATCGACGATTTATCGAAGGATTCTCGAAGATTGCTGTACCACTTACCTCTCTTACGCATAAGGACCAGCCTTTTGTCTGGGGAACCAAACAAGAGTCTGCCTTTCGAACCCTTAAACACATGCTTTGCAATGCTCCTGTTCTCACATTGCCCGACGGAAACAATGATTTCATTGTCTACTGTGATGCTTCCAACCTTGGTCTCGGTTGTGTCCTTATGCAACGAGACAAGGTCATAGCTTACGCATCTCGTCAGCTCAAAATCCACGAGAAGAACTATACAACCCATGATCTCGAGCTAGGCGCGGTTGTTTTTGCATTAAATATTTGGCGACACTACCTGTATGGTACCAAGTGTACGATCTTCACCGATCATAGGAGCGTACAGCACATCTTTAATCAGAGGGAACTAAATATGCGTCAACGCCGATGGGTAGAACTTCTCAACGATTACGACTGTGAGATTCGTTATCACCCAGGCAAAGCAAATGTTGTAGCCGACGCACTTAGCAGACGGAGCTATCTGCTTAGCACTCGTAATGTTCAAGCCCAGCACAACCTCGAAGCTCTCATCCGCGACGCCCAGCATGCGTGTTTCAACGAACGCACTTTGAAGAAAGAAAGAATCTACCACGATGGAGCCCAGCTTGTAAGCAAACCGAACGGGATATTCCACTTTTTAGACCGAATTTGGATTCCCAAACGAACCGATCTGCGACAGATCATTATGGACGAAGCCCACAAATCCCGGTATTCCATTCATCCCGGAGCAGACAAAATGTACCAGGATCTCCGCTATAAGTACTGGTGGCCGGGTATGAAGCGGGATATCGCTCTTTATGTCGGGAAATGCCTAACCTGTGCTAGAATCAAGGCTGAACATCAAAGACCCTCTGGCTTACTCGAACAACCGCCAATTCCTATGTGGAAGTGGGAGAGTATAGCCATGGATTTCGTAACCAAGCTTCCAACCACCTCATCAGGTCACGACAGCATTTGGGTTGTTGTTGACCGTTTGACTAAATCAGCTCACTTCCTACCCATACGAGAAGACTACAAGGTGGAACGATTAGCTCGAATCTACACCAACGAGATCATCTGCAGACATGGGACGCCTCGTGATATCATCTCTGACCGTGATGCTCGGTTTACGTCATGATTGTGGGAAACGTTTCAAACGGCACTCGGAACAACGCTTAATCTAAGTACCGCTTTCCACCCACAAACCGACGGTCAGACTGAAAGAACGATTCGTACTCTGGAAGACATGCTCCGTTCGTGTGTTCTAGACTTCGGTGGTAATTGGGATAAACACCTGCCGTTAGTCGAATTCTCATATAACAACAGCTACCAGGCCAGCATCCAGATGGCACCTTTCGAGGCGTTATATGGAAGAAGATGTCGATCGCCTATTGTATGGCACGAGATCGGCCATTCGCAACTAACCGGTCCGGAGCTGCTACAAGAAACGACAGGCAAAATTTTCCAGATTCGAGACAACCTAGCGAAAGCTCGGGATAGACAGAAAGTTTACGCCGATAAAAAGCGCAAGCCCCGTGAATATGGCGTTGGTGACTACGTACTCCTAAAGGTATCACCTTGGAAGGGTGTAGTCCGATTCGGCAAGAAGGGAAAACTCGCGCCTCGATATGTTGGACCTTTTAAGATTCTGGAAAGGATCGGAAAAGTCGCCTACAGACTCGAATTACCAGAGGAACTTACCAACGTCCACACGACTTTCCACGTGTCAAACCTCCGAAAGTGCATCGCCGACCACGATCTACATGTCTCTCTAGACGATCTGCAAGTGAACGAAACATTACACTTCGTGGAGAAGCCTGTCGAAATCATGGATCGCCAAACCAAGCAGCTCAGGCGCTCACGCATTCCTATTGTGAAAGTCCGATGGGAGGGTAAACGAGGCGCGGAGTTTACTTGGGAACTCGAAAGCGACATGAAGGCAAAGTACCCGTAGTTGTTTAATTAGAAAATTTGTAGGCTTGTAGATCAATAAATTTCGCACAACATGTCCAAAAATCAGCAATTTTTATCCGTAAAAAGTCGTTCAATTTGGCGATTTTCAGACAAAAACGTGATGAATATGAAAAAAGTGAAGGAATTTGACAAATCTGGATGATTCAAGCTCTGAATCTGATCAAATCTTGAACGAAATCGTGCGTTTGATCTTCGCAATCGAGAACCTGCTTAGATACCACTTGTAGGTCCCGGTTTCGAATCCGTTGCGATTGTGTTTGGTCACGATCGTGCATGGATTCCGCACGTTACACGAGTCAAAATCGGTCTAAACGAAGACTTCTCACACGATTCACGGCCTTGTTACGGCTTACAGCTTAATTTCGGGACGAAATTCCCTAAACAAGGGGAGGCTGTAACACCCCGTGTTTTCGTAAGTGAAAGTCAAAGTCAAGGTCAAAGTCAACGACCGATTTCGCGCGACATGACGGGTAGAATTGTCTTTATTTTATTTATATTATGTGGAGTAAGTGTCGTACATGACAATAATCGAATCGTGTTAATCGTTAATCAATCGACTCGCGACTGCGAATCGTAGGAAGTAACAATGCGATAAAGTTAGTCGACTAATAATCAAGCTATACTAATCGAATCGGCATCAAATCGTAACCCGAGCTATGTGTTTTACTGCCTATACGTGTGTGTGTGCCTTACGTGTTACCTGTGCATGTTTATTTATGTTTTGTTGTGATAATCAAGCGAACTCAATCAAACTCGAAGCCTAACTCGAAGTCTAACTCGAACGTAATCGAACCCGAACTCCGAACCGAACCACGTTATATATACGAAGTAGTTGGGACTGAAAGTAATTGGACTAGGAAACCCTATTGAATCGCTCGCAATCGAAACCGAAGCGTCATCGCATCCGAACGCACCATTCACTCGACATCCGGACGGATGGTCCATCCGCACGGATTGCCAATCCGCACGGATTGCCAGTCCGCACGGATGACCAGTCCGCACGGACAACCCATCCGGGTGACCTGCAATCCGCACGGGTCACCCCTTTCCCCTTTTAGCATCCTATAAATACACGGGTCACTCTCCCAACTTTCCACTTTTGGCAAGTGACGTCCGACCCGCACGCATCCTTCACCTTTTCTCCAATTTCTCTCAATCCAGGTAAGATCTCGCTCTAATTCTTATACATTCTTGATCACTACACAATTCTACACCTCTCTACCTTTCAAATCTCAACTTTTAACCATGAAACCATCAAGATTTGAGGTATCCTCGGGTGACGTCATCATGAAGTTCTCATGAACTTCAAGCTTGACTTCATTCCACCAAGAATAACTCAGATCTAAACGGTTTCCACAGGATTTCACAACAATTTCACCTAAATCTAAACTTTTCAAAGGATAAAAGAGTTGAAAGAAATAAACTTAAGTTTTCTCCTTCTTTTACCCTCAAGATCGGTACGAATCTGATCGGTTCTAGTCTTCTACTCGACAATAGTGATGCACTAGTCCTAGATCTGGATTTTACCCACAAGACACCTGATTTCGGGTTAGACCGGGACGATCATTCTAAACCGCCGACAGGCCGAGTTAGGGTGATTCCTGGCCGGCTTGGCCATACGGGAAGGATGCGATTCCAAATGGTTGCCACGTAATCAGAACGTCTCGAAAGAACGACAAAGGCGACCAAGGATGGCCGGACGGAGCAACCTGGACGAGGAGGTTGTCCGCACGAGAAGGTTGTCCGCACGGACAAGCTGTCCGCACGGACATACGATCCGGACGGGTTGTCACCCGGACGAGCTACACTTGGGACCCACATTCAAACGAGGTTTGAGTATTGACGAATGAACAATCCGGACGGACGACCTCTGAATGGATTACTCATCGGATCATGAGATACTAGGACCTTAACAATTTCAAACAATGTTCATCCGCACGGCCAAGTTGTCCGCACGGACAGACTATCCGGACGGATTGTCTTGGTCCGCGCGAACAGACTGTCCGGACGGATTACCATTGTCCGCACGGATTACCATCCGGACGGACTTCACCAAGTGACTCACCTTTAAGGTTGTGTCCGCACGGACTACCATCCGGACGGATTGTTGTCCGCGCGGCCGGCCTAAAGGGTAGAAACACTTGGATGTTTTCTAAATGCTACAACGAAAACTCCAAAGCACAAGCCATCATACACAAACACATCCTTAACTTAGGAAGAAACAATCCACTCGAATAAGTTATCCGCACGAGTGGCTGATCCGCACGGATTACTTGTCCGCACGGATTACTTGTCCGCACGAGTAACTTGTCCGCACGGATGACCATTCGCACGAACTACCAATCCGCACGGATGACCAACACGCACGATCAGCCATCCTACCCGCTCTCACTTTGTATTGTTTTACGCGCCACTTATCGTTACGTTATCGAATCTATTTAGGCTAACCGAACTTGCTGAAAAGCGCTCCCTTCAATCCATAATTACTGTGAGTATACTCGAACCCTTTTTGCTTTTAGCACTTTTGGGTGTTACATACGTTACGAATATTCAAACTACAACTATCACACTACTCAAGCTATTTTAACGCTAAACCATTAATGCATGTTATACGTGACTTATGAATGCTTGTTTGTTATGTTTACACATGGAATGCTGTCTACCTGCCTTAGCAACGATAGTACTATAGTTTGGACTCAGCACCCGTTCACACGGGGGTTGTTAAGGATCTTTTACTTGCATGGATTACAGTGGTAATCATGTATTGCGAACTGCCTCAGGCAGTCAACCCGCAGTCATTGGTATCGATGGATCTATGTCGATAACTAACGTGCTTCATTTCACTGTGTGTACGTGCTGGTGATGCGTAAACGATTTCGAACTCTATATGCTATTATTAAACTTGTATGCTCACCTTTACATTTTATGTATTGACTTTACTTTAACGTATGTGACAGGTGCCTAGGTTGCGTATATGCTCTTTGTGCTGTGATGAAATCGAAGCTAGGAACTGGAGTCCTAGAAACCAACGAATAAATTAGTTATGTTAAATCTGAGTTGTCGGAACAGGATATTTGTCTTGATGCTTGTCTGTAATAATTATTTAACTATTTGAGATACGGTATGGGACGTATTATTTAATTAAATGGTAATGATAGTTGTTATGGAAACTTCTGGAGAATCTGTTTCGCTCAGTGCCATGCCCCGATGATTCCGCCATCGGTTGGGGTGTGACACAACACCTCCTCACCTGCAACCATACACCACCATCACATCAGAGCACTGTCGGACAACCATCAAAGCCCCACATTCGACAACATCAAAACCCCACCTCTGACTGCCTAAAATCATATCATTACCGATTTACCTGAAAACAACAACAACCTCCGATCATCTCCACCACCAGCCATGGGCGGTTCTCTCCGATTCCGACGATTACAAACAAGAACACTCACAATCAGAATCAGAAGACGACAACAAGTACGAAGACGCACCGGAAGATCACAAAACAGTTCCGATCAAAGTCGTAGATGATCTCGATTCGAAGCTCAAAGCACTCAACCTGAAATATTCCTCAACACAAAACAATTCCGATCAAAGCCGTAGCCCTAATTTGGTGATGATGATGAGAGTAGTGGTGGATTTTGGATTTTGAAAGTAGGATCTAAAATTAGGGCTAGGGTTTCAACAGATATGCAATTGAAAATGTTTGGGGATCAGGGGCGTGTTGACTTTGTTGACTCTGGAGTATGAGCTTTGAGGTTTTTTAGTGATGAGGAATACAGAGAGTTGCAGGTGGTGCAGTGGTGGTTGACGGTGGAGAAGGTGGGGATAGTGGTGGAGGTGCGGTTTGTGTCACACCCCAACCAATGGCGGAAACATCGGGGCGCGGCACTGAGCGAAACAGATTGTCCAAGAGTTTCCATAACAACTATGTTTACCAAATATTTAAGCATTACGTCCCATACCGTAACATATAAAGTAGCACAGTTATTACAGACAAATTTTTCTCAAAGACAAATAAAAACTGTTTCGAAAACTCATAAATTATTTAGTTTGTTTCTAGACTCCCCTAGCTCGATTCCCCAAAAGCTAGCATTGCACAACATCCTAAACACCTGTCACATACGTTAAAATAAAAGTCAATACACATAGTGTAAAGGTGAGCATACAAGTTTAATAGCACAATAGTAGCGAAACCGATTTACGCATAACCAACATGTAACATGTATAATGTGAAGCAGGTAGGTTATCGACAATGAAATATGCACAGACGTGACTGCGAGTTGTAGAATGCGCAACACATATCACCACTGTGACACGTAAAGAAAAGCCCTTAACAACCCCTGTCCACGACAGGTGCTGTAACACCCGACTCTTTTGTACTTTCCCTTTATAGAAAGTTTTGTTCGTATTTCTATTTTTGGAAACTTTGTATTCTTGTAATCGTTCTTTCCTTGTAAACCGTTGTAAAATCCGAGACTTGGATCATGAATGAAACTCGTATTTTGTTAATTACATGTTACACATACTTTATACATGCTCAAACATTCAATTTCGTGGAACAAATGATACTTATTCGCAATTCTTGGAAACTATGTGCCAAAGTTGTAAATACATGAAACTTATGCTAGATACGTGCTTTGAACATAAACGACACTTGATTATAATACTTTACACTTAATTATACTTGGTTTATACTTCTCGTACTTGAACTTACCTTAAAATATGCTTATATGACAAGAATGGCCCTTAAAAGTCCTTAAATCATCAACTAAACAACTTCAGGGGCCAATGTGTTATTTTTAAAACTAAAAATCTGGAAATGGTGCCAGTAGCGTAGCGCGACTGGTGAGACCCTCACGCTAGCGCTACGCGACTGCCTTGTTTTCGGCAGAATGTGTGTTTCTTCAGCTTGTATGCACGAAATCCCAAGTCTTAGTCTCACCCAATCCCCTTTAATCCACCTCTAAACACCTCCAATCAATACCAAACTCCACCACTATAAATACAACCCTTCTCCTCACCTTTCTACACTTTCAACACTCTCAAATCACTCAAAATACTCTCTCAAATCAGTAGCAAGGTTGCATTTTCGGGTAGAAACATACCCTTACACTAAAGTGAGTATATCTCACTCATTTCTTAACCAAATCACTTGATTCTTCTTCCTATTTATCGGTATGATCATGGGGTTTGATTCCTTGACTTCTCCTTGGAGAAATCAGACCTGGAATTGCCCCGAAATCATCCGAAAACTTTCTGTTTTGGTTTATGTTCTTCAAGGTTTACTTAAACTCATACAACTTGTGTCAAACACATCTCATACCTATGTCCCAATGCTTACAACCTCTCCCATGGTTGGTTAGGCTTAAAAACAAGGTTGAGACACTATAAATCAGAGGTTAAAACCTCAAATAATTCTGTTTTGTTTAGGGTTTATAACCCACAAATCATGTTCGAGCTTGTGCTTTGATGTAGAGTGATTATGGAGCAACATGGGTTGTTCCAACATAAAATCCTCACATGGTTTGATGATTTCTCTTAGTGTAGCTTGTTATATTATTGTACATACCTTAGTTCTTGACCCTCCTTGGTTGTTTTTACATCAAGTGTAGTGGTGAACATACAAGGGGTTCCTAAATGGAAGCTTGTTCTTCCTACCCCATACATGACTTATATGATAAACTTGAGGTACCTAAATGGGGATTTAATCCTCTACCTCCTACTTGAATCATTGGACCTAATAATATACTTAACCTAAATACGTATATACACTCATTCGAACCTTTAATGATAAACTTGTGTTTATATGTTAAAGTAAGTAGAATATCATCTAAAGACCTAGAACACCAAGTATGATTCTAATGGGTGTAATACCCATGAAAACATTATAACCCTAGTGGTTTCATAGTGTCATACAAGGGTTACTAAGTTAAAAGGATGATTATTTTCCGTAAACATATTTTATTCTATTTTATGCTATGTTAAACTCCGAATCTTCCGTTAGCGCCAAACTCACACACTTTGTTCCTTTGTGTAGAAGGACAAGGTGCTCCAACTAGCTAATTCATCCACCAACTTACTCGCGGGATTTCAAGTAGGAAGCTTGCAAACACCGTGAGTATACTCGTATTTTCCCCTCTTTTACTTTTATCACTTTTGGGGTGTAACATGTTACCTTATTCAAACACACTTACACTTATGCTTTTGCAATACACAAGACAATCCTTATACATGAATACTATGCTATAATACTTGATGCTTACGTGGGTGATACTTATGTGATATGTTTTAGTCATTAGCTTCACAAGCCTCCATTTGACATGTATAGCGCTATAGGAGTAACGCACCGCCCCCTTTATACTCGGGCCATGTTGAATGTATTAAACTTCTTGCGTAAACATTGGTTTGGCTAGAAATATTGCATGCCATGTTAGATCTCGTATTAACAAAGTTGCCATGTGGATTCGTTTTAAACATTTTTATGCTTATACATATGCTTAAACTTGTATACTCGCCATTGCTTTTGCATTGAATTGTATTTTAAACATGTTACAGGTTGATGATGACGATGATATGAAAAGAAGTAGCATTGATGCCTAGATACACATATAGACGTTTAGGTTTAATATGTTGTATCAATTTTGACTATGTTGTTCGTATTTCCTTTGAACTTGTTGTTATTTGAGACTATGTAATGTTGACAAATTTGAAGTTATGGAATGAAATGGGAATTATTTAAATATTGTCACAAATAGCGTTATGATGTCTCTAGCAATCTTCACACTTCGTCTCATCCCGATGTTTCCGCCATTGGTTGGGGTGTGACAGGTGCTGAGTCCAAACTATAGTACTATAGTTGCTAAGGTGTCAGGCAACAATCACTGTGTAAACATAACATACTAGCATTTATCGAATAACACGTATAACATGCAGAGCAGTTAGCGTATAAAAGTTTTTGCGTTGTGTGTTGATTGTGATTTTGATATAAGTAACGTATGTAACACCCAAAAGTGCTTAAAGCAAAAAGGGATCGAGTATACTCACAGATCGTGTTTAACGAATAAACACAGTCTTAGATTGAAGGGAGCGCTGAGAGATTAGCCTGAACACAGTACGACAGTATGAGCGTTGAACGGTGCGTAAAACAGTGCGTTGAAGTGATGTGGGACGGATGGTGATTCGATCGGATGACCTTCCGGACGGATGTTCATCCGGACGGATGGCCATTCGCTCGGAGGGTTGTCCGTTTGGGATGGATGTGTTTGTGTATGATGGAACTTTGAACTTTTCGTTGTAGCATCTTATAAAACGAGAAGTGTTTCTATAAATCTGGTCATCTGGCCGGATGGTTATCCGAACGGATGACCGTTTGGTTGGATGGCGATTCGCTTGAAACTAATATTCCTCGAAGTTTGGTGAAAGTGTTTAGTGTTAAAAAGGAAACCACAAGTCATCCGTTCGGATTGTCGTTCGATCGGATGGCAATCCGATCGGACGGCAATCCGCTTGGCAACCTGTTCGTTTGTAAACCTTGTGAAATTTTGCTAAGTCTAGGAAGTTTTACGATTTAACTGAGACGCCACGACAACGTGTCAAACAACGGAAACCCCATCATGCCCAAATCATCCGATCGGATGGGAATCACCCCGTCCGATCAGTAACGGTTCTTGACGGAACTTCATGTTCAACCCGTTAAGTCGGTCATCTCGTTGATAGAAATCCGTTCTTAGAGCGGCACTTCACTAGAGAATGAGCCGAATGCCTGAACAAGTTCGGGTCCTTCGGTTTTATGTGAAAGTTGAGAATGTTTTAAGAAAAGTTTGAAACACTTGAAAAATGTTTAGATTTAGGTGAAATCGGTGTTTAAACATGGTAGAAATCTGTTAGATTCGAGTTGTTCTTGATGGAATGAAGTCATTCTCCGGAGTTCATACTAACCCGTGATGAAGTCACCCTTGAACAACCTGGAATCAAGTGATTTCATGGTTAAAAGTTGAGATTTGATGGTGAAAATGATGAAGAAGTGTGTGTAGATGACAGAAGTACAAGATTTGAGGTAGAAACTTACAAGAATCGCGAGGAATCGAGAGAAAATAGGCCAAAAGCATGCTGGTCGAACGAGAGCTGTCACATCACATGAACAATGATCTGACAGGTGCTATTTATAGGCAAGATAGGAGAAAAGGCGGTGTAGAGATAGGGTCGGAGGGCCTTCCGATCGGATGGCCATCCGATCGGATGGTCATCCGGACGGATGATGTCACAACCCCAAAATACCACATGCGGTAACCCCGCTAGGCGTGTGACGTACCAGGGTCTAGCCACCAATCACATTGTTCAATTGTTTCTAAAACCAATGTATGTGAAGTCAGTAACAAGTCTTGTAAATCCAAGAAACACGACCCATGACCACTCCAGCCATCCAGATAGCAAGTTCCTTATCCAAAGCATCTAACGTCCTGCGAGCATGCAACAAGTGTATCAGACAACGTTGGTGAGTTCATAGTTTTACGAAAATGTTAGTTACCAAGTGTTTAGTTCAGTTCATTGATTACAATGTTGATAATACCTCGAATACAAGACGACTCCTGATTTATTTTTCCCTTTCCCCAATGCTCCTATCAAAGCATTGGGCATGACTGAGTCATTAGTTCACACCCGTCCTCTCAGGTACGGGGTGAGGGTGCCAAACCTAGATAGCGCTACCAACTAATACTCCGTTACCTCTCAGGTAACAAACAAGATGGGACTTAAAGGTGATAGGATGAGTATATTATCCAACATTCCAGATTTTACCCACAAGACGTATTCCTCTCAGGAATACCCAATTGATTTACCCAAAAACCTATCCCTCTCAGGGATACCCAATGACTGTCCCAACCACCGGGACACATGCTCAAGAGGAATGAATTCACCTTTGATTTGCTCGGTATGTTATATCACCCGTCCAAGTTGGTCGACCCAAACCCTACCGTGGTTACCAATCAACATTAGTTACATAATCAAACAAGTCAAGTATCAGTAAGTCAAGTATTCGTACACAGTTTGCATCTATCACAAGATCACCGTATATCATATATCAAATACCCAGTTCTATACATGTTCACATCTCATGTGAATATCACATAACAACCTACAGCAGATGGGTGTTTTAACTACACAAGTTAAATCAGGATTCTCATCATTAGTTATTATTATCTTGCAACATTAATATCTTGTAACACAATTATTCGTCAACAAATGCATCATAACAATCTATTGTTCCTCCTATCTACTATCACGGCGAAACATCCCTTGTGACGAAGGATCATCCTTCATCGGGGCAAGGTGCGACGAAGAACTACATGTTTCGTCGAGATAAGGTGTGACGAAGGACCCTGATAGTTCATCAACATCACCCGGCGAAGAACCTAGTTCTTCGTCGAACCGGGTCTTTCATGGGGAGTCCTTCATCGTTGCATACAACAGGTTCATATCTTTCCCTTTGCTCCCGTAACACAGTTAGGGTTTCGGAACGTTACATTATTCAACATACACTTATACGCTTCCAACAACGTAATCGGAATCGTTTATCAACAACATAATCACGAGATCAGAATCTATGTAATACGATAACCCTAATTGCCGTTTATAGTTTAATACTCACATTCAACACTATACAAATCCTAGTTTTTCTCATACCACATTCGAGTCACAATAACAACTGATTTATGCACTCTAAATCATCATCAGATTATGTCTAACAGTTATGGATAATCAAATAACCTCAAATATATTTCTAGATTAGACATACAGTTTGTTGCAACCCTAAATGATCATACACAATCACCACCACACAAAATCATGTATCAAACATCAAACCAATGAATGAAAACAAGACACTAACCTGGAGGTGGGGTAGATTAGTGATGCTTAGGGTTAAAGGGTTTCGAATGAGAGATGGGGAACTGCCGTCGATCACTAGGGTTTGCCAAAAGGTGAGCTTTTGAGAGGAATAGAACCCTTTGCGTGAATATAAACGAATCAGTGGGCCGGGCCCCTTTTTGGGCTTCGAAGGGATAAGGGCCGGCGAAGGACTCTCTCTCTCCGACGAAGAACATAGTTCATCGGATCAATGATGACGAAGAACATAGTTCGTCGTGAACTATTGATGACGAAGAACAAGCCGACGAAGAACCTTAATCAAGAGGGTACCAAACCTAAATAATTATTAATTTATTTACTAAACATTCTACATCCCCTAGTTCAACAATTCATCAACTATGCACAAGTTACAACACAAACAATTATGAAAAGACAGTGTGAAACAAGTAACGTGTCGAGGAAAGACCTTGAAAGCTCGGGTTGTCACATCATCCCCAACTTGAAAGAAATTTTGTCCCGAAATTTGGCAAATAATCCAAAGCGACAAGATGTTAAATCAGGATGGCTATGGATTTTCCGAAGGTGCCACATCATCCCCAACTTGAAAGAAATTTCGTCCCAAAATTTAGCAAATAATCCAAAGCGACAAGATGTTAAATCAGGATGACTGTGGATTTTCCGCAGGTGCCACATCATCCCCAACTTGAAAGGGAATTTCGTCCCGAAATTCACCTGTTACATCAGATTTAGATTTGTCAGTTGGGAATAAGTGAGGGTACTTGAGCTTCATCTGATCCTCGCGCTCCCACGTGAACTCCGGTCTACGTCTTGAGTTCCAACGAACTCTCATAATTGGGATTTGACTGTGCTTACGAACCATGACTTCCCTATCCATAATTTCGATGGGTTCTTCGAAAAACTGCAATTTGTCGTCGATCTTCAACTCTTGAAGTGGCACCATAAGTGTTTCATCGGACAAGTACTTCTTTAGTTGCGAAACATGGAAGACATCATGAACGTTACCCAACTCAGCAGGTAACTCGGGCTTGTACGCCACCTTACCAATTCGTTCTAGAATTTTGAATGGTCCGACGTAATGCGAGTTAAGCTTGTCGCGCTTCCCAAAACGCACCACACCCTTCCAGGGTGAAACTTTCAGCATAACACGATCGCCTACAGCGAATTCCAAGGGTTTCCTACGCTTGTCAGCGTAGCTTTTTTGACGGTCGCGCGCCGCTGCCATACGATTTCTAATCTGGACAATCTTTTCAGAAGTTTCAAGAACAAGTTCCGGACCTGTGACCTGGCTGTCACCCACCTCAGCCCAACAAAGAGAACTCAATCAACGACAAATGTTTCAGCATGACACTTCCGCCCGTACAATGCTTCGAACGGAGCTGCCTGGATGCTAGTATGGTAACTGTTGTTGTAGGAGAACTCAATCAACGACAAATGTTTCTCCCAGCCCTTACCAAAATCAATCACACATGCTCGCAGCATGTCTTCAAGTGTTTGGATGGCTCGTTCGCTTTGACCATCCGTTTGTGGGTGATAAGCAATGCTCATGTCAAGGCGTGAGCCAAATGATTTATGCATTGACTGCCACAAATCAGATATGAAACGCGGATCGCGATCAGAGATAATAGAGGTTGGCACCCCGTGCCTAGAAACCACTTCCTTCAGATAAACAGCAGCAAGTTGTGAGAACTTATCCGTTTCCTTAATTGCTAGAAAATGCGCTGACTTCGTGAGACGATCAACGATCACCCAGATGGTATCGTTTCCGTTTTGAGTTTTTGGCAAACCAGTGACGAAATCCATAACAATCTGCTCCCATTTCCACCTGGGTATTTCTAGCTGTTGAAGCAGGCCTGAGGGTTTCTGATACTCTACCTTGACTTTCGCACAAGTCAAACACTTACTCACATACGTCGCGATGCTAGCTTTCATCTTCGGCCACCAATACAAGACTTTGAGGTCTTGATACATCTTATTTGAACCCGGAAGAACAGAGTATCGAGACTTGTGTGCTTCGTCCATCACAAGCTCCCTAAGATTTCCAAACAAAGGAACCCATATCCGTTCCATAAAGTTGTATATGCCGTCAGATCTTTCCACGAGTCGTTTCACCATGCCCCGCAAATACTCAGCTTTAAGATTTTCTTCCTTCAATGCTTCTGTCTGAGCTGAACGGATCTGATCAGGGAGATTTGAGTGAATAGTGAGTTGCAAGGCGCAGACACGTTTGGGTTTTGATTCTTTTCGGCTAAGGGCATCAGCTACAACGTTTGCTTTGCCTGGGTGATACTTGATGGCACAATCGTAGTCATTCAATAGTTCTACCCAGTGACGCTGTCGCATATTCAATTCCTTCTGGTCGAAAATATGCTGGAGGCTCCTGTGATCGGTGTAGATAGTGCATTTGGTACCGTACAGATAATGCCTCCAAATCTTCAACGCAAACACCACAGCTCCCAGCTCCAAGTCATGAGTTGTGTAATTCTTCTCGTGCACCTTCAGTTGTCAAGAAGCATAGGCTATCACCTTCTCGCGTTGCATCAACACGCAATCGAGACCCTGAATAGAAGCATCGCAATATACCACGAAATCCTCGGTACCTTCAGGTAGAGACAAGATTGGTGCACTGCAGAGTTTCTGTTTTAAAAGTTGGAAAGCATCTTCCTGCTTCGTCCCCCAAGAGTATATAACGCCTTTTTGTGTCAACGAGGTAAGAGGTTGAGCGGTCTTCGAGAAATCCTTAATAAATCTCCGATAGTACCCAGCGAGACCAAGAAATTGTCGCACCTCCGAAGGATTCTTCAGTGCCGCCCAATTTCTGATCGCGTCAATCTTAGCAGGATCCACGTGTATCCCTGATTCATTAACAATGTGGCCAAGGAAGTGTACGTCTCGAATCCAGAAGTCACACTTGGAAAACTTCGCGTAGAGTTGCTCCTTCCTCAGGAGCTCCAAAATAAGGCGCAAGTGTCGCTTGTGGTCTTCCTTGCTCTTAGAGTAGATTAAGATATCATCGATAAACACAATGACGAAATCGTCAAGATACGGTTTGCACACACGGTTCATAAGGTCCATGAAAACTGCTGGTGCGTTTGTCAACCCAAAGGGCATAACCAAAAATTCATAATGTCCATATCGTGTCCGAAAAGCTGTTTTTGGAACATCCTCTTCTCGGACTCTCACCTGATGATAGCCCGAGCTTAGATCGATCTTCGAATAGAAACTTGACCCCTGCAACTGGTCAAACAGATCGTCGATACGCGGTAACGGATAACGGTTCTTGACTGTCACCTTGTTGAGTTCCTGATAATCTATACACATTCGAAAGGACCCGTCTTTCTTCTTCACAAACAAAACTGGGGCTCCCCAAGGCGAAGAACTGGGTCGGATAAAACCTCTATCCAACAGTTCTTGAAGTTGATTTGACAGTTCTTGCAACTCACCTAGTGCAAGACGATAGGGAGCGCGAGCAATCGGATCTGCTCCTGGCATAAGGTCAATCTGAAATTCCACCTGGCGATGTGGAGGTAAACCAGGTAGCTCTTCAGGAAACACGTCAGAAAATTCACGAACAACTGGAAGGTCCTCGATCTTCCTTTCTTCAGGTTGTGTATCAGTAACAAGAGCTAGAATAGCAGGGTAGCCCTTTCGTAGACACTTCTGGGCTTTCATGGCTGAGATGATGCTGACCATGGCACCACTACGATGACCTTGAACCAACAAAGATTCCCCACTGGGGAGAGGGATACGCACGATTTTCTCTTTACAGAGAATTTCCGCTTGATGCTTAGACAACCAATCCATGCCAATGACCACATCAAAACTTCCAAGAGTAACGGGGAGTAGGTCAATGTCGAACGCTTGACCCATAAGATCGAGTTTACAACCAATCCATACACTTGATTGACTTCCTCCGTGTAGTTACTCGGCCCCGTTGGACATTGTTCCGCTCTATGTCCAATATCACCACAATCTTCACATACCTCGAATTGAACCGCATTTACTTCCTTTTTCTTCATTCGAGCCATTTCCCGCTCTAAGGTGGAAATCCGATCTTTAGAGTCAAGATCGGGAAGTGACCATGAAATGGGATGCTTCTTAGCTCGATCGGCCGATTCTTTCTCTTTCGAACGTTTACTCATCCGTTCCAAGAATTCCCAATCATCATCTTCATGGTTGCTTAGAAGGGTCCCATTGCTCGTTGATTCAAGTCGGTTCCATGTGTTGTCATCTAAACCCCGTACAAAGCACTTAACCAACTCCCACTTCTCGATTTGATGATGTGGGCATCTTCGCATCATTTCTTTAAATCTTGTAAAGGCTTCATGCAACGGCTCGCCCGATAATTGGCGAAAAGACCTAATTTCATCACGAGCATCATCGGTCTTCGCCATAGAATAGTATTCATCTAGAAAAGCTTGTTGCATTTCTCCCCATGTGCGGATGCTATTGGCCGGGAGTGTAAGGAACCATTGCTTCGCTTTGTCTTTCAATGAGAATTGGAACAAACGAAGTTTAACCTCCTCTAGTGCAAAGTTATGCCCCCCGATAGTGCTGCAAATGGAAGAAAACTCTGTCAAATGTGTGTACGGTTCGTCGTTAGATCTTCCATTAAAATGAGGAAGTATGTTGATGTAATGTGGTTTACAATCAAACATCCTCCTCTCACAAACGATTGGTGAGTCGTTTTCGGTGACAACCGGCCTAAAACGATCATTCACTCCCCGTGGAGGTCGTTGACGACGATGGGGACCGTTAACTTCTTGATCAACCGGTCTTCTATTATCCCGTCTTTCACCTCTTCGATCATCTCTTCGATCCTCTCTTCTATTATCCCTTGGGTTACCAACTCCCACGAAACGAGGAATCCGGTTAGGGTTTGCATTGTTGTTGTTGTTGTTATAAAACCCAACATTCCGGTACCGTTGGTTATTGTTTCGTGGTTGACGGTTGTTCCCATAACCATCATTTCTTCCACCTCCGTAACCGTATTCGTCGTCCCCAACGTAATTGGCATTTTGATAGCCAAATTCCTCATCATCATACCTTCTAGCGTTGTAGACGTTTCCCCTATTCACATAGCCCCAATCTTCATCATCGTTAACCCGATCATCATAGTACCCCCCATCGTCCGAATTTTCCGTATGAATGCTTACATGTTCCGGCGATTGATAACCGGGAACACTATATGGTTCATCATCGGGGATTGCATTCCTCAAGTCATCGATGTTGAAGAATGGGTCTTCATTTGCGGGATTGCCGCGATCACGATTTCCCCGACGGTCGGAATTGATATTCCGGTCATCTAGGTTGATGGGTAAAGAGGTTTGTCGATGAAGGTTTTGTTGTTGGGGTGTTCTTTGATTGTTGTTGGGATTTTGGTTTTGGAAAGGTGGTGTGGGTGGTCCGGTATTGTTGTTATTACCACCCGGTCGCTCTGGAGGTATAGGTTGCATATTTGGAGCGGGATTGAAGTTGCTTCGGTGTTGGAATTGGTTTGGGTTTTGGTTTTGGTTTTGGTTGAAGTTTTGGTTCACCATTGAATCGGTTTCAATGGACGGTGTGTGTTGTGGTGTTTGGTTGGTTTGATTAGAAGCAAGTGTTGCTTCTAACCGGCTTGCTAGGTTTCTTCTTGCGACTCTTTCGATTTCCGGTTCGTAGACTAAAGGTGAAGTCCTCCCGGAGTTTCGCGTATGCATACACTACCTGTAACCTGCACAAGTAACACACCCGCGTAACAAGGAAAAAGAAAAAGTGAAAAAAGAAACTAAACAACTTAAACAGGTAATCACGAAAATTCAAACAATAATCCAAACACAAAGCGCACGCACTCCCCGGCAACGGCGCCAAAATTTGATCGGAGTGTCGCGCTCCGGTCAAAGATAATATTTATAGTCCCAAATTACCCTTAACAAATAGCTAGTGGTAGTAAGGGGTCGAACCATGAAGAGTATGTGGTTTGCGAATGGATTTGATTGAATTATGAAAAGATGTCACACTTATGAAGCTTGCTATGATATGTTTTTGTATTTTTTGTTTAATTGAAAGGTGTGGATTAGAATTACTAAAATGATGGAATGGATTAACTACTAGTGATTAACAAATTGCAAGAATTAAAATTGATTGATTAAACAATGATAAGAAAACAAGGTTCACACCCGGTTCGTTAGTTGCATTCCTAGGGTTTCTACACGTTTTAGGTTTGAATCAATTGCAAAGATGATTAACGGATTTAGTGTCGCGAGGCTTAGGTGCCAAAAGCTATCAACGTTATAACTTATAAATAACGGACCACAATGCACTTTGTTACCAAGAACATGTAAACTCTAACCTAGACAAGGCATAATTGCACATAAACATTTCATAAAGTCAAATTTAATCTTCACTCGACAATTTATGAATTCAATACAAATGCAAGACAATTGTCATAAGCTTCAAAATCAAATAGCAAATTGTTACAAACTCAAACCAAGAACAATGTTTAAACCCTAGACTTACAATAACCTACACCGGGGTGAAACCTCCAAGGAATTAGCCGCTCATGGTGAAAATGGCACGATCAACGGATGACGAAAACTTGAATTGGATCATCTTGGAACTTGTAGAATGGTGAATGATGAAGGTTAGGGTTTAGGATGAGTGATGATGATGAGTGATTGAGTGGATTGATGGAATGATGAACTAGGGTTTCGATTCAAGAAGATGATGTTGCTATCGTTCTTGATTCGGGTCTAGCAAGGATGGTTGGTCGAATGGTAGGTGATAGGTGATGAGTTTTTGGCTCTAAGATAATGTTCAAAACTCAAAAACAAAGTGTAACCCCTGAATAATGGCCAACTACCCTCCTTTGATTCGTTCCAAGACCAAAAACCAAGAAATTTCGCGCAGCAAAATTGGATGGCCGTAGGCTATGGTGCCTCAATTCTTCAGTTTCTGTTTTCTTCAAATCTTAGCTCCGGGTGACTCGTTTCGCGTCCCGGTGGTCCGTAAAGCTCCCAATTAGCTCCTTAAACTTCACAAGACCTGCAAAACACAAATCCTTTTACAAGTAGGCTATTCGGGATTAAAAGTTAAGTAAAAACATGAATTTATACATAAACGAACATCGGTTTTCGACCACGTATCACGTCCCCACACTGGAAGCACCCCTTATGATTTCCCTGATTCTGCTGAGGCTGCTGCCTCTCCTGTTGCTGTGGCTGCTGTTGCTGATGCTGCTGCCTTGGAAGTGAGACCCTGCAGTCTCTAGCCATATGGCCTACCTTGTTGCACCTGTGACAGACTCGGGTGCACGGACCACGATGGTGAAAATTTCACTTGCTGCACTTTGGTAGCTTTCCCGCGTAGGAACCCTGATTCGAATTGTTGCTCTGGTTCTGATTAACAGAGGATGACTGACTAAAACTGTGATTGCTGCCGGTGTCTGGCTTCTTCTGTGATTGAATCGGATTAGACACTTTGTCTACATCATTCCACTTGTGTTTGCTGTCAGTAGCGGGTGTAGTAGCTGTAGCGGTAGTGGCAGTAGTGGAAACACGCGGTGGTAGCGAGCCACGCTCCACCTCCTGATCTGTGATCTTGTGAGCTAAGCGGTTGATCTGAGCTAAGTTGTTGAGATTCGCCGCAGTAACCAAGCCTTTCACCGGTGGGGCTAATCCCTTGATGTACAGTTCGATTCTTCGGTGTGGAGGTCGCGATAAGTTCGGGCACATATTAACTAGTTCATGAGACCGTTTCGTGTATGCCTCGATTTCTGACCCCACCATTTTCAGATCATAATACTCGTTCTCCAGTTTCTGCACTTCATCACGAGGACAGTACTCCTCTCTCATCAGCTCTTTGAAATCCTCCCAAGTAGTGGCATTTTCCATTTCAATGCCCAGCATCTGGACTTGGGCATTCCACCAAGTCAAGGCACCATCCTCGAGTATGACTAAAGCATACTTCACTCTGTCCCCAACAGGACAGTTACACATTGCGAACACCGAATCTGCCTTCTCAAACCAACACAGTAGCCCCACAGCCCCTTCAGTCCCACTGAACGTCTGTGGCTTACAATCCATGAACGTCTTAAACTTGCAAGCAGGCGGATTGTTTTTATTTTGATTCACTTGCTGACCTAATGACGAAAGGACACACAACACACATATAAGATTCCAGTTCACGACACTAGGATAAAGAATATTTGGCACATTTCGTACCAGCTTGGTAGGCTGCCAAAGCCTCAGCCACGCGTGTGTTAATCAAGTTTGTCAGCTCGGCCTGAGTCATCGCAATGTGACCACGCCCATGGCCTCGTCCACTCATGATTGTATATAAGAAAAGGGAAAAGGTTAAGAGTCGAGATAAGGTATGAGTTAAACCTCACGATGACTTCTATAGACTACAAAGTTTACATCAGACAACAGAGCGAAACCCATTTCACACTCGTTAGACCTTACTGGGACTCACATGCACCCCACATTACTATTATGTGTGCACCCATAATAGGAATGAGATTTTCATGTTCATCTCAGCTCCTCCTAACTCATGCTAAAAGGTTCCTCAAATTCTCGCAACAAAACTGAACACCACAAACATAGACCATGAAAATCTAACGGGATATCGCACTGTGACTCTATCAATCACATATCCCAGGTAAATACACATGAATTCAGTCTGAAATGCTAAGTGTGTGCAATTGCAAGCAACATTGTACATAAGTGTACACTAGATATACTATGCAATAAGTAAACAAAAGACGAACCTTGCAATCTGGAGCTGAGTGTCATGGTCGATTTCGAAGCTGTTCAGTTATAGTGTGGTTTTATAAAAACGTTTTACAACCTAGTTCACTATAACAAGTGGCTCTGATACCAAACTGTCACACCCCCAAAATACCACATGCGGTAACCCCGCTAGGCGTGTGACGTACCAGGGTCTAGCCACCAATCACATTGAACTAACCACAAGATATTTAACAAAATTCTCATTCATTAGGTTCAAAACATTCATAAAAACATAGTCCAAGTTAACTGGTTTCAGCGGAAGCAAATAGTAAAACACTGTTCAATTGTTTCTAAAACCAATGTATGTGAAGTCAGTAACAAGTCTTGTAAATCCAAGCAACACGACCCATGACCCCTCCAGCCATCCAGATAGCAAGTTCCTTATCCAAAGCATCTAACGTCCTGCGAGCATGCAACAAGTGTATCAGACAACGCTGGTGAGTTCATAGTTTTACGAAAACGTTAGTTACCAAGTGTTTAGTTCAGTTCATTGATTACAATGTTGATAATACCTCGAATACAAGACGGCTCCTGATTTATTTTGCCCTTTCCCCAATGCTCCTATCAAAGCATTGGGCATGACCGAGTCATTAGTTCACACCCGTCCTCTCAGGTACGGGGTGAGGGTGCCAAACCTAAATAACGCTACCAACTAATACTCCGTTACCTCTCAGGTAACAAACAAGATGGGACTTAAAGGTGATACGATGAGTATATTATCCAACATTCCAGATTTTACCCACAAGACGTATTCCGCTCAGGAATACCCAATTGATTTACCCAAAAACCTATCCCTCTCAGGGATACCCAATGACTGTCCCAACCACCGGGACGCATGCTCAAGAGGAATGAACTCACTTTTGATTTGCTCGGTATGTTATATCACCCGTCCAAGTTGGTCGACCCAAACCCTACCGTGGTTACCAATCAACATTAGTTACATAATCAAACAAGTCACGTATTTGTACACAGTAAGTCACGTATTCGTACACAGTTTGCATCTATCATAAGATCACCGTATATCATATATCAAATACCCAGTTCTATACATGTTCACATCTCATGTGAATATCACATAACAACCTACAGCAGATGTGTGTTTTAACTACACAAGTTAAATCAGGATTCTCATCATTAGTTATTATTATCTTGCAACATTAATATCTTGTAACACAATTATTCGTCATCAAATGCATCATAACAATCTACTGTTCCTCCTATCTACTATCACGGTGAAACATCCCTTGTGACGAAGGATCATCCTTCATCGGGGCAAGGTGCGACGAAGAACCACATGTTTCGTCGAGATAAGGTGTGACGAAGGACCCTGATAGTTCATCAACATCACCCGACGAAGAACCTAGTTCTTCGTCGAACCGAGTCTTTCGTGGGGAGTCCTTCATCGTTGCATACAACAGGTTCATATCTTTCCCTTTGCTCCCGTAACACAGTCAGGGTTTCAGAACGTTACACAATTCAACATACACTTATACGCGTCCAACAACGTAATCGGAATCGTTTATCAACAACATAATCACGAGATCAGAATCTATGTAATACGATAACCCTAATTGCCGTTTATAGTTTAATACTCACATTCAACACTATACAAATCCTAGTTTTTCTCATACCACATTCGAGTCACAATAACAACTGATTTATGCACTCTAAATCATCATCAGATTATGTCTAACAGTTATGGATAATCAAATAACATCAACTATATTTCTAGATTAGACATACAGTTTGTTGCAACCCTAAATGATCATACACACTCGCCACCACACAAAATCATGTATCGAACATCAAACCAATGAATGAAAACAAGACACTAACCTGGAGGTGGGGTAGATTAGTGATGCTTAGGGTTAAAGGGTTTCGAATGAGAGATGGGGAACTGCCGTCGATCACTAGGGTTTGCCAAAAGGTGAGTTCTTGTGAGAAATAGAACCCTTTGTGTGAATATAAACGAATCCGTGGGCCGGGCCCCTTTTTGGGCTTCGAAGGGATAAGGGCCGGCGAAGGACTCTCTCTCTCCGACGAAGAACATAGTTCGTCGGATCAATGATGACGAAGAACATAGTTCGTCGTGAACTATTGATGACGAAGAACAAGCCGACGAAGAACCTTAATCAAGAGGTTACCAAACCTAAATAATTCTTAATTTATTTACTAAACACTCTACATCCCCTAGTTCAACAATTCATCAACTATGCACAAGTTACAACACAAACAATTATGAAAAGACAGTGTGAAACAAGTAACGTGTCGAGGAAAGACCTTGAAAACTCGGGTTGTCACAGATGACCATTCGATCGAATGGTCCTTCGATCGGATGGCATTTGCTAGTTGGTTTCGAACTTTTGTTTCGTGCGTTGAGCGTTGCGATGCGTTACGAGTAAGCGATGCGATAGTATTACACACTAGTTACACAAATAATATAACTACTAATAATCACAAAAATAAACCTTAGATTTCGAGTTCGCGATGAGATTGCGTTGCGATAGAGTTGCGATTGCGTTTTCAGATAATTACATGCACAAGTAACACATAATAGCACACACACGTAAAACAATATCCATAACCTGTAGTTTGAGTTGCGATGCGGTAGCGATGTGATAGCGTTTAGTAGATTAGCGTTTAGTTATCTTTATCGCATTGTTACTTCCACATAATACAACTAACAAGTGTAAATTAAAGTATCGATTATCTAGGTTCAAGAGTGCAAGCAATAATTAATCAAGGAATGACAAATTCCCATTTAGCAATATTTTCTTCATTTGACTTGACTTTGACTTGTACTTTGACTTTGACTTCGAAATTCGGGTTATTACAGTTTACAGGAGGTGACAGTGGTGTTTTACGATGGGATGGTGGTGATAGTGGTGGAGGTGCGGGGGGATGGTGGTGGTGCAGTGGTGTTAATGGTGGTGGTATGGGTCTAGAGAGAGAGAGAGAGAGAAAGGAGAGATACTAAAATGTGCAAGTGTATATAATAATATATAGAGTGAATTGCAAGTTTTGTCCTTTATCTTTAGGCCATTTGCAAGTTTTGTCCTTTATGTTTAAATTTGACGAGTTTTGTCCTTTATGTTTAAAAATCAAGCACGTTTTACCCTTTGGGCCTTAAAAATCAAGCACGTTTTGTCCTTTATGTTTAAAAATCAAGCACGTTTTGTCCTTAAAAATCAAGCACGTTTTGCCCCAAAGGGTAAAACGTGCTTGATTTTCAAACATAAAAGACAAAACTCGTCAAATTTAAACATAAAGGACAAAACTTGCAAAATGGCCTAAAAATAAAGGACAAAACTTGCAATTCACTCTAATATATATATAATTTATTTTTATTAATTTTATTAAAATCTTTATGCATTAGACACTTGTTTCTTATACTCTTGTGCGTATAAGAGTTGTACTTTGTGTGTTAAATGACAAAATTACCCTTATAGTTAACAGACTTGGTGGATGGTGTTAGAAATTTGGACTCAAATGGTTAAGAAAAGTGGCTATAAGGACTCAGGCGTTAAACATTTTAATTTTGTACTTAAATGGTTAAAACCCTTAAAACATAGGGACTCAAAAAGTAATTTACCCTTCAATCTTCACATGCTTATAGCACAACTTAAGTTGAAAGTTAAAGTTATGAACATAATTTAATTGGATTCACGTGAATTGTAAACATTGAAAGCTACAAAATACTAGCAATGACAACAAAGCTGTTATTCACAATAATCACGAGCTAATGCCTCTGGATATTCACTACTAGAAAATAGGGCTTTTGCTACCACACTTTCGGTCGCAAAACGGTGGCAATTGCCCTTTTGCCACCGTTTTGCCACCAAAAATTCGGTAAAAAAAACACACGTAGCAATTGCCCTATTGCCACCTATTTGCTACCGCTTATTTTTTTGCTACAATTTTGCTACCGTTAGTTTGTCACGGTTTTGCTACCGCTTTTTGTCATCGTTTTGCTACCGTTTTTGTTGCTACGGTTTTGCTACCGTTTTCCTCACCACTTTGCCACCGCTTTTTGTCACCACTATTGCTACCGCTTTTTGTTGTCACCATTTTGCTACCGCTTTTGTGATATTTTTTTTGCCCTTTAATACCTATTTTTATGCTACCGTTTATATTATTTGCAAGACTAAAAAAACGTAAATTTATAAAATTTCAAGATCGTAACAAACATCGCATCATCCTCATGATAAACATCCAAATCAAAATATCAAACAATCCCAATTAAAACATCCTAAACCAAACATTAAAGCTAAAAATGTTTATACTTATTTGCGGACCGAAGTTGTTAGCATAGCTTCAATCTTCGTCATCCTAACGAGCATAGCTTCTCTCTTTTTCCATTTGAGCCATCAACCCTCCTATAATTCCATTAAACCTTTCTTTATCTTCTTCATTCTCTTTAACGAGCTCCTTTATAATTTCGTTTAACTTCTCAATCTAAAAAAAAACCAAGGAAACTTAAGAAATTCAATCAAAGATTCATCCACATCAATAAAGATAGATGGCTCTGGCTGAACTTGAACATAGTTGCACCACCAAATTAATCAGAGGGCTACGGCTACGGTCCCTAACCAACCCAAAGATACAGTAGTCGGTCAGTACTTTGGATCACAAAAACCAGCACTAAGATCACCACCCAACAAGCCACTGTTGAGCTAGCATAGAATTCATTTAAACCCACCCAACTGATGAGATAAACTGACCCATTATATATGATCATGAGCTAGAGTAGACTACTTACTGGAACTAAACAACTGACACTAAAAGCACATGCAGAAATAAAGCTACTGGAAGAACCAAAGTAAACAAGTAACCCGAAATGCTGCAAGTGGTTGTCGAGGGTCACAGAATAACTGCTTATTATAAAAATGATAAATAAATATATTAGGTTAAACTGCCGTTTCAAAATTCCAAACCGTTACCACCAAAATCACACCGTATGCGAACACCTGGGTTTAGTCATATGAATAGCCATATAGTCTATACTCCACAGATTATGTGCCAAAATCAATGCCAACAGTAAATAGAAATACAAGGGCAAAAGGAAGACTCTGTTACATACAATGTGAGTGAAGCAAGGATGAGAATATTCTTGTGACAGTAAATAGAAATACAAGGGCAGAGGAAGACTCTGTTATAAATGAAGACTCTGTTACATCAGCTCCTGGAATACTTTAAAAAAGTATGGATTCAACATATTGCTACTGATGCAGTTTTTTACTTGAACAAAATAAATAAATAAATACGCAAACATATTCAAAACATAAGATCCTTATAAAACTGGTTACCTGCTGGTGGAAACTTCTCTGGGCCTCTTGATGAGCTGCACGAACACATGCGCGGTAACCCTGTGGATAATCAAAATTGAGTGCACCACAGTTCATATTATTTAATTAATATTTAATTCTAAAATACAATACCTATGAACTTGACCCCACATTAAGTAGCTTATGCAGATGGCTGACATTGCCTCCCTGAATTAGCCAAGAAGTGTGATAAGGAAGCACCAGCCCAGACCCCAGTCACATCAGGCCCGAGTCAGAAGTGGGTTAACTTGGCCCAGTTGGATCCAATGCAAGACACTTAAAGCCCTACTCAAGTCCAGCCCCACATTTTGTTCCACAACTGCTAATCTAGGTTCCTTCTCTAAACAGATATAGTATGGAGTCCGGGATAAATGAATCAAGAAGGGACTTAAATAGCCAAGTACATCTTAGGATGAAATCAATATCTTTCACCACATTAGATAGGTACATCTATGGCTACCTTGTTGCTCTCTAAGGAAATGTTTGGAATAAGCACGGTTCCATTATCTTTTTCAGGAGAGTCAGTCATCGGGAGAGAGGTGGCAGGCGCGGCAGTAGTCTTTGTTGAACGAGTAGCTGGATAGGCTGGATATTCTAGTCTTTTCGAAACTAACTATGACACTACGTTCCCATAAGACATGGAATTAGACTGTTTACTCGAAGTATGGAATAGTTGTACCTTATTGAGCGAAGTCTGCTCTCGTTTCATCCGGGGGGATATGGGAGTTTCACTCAAGAATGAATCTGTTGTTTTGTCTCATTCTTTCTCTACCTACATTAGCATGGGAATGAGTGACTAATAACGAGTGAACGAGAATGGCTTTGCTTGTGCTTGCCCGCCCTTCCAAGTTTCCTTTTTTTCAGTAGCAGGTTTTGGAGCAGCAGGAAGAGAGAGAAATCCTAAGGTCGCAGCTGCCTTCTTGGATGGGTTTTATCTCTTCACTGAAACACTACGATAGTTCAGCTAAGAGCCCTAGAGACAGACGCGAATGAAAGAGCCTTTGCACCAGGCGCTAACCAGTGATCCACCATTCCTTCATGAAAGGCCTACCCCAGCTGCCATAAAGAAGAGGTTCCTTCTCTAAACAGATATAGTATGGAGTCCGGGATAAATGAATCAAGAAGGGATTTCCTCTCAGACAAATTTTCTACATCGCTTGAAGGTGGTGAACTAGGACCCAAGCTTACGATGCGAGACTTCTTTCAAATTACTTTTGCCATTCGAAGCCTTTATTATATATATTATTACCCGGGTGAGATGAGATGGCATTTGTGCGTGCGTATTAGAGGGTGGGCGTGAGCATGGATGCCCGGGCCTTGCAGCTTCTCTTCTATATGGCCCAGCCCTGAATGACTTAAGGGAAACAGCTGGGGACTCTTTATAAAAGCCCCTTTTTGCCATCTTTGACAGCCTTGAACAGCACTTAAACTTAAGAAATGCGGATATATCCTCTTGGCTTACTTTACCCCGACTAAATAATCAATTTCGTATTGAAGTGTGTACGTGACTGCACATATATAATTGAGACATGCATGAGTAGATACGAGAGAAGGGCGTACCGCTCCAACTGAACTGTGACTAAGATCCTCTGCCGAACCAGCAACAATGTCGGTGAAACAGCTGCTACCTTTAGCTAGGAGCCTCTTTTCCTTCTGCCCAGCTCCCCGTTCGACTTGCATGTGTTAAGCATAATAGCTACTGAAGCAAGAGAGAGCTCAAAGAAAAGGTAAGGCTCTTACATTTCTTACGTAATTTAGGAAGAGCTTCTATTCCATCAACACAAGTTATTCCAGCAACAGCTCTTACTGTACCGTCAACTCCAACTGTCCTTATAGGCGAAAGCCACCTCCTTGACAGATTACGGAGCTACCCAGCTTCTCTTAATGCCAAGTAGTAGAAAAACCGCTTTCCCGAGCTGGCTGGATGATTACTATGGAAGAGTTGGTGAACATTGTTCTGACTCATAGCTCTAAGATGACAATGACTCCCAGTCTCTGGTCAATCCATGCTGATGCTAGAATAGCTTTTCCCCCCGCCCATACCTGGGAAGAGAAAGTACAACCTCTGCTGCATCCTATCCTCTACTAAAGTAGAATTCTTTTGTTCTAGAATCACAGGCATTGGCTAATGATACCACAGAATTTCTGGTTATGTCATACTCAATTCTATCTACTCTTACAGACCATCCCTTGGAGCATACTAAGAAGAAGCCCACGTAGCGGTAGCAGCAACGACATCTTCCTTCTTCCTTCTGGGCTTACTAGCTCAACATAGGCAACGGGTACCAATGCTAGGTTAGAATCCGATACTAAACTCTTAAAGGGAATCATGGTGGCATACGAATAACCTTATCTTGATACCATAGCAAGTGTAAAGACCAATCCCATCATGGCATGATAGGGCCATAAACTAGAGACGATTAGATAGCACCATAAGACATCCTTAGTGAATACTAGCGCCATCCTCAGCCACTGAAGTCAGTCGGAGATATAGATTCGATATAAGCCCCATAGGGATCATAATCGTGATATCCTCCGTCCAGCCCTTAGACTCGTTCCGTTTAACGACTGAACTTGTTGGTCCTAATTTGTCTTTAAACCCATTACCCTAACCAAGCCTTCTCTCCGACATTAGTAGGGAATGACGATCGCACCCTCGTTCAGCTATCTATTAAGGCGTTCCCATCTGCATGCCTAACCGCTAAGGCCCATCCTAATACAGTCCTTCTAGATGTATGTATCTTTCTCATTCCCCGCTGTCCTTGCTTGGCTAGCGTGCTACTGGCCCGCCTACTGAACTCCTACTGTCCTGCTACCAAGAATTCTCTCTTTACTCGCCTAAGGGTGCACTAAGAAAGATTGCTACAACGACAAAAGGAAAGAAAATATACACCCATAAATCGTAGACCCCTCGCCTACCTGCACTGACTTTCCTTGCCTTACGAAAAGCATTTCAAAAGTTTCTGTTTTGACTGGTAGTAGTACAAACCTATCTATTGATTAAGGTAAGGTTCACATCGCTATCTAAGCGCAGACGTGACTAAGCGTCTAGGTGTTCGAAGCATGATTCATCAATTGGTAAAGGGAGTAGTTCATCGGAAACCATTCCTCTCAGGAAAGCGAAGCTAACCGCTTTTAGGCTGCTTTCGAAACATTCTTCATCGACAGGGAGCAAGCTCAGTCATTACAACTTGGGCAAAGCCGATTGCTTTCTTCCGGAGAATCTATGGCAACGTGAGAAGCTAAGTTTCTAATTTGATCACAAAAAATAGGTAGCTCAAAGCGCCAACCCTTCCTCTTAGACACTACTACTGATCAGCATGACTTTCTTTCTTGAGTAAGGTAAAGGGGTACGGAAACGTCCTCTTATCACAGCTTGAACGGGATTCATTGTTGGGAAGAAGACGAAGTCGATTCAATCCAACTCCAACCGACCGGCTGGAGAGATATTTAGTCATGAAATAAATAAGAAAGAGATTATTCCCTAAGAGCTTGTCCAGTACCTTTTGTTTAGAGTCTTTCTACTTTCTGTCAGCTATAACCAAGTTGCTATTTCGGGGTTAAGGAAATGAATTGTAAGTCGCGTAATCCCCCTTCCTCCCTTGCAGTAAAAACTCTCCTCTAATAGCAGAAAGCTTCCATGCCCTATTCTCTATTTGAATCTCAAATCCGGAATCACCTATAGCTTCTATATACTATCACACCGAAATTCAAAGAACAAAGACATGTTTGGATACCTAATGCTTTCTTTTATGAAACCTATTACTATTTAAGATTCGGTTTTTTTTGTTGGAAATTTTGGAACCAAGATGAGAAACCAAGCAAATCAAGTTGGATATGTGTATGCGTGTGTGTATATATAGAGCACTTCTTGGTATTCGACCTCCATTGATGGTTCTTTAGGAATGCAGGATTTATTTGGATTCAATGAGAAATCCCATCTTAATGGATACACTAGATTTCACCAAAAACGGCGCTTTCGTTGAAGCCCCATGTCAAGCTCAACAGTGGCGGACATAGAGTGTTAATAGGGGTAGCACTCGCTACCCCTCAACCCCGTCTCCGTAGTGTAAAAATACCCCTTAACTCCATTTCCGTAGTGTAAAAATACCCACTACAAGAACGGGCTACTTTTAGCGGCGACAGTCGTCGCCGGTATTGCCCCATTTTGTCGCCGGTATTGACCTTTACCGGCGACACCTGGTCGCTAATATGTGGCCGGTATTGATGGGCCGGTATTGGCCACCTGTCGTCGCTAAAAGTGGTCGTCGTCGGTATTGATCTTTACCCTTTAGCGGCTACAATTGTCGTCGCTAAAGTGACGCCGGTATTACTATTGGTCACTAAAGGTTCTTTATCAATAGCGGCGACACGTCGTCGCCGCTAAAAGCCTTTTTTTTTTAAATGCAGCTGCTGTATTTACAGCACCCAGCCATTTTTTCGGCCGAAAAAACTGAACCTGCCTATTTCAAACAACACAAACATACGCCACGAGCATATACTAAAGGTAATATAATTAAAAACTACGTTTAAGTCGTACATTAGAATCCTACAACGTTTAATTAAATCTAAATCATACATTAAAAACAAGTCACTCTTCTTCGGATTGGTTATCGAATAAGTCGTCCGAATCGTAGTCTTTTGACTTTCCTTTTCCTTTCCCTTGTGAAGCAAGATAGTTGTTTAGTTGGTTCAAAAATGACGGAGTTTGAAACAAGCTGTTAACAAAATCCTACAATAATAGATATCAAAACGTATATTAGCATATTAATTAACGCTACCAACATATACTTAACAAGGAAACATGCATTCGTTTGTCATTTTATAAATTGCGTAGTTTACCTCGGAAAAGGGTTGCGTCTGAGCTTGCGAAGACGACATGTTCGAGGACGTGTTCGAGGACGTGTTGGAAGAAGGTTTAGGCCCCATCCCGCGGTACCATCCTCGCCGCTCTCCCAACGCTTCTTGATACGGGGTAATTGGAGGACCATCGCCGCTCCATTGATCTGTGGCCTGTTGTAGGTTCCGCTGTATTTTACGAAGATGATTAAATATATATGTGTATATGTATATGTATATATATATATATATATATATTTGTTATAGAAAATAATACTTAAAAGAAATACTTACGTAATTTTGTTCAGCAACCGGATCAACCCAATTCCCTTGATTGTCCGTGTGGGTTTTAGCATACGTAGGTACCCAATCCAAATCCTGTTTAACATTAAACTTAGATTAGACATTAAATAAACAAAAGCTTACACACACCCACACATACATAAAACATTACATTTTTATAGGCGGTGCTACCGTACGACGCTGTCCCCCCACGGTATGGGAATTGTTGTTTGTCGCGTACTTTTTTGTTGGCCTTGCTTTTTTTAATATAATCTTCTTGCCGGAAACCTTCGATGGTTCTCAACCAGTTTTCATAAGGCATATCCGCGGGATGGTGTGCCCTTGCGCTCTCAAGATCATCGTATCCTCCCTGGCTATCAAATATTTGTCTAGCTTGATACTTGCGGTCATTGTACCGCTTCATAAGCACACTCCTAATACCACCCTCCAAGTTTTTCGCCTCATAATCACGTTCCACTTCATAAAAATTGAAGTTTTCCTACAAATTAAATAAAAAAGTTAAAATATCATATATAAATTAGATTTGCATGTGCTATAAAATTTTATGCATATAACTTATTTACCCGTAAGTGGTTCATGACGGCATCCTTGTAATGTTGTTCAACTTTATCCCATCCAATCTTATCAAACGGGATGGTCCGCCACATATACATGCCGGCCTCCCTTGAAAACACGTCTCTTGATTTACCAACAGGGGTAAACGTGACTTGTCTGTCAAAGGTAAGCGATACAGGCCCCCCCTGCTCGTACCATACGCCTTAGTTTCTCGTTTTTAGCTTTTCCCCTAACCTTCTTTGGGGGAACCGCTGCAATTAAAACAAAAATAATTAGTAACAACATTTATAATATATAAAATATTAGGACTATAAAATAATTTAGTAAAAGACTTACCGTCTGTCTCGTGTGTGCCACGGAATCCACCGGGAGGAAGCGGTGGATCACCAGCGCCGTCACCCCCATGTCCCCAGGGGGCCACATCCGCCATCAAATATGCGAATATCAGCAATACCGAAAACATTTTTCCTATAAAGTTACAAATGTTTTCAAACCTAAACACAAACATACTAATTATCAAACTTAAACTTTTTTTTTCAAACCTACACATAAACATACTTACTTACAAACACACATTTTGATCAAAACCACAAAATTTATACATACTTACATACACATTTGCATACTTTATTATACAAACATACAACATACACATTTTTCACCAATTGCAAACATTTACTTTCACCAATTGTTCATCATTTACATACACCTACATACTAACATACACCTACATACATACATTCATAGACTTACATACACATATACATGCTTACATACACAAATACGTAGATTTTCATTTACACATTTTCACCAAATACACCTACATTATACATTTGACATACTAACATACACCAACATACATACATTCATAGACTTACATACACACATACATGCTTACATACACCTACATATACAAATACATAGATTTCCATATACACATTTTCACCAAATACATCTACATTATACATTTGACATACAAACATACATCCTTAAATATAAATGTTTTAAAACCTAAACACAAATATACAAATTATCAAACTTTAACATTTTTTTCAAACCTACACATTTGCATCCTTACACACACATTTGCATACTTTATACAAACATACATACTAACATACACATTTTTCACCAACATACTAACATACAACAATTATACAAACATACTAACAATTTACAATTTACATACTAACATTATACAATTTACATACTAACAATTTACATACTAACAATTTACATACTAACAATTATACAAACATACATACATTCATTCATACACTTACATACCCACATACAACTTAAACTAAAAATTATACAATTTACATACTAACAATTATACAAACATACATACTAACATACACAATTTACATACCTAAACTAAAAATTATACAATTTCTAAACTTTAAAAAAAAAACTAACCATTATACAATTTACATACACATTTTTCAAATACACCTACATTATACAATTTACATACTAACAATTATACAAACATACATACATTCATTCATACACTTACATACCCACAATTATACTATTTACATACTAAAAATTATACAATTTCTAAACTTAAAAAAAAAAAAAAAAACTAACCGGTTTTTCAGGTGGTGACCGTAGAAGTGAAGGTGGCGACCGGAGAAGAGATGGTGGTGATCCGAATTTTCTTCCACAAACACAAAAATACACAAAAAAGAGCAAAAATTAAAGCCTATAACATGTATGTAACAAATGTAGAGAAGAAATGTAACACAAAACAAGTTAACATACACCTACATACATACATTCATAGACATGCATACACATATACATGCTTACATACACCTACATACACAAATACATAGATTTTCATATACACATTTTCCCCAAATACACCTACATTATACATTTGACATACTAACATACACCTACATACATACATTCATAGACATGCATACCTACATACATGCTTAAAAACACCAACATACACAAATACATACACCTACACCTACATATACTCATTTTCATCAATTACACCTACATTATACATTTTCACAAACATTTACATACAAATATACATCCTTACATACACCTACATACACATACATACACCTACATACACAAATACATACACCAACATATACTCATTTTCACAAAATACACATACATTATACATTTTCACCAATTACACCTACACCGACATATACTCATTTTCACCAATTACACCTACATTATAGATTTTCACAAACATTTACATACAAATATACATCCTTACATACACCTACATACACATACATACACCTACATACACAAATACATACACCTACATATACTCATTTTCACCAAATACACCTACATTATACATTTTCACAAACTAAACAAACATACATTCTTACATATACATTTACATAACAAACATACATTCTTACATTATACAATTTCTAAACTTTGAAAAAATTCATATAAAACTAACCGTAATTTGAAGCTTTCAAGTAGATGTAGACCGCGGAGACGAGGTGGTGACCGGAGACGTGATGGTGGTGACCGGAGAGGTGATGGTGGTGAGCCGATTTCTCTAGCATAAACACAAAAACACACAAAAATCATAGACTATAACATGTATATAACAAAATAGAGAAGAAATTTAACAACATACAAACTTAAACTAACCGATTTGGGTTAAAATCGCCGCTGCTCAAAGAAGAAATGGGGGAAAGTGAAGAAAGAGGGAAAAATGCGCGCCTGGTAGACTTTATGTCGTAAGGGCATTACCGGCGACACCTTGTCGCCGGTATTAATTATGTGTCGCCGGTATTGGTCTCGATCAGGATAAGATATCAGTGGTTGGGGTTTAATGTGGGTCCACAGATCTTTAGCGGAGTTACGTTGTCGCCGCTAATACCCTAAATGTGTCGCCGCTATTAGCTATTAAGTCCCCAACCGTTGGATCATGGTAAGGATCAACGGCTGGGGATTGATGTTAGGTGGTGGCACGCGGATCGACCAATAGCGACGACACTGAGCCCGTCGCCGGTATTGCCGTCGCCGCTAAAAGTACTACTTTCTTGTAGTGACCCCTCAACTCCGTTTATGTTATATAAAGGATACCCCTGATCCTAAAAAAAAAATAGGATACCCCTAACTTTTTGGGATAGTTCCGCCACTGAAGCTCAAGGTGACCAATATTATCATTACCAGTAGGTGAAGGCGAAAGACCATCATTATATGGCGAACAGATAATGTTCTCCGTCACATTTTCTAGCAACCCAATTAACCCAAAACCACTAGTAGAAGCACATGTAGACTGCCCAATGCCTTGATTTTTTGCCTAGTGCATGTCTTGCTGTTATGACCCATTTCCTTACACTTATCACATGTAACAATCACTTTTCTCTTTGGTAATTTCCCACCTTTTGTCACATCTTCTAACTCAATAGCAGACATCTTTCTAACAAATATTACACGATCGCGTGAGGGAGGAAAAAGAGTTGGTACATAACATATGCAAGTTAGGGATTAAATAAACCATTTTTCCATCATGTTCTAGGCATGTGATTAAGTAAACTAAGAAAACTAACTGGGTTTGCGGTAAAGAACATGCACTGTAACAAAATATAAACGTAAAGGGCATGCATTGAAACTTTCAAACATAAAGGACGTGCAATGCAATTTAATGTAAACGTAAAGGACGTGCACTGCAATTTTGTCAAGTTTTAAACTCAATGACATCAAACGAGTTGAAGTCGTTTTAATTTTCTCTCGTGTTTGAAGTAAGCTTTACTCACTTTTACAAGCGTGATCACTATAGGTATGCGTCTAACCATAAGACGTTTACTCATCTATCATGTCAAACACACGTACACGAATACAAATCGCGTTTTTACAGTTGACTTACACAACCTTGTTTAACCTAAACTTTTTGGGGAGGTCATTGAGTCATTCCCACCTTGTTTAAATGAATAATTGTGTAGTACACAACTAATTTCTGAAAACCGGTTAAATCGCGATCTATAGGTTTCACCGGTTCTATTTCGAGATAGTGAAAGTGACTCAAATGAACCGATCAGAACAAGGGAAAGTGGTGGAAACCTATACAAATTATGCCGACAACCCTATCATGTTCCAAAACCATTTTGAAACTAATTATGATTAGCTACAATTTTATACTATTGAAACTAAAAAAAAAAATTATGATTAGCTACCATTTTATGCTAAAGTTTTCTGTTTTAAAAAATATCTATTGCATAAATATACCCAAAACTCATGTGGGCTGGCAGCACGTGATAAATGTGAAATCCAAGTAGTTATCACCGTTATTTAATATATATATATATATATCCTTGATTTATTTTGATATTTTGCACCAACCCCCATATATTACAACTATTTATATTTATATATATTATATAATAGTAATAGTAATAGTAATGTGTTAAATTCAACTTGGCCTTCCTTCATAAATAGTCAAATTTGATCCAATCCATATCATCCACATTGCTTTCTTTCCTCACCACTTTCAGAAACCAAAATGTTTAGGAATATATTTTCCACTATTATATATGTTTTAGTTTTTGTTATATCTCAAGAACAAGCCAATGGTGCATTACATGGAAGTACAAAAAAGATGGTTGATGAAGCGAACAAAAAAGGCCCTTATTTAGGGTTGGTTATTCCTAACATGTTTGAAATGAACCCTCTACTCAACAATCCTCATTACAAGTCCACCAAGCTCGTTATCGACTATGCCGGTACGCATATATCGAGTATTTATTCATAAAACTTGCTTATAAAAGGGTCGAAAAAGGCTCATTCAATAATGTATGTGTCGAATTGTGATTGGTTTGAACTTTGAAGGAAGGAGGTTTCGGTTTGGAAATATCTACAATAAGCTTGTGATTTTGGTGATGAGCGGAATGGGAATGGTATGTTTTCGCGTGTTTCATAAGGGTTGGTGATCGTATTCTATGACTCATGAATGCATTGTTGTATACGACAGGTGAACGCGGCGGTAGCTACACAACTTTTGTTGAGTTTGTTTGAGATAAAGGGTGTGATACATTATGGAATAGCAGGGAATGCAAACCCAAACCTAAATATTGGAGATGTGACCATTGCTCAATATTGGTCTCATTCTGCTCTATGGAATTGGCAGGTACACAACATGAATTAATGACTTGTATGATGTAAATATATATATGGTAAGATATATATTGATATTGTACAAACTTTTAATGCTTGAATGTTGTAGAGGTATGGAGATGGGCCTGAAGATCCATTGCCATTTGAAGGGGAAGGTGGATTTACAAGGGAAATTGGGTACTTGAAATTTGGATCATATTCATCGAATGGTGATGATAACATGTTGAATAATGTGTGGTATCAAGCAGAAGAAGTTTATCCTGTTGATGCTACTCCTGAGCAAACTCAACAAGCATTTTGGATCCCTGTTGACTCCAATTATTTATCTATCTCTAAAGCTCTTGAGGTTCTCTCTCTCTCTCTCTATATATATATATATGGGAGGTTCATTTGAGAAGAAAATTAAATTGAGAAGAAAAAGAACAAATGGCACAATTGTAAAACATTAAATAGTTTTTCTTTCATCGCATTTATTAGTTTTTTGACTAATTAATTAGTCATAAAGACTACCATCCTCCACACTAAAATTTTTGCCTAGATACATCAAAATTTATCCTACACGTTTTTGAAATTTATCCTACAAAACTCGTAAATCATCCTACACACCTCATAATTTATCCTACACTTTAAATTAATTTTTTTCTTCTTTGAAAAAATATATTTTTTTTGAAAATAAGTTACAAATTTAATTTAGTTAGCTATTAAAAATGAAGACTAACAATTAATGATCTATCTAATTTTACCAATATACCCTTACATCCATATTAAATACAAAAATTAAATGAAGTAAAATGAAGCATTCTTATTGGTTGAAGTTTGTTTTTTTTATTCTTACAAAAAATTTCTTCTCATTTGAACCCTCCACTGTATATATATAATTATTCTAGATGGGCTATTATAATTATAATTATAATTATAAATATAATAATATATCAACATCAATGACTCACTGAAAATACTCATAACCAATATTAATTGCATGGTGGGGTTCCTTGTTTGTGATATTTTTGTTTTCTTTCTATATATACTTATTGTAAATGAGCGCAAATAAGTTGAACCGTTTGTAAGCTACTCAAGTTCGATCAAGCAGAAACTTGAATTAAGCAGCGCTCAAATGGGTCGAGTCCCGCCTTCTTTACCAAGTTTGATTAGGTACACGAAACGGAACTAACATGTTATATATACAAATATAATATATTATAAATACAAAATTATACATCTAAATAATAAGTGAGTTAAACACGAATTTACTCAATAAAAAATAATGAGAAGACTTTTTATCTCTGTATACAAAGCTTGAAACATTGTAGACTCGAGGTCTCATAAAACTAATTAATTTTTTTTAACGGTTAATTTTTTTAATCCTTGTCGTCTGTGGGACTTGAACCCAAGACCTTCTCCTTCCCAACCTAAACCTAGGTGTTTTAAAGGCTTTGCCTTTGCCAATGGACCACCACCCCATTGGTCATAAAACTAATTAATGTATATTATACTATGCATATAACTCGAATTTATAGTATTATGTATATGCGTAATATTTAAAGAACAAGCGTGTCGAACTCAAAGTTATAAACTTAATCATGTGAAGACTCGAGCTTAATCAATCCTTGATATCTTTTAAGTTAACTAAACGACTGAGCTCGAGTTTAATCAAACTTGGACTTGACTTCTCTACTACGTTACCTCTCTTTTCTGATCAAGGCAACCTTTATATTACCGTTTCATCCTAAAAGCATTCGATCTAATCACTTACGTTTGAACTTATGTTCCTGACAGAAACTAAAACTAGAGGATTGCATCAACGCCACCACATGTTTGTCAGAGCCACCGAAGGTCACCACCGTGCAAAGGGGGACGAGTGCCAACATTTATCTAGATAATGCGGCCTATCGAAGCTTTTTATACAACAAATTTAACATTAGCCCCGTTGAAATGGAAAGCGCGGGTGTGGCTCTCATTTGCTATCAACAAAAGGTGCCATTCATAACTTTTAGGGCGCTTTCCGATCTTGCTGGTGGCGGCTCAGCTACTTCCAACGAGGCTGATACATTTTCCAGCCTCAGTGCAAACAACTCTGTGATAGTCACGGTAGAGTTTATTAAATTGTTGGATGGTTACAATAGAAAAATGTTAAATTATGTCTAGTTAAAGTACGATGTTTAAAGACTTTAATGAAAAGGAGAACTATAAGAGAATTATTGTACCTATTTGTCTTCAAATAATGTATACGCTTAGGCTATGGGGTGTGGATGGGGCTCCATGGGGCTTTATAGGTGCCACGTAGGTTCCACGTGTACCATGGAGCCCCCCTTTAATTTGGAGGGTGTGGATGGAGCCCCAATTAAACAAAATTAAAAAAAAAATAAAAAAATTTCATTGGTTGAAAACAAGTGGGTACCACCTTCTAGCTCGTTGCCGCTCGCCATAGCGGTGGCGGGGCTTCAATGGCGCCCCGGCTATGGCGCCGGCGGTGTGGTCAAAGTAGAGGGAGGGCGCTATAGGTGCTTATGTGGCCATGGGGTGGCGCCTCACACCCTCCAGCCTTAGTTATCTATCTAAGGATAAGGATAATGCTAGGGAGAAAACCCTCTATTTTGAGAAAACCCTAGAAAACCCAACCTCCCGACTTTTTTTTTTTTAAATAACACATGTAATATACATGTTTTAAGAGTTTTGAGCCAAAAAAATAAAAAAAAAAAACGCCGAGTGGATGTTTTTTAAAAAAATAAACAAGTTTCAGCAACTTTCATCACTAACATGTGTTAGACAAAAAGTGCTGAAACTTGTTTATTTTTTTTTAAAAGGAAAATTGGTATTTAATAAACCAACCTTTAACCAGTTGGTAAATAATAATCCAACCTACAGAATTGGTATATAATAATCCTACCTATCAACATGTTGGTACTCAATGAACTTCTGTTAATTTTTTTAACTGAAGTTAGTTTTTAAGTTTTATTTATTACACAAACAGTCACTGTAGTTATAAGTTAGTAGTTTTAAGTTTTATTTATTACACAAACAGTCCCTGTAGTTATAAAAAAATCATAAAAATCCTAAAAAACCAAAAAAATTCTAAAAAATCATAAAAATTGTAAAAAAATCTTAAAAAATCAAAAAAATTATAAAAAATAAAAAAAAATCATAAAAATTCTAAAAAATCAAAAAAAATTCTGCGGGAGGTTGGGATTCGATGCCCATCTATATTTCCGTGGGTACATTTTCTTTATGGGCAAACCGCTAGGCTTTATGTGGGTAATGACTGTATTGGGTCGTCCACGGGGGTCCAGCAGGGGGATCCTTTGGGGCCTCTATTGTTCGCCCTTGTCTTGCACCCCCTCACACAACGTATACGAGACAGTTGCACCCTCCCCTTCCACGCGTGGTATTTGGATGATGGTACTATTATGGGAAAAACATCTGAGGTAGCAAAGGCTCTGGCTATCATTCAATCTGAGGGGCCACCTTTGGGGCTTCGGCTTAATATAAAAAAAACAGAGGTATATTGGCCGTCTTGCAATGGAGAAAAATTGGAGGCTAGTTTATTCCCGAAGGAGATTGGAAGACCAACGGGGGGCGTGAGACTCCTTGGGGGAGCTGTGAGCCGGGACCCCAGTTTCATTAGTGCTTTGGCTGCGCGGCGAGCTTCCCGGGCAGTGGACCTTATGAGTAGCCTTTCGCAACTCCGAGACCCGCAAAGTGAGCTTCTCCTGCTGCGCTCTTGCATGGGTGTCGCTAAGCTCCTTTTTGGTCTGCGAACTTGTCAACCTGTGTTTGTAAAGGAGGCGGTATCCTTATTCGATAAAGGGCTACGGGGGGCTATAGAGGACATTGTGGTGTGTGGGGGTCCGTTTTTTGGGGATTTTCAGTGGCGGGTTGCTTCTTTGCCCTGTAAGATGGGGGGGCTGGGGCTTCTATCGGCCATGGATGTCTCCATTTACGGTTTTGTTGCCTCGCGAGCTCAATCGTGGGGGCTGCAAGATCACATCTTGCGCGAGAGTGGGGTTGTTGGAATGGATGGGGAGTATGACATGGCTCTGGGGGAGTTGCATAGACACCTCCCGGATTTGGATATTGGCGGTTTCGCTAACAGGGACACCGCCCCACCGAAGACCCAGAAGACTTTGGCGAGTGCTCTGTTTTGTCGTATCGCTCAGAATATTGGATCAGATTTCTGTACGACCCCTCGTCAGAACGCCGTCCTAGAATGCTTGCGGGGCCCCCACGCCCAAGATTTTCTATCGGTCATCCCCATCGAGGGCTTAGGCCAAAAGATGTCAGCCGTTGAATACCGTGCTATCTTAAAATATCGGCTCATGATTCCTATGTTCCCTGATGATGAGCAATGCCCGATTTGCCGGAAAGCTTGCTTAGACCAATTTGGGGAGCATGCTCTGCACTGTAAAGAACTGCCAGGTTTTAAGTATAGGCACGACTGGGTGCGGGATGTCTTGGCGGACATCCTCAAACGGGCGGGGATCTCGGTGAAGAAAGAAGCCCCCGTAAACTTTTTGACAGATCCGAGGGAAGGAAGATCCACATTGCGCCCCGCGGACGTTTTAGTTTTCGGGTGGGATGCAGGTAAACACGCTTGTGTTGATCTTACCGGGGTTTCCCCCCTTGTAGGCTTTCGGGATACAGGTTTTGTCCCTAGTCAGGCGATTGCAAGGGCGGCAGCGAAGAAAATGGACAAACATGCAAAAGCCTGCGAGGATAATCAACATTCCTTTATCCCTTTTGCCTTTGATACCTTTGGCTCGCTAGCCCCAGAAGCCATCAGATTTCTTGAACGGGTCCAACGGGTTGTTCACAGCAACATTTCGTCTCCTAGAGATCGGGGTTTCGTTTTTACTAGGTTAGGTTTCGCTATTCAAAAGGGGGTAGCGGCGCAGCTTGTTGCCCGCTTACCGGCTATCTTTGTGTAATTTGTTTGGCCTTATATATAAAAGTTTATACAAAAAAAAAAAAAAAAAAAAAAAAATTCTAAAAAAATCATAAAACTCTAAAAAATAAAAAAAATCTAAAAAATCATAAGAATTCTAAAAAATCAAAAAAATCTTAAAAAATCAAAAAAATCTTAAAAAATCAAAAAAATTATAGAAAATAAAAAAAATCATAAAAATTCTAAAAAATCAAAAAAACCGATTTATAAAATTAACGTGTTTCGCTTTACGAAAATTTTACGAAAAACGGGCAGAGTTTTCTCTGTTTTTGGACGACCCCGACAACACAAGTTGTCGATATAATATTCAAAACGCAACAATCAATGAAGCATTAAATATCTATACGATTTATATACGATTTATACAAAACTAAAATGAAACTTAAACAAACAAACCCAAATCAGATTCTGATTTTTGAAATAAACTGAAGTTTTAAACGAATAATGTTCCAACTCTTACCGGAACCGAGACGACTACGTGACTAAACTGACCCGACTAGGACCTGGATTCGAACCAAGCCTGACTAGACCCGAAACCAAGTAAACCCAAATCAAATTTGTAACAAACCCAAATCCGTCCTCCAGCCATCCCCTCCCTAATCCCACCAACAGTCAACCCATCTAAACCCACCATCACCACCAAACCCGGTTCACCCTTTCCTTCAGCAGCCAAATCCCACCGGAAACAACCCATCAACGAGTAACAGATGTCGATTGAACATCAGATTTACCTTCAAACTAAAGAATAACGACTCAATCTCGATTTAACATCAGATTTCTTTATAGTTTACCTTCAAAATCCGTCGACGCCCCTTTATCAGATTTCTTGATTGAACATCATATTTCTCGATTGAACTCGCAGTGGTGAGGGTTTGGTTGTGAGTGAGAGAGATAGATAGAAAGAGAGGAGGGGGTAGAGAGAGAGAGAGAGTGTGTGGTGGTGGTGGGTGGTTGATGGTGGTGGTGAGTGTTAGAGAGAGAGAGGGGGAGATAACTGAAGGATGGAGAGTACTGGAGCAGGTTTTAATCTTTTTTTTTTAAGTTTTTTTTTTATTTTTTAAGATTTTTTTTATTTTTTAGAATTTTTATGATTTTTTAGAATTTTTTTTGATTTTTTAGAGTTTTATGATTTTTTAGAATTTTTTGATTTTTTAGAATTTTATTGATTTTTTAGAATTTTTTTTAAGATTTTTTTGATTTTTTTTTATTTTTTATGATTTTTTAGAATTTTTTTTGATTTTTTAGGATTTTTTTATAACTACAGGAACTGTTTGTGTAATAAATAAAACTTAAAACTAGTAACTTATAACTACAGGGACTGTTTGTGTAATAAATAAAACTTAAAAACTAACTTCAGTTAAAAAAAATTAACAGAAGTTCATTGAGTACCAACATGTTGATAGGTAGGATTATTATATACCAATTCTGTAGGTTTGATTATTATTTATCAACTGGTTAAAGGTTGGTTTATTAAATACCAATTTTCCTAAAACCACTCGGCGCTTTTTTGATTTTTTGGCTCAAAACTCTTAAAAACATGTATATTACATGTGTTATTTTTTTCAAAAAAAAAAAAAAGTCGGGAGGTTGGGTTTTCTAGAGTTTTCTCAAATTTTTAGGGTTTTCTATCTAACCCTCCCCATCTATCTAATATCTATACTTTCTATAAAAGGAGAAATACCAATGACATAAGAAAAGCTAATGTGTCAGCAGGAGAGGCTGCCCAACAAGGTTTTTCTTATGTCATTATCGCATCATAAAGCCTAATATATAAATCACTTTAAAATACATTTAATTTAATTTCAAACCACTGCCTTGTGTATTCAAATGTTAAAGGTCTGGCCCACATTCCAAAGGGCAAACCACTGCCCGTCTACAAGAAAGTAGCAGAAGATGTTTTGAAATTGCGGGTAATTTGAAATTCAAAATGCATTGGGATATGTAATTTTCAATTAATGCATGTCACTCACTCACTTGTGTCAATCGTCTTCTTATATAAACGTGTTCTCTACTTTTGTATTTTCAAACTACATTTCTAATGTATCTCTCCCTTAAATCTCTTCTTCTCAATACTCGGCATTTGTTCATAAAGGATAAGAGAAAACCGAAGCTCTCTCTGACCCACTTTCAGAAAAATTTTTGGGGATATGTGGTTTGCCTTGATCATGGTATGTGTTTTTGATTTTTACTAAAGTTTTGTTATCTGAGTTATGACTAAATGATGATTGTGAATGATCTGCTGCAGATGATGATGCTGATTGTTCTACGGTTGTTTCCAGTATCATTGTTCCAACATCGTTTAAAGTATGTGTTTTTTGCTACTCCAATTTTGAAATTTTGAGTTTTTAATTTTGAAGTGATATACTCTAATTCTCGCTTTATATTTCAGTCTAATCACAGTTGTTTGAAATTCATACAATCTGCTGCGGGTTATTATAGGTTTGTATTAAAAGAAGCATAAAGTTAAATTAAACACAAAGAAAGATTTTTAAATGTACATTTAAAATAATTTTTGCTTATGACTAAATGATGATTATATATGACTTTGGGCAGATGATGATGTAGAAGCCGCAGTAGTTCATACTAAACGCAAGAAAGGATCTGCTACTGCTGTAAGATAAGATTTTATCTTACTAGAGTAATGGTCTTTCCTGCCTTTTTTGTATTAAAAGAAGCATAAAGTTTGGTTTAAAGCAGCTCTTTATGAACAAAGTTAAGGATTAAGTATATGAGGACATGGCTACTCTTCAACAGCTGAAGTAGTGTTTTCATGTACTGCATCTTGGTCTGTTCATGAGAGATCAGGTTTCTAGAAACCTGATGTTGATGCATTGAGTACTTCCGTGGAGTTCATGGCGATTGTCAAATATATACATTGATGGAGTTTAAAGCTAAAAGCACTAAATTTTAAGCTAAAAGCACTAAATTTTTGCTGTTAGGTTCGTAAATTTCTTGGTGTTGTTGTTAGATTTTAAAGTTTCGTTGTAATTTTAAGCTGAATAAGTATTATTATTATGTAATTTTTAATATCCTCTGATTATTGCAGATCGGTACTTTTGATGTCGAAGTGAAAATGTCTCTGAGTTTAATTAGATTATGTTGATCTTGTATCAATTTCTGTTAGTGTATAGATCTGCCAAAGTTACAATTTGCCAAAAGAGAACATCTGCTCTAAATCATCATCTACTGATCTAACGGCTGTTTGACTTGCTACTGTTGCCAACATCTGTTGTTGCCTAATAGAGCTTTTCAAAGAATTTTCTCCTCTCAATTGCCAACATCTGTTGTTGCCAACATCTGTTTGACTTGCTACTGTTGCGAAGAGTAGAGGCTTTAACAGATGTTCGCAATATCTTTGTATTCCAAATGAATAGATTTTTTATCTGAGTTATGACTAAATGATGATTGCTGATGTGTCAATGTTTTTATCTGAGTTAAAATACATTTAATTTCAAACTACTGCTCTATATTTAAATGTCAAAGGTCTGGCCCACATTCAAGAGTGCAAACTACTGCCCATAGCCAAGAAAGTATAACTTAACAGATGTTTCATTTGGCAAACATATACCATAGCAGTGGTTTTGAAATTGCCGGTAATTTCAAATTCAAAATGCCTTGGGATATGTACTTTGCAATTAATGCACGTCACTCAATCAGTTCTGTCTTATGGTAAAGGCGTCTTATAGGTAAATGAAGAGGTTAATTGTAATTATAATAACGTGTTTAATTTTATATTTTCCCATGGAAATGCATTAAAAGCCTAACGAGTGTCGCATCATATTCTTTCGTCTGACGATGTATTTAGTCATAACCGCCTTCATTGGGTATATAAAATACATTGGGCAGAGATTTTGATCATTACCGTTTTCATCCATATACTCAATCATCTTCAAAAGTTTTTTGTTTATCAATATCATTACAATTTCTTTTACTTTCAAAGACGCATTGGTTCACTGCAAAATGGAAAAATTTGGGTTTCAAGTGATTGTTGACGAGATTTTCAAAAGGCTCTCTGAAGAAGATATTGGCCGTTTCAAATGTCTTTCCAAGAATTTTTATAGGGAATTGTCAAGTCATGGATTTCAGATGATGCATGCTCTCCGAAGTGGAGATTCAGTACAAAAGAAACTACTCTCCTTTAAAGACATGTCAATTGTCGTTGACGACGTAGTTGCTGGTAATTTGGATGTTGTTAGAAGCAAAACCTTAAGTTTTCCTAACAATGTCCACCCTAGCTTCTTACGTATTCTACCGTCATTTAATGGTTTGTTGTTAGTTTGCAATGAACGGATTTGCTGTGAGCTGATTCTTTGGAATCCAACTACCAGGCGCTATAAGGTTTTGTCTGATGACTACTTTAATTACAATCATGATCGAAACTCTGATACTGGTGGTATTTATTTTGATAAGTTCAATGATCTAAAAGTGCTGAACATCAGATGTTACCGTAATGTAGCTGCTGCTCGTGTTTACTCACGACGTCGTGAGTCATGGAGAACAATAAATTTCGGTAGCGTAAACAATTATGGTTCAAGTGGTTATTCATGGTCTACAAGAGTTTATGCTGATAAAACCATATATTTTATGGTTTCAAATTATTGGTATCCACTAGGTGAGAGGAAAATCGTTGCTTTTGATGTTCTGAGTGAGACTTTCAGAATGCTTCGTTTTCCCGAGAGTATTGTAATCAATTCTTGCCAAGGGCATTTTTTGACCATCGCAAAGAGGCTGCATTTCATTGTTATTGGAAAGTCTGCTGAGTTAACTGCTGATTTGCTCAGATATGAAGAAGAAGAAGGCTGGATGAAGGTGTTTGTTTTCAATAATCCTCGTGTAGTTGATTATGTAGATAGGCGCTGAAGGACTAATATAATTGAAGACAACAAGTGGCTGATAACAAGCATCTGGGGGGATATGATTGAAGTTGATCTGAGCAACGAACTTCTGAAATACCTCCAACATGTTGACAACTACAATGGTCCGAAAGGAGGTTTACTTATCGAGACTACTGTTTCACCAATTGATTAGGAATTAGTATGTTGTATTTTATTGAATGTTGTTTGCTGTTTTGACAATTGTAGTTTTTATATAATTAGTTATGTTAAAATTATTAACCATGTTTGTTATTTAAATTAAGTAAATGAATATTTATGTTTGAGATTGTAAAAGCTTGTAATATTGGCAAAGGTCTGTTTAAATGATCAAAGCTCTGTTATTGGGAACAGATGTTTGAAAATAAAACAGTGGTTGATACATCTGTTGACTTGGGTCAATAGATGGATGAACTTTGTATGTTGTTTCGCCCATTGATTTGGAATTAGTATGCTGTATTCTATTGATTGTTGTTTGCTGTTTTGAGCTTTGTTTATTATATAGTTACCTCTGTTTGACACTTGTAGTTTTTATATAATTAGTTGTGTTAAAATTATTAACCATGTTTTTTATTTAAATTAAGTAAATAAATATTTAGGTTTGAGAGTGTAAAACCTTGTAATAGTGGCAAAGGTATGTTTAAATGATCAAAGCTCTGTTATTGGGAACATATGTTTGAAAATAAAACAGTGGTTGATACATCTGTTGACTTTGGTCAACAGATGGATGAAAACAGATGTTTGGAGCTACTGTTGAGAAAACTGTGGTTGAAACCGCTGTTTGGTTAAAATGGTGGTTTAAAACCACTGTTGGGTTAAAATAGTGTTTTGTGGAGGCTGAAGGGGATTGAAACGACTGATGGATTAAAATATTGTTTTTTTGGAGAAGGAACATGCTTGAACCACTGTTTATATAATGACTGTTGTTAAAGCTCAGTGTTTTAATCCACTGATAGGCTATCCACTGATAGTTATAGTCAGCTACTGTTTTCATTTTCAGCACTGTAAACTACTGATATTGATTCATCAGTGGTTTCCTAACAACTGTCATCCATTATTCATCAGAGGTTGTCACATGGACAGTACTTAGCCATCAGATCTTTTGTAACCGTTGCCACGTCAGCATTCACTTTTTCTACCTATAAAACCCTGATCAAAACCCCAAACAGGGTTTTGACTGTCAAGTCGAATTCAAAATTCCTTTCAAAAGCAGTTTTCATCAAATTCTCTGAAATCACTCATCTTCTTCCTTCGTTCTTAACTACCTTTGATTTATCATGGATCTTCCATTCAAAACCCGTCATAACTGCGTGTGTACACTTGCAAAAACAAGTCAAAACACAAGTTTTCATTCCGTGATTGATGCACTTTCATCTTCAAAGTACAAAACTTTGTTGACCTACAATTAAACCATCTACCTGGATACCCAATGAGAGTTCTGGAAAAATGCAAAGCTTGAAACTAAGGACAAAAAGACCTTAGCTATTACTTCATCAATAAGGGGAATTCCAGTGGTCATCACACCTCAAACCATTTCAGATGTTTTTGAAATCAATGATCTTACAGGTAAAAGCTCTTTCATAAAAACAGAGTACCAAATTGATTTCATTGAGAGAGGGTATGAAGAAGAAATGAAAAAGGATACTTTACAAAAGGGCAGTTTTCCACCTGCTCTGAGGTTTTTATTCCATACCCTCCTCATGTGTGTGTCAAATAAAACAACAGCTTTTAATGAAATACCATTGAAAATCCAATACCTAGGCTATGCTATCATGGCTGAAGAAAATTTTAACTACTCTCAGGAGATTTTCAATGACATGGTTAAGAATGTTAATAAAAAATCATTTTTATTGTTTCCAAGGTTTTTAAGTTTTTATCCTCAAAAGAATTTTTCAAAGGATATTGCACATGTGTTTATCCAAGGAAATCCTATTCAAATAAACAGTCTAACTTCTGGAACATTCACAAGGCTGTCAAAACTTTCAAAAACACAAACAGAGGTACCCGAGCAGAATTTAGCAGCAACAACTGTTCCTCAGGCCCCTGCTGTTGAGCCCACTGCTCCTGGTGATCACAGAAGCACAACCCCTGCTGTGAAACCCACACCAAAAATCACCAAAAATCACCAAAAAGAAAACTATCCAAAAGCCCCCAAACCCACCAAAAAGGTGACTTTGGAAGATGAGATCCCAGAGGTAACACCTGTGGCAACACAAAAGTCACCTGAAACCACTGCTGCTACTTCCTCATAGCAGATGGAAGAAAGATCTCAACCTGAGCCTAAAACTCCTCCTGCATCCTCTCAAAAGGATCAGGTTGTATCAACAGGGACACAACAATATGAAGGAATGGATTCACTTGAATCTATCTTCGACAGCCCAGCTCTCGGGGCGAATTCTCTTTCTACCCCTATCTTCACTGCACAACTCCCACTATCAATGATACCTCTGTTGGATGCACTTGATATAGCCCAGATAAAAATCAGTTCTTCTTAATCACCTGTCAATGAGAATATACCACAACAAGTGACTGAGTCTGGTGTCTCTATATCTGCTAAGCCACCAACAGTTGAGGAGGCTACACTGCAGGAATTACAAGTAATTCCTGTCAGTAGTTCAAGTGGAGCAGCTACTACAGGTGTTGAACCTACTGGTTTACACCTGGACAGTAGTTTCGTTAGTGAGACTCCCTTGAAGGCAATTTCTTCTTTGGGAACCATAGTGTCCACTGGTGTGTTTCCATTATACACTGGTGACCTTAAAATGGTAAGCTCTGCTGAAGAAAGAAGTCCCCAGTACCGAGAACAAGGGGCATCAGTGGATGATTTTTGGGAAACTTTTCCTAAGTCAACCACTGATACAACCACCACTGGTAGGAAATCAGATGATCCCATTAACTTGGGTGATCGTTTAAAATACAAAGAATTGACGGAGAGGGTTGATAAACTTGACACATCTATTGCAGAAATCAAAACTATGCTGCAACAGTTGTTACAAGCTCAAAAGGCTACACCCACTGCTGCACCATCTGCAACATCTGCTCCATCCCCTGCTGAGCTATGGCATCTGTTTCAACATCTGCTTCACAAATAAAGACAATATGCAGATTAACAACATGAAGTTCAACTTCAAATGGTCAGAAATGTCATGGAAGCTAGGTACAAAGATACTCAAGCAGATATTAAAGCCATTAAAGCTCATCTGCTTCAAACCACTAGCACTGCTCTTCCTTCAATCATCTATGTTGAAAATCCTGATGATGTCAAAAAGTGGGAGAAAACTAAAGGGAAGAAGGGAAAAGAAGATGGTTTATACATGCCACCAGAACGAATGTCCAAACTTGTGGTAGAAATCCCAAGGCCAGATGGTTCCAAAAAGGTTGATGAGACTCAAAATGCACTAAAATTATTTCTGTGAGATAAGCCCTCTAGATCCACTAAAATTATTTCTGTGATGAAAACTGCAAGTTGTATAAGAAAAGGTTCTATAGTGTATTTGATTTCCATAATCACTAACACTAAAGGAAAAGAACTAAAAGACATTCCAGTAGTGTCACAGTTTTCAGATATCTTTCCAGAAGAATTACCAGGACTACCACCTGACAGAGAAGTTGAATTCAGAATTCACCTGCTGCCAGGAACAGCACCAATTGCCAAAGCACCTTACCGATTGGCACCCACTGAAATGCAGGAGCTAAAGAAACAATTAGATGAATTATTAGAGAAAGGATTCATACAGCCAAGTTCGTCGCCATGGGAAGCGCCGATACTCTTCGTTAAAAAGAAGGACGGATCAATGCGTATGTGCATTGACTACCGTGAATTAAACAAGGTTACGATTAAGAATCGGTACCCATTACCAAGAATCGATGATCTGTTTGATCAACTACAAGGAGCTCGATTTTTCTCTAAAATCGATTTAAGGTCAGGATATCATCAATTAAAGGTACAGGAAGAGGACATTCCTAAAACCGCATTTAGAACAAGGTATGGACATTATGAATTTACTGTCATGCCATTTGGTTTAACCAATGCCCCAGCTGCATTTATGGACATGATGAACCGAATATGTAAGCCATATTTGGATAAATTCATAATTGTTTTCATAGATGATATTCTAATTTACTCTAAGAGTAAAGAGGATCATGCAAAACATTTGCAAGCACTATTAAGTCTATTAAGAAAAGAAAAACTTTATGCTAAGTTTTCTAAGTGCGAATTTTGGTTAGAACAGGTGCAATTCCTTGGACACCTAGTCAATCATGAAGGAATTCATGTAGATCCAACAAAGATTGAGGCACTTACTAAATGAAAAACCCCTGAGTCACCAACCGAGGTTAGAAGTTTCTTAGGATTGGCTGGTTATTATAGAAGATTTATTAAGGATTTCTCTAGAATAGCCATTCCTTTAACTAAGTTAACTTGTAAATCTGTTAAGTTTGAATGGGGACCAAAACAAGAAGAAGCATTTAGAATTCTTAAGCAAAGATTAACTCATACACCTATATTAGCATTACCAGAAGGAGCTGAAGACTTTGTAGTCTATTGCGATGCTTCTAAATTAGGTTATGGATGTGTATTGATGCAACGACAAAAGGTTATAGCTTAACTTAAGAATCATGAAGAAAATTATTCAACTCATGATCTAGAATTAGGAGCTATAATTTTTGCTCTTAAGATTTGGAGAAATTACCTTTACGGTAGTAAGTTTACCATATTCACTGATCATAAGAGTTTAAGGTATATCTTCAAGCAAAAGGAGTTGAATATGAGACAAAGACGTTGGATGGAATTTCTTAGTGATTATGATTGTGATATCCAGTATCATGAAGGAAAAGCAAATGTAGTGGCAGATGCTTTAAGTCGAAAGTATCATGAAAAACCAAAAAAGGTACGTTCTCTTAAATTAAATCTGCAAGTAGATTTAAATGATCAAATAAGAGAAGCACAAGAATCAGTAATCAAGGATGATTCTGAAAAATTAAAAGGTATGTTAAAAGAATTAAAACAAGGAACAGATGGAATTTGGAGATTCCATGAAAAGAGAATGTGGATACCTAAATTAGGAAATCTACGTCATCGGATATTAGAAGAAGCCCATAAGTCTAAATATACGATGCATCCAGGAAGTGATAAAATGTACCAGGATTTAAGGAAAAAATTCAGGTGGATAGGAATGAAAAAGGACATAGCAACCTATGTTTCTAAATGTTTAACTTGTTCACAAGTTAAAGCTGAACACCAGAAGCCCTCAGGTTTGTTACAGCAATTAGAAATGCCAGTTTGGAAATGGGAATTGATAACAATGGATTTTGTTACTAAATTACCCAAAACTAGGAAAGGAAATGATACAATCTGGGTGATTGTAGATAGGCTAACTAAGTCAGCTCATTTCTTACCAATGAAGGAAATAATTAGTATGGAACAATTATCTAAATTGTATGTAAATGAAATTGTTTCTTTACATGGCATTCCTTTATCAATTGTTTCTGATAGAGATAGTCGATTTACCTCTCATTTTTGGTCAAGTTTCCAAAAGGCAATGGGAACCAAGTTAAAATTAAGTACAGCTTATCATCCTCAAACGGACGGACAGAGTGAAAGGACAATTCAAACAATGGAGGACATGCTTAGAGCTTGTGTAATTGATTTCGGAGGTAATTGGGACGATCACTTACCTTTAATAGAATTTTCTTATAATAATAGTTACCACACAAGTATCAATGCTGCACCATTTGAAGCACTTTATGGACGAAAGTGTCGAACCCCAGTCTGTTGGGCAGAAATTGGGGAAAAGCAACTATCTGGACCTGAGATAGTGCAAGAAATAACTGACAAGATTATTCAAGTCAAGGAACGACTGAAAGCAGCACGGGATCGACAAAAGAGTTATGCCAATAACCGACGCAAGCCATTGGAATTTCAAATAGGAGATAAAGTATTATTGAAGGTCTCTCCTTGGAAAGGAGTAGTAAGATTCATAAAAAGGGGAAAGCTAAGTCCCAGGTATGTTGGACCTTTTGAGATTATTAGAAGAATAGGACCTGTAGCCTATCAGCTACAACTGCCAGAGGAAATGACAAGAATACATGACGTGTTTCATGTATCTAATCTCAAAAAGTGCTTAGCTGATGAATCACTGATAGTGCCTCTTAAGGATATAGAGGTAAATGAACAACTCAAGTTTGTAGAAAGGCCTCTTCAGATTGAAGACAGGAAAGTCAAGAATCTCAAGCATAAGAGACTAGTTCTAGTCAAAGTGAAGTGGGACTCCAAAAGAGGACCTGAGTATACATGGGAGCTCGAGTCAGAAATGCAAAGAAAATATCCGCATTTATTCCAGTAGATCTCGAGGACGAGCTCTAAATAAGGTGGGGAGAATGTAACAAACCTCGGTAAAACCAACACCCTCATAAATATTATGACACTCTAGTATATTGTAAAATGTCCCAATATGTCTTATATTACACCCCGTATGTGAATACCGAGCCCGAATTATGTTTTAATATATAAAATAAATCAAAAATAAGAAAAATGGAGTTGAGGCGGGCCGCGTAGACCCTCCCCAACATCTCACGCGGGCGGTATCAGGGTTTAAACCTGATATCGTTGAAACCTTTAGTTAAAGCGGGCCGCGTAAGAGTTCTCGATAGTTAACGCGGGCCGCGATAGATCATTATACGCGGAGACATCCGGTGCTGACACGTGTCGACATCGTCGCGAGTCTAGTAGCTGACCCAGCTAAGCTACAGCGTTGACCAAGGTTGACGCGGGCCGCGTAACCATGGCCTGTGTTTTACGCGGGCCGCGTTGGAGCCGTATATTAGAACTATAAATAGATGGCATCGGGTTTCAATTTCCGCCGCTCACTTCTTTCATTCTAAACGAAATTCTGAAGTTATAAACATTATAGTCGGGTATTATACCCCTAATTAGCGAGGTTCTACTCCGTTGTAAGTATTATAACCCCAGTTTCGTAATAGTTACGCTGCCCGATTGATTTAGGGTTCCGTAACAACTGTCGTGGTTCTGCCCGACGTAGTTGTTGGAATGCCGTCTCGGGGAGGGTATCATTAATTATTACAAAGGGTTATGATACTAACCAATGTACATTTGTATAAATTATAGATTATATCCAGGAAACCCTTACGAGAAGCCTAAGATAGCAATGTGAGTTTATCCTCTTTTTGTTAATGTTTTTGGAATGTTTTACAAAACCTTAATTGTTTTATAATGCAATTAAGCAGTGATTGAGTCTTTGTAGTTCTTCAATTACTGCCGGTATGTTGGGGTTTTGTATAAAAAATTTACTACACTATGAGTAGTAAGTCAAGGTTGACAGTACGTTACCATTGGACAATGAGTTAGCCAATGTGTAATATGACCCACAAGTCAGTGGATTGGTAGTACCAAATGGAGTAATTGCTCTCGATACTGTTTTAATTGATAAAATGTTTCTTGATTAAACTGGGATTCACTCACCAGTATTTCCGACTGACAAATGTTTTTAAAACGCGTTTCAGGTAACCCAATGTGACAGCCAATTAGTACAAAGCCAGCTGGAGAGCACTAAAGGCTTGGGGATATTGTGGCTATAAAAGTTACCAAATAAACGATGTTTTAAAATTCAATAAGATAGGGTTAATCCCTATAAATGTATTGTAATAAGAAACTTGGGTTTTACCCATGTAATTATTAATATGAAATATGGTGGTTTTACTCTGATAAACATTTCCTAACTACGGTCCTGATGTAAATTCCGCTGCGAGATTAAACAACCCTGATACCACCGAAACTCTGTGATCGCGTCCGCCCGTTCCCGGGACTTAGGGATCGGGGGTTGCGACAATGACCAAAGTCATTTCTTACGAAATCAACTGTTTCACCTATAAACTTATTTTCTCGTACAACGTGCCCTGATCTTTCAATTCTAATATAAGACTCGATAGAAGACGAAGTCGACAGACATATGCACCAACAGACTCCCCCTTGGATGTTGACGAAGTCTTCGTTACGAGTCTTCAACATGTCAACTCTTCAGTCTTTATCAGTCGTCTTGTTCTTTCCAAAAAATCTGACATTGTAAGTTTCCTTCAATCTCTTCTCTTCTTCTATCAACAACTAATCTCCCTCTTGAATGTTGATCAACTCTTCAATCTTCGTCATCAGACTCCCCTTTCAATTAGATGGGATCGCAGTCTGGAATTCTTTATATGTAGCTTAAGATCGAAATCCTGGAATTAGTCTTTAGGAATTGAAACTTAGCTTCTTCAACATTTCCTGCACAAACTCTCTAACCAACACATAAGTTTTCATCAATCATAATAGTTTCATCAAGTTCAAATTAATGACCTTGATTAACTTAATCATAATTTCTTTCTCAAAATAACTCTCTTCATTTAAACACACATTCCCAACCTTGTTCGTCATGTTCAGCACTTGGAATTTTGAAAATCAGCTTTTCAACATCAGTTGTCGAAAAAAAAAATGAAATAAAATCTTTTTGAATTTTCAAAATTTTATGCTAAATCACTTGTAGTAAAAGTATTGAAATACAGTAAAGAAATATTTACAGACAATATTTTTGTGAGTTTGTGTAAGAGGATCATATCAGTTTTTGACAAGTCACAAGTACCGTTGAGCTTAGTTACACATTAAGAGTTAAACAATTCACTTAGATTGTCGATATACTGATCCACTTAAATTCTCACACAAATTTCAACTGATTCAGGATACGAATTAGGTGTATTAAGAACTTAAACTCATTCATGTGTCCCACCTCTTGAATATAATCCCATATCCAGATCCCAATATTCAGTCTTACATGTGAGTATACCACAGATGATATCTGTAAGGGGTTAAATGCGAAACCTTGAGAGCTCATATTTTTTGCTGAGTTGAAGGCTCGACTTTTGGTGTGTCCCCTTTAGAGGATCTTTTTTACAACAGCACTTGACTTTATCTTTTGGATTTTCATCAATTTTTGTGCTGAGAAGCAGCAGTAAAGTATTATACGGGGACTAGGTCATTGCTTCCGCATTATCAGAAGTCCCGGGATAATACCCCAGATATCACTGAGTATAAAGACCTAGTATTTCAGAAAAAGGGGTCCTTCAAACGAGATTTCAGGGGTTACCTATATATCCAAGTAGTGTTCCCCACGAAATAAGCAAGTTTGAATTTAAGTTTATATCCCGAAAAAGTCTACTAAATGTGTAAAAACCTATCGGTATATCATCAGTGAGACCGTTTAATGCTATTTAAACATTACATTTCTTTAGCATACCGTAACTGTCTACTGATGTACTATCATTTCCTCTTTTTTCACAACAAAACTCATTTTGAATTTTTCAATGTTTTTGGATTTTTATAGATTTTATCATGTTTTTGCATTTTTCAAATTTTCTAATTTTTTTTTTAAATTTTTTACTCCCCCTAAAATCAAAATATGTTTCAATTTTGATTTTCTGGGAAAATTTGAAAACAAACTGTACAAACAAAGTGACAACATGATGTGAATTGCTTCAGATCGCCATCCACTTGGCATAAACAATCAGAACTCCCCCTGACAACAAACTATTTTCCCATTATGATTTCAAAACACTTAAGTTTGTTTTAATCAAATGGTTTTTCCGGAAAATTAGTTTTGTGTGACATTTCACAAACTTGGGGTTTCATCACCTTGTTCTTTTAACCACTTTGAAAAATTTAACACTTGTAGGTTCTATCAATCAAACATTTGTAAGACAGTTAATTCAAGTACAATTTAATGTCCTTAATTAACTTCTTGTAAGTCGAAATATCAATGAACAATTAACTAACAATCACTTCGGTGATATTTCTCAAGAAAGATGCCGATTCCTGCTCCACGATTACCAACTTGGGAGCTCCGGCAAGTCAGGTTTTTATTTGAAGAGATCCACCCAAGCCTGACGAACCTTGGGTGATTTCGAGTGATCATCACTCGGTTTCTTTTCTTTCTTTTTATGTTTTAAATTTTCGTTTGACAATGATGGAAAATTTGCATCATCCATTGTCTTAACGGAATTATCACCGTTTACCTCAACAAATGGCTCTTCTGACTTTGACGAGTCAGATTCATTGCCTGATCGTGGCTTATCTGACTTTAATGTGTCAGATTCATTGCCAAAACGTGGCTCCTTTGCTTCCGAAGAAACAAATTCATTGCCAGAAAATGGAACCCAATTTACACAGGATTTAGGTTTTCCAAATTCATCAACCTGTGACATGAACAACCTTTCACAGTTTCTTTTATTCTCAAAAACTTTGATAAAGATTTCAACTGAAAAATTAACTTTCTTTGATTTTTTATCAGTTTGATTAGTCAATTTTTCTATCTTTATCCTCTCTTTTGTCCTCAGATTTGTATCTGATAAATTCGTTTTGCTTGTCTTACCATCTTTTGTTGAGCAAATCGATTCAACAGAACTTTTATCTGAATTACCAGTTGTACCCGAGGACAAAATCCTTTCAAGATACTCCCTCGCGTTCTTCCTTTTCTTTCTCAGTCTGTCTTTCTGCCCTTGTGAAAGCTTCACATTCTGTTCTTTGGGCTTTTCTTCGACTTTGACTGATTTCTTCACCTTTTTCTGAGATTCAGCCCTCGATCTTCCCATTGATCTCATTAGGCAATCTCTTGCAATGTGACCTTTGATTTGACATTCAAAGAATCTTCTCGTCTCAAAACTCCGGCTTTGGCAGTTAACAGCAATGTGTCCTCTAACACCACATTTGTAGCACATCCTGTTATCATACCATTTACCATCTTCAAACCAAACACTTAAATCATGACATTGTTTGGCCATGTGGTAATCCTGACTCCTCTTGTAGGCTTGATTTGACTTTTGAGCACTGTGGTCAAACCTGCACCACTTATTACCAACTTTTTGTGAGTTTTTATTTTCAAATTTTTGTGATTTTTTATCACGATTGGATGATTGAACCGATGACCTTTTATTTTCTTTTTGAAATTTTTTTGAATTTTTCACATTTTGTTTTTGTTCTGCATTCTTCTTCAAAGGTTTTTGCGTTGAGCATTCACCTTTTTCTGTAGATTGCAAAACACTTTCTTGAAATTTTTCTTTTAATTTCAAAAATATTTTCTTTTTCTCATTTTTCTTATTTTCATCATCAGATTTATTATCACAATCTTCAATTATGACTTTGTCATAATTTGTGACATTGTCACTTATTGGAATTTCATTGAGCGGTTTTAGACAGATTTGTTCTAGTATAACTGATGAAATCACAAAACCTTTCAATTTCTTTTCTAACTCATCAATTTTATTTTTGGCATTCTCAACTTCATTTTCAAGCCAAATGATTTTCTGAAGATGAGAATTTATTGCAATTTGTTTTTCAATATTATTTTTACTAAAAACAGATTTTTCATTTTCTAAAACTTTTATTTTATTTTGGAAATCTTTTTCGTTTTCTTTTAAAATTTTGTTTTCTAATGTCAAACTCTCCACATCTTTTAAGAGTTTGACATTATCTGATCTAGATTTATCACAAATTAAGCACATCTCGGGCAATTTTTTAACATCAGCTTCCTTCTCAATCTTGAAAGCTGGAATTTCTTTAACCTGTTCCTTTACCACACGAACTTTTTCCTCAGGTTTGACTTCACCGTTCTGTAACAAATCAATTGTCTCATCTTGTTTAGATTTTTCTTGATGAGCACTGTCAACCTGTTTCTTCTCGGATTTGATATTTTCTTCAACATTTGCTGCCTTATGATTCTTCTTTTTCGCAGCTTGTTTATTTTTTATCCTTTCCATTTTTGCTGCAAAAAGCATATTATACATATCAGGTAAAAATAATCCTTTATAAAATTCAAGTTTTTCAATTTCTTCACTGTCATCATCACTCTCTTCGTCTGATGAGTGATAAAAAACTGGAACTTTTTCTGAAACAACTTCTGAATCCTTTTCATCTTTTTCTGAAACAACTTCTGAAACCTTTTTTATTGAAGCTGGTTCTCTTGAAACTGATTCTTATGAAACTAGTTCTTCTTCGATCTTTAAAGGACTATACTGTTGAGATTCGTAGTAATAATACGCTATATCCTCTTCAGAATCCATGCTTCGATTTAATGGTTTCACAAATTTACATCTTTCAGGCGAAATGAAAGTTCAAACGAAATGAAATTTTGATGCGGAATGACAGCTTTACACGAAATACCCTTTGGTGCGAAATTAACTTCAAACGAAATGATCACTTTCAAACGGAATGAGATGATTTCGTGCGAAATAGAGATTTGATATTCCCTTTTCGTGCGAAATAAAGTCCAAGATGTTCTTTTCGTACGAAATGAGATACAATTTCCCACGAAATGAGCTATTTCGTGCGAAATGAAATACAATCCTTCCAATTCGTGCGAAATGAAGTGACTGATTCACACGAAATGGGCTTTTCGTACGAAATCAATATATGTTTCACACGAAATGGGCTTTTCGTACGAAATCAATATATGTTTCACACGAAATGGGCTATTTCGTACGAAATGCTGCCGATGTCACCTGTTCGAACGGTATTTGACAAAATTGATCAAGTTCTAGGTCGATTTTAGGTCTGATTCTTTCAAGGATTGATTAAAACACAGTTTCGCTTGTTATGTGTAAAAATCAGTCCATTTTAACCATGAAATCTTGATTAATTTTGAAAAAACGTGTAGAAGAATGAGTAGAAATCAGAAATTCTGGTGAAAACAAGCAGAAACGGTAAGAACTCATCCTCCTGAGCTCTGATACCACATGTAGGATCGTCGTGCGACCTTAACGAGCCGTTCAGAAGAGATCTTAGACTAAATCAGAGGCGTAATTCATTGATTCAGTCTTCGTTCAGCTTGTATTACACTAGAATATCATTAGTCTGTCTTGTTTATTGATAATCACTACGTTTACAGGCAAGAGACACTTCGACAGCACTTCGGCGTCGGAATCAGAAAACATACAAACGAAATGGCACACCAGGTATTTATAGGCAACAACATTTCGCACGAACAAGCTTCATGCGAAATGGTATTTCGTGCGGAATGACATAAATCATTTCGTGCGAAATAGCAAGTTTCATTTCGTACGAAATGACCAAAGTCATTTCGTGCGAAATCAACTGTTTCACCTATAAACTTATTTTCTCGTACAACGTGCCCTGATCTTTCAATTCTAATATAAGACTCGATAGAAGACGAAGTCGACAGACATATGCACCAACAAGTCAGATACCCACTACTTCAATCACTGCCACTCAACCCACAAATACACCACCAACTTCTCCAAAGCACAAAAGGAGAAAGATAACAAACATTGTACTGGAAGATGACACTTCCCCAACTCTAACATCTACACAACCACTGTCCCTTGTCACCATTCCAAACCATGTTCCATTATCTTCAGTTCAACCCTTCAGTCAAAACACTGCCATTGACTCTGCAGGAGTACATTATCCTCTAGATCTTCCAACAGTCAGGGAGGAAATCAAATCCTTCTACTCTGAAGATGATCCTGAAAAGAGGAAACTCACATCTGTTTAAGGTTATCCTTTGCCAAGAAATATAGAAGAATATCTCAAAATAAAGGCCCAACAAGCAGAGGATATATCTAAAAGAGACACAGAGGGAAAGTCTGACAAAGAGATTCAAAGAAATTATCAATACCTGCTCACCAAAGTTAGAACTTTAGAGCAGTTCTCAAAAGTCCTTTGTCAGAAATTTTCAGAAAAAGATGATGAAAGCATGAGAAATGACTATATTCAATACATCATGGCATACAAAAAGTACAGGGCAGAAAAGTATCAATACAAAGAATGGACCATCAGTGAACTGCAAAAGGAGACAGACAGAATTCAAAAGATGATTCAAGACAAGGTAAAGCAAACTCCTCCAGTTTGGGCCAATTACAAGAAAAATATACCAGAAAGGACCTTGAAACTGAAAAGAATGAAAGAAGAGCTGATAACTGCTGATTATGAGTCAAGGAACCAGGTTACAAGGTGGACATAACAAAAGGTGTTAGCTACCTACAAAAGGTTGGAAGAGTTAAGGAAGAGAGATCCCACTGCTCCTAAAAAGCCTGATTATCCGGAAGCAGTGGTTCCAGTCAAACAACAAAAATTGCCAATCAGGAGACCCACTGCTCCACATGCTACCATGCTTTATCAAAGAAGGAAACAAAAGCAGATGGATGAATTAACAAAAGAAGACAAGGCTCAAGAAGAATACATCATCAAAATGGTTCTTCAGACACTTATGGAAGAAAAACAAGACTTAGCACAATCTAAACTTTAAATTTGTATACTCTAAACTTTAAGTATTTACCGACTGGCTTATTTATTTATAAGTCTATATAAATATAACTATACTCATCATTTATAATCATACGTAACTGATGAATTTTATTAAGTTTGTTAGACATCTTTTAGACACCTGTTCTCATAACTTCTGTTTATCTAACGACTGCTGAAAGTTATCATCTGTTCTCATAATTGCTGAAAGTTATCATCTGTTCTTATAACTTCTGTATATCTAACGACTGTTTGACTCACACTGTTCCCAACTGTAACACCCCGAAAACGGGTTTGGTAATTAAACCCTGTTAATACAAAAAAGCGGGTAAAATACCGTTAGCGGTAAAGATTAACCCGGAAACTTATTAGGATTTATATAAATAAGCCTAATAATTAATAAAAAGGAGAATAAATGCTTTGATGAAATAAAGTTTATAGAAGGCTCGAGTTAACGGGACTTAAAAGAAACTTAGTCATAAAATCCCCGAACCCATTGAGATAACTAGGAATAATTAACCTGGTTAATAAGAGGGAATGTTACTAGAAACAAGTAGGTTGTAGCCTACTTAATAACAAACCAAATCATGAGGGGCTAAAGGTGGGTATTAAGAAAGTGTTTTAATGAAAACATTTATAAAAAAAATTTAAAAACACACACACAAGGGTGTGTTTGATCGACCAGAGGGCCAGGAGAAAGCTCCCATGGAGCTCAAACCCTAATCTCAACAAATCATCAAATTGAGCAAAATACTTGATAATAATGTAAACGCACAGCCGGGTGACGGAAGCGTATTACATTATGATAATGAGCCCGAGTGAAGGGACAAAGATTAATGTAAAATGATTAAGATATGCAACGGGAGGGAGTGTACTTACACTCGAACCCGGAAAGTACAAATATGTAAAATGAGTAAGATATGCATTGGGAGTGAGGACAAGTCGGAATATAAAAGTGAAACGAAGTCTTAATACATACCGAAAGGGTTGCAATAATAACGACTTCGGTAAAACACCCGGTTGATGGGTAAGGAGTTAAAAACATGAGTAGACCGAGAAACGGGAATTCGCATGGGAAGTCAAAAGACTCGGGTTTTGAGTCACGACTAAAACACGACAAGATGAAGTAAATAGAAATTTTGATAAATTTACGTTCAACTATTTTAAAGTTGAACGGGTCGAACAAAGAATGAAGTTTGACATTCATAAGTGATTAACTTTCAAGCGACAAGTCAAACGAATTTAATAAAGGAACAACGCTTGCTAAAATAAGTAAGCGCGAACCGAGTAAATGAAAGTGAGAAATATTAATAAACCTAGGCAAAGGATTATGGGCGTTAAAAACATTAAAATAAAAGAACCCGATTAATGGGTTGTAAATAAGTATAATTATGAACCGGGAAACGGTGAGCGTAAAACAAACCAATGTGTAAATAATGTAAGGAGTCATAAAGTCGGAAGATTAGTCCGAAAGTAAACGAATGAAGCCTTTGACCACGGTCAAGGTCAACTAAAGCTCAAAAGCGAAAATAAATGATTCCAAATATAACAAGGGGTGCCTTGGAGCTATATATGTATATATATATATATATATATATTTGAATATAGACACGAATAAAAGATGATCTACGGGATCATTCTAATCTACGGGGTTAAAAGTAGTGTTAAGATCTACGGGACCAAGAACATCTTTGGGTCACAAATAAAAAGAAACAAATTGTCGGGGCTTCACCTTAAAAGGGTAAAATGGTGAAAATCTAAAGAAATAGCCTACGAGGCTAAGTGAAAGAACCTACGGGTCAATAGTATAAGACGAGGAAACTGGTTGTAACTTCCGGCGTAAAATAATAACCGGAGATAAAGTTCGTATAAAAGCGATAGGTTTCGCTAAGTTAACTAAATGGGTCAAAAGCGAAGAGATCATAAAAGGCCGGGTTGGCAATAAGATATACCCAAATGACGGGGAGTATAATGACGGCGACTAATCAGTCTGGCCGGTAAAACCCTTCAAAGTCGGCGTAGTGTTACTACTTATCACTTATATAAGCGCCTGTTGAAATAAGACTAACTTGAAGTAAACATAATGAAAATAAATATAACCGAACGATCAGATGACAACTCGGTCAAATAAATGACAAGAATAAGAAATACAAAATGAAAGTATCGGCCTGCGAGGCTATACACATAAAAGGTGTATATGCTTTGAAACCAAAAGCACATTACCCTACTTCTCTGGTAAGAGTATTATGTGCGAGCAATGCTCAAGCGATCACCGAAGCTAAGGATCGGATGATCTAATCTAGTAAAGTATGTGAGAAAGGTTTCGGGGACGAAACCTCTTTAAGGGGGGTAGACTTGTAACACCCCGAAAACGGGTTTGGTAATTAAACCCTGCTAATACAAAAGAGCGGGTAAAATACCGGTAGCGGTAAAGATTAACCGGAAACTTATTAGGATTTAAATAAATAAGCCTAATAATTAATAAAAAGGAGAATAAATGCTTTGATGAAATAAAGTTTATAGAAGGCCCGAGTTAACGGGACTTAAAATAAACTTAGTCATAAAATCCCCGAACCCATTGAGATAACTAGGAATAATTAACCTGGTTAATAAGAGGGAATGTTACTAGAAACAAGTAGGTTGTAGCCTACTTAATAACAAACCAAATCATGAGGGGCTAAAGGTGGGTAATTAAGAAAGTGTTTTAATGAAAACATTTATAAAAAAAAATTAAAAACACACACACAAGGGTGTGTTTGATCGACCAGAGGGCCAGGAGAAAGCTCCCATGGAGCTCAAACCCTAATCTCAACAAATCATCAAATTGAAGCTCGATCCAAGCCCTAAATCACTGCATGAACGCATAAAAACGATCACAGAGTCATGGGGATCATAAGGTATGTCACAAAACCTATATTGGTTAAAGTTGAAATTCGATACAAGTAGGTTACTTGCGAATAAACAGATGGATTATGATCCAAAGATGAAATTAGATGTTTATGTATGCCTAATTTCGTTAGATATGATGAAATTATGAAATACTTGATGTAGGTTACTTCTAAATGATGAACAAGTAGATTATCAAGTGGGTTTTGATGATATGAAAAAGCTAATGAGATAATCATGTTTGAAACCATCATGGATGGTAGTATTAGGAATGATACTTGAACAAATTATGAGTTTAGGTATGTGTTCATAGTTGCCATGAAATGGGTTAATTATGTTATGGTGAAGTTGGTGATTTTATTCATGTACATGGATGTTTGAAATCTTGATATCTACTAGTTGATATGTAGAACTTGATTTTATTAGGTGTTCGGACGGATGCTAGTGATATGATAAAACGGGTTTTCACTTATAAATGAGAAACCTTAGTTCTTGCGAAAATAAATAAATAAGTTAGATTTAATAATCACTTGAACTAGTTGAGATATTGGAAATATAATGAACCGGGTAAAAGATTTGTTCGACGGTGGCTTAAAAGAATGCCTACCGGGTGATTAAAGAAAATGCCTAAACTAGTTGATAAACTTGAATGCGCATTTTATATACTTATGGGCATTTGACTTTTGAAAGTCAAACTGACCTACGATGTGATGAATGATAATTAGATATAGAAATGCGTAAGGTGGAATAATCGTATTAAGCCATGATTAAACTAACCATCTTGTGAATGATGAATAATAGTTGGCGCTTAACAAGCTAGGTGAAGCTTGGGGAGAAAGCAGGTTGAACAAATTAAGTATGAGAAGAAAGGCGTAATATGGAAATGAGGTAAGTATAGCTTACACTAGTCATATATTTTAGAATGTTCTTTTGTCGTATTGATTTCGAATAAGACAAGTGCATAATAGAGTTATGGTGTTCCGGCGTGTAGTCGTACGGAACAAGATAACTAAACAGGATAAGAAACCGTATTGATGGTTAAAAATGAGTTAAATCGGTAATTCGATTATGTTATGACGAATGAAACATGTACTTTAAAAGGTTACCATATAAGGTAAATCATGATAACCAATAAGGGTAAAATTGTAATTTGGTCACCTGTGACAATAATTGTGGGTTTCGAAAGATACTTATTTTCGTAAGCCTTAATAGGTTAAAAAGCGTTAAGTGGAGATTTATAATTGAAATGACCGCGCGGTGTAAACCGGAGCGAGTCGTGTAGACGAGATGGCAATAAGCTTCATCCCGTCAATAAAATCGATCATTTAGACCAAACGGGTCAAAGGGGTGAAATTATTACCCTTTGACAATATCGACTAATGGTTTGCCGAGTTGTATGATTACAGAAATAATTATCAAGTGGATATTTACATCGCTATTACTTAGCAGCTATTGAGACAAGGTATTGAATTGGGTCAATATAATGATCCGAGCCAGGTACGCATAATAGAATAACCCACATTTAAACGTAAGGTTTAATGAGAGTTAAACGGAGTCTAAAATAGATATTTGGTTATTTTGATAGGTAAACCGAATGTTACGAACGATGGTCATTACATTTGAAAGGCCTAATAACTTTTCAAACAAAGTCATAATTAAAAAGAGGGCTTATGGGTCAAACGTGGTAATACAAAAGTCCCTCATCGTTAATGAAGGGCCAATATGGACCAAAACGCCCTTATAAGTTAAACTGAGCAAACAACCCTTAAAGGTTGTTTGGAAACAAGTTCCTTGATTAGATAAATACTTAGGATAAGTATAGAAGTTGAAAGATGTAATATGTTAGTCTAATGGCTCTATTTGAGCCCTTGTCGTAAAATAATGAGTTGAGGGGTAAAACTCGGTTTATATAGGTTATCATAGTAAACCCACCATAAATTCAGTAGTGGTGGTAGATTATATGATAAGAAATGTGGTAGTGTAATGCTAGAAGCAATCGAAAACAATTTTAAGCTTGGTAGTGCTTAAATACCCTTAACGGGTCAAAATAAGTACTTGAGAGTAAACGGGTTTTAATTACGTAAGAAACTAGTTACTGGAACCTAATATTATAGGAGATTCTGAAATTATGAATTTCATAAGTTAAGGGGGGGCATACAAACCTGTTTTTGTTAGATTTATACATGAACGGGTCAAAACAGCAAAGCATGAAGAACATGCAGCAGCTACCGTAAGTTACGGTAGCTACCGTAACTTACGGTAGCAACTAAAGTGGTTACGGTGGTTTTATACTGCAATACGGTAGCCCCTGAATGCCCAGAGGCTACCGTAACTTACGGTGGCTACCTTAAGTTACGGTAGCGCCCGGTTATTTTTGTTGAGTTTTGTTTCGCGAATCCATTTAAACAAGTTTTAAACCGCGTATGACTAAAATCATTCCATGTTTATGGAATGTAGGTTGCCTAGTAGTACCGGATGACGACTGAGCCCGACGAAGAACCGAACACACGAGATCAAAGCTTCCACGAATAGTTTCGTCGTCACGTTTCAAACGGCAAACTAAATACAAAATGTTGGAATGTTTTATTTATTAAAATGTTTTAACAAACTCGCATTTTTAAGTGTATGTTTTAATCTTAATCTACTATTATAAGTCAAATTTTGTGGATAATTGATTAAAATGGACTTAGAGTGTTACACCAACGACCAACAGAAGTTTCCAAACAACTGTCATCGGATAAGTTGTATTCGAATTTTATTAAGTTTGTTAGACATCTTTTATATGTACTTATGTTTATAACAATTTATATTGTCAATGGGTGGATACTCTCTTTTTTGAATAAGAGAATGGAAATAATCATATGGAGTTGGCAATTTTATTAAGTTTGTTAGACATCTTTTATTAAGTTTGTTAAATATCTTTTATATTTACTTATAGTTGTCTTTTAGCTATAATAGATAACACGTTTTGATACAATATGTATACACATATGTATATGTTCTATCAATATGTGTTATGCATGGTTTTCTAAGAAACGATCTGTGTTTGCACACGGGTCTTACCGCTAGTACTATATAATAAAAGAAACTAATGGAGGGACACTTGTTATTCTAGGCCATCATTAATTATATAATTATTATTTAATGTAAATTATTAAATTTAATATGTTTCAAACATTTAAAAAATTACGGAGAAAGTTCCATAAAATATCTTATTATTTATTTATATTAATTACTAAGTTAGAAATTATATCTTAATTTCTTAATTGTAGATAATTATTATCTAATTTAAATTATTAAATTTAGAGTAAAATGCAAGGATAGTCCCTGTAGTTTTGTAAAATAACACCTATAGTCCCCAACTTTTGAAAATTACACCGGTGCTCCATGTGGTTTAACAGTTTGTTACTCGGATAGTCCCTAAAGTGGATGTGGATTATTTTTCTCAGTTAAATGGGTGTGAGATGACCTTAATGCCCTTATTGTATTAAAAAATAGAGTAAACTGCCATTTTGGTCCCTGTGGTTTGGCCAGTTTTGCCACTTTAGTCCAAATCTCAAACTTATTACATCTGGGTCCCTGTGGTTTGGTTTTTGTTGCCATTTTAGTCCAAAATCCAAAAACCCTATTTTTTTTACTGTTAAAAGCTGTCTATTTTGTCCTTTAGTGCAGGGGCATTTTGGTCATTTTTTATTTTATTCTTTTAATAAATTAAAAAAAATTAATTATATATTATATATATACATATACAGACATTCACACACATACAGACAAACATCCACCCCCAACCTCTCCCCAACCTCTCGATCTCTCCATCTCGATCTCCGACCAGCGCGACGGCGCATGGTGACGACCGGCAGCCCCTTTCCTCCTGCAAAACACCCCTAAACCCACTTCTACCTTATACCCTTCCAACCTCTCAATCACTCTCCTTCAAGTCCGGCGACGGCAAGAACCGACGAGGGTTGAACCACCGTCGGCGGTGCTGTGGGGGTGGCGTGGTGGTTGAACCACCATCATCGGTTTCCCCTCAATCTGACCATACCATTTATCTGTCTCTTTCTTAATCCCAGCCATGGGTGGTGAGATTAGGGAATCTGTGGATGTGAGATCTGTGTCTGATTTTGCAATTTAGGTATTGGGTATGTATGTTCAAAAATCAGATGGTGTTGCAGGTTTAGGTGATGGTGGAGGTGGTGGCTTTTGATTTAGGGAAGGGTGGGGATGGTGGTGGTGGAGAGGAATCCAGGGGAGGGGATGTGGTGGTAGTAGGTGGGGGTAGCGGTGGTGCTGATGAAGGAGGTTTTGTTGATTATTGCAGGTTTTGTTGATTATTACAGGTTTGATTATTGTAGGTTTTGTTGATGCTGATGAAGGAGGTTCGAAGTTTCCCCAAATAAATCATCATCATCCCCAAATAATCCCCAAATAACAGCTGATTGATTGTTAACAGCTGATTGATTTTGCAGATTGTGTTGCTTAATTACATGTGTGTGCAGGTTTTAGAGAAGAGAGAGAGAGAGCTGAAGTTGTCGATGATGCGGTGGTGGGGGTGGTGCGGTGGTGGGGGTGGTGGTGGTGGTGTGGTGGTAGTTCAGAGAAGAGAGAGAGAGAGAGCTGAAGTATGTGTGTATATATGGAATATCGATGAAGATGAACTGCAGAATATGTATGTGTGTATATATATATATATATATATATATATATATATATTAATTTTTGAATTAAGAAAATGTTAAATGAAAAGCAAAATGACCAAAATGCCCCTGCACTAAAGGACAAAATAGACAGCTTTTAACAGTCAAAAAATAGGGTTTTTGGATTTTGGACTAAAATGGCAACAAAAACCAAACCACAGAGACCCAGATGTAATAAGTTTGAGATTTGGACTAAAGTGGCAAAACTGGCCAAACTACAGGGACCAAAATGGCAGTTTACTCTAAAAAATATTAAAAGATAAAGTTAACTCAAGTGACCCCACCCCACCCCACCCTCACCACCTGCAACTCCCTCATCGATACACGCCTTCTTCGTGCATTTTACAAGAGTTGGGGACTATAGATGTTTTTTTTTTAAAACCATATGTTTAAAATGCAAGAAGAATAATAATTACATTTATCATACTAATAAATTTATCAAAAAACGACCATCCTTTTAAATTGCAACTCACTTCTAGATATTTAAATTTTAAAGTTATATAATTTAATAATTATCGATAATTTATACTTATCTAATTAATTTAAATTGAAATATTATTTTTTTATATAAGTTTATCTAATTGGATAATTGCTATATACCTAATCTGAACATTTCACATGACTCTTAAAACTTGTGAGAAAGTCGATAATACAGTTTGTCTTCTAATCGATGGTTCAAATGCTTTCATATTTATAAACTTGACAAACATCACAAGTTTTGATCATACATGACACAAAATTTTGTTTGGATATCACAAAAGCGTCTTAAAAATATTGTTTTATAATTGTCAAATCTTCGTTATTAACTATTTGATTTTTTATTTACTTAACCCGTGTAATACACGGGGTTATAATCTAGTAATATATATGCTGAGATTCAAATAATGTATATGCTTAGTTATTATAATATATGTACTGAGAAAGGGATAACATATCTAATTAGGGTTTGAAATTTATAACGTACGTAATTTACAAATGAACATGTTTAATTAAGTCGCGTACCGGTCACATGCTAAGGAGCTATTGTACGTTAACTATCCCCATTATAATAATACATAAAACCACAATTAATGTTTAAAAATCCGTCAAATAATCTAACATTTCATATGTAGATCTAATAGTTTATTGATCAACTTACGCTTCATGTATATATCTTGGACCAACCTTTATCAACAATATCTTATACAACCTCATCACATAATTCGCAACATGTATCTATATTTCTTATTGTTGATAAAGTCGAACTAGACCCTCCAAATTATCTAACATGTATCTATGATATCAAAATTAATATCAGAATTTTCATAGCATACAGATATGTATTTAATTTGTAACTTTGGTTAATGGTATAAAAATATAAATTAATACGAAATAACTAGCTGGCTTATTGTATTCTTCACACATGCACCTTTTGTGACCTAAAAATCAGACAAACCAAGAACACAAACTAAACGTGTTTACATTTTTATTATTTCTTATATATAATTTCTAATAGCCACTTCTCTCCATAAAATATTTTAGAACTTCAAAAACCAAATATTTGTAATTTGTTTATTAATAATTTCATGATCATCTTTCAAAAAATACCTACAACACACGTTTGATAAACCATAAGAGAGTAGAAGGCACCTTTAGTGTTTCATCTTTGTCTCATTTGTACGATAGAGTTGTATCTCAACACCCGAAGATATTAACAAGATGATGATATCTCAAAACTTGAAGAAATTGATTGTGATATTTGTCATATCATCAATGATGATGATCCAAGTAGTGTGGCGGATGATGGTGAAGATATTATGGAGTGTGATCGGAAGGCATGTGATGTCTTGGGGACTTGACATGTGGGCGCGGTTCGAGTTGATGCTTCTCAAGTATGAGATGGAAAGCATTAGTGCAAATTATGTCGTTCCGTATGACTACTATAAGGTGTGTTAAAACATTCATATATGTATTTTGTATGCTTTTTACGGTACATATGTAGTATACATACAATGTCATAAGCATATATCAAAAATAAGATAAATACACATAGGGCAAAGGGTATGTGAGGGGGACATATATCTAATCAACTTTGGCCTATCAAAGTAAAAAAAAAAAAAAAATCCAAAAATTATGTTATACACAAAAATGGATTCGCTATACAAATTTACAAATGTAATAGGTCAAAGTGTTGGTATTTGGCTGGTGCAAATGAAAATGAAGCACAAGCTAAATTACACATATATCATGACACTTTTACTTAACTAGAGCTTAAGACAAGGTTTAGTTAACAAGAACAAAACGGTAAGCTTCTACTATGAATCTAGGCGTTTACCTCTCTATCGATCTGGTCAGAGAAGGTGGATCCATTTATGGCTAGTGATGGAAAGTGGCTTTCGGCAACTGTGTAATGATGGCGGTAGTGTAAGGGAAATGTGATCTTCAAGCATTCAAGAAGGCTAGAAGTTTGAAAGATTTTGCTATCATCATTAACATTGTTGTAGACTTGGAAACTATGTATTGAATCTATTTATTGTATGGTGAAAGTATGGATGAATAATGAGTAAACTCAATCAAGTTCTGAGTCATCTCTACTAATTTGGTTTGGGTTACTTGTCTAATTTGAGTCCAATCTCACTTGGGACAGAACTCAAAACACTCAAAATATAAGTTCCTTCTTTTGGCTTTAATATCATTTTTTTTTTCTTCGGAGAACTTGTTACCAAAAAACTCACAAGAACTCATCAATACACTACTAACCAACGAGATTATGCAAAACGCAGCAGGCGACCTACAAGGGGTTAAAAGAAGAAAATTAGTGGAGGTTGTATTCAAAACCGGGACCTTTACTAAAAGGGGTCAAACGTTTACTAAACCGGGACCATATGGGTTGTACAACCTAAACCTCTATTAATTTAATATATTCTTAAATCTGATAATTTTATGTCTAAATAAATGTTGTTACTTATGAATTCTTATAATGTCATTTTAACAAACAAAAAAAATTACTATTGAAATTTGAAGGAAAATGATAGAAATGCATACGAAGTTCTAGCTTTTTGAATCATCAATCAAAAAATATAATAAACAAATTTATAAATAACAAATAAAGAGTTAAGTGTCATTTAGGTCCCTGTGGTTTGTCCATTTTTTCCATTTTAGGTCAATTTTCAAAATTGCGTCATTTTCCTCCCTGACGTACTTGAAACGAGCCATTTCAATCCAAAAAAAACAAACCCAGTTAAAAACTTGTGTTTAATGAAGGGCAAAATTGTCATTTCATATTTTCTTTTAATTTATTTTTTTTATATCCCTGTTTTAACACAACCTGGACCCTCCATTATCAATGCATCACCCCTCTTCTTCCCCTTTCTCCCTCTACTGAAAATAAGCACCCACCAAAACCATCACATCGCACCACCCTTCACCATCTCCACCTCACCCTCACCTTCTACCATCAGCAACACAGTGACCCTAACCACACAGGCGGATCATGGACATGGACCTCGCGACCTGTTTAACCTTTGTTTTGTTCCTCTGACTAGAGATGTATTAAACGAAACATCTTTCATCATACATGTAAGATATATACATACTTGCACACTTAGGACATTTATGGATGTATTTCATTGAATTCGAAATTATAAATGAAAATTGAAAAGGATAAATAATTCCACCTCCGTATGATACCTAACCAATTAGTAGTCCAGTAACGTTGAAGACCATGTCGTGGCCCATAATCTCTTAAGCATGTCTTACATCTGATAAAACAAAGCCCATTTGTCTTTTTGTTCATACATATACACATAGATACACACATCTACACACGTGCACGCACACATATATACACACAGAGGTGAGTTTATTGAGAAATCACAAAAAGTGGAAAATCGTATAACCATTGGTTAAACATGTAAACAAAGTTATAAAATTCGTTTTTACCTAATCTTTTTCAGTGCTTTTGCATATAAACACATGTATAAGTTGTTCTGATAAAAAAAAATTAAAATGTTGCGACTCTTTCTCTCTATACAAGTCTAGTTTCATCATTGATTGGAGTTAGATGTACAGTTGCAGATCTAAACGAGTGAACGAAGTGGCGGTACGATAACAAATTTAAACAAGTACAGTTGTAAATGAGAGAAAATATGTAGTGGGTGAGATAAAAGAGATGTAAATGAGAGAATATTTAGTGGGTGAAATAAAAATATGAATGAGAGAATATTTTATAAACCTTTCTAGGAAACCTAAAAATGTTGTGAATCTATACATATAATAAAGTAAATCATATGGGGGACACATGGCACTCTATAAGGTGATCTCAATAATTTTTTCCCGCTTAAATAAATAGATATAGATAACATTTGTTAATAAGAGTTAAATAAAAAATATATTATTTTAATCCCTAAATTTTATCTTTTTATCATTTACCCTAAATAAATAGATTGGTTGCATAAAACAAACTTATAATAATAAAACGGTTTAATATACTTTTTGTAGTTTTTATTATTTTAATCAATTTATTCTATTAATCGCATAAAACAAACTATAATAATAAAACAGTTTAATATACTTTTTGTAATTTTTATTATTTTAATCAATTTATTCTAATAAGAACGCAAAATGAATTGGGTATTTTTCATAAGATTCAAATAAAGAATAATTTTTTATTATTTAATATATAAAATTACATTTATTCAACTCGTGTAATACACGAGGCTTTTTAAAGATACAATTTTTATTATTATTTGTTATACAAAATTATATTTATTCAATCCCTGTAATACACGTTGTTTTTAAAGATATAACATTTTTATTATTTGGTATATAAAATTAGATTTATTCAACATGTACAATACACAAGGGAATTTTAATGATATACAAAATTACATTTATTCAACTTATATAATACATAGGGTTTTTAAAGATATAACTTTTTTTATTATTTGGTATATAAAATTACATTTATTCAACCCGTACACTACACAAGGTTATATAATAAAAGAAATAAAATGGGAACATTTTCCATTGGGTTGAGATGCATGTATTGATACCAAGACTTTTCTTTTCAATAAGTAACACACACAAAATAGTAAAAGTGAGTAAAAAACTCAAAATAATTGCATGTTTCTTTAGGGAATATTGGATTTCAATAATAACAACTATTCGTCATTGGCCGCCAATAGTCCCAACTTAAAAAGTAACCACTGACAGTCTCAACTATTAACATATTGGCCTCCAATGGACCCTGACTAACAGACCCCTAACGTCGTTAGTCTCCGGTCGCCGAAAAAGCGTTTTTGGCCGGAAAACTTGATTTTTTGTCTCAAACCTCTTTGTAACCTTATTACTTATTTTAGGAATCTTTTTCTACTAAAAGCCCCAATTATTGAGGTCGGCGTAAATTCTTTCATCACTAGAAAACTGCTTTTTGTCTGGAAAACTTAAGTTTTTGGCCAAAAAAACTCAACAGTTTCGTCTCAAACCTTTTTGTAACATCATATCGGACCTTTAAGAACCTTTTTCTGGCTAAAAACGTTTTTCAGGCGATCGAATAGTAACAACGTTACAGTTCTGTTATTCAGGTTCTATTGGAAGCCAATATGTTAATTAATAGTTGGGACGACCAATGGTTATTTTTGAAATTGGAACTGATAGCGGCCAACGGCGAATAGTTGAGATTATTAAAATCTAATGTTCCTTTCTTTAATTAACTTTTCCCAAGTTTTGTTGGTGTGAATTTTGATGACTTTGTTTTTTTATTTTTTATTTTAGGATGTTTATCTCATGAAATTCATTGTTATTAGAAGTTTGTCCCATGAAATTCAATGTTATTAATGACAACTTATGAATTTATCATGTATGTTCAATTAAAATTATCAAGAGTGGATTAAAAATGATACGTATTTACAAATAATAAATTATATCGTTTTCATTAATCAACCCGTGTAACACACGGGGCCATAACCTAGTGAATGAATATTTTATAAACCTTTCTAAGAAAACTAAAAGAAATGTTGTAAATGAGAAAATATTTATAAACCTTTCTAGGAAAACTAAAAATTAGTTTTTTTTTGAATGGGGAATTGACCTGTAATAATCCCACCTAGACCTTATTGACCATTAATAATCACACCTCAGAATATTCCCCCCACATTTCACCTATTTTTCCTACAATGATCTCCCGTTAAAAAAAAATTTAACGGAGTTAAGTTTTTTTTTTTTTCCAAATTACATACAGTTTTTTAGGTCTTTTGATCAGAACGATGATACAAGCTCATTGATGTAAAACTTACTTCGAAATGGTGCTCCAAGTGACTTGATTTTGGTTAAATTGGAAATTTAAACACCCGAATTGAAGCGCCGTTTTCATCGTTTGGAGCACCGTTTCGAGGCAAGTTTTACATCAATGGACTCGTATAGTCGTTTTAATCAAAATACTTAAAACGTTTGTTTGTAATTTGGAAAAAAACTTAACTCCGTTAAGTGTTTTTAACGGGGGACCATTGTAGGAAAAATAGGTGAAAGGTGGGACTGGTGGGGGAAATATTCTGAGGTGAGATTATTAATGGCCAATAAGGTCTAGGTGGGATTATTACATGCCAATTTCCCCTTTTTTGAATAGCAATACGAGACTTTTATTAACCAAACCAACGGACCATAGCAAGGTGCTATGGATCCAACAGTACAACTAACATATAAAAAACAAGATGAAAAAACAGAAAACAATCAAAACTACATTTACTTCACCATGAAAAATAGATCCAGTTCTCCCATGAAATCGGTGGCATCTTTGTTTTATATTTCATCAATTGGAAAGATTCTCCTTTGATTTCTTCAATCATTTTAAATACCTCGCCATTTGTTGTTCTAAATACCTTCTCGTTCCGGTTCTTCCAAATTACCAAAGTTGCCAATAAAAAGATTGCATGTACCGCTTTTTTCTTAGCCTTCGGCCAGTTGTAGTCACTTAACAAGTTGAAAATCTCACTGAGTGTTTCCCGTTTTGTAGCCGTTGGTGCCTTTACCCATGCTCCGACTTGATCCCATACTCCTTCCGCTATCCTGCACTTTACTAACACGTGGTTCGGTGTTTCTTCCTCCCGATTGCAAACTTTACATATTCCCGACGGTATCGATACACCTCTTTCCCTTAACTGAGTCGCTGTCGGAATTTTTCCTTTTAGAGCTCTCAAGACAAACATACCACATTTTTGTGCAGCCGAATTGTTCCAGAAGTAGTCGTTCGCAGGTTCGTTTAAGTCGATGTTCCTGGACAGTGCACATCTAACTCTTTTAACCGTACATGTCTCGTCGCCCTCTCCTTCCCATATCCAACTGTCACTTGCATCCGATAATACTACTTGGTTTAAACTTTCCTTTAAAAGCTCCATTTGCTGTGTTTTCGGATCCGTAATAGGTAGTCTTGACCAAGCCCAATCCCATAGTATTCCTCCCTTAATTCTCCTATAACATTCTTTCACTTTGGATCTTTTGTTTTTTACTAGTTGATAGATCAGTGGATACTTTTCTCTTAATGGTTTGTCACCTAGCCAGTTGTCTACCCAAAACATAGTTTTATCGCCCACTCCTATTTTACTTTTAAGATATTTTTCAATCTCCACACCCCTCTTCGCCATATCTTTTCCTATTTCAGCGATTGTTTTCCATATCCCTGTTTGTTCTCTCTTCACTGGTATCATAGTTATTCTTTTCTTATTTTTGTGTATTGCGTTTATGACTTTTACCCATAATTGATTTGGTTTCATTTTCAATCTCCACCACCATTTGACCATTAGTGCTAAATTAAGGTCCCTAATACTTCCTACCCCAAGCCCTCCAAATCTTTTTTCCGCTACAATTTTCTCCCATTTAACCCATCTCATTTTTTTGTTGGAGCTAACTCCTCCCCATAAAAATTTTCTCCTTATTCCTTCAAGAATTTTTATAATGGCGATCGGACATTTATATAAAGATAGATAGTAATTTGGTAAGCTTCCGAGGACATATTTTATAAGGATTACCCGCCCAACAAAGGATAACAATTTTGCTTTCCAGTTTGATAATCTCCTATTAAATGTGTCGATGACTTCCTTCCAATTGTTTATACGATTCATGTTTGCGCCTTCCTTTAAACCCAAATAAATGAATGGAAATTTACCTGGTTTGTAGCCGAAACTTGTAGCCTTTTCAATGACCTCCTCCTCGTCCACTCCAACACCGAATAATTGGCTTTTGGATGGGTTTACTTTTAAACCGGACACAAGGTAGTAACATCTTAGGATCCTTTTCAGGTTTTGGATGTTATTTTCATCCCATTTCCTAATAAAAATTGAGTCGTCCGCAAATAATAAGTGTGTTATCACTACTACAAAATTGGGCAATTGCGACCAAAATTTGCCACCGTGAAAACAAGTGGCAAAATTAGCAAACGATTTGCCACCAAAATTTAAAAAGGTCACGTACAACCCATATTCAGTAACAAAATGGTGGCAAAATTTGCTACCTTAAATTTTCGGTAGCAAATTGGTGGGAAACATGATAAAAACCAATAAAAAAGTTAATTAAATGAAAAACACATTAAATTGTGACGGGATTTGTGGTAGCAACTTAAAAATCTAATTTGGCAGGCCAATTTTACGAGTCCCTGCATCTCAAATATTAGGGTTTTTAAAAAAAGAATTTACTTGCCTCCCAAAATTTCATAGTAGTTCAACCATTTTTTCCCACTTAATTCTGAATTTATTCCAAAATACCCTTCCCCGCCTTAATTATCCCGCTTCCTCAAAATCCCTAACCCTAAACTCACTCCTAATCCCGCTTCATCAAAATCTCTCTCCACCGCACCATCAGATGAACCAGCCCCTCTACCACTGTTCGACTCGTTGCCGTTGACCAACCAATGGACTACTACAGGTGCTACAATGTACTACTCTCTGCGATTGCGATTAAGGTACCATCGAATCGTCTTTCACATATTTCTCACTGTTTTGTTGGCAAATGAATTAAATCTTAGGTATATGATACTTGAACCTGGTATTACCCAAAAGAGAACCGAAGAAAGCATTGATGTTGACAGTCGAGTTCCGGGTAATACTACAAGACCTTGACCACCCAAGGGGACTTTCTATGGATAAATTTGCAATCAATTGAACTTTAATTTGCACTCTTTTGTTCAACACTATTGCAATTTGAAGTTATGCCACTTGGAAGGTATTTTTTTACTCTGCATTCCAACCTTTGTGTTTTACCACGAGTCCTAGAATATATGATGAATCTTGATCTGTGCTTTAATTTTGGGGTTTAGTTTAAGATAATGTATGTAATTAGTGATGTTTAGATTAAATGCCTACCAAGTGTTTGATGAAATGTATGTGTTAGTTTTTACCTCTACTTCCTAGGGCTCCCAAATTCATGGGGCTCCTACATCATCTTAGTGAGAATGCTTTAGTGTTGGTTTTAAGATTCTTTTATAAATTGTAATTCTTTTATTCTCTAGTAAATGTGTTGAACTAATTTTAGAGCAGATGTTAAAGATATAACACTACTAGAAAATTGGGCAATTGTGACTTTCTACTCATTGATGGGTTTAATACTGCTGGTTAGGTGAGTGATGAGTTGAGATTGAGTGTTAAAACTTTCATTTTCATGTGTCTTAGGTTTCATTGGTAGTTCATAGCTATGCTGTCAAAGCACTTAGGTGCACAGTGCACTCAAGGCGTATATGCCAAGCCTGGAGCTTAGGCGCTAAAGAAGCGAGGGCCAGTCTGACCTGTTTAAGGTTGATTCCAGCCTTATTTAAGGGTTTATTTTTTATTTTTTAATCATTTTTTACCTGAGCTGGTCCTGGTTGTCTGAAACCTCACCTTACAGGCTGCAACGTTAAATCTGCGGCTGGCTGCGCTTCAATGCCTAGGGCGCTTTTGAAAACATAGGTTCATAGTTTATAGCTGTACTTGCAGTCGTTTCCGATGTGCTCTGTATTTTAGTATTGCTAGTGGAATCTAAATTAACACCCAACCCAGTCTACCCCTCCCCTCAATCAATATTATTTTTAAGGATTTTAGACATGTTTTAGGCCTGTTTAGGGCCAGCCTGAGCTGTTTAAGGTTGATTCCAGCCTTATTTAAGGGTTTATTTTTTATTTTTTAATCATTTTTTACCTGAATTTAGCCAGAAATTGGCCTGAGCTGGTCCTGGTTGTCTGAAACCTCACCTTACAGGCTGCAACGATAAATCTGCAGCGGGCTGCGCTTCAATGCCTAGGGCGCTTTTGAAAACATAGGTTCATAGTTTATAGTTGTACTTGCAGTCGTTTCCGTTGTGCTATGTATTTTAGTATTGCTAGTGGAATCTAAATTAACACCCAACCCAGTCTACCCACCCCCTCCCCTCAAGCCTGACTAACACCGGGAAACTTGATCTCCGGCTATAATACCATTTGCATCATATATTTTTAATGTCTATCTAGTGGCCCTTAACTAGGTAGTTTGTAATAATATCTACTTGTCTAATTTAGTTATTTATTTAAGCTTATCAATATACATACATACATCAAGACTCTGATGGTATTATAATAAATTAAAACGAATAAAAGAATATTCAAAATAATCATCTAAAAACTAATATGTTTCAGTAAGCAGCATCTGGGTATAATTTAATAACTTAATAGAATATGCAGTAAACCAAACTATTATTCATGCCATAACTAATATTTTGGTTATTTATATATCTATATACAATAGAATAGAAGCTTTTGTCAAGCTGGGCATCAACCATTATTAGTTGCTCATATCTAGGAGTGAGCAAACCGAACTACCCGACCCGACCCTAGAACCGACAACCATGTGAAACATTACCCGGCTATATACCCTATATCAAATCACGGTTTCGGTTCTTTGCGTAATCGGGTATATTGGTTCCAGATTATATGATGGGTTGTTTGCAGGGGCGGACTTAGAAGGTTGGTAGGGGTAGCACGGGCTACCCCTCAACCCCGTCTACATAGTGTAAAAATACTCCTTAACTTCGTTTCCGTAGTGTAAAAGTACCCCTCAACTTCGTCTCCGTTATACAAGGGATACCCCTGGTCTAAAAAATAAAAAATTGGGATACCCCTAAATTTTTGGGTTAGTTCCGCCGATGGTTGTTTGTGTTTCGTTTTAATGTGTTTTTTGATGGTTAAACTCTTTGCACACCAAGTGTTCTATATAATGTCCAAATGAACTAAAAGAAATATTACTTAATGTCCTTTTGCCTTTTCTATAATATTCAGTATGCCAATTGATAATGAACCGAAAAAGCTATTTTTTTTCAAAGCTAATTTCATAGATTTTTTAATAAGTGCTCATTAAATAGATAATTTTTCAAAGAGGCTTGCAGACCGAATGAAAACACGCCTGCAGACCAACCGCAAACAGGCGTATTTGTGTCGTTTTTTGATACAAATCCAGTCTAACAAATAGTAAGAACGATATGGCGTGTGTGTCGTTTATATCTACAAGTAGTAAAATAAAATAAAAAGACACTACTGCAATAGCATATTGTTTATCACCTCTGACTGTAGATTATATGCACGATTTTTGCAGCCCATCGCCGTGTCGCGGGTCGCCTTTGTTTCCTGGTAGATTTATAGCTGGGCTGGTCGGCTGGAGTTTTATTGTAGGTGTAGGGCCAGGGTCGGAGAGAAGGACATATATCTAATATTTAAGCCGTAATGGTAAGTTTGTTATTTAGGATTTTAGGTTAACTTGTATATCTAATATCTTTATGTCGAAGGTTAGATTGTTTGACTTCAATAGTTAATTTTAATATATCAGTTTGGTTTATCAATTAAACTTATGTCCTTTCGCCTAACCATGTTTGATTGTGATTGAAGATTTGAATGAGCAAATGAGGTGTTTGGAATTGCTTTTTCGAACGACTTATAAGTAGGGGCAAAAGTCTACGTCATCATCAATTAACAATGCATGCTATAAGACGTGGTCATGCTGTTCGACAATTGCGTGATCTAAATTTTTCCAGGTATCACTTAGGTTTGTTATTTATATTTGAATTTGCTTATTGGTATAAGTCTTAGGTAAGTTGTATTTTCTGGTTGAATAGTATGCTAAAGACTAAGTATGGAAAATGTGTTATTTGGGTGCATGTTCTATGGGTTGTTTGATACAAAAAAAAAATTGTTTTTAAAATTAGGTATAATTTCCTTTTTAATATGTAAACAAACTGGAACATGATATTTAGCTTCTAGCACTTGAATTGTAACTCACAATTGTATTTTGTTTTCTTTGCAACCAACTTGACCCATTATTACTTTTCATTGATTCTGATTTCTTGATTCTATTCACTGGTTGTTTTGTAGATTAAAAAGTTGAACTTAGTTATCAAGGAGCTCGTTAAGGAAAGCGATGAAGAAAAAGAAAGGTTTAATGGAATTATTGCGGGGTTGTTGGCTCAAAAAGAAAAAGATAATGTGGATAAAGATGCTATGCTTGATAGGATGTCACAAATTGAAGCTATGTTAATAGCTACAGTTCGAAGATAGCTATAAACGCTTTGTTTTCAATATTTAGATGTTTATCTTATTAGGATAATTTTAGTTATTTTATGTTTTAGTTGGTATTTTTTATATGTTTTGAAAACGAGATGTTTTATATAATTTTGGGATTTTATTAGACTTTTTTTATATTTTTTTTGTAGTTTTATTGATATGTAATTTTGATGAAAATAGTAGGGAGAAAAAAAATCTGAGAATTAAATGGTTGCAAATAACTATACCAAGGTGGTCACAACTCGGTAGCAAATTGTGTAAAAAATCGTGGCTAAATGGTGGCAATATCGGTGGCTAAATGATATCAAAATTCGCAAATTGTGTAAAAAATGGTGACTAAATGGTGGCAATATCGGTTGCTAAATGGTGGCAATATCAGTGGCTAAATGGTATGAAAACGCGTCACAACTCGGTGGCAAACAAGGCGGAGCGTAGCAAACATGAAGCGGTGACAAATAATTTTGACCAATTTTGTGGTGGTAAAACTAAGGTAGCAAAATATAGAAATGGTGGCTATTTGGTGGCATTAGAGCAATTGACACGGGTGTTTTTGTCACCATATTTTTGGTGGCAAACTGGTGACAACAAGGAAATTGCTACCATTTTGTAACAAAAAATTACATGACAAAAGCCCGAGAAGATTCCGTTTGATTTAGCCTTCATCATCATTACATGAAGTGCCTCCATAGCGATTACAAAAAGAAATGGGGAAAGTGGATCCCCTTGACGCAATCCTCTTTTGTATTGAAACTCCCCCGTTGGTACCCCGTTTACAAGAATCGATCCTCTCCCGGTGAATAAAATCCCCATTATCCAATTCTTCCACTCAGAAGGGAAGCCCATGTGTGTTAAAATGGATATTAAGAACTTCCAATTTAACGTATCATAGGCTTTTTCGATGTCCGCCTTAAATACAAAAATCTCTTTTTTCGTCCACCCCACAATCTCATTTATTATTAATGGCCCATCTATTATGTTTCTATCGGAAATAAAAGCCGACTGGGAATTCAAGATTACACTATTTAAAACCTTTTTCAGCCGATTTGCCAAAACTTTGGATATTATTTTGTTAATGACACCTATTAACGAGATTGGACGGAAGTTGGAAAAAACCAATGGGTCGTTTACCTTTGGAATAAGCGAAATAAACGACGAGCTACATGTGTGGTGAATTGAACCATGGTTGAAAAAACTGCTTCATCATATCCATGATCTCTACTTTCAGCTCCTCCCAGTACTTCTTTATTAGCTTAAACGTAATTCCATCCGGCCCTGGCGCTTTATCTCCCCCGCATTCCCAAATTGCATTCTTCACTTCCTCTACCTTAAACTGTTCTATTAGTCCTGTTTTTTCATTGTCTGCCAACCTTTTGAACCCGTCTACCCCCATCCTTGGTCTTGAAGGAATAGATTCCTCGAATTTTTCTTTGAATGCCACCCTGAACTTTTCTTTTATATCATTTGCATCAGAAACCCAACTGCATCTATCCACAAGCCGTTTACCCTATTCCGCATTTTATGACTATTTACCACTGTATGAAAAAACATTGTATTCTCATCCCCCAAAGCCGTCTATTTTATTCTTGACTTCTGAATTACATCCTTTGTTCTCGCCTTGTGCCACTCTTTTATTGTTTTTTTACATGCTTGCCATGTTTCGATTTCTTGCTCCGTGAGACTTCTTCTTTCTGCTTCGGTTTCTAATCTTTGTATCTCCTCATTTGCGGTTACCATCCTCTCCTCCTCTTTTACCTTCTCACTATTTCTCCACTTTCTTAATTCATCTTTAATTTCCTTAAATTTCCCCGCTAAACGTTCATCCTTAAATCTTGAGTCGTTCCCTTTACGCAATCCTTTCCTAACTGCCTCATCAAAACCCGTTGCATCCATCCAACTATGGAAAACATGAAATGGACACGACCCGAAATTGTTTGCTGTAGTTGTCAATATTAATGGACAGTGGTCCGACACTTCTCTATCTAATGCCATCAAAGTGGCGTTTGGCCATTTCGTCATAAATTCACCACAAACAAGTACTCGGTCGATCTTACTTAGATTCCTCCCATCCACTGACATGAAAGTGTATTTCCTTCCACCCATATTAAATTCTTGTAAACCCGCATTCATAATGAAATTATTAAAGCATAATGCGCCCCCAACATCAAATTGAGAGTTAAACCTATCTTTAGGGAATCGTACCTCGTTAAAGTCGCCTAAGAGGATCCATCTGCCTTGAATTGTCTGTTTTAGAGCCAGTAGCTCCTCCCACAGCTCCCTCCTATTTCTTTGTATTGTTGAAGCATAAACATTTACAATAATCGTTTCTTCTTGTTCCCCTATTACCTGCCCTTTCACTAGTATATAGCTTTGGTTTTTCATCTCTAAGTTTCTTTTGAATACCCCCGGACTCCATATTGATAACAACCCACCCGATCTTCCATCTGCATCTACTTTAATGTACTCAAACGCTGTATTATCCCAAAATCTTTTGATTACTCTATCCGGTAAATCTCTGAACTGTGTTTCCTGAATTGCTAGGAAATTTAACCCAGACTTTGACAATAAAACTCTGACTACGTTTGCTTTCCCCACCCCTCCTACCCCTTTTATATTAATGGATCCAAAATTCATTGAATACCTGCTACCACCTGTTCCTCAGCCATTGTCTTCTTTAGTAAATCCTTCTTTCCATTCAGATCCACCCCAATTGCTTCCCCTATCTCCATCGTCGGGCATATTTTTCTGTTTAACTCTTCCGTCGGCCATTGTTCTTCCGATCGGAGCCTTTTCGCCCTCTGGGTATCTTCTACGAGTGTGTCGCCTGAATGTGACTCATCTTCCCAATCCGAGTTAAAACCGTCGCCTGAGATCGCCTTACCTCTATTGTCATTGAAAAGATCCTCGATTATTGCTTGTACTTTAGTATTTTTCTTACTCCTTTTTTTTTTTACTTTTAAGGGAATCTTGTGACGATGACGAGATCTATTCTTTTCTGTCACCTCTATATTTATGTCTGGGAGCTTGCATTTATTTATTTATTTTTGGATTGGGCTTTAAATTTTGGGCTCTTGAAGCAGCTAGATTCACTCTTTACCTTTTCTTTTGTTGGTTAATTATAGGCCCAATTGGAATTCCTGTCGTTGGTCCAACATACTTTGGCCCAATATCCTCTGACTGACCGTCCCCACTCCTCTGGTTTGACTCTTCCATACCCACCTCAGCATTGTTTCTAGACCCATTGGAAAACCCAATCACCCCATTAACTACCTCATTATTACCTCAGGAATTGCCTTTGGCAGTTGGATTTGTGTCTGAGTTAACACCTTCCGTCGATTCCTCTCCCCTTTTATTCTTTGACTTTTCAGTTTCCTTTTCCGGTGACGATTGTTTTTCCGGCATTGTCGTCGTTTCATTCTTCTCCTTTTCTTGCGATGTTTTTTCTCCTGTTTGTTTATCGACTACCATTTTCTCCGGTGATCTGTTTGGGAAATTACTACTTCCTTCCTCCTCTATTTCCTTTTGGTTCTTACCTTTCGTATCTTCTGGTACTTCTCCATAAGAGGCTCTTCTCCTAATTATGCATCCTGGTAGCCAAGGCTCTTCTACCTCCGATATCTATACTTTAAACAAATGACCTTTCCAGTTAACTGGTATTGCTTCCTTAATACTGAAACCATGATCAACCACGATTCCGACTATATCAAATTGGAGGTTTAAATCAAATTTATCTGCTTCCGAGCTTTGGACTATCCTCCCATATCTCCTTGCAATCATATTCATCACTTCGCCCATCCATAGTTGAATGGGGACCCCTCTGATCATAATCCATGCAACACGTTGGTATGGTATTATTTGCCCTTCCCATACTTCCAACTTTTGGAACGACTTTTCCCAGTGCAATTTTTCTCTCTCTCATAAACGATTCCATTTCTTTTGTTTCTTCAAACGTGACCAGTGCTCTTAATCCGCCCAGGTACCGTATTATCCCTTTGTACAAACTTAGTTCTTCTGCACATTTATCCGCCTCCTTCAGTTGTTTGATGCTATGAAATTCACATAGAACTGATTTATTCCGCCATTCTTTAATAGCATCAGACTCATTATCAAAGTTCATATAGTTTCCTTCTTCTTCTGTTGTTTTCTTTCCTTTAACTGTATCTGCGTACGATATTCCTATCCTGATTCCTGCCTGTCCTACTTCTGGCCGGACATTCATGTTCCCTTTGTTTGTCTCCTCCTTTCTTACCCAAGTTTCTTGTCTCTTTTCCGTAGGTTTCTTGACAATTTTTACGAATCTTGCAACTTTAGCTTTTATTCTCCACCCATAGAACTCAACCTGGTTCAATGCTTTGGCCATCATCTCCCTATCTTTAACTTTGACGAATCTGAGAAAGCCAAAGCGTTTGCCCCATTTATCAAGTTTCATTGCAATGTAAGCGTCCACCAGGTGTCCAAGATTCCTGCATTCCATCCATAACTCTCCGTCGGATATTTGTGGATGAATGTTGGAAATATAAAACGTTGTAGCGTCCTCTCTTGTATACTGCTTGTCGTTTCCCCTGATGTTCTCGTTTTCGTTGTACCTTACTCCATACTCCGACCGGTTGTTCCCCGCACCTGAACTTTCACCTATTTCTCTCCCCATATTAAGACGGAGGAGCAGGCCCACCGGAGAAACCCAAGCCGCGAATGGGTGAATCAATCAACCTATTAGAATGGAAGGTTATGTCAAGGCTACTACCGATAAGCAAGCCGACTAAACCCTACACACTAATCTGTCTCAATCTTCACCGTCGAGCAACTTGACGAATACCGGTGGCTGTTGGAATTCCGTCAGAGAAAATGAGACCGCCGAGGAGACCCAAGCCGCGAATGGATGAATCAATCAACCAATTAGGGTGGCAGGTTCTGTCCAGACTGCACTAATCTGTCTCAATCTTCACCGTCGAGCAACTTGACGAATACCGGTGGCTGTTGGAATTCCGTCAGAGAAAATGAGACCGCCGAGGAGACCCAAGCCGCGAATGGATGAATCAATCAACCAATTAGGGTGGCAGGTTCTGTCCAGACTGCAATTGATTGGCAATTGAATAAACCCAACACACTAATCAGTTTCAGTCATCATCGTCAAGCAGCTTGACGAATTCCGGCGACTTTTGGTTTTTTGGTCTCATGACATAAATTTTATGGATAGACGTTTGTTATTGGATTCGGTTATGAAACATTGTTTAAAACAAAAATTATGAGTCATTTTATGGAACGTTGTTATGCTTAGGAATCTCTTATTAGATGGTGTTATAACGAGACTTTTAAAAAAATAAGAACCTGTAGAGAACGACTTTAGATATATTAAATTCTTGAATTTTCTTTATGCATATGGAATCGCGTTTGACATACTTTTGTTTATTATATAGAATTTAGTTTGATTATCCTTTTCTATATGACCCAACCTAATCCGAAGCGAACCGAAAAAATTATCATATAATAATAGAAAATAACCCCTATAAATTTCCGCTCTCAATGAGAACAATTTCTGGGTCCGCCACTGACGATCATTTTGGAAAATGAGATAGAAAACAAATCCGCAATTAGCTTTTACCGAATCTTTTGTGGTGTGTGTAGGTTTGGAGTTTGGGTTTGGGTTTGGGTTTGGGGTGAGTGAATGGGGAAATCAATGTATGGGTCTAGTGGGTTGTTTTATGTATTGTTTTATTTCTTCTTTTTGCGTTTTTTTTATTTTTATTTTTTTTATTTTTTTATTATGGTCGTGTTAGTTTAGGTATTTTTTTTATGTTGGTGTAAAGTAAAAAAAAATGATGTAATAATCGTAAGGATGTTTATGGGATGCGGTCATTAATTCAGAAGTTTATGTGGATGTTTTTAAGGCGTTGATGTCGTTAGATAATTAGCTTTATATGTGTAACGCCTTTTAGAATTTAATATTTCTATTTTAACTATTTTTTTAAATGGTATTGTCTGAACCTTGTATCCTAATATACATTAACCTTTTATAAAGTTAAATATATATACCTACTACAATGTTTTCCGGTGCACTTTCGTAAATGGGTCAACCAGCCTTTTTGGAAGAGGAAATTGCATGGTTTTTAATATGGAGGGGACCGATTGTATAAAATCTATACATTCATGGGGAATATGATGACGGATTGTTCATTAGTCGATTATCAAGCACTTTTATCTTGGTTCATAATATTATTGTTGTTGCTATTAATTTTTTTTCTTTTTATATCTTTGTTCATTATTAATTGTTTGGCAACTATCAATTTCTTATCTTCGTTCACAATTGTTGGGGAATATTCAGAAAACCGGATGATCAGAGAGGCGTGTAATCACTCTCAGATTAAATTATTTCGGTAGTTCTCCCGAATAATTTAATCCAATACAGCTCTGATTTTCGAGAAACTGAACAAATGTGTGTGTGTTTCGAATTTGTCTGAACCAGAGAAAATATGATCAAAACTATCTACGAGTTTTGGGGTTGGGGATGATTAACTACCTAATGATAGCTCGACGTAAGCCAGAGGCTGCCGCCCCTTGTTCGTTTATTAAATAACTGATAAACAAACTTCTGCTCGAACGTTTTACGGATAGTTTACGGAAAATCCCTACCTAATACGTTATAGAACAACTTTGCCCATGTTTCTCGATTCTAGCAACAATAATAGTCGGGTGCAGTAGCCTTATCTATAGAACGCCAGCAGGGTGCAAAAGCTGTTATGAATTATTGACTAACGAATGTGACTTGATGTTTTTTTTTATGATGGATAATGGACGGGAATTATTAACTTTTTTTAATCAAAAGTCAGGATTCTAGAAATTGAATATGAGAAAAATGTTTAAAATATTTCTTTATACAAAACAATTTGTTTTTTATTAACAAGCATATATATTGAACCGTTCATAAGCTTTTAAGCAGAAGTTCGCTTATATTCATATATTTAACAAATAAATAATCATGTAAGAAACAAACAAAGTTCGCTTATATTCATAGATTTAACAAATAAATAATCATGCAAGAAACAAACAAACAAAAACATATACATCTATACTATATAATAAAAGAAACCAATGGGAAGACACATGTCACTCATTGAAACCATCTATTTTTTTATAAATAATTAATATCAATTAAAAGATAATTATAAAATTAAATTTAATATAAATTTAAACAGTTCGTGTACGAGATAATCTAATATTTTAAAATATTTATCAGATTTCAAAATTATTTATCATGAAATAAACAAAAGATGTACGCTAAATATAAATTAATATAATGGCAATGATTTATTTATTTTATTAAACTAACGTAGTTAAGGGCAGAACCTATTCCAAAAATGTTTATAAAGGGTAAACAAAAATATTGATCAATGTTTATTGGTTCTATACTTTTATTTTCGTGTTCAACTCTCAACTCAAATACGGTAATCACTATGTTTACGTGACATTTATAAGAACCATCACCGCAATCACCTCATCCATCGTATATCGACTATCTCGGTTAGTTTTTTTAAAGATATAAATTTTTATTAGATTCATTCAACCCGTGTAATAAACGAGGTTTTTTAAAGATATAACATTTTTATTTTTTATTATACAAAATTACATTTATGCAACTCGTGTAATACACGGGGTTTTAAAAAAAAAAACTTTTTTATTATGTAGTATATAAAATTAGATTTATTCAATCCATATAATACATATGGTTTATAAATTAATATAATGTAAATGATTTATTTATTTTATTAAACTAACGTAGTTAAGGGTAGAACCTATTTCAAAAATGTTTATAAGGGGTAAACCAAAATATTGATCAATGTTTATTGGTTCTATACTTTTATTTTCGTGTTCAACTCTCAACCCAAATACGGTAATCACTATGTTTACGTGACATTTATATGAACCATCATCGCAATCATCCCATCCATCGTATATCGAGTATATCCGTTAGTTTTTTTAAATATATAAATTTTTATTAGATTTATTCAACCCGTGTAATAAACGAGGTTTTTTAAAGATATAAAATTTTTATTTTTTACTATACAAAATTACATTTATGCAACTCGTGTAATACACGGGGTTTTAAAAATATAACTTTTTTTATTATGCAGTATATAAAGTTAGCTTTATTCAATCCATATAATACATAGGGTTTATAAATATATAACTTTTTATTGTTTGGTATATAAAATCACATGTGCTCAACCCGTATAACACATGAGTTTCTTAAAAATGTAATGTTTTTCATTATTTAATATATAAAATTAAATTTACTCAACCTGTACAATACATTGAGTTCTTAAAAATACAACATTTTTTTATTATTTAATATATAAAATTACATTTATTCAACCCATGTAATAAACGAGATTTTTAAATATTTATTGTTTTATTATTTGCTATATAAAATTACATTTATTTAATACGTGTAATAAACGAGATTTTTAAAGATATATATTTTTTTATATTGTTTTATATATAAAATTATATTTATTTAACTCGTGTAATGCACGGGGTTCTAACCTAGTATATTAATATATTAATTCAACAAATAAATAATCATAGATTTAACAAATAAATAATCATGCAAGAAACAAACAAACAAAAACATATACATATATTAATATATTAATTCAACAAATAAATAATCATAGATTTAACAAATAAATAATCATGCAAGAAACAAACAAACATGCAAGAAACAAACAAAGTTCGCTTATATTAATAGATTCAACAAATAAATAATCATGCAAGAAACAAACAAACATAAACATATATACATATATTAATATAACTTAATCTAAATTTTATTTGTTTTTTTCATTAACAATTGATATTAAATGTCTTCCTTTTGGAAATCTTGTTATATATATGTAAATCATATGCACAAATGAGCTGCACACTAATGTAAACAATTGAGCCTGCTTCCATTGTGAGCCTAACATAATGTCTTGGCCTATTGCCTTCTATTCACCGGTAGCAACCATTACAAAAGATGAAGAAAAGGAACGAAAGGCAAAAATGTCGAGTCTAATCGAGCGATACAAAGAAAAAGTCTCATCTCTTCCCATGAATGTAGATCATGATCTATGCAAGTATATGGGATTTTGGCATTTCCACGGTTTTTGGTATCACTCAAAAGCCGACTTCTCGGTTGAAGCAATTATGGCCTTACAAGACAATTTCGAAGCTCAACCCACCGACATTTTCTTGGCAAGTCATCCAAAATCGGGCACAACATGGCTCAAGGCCCTTGCATTTGCCATTATGAACCGGAACAAATTCAAAACAGGCGGTGGTTGTTGTCCAACCCACCCATTACTCACCATTAGCCCACATGATTGTGTCCCTTTCATGGAGAGCGAGTCTTTCTTGAACAACCCTTCTTTTGCCAATGGCCTCATGCATACACATATACCCTACACTTCCTTACCTAAATCCATCATTAGTTCCGATTGTCGAATTGTTTATTTGTGTAGAAACCCTAAAGATGTTCTCACTTCTTATTGGCACTTCTTGAACAAGTTGAAAGATGATGGTTCTACACCAACTAAACTGGATGATGCATTTGAGCTTTTTAGTAGAGGTATGAGTATTAATGTTTGGTATCAATTGATTGATTTACAAAGAATATGAGAACCATATAAATAACAATACAGCATAACAACTTTCCTAAAGAGTTCCTAACAAATCTCCTGCAGTTATGGAGATGAACTATTTCCTAAAGTGATAGGATCTGTGTCCGCGAATACTCCCCCTCAGTTGGGACGGGGGTCTTGACACACGTTCAAACTGGATCGGAAACTATGAAATAGCTGTCTTGACAAGCCTTTAGTGAAGATGTCAGCGTACTGATAAGCTGCAGGAACATGTAGGACACGTATGTGACCGAGGCGAACCTTCTCCCTAACAAAATGAATGTCGAGTTCCACGTGCTTGGTCCGTTGGTGCTGTACCGGGTTCTCGGTCAGGTAGACGGCCGAGACGTTGTCACAATATACAATGGTTGCTTGTCGTATGGGGATGTGAAGTTCTAGAAGCAGGTTTCGAAACCAACTAGTCTCGGCAACGGCATTGGCAACCCCGCGGTACTCGGCTTCGGCACTAGAGCGTGAAACGGTCGGCTGGCGTTTGGAGGACCAAGAAATAAGGTTGTGCCCCAAGTATACACAATAGCCCGAGGTGGAACGACGAGTATCCGGGCATCCGCCCCAATCGGCATCAGAGTATGCTGTTAGAGTAGAGCTCGTGGAAACAGACATGTGTATTCCGTGATCAATTGTACCTTTTACATAGCGAAGAATCCGTTTTAAGAAAACAAGGTGCGGTTCCCGAGGGGCATGCATGAATAAGCAGATCTGCTGAACCGCGTATGAGATATCTGGCCGAGTGAAGGTGAGATACTGTAATGCCCCAGCGAGACTTCGATATAGAGTCCCATCTTGCAAAAGAGGACCGTCAGTGGCACTGAGCTTTGAGGACGTATCCACAGGTGTTGCACAAGGTTTGCATGATGTCATGTTGGCACGGTGAAGAATGTCCCGAGCATATTGTGTTTGAGATAGAAACATCCCATTCGAATTCCGTGCAACCGAGATGCCTAGAAAGTGATGTAGAGTGCCCAAGTCGGTCATGGCAAATTCACCTGAAAGAAGCTTTATAACATGCTGGAGAAAAGTATTTGAAGATGCCGTTAAAATGATGTCGTCAACATATAAAAGAAGAAAGGCCATGTTATCGCCATGACGATACACAAATAGAGAACTATCACATAAGCTGCCTTTAAAACCTTTGGAAGTAATAAAGTTAGCAAATCTGTAAAACCATGCTCTCGGCGCTTGTTTCAGCCCGTATAACGATTTTCGTAAGCGACACACGTGGTGAGGTCTAGACTGATCCACAAAGCCGGGAGGTTGATGCATAAAAACCGTTTCATTTAAATCCCCATGCAAGAACGCGTTTTTGACGTCTAGTTGATGTATGGGCCAACTCCTTGATAAGGCAACCGATAACACGGTCCGAATAGTGGCCGGTTTGACCACGGGGCTAAATGTATCCATACAATCGTGTAATATTCGTTAAATGTTATGATATGACACGTCATGAAATAAATGACTAGGCTATTTAACCTAGTTAAGTGTGTGTTTAGAAGTATGAAAAGACAAGAGTTTTGCCAATATTATGAGTAAGTAATAAACATGAGGGGGCAAAGTTGTAAAAGGGGAAAGTTATGTTTTAAAAACAAAACAAACACACACACAACACACACATCGTGTGTGTTCTTGATCGATCAGGGGAAACACCCCCATGAACCAAACCCTAGTTCTAACATAATCATCAAATTGAGGAGTCAAACGAAGCTCAAATTCATAAACGAGCATAGATTAATGATCACCTTCATGAGGGGATCGTAAGGTATGTCTTAGATTCTAGATTGGTGATGATGCACGAAATGGGTTATGTTGTAGATCACGAATTTGTATGAAATTGAGCATGAGTATGTGTTAGATTTATCATTTGGAACATGGATTATGCATGAAATAGGTTAATTTGATGTTTAAGGGTGAAACCCATTTGTTATGGTGAAGATGATGACATGGGTAAATCATCTATGTCTAAGTTCTTGCTTAATATTGATGTATTTTGAGTTGTATGATGTATTCTTGTTAGAAGAATTGAAAGAAATGTGATACTAGTATGTTTGATGTTATGCATGTATGAATCATGTTGATTAGGAGGAAGAAATTGATGAATTGTGTATGAGATTAGAATGATATGCATGAACTAGTTGTACACTATGCTTACAAGGTAGTACATATATCAAAAGTATGATGAGTTATGAAGAACTTAAGATTAGATCACTTGTAAGTGATTAACAAGTAGTTATGAAGTGGGTTTTTGATGATGTAATGTAAATTGATGATTCACTTATGTTAATAATGTTTGGAATCATACACGTGTGTGAATGATTAAAGATATGGGATAAGAAATGATGAATTGTTGTTAGATGAAGAGAATAAAGTGTGATGATAACATGTTTGATGTTTAATCTAAATACCCCATGTTGGATTGTAGAAGCATTTGATGAACTATGTATGAATTTAGAAGATTGTGTATGAATAAGTTGTACGTTATGCTTAAAAGGTAGTACGTACATCAAGTGAATGATAAAATGTATATAGGGTCGGCCGTATAGTCGTTTATGATGATACGGTAATATGTTGATAAATCGATAGTTATGTATGGTTGATAGTTGACTTTTAAAAGTCAACTAAGTATAAGAAACATGATTTGACTCTTTGTCGTAAATATAGGTTGATGAGAAGTCGTATGGTACATGTAATAACAATCCGTGTTAAATGTAATGACATGATGAGTTACATGAGTTATACGTATACGGACATGATTATATGAGTTATGTTTGTTAGAAATGATTAATGAAAGTTAAGTGTGAAATATGGGATTGATACGATTGTTATCATGTACAAATGAGTATGCTAATGATAGCGTGATTTCGATGACATGAAAGCATAGGAATCATGTGGAGATGGACTCAAGCGCGGAAGGCTAACGGGTAAAGAAGAGGCGTGGAAACGGATGTGAACACGGATGCATGAGGTAAGTGATTCCGTAATCACTTCCAAGTTGTTTAAGTAGATTTATGTGCATTTGAATGAAATATGATAATTTGAGATTAAATAGGAACGAATGGTGCGATGTCAATGAAGCATTAAACGGATCTTAGATTGATCCAAGTAAGGAATGTGAGTTTAAGAATTTAAGCTAAGTAGAAGGATGGGTTAATTATGTAGGGATTTCCTTTGTTGTTAAGGATAAAGAGATGTTGACCAAAATGCCCTTGATGGGTATTTTGGGCAAACGATATTACAAAGTGGTTTAGGAACAAGTTAGTTGTTGAGTATAATGTTGAACAAGTATGGGAGCGGAGAGTATGGTCTTGGAATGTCACAAATCAATTAATGCGCAAATGCCCTTAACGGGTCGAATAATTAGAAAGTGACAATAAGCCGATAGGGCGTAAGATAAGAATTTTATTAATCCGGATGTGGGATTTTAAGTTCGTATGATAGAATATGAATTTACAAGCATGTAGGAAGAAACGGGAGGTTAAACGGGTAAACGGTTCGAAAGTTACGCGCGTTTTAGTGCGTACGGACGACGAAATGGATCTGCAGAAAAGTGAGGTTTCGAGAGGGCGTCGCCGACGGGCTCCCACCCCGTCGCCGACGGGCTCCCAAAATCACAAGTTTGGCCGACGGCTTATCTTACTGCCGACGGGTTGATGTACGAGACGGGTAATTCCCGAGCCCGTCGCCGACGGGTCCCTAGCCCGTCGCCGACGGCTTGTCCTGATGTTTTCTCTGTTTTCGCGTCACGCATCTCCGGTTGACCCGTAACACTCCCGAAAGGCTCCTTAACCTTGTATGAGATGATATCTATGTATGATTGTGATTAGGTATGTGCGTAGTATATGTACGTGTGTGTGAGAGCATGTATATGTATCGCTACGTTAATTTATTGAATGTATGTAAGCGTGTAGTTATGTATGCATGTATGTTTATATGTAAGTATTGATGTATGCATGAAATCAAGTAATATGTATGAGTATGAGCTCTAGGTAATTAAATATGAAGGTATACGTGTGTGTAGGTATGAACATATACATATATATGTGAATGGAAGTATGTAAGTTTGTATATGGGTATGTAGGAATGATATGTACGTATGTAGTTGTGTATGTGAGTACGCATGAAGGTATGTATGAGTATATGCGCGTATGTAAAGTTGTAGGGAAGGTATGTTTGTACGTAGATGTGTATGTATGTATGCTTAAGGGTATGCACGATTGAATACATGAATGTAATGATGTAAGATAGGTATGTACGTATGTGGAAGTGTATGTAGGTATGTATAAGGATATGTACAAGCCTATGTCTGTATGTAAAGATGTAGGAATGGTACGTACGTATGTAGTTGTGTATGTAGGTACGTATGGAGGTATGTATGAGTGTTTGCACGTATGTAAAGTTGTAGGAAAGGTATGGATGTATGCAAATGTGCATGTATGTTTGTATGTAAGTACGTGTGTACGCATGATCTAGACACATTGTGTGTTAATGGTACTAACGGTGTACCTTGAGAATGAGAAGTAATGCAGGTACATCATTGAAGCCTCACCAGGAAATGGATATGCGGATGAAATGCTTAAAGCTTAAAAGATGACGAAGTGTGAAGTGTATGCGAATGAACTTTGTTCCCTTAATGTGTACTAATGTTATGAATGTATGTGGTGAATGCAGGTTGTACGGATGATGAGCGGTTACCACGAGGATTAGGGATCGAAGACCGAGTCACTTGAAGAGATTGTACGGGGACGTTGAATGTAAAATGTAATAAGTGAAAGCTATGTTTTCAGTTAACAAATGAGAGGATGACAGATTTTTGATTAAGAATCAAGTTAAAGTTAAAAGTTTAAATAAGTTGAGATATTTTTAATGCAAGAAATTTTATGGTTAGTGTTTCCGCTGCGACTTTTTGTCAAATACGAATATGGGCGTAACAAGTTGGTATCAGAGCCCTGGTTTGAGAGAATCAAGTGTAAGAAGGTAAGTGCTTGAACTCAAACCTGTGTGCTCTTGTGTTAAGAAACCCGTACAATCCAAGACTCGGTCAAGATCCAAAGGTAAAAGAGAATGTAAGTATGTACTTATGTATACGCATAAAGAAACTGACGGTTTTGTATATGCAAGGTAAGTATAAGCGTTTGAAGAGGATGATCCGCGAGTGCGGTCAACTACCGACACCAAGGCATGAAATAAGATAAAGTTAAGGTACGTAAATTTAATATGTCGGTATATGAAATGGTAAAGTGCATTAAGGGAAGAAAAATGCTAAATGAAGGACCATGATGGTATAGTAAACATGTTTTAAAAAAAAAATGATGCACGTGCCGAAACCAAACTCTTCGGACATAAGGTGACAATTACACGAAGACACGAAACTAGTATGTGGATTGTGTACCTGGCCAGTACACGTAAAGCATATGACGTTCGTGTGACCGTGATAATTGATACAGGTATGTCTGTTAGAATTAAGTAGTAGGTGGACGTGAGTGTGAAGAGAAATGCAAGACTCTCAAGAATGAGAGTATGAAATGCTATGCTAGAGTCCGCGAGACGGATTCGGAAGATGATATGCTATACTAGAATCCGTGAGACGGATTCGAAGTATGATATGTTATGCTAGAATCCGCGAGACGGATTCGAAACATGAAATGCTATGCTAGAGTCCGCGAGACGGATTCGGAAGATGATATGCTATACTAGAATCCGTGAGACGGATTCGAAGTATGATATGCTATGCTAGAATCCGCGAGACGGATTCGAAATATGATATGCTATACTAGACTCCGCGAGACGGATTCGAAGTATTATATGCTATGCTAGAATCCGCGAGACGGATTCGAAACATAAAATGCTAAGCTAGAATCCGCGGGACGGATTCGAAACATGAAAGAGGTTAAAGTATGAATGCAATGCTTGAATCCGCTAGACGGATTCAAGGGATGAAAAGCGTATATGCAATGTTTGAATCCGCAAGACGGATTCAAGGAATGAAAGATATGAATGATGCAAATTCCTTGCGGATTTGGTTATGATAAGCGAAAGCTGTAATAAGCTAGGCACGTCGACCGGTTCAAGTTGAACAAGTCGAGTGAGGATAAGGTACCATCCGTTTAGAACGAGTGGTCGCGAATGCAATAACGAATGTATGAAGTTCAATCCGTTATATGGATAGAACGGAAGATTTATGTTGAAAGTAATTAACCCGATGTTACCGGGTCGTAAGTGGTATGCTTAAATCTCATTATGAGAGTATATGCTATTACCCAATTAAGTGGGTAATAGAATGCGTGAAAGAAATGAAAGTATATAAACGGATCATATGAGTGTAAGCATTATTGTAAGTCTGAGTAAGTATGTATATTGACCTGTTATTAACGGGTCAAAAAGGGAATAAAAATGTTATGTGAAAGTATGCTATGGAAAGTATAGACTTGTTAGGAGGAATAAGTCAAGGGTATTAATGATTATGAGATGAGTTAGGATGATTACTTATGAATGTGATGAGGGTGTTAAGTCAAACATCAATGTGTGTGTGTGTAGAGGAAATGAGAAAGGTTTCGGGGACGAAACCTTATTTAAGGGGGGTAGACTTGTAACACCCCAAAACCCGAATGTTTATATTCGTTAAATGTTATGATATGACACGTCATGAAATAAATGACTAGGCTATTTAACCTAGTTAAGTGTGTGTTTAGAAGTATGAAAAGACAAGAGTTTTGCCAATATTATGAGTAAGTAATAAACATGAGGGGGCAAAGTTGTAAAAGGGGAAAGTTATGTTTTAAAAACAAAACAAACACACACACAACACACACATCGTGTGTGTTCTTGATCGATCAGGGGAAACACCCCCATGAACCAAACCCTAGTTCTAACATAATCATCAAATTGAGGAGTCAAACGAAGCTCAAATTCATAAACGAGCATAGATTAATGATCACCTTCATGAGGGGATCGTAAGGTATGTCTTAGATTCTAGATTGGTGATGATGCACGAAATGGGTTATGTTGTAGATCACGAATTTGTATGAAATTGAGCATGAGTATGTGTTAGATTTATCATTTGGAACATGGATTATGCATGAAATAGGTTAATTTGATGTTTAAGGGTGAAACCCATTTGTTATGGTGAAGATGATGACATGGGTAAATCATCTATGTCTAAGTTCTTGCTTAATATTGATGTATTTTGAGTTGTATGATGTATTCTTGTTAGAAGAATTGAAAGAAATGTGATACTAGTATGTTTGATGTTATGCATGTATGAATCATGTTGATTAGGAGGAAGAAATTGATGAATTGTGTATGAGATTAGAATGATATGCATGAACTAGTTGTACACTATGCTTACAAGGTAGTACATATATCAAAAGTATGATGAGTTATGAAGAACTTAAGATTAGATCACTTGTAAGTGATTAACAAGTAGTTATGAAGTGGGTTTTTGATGATGTAATGTAAATTGATGATTCACTTATGTCAATAATGTTTGGAATCATACACGTGTGTGAATGATTAAAGATATGGGATAAGAAATGATGAATTGTTGTTAGATGAAGAGAATAAAGTGTGATGATAACATGTTTGATGTTTAATCTAAATACCCCATGTTGGATTGTAGAAGCATTTGATGAACTATGTATGAATTTAGAAGATTGTGTATGAATAAGTTGTACGTTATGCTTAAAAGGTAGTACGTACATCAAGTGAATGATAAAATGTATATAGTGTCGGCCGTATAGTCGTTTATGATGATACGGTAATATGTTGATAAATCGATAGTTATGTATGGTTGATAGTTGACTTTTAAAAGTCAACTAAGTATAAGAAACATGATTTGACTCTTTGTCGTAAATATAGGTTGATGAGAAGTCGTATGGTACATGTAATAACAATCCGTGTTAAATGTAATGACATGATGAGTTACATGAGTTATACGTATACGGACATGATTATATGAGTTATGTTTGTTAGAAATGATTAATGAAAGTTAAGTGTGAAATATGGGATTGATACGATTGTTATCATGTACAAATGAGTATGCTAATGATAGCGTGATTTCGATGACATGAAAGCATAGGAATCATGTGGAGATGGACTCAAGCGCGGAAGGCTAACGGGTAAAGAAGAGGCGTGGAAACGGATGTGAACACGGATGCATGAGGTAAGTGATTCCGTAATCACTTCCAAGTTGTTTAAGTAGATTTATGTGCATTTGAATGAAATATGATAATTTGAGATTAAATAGGAACGAATGGTGCGATGTCAATGAAGCATTAAACGGATCTTAGATTGATCCAAGTAAGGAATGTGAGTTTAAGAATTTAAGCTAAGTAGAAGGATGGGTTAATTATGTAGGGATTTCCTTTGTTGTTAAGGATAAAGAGATGTTGACCAAAATGCCCTTGATGGGTATTTTGGGCAAACGATATTACAAAGTGGTTTAGGAACAAGTTAGTTGTTGAGTATAATGTTGAACAAGTATGGGAGCGGAGAGTATGGTCTTGGAATGTCACAAATCAATTAATGCGCAAATGCCCTTAACGGGTCGAATAATTAGAAAGTGACAATAAGCCGATAGGGCGTAAGATAAGAATTTTATTAATCCGGATGTGGGATTTTAAGTTCGTATGATAGAATATGAATTTACAAGCATGTAGGAAGAAACGGGAGGTTAAACGGGTAAACGGTTCGAAAGTTACGCGCGTTTTAGTGCGTACGGACGACGAAATGGATCTGCAGAAAAGTGAGGTTTCGAGAGGGCGTCGCCGACGGGCTCCCACCCCGTCGCCGACGGGCTCCCAAAATCACAAGTTTGGCCGACGGCTTATCTTACTGCCGACGGGTTGATGTACGAGACGGGTAATTCCCGAGCCCGTCGCCGACGGGTCCCTAGCCCGTCGCCGACGGCTTGTCCTGATGTTTTCTCTGTTTTCGCGTCACGCATCTCCGGTTGACCCGTAACACTCCCGAAAGGCTCCTTAACCTTGTATGAGATGATATCTATGTATGATTGTGATTAGGTATGTGCGTAGTATATGTACGTGTGTGTGAGAGCATGTATATGTATCGCTACGTTAATTTATTGAATGTATGTAAGCGTGTAGTTATGTATGCATGTATGTTTATATGTAAGTATTGATGTATGCATGAAATCAAGTAATATGTATGAGTATGAGCTCTAGGTAATTAAATATGAAGGTATACGTGTGTGTAGGTATGAACATATACATATATATGTGAATGGAAGTATGTAAGTTTGTATATGGGTATGTAGGAATGATATGTACGTATGTAGTTGTGTATGTGAGTACGCATGAAGGTATGTATGAGTATATGCGCGTATGTAAAGTTGTAGGGAAGGTATGTTTGTACGTAGATGTGTATGTATGTATGCTTAAGGGTATGCACGATTGAATACATGAATGTAATGATGTAAGATAGGTATGTACGTATGTGGAAGTGTATGTAGGTATGTATAAGGATATGTACAAGCCTATGTCTGTATGTAAAGATGTAGGAATGGTACGTACGTATGTAGTTGTGTATGTAGGTACGTATGGAGGTATGTATGAGTGTTTGCACGTATGTAAAGTTGTAGGAAAGGTATGGATGTATGCAAATGTGCATGTATGTTTGTATGTAAGTACGTGTGTACGCATGATCTAGACACATTGTGTGTTAATGGTACTAACGGTGTACCTTGAGAATGAGAAGTAATGCAGGTACATCATTGAAGCCTCACCAGGAAATGGATATGCGGATGAAATGCTTAAAGCTTAAAAGATGACGAAGTGTGAAGTGTATGCGAATGAACTTTGTTCCCTTAATGTGTACTAATGTTATGAATGTATGTGGTGAATGCAGGTTGTACGGATGATGAGCGGTTACCACGAGGATTAGGGATCGAAGACCGAGTCACTTGAAGAGATTGTACGGGGACGTTGAATGTAAAATGTAATAAGTGAAAGCTATGTTTTCAGTTAACAAATGAGAGGATGACAGATTTTTGATTAAGAATCAAGTTAAAGTTAAAAGTTTAAATAAGTTGAGATATTTTTAATGCAAGAAATTTTATGGTTAGTGTTTCCGCTGCGACTTTTTGTCAAATACGAATATGGGCGTAACAAGCCTGTTGCCAATACGGGTCGGTAAGGGCTTTAAGATATGAGGTGGGTATGGGAGCTATGGTAGGTTTATTGGATGTGTGAAGGTTGTATTTGGGGTTGGGTTTGAAAATGCCGTCCTTCCTCCGAGTAGTAATGGAGTGAGTGTTGGCATGTGGTTGTGTGGTGGTGATAGGACCCGAATGGGTAGGTGGTGATGGCGGGGATGGTGGGTGCGAGGACTGTGGTGGTGGCGAGGGTGGGGACGGTGGGGTAGATTGGGTAGCGTCGTGAGGAGGTAGGGTGTGTTGGCTGGTAAGTGGGTGATGGGAGGAAGGATGGGTGGCAGTGGGATGAGGTTGGGGTACGGGTTGGGAGGCTGTGGGAAACCGGAAGTGGGCTGGGTCAGGTGGGTCGTCGTCAAGGAATCGGTATGTAGTCAGGTTTGATGGGTCGGTAAAGGGAAACGTGTTCTCATCAAAAGTAACGTGACGAGAAATGTGGACACGGCCAGTTGAAGGATCGAGGCACCGGTAACCCCGAAAATTTTCGGGGTACCCGAGAAAGATGCACCGGATGGAACGGGGATGAATCTTATGTGGTTGAGTGGCGGAAAGATTTGGGTAGCAAGCACACCCGAACACCCGAAGGTGTTCATAAGTCGGGTGGCAATGGTACAAAGCAAATGTAGGTGTATTAAAATTGAGTCGTGTAGTGGGGGTGATGTTATGAAGATAGGCGGCTGTGTGAAGGGCTTCCACCCAGTAGACGGGAGGAAGATGAGCATGAACAAGTAAAGCACGGATTATGTCGTTCAGTCGCCGTATCATGCGTTCGGAACGGCCATTTTGAGAAGATGTTTGGGGACACGAGAAGCGTATGACAAGGCCATTGGAGGAGGCAAAGTTATGAAAAGCGTGATTATCAAATTCCCCCCCTAAATCACATTGAATGGATTTAATATTTTTTTGAAATTGTGTTTTGACAAAATGATGAAATTTTGCAATTTTTGTAAATGCTTCAGATTTGAACTTTAATGGATGCACCCAAACATAGTGTGAATAGTTGTCAATTAGAACTAAGTAGTATTTGTAAGACGTTTTGCTTAAAATCGGTGACGTCCAAAGGTCGCAATGTATGATGTCGAACGGTGCATAAGTAAATGAATTTGAAATAACGAAAGGAAGTCTTGTACTATTAGCTAAATGACACGAATCACAAAAGTCAAACGAGTTTTTAGTGCAATCAATCAAACAACGACTGGAAAGAAAATGCAAAATGTTCGACCCCGGGTGGCCGAGGCGATCATGCCACTTATTTGTTGAAGTCGAGGATGCCAAAAAAGCTTGAACTGGGGAAGTGAATGGATAGAGTTCGCCGGTGCTCTCATGGCGTGAAAGGTGGTGCCCCGTCTTGAGATCCTTCAAAGTAAAACCGTTAGGGTCAAATTCCACAGAAACTTGGTTATCACGAGTAAATTTTCGTACAGAAAGAAGGTTTTTAACAACGGTAGGGGCATAAAGTATATTGTTTAGTTTAAAGGTTTTTGATGGTGTGGTGTGAACACCGCTACCGGTACCCGTGATTGGCAACGTTTGGCCATTACCGACAAATATATTAGCATTAGTAAACTTAGATAATGGAGTTTGAATTTTATTATCATCCGAAGTAATGTGAGAAGACGCACCTGTATCCATGTACCATTGTGGGTCCGGTTGATTGAAGGATAAAGAGCTCAGGGCGGCACCAAGTTCGGTAGGATTAAGAGGGTCAACCTGGGATGGGCTTGGTGTAGGAGGAGGAAAACCGGGTGGGGCCTGTGGAGTTTGGGCCGAAAGCCCATACCCTGATGCGGGTGGAGGACCCTGGCCGTAGTATGCTTGTTGGGGTGGAGCCACATGTTGTGGTGGTGTAGGGGGATTGGGCCGAGACCACTGGGCCGTCCAAGGGGACTGGGCCGGATGAGGGCATGGAGGTGGGGTAGGGTACCAATGTTGACTAGTTGGCTGCTGAGAAAAATTGGGTTGTTGAGAATATCCTCCATTATTCCACTGCTGAGAATAATAACCATAAGAACTTCTTCCACGGCCACGACCTCCTCGAGAGTTTCGACCACGACCCCGGCCACGAGTATATTGTCGGGGCTGATAATAGTCAAAGGTTTGACTAGGATGAGCAGAGGCAGGTGGAGCCGGGCCGCCGGTGGGGTTTGTGTTGACGCTGGTGGGTGGGACGGACGGTGGTGTGGCTGTGCGAGGGGCGACGAGGGCTGAGTGTTGCTGTCTGGCTGCTTGGCGTCGCTGTTCTCTTTCTATCATGTCTCTAGCATCATCCCAGGAAGTGTTCGATTGATTGATAAAAGAAGCGGTAGTGTCGTACTCTGGTGGAAGACCTTGAACCATCTGCAAAACTAATCGGGATTCGGTAACGGGCTGGTCGACGTCTTTCAACTGTTCAGCAATGTCTTTTAACTTTTGGAAATACTCATTCAAAGATGAGCAGGAAGCTAACGTAGTGTTGGTGAAGGCCTGTAGAAGAGAGGATGCACGTGAGTTCTTGTTATTCTGAAATATCGACTGGAGTTTATTCCAAGCTTGTTGAGCGGTTGACTGATCGTCTAAGATACGAACCAGAAGGTCGTCTGAAAGTGTTCCGTAGATCCACTGTAAGACAATAGAGTCTATTTTAGCCCATGATTCATAATCTTCGTCCGTCTCGGCTGGCGGCTTGGTTCCGTCGATATGCTTCAACACCTCGTAGCCTTTTGCGTGGAGTTTAAAGAGTTTTACCCATGCCGTATAGGTGACCTTTTCACCATCGAGAATTCTAACTTTGTTCTGAATGTTGGTGACAGAGTAAACGGGATGGAGATGTTTGTTGTCGGTCGTAACCGATGAAGAGGAAGTGTTATCTTTTCCGGTCATGATGACGGCGGACAAAGGGAACGGATCGGAATGGGTGGTTAACTATAGCTCTGATACCATATTAATGTTTGGTATCAATTGATTGATTTACAAAGAATATGAGAACCATATAAATAACAATACAACATAACAACTTTCCTAAAGAGTTCCTAACAAATCTCCTGCAGTTATGGAGATGAACTATTTCCTAAAGTGATAGGATCTGTGTCCGCGAATAATGAGTCCATATGGATCATGTTGGGATCATGTGATAGGGTACTATAAGGCAAGTTTAGAACGCCCCGGTAAAGTATTTTTCTTAAGGTATGAGGATTTGAAGAAGAACCCTGAGAATGAGGTTAAGAAATTAGCCAAGTTCATAGGTAACCCTTTTACAGAAGAGGACGAATTTGATGGATCAGTGAAAAAGATAATTGAACTATGTGGTTTTGAGAATTTAAGCAAGGTTAATAAGGATGGAAAGCATACGTCTAAGGTTTTATCCGATGATATCTACTTTCGAAAAGGCATTGTTGGTGATTCTGTTAATCATCTTACGACTGAAATGATTCAAAGTTTGGACAAGATTACCAAAGAAAAGTTTGATGGTTTAAATATTTCATTTGAAGCATGACCATGTTACTTGTTGGTTGTCAGATCAATGTATCTTCATTTTCTCTTTATAGTACATCTTAATTACCTATGATATTTCCATTACATGAAGCACATATTACTTTTATATGCTATTATGTCGTTTAATGTATTTTAGGCCATGTAACTTGACATGTGGTTACTTCATGGTTGACTGATCACACACACATATATATATATATATATAACAATAACAATAACAATTTAGAAGAGTTTGTAAAGTGTCTTTGTATCATTAGTTAGTGATACGGTGGAGCAAATTAGGGTGCACCAACTGTATCCCACTAAATTGGTTTTTTTTTTTTTAATTTCCACTGTCTTAATATAAATTCGAGTCTGTCTACGCTTTATGCCAGTTCATGGCGTAAAGTCGCTTTTCTTTACCTACGTTTGATGTCACATGACGGTATAATTTCACGTTATTGTTTTACGATTTTCCCAGTTTTAGTCGTTATTTGCATACCACCTAACACGGTTTTATGACATACGCCCTGCAACGCGGGGGTAAACACTAGTTAAAACTAAGCACAATTTAACTCGACTCTTTTTTTTGTATTTCTATTGAATTATTATTATTAATAATTGTTTTCACTCTTTAATTTATTAAAACCCCTTAGGGTGCTTTTTGTATTTCTATTGAATTATTATTATTATTAATAATTGTTTTCACTCTTTAATTTTTTAAAACCCCTTAGGGTGCACCAACTGTATCCCACTAAATTGCTTTATTTTTTTTAATATCCACATCTTAATATAAATTCGCGTCTGTCTACGCTTTATGTCAGTTCACGGCGTAAAGTCGCTTTTCTTTACCTACGTTTGATGTCACATGACGGTATAATTTCACGTTATTGTTTTACGGTTTTCCCAGTTTTAGTCGTTATTTGCTTACTACCTAACACGGTTTTACGATATACGCCCTGCAACGCGGGGGTAAACACTAGTTAAAAACAAGCAAAATTTAACTTGACTCTTTTTTTTTGTATTTCTGTTGAATTATTATTATTATTATTATTATTAATTGTTTTACACTCTTTAATTTTTTTAAAACCCCTTACACGACCCTATGATTATTTAAACCCCCATACTAAGTAATATACGTTTTAATCTATTCAATTTGAATTTGTTTTGATAAATTGTGTTCGTTAACTTAAAAAAATGATAGGTGGTGTGTTTAGTTCGGTATAGAGCGGAGCTGTATTTAAAATAGTACGTTTTTTGCGAGTGTCCGTACTTTGTCTATACTCTGACAAACCGTATCGATTCTGATTAAACAACATCAGTATCAGTATAGACATTATCAAAACCAGTCTTCATTTTATGGTTTTCTATCAATGAAAGCATACGTCAATATTCTTTTGGACATATTACGTCCAATGTCTTGGGGTTCTTTTTTCGGTTGCCATAGCGAGTTTCGCGCGGTACCCTAACAAGTTGAAACGATACCAATCAAATTCTCGTCAGCCCGGTGCGGAGCGCGGATTATCCCCTAGTTAAACAACATTAATAAATACTTTCTAGCTTATGTATATTTTTCTCGAAGTTTTTAAATTAATCCTTTATACGTCTGAATAAAGCAAGTTAGTATTTTTACACCTATTTGATCAACCCAATATTGATTTTGGCAATTGTTAGAGAGCACGTGACCAAGTTCCTGTGAGCCCGCTCATACGTGTAGGCATGAATATGTTTTTTTAGGGTTCTTTTGTTTTCACACCCTATTTTCTTATTTTCACATCCCTAGGTGTATACATGTCGATTCATTTTAGTCAATACGAGCGGTATAATCTTATACGACCCGTAAACACCATGTGAGAATAAGATTTCACCATGTATGATTATTAGTACCCTTTTTTATTCCTGTTATATTATTTACTAGGTTATATACCCGTGAGGTTCACGGGTTATGGGTTGTCTTTAAAAAAATTATATTTACAAAAGGAATTATTTTTATATGATTTCTTATAAATAAACCATTCATTATGGGTTGTTTTAAAAAAATTTATATTTGCAAAATAAATTTTTTATATGATTTCTTATAAATAAACCATTTATGTTTTTTTTCGCAAACATTAAAAAAGAAAAAAAAACAAAAAAACAAAACAATTGGTTAAGGATTTAACCGGATCCGATTACCTTTAAGTTTTATTTGTTGGATGTTCACAAACAAACAAAGTAAATCTTCTTCAGCACTCACTTCCCCCACTAAACTCAAACCCTCTCTTCAACCTTCAAAAAACGATGAAATCGACAAAGAACACATTCAAGGCGACTGTTCTACATCGACATTCAAAAGAAACATCTCCAACAGGTATTTGTTTTTTGATCGGATTTCTTGATTTTTTCCTGTTTTCCCGCCAAAGATCAAATTCTTTGAATATAGTGTACTTCAATCGTATGTATTTTATGTTGATTTCTTAACTTGTTTTTCGATCTAAGTAATGTTTAGTTTATGTTTTCTTTTTCATGAAACCCTAAATCCTTGATAACGATCAAACGCCTTATCTTCCGATGACATAGCAGATTAGTAAAAGTTTTGTTTGTGGTTGTTGGTTTTGATTACTTGAAACCCTAAATCTGAGAAGCAATCCCCTGCCTAAAGTCTTTTGTCTTTATCTTCATCAGCGGTTGCATCCAGCAGACCTTGTCTTCTAAGGCAGAGTTTTGTCTAGGCAGATCTTGTATCTCAGACTTTAGGCAGGGCAGAGGTTACAGGCAGAGCTTTGGAATTATTGTTGAGGGTGTTGAATTATGGTTGAGGATGATGTAGGAGGATTTGTGCTTTTAAGCTTGGACAGCGTTTCCAAAAGTTTGTCACTTGCAGCATCAGTGTGATGATCCATTTGGTATCTGATGCCTTCTTTCCTAATCTCTTCGAACCTTCTTTGTTCATCTTCAGCCATCTCTCTTTGCCTTTTTCCGTAGTTCAAGGCAAGTGTGGATGTAGCAGATATTGAATTTGCTCTTTTAGAAGGTTGGGTCTGTTGAAGAGTTAAGGCTCTATGCTCTGTTGTGTAATATGGCTTTTTAGCCGCTGTTGGATCTTTTCTTCTTAATTCTTCCAACTTCCTGTATGTCTCAACCACCTTAGCCTCTGACCATTTGATTATTTGCCTACTTGAACCATAACCTGTTGCAACCAGTTCTTCTTTTTGTCTTTTTAGCTTCAAAACTCTGTCAGGCACATTCTTTTTGTATTTTTTCTAATCTGGTGGAGTGGGCTTACTGTGAGGATCTTTATGCATCTCTTGCATTCTTTCAATTTCCTGTTTCAGATAACTCATAGTCCAATCCCTGAACTGTGCCCTGGTTGCCTTGTATTTCTTGTGTTGCATGATATGGTCCAATTAATCTTCTCTCATGCATTCATCAGCTCTTTCTGAGATTCTTTTGCACAAATCTCTTACAAAGTCTTCTAGTTGTTCGACTTTGCTCATTTGGAATTGCATGTAGTTCTGTACTTCACTATCACTCTTTCTCTTTGTATCCCTTTTGGTGGTCTCTTCTGCTTGTACCACTTTGAGTTGTAAATATTCTTCAATGTTCTTTGGTTTAGTGTGACCAATAAGGGATGGAAAGTCTCTCTTGTCAGGATCATCAATTGGGTAAAAAGACTTTATCTCTTCTCTAACAACAATAAGATCCAGAGGATATTTTTCGGTGAGAGGGATCATGGTGTGTTGAGGCAAGTTTGATTGGGCTGGCATAGAAGTGGTTTGAATTGAAGAAGTGGAGATTGGTTGTGATGAAAATGGTAAAAGTGATGGAATGATGTTCTCATCTTCAACCATAGAAGTTTTCTTTCTGTGTTTGAATCTGAGGTTTGGTGATGGTGGGTTGTCAGGAATTCTTGGTGGTGTGGCAATTGGTTGAGTGATACATGGAAAAGTTATCATGGCAGTGGTTGTGGTAACATCTGTTGTAACCATTGCTGCTTCAACAACTGTTGATACAACAGTTGTCACAACATCTGCTGGTTTTGTTGTGGTAGTTGTTGTTGTGGAAGGCTGAGTTGTTGAGCTTTGAGTTGCAGTGGCAGAGGATACAGCTGGAATTGGTACGGCAGTGGTTTTAGAAGCAGTGGTTACTGGCTTTGCAACTTTCCTGGCTGAGCTCTTCTTTCTTGAAGTGCCAATGTCTTCTTCTTCCTTTTGCCTTTCCAATTTTTGTTGTACCAGACTTTTGCTCTCTGCCTGTACATTCCTTTTCCTTCTCTCTTTCGCATCATCAAGAAAATTCTGAGTGATATCCATTGCTTTTGACCCATCTGGCTTTGAAACCTCTACAACAGGTTTTGCATCAGATTTTATTGTCAATTTCTCCCCCTTTTTGGCATCAGCTGTTTCAAAGAATATGACAGTTGGAGGAGGAGTGCCAGTGGTTTGCAGTAAATGAGCTTTTATGGCTTTAACATCTGCTTGTGTATCTTTAAATCTGGCATCAACCATGTTTCTGATCATCTGCATATGTCTTCCATGTTGTATATCAGCATGTTCTCGTTGAGTTTGAAGCAGAGGATACACAGCTTGCCATAGCTCAGCAGTGGTTGATGAAGAGGATTGACTTTTGGAGTTGGCTAATATCTGTTGCATCATGGTTTTGAGCTCAGCAACAGAGTCTTCTATCTTGGAAACTCTCTCCGTCAAATCATAATATCTTAGCCCATTACCTAATTTAATAGGATCATCTGAGCTCCCACCAGTGGTGGATTTTTCTGGTTTCTCAAATGAAGCAAATCCCAAATCATCAAAATCAGATGCCCCTTTTTCTTGGTTCTGGGGACTTCCCTCTGCTTCAGTGGATACATTAGATAACACACCAGTGGTTACTTTGGTAGCCACAGCAGTGGTTGCCTTCAAGGGAGACTTAATTATGAAACTACTGTCCAGGTGTAGATCAGTGGATCCAACATCTGTAGTAGCTGCTCCTCTTGAACTATCACCAAGGGTTACTTGTAACCCAAGGGATGTAACCTCCTCAACTGTTGATGGGTTTGCAGAGGGAACAGACTTAGTCACTTGTTGGAGTATATTCTCAGTGATAAGTTGGTGAGAAGAACTGATGTGTGTCTGATCCATATCAATAGCATTCAACAGAGGTAATATTGCTTATGGTAATGTTCTTGGTGATGGTTGGGGGGGGGGGGGTAGAAAGAGACATTGCCCTGGGAGAAGGGCTGCGGAAGATAGAATCGAGTGAATCTAGAGCTTCATATTGAGGTGTCCCTGTGCTTACAACCTGTTCCTTTTGTGAGGAAGCAGGAGGAGTTTCGGTTTCAGGTTGAGATATTTCCACATGCTGTGAGGAAGTAGCAGCAGTGGGTTTTTTTTATGACTTTTGTGTTGTCACAGGTATCTCTGGGATCTCATCTTCCAGAGAACCCTTTTTGGGTTTTGTTTTGGTGGGCTTTTTGGATTTTGTAGGTTTCTTTTTGGAGATTTTTGGTGTGGGTTTCAAAGCACTGGTTGTAGTGCTTTGATCACCAAGAGCAGTGGGCTCTGTAGCAGTGGTTTGAGCTTGTGATATTTGAGCATCTAAATTTTCTTCAACCCCCTCTACTTGTGTTTGCAAAGGTTTTGATCGATTAGTTATTCTTGTGAAAGCTTCATGGGTGAGACTGCCAAAAGGGCTAATCATCCCTTGTGTAGCATCCCTTACACAGACTTCTTTTTGAATGTAAACACTGAGAAGCCTTGGATGTATAAGAAATCCTTTATCTTGTTAATATTATTATAATTTGTCACCAAATCATTAAACAATACTTTGGAAAAATTAAATTTTGATTTTGTTAATATAGCATATCCCAAGTACTGCATATTCAAAGGTATTTTCGTTAAAACCAGTTGTTTTGGCTGACAAGCAGGTGAGTAAAGTGTGGAAAAAGAATCTCATGTCAGCCAGAAAATTGGATTTAAAGATTGTTTTACCTTTCATCTGACCTTCATATCCACGCTCAATGAATTCATTGTGAAGATCGTTTATTGGGAAAGAGGTTGGATCATCTTGGTCATTGAGACCAAACACAATGGATATTTTGGATGGAGAGATTTGAATGGGGGAGTCACCAACTGTGGAAGTCATGAGATAGGCGACGCCTTTCGTTGAGTGAACAGTGGCGTTCTCCCAATACTGCCGTAGTGTATCCAAATAGATTGGGGCTTTTACCTCCATGATGCTTCTATACTTGGATTCTTTCAAAATTTTGATCATTGGATGATATGCCTTATTGGATTTTGTTTCTTCAAGGATGGGAGTGTAATCGTGTGGAGTTTTGATGATGAGAGGCATGGTGATTCGAAGAAGAAAGCACAAATTTGGTGAAGAAGAAGAGATTGGTGAAAAACCGCTTTGCGATTTTTTTTTTTGGGAATTCGATACGGCAATTGAAACTCTGTTGGGGAAGCAGGGTTTATAGGTTTATGAGAAAAACTGAACTGCTAACGTGGCAGGACTTTGGAAAAGATCTAATTGCTATGCTCTGTCCATGTGTAACCGCTGAGGAATAATGGAAAACAGTTGTTTGGGAACCCACTGGTGTGTGTGCCAACAGTGGATGGGAACAGTGCTTGATTTTAACACAATCAGTGGATATTGACCAGTGGATTGAGGTCAACACAGAGGTTTGACCAACACTGGAAAGAAATGGGAAATCAGAGGATACACTTTAACAATGGATAGAGGCCAATCAGAGGATTCAAAAGAACATAGATAAACAAAGTAAATGCACAGGAAATTTAGAAAACTTTAATTCACAACTAAAGGAAGAATGTTTTCATCATCATGCTATTCGAATGTAAGAAAGATGATTCGATAAAACCTTGAAACGATCTTTTAATAGATAAATGAAACAGTACAAAGGATTGTTCTATTTATAGTACATTCCTAACCTCTAACAATCTTTCGATGATGTAAAAAAAATGTAGTAAACGAATATGTATAAGAAATCTAACTAAGTATAAACACTGGTTGACATATCATCTGCTATACAAAACACTGATAGACTAATAAACTCTGATACAAAATAAACACTGTTAAGCGATCCTCTGCTGGGTCTTTTGTCTTTATCTTCATCAGCGGTTGCATCCAGCAGAGCTTGTCTTCTAAGGCAGAGTTTTGTCTTGGCAGATCTTGTAAGTAAGACTTTAGGCAGGGCAGAGCTTACAAGCAGAGCTTTGGAAACTCTGTTATTCTGGATCAATTCTCTGAGGAGAGTTTGTGCTTAGGTTTAAAATTTAAGTACAACCGTAGGATTTGTGTTTCTTGAATAACAACCATCATCACCTGTTCACCATCTTTACAAACATCAAAATTACTTCTATCATCATAATTCTAGTACCACCATGATGTATTGCGAAATACATGCTTATATCGTGTATAGTTTGTACGTTTTATCGTTATTTTTAGCTTAGTTTAGAATTACGTGCTATTGATAAAAGTTGCGTTTTCCAGGGCTTGATATATAAAAATGCGGAAATTGGAGCAAAACCGAGCTATGAACGTTGAACGTCAAGTCTTGGAATGAATTGAAAAAGTGTTAGAATTATTTCAGAGATTTTGGGAGTTGGAGCTGAGATTTAAAGTGAACATTCTGTGAAAAAAAGCTCAGTCGCGTAGCGCTAAGGTGAAAACATGCTCAGTCGCGCTACGCTACTGAGGTGGTTGTTGACTCGCTGACTTTTGATGAGCTCGCGTAGCGCGAGAGCTAAAGGAGGACCAGTCGCGCTACGCGACTGGTATGAATATTACGTCTGGTTGTTTGTTGATTAGGGTTTGGTATAAAAACCAAGAATTATAATCTAAACCCTAACTTACGAATTGGAGAGTTATTGGAGCATTCAGAGAGCACTTTTTGCAAGCAATCGGAGATTTTGAAGCACGGGAATCATCGGTACGAGTTGAGAGTGAATAATCGAAGATCAATCGGGTTTTCCAATCCCTTGTTTGTCGATTACTTGTTTGATACTTATCATGATGAATTCTTTATTCAATTACTTTAACTTGTTTTCACAATTTAAGATGCTTGGCTAAACTTTTATAACTACCTAGACAAGATGAATGTTTGATCTAAGTTTGGATTTTTAATGGTTTATTATTGTTTGTTTATGGATTGATTTCTGAAAGTAAAGTGTTCTAGAATTTCTGATTTGGTGCTTATGCATACTTGACAATTGTTTTATTATTATTTGTTACTTCATATGATCCTTGGTGACGGTCTTTATCACATAATAGGGTTATATTAGGGTTCTTGATTTAGGTGAGTGTCTATATCACGTAATAGATCATTAATCCTTTAGGGTGAAAACGCGTAAGTAACCTTAGAAGTAATATTCGGTAATTTAATAAAATCAAGTGTTCTGCTTAACTTGTCGCTGAGAGGCTCGAGTTAGTTATTAGGTCACAGTGAAATATATATCTAAGACAGGTTTTGAGAGAAGTCGATCTTATTTCCCTAATTGCATTTGTGTCTAGTAAACCAAGTTAGAACCTAGAATTGCCTTAGATTATCGCGCTGAGAGGTAGATAGTCATATTAGGGCACTTTCAGAATCGTTAGAGGACTGAGAGGAAGTCTAACAGTCGGTAATCACAACAGCCTTGTAGGGTTTCCTAGGTTTCTTCCTGAGAAGGGTCGGGAAGTCTTAGCATTGAAATACCTTAAGGTTTAGTATATTACGATCCCGGCTCCATACAACTTTAATACCATTAGAAGTCCATTCCTATTCAAACTGGATTCGAGTCTAGGTAGTCCTTAATCTCATCTGAATACAAACTTCAGTTTTTGTTCGTGTCTTAGTTCTAATTTCATTAGTTTTATAGTTAATATAGATTTCCATAGTTTTCAGTAACCCCCCCCCCCCTTAAAACAAATAAATAAGTTAGTCGCGCCAGTCAGTGTCTATTAGAGTCTAGTACGTAATACATAGAGTCTTTGGGTTCGATACTCGGACTTGCTAGGTTATACTACATTGACCGGTACACTTGCCGGTTGTGTGGTTTAGGTTAGAGAGTCTTAGTTTATAAATTTAAAGCTTATAGTGTCTAGTTTAGAGAGTCTAATTTAGTTTATATTTTATAGTTTGTTTAGCACACATCAAGTTTTTGGCGCCGTTGCCGGGGACTCTTGGCAATTGCGTTTATTAGCTTTGATAGACCTAATTGATATATACGTGCTACGTGTTTTCTTTGTTTTGTTGAGTCTTTGTCTTTTCTTGTGTATCGGTAACTAGTGTTTGCTTTTCTTGTGTTCAGGTTTTTGCTAGCAGTGGATGCCACATCTGCGCTCGCACGGACCGCCACCACCAGTCAAGCAATCATCATCCCAATTGGGCGAAGGCCCACAGGTTACTTCTACTTCTTCATCTCGTTTTCCCCATTTCGATTCCACCCCGTTAACCACCCCTCCGCCCACACCACCACCTTCACCAAACCATTCACCTAAGGTTTCTCCACCCAATAGCCCTACTTCTAGTACCTCTAGTAATCTAGAAACTTTAGAAAATATGGCAAACCCTAGGCAAACCGTCCATCAGCAGGCCACTCAGAATTTCACCGGCCTAGCTTCACCCATTACCGTCCCACCAATAGTTAACGAAAATTCATGGCAAATCCCATCGTATGCCATGCAGGCCATCACCAATAGCATCCAATTCCATGGCCGAGACGATGAGGACGCCCCGGCCCACATTAACCGTTTCTCTAGGATGCTAGCTACCTTTAGCCTTAGCGGTGCACCCAACGATGCTACATACCTACAGCTTTTCCCGTTTTCACTAGCTGGCCGTGCGGCTACTTGGTTGGACTCTCAACCAACCGGTACCTTTACTACTTGGGCGGGGCTTCGTCAAGCCTTTTTGAATAAGTATTTCTCGCCCGCTAAAGCTTCACGGCTTAGAGACGAGATCCATTCCTTCCGCATGGGGCCCGACGAGCCCTACTACCTTGCTTGGGAGCGTTTCCAAACCCTTTGTGCTCGTTGCTCCCAGCACGGTCTTTCCGATTGGGCCTTATGTGAGAAATTTTATAATGGTCTTACCCAAGAGACTAGAGATAGGTTTGATACAAATGCGGGGGGGCACATGATGGGTATACTTACAGTTCCTGAGTGTCTAGAGCGTTTTGAGGCATTTGCTCAGTCTCAATCCCAATCAAGATCCGAACAGAGGTATCAAAGTGGTAATTCTAATACCACTACTAGCGCACCCGCCCATGGGGTGAACCATGTCACTATGGACCCTAGTTTGGCCTCTGTTTTGGAAAATATGAATAGGCAACTTAAGGAGATTAGAGCTAAGATTGACAAGTGTGAGTTGTGTCGAGGTGGTCATGACACGAGTGCGTGCCCTTTACTAGTTGGTGAGGAGAAGTGTGATTACTTAGGAGGAGGGTTCGGTAGAGGTCAACCTAGCAGTGTCGGAGGTAATAATAATAACTTTGGTTCGGGTTGGCGTTCTAATAATAATAATAATTTTAATAATAATGGCAATTTTCGCTCAAGTGGACCTCCTAGTTTGCAAATAGCTCAAAATCCAAATAGGGGTCTAGGTTCACTTTTTAATGGCAATTCGAATGGGCAGGTTAAGGATGGAGGGTCGAGTGGTCAAGGTCAAATAGGTCAAAGTTCAAGTTTCGATGTAGGGGGTAGCATGGAAAGAATGGAGGCTATGATGAGCCAGCTAGTTGCTAGGGATCAAAACACCCAAAAGAAACTTAGTGAACATGATCTCATGCTTAGGAATCAACAAGCTGCGGTCCAGGACCTTTCTAGGGTTGTAGGTGATATTGCTAAGAAGTTAGAGGAGAGATTACCCGGTAAATTTGCGGGTAACACCCAACAAAACCCTAATGCCCAAGTAAATGCCATTACTACTCGTAGTGGTAAGACCGTAGGAGACCCGAGAGTTGTAGAGGAAAGAGAGGTTGATGAGAGGAAAGAGAGGTTGATGAGGATGGTGATGTGATAGATGAAGTGATAGAGATGGAGGCTCCTGGCAAAGTGCAAAAGAGGCTAGGCCCAGCAAGTACCGCACAGCCAGGTGAGTCTCAAGTTGAGAAGAAAGTTGAGAAAGAGCCCGTAGTTGTTAGGCCTTCACCTTATGTAAACCATGCGTATGCCCCGTTTCCTTCACGTCTTAAGAATCAAAAATATTCAAAGGAATACGGGCAGTTTTTAGACATCTTCAAGCAATTGAAGATTAATCTTCCGTTTATAGAGGCACTCCAGTCCATGCCTAAATATGCTAAATTTTTAAAGGACCTTCTTAGGAATAAGGAGAAATTAGGTGAGTTGTCGAATGTCCTATTGCATGGAGGGTGTTCGGCCATTGTCTCAAATAAGCTTCCCGAAAAGCTTACCGATCCGGGTGTGTTTACTATTCCTTGTCTATTCGGTAGTAACACAAACACTAGAGCCTTAGCCGACCTAGGTGCTAGCATTAATTTGATGCCCTTTTCACTTTATGAGAAGCTAGACTTAGGCGAGCTTGCACCTACCCGAATGACACTATCTTTAGCCGATCGGTCCGTTAAGTACCCTAGGGGTATAGTTGAGAATTTGCTAGTTAAAGTAGACAAGTTTGTTTTTCCGGTAGACTTTGTCGTACTCGACATGGAAGCCGATGAAAACATACCGCTAATTTTAGGTCGCCCATTTTTAAACACCGCTAAAGCTTTAATAGATGTCTCTTTAGGCACTATCACACTTAGAGCGGGCGAGGAAGCGGTAGTGTTTAATGTTATGGATTCGAGAGGGCCTAGAGATAGAGTGCATTCGGTTTCGTTAGTGGGAGAGTGTGAGAAGGAAGAGAAAGATGAGGGGAAGGATGGGAGTGATACGAGTTTAGAGAAGGTGCTAGGACTCAAGTGTGGGGATCTACCGGGTAGGAAAGTGGAAGAATTAGAGGAGAGAGTGGTGAGTTTAGAATCTAGGATTGAGACACTGAGCAGGGCTCAGTGTGGGGATAGTTATAAAGGTAATACGTTTAGATTCAAACCACCCGATGATGAGTCGAGAGAGTATGAGAGAGTTGTGAGCGATGCGGGCATTGTTAGGAATGATAGTGCTACAGCCCGTAAAGTGAGAGCGATGTTGGAGGGTGAGCTGCGCTTCCATGATCCTCCGTAAGTTTGTGAGAAGTTGATATCAATTTGTAGAGTTTGTATTTTTGAGTCTTTTATTTTGTACCTTGAGTCTAAATTAGTAGTTTTGAGTCGTTGTTTTTTTTAGAGTCGGTACTGCGTTGGGTTTTGTTTTGTTTTGATTGTGCAGGCTTGGATTGTACCACCCGTACCCAATTGCCATTCGGGTGATTCTGAGCTTGCCATTTTGATAAACTCAAGCAGACTAGTCAACGATCGCGAATGGAATGCTATACGATCGTTCGGGGGATTCAAGATTCGTGCGGCTGGCACTGACTTTTGTCCTAACCAGCTAAGTCGTTTCCTTTTTTGTTGTTGTTGTATATTTTATTTATTTTCGTTCGCAGTTTCTTTTCGTAGGTAGTTGTTGAGTCGTATTTTCGTTCTTGCATTAGGGACAATGCAATCTCTAAGTGTGGGGATGAGATACTTGTAAATATTTGAGTCATAATATGAAAAATACAAAAAAAAAAAATTAAAAATTTTGAAAAAAAATCCAAAAAAATTGAAAAATTAGAAAATGTCTTTCGAATAAAAAAGAAGTTTGCAAATTAAAGCGGAAAATGATAGAAAAGGTGATTTGTTGCTTGGTTTGAATAATAATAATATGAGATGATAATAAATCGAGCTTGCGTCTAGTTAGGGATATGTGGATAGGCCCGGGTTTGGTTTTAAGTCCCTTTGATCTAATATACCTTAAATTGTCGGTCTGCTAGTGGGTTTTCGCCTGGGAAATATGGGAAATCAAAACTGTCAATAATAGGGGCACCGTTATAAGTTAAAACTGTTAGAGTTTGTGATCATGCGAAAAAAAAATAGAATAAAAAGTGAGCTAGAAACTAAATGAAAGTAACACAGGCCTACGTATTCCGAGTTGGGGATAGCGACTCTACAGTCGGTTTGCCTCTGGGATGTGTGAAATCGACTTGCCGAATAAAAGTACCGAAACCTATGTAATCTGTGATTGGGGATAGCGACTCTACAGTCGGAATACCGCTGGGTTAGGGAAAGTATCGTCTAGTCTCACGAATGAAAAAAAAAAAACAAGCAAGAGAAAAAGAAAAAAAAATGGAAAAAAAAAAAAAATGATTGTTTACTCTCTTGGTTTTGATATAAAACGGTTAGGAATTGGTCCAGTGATCGTTCTTTTAGTCCTATAAGCTTGAGGTGGGAGTAGATGGACCGTAAATTCTAGTGTGAGACCCTAGGTGGATTGACCGCACCTAAATTAAATTCACATGATAAGGGCTTAGGATTAGATTCGGGTTTAAAAGGATCAGTATATTCGCAATCGCAGCTAACGCAAGTCTTGGTTTTAATAAGATATAAATAATTTTTGATCCAAGTGATGATTTATCTCTGATTCCGTTGCACAATTCTTTTTCGGGGACGAAAAAAGTGTAAGTGTGGGGATGTTTGATGTATTGCGAAATACATGCTTATATCGTGTATAGTTTGTACGTTTTATCGTTATTTTTAGCTTAGTTTAGAATTACGTGCTATTGATAAAAGTTGCGTTTTCCAGGGCTTGATATATAAAAATGCGGAAATTGGAGCAAAACCGAGCTATGAACGTTGAACGTCAAGTCGTGGAATGAATTGAAAAAGTGTTAGAATTATTTCAGAGATTTTGGGAGTTGGAGCTGAGATTTAAAGTGAACATTCTGTGAAAAAAAGCTCAGTCGCGTAGCGCTAAGGTGAAAACATGCTCAGTCGCGCTACGCTACTGAGGTGGTTGTTGACTCGCTGACTTTTGATGAGCTCGCGTAGCGCGAGAGCTAAAGGAGGACCAGTCGCGCTACGCGACTGGTATGAATATTACGTCTGGTTGTTTGTTGATTAGGGTTTGGTATAAAAACCAAGAATTATAATCTAAACCCTAACTTACGAATTGGAGAGTTATTGGAGCATTCAGAGAGCACTTTTTGCAAGCAATCGGAGATTTTGAAGCACGGGAATCATCGGTACGAGTTGAGAGTGAATAATCGAAGATCAATCGGGTTTTCCAATCCCTTGTTTGTCGATTACTTGTTTGATACTTATCATGATGAATTCTTTATTCAATTACTTTAACTTGTTTTCACAATTTAAGATGCTTGGCTAAACTTTTATAACTACCTAGACAAGATGAATGTTTGATCTAAGTTTGGATTTTTAATGGTTTATTATTGTTTGTTTATGGATTGATTTCTGAAAGTAAAGTGTTCTAGAATTTCTGATTTGGTGCTTATGCATACTTGACAATTGTTTTATTATTATTTGTTACTTCATATGATCCTTGGTGACGGTCTTTATCACATAATAGGGTTATATTAGGGTTCTTGATTTAGGTGAGTGTCTATATCACGTAATAGATCATTAATCCTTTAGGGTGAAAACGCGTAAGTAACCTTGGAAGTAATATTCGGTAATTTAATAAAATCAAGTGTTCTGCTTAACTTGTCGCTGAGAGGCTCGAGTTAGTTATTAGGTCGCAGTGCAATATATATCTAAGACAGGTTTTGAGAGAAGTCGATCTTATTTCCCTAATTGCATTTGTGTCTAGTAAACCAAGTTAGAACCTAGAATTGCCTTAGATTATCGCGCTGAGAGGTAGATAGTCATATTAGGGCACTTTCAGAATCGTTAGAGGACTGAGAGGAAGTCTAACAGTCGGTAATCACAACAGCCTTGTAGGGTTTCCTAGGTTTCTTCCTGAGAAGGGCCGGGAAGTCTTAGCATTGAAATACCTTAAGGTTTAGTATATTACGATCCCGGCTCCATACAACTTTAATACCATTAGAAGTCCATTCCTATTCAAACTGGATTCGAGTCTAGGTAGTCCTTAATCTCATCTGAATACAAACTTCAGTTTTTGTTCGTGTCTTAGTTCTAATTTCATTAGTTTTATAGTTAATATAGATTTCCATAGTTTTCAGTAACCCCCCCCCCCCCCCCCTTAAAACAAATAAATAAGTTAGTCGCGTCAGTCAGTGTCTATTAGAGTCTAGTACGTAATACATAGAGTCTTTGGGTTCGATACTCGGACTTGCTAGGTTATACTACATTGACCGGTACACTTGCCGGTTGTGTGGTTTAGGTTAGAGAGTCTTAGTTTATAAATTTAAAGCTTATAGTGTCTAGTTTAGAGAGTCTAATTTAGTTTATATTTTATAGTTTGTTTAGCACACATCACACCATTAGCATTAAGCATAAAATCAAAAACATCAATTAAAAACTACAACCACATATAGATAAATTAACAAACCACGACCATTGGAAATCAACAATCAACATTAAGTACAACGGTAGGATTTATGTGTCTTGAATAACAACCATCATCACCTGTTCACCATCTTTACAAACATCAAAATTACTTCTATCATCATAATTCTAGTACCACCATTAGCATTAAATATAAAAACAAAAACATCCATTAAAAACTACAACCACGTATAGATAAATTAACAAACCACAGCCACTGGAAAACAACAATCAGCATTATGGATCAAAATTGGTCTCTTCTTCAGAAGAAAATCCTAAGCTTCCATCTGGGATTTCCTCATCACTTTCAGATTGAGTTCATAGTTCCACCTGTGAAATCACTGCATTCTGAAGTCTCTCTGCAAATTTGTTTCCAGAGTTATTGATGATTGGAATCTCAGATAATTGCTTTAAAAAGATTAATTCTTCACAGGAAGATATGTCTTTGGGGTCGAATAGATCAAATTTTCCATCATCCCAAGTTACTGCAACCTTGAAACTGTCTTCAATGAACTCCCAAGAAGTAACTTTTGGATCTTCAATCACACCTTCACTTGGATTTCCATACCTTTTGTTCAGAATATTAAATAGTTGTCTTGTCGGTTCTCTGTAACATGCTGGTGGTATTCCTAGCTCATTCATCTTTCTTAAAACATTTTCATTGCAGTTTTCTAGAACTGATGCAATGGAATGGTATCTTATTTTATGGCCATCAACATATTGTAATATGAAATTTTCTCTTTCAAACCACCAAACTGACAATTCTTATCAGCCATTTAGTGAGTTTTGTGGTTGGGTTTTTTGTTTGTGAAGGTTATGAATATAATTTAGGGTTTTAGTTATTTATATAAAAGGTTTTCTGTTAGTAAATGTGGTCACTGAATCGATTGGTCTTTTCGTAGGGTAAATTGTCAGGAATCTAATAGGCTTTTTGACTTTTATTTGATAACAATGATTTTGTATCTTTTTTTGTCATTATACCGCGTTAGGCAGGGCAGAGGTTACAAGCAGAGCTCTGGAAACTCTGTTATTCTGGATCAATTCTCTGATGAGTGTATGTCTAATGTATCTTTGACAAGTTTAGCATATGCCAAGAAAATTCGTAGCTGAATCGATATTTAAAAAAAAACTATTTACATAATGTTTTACATCAGGGAAAGATAACATGCAAACCTTCCTTCAATAACTAACAACCGGTACATACACTTCACTAATTCAGTTCATAAACTAAAGAAAATTAAAACGTCTAAAAAACACAGAAAATAAATCAACTTACAATAAAACACAACCAGATCCACAACGGAGATAGAATGTGATATGGTATGGCTTTATAGACTTCATCAGAGAACTAAGGTACAGAAGAGAAAACCTATTTCAAACAGCGATCCGTGTGAATGCTGATCTATACCGTCAGATTATGTTTAAAAATTAAGCACAACCGTAGGATTTGTGTTTCTTTATTAAGATTTGTGTTTCGTGAATAAGAATTGGAGTTTTATGCAAAGATGGGGACTGTATGATCTGTATTTGGGAGAGAAAGTGAGAAACAGAAGGTGCGTTTGGGATTTTTTTTAACCCTAGCTCGAAATGGAATATAAAACATAGAAAAGAGATGATATACAGGGAACGAAGAAGAAGAAGAAGAAGAAGAAGAAGAAGAATGAAGAAAGGGAAAGAAGGGTGTGAACGCGTGTAGGGTTTTTGGAAGTTTGCTTTGACTTGCAGGAAGAGAGAAGGCGCTGTTTTGTCGTCCACCATTTTCATCAGAGTTTGACATTTTCTTCTCATTTATTAAAAAAAACAAAAATGCCAGAAAAATACACGTAGGCTCGGATAAGGGGGGAAACTGGAGAAGTTGACACCTAGGTTCGGGTAACTCTCCTTTATTATATAGGGAGATTTGACAAACAATTTAAATTTATGTTTTGTTATTCTTGTTATATTATTTATTTAACAAACAATTTAAATTTTATCTAATAAATTATAACATTTATAACGAGAACATAGTTGTTTCAAAATAAACTATTTTTAGTTGTTTCAAAATAAAATATTAGCGGTTTCAGGTTTGATTAACTTTTTTCTCCTCAATATACCAATACATATCTAATCAAAACAAGTTGTTTGTAAAATAAATTACTTTTATGTTATTTTCATCTTGTAGTGATAATTTTTTTTATTATGTAATGTTTTAAAAGTTTTATATAACACTAATATATTTATATTCAGTAATTTCTTTTGAGATAATAAGTATTAGTTGTATTTAAAAATTAAATTAATGGGTAAGTGAGACCTTAATATATGCTTAACAAATTTTGAGTAAGGGTACGGTGATGACATCAAGTAAAAGCCCTTACTTAATGACTGCAACACATGGTCTAAAACGATCAATGGATAGAACATTTGTTAAACCGAAAAAACTATTTTTTTTTAATACAAATTCGTTTTCAAAGAGATTTATACGGAAAGGGAGATGAAACAAATTAATCAAAGTGAGATAACCGAATGCTTTTTGTTTTCTTAAATTGATTTATTCAACTAAATTAGAATATTAGATATTACGTTATTGGTCCCAGTCCTGCAAAATTTACACACGAGCCACGTGGGCTCCACCAAAAACCTGAATGGGAATCAGGTTAATAATCTCAACCATAGCTAGGTTTAGCCGAAGCATTTAATGGAGTCAGGCAAATGGACTTTTATTATTCTGAGCTCCTGAAGAGTATGGCGAGTTTCGCGATGGCCATGTTGATTGTGGGCATGTCGGTTGTCGGGCTTGTTGGAAGTCTTTTAGTTAATATTGTGGACTTGGTAACTCCAAGTCGAGAAGGTGAAGTAGGTTGCATTGGCAAAACTTGACCAAAAGTTTTGAGAGGGTGTAAAGTAATGAGACCCAATTTTTTTTCCTATCGTTATGTTTCGGGTCGTGTCGGCTATTCGATTCGGGTCGGGTCAAATAATAACAATTCAAAATAAAACTAAAAAAATTTCATTCATTCAAAGGACCCGTTCTTACACATAAAAAAACTAAATATTGTATAACAAACAAAAAACTAAATATATATATAATGATACGAGATAATTATGGAACCTGGACGAAGAATTACAACTCAGCCCGACGACCTTTAAGATTTTTTATGTTTAAAATTTAAAAATCTTTGATTTAAACATAAAAAGAACCCTCAACTATGATTTAAATACAAAGTGGTAACAAACTTTACTTTGATTTATATATTGTATAAATATTTAAGCAAATTAATTGGGAAGTGGGGGGTCCTATATAATTTTAAAATTTTCGGACAAAAAATTGGAAATTATACACTTCTAACCGAAACATTAGAGGGGGCACCTACTAACCTGCGCCCTGGTTGGTTGCCTTTCGAGTGATATCAACGATGCTCACTTGAACTACTACTATTGGTTACTTAGCTTCTTGAATTTGTTGAACTTTTTATACTACTTAATTTGTTGGCTTGGTCATAGGAGATTTTCAGCGCTAGAAACTAGGTAATGACCTGAAAGCGTTCAAGAATATTTTTGAGACATTTGATTTTGTCTTTGAACACAACTATGAGATCTCGCCGGATAATATGATTGATTTATAAAAGATGCATCCTTATAACTAAGGACGATCAAACTCTTGATAACTAAGGTATTTTGTTATACCGTCAACTTCTTATAACTACTATAGCAATGTTTTTAGTGTTTTTTATATTGATGATTAAATATACTAGAAGTCAGATTCCAAACTTGGGAGTTTCATTTCCATTATTAATAAGTTTTAACCAATTTAAGAACAAAGTACTACTAATAGATACATAACTAACAATGCAATAACACAAACAATCAATTATATAAATAAAACTAAACCCAAGATTAATAGTAGTTGGAAGAAATTGAAAACAAATTGTCGTATTACACGCAGGGGCGGATCTAGCTTATACTAAGGGGGGACGTCCGCTACCGCTTGGCGTTCCGGCGGTAGTGTAAAATTAGTGTAAATTTTGGAAAAATTTGACGTTTTTTCGATTTCGTTACCGCTTATTTATAAAACGTTACCGCTTGGCGGATTTTCTAGATCCGCCACTGATTACACGGTAACCTATAAACCTATGTGTGAATTTGTGATTGATAAAATAGAACTTACTAAATGATTTTAAAGAAAAGTCTAAAAAGTGAAAATTCAAAAATGTATACTGTATTACATTTTTGTAAGTGTGTTCCCGGAAAATCCTAACAGCCATTTTTTTTTAACAAAACTAACTTTTATATATGATACCCGACAGATTTAGAGCCGATAAATAGAACTGGAAGTCTAGAATTACCAATAATCTTCTAGTGGAATCGAACTTTAAGTATCCTTTATTAAGTATATATATCTTTACTTAATGCGTCATATGTTGTATGTATTGGAAAAATCGACCGGTCCGATTCATTAATGTGGCCAACCAAGTTATGACCCGTAAAAGTTACATCGTGGACAACGAACTAAAATCCACTTAACTGGTTAACTGGTAGTTACGACGATATGTGAAACGGATCATAGTTATACTTATGATCGTTAACAGGTTTATATTATTAATCCTCATTGTTAATTACATACTTGTTTATTTTAATTAATAAACTTATTGCGGGTATTAAATGAGAGATGGATACATGGACCGGTTGAGACAGTTATATGAACCGGTGTAATGTTGCACATGCAACTCACATCGCCACTTGTCGCGCATGCATGTCCGCCACTTGGCAAACATGCATACATCTCCATATATTCTATATAAATGGATGCATCGAGTTGGAGTGAAGTGGTTTTTTGGAGAATTGCACAAAACTCTCAAAAACACCCAAAACCCCGCCTCTGATACCGCCGGACACCGCCGCTGTTGCTACTGCCGGCCTATACCGCCACTGCCACTGAACATTGCCGCCTGGCCGCTGCTCCAGTCAAGCTCCGCTGCTGCAGTCAAAGGCCACCGCATAGTTACCTAATTCGCGGTTCGCTCCGGTACGGGTACGCGGTTCGGGTACGCGATTCGCTAGAGGTGACGTTTTCGGTACGGAGGGGGGTAGGTTCATTTCGGTACGAACCGGTACGGTGTACCATGGAGTCCGGTTCAGTGTACACAAATTAAAACATAAATTATCAAATTCCAAAATTCAAATTACCAAACATAAACATTGAAGGTTGAACATAAAATTTGATATTGAATAAGAGTAGAAACTTATGTAATTTGGTTCAATGTTGTATATTTATAATCTTAATTTATACTTTTTATGTATAAATTTATTAGTTTAAGGACCAAATGTAAATTAGTAAGGATAGAGAGGGTTAAATGTTTAAATACACAAACTTTCACACTTTTTATGTAAAAAAACTATAAGGTTTAGGGTTTAAATGTAAACTAGTAAAAATAGAGGGGTTAAATATTGTAATAACTAAACTTATTTAAACCCTAAAAACCTAAAACATATATACAGCCGCTTTTCCTCTTCTTCCCCTTCGTTTCTTCTTCTTCTTCCCCTTCTTACTGGTTTCTTCTGGCTGAAAACAAGATTGAGGTTTGAATTCGGCTAAGGATCGTTGTACCCAATCGATTTGGAACGTCCACCTTGTCTATTTGGTTCGCCGAACCGGATCAGTTTGGATCGTCGTACCTCCGCAATCAGGAACACCGTACCGAAGCAACTCGGTTCGCCGGACCATGGCGTTCCGGTACGCTTACGATTTCCGATTGGGTACACCACGATCCAATACGTGGATCGTGGCTACCCTAGCGATTTAGGTAACTATGGGCCACCGACACCTGCGTTTCGTTAGTTCGTTTCACTAGTGTGTGTTCGTTGAACCTCGGTGTCTCAACCGGTTAGTTATTAACCGAGGTATATATTTCTCATCAGTAGTTAGATAATCTTGCCACAATGCTCGTAGTCATTTGTAACCGGATCCTGTCGGGTTTCGTTTATTATTGATCACTCGTTTATTTTTCGCTGCGTTTTATTAGTTTACTTGCTTAATTCATCAACTATTATTTATTGAATAGGTTTTTGATGAATAACATTTTAACTGATCACCCAGAAATCCCAACAGTATCTATGTAGTCTCAGTATTAGATAAATGAAAGAAAGATAAGAAAAGATTTAGTTAAGATTCATTTATTGGGGGAAATGAATAAATCTAATGAGTTTGGTAGATCTTGAGTCATTATTATTGTTTTATAGTATTTCTTTATATTTTCATTTTAAATATTTTTACTATAAACTAATTATAATAATGTTATTAGACTTTGTTAAAACGTGCGGATTCCACAGAACAATTTATATGTATAACAAGCAACGTCTCAAGTCGCTAATAATTAAAGATATTCTAATCTCATGATTTTGATCAAATCGCTAATAATGTAAGATATTCTAGTCTCATGACTTTGATGTTTTATATTAGCAATTATTGCATGTGTTGATTACAGGAATCCTATTATAATCATGGGAATCATATATGTATAAACATTAATTTGAGGCCTCCTTCCATTGCCTTACCCTACTGCCTTTTACTCACCTGTAGCTACCATTACAAAAGATGAAGAAAAGGCACGAAAGGCAAAAATGTCGATCATCATCGAGCGATCTTCTCATAAATCATGATAATCATCTGGTTAAGTATGAAGGTTCCTGGTATTTCCACGGTTTTTGGCATCACTCAAAAGCTGACTTCTCGGTTGAAGCGGTTATGGCCACACAGGATGATTTCCAGGCTCTACCCACTGATATATTCCTAGCAAGTTATCCAAAAACGGGCACAACATGGCTTAAGGCCCTTTCATTTGCCATTTTGAACCGAACCAAATTCAACATAGTGACTGGTCCGTGCCCAATCCACCCATTGCTCACCATTAGCCCCCATGATTGTGTCCCATTCATAGAGACCGAGTCTTTCATAAGCAACCCTTCTTATGCCAATGGCATTCTGGCTACCCAGACACCCTACACTTCTTTACCTAAATCCATCATTAGTTCCGATTGTCGGATTGTATATATATGTAGGAACCCTAAAGATGTGCTCATTTTTTTTGGCACTTCTTGAGCAAGTTGAAAGATGATGATTCTACACCAACAAAACTGGTTGATGCATTTGAGCTTTTCAGTAAAGGTATGGGTCCATGTGGATCTTTTTGGTATCATGTGATAGGGTACTATAAGGCCGGTTTAAAACGACCCGGTAAAGTATTGTTCTTAAAGTACGAGGATTTGAAGAAGGATCTAGAGAACGAGGTTAAGAGATTAGCTAAGTTCATAGGTAACCCTTTTACAGAAGAGGAGGAATCCAGTGGATCAGTGAAAAAGATCATCGACCTATGCAACTTTGAAAATTTACGCGAGGCAAACAAGGTTTCATCCGATGAAATTTACTTTCGAAAAGGCATAGTTGGTGATTCCGTTAATTATCTTACGAATGACATGGTCCAAATGTTGGACAAGATCACTAAAGAAAAATGGGATGGTTTAAATATCTCATTTGAAACATGAACAAGCTTACCGTGTGGATGTTGGTATTTTGAATGTGTTTATTTTCTGTCTTTATTTAATAATCTTAACTTCATATGAGATTTCCATTACATGAAGAAAACTTTTTTTTTATGTGTTATTTTGTGGTTCAATATGAGATTTCCATTTCATGAACTAAAACTTTTTTTTGTATGTGTTATTTTCAGGGGCGGACCTACCCACACCCGTGGGTGGGCGTTCGCACCCCTTAAAAAAAAATTAGTGTTAATTTTCTGGTAGAATCCCGACCGCACCCCTTAGAAAATTTCACCCGCACCCAATAGAAATTTTCAACCGCCCCCTTTAGAAAACAAATCATATTGTAATTAATAAAAATATGTTATAAACACCGATTCTTATAAAAATATAACATAAACACTGATTTCAATTAAAAAAATAACCTAATTTATAAGTTTGTAACCCACTCAATTTCATTAAACAATTTAGCCCAAACCCACTTAACCCAACCCAATAAAATTTGAAGTATGATAATATAACCCAACCCAAGCCGCCCCTTCCTATTATGTTTCAGCCTTTCTCCCGCTCTCTCTCGTCTGCGATCTCCAACTTCCCACTTCCCAGCGACGGCAACAACAACGAACCCCAATTTCTCACAGGAATTCGTCAATATCCGGCCATCAAACCCACTGGAATCCAGACAATACAAGGTACCTTCTTTTTCTAATGTTATATGTTTATGGAGTGATAAATATGTTTAGTAAAATTGAAAATTATGCAGCGATAAACTTATGAAAACCCATAGGGTGTGATTTTAAATAAGTTTGTAAGGATGTTTGACGTGTTTTTGATGATTATATAATTTTAGCTTGATGTTATTTTGTTTCACACGACCCGACCCGAACCGACCCGATATGAACTGAATCTTTTTTATATACCTAGGGGCCTAAAATTTTTAAAAATATTCCGCACCCCCATGAAAAATTTCCTAGGTTCACCACTGGTTATTTTGTGGTTCAATAGTAAACGGGAGTAGGGTAACACCTCGAATAGCGAGCCCGGGGTATCTTGGAACCAATTCTTTTTATCCAAATGTGGTGTGTGGAGTTTGCAAACTTTGATATTCTTGTTCGGTGGAAAGAAGGGGAATTCCAATATCGCGTTCTAGCCAAAATGTCTCGTGATTTACTAAACGTTTAAGTTCAAAATATGTTTTTCTCTTAGTTAGATGTTTTATCTATCTGAAGAACGAGGCTCACTCCAACTTTGATGTAAACATGCATTTGCTTGAAAGACCACTTGGACGTAGCGGAACATGTACATCATGTCACATATCTCGAAGGCGAACTCGCCTTGAAAGAATACATACAAGTATCAAAAGGAAAGGTGCTTCCATTTTCTTATAAGGATGACAATCGAACACAAACCTGATGGACAAACCCAAAACACAAACATTTGGGACTGGTAATGGGACCTTTATTCAAGTGTGAGATTAGTCATGAAAGATTTCGCGCGTATGTGACGGGCATGGGATCAGGTTATACCCGGCCGATTCCCCGAACACATATGCCCATTTTCCCGCACCATATACCCACTACAAATAACTGATTTTTTTTTATTTTTTTTTGTTTTCATTAACAATAGTATATTAACGGTATAATTTAGTTTTTTATATATGAAGCGTTAGCTTATATATTTAGATTTTTATCATCACGAATTTTGTGTAGTTTAGCTATTTGAAACTTTTATAGTGATAATGATATATATGTAATTAATCATATTTTAATTTATTGTAGTTTCGAATAATATAAAAAAATAAATAAAACTAGCATGGTAAGAAAAAAATGTAATTCAAAATTTTAATGGGTATACACCGGTGGGTATGCCTGATAACAAGTAATTACCTGATATATATCTGGCGAGTATTGGGTCCGGTAAGGTACACAGTTTTACAACCGGGTATGAAACGACGATTACCAATACCCATTCCAAACTCGTCCCATTGTCACCATATTGACTTAAGACAAACTCGCTTATGATGACAACGATGAGGATGATTATATATCAAAAGTAAAATGTATTCACGAACTTCAATGCTTTTTTCTAATAGTTTTATGTTTTCTTAACTCAGTGTTTTTTTAGTTAATGGATTTAAACACCCCCAACTATTGTCATTTGGCCGCTGGCACTCTCAACTTTGACTTTGGTTCACACCACTCCCAACTTAACACATTGTTTGTCATGGCACCCCCTCGTTAAATAAACACTAACCTGGTTAGGAAATTTAGCCTACGTGTCATTTTAATCTGATGTGGCATGTATGACCTGTAAGTTCCCCTGATTCATCATCTTTAAAACCCCTAATAATCCTAACGAACTCCATATGAAACCCTAGAAATCACTTATCAAAATTACACGCACCTTAGAGCACAACACCTCAACATACAATCCGGTCGATTTCCCTGAAGAACAAGCCCTAAGCTTGAATCGAAATGACCTCCTCTTCTACGTCTTCATCCACAGTATTCAGAAACCCAAAATTGTTTAAGGTTGATTTGGAGGGTAATGTGTACTGCCATCACGACGTTGTTGCAGTGATTCGAGTTGTTGGACGGAAAAGTGTGCGGCAAGGTCAACAATTTTATGGTTGCTCTCATTGGCCGGTAAGTTCCACCTTAATCCCTCCTTTTTTTTGACTTGAATTGAATTGGTGGTTTAACTGCAGTGTTGTTGTCTTTTGTAGAGATCAGATTGCAAGTTTTTCTTATGGAAAGAGGATGTAGACAATCTGTTCAACCAACATGCATCCAACTGCAGGTTCAGTTATGAAGACCTGAAGTATGAAAACATGGATTTACAGAATAAGCTGTTAGTAGAAGAGAATAAGTATTTGAAAGCAAAGATATCTGGAACACAGTCGAAATGGAACAAGCAATATGTGTTAACCTTGTTTATTGCCATTACAATAGTGTTGTATATGTTTAGGTAGTATGAATTGTGTTGTTGTAATTCTACACTTTTGATGAATTTTAATGCAAAATCCTAGTCCTTGATTGTATATATCTGCACATGTATTGATATTACCAGATTAGTCAACATATCCAAACTGTATTTTGACCAACAATTGTCAAAACTCAACAGATAACAAGAAACATATCTCTAATGGGTCTGCACATTTAGCTGCACATGTAATGATGATAACTGCACATATAGCATTACATCTCTAATGAGTGGAATGAGTCTTATGACCAAGACTGCAATAACCAAAACTGTAATATATCCAAGACTGCAATGACCAAGACCGCATGTCCAAAACTGTAATGCAGAATGACCATGGCATGAGTCTTATGCCAAAAAAAAAGGACATGTCCTAATTGTAATGCAGAATGACCATGGAATGAGCATTATGACCAAAAGTGGAATGAGTATTATGACCAAGACTGCAATAACCAAAAGTGGAATGAGTCTTATAACCAAGACTGCAATGACCAAAACTGCATGTCCAAACTGTAATGACCAAAACTGTAATGACCAAATTGCATAGTAATGTACAAAGTGCATAGTATAATGACCAAACTACATAGTAATGACCAAACTGTAATGCATAATGACCATAACCAAGACTTATAACATTACATAACCAAGAGTAAATTACTTCAGTTGTCCTAAAAGGTCATACAGACCACAAAAAAGTCAAACTAGTAATAACATCATCAAAAGTTGTCCAAACAGCCTAACAGCACAAAAAGGTCAAACAGATCACAAAAAAGTCAAACTAGTCCAGTTATCACTAAAAAGTCAAACTATTGGAGTTGACTTTTTAACTGCAGCCTTCCCTGTTCCCTTTCCCTTTGTTCTTTCCTTTGACAGTTGACTTTTGGCTTGAAATTTTGCTTCCCTCCTGGGTAGATTACTGAGTTGTTCCTTGTGAAGCTACTGGAGTTGACTTCTGGCTTGACCTTTTGCTTCCCTTTTGTCTCTTTGGAGTAGACCCTGCATCATTAGATTCATTCAGCTTACCTTCTTTTTCATAAGGTTTCGTACACTCTTCAACTAACTTCTTTTTAGCTTCAAGTGCATCCTTATTAGCTCGTTTAATGGCATCTTGTGACTGTCTCCATTTAGCATCTTCTCTGTCTGAATCTGAGCCAATTACTTCATCATGAACCTCATCATCATTACCCTCCTCAAGTAAACCCTCCTCTTCATCTGAACTTGACTCTTCTGTCCCATTTAAGTCAACATTATAGTCAATGTCTTCACTATCATCTCCATCTGCACCATCTTCTACACTAGGCTACTTATCAAAACCAATACCTTCTTCCTCTACACCCTCTTGAACACTAGCCTGCATATCCAAACCAATTGTTTCTTCCTCTACACCCTCTTGAACACTAGCCTGCTTATCCAAACCAACTGTTTCTTTCGATACACCCTCTTGAACAATAGACTCCTCATCCAAATCAAATGCCCATGTAGCCTCTTGTACACTAGGTTGCTTATGCAAACCAACTGGTTCTTCAGGAAAGCCTCCTTTCCTGAGGCCGTAGATCCGGATCTAGGGACTTCAAGTACAGGAGTGGTAACACTTTTGCCAGATGCCCTACTCACTCTCCTGACATGGACTACTTTCTTTTTGGACTGGGCTATAAGTTTTTTGGGCCGGCCTTTTCGTTTAATGGGTTGAGAAATGGATTGGGCTTGTGGTTTAATGGGTGGTGAGTTGGATTGGGCTTGTGGTTTACTGGGCTGGGACCTGAAATGGACTTCCTGTTCATGGGTAATTGGACAGTCTTGAATAAATACTTCCATGAATGGTTCAGACCATGTTCGAGCCTTTAATGCAATCTCCATAACATCATTATCATTTCCAAAAAGCTTGAATTCACCATCATCAGCATTTAATCCATACATGTAAAAATCCCTAATTTTATAACACTAAGTATCCATTGCATACTCTAACAACTCAAAGTATGCAATGTGATCAACATCCATATGTAACAACTTAGATTGACCTCCAACATATTGAGGTTGATCAAAACCAAAATCCAGTGTTCCACCATACCAAAGCATCACATCGACAACCTCCATCAGTGCAATAAGTGTTTATATCAAAATGTAGTTAACCCTGAGAGAAAACGTACCTCTGTAGTGTTTGATTTTTGGTTGCAATCATCGATTAGGGTTTGATCGCCTATAATGAAGATTAGCGTCTGATGTATTGGTTTGAGTGAAGTGTTAGGATTATTAGGGATTTGAAAGATGATGAATCAGGGGAACTTACAGGTCATACATGCCACATCAGATTAAAATGACACGTAGACTAATTTTCCTAACCATGTTAGTGTTTATTTAACGAGGGGGTGCCATGACAAACAGTGTGTTAAGTTGGAAGTGGTGTGAGCCAAAGTCAAAGTCAAAGTTGAGAGTGCCAGCGGCCAAATGACAATAGTTGGGGGTGTTTAAATCCATTAACCCTTTTTTTTAACATCCAGGTTAAAATCCAACCATCTATCCCAATTTATCACATTATATTTAGATCTACATTTAAGCCAAAAGAACGAGTCCAACTTGATCTCTTCCGCGACCTTTGCCTCCAACCTTCAAATTCTTCTTCTTTGTAAATACATCTCTCGGCCTTGATCATCGTGATTATGGCTCGCCGATAAATATGGAAAGGAGAAAAGGTGGGGAGAAAGTTATGGTTGACTTGGTTAAAATATATTTTATTTTTATAATAATATATACTTTTAATTTTTATAATAACTTATTACTTCGAACTAAAACAGCCGATTTCTCTTTGTGTTTTTATATAATTTGCTTAAACGTAGTGTAACCTAAATCTTTATTAAAGTATTCAATAGGATTATAATTTTATTTTTAATATAGTACCTTTTTGTCTAAATTTATCTATAGTCATAAAAGACAAAGTCGGTGGCTTTTACGCCACCAACACCCTCCCTTTCAAACTTTGACACCAGAACCCCCTTTACTTTGAAATTCCATAACCACACCCTCAACTTTCAAACTTTGCCAGCACCACCCCTCTACTTTGCTTCTTCACCATCACCCCCTCAACTTTTACACATTTATGCCACCACTAATCTACTTTTACATTTTCACCACCACTCCCTCATCTTTTACACATTTTCACCAACATTCATCTGCTTTTACAATTTGTCTTTTTTAGACTTTACGTTTTTACCCCTTGCACTATTACTCCATTTATACATCCACCCAACTTTAAAAAATTACAATTGTAGCCCCTAGACTACTACTCCTACTTTTACAAATGTCATTGCATTATGTGTTTACGAAATGTCTTAATCATTGTGTTTTACACTTCGTGTCTACCTTTGTGTTTTACACTTTTTTTTGTAATTGTCTTTTACGCATTGGTTTTGCGCTTTTTTTAATTGTCTTTTACACACTACGTTTTATAAATCGTGTATTGTCTTACTACGTTTCCATTTGCCACGCGCCGCAGCAACGCGCGGTGGGCAAAACCCCCTTTTGTTCTTTGCTACAAAAATACTATTTTTACGTGCGTATTTCTATGTATGTGCGGGTATAAATTCAATTTGTTATACATTCCGACGTATTTTTTTTTTTTTTTTGAAATGAGTTAGGTTAAATATAATACGGTTTAATTCTTATATTATGTACGTTCATAGTTGGTTCACATTACGACGTAAATTTTGCTCCAAACATAGTAGAGACACAAATAATACGTTTCATTCGACGGTATAAATTAAATTTTCTTTACGTTTTGACCATGTCGCAATGCGCGACGGGTAAAGGTAATATTATATTATATATTACACCTCATGACTTTGGTCCTTTCCCTTTGCAAAACACTCATTTTTACCCCAATGTGTTTTCTTTTGTTGTTTTATGATTTTTAAAAAACTCTAATTAACCTCTTTTGATTACACATGTCAATTTGTCCTTTATACACATTTTATGTTTTTTTGCACTTTTCTTATGTATGAGTCAGATAGCATATAATACACTATGATTGTACACTATAAATTCGATTTAGTTTACATTTTTATCCAACCGCAGTGCTTATATAGGTTACATTGAGTTAAATCAAATACATTAAAACATACATTTTCATATGGTTAACACATCACATAACGCTTGAACTAATCCGTTCGATGTTGCAATGGGCCCGCGGCGCATCGCCCGCGGGTCATATTACTAGTATATCTTATAACTTTTGAATCCTTGATGACAATGCGTTAGCAAAATATATATATACCTTGGTTGTTGTAGATGTAAACGTGTAAATCGAGCGTGCCAGGATGATTAACATGTTAAACATGTTCAAATCGATTAACATGAGTTTGGGACAAGCGTGCGAGTCTTCGTAAAAAAATAAGGCATCGATTTGATTCGTACCAAAATGGGTTCACTCTATATGGGCCATTTTAGAAAAAGAAAACCTATTAAAATATATTCACACAATATGTGCTTAGGGCTGCTAGTAGGATTGGATAGCAGTGATGGTGTCAGCGGTGGAGGTGTCAGTGGTGGAGGTGGCAGCAACGATGAAGTGAGGGGGTGTGTTGGATGTGGGAATGTGAACAAAAAGAAAAAAAAAGTGAATATTTAGAGACTAAAAACTACAAAAGGGAGGCTACTGGCTTGAGGGTGAAGAAGAATAAGAACTAATGTATTTTTAAGTATACTTTATTAAGTAGATGTCTCCTACTTAATGCATCATATGTTGTATTTGACAAATGAAAATGATTTAGTCAAGATTCTTTTACTTTAGAAAATGAATAAATCTAATGAGTTGGCCGGTAGATCTCGAGTCATTATTGTTGTTTTAAAATATTTATTTATTATTTTAATGTTCTAACTTTTAAATAGTTATAAGGGGACCCGGGGTGGTCCGTGGAAACCCCTCTTCCACGCGTTAATGAACCACGTACACCGCCGCCACCTCTCGTTTCCACTCGTTGAACAATAAACGCGTTGAACATTTAACGAGTTGAAAAGTTTGAAAATTGAATGTTTTGGTTGGGTAGGTGGCCGTTTGGTAGTTGGGACTTTAATACAAAGTTTTTATTTTTTAAACCCACATCACAAATATTGCATTTCTCTCATCAATCAGATTGTTTTTCTTTCAAGGTTTGCTCCTCATCAATCTTATATTTCCTCTCTAAGTTTATAAAAAAATCAATACAAAATGGATTTTCCTATGGATTCGACGTTTCCGGTGGACAGCGATAGCGATAGCCAATCGTCTTCCGACAACAAGACTCTTAAATTTTTCGTGTCGGTGTATAACGATCTTGAAGGAAGTTCTACTCGCCCAAAGAAGAAAATGGTGGATCGTGATCGGTTACACGCCAACGAGGTGTTAATGAACGATTATTTTGTAGATAATCCGGTCTACGATGCCGAAACGTTTAGAAATCGGTTTCGTTTACCAAAAGAATTATTTTTAAAGATTGTTGAAGAGATCGAAGCAACTGAAGAATGGTTTCAAGAAAGCTACGACGCGAGGGGCAAACCAAGTTTCACGCCGATACAAAAATGCACGTCCGCCATTCGCCAACTAGCCACAGGTAACCCTCCCGATCAATATGATGAATATCTAGCTATGTCGGACAGAACTTCGCGGGAATGTCTGCTATTTTTTTGTAACGCGGTGATTAAATTATATGGTAAAGAGTTTTTACGTAAACCGACGCGGCACGACATCTCACGTATTTACGCCGCACATGAGGCTAGATGGCATTTTCCTGGGATGCTCGGTAGCATCGATTGTACACATATCGAGTGGAGAAATTGTCCAAGAGAGTTACGAGGGGCGTATGTTAGGGGTGACATCAAAAGACCAACCATCATACTTGAAGCTGTGACAACCCGAACTTGAAAGGTTAGTAACGTTTAATCTTGTGATTTAAACTCCTCGTTATTCCTCCTTGATGTGTTACACGCTCCATGCTAGTGTATCCTGCTTAACGATTATGATAACTTTGTTAGATATTTATATATTATTATAATTGGGCCACACCTTAGTGTTTCAAATAAACGGCCGCATCTCAAATCCTCGAAGCCCTAAGAGAACCTAATTGGACTAGAGCCCAAACCCGCCATCACCTTTACCCATTACATTCTTGTTTAGGGCGGCCCAAGTGGATGGGCTTGAGCCCATTTCGGCTATCATGTATGTTTGGGCCGATGAAGGTCCAAGTGGATCCACTTTTGTGTTATGGGGCCCGGCTATTATAGATTGTGCATACACATGGTTACGTAACAAGATAATACATAACAAACTAAACCCTACCCTCCTCTCAAGAACACGCACGGCAACAGGAGACCCCCCCCCCCCCCCCCCCCCCCAATCGAAGACATCATCTTGTTTGAGCGAATCATTGGTTAGTAATTCGTATTTGTGCGTTGAAACTCATTTGTTGATCTTGTTTATACGTGTGCCTGATTAACGTGAAGTGTTTACTTGTGATCTATGATAATTATGTATATGAACAAGGTAGTTTATTAGAATGGAAAACTGGGTAATATAATCCATTAGATACGAACGGCTATGTGATGTATGAATTGGAAAGTTACTTGAAATTGGTTATTGATGAATCTGTGAATTTATGTCAGTAAACTAGGGTTCTGTAATAGATGATGTTGCACTATCAGATCTCATGATGTTAATCTCTGCTAATGATTAGAACGGTGAATAGGGTTTGGAATGAATGTGAAAGTCTTGATGATTGTTGTTTATAGATAAGAGAATGTAGATAACCATATAAAATTATAGGGGATTGATATATATATATATGTAGTTCTATCTGTCCAATATAGTTGAAGGCATGTGGCCCATGTGAAGTCTAATCAAGCAGTAAACATATTTCTATAGTATTGTCACTAGACATACCATGTGCAAGTAATGATGAAATGATGTGTTGGATTGGGAAACTAGAATATGTGAAAGTGGCGGCTCTATTCTTGGATTTGGATAGCATGCACAATATAATTTTAGTATACAAAAGTTAATGATGATGATGATGATATTTTGAGTAATAATTCGATGATGTTGTTGTGATATTATTATATATGTTAGTGCTTAAGGTCAAAGAATTAACATAGAGTTCTGATGCAAAACTAAGACAGACTCGCTAATTATTGGGATGACAATTAACAAGTAGCGATACTTGATATCAATAAGGTTTGATAAACTGATCGTATTAATAAATGTTTATGCTATGTGTAAATGTTTCCTGAGATTGTTTAGTAAACTAGGAATTTCGTGAGGGTTAATAATCAATGGAATTGGGGAGGTGTAATTGGGCTAAAGAGTTAAAATAATAATTCATATTTTGGATTGGGCCTCATACGGTAGCTGGGCCACACACTCTTCGGTAATCACATGGTAAATGGGTCACTATTTAGTCTAATGTAATACACTTGAGGTGAGTCTTTGATTAAGTGGGCCGGTAGTGTTTGGGCCGAACACGGATAAGGGGGTGAATCAAACAGGGATTAGTGAATGAAATTGGAAACAAGCTGAATGTGTAATATGTGTTTTTGGACTGTTATACATTCTATGCACATTGTTGACTTCGTGACTTATGGATATGTGAAACTGATTATAATGATAATTGTGCTAGGACTTGATTGATCATTGTGAAACATAGTAGTATAACATACCGAGCAAACCACAGGTGAGTTCACTGCATTTCTCAAGCATGCGTCCCGGTGGTTTGGGACAACTAGTAAACATTTGGAAGGGAATCTTGGGTAAACAGTTAAATTGGGTTTTGGTTATTGAACATGGAATCTATCATTATCGGATTGCCTGTAGGGCAATGGGGTAATTAGTTGATAGCGCTATTAGGTTTGATACCTCGCACCGGGCCGTAAGGACGGGCGCGAACTAATTATCTGGGCATCATTACCAATGCTTGGTTAGGGGCATTGGGGACTGGACACACTTCCAGGTTATTAAGGGACACACTTCCCGGATACATATGGGCACACTCCCTAGGGTATCTCAACAAGTCATAAACAGCATCATATCACAACGTTGAATTGACTTAACAGATATCTGGTAACTACACACGTTAACAAAGCCTTGAACTCACCAGCGTCGTCTGACACACTTGTCTGCATGCTTCCAGGTCTATAGGCTTATATCATTTGGAACTTGCTGTCTGGGAGGCTGGAGTGGTCATGGGTCGAGATACATGGAATCACAATACAAGCTTAATGGTTTATGCACACATGTTTTCTTTTACGAAACACCTAAACAAATGAATTATGCTTCCGCTGTATACAATGAATGACATGTGACGTTTTTAACACTTTATGTTAATGAAGGAAAGTTTTATTTAAATAAATTTATGAGTTCAATGTGATTGGTGGCTTGGATCCTGGTGCGTCACACGCCTCGCGGGGATTTCCGCAGGTGGTATTTTGGGGGTGTGACAGAAGCGGTGGCGTCGAATGATTTATGGATCTGGCATTCATATTTTGGTGTTCCAGGTTCAAACAACGACATCAATGTGTTGCACACATCGCCGTTGTTCCAAACCGTAACGGATGGTACCGCACCCGTGTGTCCATTCTATGTTAATGGACGATTGTACAGGCGAGGCTTTCTTCTAGTGGATGGTATCTACCCATCATGGTCTATTTTTGTGAAGGCTCCTTCGTTTCCTGTCGAGGCTAAAGAAAAGGCGTTCAAAAAGTAGCAAGAATCAGCAAGAAAAGATGTTGAGAGGGCTTTTGGTGTTTTAAAGGGAAGATGGGGCATTCTAGGCCGACCGGTTCGTGCGATGAATAAGAATTCAATACATAGCATAGTATATGCATGTATCATATTGCACAATATGCTAATCAAACAAGATGGACGTGCAATATCTCCAGATTGGGTACCGGATCCTCCAACTCAAGTTCAAGTTCCTGGAAATATCCAACTACAGTTGCGTGATGAAGAAACTCACTTTCGGTTGAGATACGATTTAATCGAACTGGTAGGTTCGTTAGGTTTGGAATTTCCTGATTCAGACGAGGAGTAGAGTTTGTTTATGTATTTTTTTTTATTGTAGTTTAAATGTTGAACTAGTATGTTTTAATTTAAATGAAATTTTAAATGAATTTTATAATTTATAATTTTAGTGTTTTATTGTTAATTTATAATTTACTTTAAAAAAAAAAACAGTTTACTTTTTTTATAAAAAAACAGTTTAAAAAAACAGTTAATAAATAAACTGTTTTTAAAAAACAGTTTAAAAAAAAGTTAAAAAAAAACAGTTTACTTTTTTTATAAAAAAAAACCTTTTTAAAAAAAACAGTTAATAAATAAACTGTTTTTAAAAAACAGTTTAAAAAAACAGTTTAAAAAAAAAGTTTAAAAAAAACAGTTTACTTTTTTTATAAAAAAAAAACCAGTTTAAAAAAACAGTTAATAAATAAACTGTTTTTAAAAAAATTTATTAACTTTCATTCCCACACCTAGCCCAACAATATCCAACCTTTCCAACCCGACCAAAAACAATTTTATAAAAAAACAGTTTTAAAAAAAACAGTTTTTAAAAAAACAGCTTTAAAAAATACAGTTTAAAAAAAACAGTTTTAAAAAAACAGTTTTTAAAAAAACAGTTTACTTTTTAAAAATTTAAAAATAATTTATAAAAACAGTTATAATTTTAGTTTTTTATTGTTAATTTATAATTTAAAAATAAAAATAAAAAAAATTGTGAATGATGGAATTTCAACAAGTGATGACCATTTCCACTAAAAAAGGGTTGTGAGTGATAGAATAGTGATTGCTGACTTGGCAGAAGCTGATTGGGTGTTGCAAGTGATGGAAAAGTACCACTTGCAAACCACCCCTAGTCCTCTAATAATGTTAGTTGACTTTTTAAACCGTATGATTTTCAAATAAGATACATGAAAATAGAAGACAGCAAGGCGTGATGGTCATTAATTTGTGCATGATTCACTACATATGTATTATAGGTTTCCTATTAAATGTGAAACCTCCTTACATGATGTCCTCCCCTACTGCCTTCTATTCACCTTTCGCAACCATTACAAAAGATGAAGAAAAGGCACGAAAGGCAAAGATGGCGGTCATCATCGAGCGATACAAGGGCAAAGTATCTGCTCTTCCCAAGAATGTTGCTAATCTATGTCGATACGAGGGTTTCTGGTATAAGCAAGGTTTTTGGTATCAATCAAAGGCCGAGTTCTCGGTTGAAGCGATTATGGCCGCGCAGGACGATTTCCAAGCTGTACCAACCGATATCTTCTTGGCAAGTCATCCAAAAACAGGCACAACATGGCTTAAGGCCCTTTCATTTGCCATTTTGAACCGAATCAAATTCAAAACGGTGATTAGTTCTTGTCCAACCCACCCATTGCTTACCGTTAACCCCCATGATTGTGTCCCCTTCATAGATTCCGAGTCTTTCTTGAATAACCCTTCTTATGCCAATGGTCTTCTGGCTATCCATATACCCTACACTTCTTTACCTAAATCCATCATTACTTCCGATTGTCGAATTGTTTATATATGTAGAAACCCTAAAGACGTGCTCATCTCTTCGTGGCACTTCTTGAACAAGTTGAAAGATGATAGTTCTACACCAACGAAACTGGTTGATGCATTTGAGGTTTTCAGTAGAGGTATGAGTCCAGGTGGATCCTATTGGGATCATGTGATAGGGTACTATAAGGCCAGTTTAGAACGACCGGATAAAGTATTGCTCTTAAAGTACGAGGATTTGAAGAAGGATCCAAAGAAGGAAGTTAAGAAACTCGCCAAGTTCTTAGGTAAACCATTTACACAACAGGAGGAATCTGTTGGATCAGTGCAAAAGATCATCGAACTATGCAGTTTTGAGAACTTAAGTGAGGTAAGTAAGGATGGAAAGCAAACATCCAAGGTTTTATCTAATGATCTCTTCTTTCGAAAAGGCGTTGTTGGTGATTCTGTTAACTATCTTACGCCGGAAATGATCCAAATTTTGGACAAGGTTACCAAAGAAAAGTTTGATGGTTTAAATATCTCATTTCAAGAATGACCTGCAAGCTACTTGATGTGTGGTTATTGTTATTTCTAATTTTGTTACTTTGATCTAATGAATATTAGCTTTCTGTACGATTTCCATTTCATAAATAAAAAATTCTTTTATGTTTTACTATGTGGTTTATTCCGCTTGCTCTTTAAATAGTTTTAATAGCAATATAATCTTATTAATAATTCATCAGTTTTAGTTTTCTACTAATGAGAAACTCTCTAAACTTATATACATGTCCTAATATATGTTTAGTTTCAAAAAAATTATTTTTTATCAGTTTTTGACTTGTTTATCCATTTGAACCCTCAACACCTTTAGCAATACAACAATTTATTTACAAATACATGGATCGTTATTTTCATACCCATCTATTAACACGTAGAAACTTTTCAAAACTTTTAGTTTGACCTTTTAAAGTGAAACAAGGTTGAATCACCATTTTCTCGTCCTTTTCCTGCAAACAACATATCCTCCAAACACATGGCGTTTGTATTATTATTCATTATAAGTCATAATCAAAATTAAAACCTCACTTAATTTGTAAAATAATTGACTATAGGTCAAATGACTCAGTTTCCATTTAAGTTCTTGACATAAAACTTCAAAGCACAATATTTTAAAATTAAACTTCTAAGATGTGTTATAATAACTTATAAACATCTCAAAGAGCAAATCTAAGCTAAAGATCAAAGTTAGAATGTGCTTAGAGTCAAGAAGGTGGAGTTAACGTACGATGTTACAATGCGGTTAGCGTAAAACACATTAAACCTAAGGTAAAAACTGAATATTTAAAAGATCGATACTACAGTGTACCACATAATATTCATGTTACGTGATTTTGACTGAGTTGACAAATTAATATATCCATGTCGATGAAGTCTATTAAGTATCGAGGCAATATCAGGATCAAGAAATCCAACTTATAGGCGTTTGTCGCCTCTCCTTTTTATATATGAGGACAAACTTAGTGTACCTTGTTCTTAGTATGAATGGAATTGACATTGGTAACAAGAGTTGTCACTTCTGTGAAGATAAATTGATTAAGATATTCAGTGATTATGAAATAATTTACTCTGGATATGCATGTAGAAAAGGTTTCATAATCATATGCTTGGATCGTGAATGAGACTTCGTGTAGTTGAGATTATAGTTTGTTTGACAATGTTAATGATACATTTAGAGCACTGGGTGTCTGGGTAGAGAAGAGAGAAACATGGTTTAGGTAAAAAGTTAAAAGGTAAAAATCATGTGTGGTTAAATATTCAAATTCTGAGTTGGATAGGTATTTGAAAGAGAAGATTGAAGCAGATGATGTTTGTTAACATATAATATATTTTAGAGTTAAATGCTTGGTTGGTCCCTGTGGTTTGCAAAAATTGCAGACTTGGTCCCAAATGTTTACTAATTACACGCGTGGTCCCTGTGGTTTTCAAAAATGCACTCGGTTGGTCCCTAGCCCTAACATCAGTTAAATTTCTTAGTTAACTATGTGTGAAATGACTATATTACCCCTGAACAATTAAAAAAATAAAACCCACCATCTTCTTCATCCCATCCCCTGTTCTTCCCCCACTCTTTGAAACCCACCATCTCCACCTTATCCATCACCACCACCTCCACCTCCACCATCACCTTCAACCCAGCCAACCCCCACCCTTCAACTAACAATCTTCGATCTGCCACTATACTCATGTACTAAAATGAATGTATAATCATTTACTGCGTCCAATACGCATACTATATCCATACAATTGTCATCAACAATCACACAGTAACAGACAAGAGTCCCAATTTAACATTTTAGGTCAACTGAACTTAAAAATCATCATTAAAGTGCCAGATATTAGGAGATTTTGACAAATTACCTACTGATCCATTCGGCTGCTGTTGTTGCACTTCCTCCATATCCAAACTCACCTCAAAATCTTCTTTCTATCAATCAACTACAACAATGAACAAACTCACAATCAAATTACACAAATCAACAACCGCAAAACAAAAATCAACATCAACAATAAAATTACAGTTACAATCTCATCAAATCAGAAGATTAAACAGCAATCTGAACTCGAAAATCAATTGTTCTTCCTCGAACATAAAAATTAAAGTGATATTTGAAAAAAAAAATCAAATTACACAAATTAAGAACCAAAACAGAAATCAATATCAACAATTGCAATTACAGTTACAATCTCTTCAAATCAGCAGAATAAACAGAAATCTGAATCCGGAAATCAACTGATATATCTGATTTTTTGTGAGAAAATGTGCGATTTGAAGAGAATCTTACCTGATTATGAATTATTTTCGATATTTCCAAATGTGCAATTAGTCAAAACGATAACATTGAACCGAAATTCATCAACCGGAAACAAACTGATTGGCGGTGGGGCAGTGGGTTGAATCAAGGTCCTCCGGTGGGTTGAATCAAGGTTGGCGGTGCGGCAGTGGGTTGCGGAGCAGGAGGATTTGGGGTGGTTAGGGTTAGGGTTCGCGATGGTGGCCTGGGGTGGGCTGGGTTGGAGTGCGATTGTTAATTGAAGGGTGGGGGTTGGCTGGGTTGAAGGTGATGGTGGAGGTGGAGGTGGAGGTGGTGGTGATGGATAAGGTGGAGATGGTGGGTTTCAAAGAGTGGGGGAAGAACAGGGGATGGGATGAAGAAGATGGTGGGTTTTATTTTTTTAATTGTTCAGGGGTAATATAGTCATTTCACACATAGTTAACTAAGAAATTTAACTGATGTTAGGGCTAGGGACCAACCGAGTGCATTTTTGAAAACCACAGGGACCACGCGTGTAATTAGTAAACATTTGGGACCAAGTCTGCAATTTTTGCAAACCACAGGGACCAACCAAGCATTTAACTCTATATTTTATAAACTGTATCATTTGTAATTCTTCCATTGTACTTGTACCAATGTGTAATATTTTGCTTTATACATATCTGCATTCTCGTCACTTGAGGCATGCAAACCATTTTTCATTTACTAAACAATTATCATGGTATCAAGCTGATCCATTCCCCTCCTTCCCCTTTTCCACTTCCTCTATCTTTCTTCTCCCACCCGATCACTTTTCAGCCTCTCTACCCTTTCTTCTTCGTTCACCATGGCTTCCCCATCTTCAAAAGAATCCACTGTTACCCTAAATACCACCTTCCACATGCTCACATTTAAGTTGAACTCTTCTAATTACCTTGTATGGAAGCACCATATGCTCCGCATCTTTGCGTGTCAAGTGGCCCATGTTGACGGCTCCGGCCACCGAGGTGCTTCAAGACAACAAACCCATTCCTAATCCCGACCTACCCAAGTGGCAAGGTCCATAAAGCTTGATGTGCATAAAGCACGAGCACCATGCAATTTGAAGCAATGAGTATCCAACCTCGAACCTAGATCCATGAAATGACACTAAATGCTTTTACATTTATCAATTATATATTATATTTCATACAAAGTCTTTGCTTTTTGGTATCTTCAAGGTCAACAACGAGCACCCTTATAAATCTTTATGTGACCACCACCCGCTCACCACCTCCAAACTGCAGTCGCTAGGTTACCTTGACAACTTCATTCACTAACTCTTAAACATAAGCACATACAACACTCAAAAGTAGATCGAATCCCGAATAATAACAAATAAACCCAAGATTAAGATGGACAAAGGGTGGAACTAAACTTAGTCTTACACAAAATCATCACTATCTCAATCTTTTGAAACGTTTGGAAAAATTTCAAAGTGTGTATTGGACAAAAGATGTGGGCATCAAGAAAAGGGTTCAAAATGCAATGTTAGATGAAGGAGTATTAGGACAATGTGTTTCATTTTGTTGGTTTAAACACAATATTTGATGTAGATCAAAATTATATAATATATTGACAGCGTAAACTCTAACTGCTGTTAAAATGAATGATGACCCTTGGATTTGTTTGAGATTAAATCTCAGCCATGTAAACTTATAAAAATAACTGAAAACGCAGCAGTTCACGGCAGTTGCACATTCTCTCTCCCATTCAATTGCAGTTAGCGAAAAAATGTTTATACAACTACAAAGCAGTTAGACACATTAACGTGGGAAAGCTGGCCCACCTTGACCAGTAAACAAAATTATACTAAAAATCAGGAGTTGAATAAATCTTTATAAAATGGCTTAAATTAAATTGTATAATATCCAAACTACCGTATAATTTGGAACATCAATTCTCGCCCTCTTGAATTAAAATCATGTAACAAATATCTATAAAATCATGTAACAAATATCTATATATTATAAAAATCATGTAACAAATATCTATATATTAAAAAAGGACATAGGTAGCAATCACATATCTTAGATAAATTTAGCATTCACTTACTCGTGCTTGAATGCACGAAATTACAATGATTCACTAATTTTAAGGTTGATTTTTATAACTGCAGATACGTGTATAAATGTCAACATAAATTAATAAAAAAAAATACAGTATCCCACGATTACTAAAGTGGGGTAGTGAGCTTACCCTGCATCCCACGTTTGCAGTTCCTATTAAAGTGGGGTAATGGGCTAACCTGCAGTTTATTTAGATTCCTATATAATGAGGGCTAGGTTGATGTTCTTTTTATAACTATTTTGTGTGATGAACACAAACTCGTATGGTTTGCAAAGCACAGATGCTCGAAGACATTGTTAAGATCATTGTTCCCTGTTCATACAAATCCGACAAGGTACAACATATGTATTTGCCATATATCAGTAATGTGTTGTTTTGATATGTTATTTTTGCAAAGAATAGGTTGATGCTGACTGTATGAAAATCATTGAATACATCCCGTTTTTCAGGTACATACTAATCAATACAATTGTTACAGTGTTTGTTTTATTTATTTTATTATTTAACCTTTTAAAAAGATACTAACATGAGTTTTGTGATGGTACTGTTGAAGTTCACAACCCCTGATCACCTTGCCTAGATAACCAATATTGTGGAGATAATTTCCTAAGGGTCTGGTCCATTCAGCCACTATAAGTCCCAATTTCAGCGGGTAATTAATGAGGAGGTAGGGCGTTTATATATCATGGTTGTATGTATAGTACATTAAATGTGGTATTTTTATAACAGATTCGGCAGTATGATCAAAACAAAAACAGGAAGCTAGCTCTTGCAACATAGGAATGGAATAAAGTTATCGATGTTACAAGTAGTGAGGATGAGTCAGATGATGAACTACAGGATATATAATACAAATTTCTATAGGTTTAAATGTAGTTCTTTTTAGTTGAACATTTTTTTATGTTGAACTATCTTATATGGTCTAAAGATATATAAATGCACTATGTTTTTGGTGTTCATTACCATATGGCAGATTAAGAAGTGCATTTTTCAAAGATGGTTCTTTAATTGACAAAGGCATTTGGAGTTAAGGTGTTACTCCCTTGAGGTCAATGGTTCTAGTCTTGCCAAATCCAAATTTCGTGTGATTTAAGCCGTTTAAAAAAAAGCTGGCTTTCCAAGATGATTCTTCTAAAATATCTTAGAAAATCTCATGGGTCGTCTATAGAATTGTAGAAAAAGTTTATTATTTTTTAAGAAGGATACAAATAAGTCGGTCATGAATAATAATTTGTTAGTTTTATTCTTAAAACTGTATATACTTTTTCTTTTTAATTCTTAAAAAAAGCACAGTATTGTAATTATTGAGATGTGCAAAATAAATAAATAATAAAAAACAATCTGAATTAAATACGCTTTAAACTCAAGGTCACATATATTTTATTTCAGCTGACTATATAATTTTTATGTTTTAATTAGTAATGATTCACTTAAACACTCAATGCAATTTAAGTTAGTGAAATTGTCTACAACCTTGCTTTCATGTTTTTTAGCATATTATTCATGTAAGGGTATGGGGAGTGGGCGGCAAACCACATCGACAAATGGGTTTGCCGAGCGGTAACACCACCGCCTACCCATTTTGCCGATCGGTAAGCAAACCCCATCGGTGAACGTTTGCCGAGCGGGAAGGGGAAGAAAATTGGACCGTTGGGTGTGTAACGGCTATATAGCCGTTTGAATTTAAAAAAATAATAAATAAAGTTTTCTTTATAAAACCAACCATTTTAACCCCATTTTTTTTAACACTCTCCTATACTCTTCTCCAAATATTATCATACAATCTTTGTAAATGGAAGGCTCAAACAAAGGCGATGGAAAGAAGAAATATTTAGGGTCCGGTTCGAAGGCGAGTTTGCCAACTAAACGGGGTGGCTCGAGTGGTTCAAATACGCCGTTTCATCCACAACAGGCTTCGCCACACAAAGCCAACCTTCATTATTTTTTTAACCAAACCATGCAACCGACTTTTGGTTTCAACACCCAACCCCATCCAAATTTTCCACCACAAAACTATTATCCACACGGTTCGACCTTGCTTGCACCCGGTGTTTATGATTATCCCGTCGACGATCAAAACACTTTTGACCCGTTTGGTTTTCCAACCCCACCGTCACGAAAACGCGAGATCGCCAAAAAATATGGTTGGCCGTGTAATTTTTAATTTTTTAGTGGTCGCGTTGTTTTAGTTAAGTTATTTCTATGAATTTTATGTTTTTTTTAAGTTAAATTTTAATGTAATTGTTTTTTTAATTAATTTGATGTTTTAGTTGTTTTTATTTAACACATAATTTAAAAAAAAAATGAAAAAAAAAAGTTTACCAATTCAAGTGTTTAACTATTACCAACACTTTTCAGCATAGTTTAAACTTTTAGGTGGAATGACATGGCACCATCTGATTGGTTGATTTTAAAGTTTGTCACTTTCAAATGTTTAACCACTCTCTTTACCCTAAATGTAAATAAATTTTTTTGTCATTACACCACTAAAAAACCCGTCCAAAGTAAATAAATTTTTTTGTCATTACACCACTAAAAAACCCGTCCACCGGACAGGTATACTACTAGTTAGAAATAAATAAAGAGAATTTTAAATTATCTTCCTAAATAAACGTGCAAATTGCTCAAATAAAAGGTTCACACATTTTTCTATAGAAAAAATAATTCAAAATTCCCAAAATAGGGGAAAATCATTGACTTCAAATTAGAGCTCCAGATTATTGAATTTGGTCGAGGGTTGGGGCAAACCGTTTATGGATGGTTGTCAAATGATCCATTCTGATGATACATTTCTATCTTTTAACTATGGAACCGTAACACTAGACGTAACGTAAGTTATGCCATTTTTGTGTCGGGACATTTTATATCTCATTTGTAACTGACTAGCAAGTTAAAAGAGTCTGTTAACACATGGTGCAATTGCGTATCAATATATATATTTGCACTATGCGTCACATGAGGCGGCTTAGGTGATTTATTAAGAACCCAATAGGTGTTTTAGAGGTTATAGATGGCAAGGGAAATGGGGAGCAAGATATGGATCTTTTCCTTTGCAGAAGAAACCCGCTTATTAGGATAGTGGAAACAACCGTTGGTCAATTTAAAATCCTGGTGCTGACTAGGATGTTATTGCTTGGCTGGCGATGATTGTAGTTAGACTACTCCTAAGGTTCATAGAGAATTGATTTGTATTTTTCTTGATGGTTCAATACAAATTATATATATTATATATATTGTTGATGAACTAGTATTTGAACCGGGGCGTTGCCCCGGGTTTTTTATACACTTTCTTTCGAAAATCGTATTGGCTCATATTTAACACTTGACTTACAGTCCTTACCACATTCAGTGATTCCATTGATAAACTGATAAACACTCAAGTATCGTATTGGCTAAAAAGGTCAATTCTTTTTGTGTCTTTGTAACTAAAAAAAGCACAAATTCGGTGATTACATTGATAACCAAGGCAACCAATGAATTATATATATACCTAAGAAACGTTTTTCAAACCATGGTGGACCCAAGATTGGGCTGGCACCAACCTTCCCACTTAACCATGGTTGCAAAAGTCGCTAGCCGCTCCCTAATTGGATTTGAGAGTACTCGTGAAATACTCGGCCTAGGCAGAGATTACTCGGGGAGTAATCGGCCTAGGCAAACAATACTCGGGCCTCGGCAGCCTACCATGTAGCTAGTACTCGGGGAGTACTTGGAGCCTAGGCGGGACTTTTACAACCATGACTTAAGTATGGACCATTAGTGACCTCTGCCTATCATATCCTTCCGGCTCACATTTGTCAAAATCTTTAGTGAGGAAGAGTGAAACAGCTCCTCATGTTTCTCGTTTTACACCCCCACTGTTTGCCGATATTGCGCCTACTCAATCCGGTGTTGGTACATTACCAAGTGGTTTAGCTCAGCCACCACTGTCCCCTCATGCTTCCAGTAAGACTTCTTTCTTTGATTTGTGTCTTCTGAAAATAATTACAACAGGTTATCACCCATGCTTTCAGATATACGAATACGGCAATATCCATTAGTAATATACTAAATCCTACAACAGATTTTAGCACCATTTTTACAGCAACTTTTGACAAAATTTCACAGCAAATACATCAATTTGCAGCACAGTTTCACAACAAATCGCAACATTATTCAGTTGTGTAACATTTACCTGAACATGTACGCAAAAAATAAGGCATGTGTTTATCTATTAGTGTTGGACTACGTTTTTCCAATAACATAAGGAAAATAACTGATGTTACAGAAAGATCAAGATGTGCTTTTATAAACGTTGAAGATGTAATTATTAAATACCTAGTTTTCTCAGTAGAATGATTGTCTCTTTGTATTACTCAAGCTCAAGTTCTCAACTATTAAACAAATAAGGATAACTAATGTCAACATACATTCGGAATTAGATAACTAAAAATGGTTCGCTCTTCCTAGAACGGATTTCAGCACCATTCTTGCAGCAAATTTCTACACAATTTCACAGCAACTGGTAACTGTTGTGTAAAATTTACCTAAACATGTATGCACAATAGAAGGTCCAAAATTATATACCAGATGTGTACTTAACGATAATACTTGCATTAAAAGATGAATTCGACACATAATGAAAATAGGAAATCGGAATTCATACCTGGTAGTATGCCCCAAAGACAACCTGTGATCTGGTTAAAATTTAGAACACAAAATTTCAAAGGTTATAAGCTAAAATATAAACCTGATAATCAGATATTCAATCATTTTGACAAAATTGACTACTACATATTAACATATAAACATAAATTTGTATACGAATGTAAATGAAACTGTAAGTAAGAAGCTACCACGTTAGGTTTAAAATTGATCAGTGAATAGCAACGGTAGATGAGAAAGGTATCGCATCAGTGACGGTGGTGGAAGAGAACTTTTTGAAGGTGTGTACTGGCGGGATAAAACGTTGTTTCAGAAGTCGGCAATCAGACCTGCTTTAAGGCCGGTGGACTCCACCACTCCCTCTCTTCGTCAAACACATCTTCGATGAAGAAGATAGGCATTGGATTTTGATTGCGATCTCGCGCTGATGATTTTGATTTAAGTTAGATGAAGAGGTGTGAAGGGTTACCTGGCAGGAAGAGAGGGAACCATAGCAGCAGAAGAGGCAACGTGATTTAGGAGAAGAAATAACCTGGCTCTGGGTGATGAAATACCTAATGTGCCCTTTGGCACTGTAGCCAAGCATCAACCCAAAATGTTATATTGAATAATTACGATGAATAGTAACTTTCTTTTTATAATAATATATACATTTTTATTATTCTTATTTTATTTAATATATTATAATCTTTTACTATTATATTATATTATACTATATTATATTTATTTACTTTTAATAACATTGACGATAACTTTTTTTTTATTATTTTATTTAATATATTATAATAATTTACTATTATATTTACTTTTAATAATATATTTTTTATGTTTTTCTTTTTTTTTAAAATCATATACATCCTGTATCATTTTTTTAATAATTCTTTTTCTAGAACATATATTATGAATAATTTACGTTTATAACGTTTTTTTTTTAAACTTAAGTATGTAGTATGCTTGATTTTTTCTCTGATATTTTGTTATAAATTTTATTAAAAACGAAGTTGTACTCAAAATAAAGTATTTATTTGGTATCATAAAACGGTACGATGATTAAATGAACCGTTCTAATTGTTTGACTTTTTAAACAACATTCTTTATTTTCAAATCACGTTTTACATTATCATTTGCTCGATTTCGCCGCAACGCGCGACGTAAAAAAAACTAGTGACCAATTATTTATACCAAGTAGAACATTAGCTGCTACTGACAAAACCAGTTGATTAACCAATAACCTAATACAAGTAACTCAATATAATTGAGATTAACAAAGAGTAATACTTACCCATGACCTATTGGTCTAGTGATATGGTGTCTTCTAGGTTCAAACCCTTGTAAGATAAAGATGGAATTAAGGCGTTTAAAATTTCCCGTTCAAAAAACAAAAAGTAATACTTTACATGTGAATACTAACAACAATAAATGCCACATATACATACACATAGGTTACAAAAATAGCCATATGCTATAATATCTACTCCATACAAAAAGCCAAGAAACTGATACAAACATATGTATATGATGAAACCTTAACTAATAAACCTGGTAACCATGATCAGAGCTATCAATGTCCGAGTTACTAGACGACGACTGATGACTATTCCTAACAAAATGCATCTCTCCAATGAGACCATTAAGACTACTATTAGGCGTACCGTCTTGAGCCAGACCCGTGTGGCAAAATAGTCCAAGTCGCAGCGATATAGGCTGCTGCCATAAACACATAGACACCCACATAATTTTATGAGTTGCCACTAACAATTTCATCATTGATTTTCGCCTAAATGGGATGACACTAACCAAGACATTAACAATTCCTAGGGATAAAAACAATGCCATAATGTTGTACACCACAAACACCTTAAACTGAAGCTTCTTTCCCATTATAGCCTTTCCGGTTTCTTGGCTAAATCCACCTGGAGGGTTTATTCCTGCCGAAAACGTAACAGTTGCTATCAAAACTGCAACAACCGTTATGGTGTTTCTAGCATTTTGTAAACCCTCGTTTTGAAGCTCGATTTGTTTTGATCTACGGTGAGTTTTCTTTCTGGAGTGACGATGTTGAACCGGGGACTCCACTCTTCTTCCAGTTCCTGGAGAATGTGTGATTAAATTCTGATGTCTCTAGGAGGTAACTAATCACATGTTTTTGCACCAGCTTCTAAAAGGGCTGGCACAATTTGGAGAATACTTGAGTTGCTACCATCGGCTTCAACTACATCTAGAGCTGTATAACCTTTATGATTGATAGCGTTTACATCCACTCCGTGTTTAAGTAGATATTTCACCATCTGTTTCCAGGTATAAATCCGTATAAGTTCTCTTTAATGAAAAACGAGTCACTGATATTAATTAAATAGTTAATAAAAATTAGCAACTTGTCGAATGAATTATGGATTAATTAGACCGGTTCAAATTGTAGTTTTATTGGTACACGTCCTCTTCAAGTTTTTTTATTCGGAGTTATAGATTATTTATTACACAAAAATATAGTTTCTCTAATGTTCGGGTTGGCATATGTATCTTGTTTACTTGAACTGGTTCAGTTTGGGTGATGTGTCCAACTCAATTAATTAAATTCAACACTTGACCAATTTAGAAATAGAATAAAAGATATTTTATAAGATCAACTGGTTTACGATACGTTTAGCCTATTTTTTACAAGGCGTTAACAATCCACCAACCTATTTATGAACTAACTAAGATGTATACAACTTGATCATGATTCGTCAACTCATTTGACTTATTTAGATAAAAATGGTTGACTTTTTTAGATAAATATGATCTTGTTGAAGTTAAACGATTATAATTGTGCTTGTGTTAGCTAGATGGCTTTGTGACTTTATCTTGAAAGGGTGTCGTTGGATGGGGGTACTACTTAAAACTTTCAGTTTTCATTTAACATTTAATTTTGTTTGTCTTTAATAGCATGTAATATCTAATATTTAAAAAAAATATATATTTACAAACAACTGTGTTTTATTTTTTCCTTCATTTCAATATAAATATTATTAAAAACCAACTGGTATTCAAAATATCGTATATTTTTTCTTGTAATATTAAAAAATAAGTTATCTTACACACAACTCAGCCTTCAATAAAATTAATTGAAATAAATACAAAAGACATAAATAAAACAAATTTATGCATCTAATGTTTTTAAAAATATTAGATATTTTATGTTATTAGGGAAAAGAAACTAAATACTAAATAAAAATTGGAAAATTGAAAATTAAAGAGTCTGGAGGATGTCGCCCTTCCTAATGGCGGCAACCCCATTTGTGGAAAAGTTTCAAAATGGTATCCCCATGTAATTACACTGTTGCAAGAGTACGTGTTTCTAAAATAGGCGCATGTCAAAAGCATGAATAAATATATAGGTCGTGCTTAGATTCATCAATTGTGAAACTCAAGCCAAAGTGCCAGCTCTAACTAGTTATGAAGAGATTAACAAAATACGGTAGTGAGTTTTCCAGCCGTCACTATGTGTAACACGGTGTTGCCATCATTGTCTTGTATGTTCACTAGTCTTAAGATGTTGAGTGTTTCCACTAGGTATCTTAGACCATCGAACTGGTTATACTTAACCACAAGATGAAAAATAGTTTCACCATGGTTGGTAACCATCTCAACGGATTCAAGGCTTATCGAGATTATTTCACCAAGAACTCCCACTCACCCTTTCATTGATGGACAATGTAGGGGTGTCCAACCTTTGTGATCTCAAAGGTACAAGAGATCCGACTCAAACCATAGAAGCTCTCGTATTGTATCTATGTGGCCTTCACTGCAAGCTAGATGTAATGGAGTGTATCCTTCTGAATTATACTTTATTGCAAACTCCGGGCGCACCTTGATTATCTCCTTCACTTTTTCTATATACAAGAATATGATAGAGTAGTTTAGTATGTGAATTAAATTTTCATCACATGGGTATTTAATTTGTATTATGCATATTTAAATTTGTAAATGTGAATGTAACTATTATATATATATAGATACATTTGAATCACAAAACTTTTCCTATAATAAAAGTTTAACCACAAGACATCATCAATGTTTTTGTTTGGTACTATCTCACAAGGATTGAAATTACATGACACTTATTGTTTTACTTATTTTATTGCCTGTGTTTTCGTTGTGCATTCAACCTTGGCAAGGATGAAAGTGGATCCCATCTTCGATTTAAATAAAAATATAATGAATAAAAAGGAAATAGTTTGTACATTCAAAAGTAATTTATTATATTTAGTGTCACATAATATTAAAAAAAAACAAATACTCTATTACCATAATCCGCTGGTCTCAACGTAGATCTCCCTTCCATAGGATCTGTAAGGAAATTCACAGGGGCTTCCTTCTTGGCAGAAATCCCTGCTCTCTTCAAGATGTCCCCCAAAACATCCCGCACCTAGACATGCCGATATTTGAAACCAGGGAGCTCCTTACAATGAACAGCATGCTCCCCGTATTTATTGTAGGTCCCGAAATCTGAGGATCGATTACGAACCGAATCACTTGTTTATAGTAAACACGGTTACGTGTGCGGAATCCACGTAACTATGCCAAATCAAACATATATATCAATAATAACAACGGATTAATCAATGAAACACAATCTATTGATTAACGGGATGAGAACCGATAACAACTGATACAAACACAGTTCAGACTAAATTTTGGCAGAGTTTTGTTACTATGGTCTGTTTCTCATCTCTGAGTTCAAATGAACACAAAGTGTTGCTTATATAGTCCCTGGGCCACTGATGTCGACGAAACACACAAGTGTTTGACGAATCTGAACATGGGCCAGACATTGGGCCTGGAACAGCCCAATACATGACGAATCAAGGTCTGATTCGTCATGACCTTCAACGAATCAGAAGTCTGTTTCGCCATGAAGTGTTACGACGAAACAGAAGTCTGTTTCGTCGAGGACTGCAACTGTTGTGTTTGTTCCTGTTATCAGACAGCAACAATCAGCAACACATAAACATAGTAATGACAAAACTACCCTTTAATGCAACATGCATTGTTCATAATACATTACATACCAAAAGAGACAAATAAGTTGTACACAAGTAGATAGGAGGATATCTGACTTGGTCAACATAACATACAGACTCGATAATTAATAAAAGACCATACAAATTACATCGTTAAATAAGACTAGTTACAGACACTAAAAATGCATCAACAAACTCCCCTTTGTCTGTTACTCGTCTTTGGTCTTCTAATCTTCCTTCAGTGTTGTTCGGACCACGTACTGCCCGAATGAATACCCCTGTAGTAGCAAAAACAAGCTACTCGCTGAAACTTTAACGCTTGGCGTGCATCTTGGTCTTCATAGAAAATATCATGACGATATAATCTGCCAATATCAGCTTCAGACATGTTGACGATCCACATTGGATCCAACATCCTGTAGTTAGCACGACCATCTCTAAACACAATAACAGCTTCATGAGTATCCGAGTCGTAGCACCACAATGCCATGTCTTCCAGAAAATCCTGCTTCATTGGCATCAATGGGATTTTATCTACTACCCTCGGTGGCTGATAAACAAGTTTATATCTGCAAGTGTTGGTGTCCGGATCAAGAGTAAACTTGATCGGTTGATAAACAGGAAATTGTGGCTTGTAGGACTCATCCTTCCAGCCTGACTTCTTGTTTACTTTCACCAGACGCTCAAATAAAGTAGCGCCATCGTATTTTGCACGATTGATAAGCTTAAGCCTTGTCAACGCAGAAACATCATAGAATGGTAAGGAAAGAATGCTCAGTAGTGAATTGAAATACAGAATCCCATATTCACGTTTAATAGCAATGCAGTGAATATCTTGAACAAACATCCAGCATAAGATCCTTCCACTAGGCTTCTTTTCAAATTGCATATAGTCTACTTGAGCTTTTTCAGGTAACGGCTTGGACACTTTGGATAAAAACTGTTTTCTCCATTCAGCAAAAGCATTTGTGTCTTTTTCAGATGAATTCCGATTCTTCAAGTGCTCGTCTATGTCATCAATGTTTTCTTTCATCCAATTTTCATCAAATGATGCAAATTCAGTACCATCTTCTCTGACATATGTTGATTTTGGAGCTTCACCTTCAACCACAATTTCATCAATCTCTTCAACATTCGTTGTATCAGTCTCAGTAGACATTTTGTCTATCTCAGCATCATCTACTTCTCTCATAGATTGTAAAATACTCAATTGCTCCGGAGAAAGATCTTCTATTAACTCCCCTTCTTCAAGCAACTCTCCTGTAAATGGATGAACAGCTTGTAGAGCAATATCAGCACTGCTAAATATAGAAGAAGTACCTTCTATCTGTTGTACTTTTCCGGTAGATGTTCCCTGAGATGATTCAACAACGGTAGGTTGAACTGTAACAACTTCAGAAGCAAGTGTGGTTGGTTGTTTCTGTGATGTACCAGAGGTATCAGGATTTCCTTGATCTTCTGTATCATCATCCTTTTTCTTTAACACCTCTTGTTGTTTACAATGATAGTCCCACAGAATAGCAAGCCTTCTCTCTTTCTCTTCATCAATAGCCTTCAAGCGAGCATTTTCAGCTTTAAGCGCATCAATTTCACCTTGTTGTCGCTCTATAACTGTTTGCTGTTGACCAACCATTGACTTCAATTTGTTGATTTCCACAGATTGTTTAAGTTGGTCATGCTTCGTGAGATTTCCAAAATGAGATTGCCTTTGAAGACGATCAGCAGCCGCTTCAAGTGTAGAAAACAAATAGTTGATCTTTTTATCTTGAGAAAATTCAGCAAATGTCCTATGACGTTCAGCACTGATTTCTGAAGTAGTTGCCCTGATAGCTGAAGCCATAGATCTTATAGGAACTTCCTGAGGACCAACAGATGGAGTAGCAGTAGCTGGTGTAACAACTGGAGCAACTGGAGTTTCCATAGCTGAAGTAACTACAGTAGGAGTTTCTTGCACAGGCTCCTGAGGAATAGATTGTACAGGCTCCTGAGCAATAGATGAAGACTCCTGATGAACAGATTTCCGAGTATAAGTACTCAAATATCTCCTAGCTTTCTTCTTTTGTTCTTCAGCAACTTTCTCTGCTCTTCTTTTTGTTCTCCTTTCACCTTCAGGATCTTCTGGAACATACTCTGGATCATCCTCTGTTCTAATCTTTCTGTACCTTCTTACTCCACGTATATCAATATACATTTCATAACCAGGTTCAACTAAATGATCACTAGAACTTGAATCAGTTCCATCATCACTACTTGCTGATGAACTACTTTCTGATGTACCAGAACCAGCACCCTTGCTTGATGTACCAACAGCAGTACTAACAGCACCTGCATCACCTGCATCACTATCTCCACCACTTTCATCATCATCACTACCAGATTCATCTGAATCAACTGGGTCAGGACCAAATTTTTCTATCCTTAACCTTTCCAACTCAGGTTCTTCATTGTCTGATTGGCTATCTTCATGACGCCATTTGTCATTTGCAGGAGCAACATAATCAGGATTCACTAGAGCGCCAAAAAGCTTCCTTGGAGGAACACTTTCTTTGTATCTCTTGGCAGCCATAGTCTTGATTAGCCGTAAGGAGTTGAAATTCATTGCCTCTATTTTCAACAGATCATTTTCATCTTTTGGAAGGTCTGGATGCTGAACATTCATTATCATTTGCAGAAACCGTGGATACATCCAAAACTTGTTTCCTGTGGTTCTACTACCAGTCCTTGTCATGTTCTCTTTCATGTTGCTAAAAATGTACTTCGAGATGCTAAACGGTTTGTTTAACACTAAAGCAACCATGAAGCCAACAAGATCATCTCCCGCCATATCATATCCAGATCGTCTATTGCTGAGACTCTGAATAAGCACATGTAATAAAAACTTGTATCTTAATGGAAGATCACCTTTGTTAATTTGTTTGACGAAAAGATCTCCTTTGCATTTCATCCTTAGTAAACAGCCTCGCGAACACATGATTGGTATTGAATATGGTGCATTCGGTTGATCTTGTAATTGAAGAACTTGATTCAATATCTCCGGAGTAACAACGACATAAAGATCATTAACACGACCTCTGATAATATCCTTTCCATCGATTTGAACGACGTTTGCAGAATCCCAGAACGCTTTAATGAGAGATTTGTAGACGGGTGTCGAGTATGTAACAGCATAATTGATGCGTGACTCCCTGATCCACTTCGTCATATCTTTAAATTCAACGAGCTTGTCTTCCGGATCCAAATATGCAACTTGATTATGGCGTTTTTCTGACATAATCTCTTCTTCGGTTTTGTTTTCTTTCTTGATCGCTTTCTTGCGTTTTCCATTTTCTTGCTGTGCTTTAGGAGCCATCTGTACATGAAAATGTCCAGAATAAGTCACAATATATATAACATAGCATTTAGACATGTATGAATACACTTTCATGTATTCACATATCAGATAACCTATTTAAACATGTCTACTGTGAACAAACAGCAACATCAGAAAACTGCTAAGGCATTGACGACGAAACAGATGATCAACGACGAAACAGAACATTGAACGACGAAACATAGGTTTGACCATTGACTGGTTTGATTCGTCGACTTTTTGATTCGTCGAGTCTATTTCATTCCATTTTGATTCGTCATGTTTGATTCGTCGTCTGATTCGTCGAATGGTTGATTCGCCGGAATTAGGGTTAACTCAGATTCGTCAATTTGGGGGTTTTCTCAGTTTCGCCGAATTGGGTTTAAAACACACATCAGATATGAACATAAACACATTCAATCAACATTATTTACCCAACCCATTTATATACACCCATAAATGTTTTTCCGAACAAAAACCCTTGAAATAACAGGTAATACCGTTTTCAAAAACAAACCCCTGTTTTTATGATAAAAACCACATCCAAATCAAAGCAAATCAAACACAGATAACCTACATCTATCAGATTATAACGAAAACACAACAACATGCAACAACAACACATATTTAATCAAAGAAAAACAATGGTTTCAAAAGGGTTTCTGAGGGTTTTCGGATGAAAAACCCGACGGTTCAAAGTGTTCAGAATGTAAATCAGAACATGTTTCTACCTTTGAAGTTTGTAAAATTTTGACTAAAAACTGATGTTTTGAGCGATTTTGCAGAGAAACCGTAGGTTTGGTGTTTTTGTTGTGTGAAGAAGAAGATAACTGATGTTTTGAAAAAGTGAACAAGTGGGACCTATATATATACTGCCTTGTTTCGACGAATCAGAGGATTCGACGAAACAGAAATGGGCCCGGCGAATCAGAACTTTGGGCTTGAACTTGGGCCTAAACTTTTAGCCCATGACGAAACAGAATTGGGCTCCTGTGATTCGTCGTCTGTTATGACGAATCAGATTTGATTCGCCAACTTAGGTCTGATTTGTCGACAAGTGTGATTCGTCAACACTTGTGATTCGTGACAGGTCTGTTTCACCAACAGATTTTTTTCAAAACAGTAACACCCAGACTGGAAATATTTTGCAGTCAAAACAGATTATGAACACAATTCCATTCAGTTTGAATTTTCAAATGCAAGAACGTTTTTTATGAAGAAGGTTTCAGGCTTCCGGTAGAAAACACCAAGCAACAACTTCGGCTTAATCAAAAACGAACTTTACATAAATATACTAAAAACAAATTTAAAGCATGGTAAACTAAATGAAAATGCGGAAAACTGTTAAAAACACTAAACAACTGTACAAGTGCAATCTTTTTGCGAATCTCAAGGACAAGGAATCATACCAGCTTACGGTCTTAGTCAACATGATTTTGATTCTGTTTAAAGCTCTGGATAAGTATACTACCTCGATTATCGGTATTGTGGTCCACATAAGCTCAAACTGATCAGACATAATCATAATTTAAGAGATACAATTAACGGTAAGGATTATACTTACAAGTCGATGTAAATCCACTCACGACACATTCCCGTATCAAGGTATGCACGAGAATTCATCTTACCGGTGAGTATACCGTTTATCATCTGTTTGACCGTATAAAAATGTGAGAGACTCACTTATTTGATTGAAAACAAGTCCTATGTGATAAAATCACTTATTGATGAGGAACTTGATTTTCAGATGCATGAGGGCACAGGAGCAAGTCCGTGAACAGGTCAGTACTTCCGTACAGCAGAGAGACGAACTTGACTCCCGCAAAGAATCTGTGATAATTTATCACTTATTTTGTTTGGACATGTGATTGTTGATCACTTATTGAGGTCGAATGCAGTATGTACACGTATGTATAGTATCATGGAAGATCTTAGACTTCGTCTCCGTTATTTTTACGGTTTGATACAACCATGATACCCAGATGATAAGCAGCATAAAGACCGAATATTTCAGATCTCGGCAATCTCTCAAACGAGATTTCGGTACTAAGACCATATGCCAATGAGCAGTTCCCACCTGACTTGAAGTCTGTTAGGTTTGTATCATCCTGCACATTTTAGTCTGATTGTGAGCCTACCGATACATCGTTAGTAGAGATACTTATCATTTTTCTTTTTATTTTGCATTTTGAGCACATTGACCGACCACACCAGTGAATTTCATCATTTTCCTTTATCCAAGAAACTCATTTTTGGTTTTTCTATTGTTTTTGAATTTTTGAATTTTTCAAACGAAACGACAGAAAGTAAAGACATCTTTTTGGATTTTGAACTTTTGCAATGTTTTTGTATTTTCTTGAAATATCTCCCCTTAAAATTCGCAAAGTTTACGAAAACTAAAATCTTTTTGAATTTTCAAAGTTTATAAAGAAAATATTTACAAAAACGATCAGCCAAAGAAGTTTACTCGGTTATCACCTTAATGCCATTGACCAAAAGTAGATAATCAAAACGTGATTTATCAAAAGCTTTTGTAAACAGGTCGGCACGTTGGTGATCAGTGGGGACATGAACGACATCGATTAACCTCTTATCAAAACAATCACGGATAAAGTGATATTTAATGTCGATGTGTTTAGTCTTAGAATGTTGCACAGGATTTCTAGTGATTTGCAAGGCAGCATTATTATCAACAAAAATACGAGTAGATAGGAATTCTAAACCGTAGTCGCGCATTTGTTGTTGTATCCAAAGAACTTGGGAGCAACAACTCGAGGCAGCAATATATTCTGCTTCACATGTTGATGTAGCAACACACGTTTGCTTCTTGCACTGCCACGTGACCAGTCGATTTCCTAGGAACTGACATCCTGCTGTTGTTGATTTGCCATCGATTTTGCAACCACCGAAATCAGAATCACTGTATGCAATTAATTCAAAACTATCATCCCTAGGGTACCAAAGACCTAAGTTTGGGCATCCCTTCAAATAGCGTAGAATCCTTTTGACAGCTGACAGATGAGAGGCCTTCGGGTTTGCTTGATATCTTGCTAGTAAGCATGTTGGGTACATGATATCAGGCCTCGAAGCGGTAAGATACATGAGAGATCCGATTATAGCACGATAGTACGAGGAGTTGATGCTTTCTCCCTTCAAATCCGGAGTAATCCCGTGATTCTGCGGAAGTGGGGTACCAATGGGCGTTGCATCTGACATTTGGAATCGGCTCAAAATGTCACCAACATATTTAGTCTGATGGATGAATATCCCAGACTCTGTTTGTTGAACTTGAAGGCCCAAAAAGAAATTCATCTCTCCCATAGCGCTCATTTCGAACTTTTCTTGCATAACACGTTCGAATTGCCTGCACAAAGAGTCATTAGTAGACCCAAATATTATATCATCAACATATACCTGCACCAGCAGAAGATCTTCATCTTGTTCTTTGATAAAGAGTGTGCAATCAATAAGACCTCGTCTAAATCCATTCTCCAGAAGATAGTTTGATAAGATTGCGTACCAAGCCCTAGGTGCTTGATGTAGACCATAAAGAGCTTTGTTGAGCAACCAAACCCGATCGGGATGAATAGGATCTTCAAAACCTGGAGGTTGTTCGACATGCACCTCTTCTTGAACAATACCATGAAGAAAAGCACTTTTAACGTCCATCTGGTAAACTTTGAATCCTTTGAAAGAAGCATAAGCTAAGAAGATTCGAATAGCTTCCAGACGTGCAACAGGTGCATAAACTTCATTGTAGTCAATGCCTTCAATCTGACGAAAGCCCTGAACAACCAGTCTCGCTTTGTTGCGAATAAAAACTCCACGATCATCTTTCTTGCATTTATAAACCCATCGTGTTCCAATTTTCTTATAATTCTCCGGTTTTTCAACAAGCTTCCAAACACCAAGCTTTTGAAATTGCTGCAGTTCGTCCTGCATGGCTTCAACCCATGAATTATCTTTTAAAGCTTCCTTATAAGATTTTGGTTCTTCTTGTGAAACGTAACACGCGAAAGACCAATCATTTTGTAGACCAGATTCTCTAATAGCTGAATACAAACCAGTACTCGGGTTGTTTCTCAGCTGATTACGTGTCTGCACACCTTGTTGGACATCTCCAATGATATTCTGCTGTGGATGGGTATCGTGTATCCTCATTTCAGGATTTTCAGGAACACGAGCATTAACACCCAAATTGTTAATATTAAGATCAACAACCAACTCTACACCTGGAATATGCGTAGAAGTGGATGCATTTCCTTCAGCAGTATCATCGACTTGCACATGAGGAGTATCAACAGAAATACCCTGAACTGGAACAACTGGAGATTTAGTGCCTTCAGTCGCATCCAGATGTTCTTCATCTTCTTCTGATGACTCATTGTATTCAGTAGCATTCTCAACTTCCTCATTTTGAACCGTGTTGTTAGACGAATTAGAACTTTGTGAGTTAACAACAACAGGTCTAACTAATGACGACTCAGCAGCATTGTCACTATCAAATATCATTCTAGCAGCTGCAGAATCTTCATCAAAAGTTGGCAGGTCAAAGGAATTGAATAGCCCATCATAATCGAACATCCAAGGATCACCTGGAGCTTTAACAGGATCTGTATATCTCTGAACCCGTACTTCACTCCATAATTCAATCTTTTTGGTAGTCAGATTCCAAACACGAAAATTTGGTGTAGCATATCCAAGGAAGAAACCCTCGATAGCTTTCGCGCCAAACTTTCCATCCGGATCAATCATAGTGCATGGACCACCAAAAGGTTCTAGAATTGAAAGATCTGGTTTCCTTTTCTGTAGAAGTTCGAAACAAGTCTTGCCATGTCTCTTAACCGTAAGAACTCGGTTCAATGTGTAGCAAGCAGTCGACACAGCCTCTGCCCATAACTGAACAGGAAACGCCGACTCTACCAGCATTGTTCTTGCAGTTTCAATTATCGTCCGATTCTTCCTCTCCGCGACACCATTTTGTTGTGGAGTGTAAGGAGAACTGTATTCATGAAGAATGCCTTTAGAAGTACAGAACTCGTCCATAATCCGGTTTTTGAATTCAGTTCCATTGTCGCTTCTGATCCTCTTAACTTTCAACGAGTAGAGATTTTCCAACATTGTAAGAAGATCCTTGAGGATTTGAGGAGTATCACTCTTGTGTGCCATAAAAGCTACCCAAGAAAATCTAGAGTAGTCATCAGTAACTACTAAACAATACACATCTCCGAACGTTGTTTTCTGTCTCATAGGTCCAAAGAGGTCCATATGAAGACGTTCGAGAGGCATGCCAACAGTGTTGATTTTCTTCAAAGGGTGAGACTTCTTTGTTTGTTTCCCTTTCTGGCACGAAACACAGATATCTTGTAGATGAAAACTTCTCACGGGTACGCCATTCACAAGATTGTTTTTCACCAAATGGTTCATTTTTCTCAAGTGAATGTGTCCCATTCTTCTGTGCCAAGATATAGACTCCTTCTCCGTGGCTTTCGAGACAAAACATGTGACTTGTGAAGAAGTCGTAATCGCTTGACTCATATCAAGAACATAAAGATCATTGATTCTTGGAGCCGATAAGAGAATCCATTCATCAGGAATTGTGAAACCAGGTTTAAGCACATAACAACCGGCATCATCAAAATGCACGGTGAACTTTTTATCGCAGATTTGCGACACACTGAGAAGATTATGATCAATTTGACGAACATAATTGATCTTATCGAAACATACCACACCATTGGAAATCATTCCCTCTCCAGTGATGTAACCGCCTTTGTCTCCAGCGAAAGCAACATAGCCTCCTTTAATGTTTCTCACATCATATAGAAGCCGTAAGTCGCCCGTCATGTGCCTAGATGCCCCACTATCAACAATCCAATGACTATTAATAGTTCCTCCTGGAACATCCTGCACATATAATCCAATGATTAGTTAAGGATGGGGACCCAAGCCAATGTGGTCTTGGGTCGTCCCTGAGCATCACGAATAGTGATCTCGATTTGTTGATGGTTTTCCAAACAAACAGCTCCCCCTGAACCTTCACTCTTCCTAGGTTTCCAAGTTTGTTTTTGTTTACCAGATTGAGTTTTGTAAACAAATTTTGAAATTTCTGGTTTTACAGGTGAACTTGGTTCCTTTGGAACAGAATTGACCTTAGGTTTTAAAGCCTTTTCTATTTTCTTCACATTTTGATGTCGTTGTTTCGATTCCTGTTCTTTAATAGTTCTTTTATCATGTTTAGGTGAAACAGGACGACATTTAGGGTGAATCGATTCAGGTGATGCTCTCTCAACAAATTTCGCTTTCGGAGTGTTAGCACAATCTTTGATGATGTGCCCAAACTCTCCACATTTAAAACACGTTCTCCTTTCAACAAAATTAGGAGAACTGGATCGACGATCAGATGTCGAATTTGTATAACCCGAGGTACTAGCTTTTTCATCACACCCGTTTGAATGTTGAGTGTAATTGTTTTGACTATTACGTTTTAAAATTTTGACTTGTACAAAATCAGTGTTTGACTTGTTAGCAAAAGTCTCAATTTTATCTGTACCCCTCGATTCCACAAATTTAACATTGCTGTTTTTCTTCTGATAACGAGCCCCTTTTGTTTCAAATTTTGATTTAGAAACATTTGACAATTTAGCTCGTTGATCTGATTGTTTACCCTTAGAAGCAATAGGTTGTTGCTTTGAAGGTGATTTCTGATTTCCAAATTTCTTTTTAATTTCAGTCTTAGGAATTGGATTACATTGAGTCACATTAACTCCCTGAATCGACTTTCCCACAAACTTACTTGTGTTATTTTCAAAAACATTATCAATCAATGAAGGATTGACATTTTTAATTGGAAAATCATTATCTGAATAGATTTTAGAGTCACCAACCAAAGTGTACAACACAATATTACTTTTAACAGTAGACACAGGATTTATCACCTGTTGAACAACAGGTTGAACAGCAGGGGTAGGAGGATCACACAGAATATGATTCTCAATTGGAACTTCTACTCCTTTAAGTTTGTCAAGTGATTTATCCTGTTTATTCACATCTGATTCAGATTCATCATCCGACGACTCATAGTCCTCAATGGTTGGAGGACCTTGTTTCGTAGATGTTGACTCTTTTTGCTCAGAATTTGTACTTGGAGAATTGTCCGATTTGAATCCTAGGCCAGTAGTTACTTCCTCATAATCAAGAGGCACACTGGATTCAAACCGTGGCATTTCTTCTTCATCAGGCATATAAGTATAATCATGTCTCAAAGGGGGCGGACACTTCTTATACCCAACACCTCTCTTGTTTCCCTTTAGTTGTTGAACATCAATAATGTGATCGAGCACAAATCGGGAGTTAGAGTAACTCTCCAATTTTTGCTTGATTGCATCATGCTCACATTTGGCAATGGCTAGTTCCTTTTTAGTTTCCTCAACAATGTTAATGTATTCATTTATACTAACTTGTTTATGATAAACAGTTTTTGTCACTTCGGAAACATTTTTCTTTTGAATTTCAATCATAGATTTAAATTCTTTTTCGTTTCGAATCAAAGCCATATTCGCTTCTTTGCATTTAGCCATTTCAACAACTAAACTCTGATTGTGAATATGAATCGTGTCACATTCAAGTTTAAATCTTTCACATCCAAGTCTCATATACTCACAATCTCTACAGTTGATAAGAATTTCAGATTTTACCTGACTTGTAGAATCTGAGACATTTGCCATAAAGGCAGTCTGATAAGAGAAAGATCCGTCTTCAGAAAAGAACTTCTCCATTTCTTTAGATACTACCTCAGCCTTCTTGATCAGAACTGATTTCTGACATTTCAAATCTTCTGCTTCATTCAATAAGTCATCAAGATTAGAACTTGCTTCTTTGTTCACATCAGATTCAGAACTCGAAGTAGAACTTTCTTCATCAGAACTCCCGGAATTACCAGAACTGTCGTCACTATCAGAAAATTCTTCCTTATGAGCGTGCTTGATGTGATTGATAATCTTAGCATAACACGCCGTTCCTCCTTTACCTTGATCACTTTCCCCAAGTTGTAAAGACCAATTAAACCCTTCATCAGCTTGTACGGTTAATGCACGACTTTCATTTAATGGTCCAGACTGATTCTGGTTAGTGGTGTTGTTTACAGCCACTATCCCTTTTCCACGATTGTCTTGATTTGCATTTGAAGTACTCGTCTGATTACGGAATGGGTTCTGATTGCCTTGTCTGCTTGGTCGAGTGCACTCACGTTTGAAGTGACCCTTTTCCCCACAATTGAAGCATGTAACTGCTTCTTTATCAAAACCGTACTTTGTATCTTGTTTGCTTTCCAAGGAACTTCTTCCTGTTCGAACCATAAAGTCCTTCGCCCTTCTAACAGCACTTGCGAATGCCCACTTTATATCCATCAACTCCATTTCATCACGGTTAATTTGTAGATAGTCTTCGTTGGTTAAATTGATGTTTCCAATTTGACCTGCGACCAAACCGCAGTAAGCACTGACCATGGTATTAATAAGTTCCATATGTTCCTTTGCTACTTCAATGCTAACATTTGAGAGGTTTGATGTATCAACTTTGACTGTGTTAGGGTTTGGAGTTGGAGGATTGTTGGTATAATGAGCTTGCTGTTGTTGTTGTGGTTGGACTTGTTGTTGTGGTAGGGATGGATTAAAACCTCCTCCTGAATATGCTTGAGGTGGAGTAGTATTTACTGGAGGTATAAACGGAATAAAACCTCCTCCAGAATAAGTTTGAGGTTGAGTAGTATTTACTGGAGGTATAAAAGGAATAAAACCTCCTCCAGAATAAGTCTGAGTTTGTTGAGGAAACGGAGAAGAGTTTGTATCTGATACAAACGCCGTTTGTAACTTTGGTTGCCTCAGACTAGCTGACGGGTCAAAACCTCCACCACAATACATTTCAATATTCTGAGGAGCAACAATGCGTTTTGCTTTTCGGATTTCTTCACCATTTTTATGTTCCAGCTTCTGTACAAATTCATAGATAGTTATAGTGTCAGCATCTAGAATACCTGTATGCTTTAGAAGATCGATGTATGGACTCCACTTTGGTGGTAGAGAATCAGCAAATCGTGCACAAACTTCCTTTTGAGTTGCATTAACAGAATAGGCAAACATCTCACTAATCAAATGATAAAACCGTGTGGTCATATCATTTAGAGTTTCGTTTTCCAAGAACTGGAATGATTCGAACTCTTTCTTTAATAAATCATGCCGTGTCTTTCTGGAAGCTGCGTTTCCTTCTCCTCTTGTCACCAAACAATCCCATAGGGCTTTCGTGTCCGTACAATAAGAAAACTGATGATAGATATCTTTATGAAGTGCTTGAGTAAGAACAGCAAATGACTTTTTCTCAAATTCATATGCTTTCTTGTCATTTTCCTGCATGTTAGTATAACCTTCGGCCGTTGAAGCTGCTACTTCAAGAGCATCATTGCGTTGAGTAATGAAACACCTCCAAATATCCGTGCTTTGACCTTGAACATATGTAATGAATCGACCTTTCCATGATGGAAACTCGTTCATATGATTCAACTTTGGCGGGCGATTGTTACTACCCGTTTCGCTCTCACTGATCAAAAGATTTTGAATGTTTTGGTTCTGATTGGATGCCAAAGCCCATTGTCCGGCACTTATAGTTGGTTGACCAAAAACACTCTTCACCCACGCTGCTGCGGACGACGGATCTTCACGTGGTCTAGAATCCATACTCCAATCCCATGGACTAGTACAACTCATATTTGATGTATGTATGATAGTACCTGCACAAATTCTTGAAAACAAACAGTAAGCAAGCTGATATAAGTCTTCTGTTTAAAACAGATCTGTTTTCGACGAAACAGAGTTCACGAAACAGGTTTGTTTCGTCTGAATGAATGACGAGGAAACAGACTTGTGATAATTGTGATTCGTGGCGAAACAGAATTTGTTTCGTCAAAGATGTTGTGGCGAAACAGACGTTTGATTCGTCAAAGAGGTTGCGACGAAACAGATGTGATTCGTCGGCTGTGTGTTTCGTCAAAACTGGGTAAAAGTCAGTTGATTTAGATATTTAAAATATCTATTGACCAGTCAAGGATAAGATGAGACAACAAGATATTTAACCCTGACACAAGTATGTTTGTAACTTCTTATTTTCAACGAAACAGACTGTGACAATTATCAACTTTTACACACAAAAGTCAAGTAATTATATTATAAGTGCAACACTTGTTTTAAATAACTTATCAGATCAAATGCTCAGCTTATAACAAGAACACTTATGAATATATGAAGAACACACTCAAGAACATGAAGTTTCCGATGAGTTTTCCGATCACCGATAAATTACCGAAACACGAAAATACACTAGATTTTCACTAAAAACCCGGTTTAAAGCATAAACATACAATCTAACTTAGGTTTTTGATAAAAATCTGTAGCAAACACCAATAAAACAGCAGATTAATGAATATTTTTCAGAAAATATTAATTTTTCAAGAAGTCATTTTCAGAAAAACACACACAAAATACTTGATAAAAATCGAACAAGTTTGATTTTAAACAAGGATAAGAGCCAATGCTCTGATACCACTTGTAGGTCCCGAAATCTGAGGATCGATTACGAACCGAATCTCTTGTTTATAGTAAACACGGTTACGTGTGCGGAATCCACGTAACTATGCCAAATCAAACATATATAGCATAAATAACAACGGATTAATCAATGAAACACAATCTATTGATTAACGGGATGAGAACCGATAACAACTGATACAAACACAGTTCAGACTAAATTTCGGCAGAGTTTTGTTACTATGGTCTGTTTCTCATCTCTGAGTTCAAATGAACACAAAGTGTTGCTTATATAGTCCCTGGGCCACTGATGTCGACGAAACACACAAGTGTTTGACGAATCTGAACATGGGCCAGACATTGGGCCTGGAACAGCCCAATACATGACGAATCAAGGTCTGATTCGTCATGACCTTCAACGAATCAGAAGTCTGTTTCGCCATGAAGTGTTACGACGAAACAGAAGTCTGTTTCGTCGAGGACTGCAACTGTTGTGTTTGTTCCTGTTATCAGACAGCAACAATCAGCAACACATAAACATAGTAATGACAAAACTACCCTTTAATGCAACATGCATTGTTCATAATACATTACATACCAAAAGAGACAAATAAGTTGTACACAAGTAGATAGGAGGATATCTGACTTGGTCAACATAACATACAGACTCGATAATTAATAAAAGACCATACAAATTACATCGTTAAATAAGACTAGTTACAGACACTAAAAATGCATCAACATTTATCCATGCAGGCTTTACGACAGATTGGGCAGGTTTCGTCTTCTGGATACATAGGGATCATCAGCCGGTATTTAAGAATAGCCCTGTACTCCACAGCCGACATGCATTGCCCCACCCCTTCGATCGGGATAACAGTCAAAAAGTCTTGCGCATGGGGGCCTTTTAAGCACTCAATCACAGCCTTCTGGCGAGGAGACAAATCAAAAGCTTCTCCCAGACTCTGAGCGATTTTGCCAAATAGGGCATTCGCCAAAGTTTTTTGTGGCTTTGAGGGGGCGGTGCCCATATTAGAGAAACCGCCAATATTAAAGTCTGGAAGAGAGACACTTAAGTACTCCAGGGCCTGCTGGTAGTCTACGTCAAGCTTAGCAACCCCACTGTTCCGAAGGATATGGTCTTGCAATACACACGACTGAGCTCCCGGGCTAAGAGGAGGCCCAAACCACCCAGACGCATCGGCAAAGATGCCAAACGCCACTGGAGGTCACCGAAGTAAGACCCCCCACAAACAACAACGTCTTCAATAGCCTCTCGGAGGCCATCGTCAAAACAGGATGCCGCATTTACCATCAGGTGGGGTTGGCAAGTCCGCAGCTCAAACAGTACCTTAGCTACCCCCATGCATCACCTTAAAAGAAGAAGCTCGCACTGGGGGTCCTGGAGGCAGGGCAAGAGTTTCATAAGGTCAACCGCTGTCGATGCCCGCCGCCCTGCTAATTCCTCGATAAAACCAGAATCTCGGCTAACCCCCCCCCCCCACCTAAGGAGCTTAACCCCCCTCTCAGGTCTACTTATCCCTCTCGGGAAAAGGTCGTCCTGAACCTTAAGACCGTCACATGATGGCCAGTAAACTTCCGTTTTCTTAATATTGAGATGGAGCCCTAGGGATGGTCCCTCCGTGTTGATGATGTCCAAGGCTTTAGCAACTTCCGCTGCATTACCTATAATCGTCACATCATCCAAATACCAAGCATGAAAGGGGAGGTTACAGTGCTACTGGACACGGAGGATAAGGGGGTGTAAGGCTAAGGCAAAGAGAAGGGGCCCCAAGGGGTCTCCTTGTTGCACTCCAGTGGTGGCCCCAATACACTCGCTGCCAACATACAACCTAGCGGGTTGGGCGTACAGGAACTGGACCCACCGATAGATAGATGGGCAACGTTGGTGGACCTGTTGGAGGAACGCTGAGCGGTCAACCATGTTGAAAGCATTTGAGAAGTCCACCGTAAGCAATGCCAGGGACCCATCTTCAGGAAAATAGTTCAGGAACCTGTTCGCACTATGAAGCACCGCCTCCGCCTCATTTGGTGTACCAACCCCGAATTGAAAATCCCCCAAATACTGGGCCATATCCTTCCTAACCTTATTCATAGCCACCTTAGAGACCAACCTACGCCAGATGCCCCCCACAGCAATGGGCCTGATACTATTATCAGGTTTCAATAAGGGGGTGAGGGGTGCGGAGGTCACAAACTCGGCCAACACCTTAGGGCAAAGCCCCTCAAGCCATAGGTTGACGACTCCCGTAATAGCTGTGAGCAGACCCGAGGAACTTACCAAACCCTCACAACCAATAGCGTCCAACAAGTGTTGGGCCCGCATCCCATCTCTGCCACAAGATGTCCCTTTAGGGAAGGATCGGATACATTTAAGCACACAATCCTCTGCTGCAATAATAGTGGGTTGGGCAATAGGGTTGGAAGGCAGTGATGGGGGTGGCACCACAGGGTGTTTATCAATAAGAGATTTCATGGTCGATTCTCCAAAGGGGGCAACCCCACTGGAACATAAAACTTTGACTGCCGCCGTAAAATGCCCATCCCTGACCTTCCGCAGGCATTGCTTGATATTGGGGTCCTTTTCATCATCATCCCCCCTTCCGCAATCCCTCCTAGGAACCCCAACGTCCCCCCCCCCCAATTATTCAGGAGAGAAGAGACCAAATCTGCGAAACCAGACCCATCTTTCCACAACGCAAGCGCCTGCAAGATGCTGTTGCACTGCAGGGATTTTCTATTTCCCGATCTCCGCTCTTGCCTGGAAGAAGGTCTGACGACCCTCAGGGTACAACATGGCAACAAAAGCAACTGAACCCAGTTATCAACCGAGCCTGGAGACGCCACCACTTTACGTAGGGCCCCCATTAAGACCTGGGCGAACGCCAGTCGACAACTTGGGGGATGCATTTAACGGTTTGAATACAGAGGGAAAAAACACGCCCGAGAAGGGCAACATCGGTTACCACCCCTTCCGGGGAGAGTGTAAAAGTGTCAGCTACCACTTGGCATGGCTTCCTAATCCCAACAATGAAATCGTCCACATCCCCCGAGATTGGAGAGAAAGACACCATCTCATCACCATGCTTGCACCCCCTGCTAAGGGCATGCATAACCATGCATTCCCCACATAACCATTTGCCTCCTGCCCTTAGGACTTCCCCCACATCCAGAAAAAAGGTCCAAATCCTTAGTGATAGCCTCCTTCACACAAATCTTCCGGTTTCTAGTCTTAAGGTGGGTGCTTTGCATGTGTTCAAGAATGCGAAAAAACCCACTAGACCCCGGTTTACTATCATTGCATTCGTGAAAATGCTTTAGGGGGCAAGCCCTTAACCCACTATCACAGGCTGACGCCAGTCCAACAGACTTGACGTTTCTACCCTACGCGCGGGCGCCATGCGCAGAGTCAAACGCAAACAGTAAAACAACACAATAAACCGCCAACTCGAGGGGAGTTAGGGGTAAAAAACAAACATCGGAAGCAAAAGAAAAGACCCTTTACAAGACGGACGGGAGAGGGTAGCAACCCCAAGTTGCCCACCCCCTAACCCCCCCCCCCCCCCCCCCAAAACGCGTCACCCCATGACAAAACCAAAAGATAGATTTATCTTTCTATTTTTATTATATTATGATATCCCAAATAAATACAGAATTTTAAAAATCAAAACAAGGAAAAAGATGAATTTAAAAGAAAAAGAAAACAGAAAACGTTAAAGAAAAATTTGAAAATTCAAGCCACGTCGTACAAGGGGAACGGGACCTCGCACGAAGCAGGGGAACGACGGGAATGAAAACCCAGAGAAAAGCTGGAAAATCGGTTAAAATGGGAAGAAGATTGAATCTTGAATCGAAAACCAAAAGTAAATAGCAGTTTAATAATCTCAAAAAGAAGATCCTATCTTTATACAGACACCGACCCAACCTAAAAAACCCATTTGCAGAACCACAATCAAAATGGGAAAAGCCTAATACTTTAATTGCATGTGTAGGGTTTATGTATGCCGTTGACTCGAATCACTTGATCGATCTTAGTGATGGCGGTGAGAGGGTGGCGGTGGAGGCTGACGTGGGGGTTGTGGTGGCCGGAGAAAGGATGGGTGGTGGAGGTGGAGGTGAAGGCTGCGGAGAAAGGATGGTGGAGGTGAAACCTAAGATGATAGTCAATCAACCGTTTATGAACATGGTTTTCATGGTGGGTTCAAAGGAAGCTATTGGGGTGGGTATAAATATAAGTTGATATTGTAAAATACTTTCTAATTTACCTTTATATTATTGAAGTCGTACCAATGTTTAAATTTATAAATATAAAGCTGAGATATGTTTAGTAATACGAAAAATAAAAACACATATATATATAGTGAATGGTTCAAACGAGAGAAAAAGTACCTTTATCCTAAACAAAACAAAAAATAAGGTACACTGTAAAGCTTTACATATATATGTAAAATAAAGTATTAGAATGCAACTACGAGAACGTATATAATATATCTACCATCTACCACACAAAATGAGTTTGTAGCTTAAATATATGGTTTTTTGTATAATTTTTTAAATTAATATTATGCACGATTACATAAATAAAATATAACAAAATGAGGTATTCCCTTCTATATATGGTAAAACAGAAAAAGATTACAAAATTTGATGTATTGGTTCATCATCATTATCATCATCATCGTACTCAGTAAATCCCACCAATAGCAAAGCTAAGGTAGGGTCTGAGTAGGGTAAGATGTAGACAGCCTTACCTCTACACTGCAGGAATAGAGAGGCTGCTTCCAGTGAGACCCCCGACTCGATAGTAGTTTTGCATTAAGACTTAGACATAAGGCACATAATACTCGGCAATTAAGACAAAGGCCAATTAGTGCATGTACTCCCTTGTCTTTCGGCTATCAACGCCACCATATGATGCATGATTAATCATCCCCCTCTTTTAACATTATTTTCACGAAATTAGTAAGATAACGTTAAAATTAGTGCACTTTCACTTTTGCTCCCCGAGCGCCCACACATATATACATTATATGCGCATACCGCAAGCGAGGCTTAAACCCGTTTATATGATAGCTAATTTTGTTGCCTTATTAAAACATACTTGGTATATTTTGAATATTATAGTCACCCAAATTCTTATCTAGTTTTCTTTAGAACGATTGTCAAGATATCACCTACTGGACAGTTGGGATTAGGCAGTCGCAGACACTACTGTGAGAAAGATACTCAGGGGCTGTTTGGCAACATCTGAACCAATAAATGCTGAATGAATAAGAGGTCTGAATGGGTAAGAGGCTCTGAACCAATAAGTGTTGAACCAGTAAAGTGCTGTTTGGTTGCACATCTGAATGACTATGTAAAATGACATTTTTACCCCTTGACATTTTAATAAAACTAGAAATAAAGATTATATTATATTATATAATAATATATATGTAACAACCGTCACTATCTCCTCTCTCTATACCATTTCTTTTCTCTCTCTAACAACACCCATTGTTACACCAGATCTTCTGCAATTACACCAGATCTTCAATTTCATTTTCGAATCAAGAACACATCTTCTTCATCACCTTTACATGAATTCCAGAGATGCAAACGCCCATTTACCACTACTCAACAACCACAAACACCCATCTATCACCACTCACCTCTAACCGCCATACCTGCCCTCCACCACCATCACCCGACAACCAAACCCCACCTCCTCGGACCTACACCATCGTCAACGAACATCACCCGACGACAACAACCCACCGCCGTTGATCACCTGCAACAATCTGGTGTTATGGAGGACTGTTGCGACGTGGATGGCGGCGATTGATGGAGGGCGGCGGAGTTGTGGAGGAGAGGAGGGGATGATGGCGGTGGCGATCTGGAGTTTCGATTGTGGAGGCGGGCGGCGGCGATGTGGTGGTTCAGATGTGGAGGAGGGTGGCGGGGCTATGGTGGTTCGGATGTGGAGGAGGGCGGCGTGTGGAGGAGAGGGGAGGAGCAGAGAGGAGAACAAGATTAGGCTGTGGGAGAAGAAGATGAAGCTGTGTTGTTTAGGGCACAAGGGTATCCTTGTCTCAAGTTTCATTCAGACTTGTATAACAGCTGAACCATTCAGATCTGATCTGAATGGTTTCATTTAGAGGTGCTTATTTGGTGAACCAAACACCTTAGCCTCTGACCGATTCAGAGGCTTGCCTCTTAATGGGGCCATCCAGACCTAAACAAACAGCCCCTCACCCAAATTCTTATCTAGTATCTCAGTCATCAATTTCTTGCTTAGGTAACGCTTCGGGTTACCATTAAATTAATTACTATACTTATGCACACTAATTAGAGTTACAATTTGTTTTAAAGAACTTCAATCATCAGTTTATCATATATCCTGTGGTCCAACACTGAACTAACAAATTTATCCAGTGGCGGACCCACCCTATTTCGTGGGTGGGTGGCCGCACCCCTTGAAAAAAAATTAGTGGTATTTTCAGCGAAAAATCTCGACCGCACCCCTTGGAAAATTCCGACCGCACCCCTTGGAAATTTTTGTCCGCACCCCTTAGAAAAATTTATATAAAAAAGTTGTGATTTGTGAACACGGGTTCAATCCGACCCAGTTATGTAAACAAGTTAGCCCACTAACCCCTTTAATAAAACTTGAATTCAATCCATCAAGCCCAATAACTTAATATCAACCCAAGCCCAACCCAACTACCACTTTAATTAAACAAAATCAGTCCATTTTATATATAAAAAAAAACCCAATCGCTGTTGCCAGCTTTGTGCCGTGTGACTCCCGCCCTCCCTCTGCCTCACCTCAGTGCCAGGGAATTCGACACCCCCACCCCCATCCGACGGCGACTGCAAAATTCCGGCCACGAACATGTTAATTCCGGCCGCCACGAACAGGTTAATTCTGGCCGCTACGAACAGGTACATATTTTGTTTTTTGTTATTTTGATGTTCATGTGATTTTGTTCAAGACTCATGAGATAATAGAATTGGTTAAAAAAGTTTAAACTTGAAGATCATTGTTTATTTTGTATGTGATAGGAACCATGAGTAGAGAAGTTTTGGTGCGATTTCTCAAGAGGAAAAAGTTGAACCATTTTTTTAAAAGGGTTATTCCAATTAAAGACCAAAGTATGTTTTAAATAAGTTTTTTTTTGTTGTTTTATTTAATGATTAGGCGAAATAGAAGTAGGGAGGGCTTGAACTTTGATGATTTTTTGTTGCTACTTTACTTATTTATGATGATTTTTTATGTTGTTTACTTGTTTTTCTTGAATCGTTGTTCGTGAATGTGATAGAAAGTTAGGAACTAAGGTTTGATTGTTTGAAAATTGAAATTGATCCAACCCGACCAGATCTGATCCGAACTGCTTTGAAACTATGTTTGTTTATGTTTATTTGTTTTACATGACCCGACCCGACCCGCTATGAACCGAATTTTTTTAATATAGCTAGGAGCCTAAAATCTTTATGAAATTTCCGCACCCCCAGGAAAAAATTCCTGGATCCGCCACTGAATTTATCTATGTTTAGAAAATAATATTACATCATGAAATAAAGTAGTCAGCAAATCTGAATATAATGTTATTCTATGACATTTAACATGCTATATTATTAGTCATATTATAAATTATTGCTTAGAAGTTAGAATACAATGTTTCTCAGACGGACTAAAGAGATCTGTAACTGATGGGTTTTCTAGCAGGAACGTTTATAGTGCTTAGTTTTCCATGGAACATTTTTTTAAAGCTTTAATTGATAATTTTTATATTAGTCAATACACTTAAAAATATGTTATATTCGTCAATACACTTAAAAATATGTTTGGTAACAAAGACTTAAAAAATGCATTCTATAAAAATATCTTTAAGTACCAACAGCGACGTCTGTATATACGTTTATAAATTATAAAATCTATTTTAACTATTTTTGTCGGCAAATTTCTAGTTGGTAATTACACGTTTTTCTACTAGTCACCCAAACAATTTTATTTTTTTATTAAATCTCGTGGAACAAAAAATTTTCAGAAATACATGCGTAGGAAATGGCCTTTACAGATATTTTTCGACAAAACTATTTTCATCCGAAAAAACAATCTTTAGAAAGCTTTATCATACGGATTTACGACACCAAATATTAGTATCATATGAGTGCAAAGTATTACTAGCATATACCAGTGCGTCCAGCAGCAGCAGCAACATGTATAGAACATAAACGCATCAAGTTCATGCACAAGCAGCCATTGAATCCCTATCAAATGCTTTCCACCTTCCCTCTTTCACTAGCCACAAACAACACACTCTCACCTTTGCAATTCACTTTTCCGACCACCCCTTCATCGGTCGCCATCAACACCTTCATCACCTCAATCTCCCCTTCTTTACACGCCTCGTGCAATGCGGTCTCCAGGTCCCCATTCTCCGCCGCCACCATTTCAGGGCACCGTTTCAATATCTCTCGCACAAGCTCCAGGTGGCCGAACCTCGCGGCTAAGTGTAAGACCGTGTTTGATGATCCAGACACCGTCTGTGTGATTAGGGTTTTGTCTTCTTCAACGAGCTTGATGAAGTTGATGGTGTCGCCCTTTAGAACAGACTGATAAAGGCGACGATCCATGATGTTTTGGAGTAACAATTCAAAATTGACAATGAGGATTTTGTGTTGGTCAGTTCTGTTTTAAACATAATAGAAAACATATAAATAATACCTGATACAGCAAACAGACCAACAGAGAATCCAGTTAGAGACGCAGCCATTGTGTTCGACATGATAGTCAGCTTGATCTGGTTCCCCTTTAGGATGTATGTTATTGATGGTAGTACCGAGTTCTTTAGAGTTGAAGAACTCGTAGTAATGGAGAGAGAGGAGGGGCGAATTTGAGTGTGATGTTATGAATGTCTAACCTTAATCACTCTCTAGTAATCTCCTTATATACACTGATGTAGCGAGTGATAGAAAACGAAGAACAAATCACGTTGATTCTACGAATACCCGTGATGATCTTCCCCAAACCCCCAAATTCAACCCAAAGGGCAAGAATATGAAGTGAAAATGGTTAGTTCTCAAAATTCAAGTCTGGCCATCCAAATTACAAGAGGAACATATAAATAAAGACACAAATTAGAAATGAGCCTCAAAAAGGCCATAGACCAAACACAAGCCCAAAAACAAAACACATAAAAGACCGAAAAAAAAAAGTGTCCAAAACTCCAATTAGAATGCGTTTTTTGGCCCGAAAACTTGGACAAGCCCCCTACGGGAGCTTGCCACCGGGAATAGTATTTAACAGTATTCCAAACCGGGAATAGTAGGCAATCCCAAACCAGGGAAAGTGTTGTCTGTTTCGTTCCTTTCCCAACCACCGGGAATACATGCTTTTAGTAAAGTGTGTGAACTCACCTTTGTTTTGCTCGGCAGACATTACTTGTTTATAAAGTTTGGTCAACCACGTCCTATTATGGTTACCGAGTTTAATTAGATTCATATGCAAGTATTTCACGTATTTATACAGGTAGCACTTAAGTAACATATTTCACATAAATACATATATGGGTCACATACAGTTTCTCATGACAAGCCCAAAAGATGAACAATCACTCGTATAGTCCAAAGATGTAACACATTAGTGTGTGGTCCAGTGGTATGCAGTCCATTTATGAGTGTGCGGTCTAAAACAAGGTGTGGGGTCCAGTTAATCATTTGGTCCAAAATGTGGGTGTGCGGCCCAATGAATTGTCGGCCTACGGAGAGTGTGCAGCCCACCAGCAAGTGTGCGGCCACTTGCTGGTGTGTGTGCGGTTATACAATAGGAAGCTGTACATTGTGCTTCAAGTGTTTGTACCAAGAAGGAAATGTGTGGTTTTCAGTGTGCGGCTATGCATCACCCAGTTGTACCTGGTGCAGAAGGAGTGGTACAATTTACGAGTGTGCGGCACACTCTGCACACAGGTGTGCGGTGTGCTGTATTGGTTTGTACAGTAACCCGATAAGGTTGTACATCTCCCGGGTGTGCGACACCTTCTAAACAAACAGTACATGTTCATGTTCATATGATTTAATCAAATGGCAACACAGGTTTTTACAACTCTACTTATGAATTCACAGTTCATGTATCACCTACTATTTCGTCAAGTATCAAAACATTCATCAAGTATTAAAACATTTCCATTTGTTTGGGATTAACAGATCAAGCCATTCGACAATCCTCATCATCTAACAAAATATTCACACCCATAAATCCAAATCAATCACTATCTTATTGTTTTTATCATTCAACAGTTTATGAACATAATAATAACATCATAACATCAAAAGCACTTATAAAAATCACGCAGGTTGGTGTCATCTTCCATCGTACAAGCCCTAGTTCATTTGTCATAGAAACCATCATCATGTTGTTCATGTTTATCATGATATAATCAGACATTACTAGAAATTATTATGCTTTTGACATACTAACATCAAACAACCATGGTCCATGTCATTCAAACAGTACCCTAGCAAATCCGCATATCCTTATATATAACATTTAAACAATAAATGTACTAACCAGAAGTCTACAAATGGAGATGACTGTGTGCGATTGAGAAGAAGAGGTGAAATCCTAGGACGGTGGGGAAAGCTGCTGTGGACTGGTTTGGAGGGGTGCTGTAACAACCCGTGTTTTCGGTTGTTATCTAGCTATCGTTTATTTGATGTAACCGACTTTGTACTCCGAGGTTTATATAACGGTGAATATTCTAAAACTAATTTGGAACACATTTTAATCGCTTATCGCATATTTATATCGCACGTTTATCTCAATCAAACGCTATGCTAACTCGAACGCTAATCGCAATGCTAACTCGAACGCAATCTCAATCGCGGATTTACTTTATGTTATTATGTGCTTATTTGATTATGTGCTTTATGTGTTATGTATGGTTGATACTCGCTCAAACGCTCGCTAACTCGCTCGCCATATCGCATTTTATCGCATAATACAACGCCTAATATCTCGCTAAAACATCTAACCTAATCGAACCAAACCTAACGCAACGAAACGCAAAACACGAGAAGTCCGGCACGTGAAACTGGACCCTCGTACGAAGGAGCCCCACGTACGAAGGGTATCCCTCTCGTATGAAGGGCCTCCAGCCCTTTATTCTCACTCGCCTATAAATACAACACTTGGTCTTCATTTCTCACTTGCTGCCTCTCGCACCAGAAGACCTTCTACCCATTCTCTCTGTGTTTTCAAGTAAGAAACACCTGAATTCACGCAAACACGACGATTTCCATAACGATTTTCATGAGTTTATCTCCGATTTCATCTAAAACTTCTATGTTTACGAAAATCTTCATCTTTTTCTTTAAAACTTCTGATTTTACCTTAGATCTGCACTTAAAAGAGTGTATTGGGTTTAGCTTAGGCTTCCCAAGGTTGAAATCATGTTATTTCACACTCACCAAGTGTTAGATCCAGAGAAAACTGTTTTAAAACTCGATTTTTACACTAAAACGGACTAAAACCGACATATGTTTCGTTCACTAAATAGTGGGACGAAGCGGTGTCGAAACCGTCATGAAAAGGACTCGAAAATACATCCGATTCAGACGAAAACCCAGATCTGAAGGCATGAAGACGCAAAACAGTCCCATGTACAAACCGGACTGGCTCGCACGAAGGGCATTCCCTTCGTACGAACCAGCCCAAGTTTCCACATGAGACTAACTCGCTCAAAAGACCTCTCTGTCTTAGGTTCGATCAGTGGCTTAAGGCTGGAGGGATGAACACTCGATTTCCCAAAGAAAGACGCGAAGACACTGGATTTTCAGACACGGAAACAAGCTGATCGCACAAAGGCCAGACCCCTCGTACGAAGGGAGCCTCGCACGAAGGGTGATCCCTCGTGCAAAGCACCCCCTCGTACGAAGGGAAGATCCCTCGTGCGAAGTCCCTGTTTCACCTCACCGAACTCAGTTTCGACCGTTCAGCACTTGGAAGACTGATGCACTTCTGTTCCCGTACGCAGGCTGAATCGGCACTCTCTCCGCTCCATCTCAGATCATGTGTACTGTTTAAGCACGCACTGTGAGTATACTCGAACCCTTTTTTCGCTTTAACGCACTTTTGGGTGTTACATACGTTCGCAATATCAAAACACATCACACGACGCAAAACACTTTAAACAATAACCGCTCTCGCATGTATACGTGAATCGCTGAATGCTTGTTTGCTATGTTTACATAGTGTTACATGACCTACCGCCTCTAGCAACGATAGTACTATAGTTTGGACTCAGCACCTGTTTAGGCAGGGGTTGCTAGGGATCACGATACTAACTCTTACGTGCGTGTTCACAGTGGTGAATACGTATCACGCATACTCTAACTCACAGTCACGTGGTTAGCGTGTATCATTGTTGATAGCTTACTAGGTTCACCCCTCTACGTGTTACATGCTGGTTATTCGTAAATCGCTTTTATTACTATTATCATGTTGAAGGATTTACTGCTGCAAACGAGTTAGGATGCTTTAGAAACACATTAAATAAATCTGGTTGTCGGAACATGTTTTTATTTAAGAGATTGTAATTTGTTTTTACTGTAATGATAATATTCGTTGATAGTATGGGATATTGACTATTAAATATTGTCGCTTAATAGTTGTTATTCGTTGATAGTATGGGATATTGACTATTAAATATTGTCGCTTAATAGTTGTTATGGATTCTCTTGAGCAATTTGTTTCTCCAGTGCCACGTCCTGATGATTACGCCATCGGTCGGGGTGTGACAGATTGATATCAGAGCCATAACTATAGGGAATTAGGTAGAATTGCCATGTTTGACCTAGTCTATAGTTAGGAACCCAATCGGACCCATTCTATGTGAATCGAACATCTCTATACAAACTAAGGAATACCCGTACGAATTGGGATAACTCGCACGAAGTGAGTTACTTCGCATGAGTGAAACACCTCGTATGAAGTAGGTCACCTCGCCTGAGTTGTGCACTTCATACGAAGTATGCCGACATACTATAAATACTTACAAGCCTTTCCTAAGGATGACACAATGCACACGCTTGGAAAACGCTCGTATAACACAAACGAGTGGTTTGTCGAGATTAGGTATGAAAACCAAGAACGCTCGATAAAATCGCTCACTCCGCGTATTATTCTACTGCACGAGAATCTTTCGTTGAGTCAGGAGTGATATCCGTAACTCAACGAAAATCTCCATCTCTAACTCGTGGTTGTTCATACCACAGCTACGGAACGAGTGTTAAGCTAGGGGTGAAACCCGCATCTTAATAACTTGTTCCACTCTCTAAAAAGTTTTTCGAAAAGATCTCACCAAAGTCTCGATTATTCCAATAATTCGAAACACGTAGTAACCGGAAGGGTGACACCTATTAGGCCAAAGCGTATCCCGAAATCAAAGGAATGGTCGAATCACTTTGGGCAGTCGCTGTCTCAAAACCCAGGACGCTCCATTTATTTTAAGCCTGCAATCGTCGATTTTATGCATCATCGAATTTTATTTGCATTATCTGTGTTTAAGTGTTTTAAAGTTGTGAAATCTTGAATTTTTACGTTTTGTGGTTTCGATTTATCGCTTCCCGCTTCATAAACGCATGCACCGCGAGAGATGTGTGATCTCGTAATCTAAAACGCTAATTAATGCTCAACTCTCCTACGCGCACGTCCTCGTGCGCGGCATTACACACTATCGCATGCTATTAACGCGCTATACTACTCGCATTACGCTACGCTATCTCGCATATCTCGCTCGCGCTAAACGCTGTTGATGAATACGTGCAAAATATATACCTACGTGAATTATGTACTCATACGTGCTTATGTGAACTATGTGTATACGTGCAATACGTGCTTATGTGCCTACTTGACTATGTGCTTATGTGATTACGTGATTCTGTGCCTTACGTGAATAATAATAATGATATACTATATATGGTATAAAGCGCTAAACTTTTCAACCAAAACCCGTTATAATCAAATCTCATCCAAAATTTCAGAATGGCATCATTGGGATCTCACACTCGCCGAAATGCTCAGCGTAACAATGCTGACAAGCGTATCGCCTCTCTGGTGGCCAAGGAAATGGCCAAGGTGATACCTCAGATTGTCAGCGAGATTCATGCTGCAAGCAGTACTTCCTCTGTGGATTCCAAGAGCGACACTCCGAAGGCTCCGTTCAGCTTCAAGCAATTCAAGGCATGTGGTCCTATGACTTTCTCAGGCGAAGATGGTCCGAGTAAAATGTTTAAGTGGTTTGACGCCATCGAGGTTACTTTCCGCCAAAGCGGATGCAGAGAACCTACGCACCGTTAACGCAACCGGTGTATTCCAGTCAAGGGCACTTGATTGGTGGACCGCAGAGCGTAACAGGCAGGGTAATGATGCAGCCTACGGACTCACGTGGGAGGAACTGAAAGAACTCATGATTAAGGAGTTCTGTCCTCCTCACGAGGTTCAGAAGCTGTAGAATGAGTTCTGGACTATTAAGCAGGTGGGAGGAGACAATACTGGTCTCACCGCTCGTTTCAAGCAGCTCAGCATCATCTGTCCCAGTCAAGTGGACACCCCAGATAAGGCTATCAAGAAGTATCTCCGTGCACTCCCTGACTGTGTTTTGGATTTTGTTCAAGCAGCAAGGCCAATGACAATCGAAGAAGCTTACCAACTCGCGGCTGAAATCAATGATAAGCGAGTCTTGGCTGGAACTTTCAAGGCTCCGACAAAGAATCTCAGTCAAGCCGTCACCGAGCCAAGTACCGAACAGCTCCATCTCAAGCCTCCAAATCGAATCGCGAGAACCGCAAGCAAAAGAACAACAAGAACTGCGCGGTAGTTGCACCACCCAATGCTCAGAATCGCCAAGTTGGTACTCCAAATGCACCTCCTGCAAAGCATGCATATACTGGTCCTCATCCTCTATGCCCTACCTGTACTTACCATCACCCAGTGGAGGTGAATTGCCATTTCTGTGCAAACTGCAATATTTATGGGCATTTTACCGCCAGTTGCCGCTCAAGCCATCGTCATCAAGCTCCTCAAGCTCTCGCTGCAGTGCCAGCTCAACCCCGCGGCTCAAGTTAATCCAGCACTCCCAGCGCCAGTGGTTCACGCACGTGCTTGCTACGCATGTGGTGACCCAAATCATTTTGCTAATATCTGCCCAAACCGCGTCGTCAAGCAGGAACCGCAACAGCAATAGCCACCACAGCCGCCGCTGACCGGCGTCGAAGGGCTCCGGTCAAAGATAAAGAAGTTTGTGTTCCTAATTACCCTCAACTAAATAGCTAGTGGCAAGAAGGGTGTCGAATCCACGAAGAGATCGTGGTTGGTAGCAATGCGTTTGTTGATTCAACGGGTCACAAATTATGAAGGTTGTACTTTTTATCTTTTGGTTTAAGCAAGAATTGAGAGTTGTTAAACTCCCGGATTGAAACTAGTAACTAATGTCTTAATGGAATGCACTAAACTTGTTTGTATGAGAATTTATAGTAAAGGAATTCACACCCGGATTCCAAGTTATGATTGTTTAAGAGTTAGTCCTATTTGTGATTAGTAGAGACTTTAGATTTATCTACTATGTGTCAACGGATTACAAATTACATGATGTAGACATCAACATTCATCTACCTAATTTAGGGACAAAAGTATGTTTCATTGTCAAGAACTTAAATGACCCTCAATCAAACTAGCATGTCATGATAGCTACAATCACAAGAAGTCAATGAATTCAAATGAACCTTAACATTCTAGAGTACGAAGCAATATCACAAGCATAATTTCATTGTTCAAACACATATAACATAAACCCAATGTTTAACACAATCACAAATAATCAATATCTCTAAAATAACTCACAACTCTTCATCCGGGTATGAATATGAAGGATTAGCCTAGCATGGTGTTGTTAATCTTGAGCTTCAATAGGTAGAACATGTTCTTGAGCTTCAACTTCCTGGAATGCTTCAATGGTGGAAGATGATAATCTTCAGGGAATTTTTGATGGAGAAAAACTTGTTGTGAAAGTACTTGATTCCCAATCCAATGTGATGGTGGTGATTTTATAGATTTAAAGGAGGAGATGGGGGAATGTGGGTGTGTAAGGAAATGTTGGATCATCCACAACATTCCTTGGAGGAGTTGTGTTGCAAACATACCCTATAGGCATGCCAAAAGCCGGTTTTGAGGCCCCCAAAGCGAATCCAACTCACAAAACCATTAAAAAACGAATTCTGCTCGCTGCACTGACCACTAGGCGTCGACGACGCTGGAAGTGGCGTCGTCGACGCCACCCAGAAGTTCCCGACGCATAATTCCCCCTGGACGACGCTGTTTCTTCTCCAATCGACGCCGTTAGGCGTCGACGACGCCAGATGTGGCGTCTCCGACGCCACCTAGATTTGCTGGTTTCTTCGAAAACTGTTTTCTTCATAACTTCTTCGTTATAGCTCCGTTTTACTCACCGTTTTCGCCCACGTACTCGTAATTCGGCCCTCTATCATAATATATTCCAATATCTTCATGTTAAATCCATTAACATTCCCTAAAACACCTCCAATCTTCGTGGTTAACCCGGTTTTTGTTCGTTTCACATCCCTGGTTGATCCCGATTGATCCCGTTTCTTCCCATGATCCCAAAATGCCTCCCTTTAGCCTCCGGAACTACCTTAAACTTGTCATAACCTACAAAATATAAATCAAATCAAAGTAGCACTATTCTGAAACAAATAAAGTATAAATTGTCGATTTTAATACCATGGAATTGCGTCCTTTAACCAACCCATCAGCCGCAGCAACAACAACCACAGGCTGTGCGTGGAAGAGCATTCAACATCAACCTCCGCCAGGCTCAGAATGACAACAATGTTGTCAATGGTACGTTCCTCATTAATGGTATTTATGCTTCTTGCTTATTTGATACTGTAGCCAATAACTGTTTTGTATCGTTCGAATTTGAAAAGCTCATAAAGTGTAAACGCGCTAAACTCCCAACGATGTTCGACGTAGAAATCGCCACCGGAGGAACTGTAACCATCAGTTCCGTTCTACGTGGTTGTACTCTCGAACTCAACAATCACATCTTTCCGATCAACCTTATACCAATGCAGTTAGGAAGTTTCGATATCATAGTAGGTATGGAATTTCTTCGTGAAAACCATGCTGAAGTTGTTTGTTTCGATAATATGATTCGTTTTCCCCTTCCAAACGGTGATCAGCTACACTTTTACGGCGAAGTACTCTCGCAGGGTTTGAAACTTATGTCGTGTATCCAAGCAAGCAAGTACTTATGAAAGCAATGCTTAGCTTTCCTAGCCCATGTCGTGGTACCAGTGGAAGAAAAGAAAACTGTGAAAGATGTCCCTGTTGTTCGTGACTTTCCTAAAGTTTTTCTCGACGATTTACCTGGTTTACCCCTACTCGTGATATCGATTTCCGTATTGATTTAGTCCCAGGTGCTACTCCAGTTGCTAAAGCTCCTTATCGTCTTGCACCATCCGAAATGCGCGAGCTATCTAGCCAGCTTCAAGAGTTACTTGATAAAGGCTTTATACGCCCGAGCACTTCACCATGGGGCGCACCCGTTCTTTTTGTCAAAAAGAAGGATGGATCGTTCCGGATGTGCATCGATTATAGGGAACTCAACAAGCTTACCATTAAGAACCGTTACCCTCTTCCTCGAATCGACGATTTATTTGATCAGCTCCAAGGTGCTACTTGTTTTTCTAAGATCGATTTACGTTCCGGTTATCACCAGTTACACATCCAAGAGCAAGACATTCCTAAAACCGCTTTCCGTACTCGCTATGGCCATTATGAATTCGTGGTCATGCCTTTTGGTCTTACGAACGCACCCGCGGTCTTCATGGATTTGATGAACCGTGTGTTCAAAGCTTTCCTCGATCATTTTGTCATTGTCTTTATCGATGATATTCTTATCTACTCGAAGTCGAGAGCCGAACACGCGCGACATCTTTGTTTAGTTCTCGAGCTTCTCCAAGGGAATCGCCTCTACGCCAAGTTCTCCAAATGTGAATTTTGGCTCGAGGAGGTTCAATTCCTCGGTCACATTGTTAACAGTCAAGGAATACACGTTGATCCTGCGAAGATAGAAGCTGTAAAGAGTTGGATTACACCGAAAACTCCATCCGAAATCCGTTCCTTTCTCGGATTGGCTGGTTATTACCGTTGATTCATCGCCGATTTCTAAAATCGTTGTACCGCTTGCCGCTCTAACTCATAAAGACAAATCTTTTGTTTGGGGAACTGAACAAGAGGAAGCCTTCCAAAACCCTAAAGTATTTGCTTTGTAATGCTCCCGTTCTTCCAGACGAAAACGATGATTTCGTTGTGACCTGTGATGCCTCTAACCTAGGTCTTGGTTGTGTTCTCATGCAACGAGACAAGGTTATCGCTTATGCATCTCGACAACTCAAGATCCACGAGAAGAACTACACAACCCATGATCTCGAGCTCGGTGCAGTTGTTTTTGAATTAAACATATGGCGACACTACCTTTACGGTACAAAGTGTACGGTCTTTACCGACCATAAAAGCTTGCAACATATTTTCAACCAAAAGAAACTGAACATGCGCCAATGCAGATGGGTCGAACTTCTTAACGATTACGATTGTGAGATACGCTACCATCCCGGCAAAGCAAACGTCGTAGCCGATGCTCTTAGTCGACGAAGATATGTGTATAACATTCGCAATACTCAAGCCCTGAACGAACTCGAAGCTCTCATTCGCGACGCTCAGCATGCGTGCTTCATTAAGAATACCTTAAAAGAGGAAATGAAGTGTGGTGCTGAAACTCAGCTAATAAATAAGGCAAATGGCATTTATTATTACCTCGATCGTATTTGGATTCCAACCAGCAATAATCTCCGAGAGTTACTAATGACCGAATCTCACAAGTCTCGATATTCCATTCACCCCGGTACTGACAAGATGTACCAGGACCTTCGTTCCAGGTATTGGTGGCCGGGCATGAAAAAGGATATCGCTCTATACGTTTCGAAATGCCTAACTTGCTCGAAAGTTAAGGCCGAACATCAAAGACCCTCTGGCTTACTCGAGCAACCCAAAATCCCGATGTGGAAATGGGAGAGTATAGCTATGGATTTCATTACGAAACTCCCTCGAACACCTTCTGGTCACGATAACATTTGAGTTATAGTTGATCGTCTTACTAAATCCGCTCATTTTATACCGATACGAAAAGACTTTAAGGTGGAACGATTAGCACGTATCTATACCGGCGAAGTTATTTTCGACACGGGACGCCTCGTGACATCATCTCTGACCGCGATGGTCGATTTACCTCGCGCCTTTGGGAAACGTTTCAATCTGCTCTCGATACTACTCTTAATCTCAGTACCGCATTTCATCCTCAGAATGACGGTCAGACTGAGCGCATTATCCGCACCCTTAAAGACATGCTTCATTCGTGCATTATAGATTTTGGTGGTAATTGGGATTCGCATTTACCTTTAATAGAATTTTCGTACAATAACAGTTATCATACTAGTATTCAAATAGCACCTTTTGAGGCACTATATGGTAGAAAATGTCGATCGCCTATTGTATGGCACGAGATCGGAGACGCTCAAATCACCGGTCCCGAGTTAATACAAGAAACGACGGACAAGATCCTCCAGATCAGAGACAATATCTTGAAAGCTCGGAGTCGTCAAAAGAGCTACGCCGATAAATGATGCAAGCCCCTACAATTCGAAGTGGGAGATCACGTTATCTTAAATGTTTCACCTTGGAAAGGATTGATCCGTTTCGGAAAGAAATGGAAACTAGCGCCACGATACGTGGGTCCCTTTAAAATTCTGGAAAGGATTGGTAAAGTGGCCTACTGACTCGAATTACCGGAGGAACTCAATAACGTACATCCGACTTTCCACGTCTCGAACCTCAAGAAGTGTCTAGCCGAAGAAAATCTCCATGTACCTCTCGAGGATTTGCAAATCAACGAGACTGTGCACTTTGTGGAAAAGCTAGTAGATTCATGGACCGAGAGACCAAGAAACTTCGACGTAGTCGCATTCCTATTGTGAAAGTCCGATGGGAAGGCAAACGCGGCGCAGAGTTCACTTGGGAACTCGAAAGTGATATGAAAACTAAATATCCACATCTCTTCGTTACACCTACTGCCTAAATTTCGGGACGAAATTTCCCAAAGTAGGGGTGACTGTAACAACCCGTGTTTTCGGTTGTTATCTAGCTATCGTTCATTTGATGTAACCGACTTTGTACTCCGAGGTTTATATAACGGTGAATATTCTAAAACTAATTTGGAACACATTTAATCGCTTATCGCATATTTATATCGCACGTTTATCGCAATCAAACGCTATGCTAACTCGAACGCTAATCGCAACGCTAACTCGAACGCAATCTCAATCGCGGATTTACTTTATGTTATTATGTGCTTATTTGATTATGTGCTTTATGTGTTATGTATGGTTGATACTCGCTCAAACGCTCGCTAACTCGCTCGCTATATCGCATTTTATCGCATAATACAACGCCTAATATCTCGCTAAAACATCTAACCTAATCGAACCAAACCTAACGCAACGAAATGCAAAACACGAGAAGTCCGGCACGTGAAACTGGACCCTCGTACGAAGGGCCAGGTCGTACCAGGAGACAACCTCTCGTACGAAGGGTATCCCTCTCGTACGAAGGGCCTCCAGCCCTTTATTCTCACTCGCCTATAAATACAACACTTAGTCTTCATTTCTCACTTGCTGCCTCTCGCACCAGAAGACCTTCTACCCATTCTCTCTGTGTTTTCAAGTAAGAAACACCTGAATTCACGCAAACACGATGATTTCCATAACGATTTTCACGAGTTTATCTCCGATTTCATCTAAAACTTCTCTGTTTAAGAAAATCTTCATCTTTTTCTTTTAAACTTCTGATTTTACCTTAGATCTGCACTTAAACGAGTGTATTGGGTTTAGCTTAGGCTTCCTAAGGCTGAAATCTTGTTATTTCACACTCACCAAGTGTTAGATCCAGAGAAAACTGTTTTAAAACTCGATTTTTACACTAAAACGGACTAAAACCGACATATGTTTCGTTCACTAAATAGTGGGACGAAGCGGTGTCGAAACCGTCATGAAAAGGATTTGAAAATACATCCGATTCAGATGAAAACCCAGATCTAAACGCACGAAGACGCAAAACAGTCCCATGTGCAAACCGGACTGGCTCGCACGAAGGGCATTCCCTTCGTACGAACCAGGCTAAGTTTCCACATGAGACTAACTCGCTCAAAAGACCTCTCCGGCTTAGGTTCGATCAGTGGCTTAAGGATGGAGGGATAAACACTCGATTTCCCGAAGAAAGACGCGAAGACACTCGATTTTCAGACACAGAAACAAACTGATCAAACAAAGGCCAGACCCCTCGTACAAAGGGAGCCTCGCACGAAGGGTGATCCCTCGTGCGAAGCACCCCCTCATACGAAGGGAAGATCCCTCGTGCGAAGGCCCTGTTTCACCTCACCGAACTCAGTTTCGACCGTTCAGCACTTGGAAAACTGATGCACTTCTGTTCCCGTACGCAGGCTAAACCGGCACTCTCTTCGCTCCATCTCAGATCGTGTTTACTGTTTAAGCACACACTGTGAGTATACTCGAACCCTTTTTTCGCTTTAACGCACTTTTGGGTGTTACATACGTTCGCAATATCAAAACACATCACACGACACAAAAACATTTTAAACAATAACCGCTCTCGCATGTATACGTGAATCGTTGAATGCTTGTTTGCTATGTTTACACAGTGTTACATGACCTACCGCCTCTAGCAACGATAGTACTATAATTTGGACTCAGCACCTGTTTAGGCAGGGGTTGCTAGGGATCACGATACTAACTCTTACGTGCGTGTTCACAGTGGTGAATACGTATCGCGCATACTCTAACTCGCAGTCACGTGATTAGCGTGTATCATTGTTGATAGCTTACTAGGTTCACCCCTCTACGTGTTACATTCTGGTTATTTGTAAATCGCTTTTTTACTATTATTATGCAAACTTGTATGCTCACCTTTACATTATTGTATTGACTTTTATTTTAACGTATGTGACAGGTTGAAGATTTACTGCTGGAAACGAGTTAGGGTGCTTTAGAAACACACTAAATAAATCTGGTTGTCAGAACATGTTTTTGTTTAAGAGATTGTAATCTGTTTTGACAGTTATGATAATATTTGTTGATAGTATGGGATATTGACTTTTAAATATTGTCGCTTAATAGTTGTTATGGATTCTCTTGAGCAATCTGTTTCGCTAGTGCCACGTCCCGATGATTCCGCCATCGGTCGGGGTGTGACAGGTGCTGCCGTCGGCAATTTCCAAAAGAGGTAAGATAATATTTATAGGGTCCAAAAGTGGAAAGCTTGCCAAAATGGGAAAGAATAATTTTGGGGATTGCTGCCCTCAAATGATTGGCAATAAGTCTCCTAGGGTTTGCAGCTCAATCTCTTTTTGTACAAGATTGAAGATTCCGCACACACTCAAACCGCCTTTGAGTATGCGGCTCACTAGAGTGGGTTGTGGGCTTGAGTGTTGGGCTAGGATAGATGTGTGCGGTCTTTATTTTAATGAAAGTGTGCAGCCCAATCCAAAAGAGTTAGAGAGGTGTGCGACTAGCAGGTGGTGTGCGGCCGAGGGAGTTCGCGACTGTTTGATTGCATCATTAGGCTTATAAGTTAACACATTTAGCATAATACTCACAGTTACACATATACACTTATATATAAACAACACTTATGATATATAAATCTCATTCATTAAATCCTCATGACTACAACGTAAAGTGGAACGTGAAAGGAAAGTCCAGGTTGTCACAATATATTATTCTAAGCCTATTACGGCATTAATTTCAATATCAGTTGGACAACTATATTAGGCTATTCATTATTCATTTTATCTAACTTAGGCTATTCAATATTCATTTTATCTAAACCAGAAGTGACTCGTCGCGCTTCGCGGCGTAGACTTACGGTTTGAATGAAATTTAAATGGAAATGTTAACAAGTGTAATGAGGACGACAGTTTTGGTATGGTGATCGAGTTGAAAGTTTATGAAGAACTCTTTCTTTCTACTTTCCATTCCCGCTTAGCAATTATCCCTCTATAGTGAATTAGTTATGTCTCATATAAACCTTAGCGGGTTTTTTTTTTCTACACCTTCACATTTGGACTTTAAATGTATAAATGTATCTTATAAATTATGGAATGTAGTAGTATTATTATTATTATTAATTGTTGAGAAAGTGCATTTAATTGGAAGTTTATTAAAGAATCTATTAATATGTCTTAAGCTTTAAGGGACATTACAATAGTGCCCATTTCAAATGAGGTTAAATTACCTTGTTGCCAATCTAATATGCAATATATATATATATATATATATAGGGAGAAGATCATGCGAGAACCGCGAGAACCAATGTGAACACACCAAAAATGCCTAAAAATAGCTAAAAATCACACAAAAATTTTTTTTTTGATTTTTTTAATATTTTTTAGGTTAAAATCGCTACTTTTCGAACCAAAAAAAAAAAAATTTTTTTTTTTTTTTTTTTTGCTTCGAAAAGTAGCGATTTTTAACCTAAAAAATATTAAAAAAATCAAAAAAAAAATTTTGGATTTTTTTTTTATTTTTTTAGATTTTTTTTAGGTTTTTTGGGGGTTTAGTTTTTAGCATTTTAGCTTGTGGGGGGGGGGGGGGGGGGGGGGTTTAGGTTTTTGGGGGGTGGGGGAGGGGGGTTTAGGCTTTTTTTTTGGGGGGGGGGGGGTGGGGTTAAGTTTTTTTAGGTTTTTTTTAGCTTTGGGGGGGGGGGGGGGGGGGTTTAGGTTTTTGGGGGGGTGGGGGGGGGGGGGGTGGGGGTTAGGTTTTTTTTAGGGTTTTTTTAGCTATTTTAGGTTGTGTTCACATTGGTTCTCATGGTTCTCACAATAAGGGTGGTTCTCGCATGAGCTCCTCCCTATATATATATATAACCTTTAAATAACATTATTATTAAGATACCATTCAAACCCGTCACAATTTGAGAGACAACAAATGTTTCGTATTTTAATAAAATTAAATACAAATCCGTCACCATTTGTGACGCAACAAATGTTTATTATTTTAGTTGAATTAAATAAATAAGGTTTAGTTATATAATTATTAAATATGCTGTCGGAAATGCGTCCAAATTGCGACGCATTTGCGACAAATGTTGATTATCATATTAGTTTTGTTATTTCTAGGTTTTTAGATAGTTTTATTTTTAACTATTGCGACCAATAAATATGATGGATGAACAGCATATACTTGTAAAAAATCCTTATTATATATTGGTATTTTTAGTTATTGTGAAATATGTTGTTGGAATGCGTCTTTAATTGCGACACATTTGCGACAAATGTTGATTATCATTTTTTATGAACGGCAAATTTGGATCACTGACGGACCACTAAAGCATCATTATGCCACCAGCAAAACCGCTCGATCATATCCGTCTTCATAAGGCATAACGCCTATACACAAATTCAGAGGGAAACCTAATAAATATGGGATCACCTCCTTGTGGGAATAGAACCCAGTACCTCTTGGTCTCAAAACTTTATCCCACCAATAAGATGCCACTAGACTATAAAGCCATAGACGTTGATTATCATATTATTTTGTTATTTCTATGTGTTTAGTTATTGTTATTTTTAACTACTGAGACCAATAAATATAATGGATGCGTAGCATATACTCACAAAAAACCCTTGTTATTATATATATTGGTATTTTTAATTACTGTGAAAAGCAAACTAAAAAAATTAACTGGTTAATAATAATAATAATAATAATAATAATAATAACGTAACATAAATATTTAAATAATAGTAATAGTAAGAGTAATAATACAATACATATGATAATAAAGTTCATGTACTTGCGTGTATGTGATTCCTATATGTGTTTACGTGTGTATGTGTTAGTATGTACGTGTATATGTGTATGTGTGTTTATGTGTTTGTGTAGATGGGTTGTAAAATCACATAAATATATATCATCTGAGTTAATTTTTTTTACCGTGACATGTCACTAGTTTTCCATCCAGCTAGGATTGTAAAAGAGCCCAGCTCCAGCTTTGCTTATTTATCTTAACAATCTATAATTTTAAACTTAAGGTTGGGTAATAAAAAACTCAAATCTATAATTTTAAACTTGAGCTTGGCTAATAAAAAACTCAAGCCAGTTACTCGAATATATTTCTTAATATTGTATTTAAAAAAAAACCTTAATATATAAGGGTAAAAATGGGTAGAAAGTACGCGCTTTTATCTTTATATATATAATAACAATAATGAAATGATGAAGACGTTATATTAAAATAATAGTTTTACTTCGAAATCCTACTCAAGTATTTTGTGTGTGTGGTGTATAGATACCTACTTTTTCGTATATATAATACATCGATACACAAGTCTTGATTAGTACGGCAAGCCACGCTTCCTTTTTTATTTTTTTTTAAATGAGTTTAATCCTAATCTACTCCTATTAACCATTTAAACCAGTACCTTACAGTATTTAAACCCTTCACCTACGATAGATAAAGGGAAAACACCATACCACTAAAAACTCCCTTCTAACCACATTTCCTTTAAATAGAGTAGATCATATTGCAAATGAGTTGCATACAACCTACAACATCTTATAGTTCCCAACACCCATAATGCTCTCCACCATTGCTTCCTATCCTAGCCCACTCTCTAAAGAAGATGAAGAAAAGGCTTGTAAAACAAAAATGGCGTCCACTATTGAGAAGTATAAAGATAGAGTCTCAACACTCCCAAAGCACACAAGTTGGATAAAACACCCTCTATATAAGTACGAGGGCTTTTGGTTCCACCAAGGTTTTTGGTTTCATTCTGAAGTGAGCTTCTCAGTTGAAATAGTTATGGCCTTGCAAGAAGAATTTGTAGCACAACCCACAAATGTTTTCTTAGCAAGTTATCCGAAATCTGGCACGACATGGCTTAAGGCCCTCGCCTTCGCCATTGCAAACCGAACCATGTTTAAAGGTTCAAACCCAATACACCCACTAATCCCCATTATTGCGTCCCTTTCATGGCTTAACCAACCCTTGCTACAACAACGACCTCCTCGCCACTCATCTTCCTTACATTAGTTCTGATTGTCGGATTGTTTACGTATGTAGAAACCCTAAAGATGTATCCATTTCTTTTTGGCATTTCGTTGACCAGTTATTGAGCGACGATATGTCTCCTGAAATGAAGTTGGAAGATGCATTTGAGTTGTTTAGCAAAGGCGTCACCTCAAATGGATCTTGTTGGGATCATGTTATAGGGTACCGCAAAGCGAGTATTGAACGACCGGACAAGGTTTTGTTCTTAACCTATGAGAAAATGAAGAGGGATCCAAACAGTGAGGTTAAGAAATTAGCTACCTTCATGGGTTACTCTTTTGAAGAAGGTGAGGAAGGTGATAGAGAAATAGAAGAGATAATAAAGGTATGCAGTTTCAAGAAATTAAGAGAGGTGAACAAAGCAAATAAGGATGGACACAAGGCTATACCCAATGATGCTTATTTTCGAAAAGGCGAGGTTGGTGATTCAGTCAATTATCTAACACCGGAAATGATTGAGGTTTTGGACAAGATCACCTTAGAAAAGTTTAATGGTTTGGATATCTCGTTTTAAGTATCGACCAACTACTTCTGGTCGTCATGGAACGAACAGATTTATCGAATTTGTTTGTTTCGTTTCGTTTGGTGTGTTATAATAAACAATTTCCGAGAATTGTCACTTGAATTGATAATTATAATATGATCTCTTTCTCCATGATTTTTAAGTTTTTATTATAAGTTATTACAAATGTGGTGTAGCTAGGGCAACTTTGTCAAAATCTATTAGTTTGTAGCATATCAAAATCGATATTTTAAATCTTCGGAGCTTAAAGTAATGATGGATCTGAAACTTAACCGGAAAATATATTAAGTTGGCATTCTGGAAGTGATCTCAAAAGTCAATAGTCTCTGTTTCTTGTTCTTTAGTGGAGGTTTTCTTTCTGCTCTTTACTTTGCATTCATTTGTTATGTTGTTTTTCTTAAAATCTACAGCTCTCACCCAAAAGTCAAGATTCAATAGATGACATCATTAGTAGAAACCGATTGATCCATAGAATCCCAGTTCAGTCGCAAATTAGCCATTGGCATCCGAGAAGTTCTTCGGATATATATAACGCTCACTCAACTTGCACCCATCATTGTAAACCCGCAATCGCACCCATCAGCAGAAGTTGACCGAGCTAAGCAAACCTTAAAAACATCCAAAGGCGGCTCGTGGCGATATGAAATGCCAAGTACGCACATCGCTCACGCCACGCGCGCAATTACACGAGTTAGGATGCTTTGCACTCTTAGGGTCCCGTCTAGTGTTTGCTTAAAGGAAACAAAAGAAGTGCTTCTTATAAATCACTTCAAGTGTTATCCCTCACTTATGTGGAACAAATTTTTTCTATTTCTTTCAAATTTTCACAGCTTTTATGGTTCTAACCATCCAATTATGACTATCGATATCTTATTGTCCATGTAACACATATAAGACCATACGTAGTGGGCGTTTTGCCCCCCCAAAAACGCCGAAACACGCCGGCCTCCCCACCCCCTTGGGCGTCTTCGGGCGTGTTCTCGCGAAAAATCTGGCAAAGCGTGTTTTGAAACACGCTGAATTGGGCACAAGATTCAAAGTTGGACCGTTGTAAAACGGTAAAAAACAATAAGTATTTTATTTTTATTTTTTTTTAAATCCCATTTAAACCTATATAAACCTCACTTTTCATCCCACTTTTTATAAAAAAAAAACTCTCACTTTTCATCCCACTTTCTCTCTACTTCTTCCAATTTTTTTATAAACTTTTTAACTATGCATCCATTCCGACCCCCGTTTGGTGTTTCCGTCAAGACCCGGGAACCCAAATACCACCCAACCGCAACAAAACTTTAACTTTCACGACATGGACCCGAATGTGTTTGCGTACCGGGCTTACTTGAGCGGCTCTAATCCCTTCATTCCAAACCCTTACGGCTTTACCCCACCGGGCGCTTCGCAACCATCACAAGAACAAGCCGAACCCGAGGTGGAAGCGGTCCAGGAGACGCAACCCGAACCGGATCGCGAGACGTCCAAACGGGGTAGAAGGTCACATAAAAAAAAGGACCCGAACCCTCCTCGTCGTAAGCATAATCATCTTGTTTGGACGAAGGACGAGGAATACGAGTTGGCTCGGGCGTGGCTCGACGTTTCGGAGGACCCCGAAGTGGGTAAATGTTATAAAACTACTCGTCCACTTTATTTATTTTTTTAACGTATCACTTATTTTTTTAACGTACCACTTTATTTATTTATTTTAACGTATCACTTATTTTTTATATTTTTTGTAGCAAACTTTCAAACCGGTCCAGAATTCTGGAACAGAATTCGTGAGCTTTTTTTCAATGCTATGGGAAAAGGTGAATATCGTGACCAAGATTCGGTATCTAGCAAATGGACCGATATCAACAACAAATGTCACCAATTCCAAGAAGTTTATCAACGAGCGAAGGATAATAGGACAAGTGGTGAAGGCGACGTCAGTGTTTTAACAAGGGCTATGCAAGAGTACGACCAAACAAGGGGCGTTTTCACGTACCTTAGATGTTGAGAGCTTCTAAACAAAAATTTTGTCACGATACAAGAATCGAGACAAATGGAAAAAGATATCGAGACAAATTAAATGATTGTGTAATGATTGACGGGGCATTATTGGGTGTTATCACCACTACGCCCCTTTTTGAATAATGCCCTCTGCTGACTGGACTACCACATGGTAGAAAATGCCCAAAGATGGGGGCATTATTCATAAAACGACTACACATGGTCTCATACTCAAATATCAAAATCTCAGTTTCTTTGTATGATGTGGAGGACGCATTATTCATGATATTTTTTTTCCTTTTATGTTTTATTAATTAATGGAAGCAAAAGGGTAATGTCTTTCATACGGAGAATCATAGTAAATGAGATTGATGAGTGAGTTTCTCAATTATGTTATTGATTATACAAATTAATGGACTTCACACCACTTTAATATAGGATAAATTGAACCGATGGATGTTTATATAACTAGTTTGCTAATTTATATCCACAATTCCATTTGATGCACTTTAAGCATACAGTGCGCCTTTTCAAAAATAAATAAATAAAACTGTTAGGATCTAAGTTTGAATTGCTGTAGTTTTTATTTCAATAAATGGAAAATGGTTGAAGTATAGAAAGTAAATGCAGCGGAATAGATGGAAAACTTTTACTACAAGCAATAGTCGTTTGTTTTCATCATCATGATTTGTAAGAATAATCTTGCATGTGAATCACAAACTCTCCCTTAGCCCGATCACAATGGTTTAAAGTAATGAGAAAGATATGGCAATTCAGAAATGATCGTTTTATTACCAATGAAGGAAACTGTTACAGAGTGTGCGTATGTATACTAACTATCTAACCACTGAGCATCTTTGCTGACGTCAGGGTTGATAGTGACAACTAACTAAACCTTAACAAACTCTAACATCTGATCTAGCTAACTACTGCTAGGCTAAACTACTGATAGTGCAAAGCACTGTTACATTAAACAAAAGATAAAACTAAAGTACTGTTGGCTTAACCACTGATCCTTTATCTTCTATCAGACCTTTGCATATCCACTGGCAGATGTTGGGCAGCAGTGATTAGCTTTTCTTCTATCAGCGGTTTGCAGCAGGTCTTTGAGCTTGTGCTATCAGTGGATACGGAACAGTGGTTGAAACCTTGGATTGAAGGACCAAACCTTGGATAGTTGTTTTGGCTTTATATCATCTGTTCCTTTCAGAAGGGTTCAATCCCAACAATCTCCCCCTGGAACAGATGATGCCAAAACCACTGTTTATTCTTGGTCTTTATTCCTCATCATGAGAGCCCTGATTTGCCCTTTGAATTGTAATTCAAAAGTCAGGGCTTCATCATCATCCTCATCCTTTTGAAGCTCCAGATTCATAATTTCTTGGAGGTCATCTGCATCAAGCCCATATGCATCCTCCATTCTTATCTTGGTAGCTTCGCCATCTGACCTGAGCAGAGTCAATTCGTGGGAGTCTTTATCAACTTTCCACTTTAGAATTTTTGAGCCAGATGGCTTTCCAGGAGGGTCTTTATTTGATGAGGTTTGAAGATTCTTAGCCATCTCTGCAAGATCTTTGACAAGTTGTTCACTGGCTGGATCTGAACCATAGTCTATCATATTTCTGATCCCTTATTTGATGTGCTCATACGTTCTTCTATCATCTTCATCCACTTCTTCTTTCCTTTTTAGCTGCCTTAGGGCAAGTAAGGACAAGGAACGTGGAGGCTTGAAAATTTTGGAACGTTGGACTTCATGAGCAGCATCTTCTTGTGAATAATCTGGCTTGGGAGGCATGTTGGGATCTTTCTTTCTTCCTTCTTCAAGGCGCTTGTATGTATCAATAACTTTGCGCTCTGTCCATCTTATGACTTGGTTTCCTGAGCCATAATTATTTGCAATCAATTCTTCTTTCGTTCTTCTGAGTTTCAAGGCCTTCCCAGATAGAATTTTCTTTTGTTTTGGCTGTGTTGGAGGAGCTGCCACAGATATTTGATTACTTACATTCTTGGCAAACCGTATCAAAGCACTGACTTTGCTTAATTGAAAGGACAGAACATTTTGATACTCTCTATCACTTTTACCAGTTGTTTCCTTTTTGGCAATATCCTCTACCTGTGTTTCTTTTTACTTCAAATATTCTTCAATGTTGCTAGGCTTTGGATAACCTTTGAAAGAAGGGAAGTGTCTTTATTTGGATCATCAATATAATAAAAAGACTTTATTTCTTCTCTAACAGCTGGAAGATCAAGAGGATATAATTCTGCAGCAGGTGTGACCTTCAATCTTTTGTCAGAGGTTGGAGGAGCAGATGGTGTAACCACTGATGTGGTAGTGATTGGTCTTGATGATAGAGGCATTGGGGCAGGTATGATGTTTTCTTCAAGGATCATATTTGTAAGCCTTTTACTTTTGGTTTTGGATGAAAGTTGTGGATTAGGAATTTTTGTTGGTGTGGCAGTGGGTTGAGTTTTTATTGGTGTTTTTGTTAGTGTGGCAGTGGGTTTAGAAGTGGTTTGAAGGGTTGTGATTGTGGATGTTGTAGGGGCAGATGTTACAACCACTGATGTGTCAACAACAGTAGCTGCAACAACTGTTGGCTTGGTGGTAGTTTTGGTTGTTGTGGTGGAAGAAGTTTGGGATTTTGGGAGAGTAGAGGTTGTGGTAGAGGTAACCACTGCTTTTGTAGAAGATGTGGATTTTGTCTGTTTTGTGCTTCTGACATTTCTTGTCTTTGTAGAAGGACCAGCACCTTCCTTTTCTTCTAGCAGGGCTATTTTCTTCTTTACCAGGGCTTTACTCTCATCCCTCCTCCTCATTTTTGTCTTCTCAATTTCCTTGGCCAGGAATTCTTCAGTGATGTCGACCTTTTTGGATCCATCTGGCTTAGGAATAACCACTGATGCTCTGATAAACTTGTCATTGATAATCAGTGCATCTTTCTTGATTGGTCTCTCCCCCTTTTTGGCATCATCTGCATTGACCAGAATTACTGCAGGAGGAGGAACCCCAATGGTTGTGAGAAGATGGGCTTTAATTGCCTTGATATCTGCCAGAGTGTCCATGTGCCTAACATCCACCATATTTCTCATTTCCTGCATATGAATCTTGAAATGAAGTTCAGCAGATTCCTCTTGTTGTTGGAGCAGTGGCTTGACAATTTGTTGGATCTCAGCAGTGGTTGGCACATACGGTTGGTTGTCGGAAGTTAGCATCTGTTGTAACAGTTCTTTGATCTCTCCCATGGAGTTTTCAATCTTGGTAACCCTCTCTGTCAAATCCTTATATCTTAGCTCATCACCTAAATTAATAGGATCATCTGAACTCCTACCAGGAATGGTAGTTGTATCCAAAGTATCATGAGCAGTGGTTGGACCAACTGCTTCAACCTTGGATGCCCCTTTGTCTTGGTTCTGGGGACTTCCCACTTGAACAGAGGTTATAGATGTAGCCTCAAAAGTGGTTGCCTTCATCAGAGACTTAGTGATGTAACCACTGTCCAATTGTAAACTTGGTAGTTTGACAACTGTAGTGGCTGCTCTTGATGAACTATCACCAAGGGTTACATGTAACCCAAGGGATCCTATTCAGATGCCGATGGGTTAGCAAAAGATAAGAAATCAGACCCAGTCTCTTGTTGAGGTATATTCTCATTAATGGGTTGGTGAGAGTGATTGGATAATGTCCGTTCTAAATCATTTGCTTTCAGCAAAGGCAGTATGGTTTGTGGGAGGGATTTTGTTGGAGAAGGATGTGGTGTAGAAAGCGACATTGCCCTGGGAGAGGGGCTGTGGAAGATAGATTCAAGTGAACCTAGAGCTTCATAATTCGGTGTCCCTGTGTTTACAACCACTTCCTTTTGTGAGGAAGATGGAGGAGTTTCAAGGCCAGGCTGAGATCTTTCAAACATCTGCTGTGAAGAAGTAGCAGCAGTGTTTAGTGACTCTGGTGCTGTCACTGGGTTAACCTCTGGGATCTCATCTTCCAGAGGACCCTTTTTGGGTTTGGTGGGTTTTCTGGATGTTTGTTTGGTTTTCTTTTTGGAGATTTTTGGTGTGGGCTTCAGAGCAGTGGTTTCAATGCTCTGATCACCAAGAGCAGTGGGCTTAGTAGCAGGTGATTGAGTTTGAACATTATGTTCAGGTAAAGCCTTCTCTACCACCTCTACTTGTGTTTTGGAAACTTTATCTTGATTGGAAATTCTGGTAAAAGTTTCATGGCCCATAGCTCCAGAATTGGTAGCTGACCCAATTTTAGCATCACTCCCTGGTAGTTGATTTTGCAAATAGACACTTAAAAGGCGGGGGTGAATCAAAAAAGCTTTATTCTTTTCAATGTTATTAAAATTTGTTGCAAGATCATTGAAAAATATCTGGGAATATTTAAAATCTGATTTTGTTAAAATGGCATATCCCAGATATTGCATGTTCAATGGAATTTCATTGAAACCTGTTGTTTTTGCTGAGAGACAAGTGAGTATAGTATGGAAAAAGAATCTCATCTCAGCAGGAAAATAAGGTTTGAAGATGGTCATACCTTTGAGTTGACCTTCATAACCTCTTTCAATGAACTCGGTTTGAATGTCTTCTATTGGAAATGTCACCGGAAATGACATATCGTTGAGTTCAAAGACTTGTGAGATTGATTGTGGAGTGATTTGCATCTGTGTGTTCCCCACTTTTGAAGTTATGGAATAAGGAATCCCTTCCGATGAATGGAGTGCTGCATGCTTCCAGAATTGATGGAGGGACTCTTCATGGATTGGGGCTGTAACTGTGAGCAGGTGCTTGAATTTTGACTCTAAAAACAACGAGATCATTGAATGATATCTCGTGTTTGCATCGGTTGCTTCCAAAATAGCGGTATAGTTGTGTGGAGTTTTGAGTTTTAGATCGGTTTGCACGGGTTTGGATTGAGATTTCGCCTTTGATTTTGATTTGGGAGCCATGATTTAGATAAAAACTGCTTTGAGATTTTTGAAATCACACAATTTTGGTGAAACCTCTGCTATCGAAGAAATAGGGTTTTTATAGGGTTTTTGAAAAAGTGATTGATGACATGGCAGCTGAAGCAACCACTGACGAATAGCATCTGTCCACGTGTACCCTCTGATGTGAATGGAAGACAGTTGTTTAACTCAATCCACTGATTGTTTTGTACTATCAGTGGATAGAGAGCAGTGTTTAATCCAAACAGTGTTTTGAACAAACAGAGGATACACTTTGACAGTGGATAGATTTTAATATTCGAACAGAGTTTTGATGCTATCAGTGCTTTGAGACATGCCATCAGTGCTTTGAAACAGATTTTTGAAATTTTATTGAAAAATTTATTTAATCCCTTTGAACCTTTTGACAGTGGATAGAAAGGTTTTTTTTTTTTTAATCTAGAAGGTCATCCAATTCCAATTCGGCATTGGATAAGGTTTCTGATGGTCCAAACTATGATTTTGTGGAAAGATCAGTGGTTAGAATTGATTTTGTATCATTCTTTGTTAACCACTGTTTGGACTCATTTCCTATCAGTTGTTGGTATCCATGTGGGTGTCTGTTGATTCTTGGCTTTGAGGGTCTTTTGTATTCCTCATAGACAAGTGGGACATTATGATAACAGGGTTGCAGACCATGACCTTTTAGAAAACAATTTGTTGGTGGAGCATCTGTCACTTGGATATCTCTTTGAACAAAATTTTTGGATAGTGCTTTTGTAACAGCTGTTTCAACAGGTTCAAACCTCGGATAAGATTTATTTCTTTCAGAACCTGAACCTTGTTCTTCAAAAGTTTTTTGATTAACCTCTTTTACCTTAACATCATAAGGTTGAAGATAAACACACTTTTGGGTGATGTGATTTGTTTTGTTACAGATGTCACATCTTGATGAAACTGGAATCACACTTGTTTTGTTGATATCATGTGCCTTTAAGAGAAAACAATTTGCAGACACATGATTTCTTTTGTGACAGAATTCACAAAACAAGTGGGTTATCTTTTCTCTTCTTTTTCCTTTCAAAGACTTCTTTTCAACAGTTGTTGTAACCTCTGTTGGAAGATCTTTGATAGGAATGACTCTTGCTTTTGGGGCTTTGATACCCTCTAAGGTGGAGAAATCCATGGGTTTGAAATTTTCAAGAATGTCACATTCATCAGACCATGTGGGTTTAAACTGATATTTTTCAACTTCTTTAAAACTTGAAGACCCAACATGTGTTTCCAAAACAATTTTGTTTCCCTTTTTATCTGTGACTTTGATTTCTTCACCAGCAAGATTTTTTGGAACAATTTCAGAAACCTCAGAAGAAACACCAGAATCATTTACCACAACATTTTCTTCAGCTAGGTCTTGTTTTCTAAAACCTAATCCAAATTTTATGTTGCTTTTGATTTGGTTTTCAAGCATGATCTCATAACCTTTGCAAGACTCTACCCATTTCTCACAAGTGATCTGGGTAGATTCCAACTCCTTTTTACAAACCTGATATTTATCTATCATGGTCTGAAGTTGGTCTTTGGTTATGCTAGCATCATGTTTCAAACTGCTGATCTTAGAATCCTTTGTGACTAATTTTGTTTTTAACTCTTTAACAAGTTTTTCAAAATTTAGTTCATCTTCTAGCATTTTGGATCTGAGATTTTCATTCACCTTTTTAACGTTTGCAAAAGCTATTATACATTTGTCAGTGCACAGATCTTTTAAGATCTGGGGTGATACGTCAGATGCAGCTTTTTCAACACTTGCATTTCCTTCTTCACACTCTTTTGAATGTTCTGGGTCAGGTTGAATCTCCTTCTCTTGATCAACAAGCTCTTCTGTAACCACTGGTGTAACCACTGATGCAACTTCTGGTGTAACAACTGCTTCAACACAAGGAACAACCACATCAGATGTTTGCTCCTGTTCCACAGATTCATCACCTTCCACTGATGTCTCAAAAGCTATTAGACAAATATTTTCATTATCAAAATCGTTTTTAGCCATGAGAGCAAAATTTTCATCAGTTAAATCCTCAGGTAAACTACTCCAGTCAACAAAGCCTTGTGTGAAAAAGCTTTGCTGCGTAACCTCTGCCGGAGCAGTGGTTTGAGTAGGTTGAATAACAAGTGGAGTTTGTTGCACATGAACTTGAGGTGGTGTTTGGACATACTGAATCTGTGGAGCTGGTGCTTGGACATAATGAATAGGAACTGTAGCAACAGGATGTGCAAAGTGTGCAGTATTTTGTATTTGTGGTGCAGGGGTATATTGGGAATTATGGACAGTGCTTTGAGGTCTGGTGCTAGGGTGTGTCACAATTAGTCCTGCAGTTTGAGATCTGCATTCCCTAGAAAAATGTCCCATCCTATTGCACTTGTAGCATTTTATCTTAGATTTATCCAACCCAACTTTTAACCCCCCATGCAATCCAGGGAATTGCCTACCAGTCCTTTTGTAAAATTTACTTGCTCTAACACTTAAAAGTGCCAGCTGATGTAAAATGTCCATTTCTTCAAGGTCAGTGGGTTCAAAGTGTTGTAAATCATTCAGTTCAAAACACAAATTGTCAGAGGTTTGGCTTTCCTTTGCAGCAAATGCAAAGTTTGATGGGTAAGAATCAGAGTTGAACTTGTTTCCAGAAGTTATGTCAATATAATGATCAAAACTCTGGTCCTTACCACTGCCAGACCCCTCTTCATGACTATATAGAGCAATGTTTCCCAGAGTATAGTCATCAGTTGTTTTCCCAGACTCTTGCAACTTCTTTTTCTGGTTCAACTCTCTCTCATAAGTGAGGAGTCGACCATGAAGTTGAGTGGGGGTCATTTCCTTATAACCAACAGATGTTCGAGTAACATAAGCTATTGTCTCCCACTTATCTGGCAACGATCTTAGGAACTGACTGTTTATAGTCGAATTTGGAAGTTCCACGTTAACCAGTTTAAGCTCGCTGATGAGACAGCTGAATCGCTCGAATTGTTGGGTTAGGGACTCACCTTTGACATGACAGAAGGTTTCGTACTGTTGATTAAGGACTTCACGATTGTTCTCAATGACCTCATCAGTACCACCAAATTGCTCTTTGAGAGCATCCCATAACTCTTTAGCACTATTACAATGGAGCAATCCCACATAGATCTCGTTTGGTAAGGCAGAAGCAACAATGCTAAATGCCTTAGCATCCAATTCTATTTTTAGTAAATCCTGCTCCGAATAGTTTTCGAGCTTTTTGGGAACTGATTTGCTTGGATCCTCTGTGCTTGGAACCAATGGAATATGTGGTCCAAACACAACAGATATCCAGCATCCGGTGTTCTGTTGAGCTAAGATATGACCCATCCTCCTTTGCCAAATGAAATACTCATTTCTCTTCAGCATAGGAGGTTTGAACATTGATCCAATGTTGGAATCCTGAGTGTTTTGAGACATTTTCTTTGTTTTTGACAAAATTTAAGATAGAAGAACGATAAACACAATGATACTCTGTTTTTGATAAAAAGCGTTTAAACCAGATAAACAAACGAGCTGATCTTTGTAATCAATTTGATTGTTAAATCAAAATTGATTGACCAAGGCTCTGATATCAATTGTTAGGATCTAAATTTGAATTGCTGTAGTTTTTGTGTCAATAAATGGAAAATGGTTGAAGTATAGAAAGTAAAGGCAGCGGAATAGATGGAAAACTTTTACTACAAGCAATGGTCGTTTGTTTTCATCATCATGCTTTGTAAGAATAATCTTGCATGTGAATCACAAACTCCCCCTTAGCCCAATCACAATGGTTTAAAGTACTGAGAAAGATATGGCAATTCAGAAATGATCGTTTTATTACGATTGAAGGAAACTGTTACAGAGTGTGCGTATTTATACTAACTATCTAACCACTGAGCATCTTTGCTGACGTCAGGGTTGATAGTGACAGCTAACTAAACCTTAACAAACTCTAACATCTGATCTAGCTAACTACTGCTAGGCTAAACTACTGATAGTGCAAAGCACTGTTACATTAAACAAAAGATAAAACTAAAGTACTGTTGGCTTAACCACTGATCCTTTATCTTCTATCAGACCTTTGCATATCCACTGGCAGATGTTGGGCAGCAGTGATTAGCTTTTCTTCTATCAGCGGTTTGCAGCAGGTCTTTGAACTTGTGCTATCAGTGGATACGGAACAGTGGTTGAAACCTTGGATAGAAGGACCAAACCTTGGATAGTTGTTTTGGCTTTATATCATCTGTTCCTTTCAGAAGGGTTCAATCCCAACAAAAACAAACATTAAATTTGAAATGCTAATTGTGCTTTGTTATCTGTCTTTTCACCAAAAAAAAAACATTAAATCTAAAATGCTAATTGTGCTTTGTTATCGGTACACTTGTATATTCTTCAAATTCCATGCCGTGATGTAGACCATAGTAGAAAGTAAGAAGCATTGTAAGGCCTAAATCAGGCTTGCTTCAACCATATTGAATACTGAACAGCAAGGTCTCTGATATATGGTTGGTATTAGTCTAATTTTCTTTTAACTAAATGGCTTAAAATTGTAGCATACAGACACATTTATAGAAAAAGATGTTTTTATGTGAAATTCCAGTGTGTTTAGATGCAAGATAAAGCACTGGCCACATTTTTAAATATTATTCAACCCATGTAATACACGGGTGATAACCTAGGTTTAGAATATGATAAATATTTACATTTAGTTAGGGGTGAGCATTTTTAGGGCCGACCCTAAAAGAACCGAGAACCGACCCGTTAAGTAACCGAATCTGACCCGGACCCTAGCATGTAAGGTAGTTGGTCGGTTCCTGTTTTTGACCTGGAATCGGGTCGGGTCGGTTCCGGTTCCAAAATATAAAGAAACCTGACTCAGAACTAACCGGACCGAAATTATATTTATAGCCACTAATTGTATTGACTGGGCTTGGGCCCAGTAGTGATTTAGAACTTTTCTGTAAACGTATTCAACATTAACGGCTGCCGAATCATTGGATAAATTAAATTCCCGTTTGTGTTACAATTGAAGATTGAAACTTCATTCAATTTATTGGTTGCATTTTCTATGTTTCATTCTTTTATTGACAAGGTACTTGCTCTAATGCGAAATAAATATACAAGAAACATGTAGAACATAATTAGATTCTTAACAATCTAATGATAATTGATGGATACATACAAATACAGCAAACTGACATTATCATAAAATTTGCATTATTTCATGAAATTATCATGTTTTCAACAAATTTTATTCAGTGAAGTTTTATTTTTGGTAGATATAAGTGAAATGGAGATGCAATATTGTAATTTGTTTCAAGGAAATAGAGATTGAAGATGAAAATACATTGTTGGAAGATTGAATTCGATGCTGAAAAACGCTGCTGGAAGATTAAACATACCTTCACTGCAATGGGATTTTGATTACTAATTAGGTTCGTGTAATGACCCAATATTTAACCGAAACCGAGTGTAAAAGGAACCGGAACCGACCCTTTATGTAGGGTATTATTTCGGGGTATGGATTTACAGGGTGTTCGGTTATCGGGTCAGGACGGATATTAACAAATGCTCACCCCTACATTTAGTGAAGTCCATTGTACCTTTGGTATTAAATATGCATAGAACATACTAAATACTAACATTTAATGAAGTTAATTGTTAATGTGTCATGTACGTTTAGGCTAGAGGGTGTAGTGGGCGTGGAAGGAAGGGGGTCTTGTGACACGTGGCTGCCGAGGGCTCCACTTTTCAAGCCCCATTTCCACGGGTGGAAGAGGGCGTGGAAAACTCCACCATCACCAATCACCATCCTCCACGTCACCACCTCCCTCCCTCTACGCCCGGCTTCCTTTCCACGCCACCCCCTCCACGCCATCTCCACGCCCACCATGGGTTGTGTTTGGGCGTGGTTTTCTCCACCAACACCCTGGTTCCACGCCCACATCGTGTAGTCTTAAAATGTTGTAAGTAGTAACATTTAATGCGGTCTATTATATTCATCTCATTATTTACGTTAAAATATTGTAACTACTTTCCTCAAAGGGATAGTTTGGTAGTAAAGTGGTGTATTCCTCAACAAAATAATTGTGGATTCAAATCATGTGAATGACATATACGGTGATTTTAGGGTTAAAGAAAGGGGGATTCTATTGGCACACCGGGGATTCTATCCCCACACGTTGACATGTCCAATACCCATCGTATAGGCCTATATAATGCGTATTGGTTAAGGTTTAGACAAGGCACAGTGAAAGTGTCAGTATTTGTTTGGCGGCTGGCCTATACATATCATATAGGCCTATACGACCAGTATAGAGGACCTAAATTTTTGGAAGTTGAATTTTGGTGTTTTGGGTTGAATTTTGGTGTTTTGGGTGTGGTTATTGGTGTTTCACAAATCAATAAAGTTGAATTTTTTTTCGTGAGTTGTCGTATTATATAATTTGTATGATATTTTTTCATGACTTGTCATATGATATATTTGGTATAATGTTTTATCATTACTTATCGTATTATATCGCATCATAGGGTTGTATCGTATTAAACATTATATGTAACGAACCAAACATATATAAACATTGTAAATGAAACATCGCAAAACATAATTAAACTGAAATGGAAAATTTAAATATATACTAAGTTTGTATATACAAGACATAATACAAAAAAAGGTAACAAGCATCCTAAGGATCCTGAGTGGTGCCCGATGGCCCCGGATTCTGAGCGGTGCCAGACAGCTGCGGATCCTGTCTTGGGTGGGGCGGCAAGTCCGGAATCGGTATAGGGGTCATGCCATGGGCTGTAGCCGCCTGTATATTGACTTATATTGCCTGCATCAAAAGGAGGCGCGGTGGGCATCCATGTGCGCCTGTAGTCGGTCCTCCATTTGCTGTAACGCAAGCGCCACAGCTGGTGGCAAGTGGTCATACAGGACGTGCTAGGGGTACAGAGGCACCCCTTGCGGCTGTGGACTGAGCTCTCGGTCGACCTGCGCGAACCCCTGAAAAAATAAACACAACTGTTAGAGCATGACGGTAAATTTAACGCATTATATAAAAAAACAAATTAGTAAATAAATGCTTACCTCAGCGTGAACGCTATCCTCGCCATCGTCATCACCAACACCATCACTATCATCATCACCATCACCATCAGCTGGATCCTCCTTCGGTAACTCAGCGGGCAGGGGGCAGGGACAAAAATAGCGGCCCTCGCGATCGCGAAAGTGCAGGCCAATACCCACGCCGTAATCGTGCGTGACATGTATGCTGATCTGCGTCGAGCACGTCAAACGTGACGGCTCAACCACGCCCCCTCTGTGACCAGTGGGTCCTCAATTGGAACGAGGCCCAGTGACACGGCATTCTGCATGATGTACGGCCCCCGTACAACAAACCCCGATCCTGCCTGTGAAACGTTGCCGCAAACCACTTACGAGGCAGCGAGCGAGGGCGCACGGTTGTCGCCATATATGGCATACATGTAGAACAGATCCCCCATAATGCACTACTCGTGTCGCCACCCTCGACCCTTAACCCGGGAGCGGGGGCCGCGATATCTGCAGATGGTGGTATCGATTAATTTATTAATTTAGCAGCGGAATTTAAAACATCAGGACCATAGTTAGGAAATAAATTTTAGAGTTCAAACACCAAATATTATTGATAAACAAAAGGGATAAAGCCCTTATTTTATTTGTAACAACATTGTAGGGATAAACCCTAATTTCTGAAAACATAAACTTTTATGTAGGTAACTTTTATAGCCACTTTCTTTAAGCCTTCAGTGCTCCATAGCTGGCTTCTTATAGCTTCACATTAAGTTACCTGAAACGCGTTTTAAAAACATTTTATCAGCAAGAAATACTGGCTAGGACATTCCATTTTACAAAATGACACAACATTATACTTCACAGTATTAAGAGCGATTACAATGTTTATTTCTACCCAAGTACTCATTCAGTATTTGCCACGTTGGTAGTTACAATGACTATGGTCATATTACTATTGTCTAACTCGTCGTCCAATAGCAACGTTTATCAAGTATTGTATACAAAACCCCACATACCGGCAGCATTGGTAGATACAAAGACTTAATCACTGTAAGTACAACTGAAAAATATTTGTGGTTTTATAAAAGCATTTGAGAATGACTCACAAACTGTGAGAAAAGGAGAATGAACTCACATTGGTTTTTTTGGTAATCCTACTGGTTTCTGGCAACAGTTCCTGAATGTTATCTATTAAAAACACACAATGCACGCGTGTTAGTAAAATAACCCAAGTCACATTAATCCATACATCGCGGGACAGAACCCCAACGGCTTAGTCAGGCAGGGCCTTGACATGCATCGGTGGGTCCTATGTCCACCGGGTAGGATAAGTCACTTTTAGCCATACATCACGGGACAGAACTCCAACGGCTTAGTCTGACAGAGCCTCGACATGCACCGTTGGGTCCTATGTCAACCGGGTAGGGTGACGAATCGGTGAACAGGGGTTAAAGTACTTACAACGTAGCAGAGCTGCGCTATTTAGGGGTATTATATCGAGCAACGTTTAGCTATTATAGGGATAGAGGGAAAGAAAATTTGAACGAGATTGAACTGAGGCCAACGGCCTCAATTTATAGGCTGATCAGGGGTCGCCTCATGCCCCGCGACCCTTTCCCTTACTTTTCCGCGGCCCGCGAGAGGGCTAGGCTAGGGCCTAGCTTTGGCAGCTCAACATGTAGGTTCGACACGAGGGGGACACGTGGCGCAAAAGGGGTTCCGGTGTTCAACACCTGGTCGCGGCCCGCGAGAGACAGGCTTGACCCTGTCGCGGCCCGCGAGCGGCCCATGTTATTTGTTTTATTTTCTTTTTGTATTTTAGCCCGAATTTGATTTTCTGATACATTTTCTATAAAGGACTTTTGTCCAAAATAATTTTTTTCCGAGCTGACCTGGCAGCTCAACCCCAGCCAGGGGCTCTGCCCCTTGGACCCTGCTAGGGGCTACCACCCCTAGGACCCTGCTTCTCAGGGGCGCTGCCCCCGAACCCTTGCCAAGATGGCATGTGATATTATTGGTTGTTTTCACATCCTCCCCACCTTATTTGAATCTCGTCCTCGAGATTACTGGAATAGATGTAGATACTTGCGCTTCATTTCTGATTCTAACTCCCAGGTGTATTCTGGTCCTCTTCTTGATTCCCATTTCACCTTTACCAAAACTAATCTCTTGCGCTTAAGATTCTTGATTTTTCTATCTTCAATCTGTATGGGTTTTTCTACAAACTTGAGTTTCTCATTTACCTCTATATCTTGGAGAGGTATTACCAATGATTCATCTGCTAAGCACTTCTTGAGATTACAGACATGAAACACATCATGTATTCCGGCCATTTCCTCTGGCAAGTGGAGTTGATATGCTACTGGTCCAATTCTTCTGATAATTTTAAAAGGTCTGACATACCTTGGGCTTAGCTTTCCTCTTTTACCGAATCTGACAACTCCTTTCCATGGAGAAACTTTTAACAGGATTTTATCTCCCACTTGAAATTCCAATGGTTTGCGCCTGTTTTCAGCGTAGCTCTTTTGACGATCTCGTGCTGCTTTCAGTCTTTCCTTGACTTGAATAATTTTGTCAGTTGTTTCTTGCACAATTTCAGGGCCTGATTGCTGCTGTTCACCTACTTCTTCCCAGCATACTTGTGTTCGGCATTTTTGTCCATAAAGTGCTTCAAAAGGTGCAGCATTGATGCTAGTATGATAGCTGTTGTTGTAGGAAAATTCTATCAAAGATAAGTGTTCATCCCAATTTCCTCCAAAATCAATTACACAAGCTCTGAGCATATCTTCCATTGTTTGGATTGTCCTTTCACTTTGACCATCAGTTTGAGGATGATATGTTGTACTTAGATTTAACTTAGTCCCCATGGCTTTCTGGAAACTGGTCCAAAAATGAGAAGTGAAACGACTGTCTCTGTCAGACACGATTGACAAAGGAATTCCATGTAATGAAAATATTTCATTCACATATAACTTGGCCAGCTGTTCCAGGCTAAAAGTTTCCTTCATTGGTAAGAAATGGGCAGATTTGGTTAATCTGTCGACAATCACCCAGATTGTATCATCAGCTTTCCGTGTCTTGGGTAGCTTAGTAACGAAATCCATTGTTATTAATTCCCATTTCCAAACTGGCATTTCCAACTGTTGCAACAATCCTGAAGGTTTCTGATGTTCAGCTTTAACCCGTGAACAGGTTAGGCATTTTGCAACATAACTGGCTACATCCTTTTTCATTCCTATCCACCAGAAATTCTTTCTTAAATCCTTGTACATCTTACTATCCACCAGAAATTCTTTCTTAAATCCTTGTACATCTTATCACTTCCTGGATGCATTGTATACTTAGTCTTATGGGCTTCTTCTAAAATTCGGTTTCTCAGGTCTCCTTGGTTAAGGATCTAAATTCTTTTCTTATGGAATCTCAAATTCCATCTGCTCCTTTTTCTAATTCCTTAATCATTCCTTTTAAACCTTCAGCATCATCCTTGATAGTTGTTTCCTGTATTTGCTTAATTTGCTCATTTAAATCTACTTGCAGATTTAATCTAAGGGAACGTACTCTTTTTGGCTTCTCATGATACTTTCGACTTAAAACATCAGCGACTACATTGGCTTTTCCTTCATGATATTGGATATCTCAATCATATAGGATTTTCATCCAACGTCTTTGTCTCATATTTAATTCCTTTTGCCCAAAAATATATCGTAAACTCTTATGATCAGTGAAGACAGTAAACTTATTACCGTAAAGATAATGTCTCCAAATCTTAAGGGCAAAAATTATGGCTCCTAACTCCAAATCATGGGTTGTGTAGTTTTCTTCATGCTTCTTGAGTTGTTTTGAGGCATAAGTAATTACTTTCTGACGTTGCATCAGCACACATCCGAATCGTAGCTTCGATGCGTCACAATAAACTACGAAGTCTTCAGTTCCTTCAGGCAAGGCGAGTACTGGTGCGTTGGTTAACTTTTGCTTCAAAATATTGAATGCTTCCTCCTGTTTTGGTCCCCATTCAAACTTAATTGATGTGCAAGTCAGTTTGGTTAACGGAATGGCTATTCTAGAAAAATCTTGAATAAAGCGTCTATAATATCCTGCCAGTCCAAGAAAGCTTCGTACTTCGGTGGGTGACTCAGGAATCTTCCATTTAGTAATAGCCTCGATCTTTGTGGGATCCACATGAATTCCTTCTTGGTTGACCAAATGTCCAAAGAATTGTACTTCTTGTAACCAGAATTCACATTTTGAAAACTTAGCGTACAGCTTTTCTTTTCTCAGCAGTGTCAAGAGTATATGCAAGTGCTCTGCATGTTCCTCCTTACTCTTATAGTAAATCAGAATATCATCTATAAAAACAATTATGAATTTAGCCAGATATGGTTTACATATCCTGTTCATCATGTCCATAAATGCGGCTGGGGCATTGGTTAAACCAAATGGCATGACTGTAAATTCATAATGACCGTACCTCGTTCTGAACGTTGTTTTAGGAATGTCTTCTTCCTGTACCTTCAGCTAATGATATCCTGAGCGTAAGTCGATCTTAGGAAAGAATCAGGCTCCTTGGAGTTGATCGAACAGATCATCGATTCTTGGTAATGGGTACAGATTTTTAATAGTAACCTTATTTAATTCCCGGTAATCAATGCACATACGCATTGATCCGTCCTTCTTCTTGACAAGTAACACTGGAGCTCCCCATGGAGATGAGCTAGGTTGTATGAAAACTTTTTCTAGCAATTCGTCTAGTTGATTCTTTAGTTCCTGCATTTCCGTCGGTGCTAGGCGATAGGGTGCTTTGGCAATTGGTGTCGTCCCTAGTATTAGGTGAATTCTAAATTCAACCTCTCGATCTGGTGGTAATCCAGGCAGTTCTTTAGGGAAAACATCGGAGAATTTAGATATTACGGGAATCTCTTTTAATTCTTTTCCTTTGGTGTTAATGATTATAGAAATCATATACATCATTTCTCCTTTTCGCGTATAACTTACAGCTTTCATTACAGAGATGAACTTGGTTGATCTTGTTGACTTGTCTCCCTTAATTGTGACCTGTTCACCAGTTGGTGTCTTAACTTCAACGGACTTTTGATCACATAATATTCGTGCCTGATTGACTACCAACCAATCCATTCCTAACACGACATCGAATCCAGCTAGTTCCATTGGGAAAAGGTTAGCAACAAGGTTATGACTTAAAATTTTTATCCTTGCTCCTTGCAGGATTTTGCTTATTTTGATAGAAGTTCCATTTGCCGTTTCCACCAGACAGTCTTGGTGGAGTTTAGTTAATGGATGATTGAGAAGTTTGCAAAAGGAAGTATTTATGAAACTTTGGTTTGCACCTGAGTCAAATAATACTTTAGCATAAACATCATTAACTAAAAACGTACCGGCAATCACATCCGGAATCATCTTGGCTTCTTCAGCGGTCAGCATGAATGCTCGGGCATTCTTCTTGGGTCCTTCTGCTGGCTTTGCTTTGTTGTTTGCTGCTAGAGCTAGTTTTGGACAGTTTGGTTTGATGTGGCCTGCTTCTCCACAGTTGTAACATGTCCTAAGGCTGGCTTTCTTCCTGCAGTCTTCTTCTTTGTGCCCAGATATTTTGCAGAAGTTACAGTATATCGAGCATCTACCGGAGTGCTTCCTTTTACAGTACTTACATGGAGGTGAAGAGGAAGAGCCTGCTCCTTTCCTGTGATAAGGATTGCCATAACGCAGTTCTTGGGTAATCTTTTAAGCTAGGTTCTTTTTCTGGTTTTCCTCTTGCGTCCTTACCAATTCATCTGTCAGGGTGTTGGCTAGTTCTACTGCTTCCTCTATGGTTTGTGGTCTAGCAGCCCTGACTACATGTCTGATTTCACTAATAATCCCTAGATGTAACGGGAGATTAATACTGGTTCTGGTGATGCTAGGGTCGGAACTATTCTTGCATATTCAAAGAATACAGTAGTATAGTCCCTGCAGTCTACTCCAATCATTTTGAGGTTTAGAAATTTATTAGCAATATGTTCCTTTTCATTAGGAGGACAAAATTTCCTTTCAACTATTTCCTTGAAGTTGTTCCATCCCATATTATAAACCCTGTCACTTCCCCGGGATTGAAGAATGGTATTCCACCATTCTAAGTATTCCACCATTCTAAGGCTGCATTCTGGAAAAGATTAGAAGCATACATAATCTTGTCCTCATATGAACATTTACTTATTTTTAAGACTGCTTCTGTCTTTTCTATCCAGCGCAAGGCTGAAATAGCTCCTTCATTGCCCGAGAATTCTATTGGTTTACATGCTAAGAATTCTTTATAAGAACAACCATAGGAGGCGGTTCTTCTTCTTTTCGGTATTGGAGCTTGGATAAATTGTTCGTGGTTTCCATTCATGCTCTGATGAGGTTCAGTGGAATCATTATTTTCTGCCTTTTTAATAGTGTCGAGAATATAGGGCATAGCATCTATGATTCCTTGGGCTACTATGTGTTCGATAGCACTTTTATCTACTTGGTTTCCGTTATTGTTATTCTGGATTTCCTGATTTACTTCATTTGACATCTGAATTGCAAACATTTATCAGTTATTAATATCACAGAATAAGGTAAATAACAAATACTCAAGCACATTGAACCAAAATCGTCGAGCATTGCGACTTTTACTCTTTTTTTCTTACTTATATGCGTCTATTACAAGTACAACTGGAATTTAACAAAAACTAACAACCATGCATCGCTACATATATATATAGGTATTATGTTATATCTATTTTAGTTGGGGGTTTTTTTTTCAAATATGCATCTGCTAGTTTAGAACTGATATTCCCTCTCGTCATATTTCCAGACGAGTTTTTCTCCTATTTGGCGAATTTGATTCCCTTCTTCAACTAACTCATCACCGTATTGGCGAAGTTCCTCTAAGGTTTCCCGACTTAGTGGTGGTGCTGGGGCTGGTACTGGTTCAGGGTAAAATGGAGTTGGTTCAACATAGGGGTATGGATTATTTAATAATTCTTGAATTGCCCAGTTATTGTCCCACCCCTGCTCTATTGGGTTTGGTGCTGGTATCCTAGGTATCTCCATTGGATCAAATGCTTGGATTGGAATTTGGTTTTCTTGGTTCTGGTCTACATTCATAGGTTGGTTTGGGAATAACAAGAGTAATGGTGGTTCTGGGTTTGCTACTTGGTTAAAGTTGGGTATTCCTTCTACATTTTCAAACATGTGAAGGTTTGCAAACTGTCTGACTAATTCTTCCTCCCACATAGGCCTAGGTTTTGGCTGTTGAGTGGCTCTAACTGCTAATGCTCGCTTTTGGGCTTTTCTTATTCTTTCTCTCCTTGCTCTCCTGCCTCTATTGTACCATCCTCTTTTCTTAGGGGGAAAGGTCTCTTCAGACTGAGCCTTGAAAACAAAGACGTCTTCAGAATCGGCTATATAGTCCAGAGTTGGCTGGGATGTTCCTTCATTCTAGGGAGAATGAGGTAGATGACGGTAAGTGTCAGAGGTACCCTGATCACTCATATTGTAAACTAAAAAAATAGTCAAATTACCACAAAATAATAATATATGTATTTACATAGAATAACATAGAATTTATAGATATTTCCTAACACAATTGGTTAAAATTTAGGTATTAAAGAGAACACCTAAATGGCTTAAACCAGTGGCGGGAGCGAGGGCCGCGAGATCTGCAGATGGTGGTATCGATTAATTTATTAATTTAGCAGCGGAATTTAAAACATCAGGACCGTAGTTAGGAAATAAATTTTAGAGTTCAAACACTGAATATTATTGATAAACAAAAGGGATAAAGCCCTTATTTTATTTGTAACAACATTGTAGGGATAAACCCTAATTTCTGAAAACATAAACTTTTATGTAGGTAACTTTTATAGCCACTTTCTTTAAGCCTTTAGTGCTCCATAGCTGGCTTCTTATAGCTTCACATTAAGTTACCTGAAACGCGTTTTAAAAACATTTTATCAGCAAGAAATACTGGCGAGGACATTCCATTTTACAAAATGACACAACATTATACTTCACAGTATTAAGAGCGATTACAATGTTTATTTCTACCCAAGTACTCATTCAGTATTTGTCACGTTGGCCGTTACAATGACTGTAGTCATATTACTATTGGCTAACTCGTCGCAGCCCGCGAGAGACAGGCTTGACCCTGTCGCGGCTCGCGAGCGGCCCGTGTTATTTGTTTTATTTGCTTTTTGTATTTTAGCCCGAATTTGATTTTCTGATACATTTTCTATAAAGGACTTTTGTCCAAAATAAAATACATTTTCAACCCCAGCCAGGGGCTCTGCCCCTTGGACCCTGCTAGGGGATGCCACCCCTAAGACCCTGCTTCTCAGGGGTGCTGCCCCCGAACCCCCGCCAAGATGGCATGTGATATTATTGGTTGTTGTTACAACTCGCGACTCTGCTCGCATGGTGCAATAGACGTGGTGATCAGCCTACGCATGTAACGTTACAAGGGGTCTATAATATGGGAAACCCTGGCATTCGACCTGCCAAAGCAACCCCGACCGATCACTCTCAAAAATCTGACAAGTGTCAATCGGGGTGCAATGTGCAAGCAGTCGGTGTATAGTGGGGTGTCCGTCTCCGGAAACGTATAGAAGTCGGTGTACGTAGCAAACTTACACAGCGACATATCAAACCACACCCAGCCCAATCTAAAATTGACCTCAACCCATGGGTGCTCAGGGTCGTCATCCTCCTCAGGATGGTCAGCAGGCTTTGGAGAGAACAAGAACGAGGCTAAAAACTCGATAACTAGCACCTAATACAACGGTAGATACGCCAACTGGAACATCCTGTCACACGATAGGGTTAGTATTTCATAAAAAAACAAATAAAATAGAATAATAAATAGTATACTTGTCCCACGGAGTCTCGAAGCCGATAAAGTCTTCGGCTCTTGCCGCCTCCTGCACCTCCTCCAACGCCGACCAATCGACGGCCGGATAGCCGGCAATCTCCATGCCGCGAAACTTCTCGCACCGCTGCTCCTCCGTCCCCTAGTCGAACGCCAGATATGCGTGATCTGCGATCTGGCAATGGGTCAATGTCGGGGGCCCCGCACCCCCAACCACGACCCCTCCCTCCATGTCCACGACCCCGTCCCCCGCCTCCCCCACCGCCCCTCCCGGCGCCTCTACCACCATCACCACCACCACCACCCCGTCCTCCACCACCGCCCCTCCAAGCGCCTCTACCACCACCCACGTCCTCCACCACCACCCCTCCCGGCACCACCCCGGCCTCAACCACCAACAATCTCAGGCAAATTCATCTAAAAAATGTTTTCCAAATTTAAAAAGTTTCCAAAACATAAATTGTTTTCAATATTTATAAACTTTTCAAAATTTGTAAAAATTTCAAATTTTATAAATTTTTCAAAATTTAAAAAGTTTTCAAAAATTTAAAGAGTTTAAAATTTTAAAAAGTTTTCAAATTTTAATAAGTTTTCAAAATATAAAAAGTTTTCAAATTAAAAAAACAAAATTTTGTAAGTTTTCAAATATTTAAAAGAATTCCTAAAAAAATCAGTTTTTTTTAATTTTGACCTATACGCATCGTATAGTCCCATAACGCATCGTATTATACCAAACAGATTAAGAACACACATGAAGTTTTGAACCGATACGCATCGTATAGGGACATACGCATTGTATCGGTTCAAAATTCTTCATAAAAATATGAGTTTTTTTTAGTAGATACAATGTGTATAGGTCCGATACGCATCGTATCTACTCAAAATACGGAGAAAAACCCTAAGTATAGCTACCTATCAACCCCTAAAATTCATAACAAAATACCCAAAATCTACGGTTTATATACACTCTAAAATACATTAAAAGAAAGAGGGATCGAATATAATATACATGTATATGAATGATGTCTGTATTCCAACCGTATGTCTGTATAGAGAGAGTATGTGTGTGTTTGTGTGTGTGGTTCGTATTGTGATGATAACCCCTTGTAATTCAGGGGGTTATACTAATTTTAACCCAATACGCATCGTATAGACCTATACGATGCGTATATACCCCCTGAATTCTCAAAAATACAAGGGGTTATTTGAAAATTTAGGGGGTATATACGCATCGTATAGGTCCATACGATGCGTATATAAGTGCTATACAACACAGTTTTGACCTATACATATCGTATGCGCCCAAAACAAAAAAAAATTAGGGATTTGTCGTTTCGATGTGTATAGGTGTCGTATATTGACATGTTTTGCCATTACGTGTCTTTTACGTGTCATTCTGGTGACGTTCTGTTACGTGTAGTGTCGTATTCTATGGTTTTACGTGTAATTAAGTTTTGAATTCACTTGTACTCTAACGTGATATGTTATATGTAAACGTGTCGTACTGTATCATTACTTTCCGTATTTTGTCGTTAAATGACGTATACTGTCATCATTTGCTGTATTAGGGCTTATATTGTCCGTATTAGGGTGTGTCGGTGACGTTCGGTATTGTGACGTTAGTGTTTGTAAGTGTCATATTAGGATGTGGATTGTCTGTAAGTGTAGTGTTATCGCGTATTTTGTCGTGATATCTCGTATTATGTCTCTACTTGGCGTGTTTTCCGTATTTTTGGCATATTATGTCGTATTTTTGGCGTATTACGTTGTATTTTTGGTGTATTATGTCGGTTACTTGCCGTATAGTATCATTTAACCTATATAATGCATTGTCCTGTCTATATCTGGCTTTGTTATCGACTCATGCCACGCTACGCGTGCCATGTAGTTTTCCATCGATTGCGCTGCTTCTACGCCTCAGTTTCTTGTCCAGATTAGGTTTGGTGGCGGCATTGGATAGTCACCTACCAGTATTACATGGATGAAATGACACCTGTTAACAAATACCAGTGTAACTGCTTGATGAGGGACACGTCTGCGCTCGGGATGATAAAAAGGGAATGAAGTCGTGCTGCCTCCCATGTCTAATACGTGAACAATCACACCAAACCCATGGGCAAACAAGAGTCCTGTCTAAAGCAGCTCCATCCAATGTTCCATGGGGGCTCTCCCAACATCGGTAAAATTTATTCTTTTTAGCTGAGCATCGTAATCGCCAGCAAATCCCTGTTAAATATGTACTTCCACATTTTTTTATTCTCGCCCGTCAATTCCGCAACTAGTTCACTCCGAATTTTCACCATATTGGCTCTAATCCATCCCTAAACCCACAGCCATAGCCTGAAACCCATAGTGTCCATCCAGCCTAACATCCTTTATTCTTGAAATGTAGGGATGGAGCACACTTGGAATTTGTTTTTGGTATTTCAGAACATATGGAACTGAATCATCACCCTGGATTAACGGAAACCCATGGTCCTCGGATGACTCTTTTTTTCCAGGAAGTTGTTGAACGACTACGTCACATTAACGGCTTTTGAGACTTTTGAGAAATTGTAGAAGTAGACGGTATTATAGAGTCCTGCGACGATACGTAAGAGCTATGTCGAGGAGGGTCGCATATGCTTTGTTCTGAAGGCCCACTGAGCTATGTCTAGCAGCCTGTTGTCTTCTTTGTTGTTGGGCCTTCAATGTTGGACACCCACGAGTGTTTTCTTGAATGACAGGCGGTTTTTTGTCTCTCATTAGTGGGTTTAACACTGACCAAATCTTCGACAAGACACTTTTCTTCACTTGCGGGGATTCGGAATGCATCTTCTGTTTCACATCTTCGAATTCTTTTTCAAGGTCAACATCTTCATCGTCCATTCTTGAAGCTTTCAGGTCAAGTTTTCTTCAGAAGATGTCTATTTCATCGAGCACAATAACGCGTTCTAGAAACAAAGAAAAACAAATGTCATTTTTGGGTTGCATATTAAAGTTTTATAATAAATATTAAATAAGCTTCTATATGGCTCGGTTCAAATGAGAACCACCACGAGTTGTGAGAACCGTGAGAACTTTTTGTTCCCACGCGAGTTGGGCCAAAATCTTTTTGCACGAACGTAGATGAAAATATTATAAACAAATTTGTAAAAAAAATTTAAATAAAATTGTCGAGTCGGTAGTTTTGACTGATTCAAGTTTTTTTTTTTTTTACGCCCTGGTGTAAATTTTGTGCGAAGATAAATATTTTTTCTTGCGCCTCATGTAAATGTGGGTATGCGGCATTTTATTTATTAATTTATTTATTTTTTGCTGAAACAAGTGATTTTTTATGACTTTTGAGAAAAAAAATCAGAAAAACCATTTGGATGGCCTAGTTCTCACGGTTCTCACAACTCAAGGTGGTTCTCATTTTAACGCATCCCAGCTTATATATATATATATATATATATATATATATATATATTTAAATGAATTTATAATTTAAGACAAAACTTACGCTAACATTTTTCACTGGCAAGGTGTCTTTGAAAGTTGCCGACATTATACTCGTATAACTCCACGGTCGGAGATTCACACACTGCTTTCCACTGACGAACAAAGTCCTCCCAATCCGGTTGATTAAAGGAATTTTTGCAGTATTTTACCATATTATGTAAAATGTGAAACCTGCAAAGATATATGTGTGCGTTGGGGAATATTTTTTGGCACGCGTTTAACAGGGCTTGGTCTCTGTCCGTAAAAATTACACATAGCTCCATACACTCGTGCAACATAGACCAGATTCTCTCCAGGACCCAGACGTACGTTACTTCCTGCTCGTTCGACATAAATGCATGCGCAACACAAAAGGTTTGGTTTGTCGATGTCCTACCCATAACTTGCAAAAATGGAAGATAGTACATGTTAGTTTTGTAGGTCGCATCGATCATAAGCACATGCGAGAAGGCCTGCCACATTTCAAAGGATTTTTTATGGCAAAAAAAAATATATGCTCAACGGCGTTGGTGAAGGGATCCAACTGTATGTAATAGGTCATTTGTTTCTCCTGAAGGACTTGTTCCAGTCTCTGCATGGGAGACGTTTTAACATGGAACATTGAGGCCCTAATCTTTGGGCGCGTGTTATGTATGTCCTTTGGAACACATTTGTTTTTAGGGTTCTGTTCGGTCACCGCTTTCCATATTGTATGGGACTATATGTCTTGATCTATCAGCTCTTGCACCAATCTAAAGTCATTAGGAGTGAGTCTCCTGGCAGGGGGCCGTGGTATGCTTCTCGTCATAATTCTTGTACAGATAATCTATCCGCCAAAATCGACGCCTTTGGTCAGGACTACCTATCACCATAAAAGGGGCTTTCGCATTTTTTGTTGTTGGTTTTTTTAAGCGTGGCCTTAATCTCATGCTAGCATTGGAGGCATATCCAATGATCCTTGGTCTGTCTATTAACAATAACGCATCCGTTGTCTAACCCCCGTTTTTACCCAAAGTTCCAACTCTTGGCGGGATATAAAATCCTAAACATAATAAACGAAAAATCTTTATAACATTTACAATATTTTTTAAGAAAAATATATAACATTTATAATATATTTTAAAAATATATAACATTTATAGCAATATTTTAAAATGAATATATATATATATATATATATATATATATAATAAAAGAAACCTCTTTGGGGACACATGGCAATTTCTTAGGCACTGTCTAATTGTATTTTCCCACTTAAATCAATCTACTAATTTGGTGAGTTTGTTAGTGGCGATAAGAATAAAATTACAAAGAGAATAATAGTTATATAACAGAAAAATTAAATTTCGAAGATAATAATTAGTATCATTGCATATTGCATGCATGTAACTGCCATAAAAATAAAAATATGCCTCATTTACTTTTGGAAAATTGAAAAGTATTGTAACGAAAAATTTAAAATATTTTCAATTAAACCACTTAAAGTTTTTTTCTTCAATTTAGTCACTCAACTTTTAGGTAAAATGTCAATCCTATCTATTTTACTGAAGCAATTAAAATTCTAATTTTATCATCAAAGTTGTGTCATGTTTTCTAGGAAATTTATTTTTATTTTAACAAAACCTATTAGAAAATTAAGATTTTTAAGGGGAAATTTGACAACTTTTAAAATGAATTTTTAGGAAGAGGGAATGACAAGTAACAATGGGTACGTTTAACCCTCCCCAATGACAATTATTATTATTTTTCCATGTTTAATCACTTTTGTTTGTATCTCCGAGTAACGAACCAATATGAGAATTTTCTGGTAAGATGCAACGACTCTATCTCGCTTCTAGTTATGAGCTTGAAGGAGGAGAAAATGCTGACTTCAAAATATTTGAATAATCAGTAGTTGGGTCTTGACCTCTTGTGGCCTTTCATTTAATTGGAAGCAAATATACCGTATAGCATTAATAGCATTAAAAAACATATGGTAAATGTTTAAAAAATAAACTTAACAAAATTTATAACTGTCACATGAATGTTCATTTTCTTAAATATATATTTTGACAATTCTATATGTTAACAAATTATATTATACTTTATTCAATTATTATTCAACTCTGCAATACAGATATTTCTTAAAACATTTTTTTTTATTACGAATCATATAACATTACATTTATATTAACTCATTTATGTCAATTTAGTATATAAATGTCTCCGTCTTTATTTTGCATTTACAGAAATATTTATTATATAGTTTAATTTGTTCAACCCGTGTAAAATATTTATATATATATATATATATATATATAAATATTTATAATGCTTTTTAACAAAAATATATAACATTTATACCTGATCAGTTTTGTACAAAAATTTCGGGTAAGCGGGTTGCTCGTCATCCAATGACTCTTGGGCATAAGAAGTCTCCCCAACGTCTTGTTGTACGTACGACGCATCACTAATGAAAAAAATATTTCCATAGTTTTCTCCACCGTACGAGGCACCAAAACCGTCTTCATAACCCGGACGCCCATAACCGTAATCACCGCTAGGCACACCAACCTGAAAGAAAAGCAACGGTTAAAAGATAAAGGTATATATAACGTCTAATTAAAAATAGGTAAATAAATGTGTACCTCGTTCAGGCCTGGCAACAACGGTTCGCGGACACAAGAAACTTAAAAAACCAGCGGGCAAAAGATAAATATAGATTTACCACCGAAAACAAATAAGTAAATAAATGTTGGGTCTGGCAACAACGGTTCGCGAGGTATAAGAAACTAAAAAAAACCAACGGGTAAAAGATAAAGATAAATTTACCACCGAAAACAAATAAGTAAATAAATGTTTACCCCGTTTAGGTCTGGCAACAACAGTTCCTTGTGATCGGAATGAAAACCGGACACGACCTCCTCCGCGTGATCATCATTTACTCTCCCAACGTAAGAATCTGGGACAACAGACCCCTCCTAAAACAACGGTGTGGGAAGTATTTCATAAACAAAACAAACAAAACAAGTTAAAAAATACTATACCACACTGCTTCCCGGAATAAACATGCTCGTGTTTGCGTCAGACGACTTGCCAAAAATGTAATTAGGTTGAACCAAGACGTGGTGGAATCGATTATAAAGAAAAAACAAAGAGAAGGAAATGAATTTTATCAATCGCCTTCATTTTCTTTGTTTATAAAGACCAAACAAAATGCAAAATCGCATACCAATACGGTTGTATAGGTCTATACGACCCGTGTAGCGCTGACGTAATATTCACATCTGTCACTTTCTGTCACTGTTGAGTAACAGAAAACTAACCTCATACTTGACACGGATCGTATAGGCCTACACGATCCGTATAGGATTTGCATGTGAACCCTATCCGTCAGAGTTGAAAGACAACCTTGTACCAATACGCATCGTATAGGGCTAAGCATGTGAAGACAATGTCAGGCTTAGGCTTTGGCTTTGACTGACCTTGAAAATTGAATTTAGCCTAATACGGGTCATATATGCCTATACGACCTGTATATGTGGTGTTGATTTTAAGGTATGAACGTGTCCCAATAATACAACCTTAAAGAAAAAAATATTGAAAGTGGTGACATTTGATGAAGCATATTATATTCATGTCATTCTATCCGTGCGCGCTTTTCTTGAAAAGACTATAAATAAAAGATAAAAGAGTCAAGCAAGTACCTAAATAAAAGGTAACAGACTATGTGGATACGTGGAAGCATCTATCAAAAAAAAATTCTCTCGCTCGTCTATATAGATAAGTGGAAGTTTCTATCGCTCGTCTACGTGATAAGTGGAAGTTTCTATCAAAAAGTGTATAAATAATAGATAAGAGTCACCAATTTACCTAGTTGTGACTATACCAGAATAAGCATCTTTGCTCAAATAACATGACCTCTTTATTAAATACGTCAACCATACCACGAACATTTAATAAATGGGTTGACGCTTATAAATAAGTTACCTATCAAATCATTTGAAGTTTCTATCTAAAAACAATATATATAGTAAATTGTATTGTTAATGTATTATTTACGTTTAAAATATAGTAAATAGTAACATTTAATGAAGTCTATTATTTTCATCTCATTCAATATCCGGGTATTATTTTTTTCTTATGTATATATATATATATAGGGTAGGGATCAAGAGTGAACCCTATTTAAATTGTGAACAAAAACGAACAGATCTAGACCGTTGGATGATGGGATCTTGATTATATAATTTAAATGGTTTTTTAATTACTAAAAAAATAAAAAAATCAATTCTTCAACCGCTCAGGGGCATTATAGTAAAACACAATCCCTGCATTCATAACTTCTGTCATCAAACCAAAAAGCAACCGTCTTCATCCTTATTTAATCATTGAGTCTCAACAACTTGAATACACATGTGTACTACTATCCTATACACATGTGTACTACTATCCTATACACATGTGTAATTATTAAGGCTGTATACACCAGTTTCCCTTCCAACACCACTCATCTTGTACCCTCCAATGGGATTGCAGCATCAAAAACATCAAAGCAATTCACCCAAACAGTTCCAGCCCTCAATGCACGATGTGAAGAACAATCTGAAAAAAATATGGCAGCGGTTTTTTTCCCCATGACGAACTGAAAATTGAATTTACGAACAAAACCTGGTTGGCGGTTATTTTTGTTCTGATAACTGAACATTATTTTTAAAAACGAAAATTATAATTAAACATGCTGGTCGTTCGTATGTGTCATGATTAGTAAAACTTCAGAGGAACAAATTCGCTGCTGAATTTCCTGTTGATAATCTGAAGATCGAATTGATTGATCCTTGTGACGAACGATGAAGAAGATATGGCGCAGATTTTTTTTCTTAGTTTGATTGATTGAGTTTTGAAATTGCATGAAATGTTGGAGCGTGGGTGGTTTCTATGATAACTGCCAAGGAAAATTTAAAAAATAAAATTATATATAAAACTATAGATGTTAAAAGACGATCCTACCCTTATGTTACATTTAAGAAGATCTATGGCCAGGAATGGTTCGTTTTGTTCATCACTAGGAAAGTGTTCACAAAAGAACCTAAACCTATATATATATATATATATAGGATAGGGATCATGAGTGAACAACATCTTTGGTTGTGAACCTTGTGAACTAATCTCAACCATTGGTTTCAATTCTTGATAAAAAGGGCAAGATTGTAATTAAATAAATTTTTTTTTAAATTCCTTTCCATAAACCAATTGCAGTTACAATTCTTATTTCCCTGCATATCTTACTTGATCTTTTTTAACATCAATCTCGTTCTCTCTCTACACTACGATTTTGTTTTAGAACATCATCAGATCATCATCATCATCAACATCAATATTGTTCTCTCTCTACACTTCGATTTTGTTTTAGAACATCATCAGATCATCATCATCAACATCAATCCCGTTCTCTCCCTACACTTCGATTTGGTTTTAGAACATCATCAGATCATCATCATCAACATCAATCTCGTTCTCTATCTACACCATCAGCAGTGGTAAGTTTACTTTCAGTACATCGTTTTCAGTTGTGTATGCTTGCTACTTCTTTTTAATTATAAAAAATCGGAAAGTTAGGGTTTCGTTCATCGGGTGTATAAATATCAGATTGAAGTTGTAATAGGTGTTTAATCATCCGATTTTCAACCACAAAAATGTTTATATGCGATGTTGCTCTGTTTTTATGCGATGTTAGGCTGTTCATCGGAAAGTTAGGTTGTTAAAAGTTTTTTATGTTAAAAATATAAGTTTATTTAGTTATTTGGATACTAAGAAATAGTCCTGAAACTTGTTTCTTGTTACTAATTATAGAGTTTTTCTCACTGTAAGATTCTAATGTGCAGGAGTTGAAGCTAGAGGGTATATATTTGGTCCTCCAATTGCACTAACTTTTGGTGCCAAATTTGTTCCGCTTCGCAACCCGAGAAAATTGCTAGGTACCCATAAATCTTGTAGTTTGCCAAATTTGTTCTGCTTCGCATACTATTATTAGATCTATTCGCTAATAACTTTTCCCAGCTATAATCAATAAAGTTAAGGTGTTTCTTTTTGATAAGTTTAAACTCAGAATTATGTATGATATTTGATTGTGCAGGTGAAGTTATATTTGAAGCATATGTGCTGGAGTATGGTACAGATTGTCTAGAGATGCATGTCGGGGCTGTACAGCCCGGTGAGAGCGTTTTGATTGTAGATGATCTAGTGGCTACCGGTGGGACCCTCTCAGCACCCATACGACTTTTAATTGCAATCATACTACTTGATGTTGATCAGACCGATAATATAATGTTTGAACGTGTTTTATTTATAGAACGTGCTGGAGCTGAGGTTGTTGAATGTGCTTGTGTTATTGGGTTGCCACTAGTGAAGGTAGCCTTTTTTTATGGTAGTTTACTTGTTTGTATTTATGGTGGTAAAATGGATGATAAATGATTTGATAACCCTCTTGTTTCTAACAGGGTAATTGGAAGCTCAATGGGGTACCACTTTATGTTCTTGTGGAGCCTCGCCTAGATGATCTGGTACACTTTTGTCGACTAATTTCCAAATTTACCCTTGAGTTCCCGATATATCAATATTTTTGTAATCCACATTATCATAAATTATTTACGTCGTGATCAACAGGATCATACGTTATGAGATGATGCAGAACATGATGGTAGAGCAACACTTGGATGGCGAAGGGGAAATTCATCTTTTTAAGCTCCAGCGTGATTGCACTAGCGCTTTGGGTTTAGGTTTTAGAGTTTTAGGTGTTTTTCCACCCATTTGAAGAATAGCTTTGATGGGTGCATTGTGTAGGTGAATACATTACCTTAATTGAACTCACATCACAGCTTTATAAATATAAACCATTGGTAATGATGGGGTGTTCAAAACTTCATAATTCTTTGATTGGGTATTCGGGTCTGGTAATTTGATCAATTCAACAGTTGGGCTGAACAAAAGGTTGTACACTTTGTACACATGTGTATAAGCAGTCGATACACAGGTGTACACCAGGTTGATTGTTTGGATGGTTGTTTTAGTTTTATTCTAGTTAAGTACACAAATGTACTTTAGAGATTTTTGAATGGGTCAATTGTAAAACGGTGGTCTGTACATGTTATAATAACAAGCAGAGATGTTTTCTTATTAATTGAGGTAATAAAAGTATTGATGGATTTACACATATACAGTTAGTCCACAAAAATTAATCCAATACTAGAATAAAACTAAACCAAACATCCAGTTTCCATCATAAAAACAAAAACCAACACAACCACGTAACCACATATTAAAAAAATTGTCATAAACATATTGTTCTCTACATGGTGCGTTTTAAATATTAAGCATATTCGCCACGTTGTATGCAACCGCTTCAGCCTTCACTTGGTCGCGGAGCGTGTTAGCATGGGAGCACTCACATCTTCACAACATACTTTAGCCATTATGATCCCGGAGCGTGTTAGCATGGGAGCACATCAATTTTGCTCCATCAACAAATGTAACATTATGCCCTGTTTTTTCATTAGCCATTTTAACACCTGAATCAATTACATACTGTTAATACACAAATGTACAAAACCTGAACTTTATAATAATCTTAAACCCAGTTAATACATAAGTGTACACCAGACCATACATAGTACACAAATGTGTACCAAGGAACATACATATGAGTACACAGATTTACTTAGTTGAATAAAATGTATATACACATGTGTACACAGGACAAAAACTAATATATGGTTCAAAAAAAGTGCAGTGTACTGATCATATCTAGGTCAAATCAGCTTAACATCAATATACACATGTGTACACACTTATACATTGGCATTCAGAAAATTAACATTCAACAAATACACATGTGTCCATTCTTATACTTTCACCCAAATCAATAGCATTCAAGGAACTAAAATTCGAAACTCTTATGAACGCTATACACATGAGTACATCAACGAGTTTACACCATGTACATATGTGTACTTTTTAATCTTTTTATCTTAACACCATTAAAAACCCAAAGATATCTTTTTTACCTTTTTCCTATGAAAAAAACTGACATACACACACAAACACAACTGCTGTACAATATAACCAAATCCATCTACACTTGTGTACCTAAGATTGATGTACACAACAACTACCATAACCACATGTGTACACCGGAAAATTATGACCAACATAAGAAGAACATCTTCATCCCCCAAACCATGGCTAGAATCAGAATTTCCGGCGACAGAGTGCACCGTCGAACAACCGATTCATAACCCACATTCAGCCGGCACAATGTTATCATGAAATCGATTGAAAAATCATCAAAAAATTACATTATTATATGAACATCGCTGTATTAAACATATAACACACCACCATATTGATTCGAAACTAACAGATTGAACAAACCCTAACTCTTCGCTTATAAAAAATTAACCGAAATTAACAATAACATTCACCAACAATCAGTGTAATGTAGTATAAACTTACTTTCGTCAACCCTAACTTCTCTACCGTCGCCGGATTGATTCTCCTTCATGAATCTTCTGGTCGCCGTTTAGGGGTTTTTCAAAGACACTTTTCTGAAAAGTTTCTAGATTCAAGGCTATTTAGTTACAATTTGATAGATAGCAACTAATATTACGGGGGGGAGATATATCTCAGTATCAAATCCTAACTAATGGTTACTTGTTTCCATATTTAAATTATTGTAATTTGACTAAAATAACCCCCCTGTTAATAATACCTATTATATTTAAATACATAATTAATAAATTGATTTAAAATCTAATCTAAAGATCTAACAAAACCAATGGCTAGGATTTGTTCACTTTGTTCACAACTTAACCCTTGTTCACTCTAGAACCCTACCCTATATATATATATATATATATATATATATATAGAGAGAGAGAGAGAGATAGAGAGAGAAAGGTTAACATACTTCACGGCTTATCATACTTCACGTAGGAGACAATGGTAACCGTTGGATCAGGGGTATAATCACGCATGAAACATATAATCACGCATGGGATCCAAAATCAAGCACGTTATTTTGGTCAAAAAAAATAATTACGCATGTTATATATTTCGTGAAGTACGTTAATGTACGTTAAGGCGTGAAGTACATTATACTTTCTCTCTCTCTCTCTCTATATATATATATATATATAGGGGAATTATAGAGAGAAAACCCATTTAAGTTAAAAAAAACTCAAAAAAAACCTTATGTAACAAATTACATTATACTTTATTCAATTATTATTCAACTATGCAATACATATATTTCTTAAAACATTATTTTTTTTATTACGAATTATATAACATTGCATTTATATTAACTCATTTATGTCAATTTAGTATATAAATGTCGCTGTCTTTATTTTGCATTTACAGAAATATTTATTACATAGTTTAATTTGTTCAGCCCGTGTAACACACGGGGAACTAACCTAGTGTATATATATATATAACATTTACAATACTTTTTAACAAAAATTATAACATTTATACCTGATCAATTTTGTACAAAACTTCCGGGTAAGCGGGTTGCTCGTCATCCAATGACTCTTGGGCATAAGAAGTCTCCCCAACGTCTTGTTGTACGTACAACGCATCACTAATGAAAAAGTTATTTCCATAGTTTTCTCCACCGTACGAGGCAGCAAAACCGTCTTCATAACCCGGAGGCCCATAACCTTAATCACCGCTAGGCACACCAACCTGAAAGAAAACCAACGGTTAAAAGATAAAGGTATATCTAACGTCTAATTAAAAATAAGTAAATAATTTACCTCGTTTAGGTCTGGAAACAACGGTTCGCGGACACAAGAAACTTAAAAAACCAGCAGTTAAAAGATAAATATAGATTTACCACCGAAAACAGTAAAGTAAATAAATGTTGGGTCTGGCAACAACGGTTCGCGAGGTATAAGAAACTAAAAAAAACCAACGGGTAAAAGATAAAGATAAATTTACCACCGAAAACAAATAAGTAAATAAATGTTTACCCCGTTTAGGTCTGGCAACAACGGCTCCTTGTGATCGGAATGAAAACCGGACACGACCTTCTCCGCGTGATCATCATTTACTCTCCCAACGTAAGAATCTGGGACAACAGACCCCTCCTAAAACAACGGTGTGGGAAGTATTTCATAAACAAAACAAACAAAACAAGTTAAAAAATACTATACCACACTGCTTCCCGGAATAAACATGCTCGTGTTTGCGTCAGACGACTTGCCAAAAATGTAATTAGGTTGAACCAAGACATGGTAGAATCGATTATAAAGAAAAAACGAAGAGAAGGAAATGAATTTTATCAATCGTCTTCATTTTCTTTGTTTATAAAGACCAAGCAAAATGCAAAATTGCATACCAATACGGCTGTATAGGTCTATACGACCCGTGTAGGGCTGACGTAATATTCACTTCTGTCACTTTCTGTCACTGTTGAGTGACAGAAAACTAACCTCATACTTGGCACGGATCGTATAGGCCTACACGATCCGTATAGGATTTGCATGTGAACCCTATCCGTCAGAGTTGAAAGACAACCTTGTACCAATACGCATCGTATAGCCCTATATGATGCGTAGTGGCTAAGCATGTGAAGACAATGTCAGGCTTAGGCTTTGGCTTTGGCTTTGACTGACCTTGAAAATTGAATTTAGCGTAATACGGGTCATATAGGCCTATACGACCTGTATAAGTGGTGTTGATTTTAAGGTATGAACATGTCCCAATAATACAACCTTAAAGAAAAAAATATTGTAAGTGGTGACATTTAATGAAGCATATTATATTCATGTCATTCTATCCGTGCGCGCTTTTCTTGAAAAGACTATAAATTAAAGATAAAAGAGTCAAGCAAGTACCTAAATAAAAGGTAACAGACTATGTGGATACGTGGAAGCAACTATCAAAAAAAAAATTTCTCTCAGATCGTCTATATAGATAAGTGGGAGTTTCTATTGCTCGTCTACGTGATAAGTGGAAGTTTCTATCAAAAAGACTATAAATAATAGATAAGAGTCACCAATTTACCTAGTTGTGACTACACCAGAACAAGCATCTTTGCTTAAATAACATGACCTTTTTATCAAATACGTCAACCATACCACGAACATTTGATAAATGGGTTGACGCTTATAAATAAGTTACCTATCAAATCATTTGAAGTTTCTATCTAAAAACAATATATATAGTAAATTGTATTGTTAATGTATTATTTACGTTTAAAATATAGTAAATAGTAACATTTAATGAAGTCTATTATTTTCATCTCATTCAATATCCGGGTATTATTTTTTTCTTATGTATATATATATATATATATATATATATATATATATATATATATAGAGAGAGAGAGAGAGAGAGAAAGGTTAACATACTTCACGGCTTATCATACTTCACGTAGGAGACAATGGTAACCGTTGGATCAGGGGTATAATCACGCATGGGATCCAAAATCAAGCACGTTATTTTGGTCAAAAAAAATAATTACGCATGTTATATATTTCGTGAAGTACGTTAATGTACGTTAAGGCGTGAAGTACATTATACTTTCTCTCTCTCTCTCTCTCTCTCTCTCTCTATATATATATATATAGGGGAATTATAGAGAGAAAACCCATTTAAGTTAAAAAAAACTCAAAAAAAACCTTATGTAACAAATTACATTATACTTTATTCAATTATTATTCAACTATGCAATACATATATTTCTTAAAACATTATTTTTTTTATTACGAATCATATAACATTGCATTTATATTAACTCATTTATGTCAATTTAGTATATAAATGTCTCTGTCTTTATTTTGCATTTACAGAAATATTTATTACATAGTTTAATTTGTTCAGCCCGTGTAACACACGGGGAACTAACCTAGTGTATATATATATATATAACATTTACAATACTTTTTAACAAAAATTATAACATTTATACCTGATCAATTTTGTACAAAACTTCCGGGTAAGCGGGTTGCTCGTCATCCAATGACTCTTGGGCATAAGAAGTCTCCCCAACGTCTTGTTGTACGTACAACGCATCACTAATGAAAAAGTTATTTCCATAGTTTTCTCCACCGTACGAGGCAGCAAAACCGTCTTCATAACCCGGACGCCCATAACCATAATCACTGCTAGGCACACCAACCTGAAAGAGAACCAATGGTTAAAAGATAAAGGTATATCTAACGTCTAATTAAAAATAAGTAAGTAAATGTTTACCCCGTTCAGGTCTGGCAACAACGGTTCGCAGACACAAGAAACTTAAAAAACCAGCGGGTAAAAGATAAATATAGATTTACCACCGAAAACAAATAAGTAAATAAATGTTGGGTCTGGCAACAACGGTTCGCGAGGTATAAGAAACTAAAAAAACCAACAGGTAAAAGATAAAGATAAATTTACCACCGAAAACAAATAAGTAAATAAATGTTTACCCCGTTTAGGTCTGGCAACAATGGTTCCTTGTGATCGGAATGAAAACCGGACACGACCTCTTCCGCGTGATCATCATTTACTCTCCCAACGTAAGAATCTGGGACAACAGACCCCTCCTAAAACAACGGTGTGGGAAGTATTTCATAAACAAAACAAGTTAAAAAATACTATACCACACTGCTTCCTGGAATAAACATGCTCGTGTTTGCGTCAGACGACTTGCCAAAAATGTAATTAGGTTGAACCAAGACATGGTGGAATCGATTATAAAGAAAAAACGAAGAGAAGGAAATGAATTTTATCAATCGTCTTCATTTTCTTTGTTTATAAAGACCAAGCAAAATGCAAAATCGCATTCCAATACGGTTGTATAGGTCTATACGACCTGTGTAGGACTGACGTAATATTCACTTCTGTCACTTTCTGTCACTGTTGAGTGACAGAAAACTAACCTCATACTTGACACGGATCGTATAGGCCTACACGATCCGTATAGGATTTGCATGTGAACCCTATCTGTCAGAGTTGAAAGACAACCTTGTACCAATACGCATCGTATAGCCCTATACGATGCGTAGTGGCTAAGCATGTGAAGACAATGTCAGGCTTAGTCTTTGGCTTTGACTGACCTTGAAAATTGAATTTAGCCTAATACGGGTCATATATGCCTATACGACCTGTATAAGTGGTGTTGATTTTAAGGTATATTGTAAGTGGTGACATTTAATGAAGCATATTATATTCATGTCATTCTATCCGTGCGCGCTTTTCTTGAAAAGACTATAAATAAAAATTAAAAGAGTCAAGCAAGTACCTAAATAAAAGGTAACAGACTATGTGGATACGTCGAAGCATCTATCAAAAAAAAATTTCTCTCGCTCGTCTATATAGATAAGTGGAAGTTTCTATCGCTCGTCTACGTGATAAGTGGAAGTTTCTATCAAAAAGAGTATAAATGATAGATAAGAGTCACCAATTTACCTAGTTGTGACTACACCAGAGTAAGCATCTTTGCTCAAATAACATGACCTTTTTATTAAATACGTCAACCATACCACGAACATTTAATAAATGGGTTGACGTTTATAAATAAGTTACCTATCAAATCATTTGAAGTTTCTATCCAAAAACAATATATATAGTAAATTGTATTGTTAATGTATTATTTACGCTTAAAACTAGCATTGGAGCCGCGCTGCGGGGCGGGGTTGTAGGAGTGTGCTGGCGAGGATATATTTGTTACATGATATATTGATGGGTTGTTATAGACCATGCAAGCTTTAATCTAAACAACGGTAAGAATAAAAATCAGCACGGTTAAATAAACATATTTAGAGTTAAAAGTTAGTTTTAACTATAATAAGATAAATAAAAAAGTAATTAAATTTGTTACCTTGTATACAAATATTGGTCATGTAGTATTTAATCTAAACGACGGCAAAAATTAGCAAGCAACACGATTAAGTAAAGATGTCTAGAGTTCAAAGTTAGCTATAAGTATAATAATTTAAATAAATAGTAAGTAAAATAAAAAATAAACCTTTGAAAAAACTATTTGTTATAAATAAAAAAATTAACTTTATTAAACTTTAAGGCATATGATAACTTTATTAAAGTTCAAATGATTAAGACATATATCGTTATTGATAAAGAATTAGTATATGATAAATCTATTAAAGTTTAGGGCATAAACTTAAATCATCTATAAAAAAATAAAAGAATTATTAGAGTTCATAAGTTTATATAATAATTTATTAAGTTTAAGGATGAAATGTGAATTAATAAATAAGTGAAAAAAATAATATTCTAACCTCTATTAAGTTTAAGGATAAAACGTAAATTAATAAATAAGTAAAAATATAATATTCTAACCTCTAATAAGATTTATAAATTAATATTATTCATAATTTGCTTTGTTAATATAGAGAATAATAATAAATAATAAATTAGTTTTAGAAAATAATCTAAAAGAGTTAAAGGTTTTCTTTGATTTTTTTAATATTATAATTACTGTTCATGTTTTGTTTTGTTTATATATAGAATATAGTAAATAGTCACATTTAATGAAGTCTATTATTTTCATCTCATTCAATCACCGGGTATTATTTTTTTCTTTTATATATATATATATATATATATATATATATATATATATATATATATATATATATAGGGGAATTATAGAGAGAAAACCCATTTAAGTTAAACAAACTCAAAAAAAACTTATGTAACAAATTACATTATACTTTATTCAATTATTATTCAACTATGCAATACATATATATCTTAAAACATTATTTTTTTATTACGAATCATATAACATTACATTTATATTAACTCATTTATGTCAATTTAGTATATAAATGTCTCCGTCTTTATTTTGCATTTACAAATTATTTATTACATAGTTTAATTTGTTTAACCCGTGTAACACACGGGGAACTAACCTAGTATATATATATATATATATAACATTTACAATACTTTTTAACAAAAATTATAACATTTATACCTGATCAGTTTTGTACAAAACTTCCGGGTAAGCGGGTTGCTCGTCATCCAATGACTCTTGGGCATAAGAAGTCTCCCCAACGTCTTGTTGTACGTACGACGCATTACTAATGAAAAAGTTATTTCCATAGTTTTCTCCACCGTACGAGGCACCAAAACCGTCTTCATAACCCGGAGGCCCATAACCTTAATCACCGCTAGGCACACCAACCTGAAAGAAAACCAACGGTTAAAAGATAAAGGTATATCTAACGTCTAATTAAAAATAAGTAAATAATTTACCTCGTTTAGGTCTGGAAACAACGGTTCGCGGACACAAGAAACTTAAAAAACCAGCAGGTAAAAGATAAATATAGATTTACCACCGAAAACAGTAAAGTAAATAAATGTTAGGTCTGGCAACAACGGTTCGCGAGGTATAAGAAACTAAAAAAAAACCAACGGGTAAAAGATAAAGATAAATTTACCACCGAAAACAAATAAGTAAATAAATGTTTACCCCGTTTAGGTCTGGCAACAACGGCTCCTTGTGATCGGAATGAAAACCGGACACGACCTCCTCCGCGTGATCATCATTTACTCTCCCAACGTAAGAATCTGGGACAACAGACCCCTCCTAAAACAACGGTGTGGGAAGTATTTCATAAACAAAACAAACAAAACAAGTTAAAAAATACTATACCACACTGCTTCCCGGAATAAACATGCTCGTGTTTGCGTCAGACGACTTGCCAATAATGTAATTAGGTTGAACCAAGACATGGTAGAATCGATTATAAAGAAAAAACGAAGAGAAGGAAATGAATTTTATCAATCGTCTTCATTTTCTTTGTTTATAAAGACCAAGCAAAATGCAAAATTGCATACCAATACGGCTGTATAGGTCTATACGACCCGTGTAGGGCTGACGTAATATTCACTTCTGTCACTTTCTGTCACTGTTGAGTGACAGAAAACTAACCTCATACTTGGCACGGATCGTATAGGCCTACACGATCCGTATAGGATTTGCATGTGAACCCTATCCGTCAGAGTTGAAAGACAACCTTGTACCAATACGCATCGTATAGCCCTATATGATGCGTAGTGGCTAAGCATGTGAAGACAATGTCAGGCTTAAGCTTTGGCTTTGACTGACCTTGAAAATTGAATTTAGCGTAATACGGGTCATATAGGCCTATACGACCTGTATAAGTGGTGTTGATTTTAAGGTATGAACATGTCCCAATAATACAACCTTAAAGAAAAAAATATTGTAAGTGGTGACATTTAATGAAGCATATTATATTCATGTCATTCTATCCGTGCGTGCTTTTCTTGAAAAGACTATAAATTAAAGATAAAAGAGTCAAGCAAGTACCTAAATAAAAGGTAACAGACTATGTGGATACGTGGAAGCATCTATCAAAAAAAAAAAATTTCTCTCAGATCGTCTATATAGATAAGTGGGAGTTTCTATTGCTCGTCTACGTGATAAGTGGAAGTTTCTATCAAAAAGACTATAAATAATAGATAAGAGTCACCAATTTACCTAGTTGTGACTACACCAGAACAAGCATCTTTGCTTAAATAACATGACCTTTTTATCAAATACGTCAACTATACCACGAACATTTAATAAATGGGTTGATGTTTATAAATAAGTTACCTATCAAATCATTTGAAGTTTCTATCTAAAAACAATATATATAGTAAATTGTATTGTTAATGTATTATTTATGTTTATAAATAGTAAATAGTCACATTTAATGAAGTCTAACATACAAGAGGGCTACTCATACATTAAGGGTATGTTTGGAAAATGTAGCTGGTGGCTGGAGGCTGGAAGCTGATAGCTGTAGCTGGTAGTTGTAGCTTTTTATATATATTTAGGTATTTGGCAGAGTAGTTGGAGATTTTAATAAAATATATACAATGACCAAAATAGACATTAAAAAGTTGGTGCATTAAAAAGTTCATTATCTTTAGAAGTTAAAATAGTCATTTTTCCCTTAAAAGCTTGTAGTTCCTTCTAAACGCTACTAGTAGGAGCGTTCAACCAAAAGCTTCAAGCTCCTAACCTAAAAGCTTCAAGCTCCTTCAACCAAACGAGGCATTTTATTGAGTATGAGCTTTTTCTTAAAAGCTTAAAGCTAGAAGCTCTTAAAAGCTCCATGCCAAACATACCCTAAGTACGAGATCACCCCAGCCGTCCGATCTCGCATCCGATAAACTCGGAGAACTAATTAATAAATTAAAATTAATCAAATTAAAATACGTTATTCCAAACGAGAAAGGTTAAAATCGACAATTTCCATCTCAATAATCTTGGTAATTCGGTGGTGATATTTCAAAATCAAAACACTTTTCAACCCTAAATCAAAATTAAAACCTCTCCCCCTTCTTCTCCAACCGTCGTTGCCTTCTAGAAAGTGTGATTCCATTCAACGATGACCAAAGCAGGTTTGTTGAGAGGTAACGAGACTTGATTTGTTACTATTGTTGACTATATTGAAGACATAACTGATGCGATTTTGCTCTATGACAGAGAAACAGAGCAAGAAGAACAATGATAGACCACAATTGAAGAAGATAAATCCAGGTTTGATTATAGATTTATTGATTGTACATTGCGATTTCATATCATTTGGGGGTTTAGATTCATACAAAAGTATGCGAAATCGATGTACTATTCTGTTACCAATTATGCGAAATCGATGTAGAAATCTATGTCTAGATTCCTATAACTTATGCGAAATCGATGTTTGTAAGTTTTCAACTATGCGAAATCGGCATTACCTTACCAGCTATGCGAATTTGGTTGCGGGTTTTGATTAGGTTATTAACAATATGCGAAATAGATGTGATATCTAGTGTGTGGATGCCTATACGATATGCGAAATCGAATGGGATAATTAGAATTCTGCAAATCAATTACTGTAATGATCTGTTATATTTTAGGATTTTAGTACAGTTACCACATACGAAATATGCGAACTAGATGTAATATTTATGATTGGATGCCTGTAAAAATAATTTTTGGTAGAGTTTGTGTGTAGTCATATCTTATGTTACGGGTTAACAATTTCTTTTGATATTGTAGAAGTTGAAAGTGATGATGATTTTGAGTTGAGTTGCCTATGGCGAGTAAAAAAGGGTCATTGAAAATGATGATGATGACTTCGTTGATCCTGTACCAAAGACAAATAATCAGAAAGACGGCGTGAATAGGAAAAAACGTTCTGATTCACAGAATAGCAAAGGAGATGAATGTCAACAACTGGCTAAGAAACCAAAAATACAAAAAAATATGCCATCGAAAATAGTCGAAAAGGGAAAAAAGCAGAGCCAACCAGAAACACCTAGGATAGAGCCTAGGGCCTTCTTTGAATATCACAACGAGGCACTGATGTTGCGATGTCAACCTACCCCGTACATGGAAATTATTAGGAATTTTTCAGATGCACAAGTAGCTGACGTGAAAAGTATGGGGTTTGGATCTGTTCTAGATATAGAACTTAATCATATTTCAACACGTTTGGGGTTTTGGCTATTAAGAAATTTTGATGAGCAGTTCATTGAGCTTAACATAGGAAATCATAGGATAAAAATTAACTTCAGATTCAGTTTATGAGGTATTTGGGATACCAAAAGGTTCTAAAGCAGTTGTTACGTTTGTTGATAAGAGAAAGGTAAAAAAAGCAGAAAAACTAAGAAGAATGACGAAACCGAAGGTGGAAATAGTATAATGGATCAGTTCAGGAAACAATGGGCTGAAAACGAGAGGATTACTCATAGCTCGGTTGCAACAGCCATGTCTGAACAAAGATAGGCGGGAAGCTTGTTTAAAATCAATTTTCTAGTATATTGGATGACAATTTTTGTGGAGATTACAAAAGCTACAACAGCGGATGATAAGTGTTTGCTAGGCGTAGCCACTGTTGAAGATATACCACACTTGGATTGGTGCTCGTATGTTTTGGAATGTCTACGTCGGACAAGAGGCAGATGGAAAAACCAAAAAATACAATACGCTGGACCCGTCGCTTTTCTTACGATATGTTATACTATAACTTTTCAACTTTAATATATAAAATTCAAAAATAAAAACATTACCGTGATAAAATTCAAATCAAACAGTTGTTTTACGCGCATGAATACAACAAGAGGCATCAGCTGTTCAAGCAAGTCGTAAAGATGCCAGTTATACACTATATCACATCTGTGCTGATTGATCAGTTGGAAGAACATGTCAGCAATAAAGCACCTCTGACGGATAGTGAAAATGAAAATGATTGTGAAGAAGAGCAAGAGCAAGATCATTCAACGGGGGAGTATACAATACCACCCGTTGACACCTCAAAATGCTACACAAAAGGAAATACAACTACAATAGAAGACAGAGAGGAACCTAGCAACATGACAGATGATATGCTTGATTTTGAAACGTCGGAATTGAACCTTGTGACGAGAGTTGGGACACAGACGCAGAAAATTTTTGATTATTACAACACTCATGTTCAACTATCTCCTAGCGTGATTTACAGTTCTAAACAGCAACAGCAACGAGAGGCTTCAAACATCAATAATCGGGTATGCCCCAAACAATCTTATCTTCGTGCATTCTTACATACAACATTGACTATATTCTAAGCTAATTATTGTACCTAAAAATTGCAGAATCTGTTGAAACGGATGACAAGCAATATGAAGAAATACAATACAATTGTTGAAGAAATGAACAAGTTGGTTTCGGATGCAAAAACAAGGTGTTTTTGGAATCTGGAAATTATGCAAGCCTGTAAACAGTGGGAAGACACACTTCGCAAGACAACACTTTGTATGCCTGATTCTGTTAGTGAGCCAAATTTCGTTCATGATTTCACGAGCAATCTGTTTAGCCCTTTGTTGCTCGTCCCTTGCATCAAGCTTTATATCAAACGAGGAGTTTAATTCATTTGGGACCATATCTTTTGTCCTCTCTTCATAACGTATTTGTTTGGTATTTCTTTAACTCCAAACAACTTGAAAACAAAAAAAAATGTGTTTACAGAGCAACCCGTACTGTTTGAAACGCAATCAACTACATTGTGCAGTTACATCTCCCTCAAGTTTCTTGAAACACACCTGCATAAACACAAAATACAATACAAGAACAAAACTTAATATCGCATGGGTGATTAAGAAATCGCATGTACGTAAAACAGTTCATTGAAACACACCAAAATCAACCTAAAAATAAAAAAGGACTTAAAATCGCATGGAATTGACCATAAATCGCATGTTGTAAAGCATGTTCTGTATTACCTCTAATACCCCATCTCCATGGACTTTAAAGTCTTTCATCGATATCCTTAATAGGTCACCCTCGGTTTTGGTATCCATAGGCAGACATTCATCAGTTGTTGCTTATAACTCTGTCTGCTGATCGAGGAATATAGACCTGGTATACACTTTTTTCGCATCTGCCTCCAGAGCAGATTTGGTCCAATCGTCAGGCTCAACATATCTTGATATATGATCATTATTTCTATGGTTGAATCTTTGGACATCCATCGAACCATCAAAATGATTCATAAGAGTGAGTTGTGAATTCTTCACCTGGCAAAAAAAATGGTTCTCACTCTCTGATCTCGATGTTGTTCTCATCAGTCTAGACATTGGCTCATGACGGTAAAAGGCTGGAATCCACATAGATCTCATAACAAACATGTCATCGATCCATTTATTTTGGGTAAGTCCAAACTCAATCATTACCAACTTCCACTCTCTCTCGAATACTTCTGGCTCAATCGAATCTGTCCATACAATATCACACATTCTTCTTTTAAAATCCTCGTTGTTGCACAATTCATGACCAACCTGCATTTGAAAAAATACCTTTAATATGAATAAATAACAGATATATGTAAATGAAAAAATTGTAATAACACCCAATATAGCATTGTCCGCCACTTTTTTCATAATGTGCCACATGCACAATCTATGCCGGCTGGTAGTAAAAACACTCTCAATAACCTTTTTCATCGCGGGGTCCTGGTCTGTAACTACAACCTTTGGCTGACGACAAATGATCGTACAAAGGCATTGAGAAGCCATTTTTAAGATGCAATACTCTCCGACGCTAACAACCCAGTTCCGACGGTTACATTTCGACAATGGTTGTCTATCCCAGTAACTGGTACAAACACCATGTTATACCTACACAACAGGAAATTAAAAGTTAAAGGTAAAAATAACGCTTCGCGTACCAAATTTACATAAATCACTTAACATGCGATTTGGAACTAAAAAATTTAATAATTTATGAACATGCGAATTTACATGTATAAGTTCATACAACATGTGAAATTATTAAAATTGACATTTATAGAACTTACTTGTTTGTTTTGAAAGTAGCATCAAACGATATAACATCACCGAACTCCATGTAGTTTAGCTTGCATAACCCATCTGCCCAAAACAAATCAGTTAACCGCTTGTCCTCGTCTGTAGAATATTCAAACGAAAGATCCACCAAGTATTCTTTCTTGTCGGTAAGCCTATTGATCACCATATCTGCATCAAATTCTCCAATGTAGCTATGAATACGTGCTCTGAAATTTTTGCAATCATCAACGGTGGCACCAACTTTCTCAAAACCACCATAACGTTTCCTCATTATATGGAAAGCTTTCACCGGGCCAAGGTTTAAAGTAACTAGTTCCAATATCATTTCCTCTTGGACTACTGTCAAATTCCTGTAAGCTGGTAGCATATGAAGATCTTCGGCACATACAAATTTATGATTATGAGTATCAACAAACTTCTTGACTGTAAATGATATGCCATCCACCGAAGAAAGCATAAGTTGCGCTTTGTACCCGGTTCTAATGGTTCCTCTTTTCCTTGTTTTGTTTGGCTTTTTTACTTCAAATAAGCATCATCAATACACAATGGCTTGTGTCCCTCTTTCAAACATACAAAATATTTAGTCTTAATTACGCCACCACTGCCTATGTGATCACCACCTTTGCGAATAGAAAAACCTGATAACTTCGCATATGTTTGGTAAAACACGTAAGCTTGTTCAACAGAAGAAAAATGCATGCCAACCACAGTTATAACTGATTCTTCAACCTCTGGAATATAAATCCTTTCATCTACAAATTACATAAAAAAGAAAAAAACACACATTCATTAAGATCGGCTAAAATACAACATGCGATTTAGATATAACTAACTACATGCGATTTAGATATAACTAACTACAACATGCGAAATCACCATATTATGTCGTTTCATCACATGCGATTTGTTTGGACCCAAGACATGCGAATTTAATCGATTGATTTCATAACAGTTAACCTCAACAAAAAACAATAACAACCTTGCATTCAATTACAATCAAACACCAATTCATACATCAAATACAAAAAATAAGAACATTTAAGCATCTGAATTATAAACTTACTATTGGTACGATCAATTATAACATTTGAATTTGAAGAATTAGGATTTCTAACTTCCACATTCGTAACTCTCTGTTCACCACTCAATTGAACATGCTCAGTGGCGAATTCGGCATCTTCAAAATCAACATCTGTGTTTCGTCCGGTGTTGCTCTGTGGATCCATAAAAAACAACAATCGATTAAACCCTAGTCTCACAAAATGAAAACCGCTTTAAATAATTTTTAAAATTAGTGAATATTTAAATCTGATACGATTTGAAATTACCGAGATAGTGGTGTAACGAAATCTTGATCTGCTGATTGAATAACTTGTCTAATTTGCCCTCTGCTTATTAAATAAATTGACTGATGTACCCTTACGTAGGAAAAGTAAATCAGGAACACGTGTAGGGCTCCTGTTGTAGCGTACGTAATGTATGATTAGCCCTCTTGTATTTTACACTTCCTATATATATATATATATATATATATATATATAAGCAGGATGCCCATGCGATGCGAAGTAATCGGCAATCCATATATATATATATACACACACTCGTTTTTTTGTAATTTTCTTTTTCAAATAATATTTACTGTAGCATCATTGTGATAGATATACATCAAACGCGAAGTAATCGGCAATCCATTTCATTTTTTTGTGCATGGTTCGGTCGGCTCGGCTATTATCCTCTTTGAAGCCGAAATCAAAGTTATCGGTTAGTCTATTTTATTAACCAATCGGTTTTCGGTTAATCACTTTGGTTTATTCAGGTAGATTGACAATTTTTTGTTTGGCTCATTTAATTTCAGTTAATAGCAAAAACCAAACTTGAACTAAAACTTTTGCTTAGAAATATATGAAATTTGAGGTATAAATACATGAAATGAAAGTATAAATATATGAAATGGAGATATAAAATATGAAATATATGAACTAGTGGTATAAAAGAAAGAAATATATGAAACCATGAATGATTCGGTTCGGTTCAATTAATTTTGGATAAATGAGAGTACAATAAAATTGATAACCGGTTTCTAGTTAAACCGGTTATCAGTTTTCAGTTAATTCAGTTTTTGGTTGATTCAGGTTCGGTTTCATTTGTTTTCGGTTTGGTTTAGGTTAACGATTTAGTTATTACTTACCGATAGCCGGCTTTTGTTAATAACCGATAGATGCAAGAGTGACGCGGCGAGAAACACAAACATTGCCACGAGGTGCATTGTTCGGTTGGTTAGATTATTATCCTCAACCAAAATCGAGGTCATCGATTAGTCTATTTTAGTAACCAATCATTTTCAGTTAATCGGTTTGGTTTATTCAGTTAGATTTACCCGATTCATTTAATTTCGGTTAATAGCCAAAATCAAACTTGGGCTAAAACTTTTGATTAGAAATACACGAAATTTAGGTATAAATACATGAAATGGATGTATAGGCACATGAAATTGAGGTATAATATATAAAATAGAAGTATAAATATGAAAGACATGAACCTGAAGGTATAAAAGCTAGAAATATATGAAAATATGAATGATTTGTTCAGTTAATTTTGGTTAAATGGGGGTAAAAAACAACCGATAACCGTTTTTGGTTAATTCGGGTGTCGGTTAATCAATTTTCAGTTAACTCAGTTTTTGGTTAATTTCAGTTCGGTTTCGGTTAACGATTCAGTATTTACTCATCCTTAGAGACTGTTAATCACGTAACATATCAGTTTTTTTAATTAAAAAATTATAGCAATACGATACTCAAATTAAAGAGAGTAAAATACTTATTGAGAAAAATGCTCGTATAGTCCCTGTGGTTTTCTAAGTATTCGCCTTTAGTCCCTATCTTTTCGAAATTACCGGTATAGTCCTCAAGTTTTGCTTTTTTGTTCCCGGATAGTCCCTGGGCCTAAACCCAGTTAGTTCCCACTGTTAAGTCGCCCACGTGCTTAGCACGTGAGGGTATTTTCGTCCAATTGTTAGATATGCACCCCATAAAAGCATGCCTGCACCACTACTCCCTAAATGTCAGTTGCATTCCCTCCCTTACAACGCCGATTGAAGTTCATCCTAGCCCTCCTATATGCGACGATTAAACCCTAATTTTCTTCATCAATCGTCTCAATCTGCTAACGGGAAATGGAAGACAACGATCCTCAACATCCGAAGAACAATCGTGTCTGGAAAATACGTTCCAAGTCTGAGTATGTGAAGCCCTTTCAACCAGCGATTTTATATGGTATGATTGTTTAAAACCCTAACTTGATTCTGTATATGTGCAAGAACATGCAATCTACACAAAAATGTCAAATTTTTAACCCTAATGTAAGTTGTGTGTGTGTGTGTGCAGATGGTTATGATAATTTCTTCACAATAGAACTTCATTATGGTGGGGTGTTTACACAACTACCAGGAAGAAGATACGTTCTTGGAAAGTATGCCAATGTTGGCTACTGCAACATTGACGAGTTTTCGGTACATGAGATCGACTGGATGGTGAGAGAACTTGAACTATACGTTCCTGATGTTAGTTTGTATTACCATTTTAAGATTCCAGAGTTAGAATTAGACCTTGGCTTTTGCCCTTTAGGGAATGATGGTGATGTTTTGCTTTTGGTAAAATATGTTGCAGCTAACAAGGTGATTAGGGTTTATATAGAACATGGTGAAACAAAGGTTAGAAATTACCTTAGTCCAACACAATCGTCTAAAGTAGTTATTGAAGAAATAGAAACTGATTGGGGGGTGTCTGTTAGTAATATTCAAAGGCCAAGAAGGAAGAAACTAAGAGTATCAAGAAAACTACCAGTTGATGTGGATGGTGAGGCATCTAGTCAGGGGATAAATAAGGGTGGTAATGTAAGTACTAAAGGTGTAGAGGTAAATGTAGTTAGTGTACAAGCAGGTAAGGAAACCAATGATGCCGTAGATGGTAATGCAGCTGTTTTAGAAGTTGGTAAGGAATCAAATGAAGGTTTAGAGGATAATATAGATGGTGTACAGGTTGGTAAGGAAACCACTGAGGTTGTAGGTGGTAATGTAGCTGTTTTAGGGGCTGGTAAGGAATCTAATGAAGGTTTAGAGGGTAATATATATGGTGTGGCTGGTAAGGAAACCAATGAAGTTGGTAATCAGGTTAATAGCAAGGGTAGACATCCTGAGATTGAGATTGATAATGAAGAGCATGGTGATGAGGGTGGTGATGAGGGTGGTGAGGATGATAATGAAGAGGATGGTGATGAGGGTGCTGAGGCTGATAATGAAGAGGATGGTGATGAGGGTGCTGAGGCTGATAATGAAGAGGATGGTGAGGCTGAGTCTGGTGAGTCATCTGAAGATGATGATTCAGATGATAGTGACTTTAGACAAGGGTTAGATAGTATGGATGAGGCTGAGTATGACACGATGGAATACAATGCAAATGTTGATAGGGGTGAGGAATTTATAGGATCACAGGTAGAGTCTGTGGGCAATCATGATGGGAATTATAGTGATGCGTTATTAGATGGAGAAAATCTTAGTTTTGAGTCTTTTGATAGTTTAACAGAGGAGTCCATGGATGATTTGGAAAGTAGGAGAAGCATGCACCTTAGAGAAATAAAAAGGAAAAGGAAGTGTGGACAAGCCACATCCCAAGTGACCTTTTATGTTGGTCAACTGTTTCCAACAGCCAAAGGTGCAAAGGCAAAGATAAACAAGCATGCTATTGAAACAAGAAGGGCACTGTCTTTTTTAAGGAATGACAAAGATAGAATTAGAGTGGTTTGTGAGGGTAAATGTCCGGTTTACACATGTGGGCCGAATCAAGTTGGGCCCAGTCAAAGTGGGCCAGGTATCCAGAAAGATGCTGCAAGTGGGCCAAAAAGCAAAGATTCTGCAGCCTGCAGTGGGGTTAAAAAGGGGTTCAAAAAGGGTTTGGATACATGCAATGACAAAAGGAAGGGTAGGTTAAATAGTGTTGATTGTCCTTGGGTTTTGTACTTATCAAGGCTGAACGAACAAGATGAAACTTGGGTGGTGAAGACTTACAAGCTGGATCATAAGTGTTTGACATCTAGAAAGATCTAGCCATTCACCTCTACCTTTTTGGCTAAAGAAGAGTTTGTGATGAACCAGGTTGCAGCAAACCCTAATATTTCTGTGAAGATGCTACAAGAAGAGCTTGGGAGGAAACATGAGCTGTCTGTTACAAAAATGAAGGTACATAGCCTATTTTCTGCATATATATTAACTGTTCATATACAAACTCTAATTTGTGTATAAATTGCAGGCATTTAGGGCAAAGATGAAGGCCACAAAGCAGATTCAAGGAGATTTCAAAGAACAGTTTCGTAGCCTGAGGGATTATGTGATGGAACTGCACAGGACTAACCCAGGTACAACAGTAAAATTTGCTGTTGAGCCTGAATGTAACCCAGCTGCACCGACTAGGATCTTCAAGAGGGTTTATATTTGCTTGGGGCCATTGAAAGAAGGGTTTAAAGAATGTAGAAGGGAACTGTTGGGGTTAGATGGGGCATTTATGAAAGGCCCCTACCCTGGTCAGATGTTAACTGCAGTCGGGTTAGATCCCAACAATGGAATATATCCTTTAGCTTATGGAATTGTTGAGACTGAGAACAAAGACTCCTGGGAATGGTTCCTACAATGTTTGAAAGATGATTTGGAACTTCCTCTGAATGCAAACTTCACCTTCATTTCTGATAGGCAGAAGGTAAAGTATATTTTACAGCTTAGTACATATTTATTATCAAATACAATGTTTAATGATTGTCATCTGATGTATCAGGGAATAATACCAGCCATAGCACAGGTCTTCCCAGCAGCTGAGCATAGATTCTGCTTAAGGCATATATGGCAGAACAAGAAACTTCAATGGAGAGGAGATGCATTCAAGGAGTGCCTTCAGAATGCTTCTAATGCCTTTACAGTTCCAAAATTTGATGACAAAATGAAGGAGTTGAGGGACTACAACCTTGAAGCATACAACTGGTTGGCTAGTATTCCAGCAATGCACTGGAGCAAGTCTCACTTTACAGGTATAATACTTTACATTGTTCAGGTGTGATTAAATTATACACATGTATTGATAAATTGTTGGGGCAATATTAAACACAGGTAGGGCCCAATCAGATGTGGTTTTGAACAATATGTGTGAAGTTTTGAATGCAAGGACAGTCAATGGGAGAGACAAGCCTATCATTTCAGCTTTGGAGTTTGTGAGGGAGTACTTGATGCAGAGGATTGTAAATGTTATCAGGAAGATTCAGCAGTGTAATGGACCACTAACCCCTAGAGTGGAGAAAATTTTTGCTGAAACTAAGAGGTTAGTTGCAAATTATACTGTAAAGTAGGGTGGTCAGTCAAAGTATCAGGTGAGTGGTAAGGTCACCCAGGATGGTGCTGCAACACATAAACAATATGTGGTGGATGTTGTGGATAGGGTTTGTACTTGTAGGGAATGGGAGATTTCAGGGATCCCTTGCTGACATGCTGTGGCTGTCAACTGGGACATGGCATTGAATGGTCAAGAGGTTGGACCACCTGAATCATGGGTGAATGAGTGTTATTATCTTGACACATGGAAGAGGGTCTACCAGCACACCATAGGTCCCATTAATGGCAAAGAATTGTGGCCAAAATCTCAGGTTCCTACTACATTGACACCACCTCTGTACCACACTCCTATTGGCAGGCCTAAGAAGAAAAGAAGGAAGGATGCTGTTGAGTTGCAAGATGACATTGAAAGGGCTTCCCAGTCAAGGATGAAGAGAAATAAGAGGGTTGAACCTGATGCAGATCAAGCAGCAGCTGGTGGGAAGTTAACTAGAAAATGGAAGTCCGTGAAGTGCAAAAAGTGTGGGGGAGTAGGACACAACCAGAGGACATGTGGGAGGATAAAACAAGCAAAACAGTCAAGGAAAGGGAGGAAGGGTAAGAAGAAAGAAGCTGGTACTGGTCCAAACAGTCAAGCTGCTAACAGTCAACCTGCTGCTGCTGGTCCAAGTGTTTAATGGTTCTGGTTTTATAGTTTTTGGGTTGTGATCAAACAATGACTATGTTTTTTTGGTACTTGGTATGTCTGTTTATGTTATCTACAATCTTATGACAATTATCCGCAAGCTTGTGGCTTGTTATTATTATGTAGTTTAATGGATCATGCCTTATTATGGTTTAATGGTCACTTGTGTTTAATGGATCATGACTTATTATGGTTTAATAGTTTGTGCTTAGGACAGATTGTTTATGTGTCCCATTAATGGCAAAGAATTGTGGCCAAAATCTCAGGTTCCTACTACATTAACACCACCTCTGTACCACACTCCTATTGGCAGGCCTAAGAAGAAAAGAAGGAAGGATGCTGTTGAGTTGCAAGATGACATTGAAAGGGCTTCCCAGTCAAGGATTAAGAGAAATAAGAGGGCTGAACCTGATGCAGATCAAGCAGCAGCTGGTGGGAAGTTAACTAGAAAATGGAAGTCCGTGAAGTGCAAAAAGTGTGGGGAGTAGGACACAACCAGAGGACATGTGGGAGGATAAAACCAGCAAAACAGTCAAGGAAAGGGAGGAAGGGTAAGAAGAAAGAAGCTGGTACTGGTCCAAACAGTCAAGCTGCTAACAGTCAACCTGCTGCTGCTGGTCCAAGTGTTTAATGGTTCTGGTTTTATAGTTTTTGGGTTGTGATCAAACAATGACTATGTTTTTTTGGTACTTGGTATGTCTGTTTATGTTATCTACAATCTTATGACAATTATCCGCAAGCTTGTGGCTTGTTATTATTATGTAGTTTAATGGATCATGCCTTATTATGGTTTAATGGTCACTTGTGTTTAATGGATCATGACTTATTATGGTTTAATAGTTTGTGCTTAGGACAGATTGTTTATGTTTGGGAAGTTTGTACAGGTTTGCTAGATTTGGTTTGTACAGGTTTGATATATTGTGTTTAGGACAGGTTTGATAGATTGTGTTTAGGACAGGTCCAACCAGTCAAGCTGCAAGACAGTCAACCTGCACTTACGGACATGTTTGGTGCAGTTAGATTAGGACATGTTTGTGCTTTGCACTTATTAACATGTTTGTGGTTTGCGCTTACGGACATGATTGGTGCAGTTGGTTTTATCGATGTTTGAGATTTGCACTTACGGACATGTTTGGTGCAGTGGGTTTTGTCCCTTGGTTTTGTCCATGCTTGTTTTGTGTTTGGTCTACACACATATTACTTACATCCATCTACCAAGTTGTTTTGAGCATTAAACACTCTCATCTACACCCATATTTACTTCCCCCACCTGCCAAATATTTGAACCAACCACAATTAACTTACCTGGTGCAAGTGTATTTAATTTTGTACTGTAAAACTGACCAAATTTCACACTATCAAATACAAAGCATAGATCATTTCATTGCATTAAAGACATCATATACATCCATGTCATTTTCAAAACACCAAATAGGGGGTGTTAGTGGCATTCAAGCCATTACAAACATCGATTACTGCACTTGAGTCAACCGTAAATGGTTCCAAAACACATAAGCCCTAAAATTATCAACAGCACCGAGATTATCTTATTCTTCAGCCGGTTCTTTTCACGCAACTTGGCTAACTCAGCTTCAACCTCGTTTCTGTGTCTTAGAAGCCCTGGAGTGATTGACATTGAACGGTTGCACATTGAGGGGTCCAACCACCCTATGAATCTTCCACAGTTAGGATTCTGCACAGAATAAACTTTAAAAAACATACATATTGATATCATTCCATGATGTTAACTTTGCTTACCATGCTTGGACAGGAGAAGAATCGTCGCCCAGGGTTGAGATCAGTCCAAGAAGTAAGTACGATTGCATCTTTACCACAATTGCAGAGAGCCATTGATGCAAATCGATGAAGTCGAAGGAGAAAGATGATGAACAGTAACATAGAAGAAGGTCTGGTGGTTAGGTTTGTGGAAAAAATGGGGGTAATTTATAGGCATATCTAACAATTGGACGAAAATACCCTCACGTGCTAAGCACGTGGGGTGACTTAACAGTGGGAACTAACTGGGTTTAGGCCCAGGGACTATCCGGGAACAAAAAAGCAAAACTTGAGGACTATACCGGTAATTTCGAAAAGATAGGGACTAAAGGTGAAAACTGAGAAAACCACAGGGACTATACGAGCATTTTTCTCATACTTATTTATATGGTGTAATTTTTTTAAAAAAATATTAATGTACCAAAAAGTTATGACCGTTTAAAAATCGTGGGGGAGTTAGTTTTTTATAAGGGGATAAAGTGTAATTACTAACTAATTATCTATAATTTTGTTAAAGATGAGGGATCAAAGTGTAATGCAGATGAGGGGATTAAATTGATGATATTTAATCACTTGACATTTTGTAGCTATTAAACATTCTTGGATAATGACTAAGTGTGTTGGGCTTCATCACTTGTACACTAAGGCATCATCTACTTGTGCATTTCAATCCACACGTCAATACTGATTAAGACAACTATCGAAATGTCAACAAAAATGAGTAGGTTGTCACGGAAGTTTTGGTTTTTGTAAGCATTATAGTTTATAAGATATTACAAGAATACATAAAAGAATTATAAGTTTGTTGTAGTAGGGCAAAGTGTAACTAAATACCCATAATTATGTTAAAACTCAGGGATTTAAGTGTAATAAAATGAGGGACTAAAATATAATTGTTGTTTAAAATACATATGTACCCTCATTTTAGGTGTGTATTTATAAATTAAAAGGGAAAAAGTTCTTATTTTTTGGGTTTCTTAAAATGCCCTTCACTCATGCATTATAATATTTTTTTTTTTTGTGTGTGTGTGTGTATATATGAAGTCATTAAAATCCCCAGCCGAAGTCAGGTCGGAGTTGGAATCTCTCCTTTCATCAGAATTCCTTACCTGGTTGAAATCCCCCAACATAATCCAAATCCCCCCTACTGCATCCTTGATATGGGAAGATGTGCGACCAGAGTTGCCTCTTGGCCGCAGTCGCCTGGGGTGCATAAATGTTAAGTATGTAAAAATGGTCAACCATACCATTAATTTTTCCACTGGTAATGAGGAAATTTTGGTGTTTGATCGAGTTGTGCTTGATGAAGACATTGGGGTCCCACATACTTGCAATTCCTCCTGAGAGGTCGTTCGAGTTTACCCAGTCCACCTCCATAGGACTGTTACCCCAGAATTTGGAGAAGCGAATACCTGCGCTGTCAGTGGCTTTTGTTTCCTGGAAAGCGATGAAGTTGATACCATGGTCCTGTTTTAGCCCCCTGATCCAACCTGGTTTGCCCGCGTCACAAACCCCCCCCCCCCTAATATTGATGGTTAGGTAATTCATTATTCAACCATGGTTCCACCTTCCCCTAATAAAATTGCTTGAACATCAGAGGAACAATACTCAACATTCATACATGTAAAAACACCAACTACAATTGTATCCCCAATTTTATTTTTTTCGAATTCCATGGTGGGGGCAGTCACCGGTACCGACGAGGTCTCGGTAACATCACAAAAAATTTGCGGGTTCTAATTGTTGTGTGCTTGCGATGTGCCAGGACTCTGCAACGGCATTTGAGACAGAGGAGCGTCCATCACAGAAGGGACCGCAAGGGGCTTAGGGTAGTCGGGCAGGGGAAAGTTGAAGGGGGTGGGTGAGAGTTTGTGTTGTTGACTGACATCTGAGCAAGAGGCATGCACAGTTCTGACACCTTTTTTTGATGGAAGGCAATCAGAAGAACCAAGCCCCTCACTTGTATCCCCCTCCTTATTTGGTCCAACATGAGAAGGTTTTTTACGAGGTGCATTATATGAATTGAATTTTTATAATGTAATATGTTAACAAATACATTTTTTAAAATATGTTTTGAAAAAAAAATAAACTTTGAGTAAAGTATAAGTATTCTCAAGTTAAAAAAAAAATCAATTAGATATTATTTTTATGTAATTGATAAATTAAATTTAGTCTTGTAAATATTAAATATAAATTGCACATATCTATACATATAACAAAGTAAACTAATTTGAGACATATGACAATCATTGAGGCTGTCTAGAATTTTATTTTCCAGCCTTAAACATAATCCTTTTAATTTATTAGTTAATCCTAGATTCAAAAAAAATATTAATTCTTAAATCTTGGAAAAAAACAAATTAGTCCCTTCTTAATATTTTATCCAATACCTTAGCTTTGCTATAGGTGGGATATACTGAGTACGATGATGATGATGATGATTAATATTTTATCCAAATCTTAGTTTTCAAATTCACATTAATACGATGACAATTTATTAGTATTGATTTCATTTTAATAATATTGTATATTTTCTATTTATATTTAATATTGTTATACATAAATATTATATTATTTAATATAACTATTAATATATATGTATGACAAAAAGTAATATTGTTTTATTAATATCATTGTTATCACTGCTATTTGTATTAATTATAATTGCTACAATTATTATTATTATTATTATTATTGTACCTTTCTAATATTGATATATTTGTGTATGAGATTTTTAATCAAGTTACTGAAAAAGTCTACGAGCCGGTCTAGGTCTAGGAGTGTGGGTAAGCAGTGGCCATTTGTACTATCAACACGTAAATTTGTTATGTTGCATTGTGACCATATATCCACAGATCTCCACTTCCACTATCTGTCGGTTTTGCAATGACAATTAATATAAGCCAAGGTCAGTCACTATTCAAGTTTGGTTTGTTTTTAACATTACTGGATTCACCCATTGTCAACTGTATCATGCCTTATCAATAATTAAAAGTAGAGACGAGGTAAAACCTAATTCTAGATAGAGATGGTAAAGTTATGAATAAAAGATGTAATGTTGTGTACAAATAAGTATATAAATATTTATGAATTATGTGAATATTTTTTGGATTCAAATTATTTTCGGTAATGTGTGAGTTATAATTGTAACCTTTTATTTCTCATTAAATGTAATGTAATACGTAAATACAATAATAAGCACTATATACTATATTTTATTTTTTTTTATTTTTTTCAAAACAGTTTGATTACATGCTTCTTTAATGAATTTTATAATACTAACATACATCATCTTTATATTAATTTATTTATGTCAATTTAGTATATAAATGTCTCCGTCTTTAATTTGGCATTTACAAGAAATATTTATAATATAGTTTAAATTGTTCAACCCGTGTAACACACGGGAAACTAACCTAGTATATATATATATACACATAGAAAAGTTAATGACTATCCATAATTAAATAATATGTTCCTATATCCATAGTTAAATAATAAGTTCCTATTAATTAAATATATAAAAGTTATTATTATTTTATTTCCATTTAATAGGAGAGAGGGGCGGGAAAATAAGATTTTGAAGGCTTGGGCTTGTGATTGTTTACTAAACAATCTTATTATTAGGCTTGGGCTTGGGCTCGAGTTCACATGAGCTTGGCTTATTTCAAACTTTTTGGAGCCAGTCTCGAATATGCCACGGGCAGTTTGTTTCCTAAGTATCCGTATTTTATAACATGGTTGGTTCATGTTATTCACTCAAATGTAGCTCAAATAATAACTCAAATGTTACATATTTTGTTTGTTTATTTTTTTTTTTAAATTTCTACAATATCTAAGCAAGAGAAATGGTTGTTGTATAAAGAAGTGAGTTGAACGCGCCAAAAATCAATCACATGCTACGCGCCCAAAGTTTGTTAGGCATCTCTACGTGGCAGGGGATTAGTGGACATGCGAATATGGGGTGAGTAGAGGTTGAAGTGCAGATGTGTAAAGGCTGAAATATAAGTAATTAGAAAAAAAATGAATATATGGTAAATTACTTTTTGAGTCCATGTGTTTTATTGGTTTTAACTATTTGAGTACAAAAGTAAAAAGTTTAACGACCTGAGTCCCTATAAGCTTTTTCTTTAACCATTTGAGTCCAATTTTCTAACACCATCCACTAAGTCTATGAACTATGAGGGTAATTTGGTAATTTACACACAAAGTACAAGTCTTATATGCACATGAGTACAAGGAACAAGTCTTTAATGCATAAACTTTTAATATAATATTTATATAAATAAATTACATCTCTGTAAACTGGAAACGAGACCACCACCACTGGCTGTAAACACCGGCTGCCGGAAATGAGACGACCACTGCCATTGTATCACTCCTACCCTGAAACAACAAGAACCGGCCAGAACTATTGTGGATCTAGAAAGATCTAAGAGAAAAAGCGAAGGTCTAAGGTCTTACCGGAGTGAAACCTCAAACCGCCACAAACCCTCCGTCATCTCACCACCGCTTCCGATGGACTTCCCGTCGTTTAACCACCACAACCACCACCACCAGCACAAGTACGCCCCTCCTCCTCCTCCCCCCACCAATTTCCCCGACGACCACCCTAATTTCTACCCTCCGCACCACCACATCCCGTCAGTCAACCACCTCCCTCCACCACCACTTCCATACGGTCATCCACCACCACCGCCACCACCACCGGTTTCCGTTCACGTTCCTCCACAGTCACAATCGTACAATCCGGATTTCACCTTTCTTGACGCCCAAAAACCCTCCTTTTTCACCCACAACCGCTCGTCGCCACCGAGGGTTCCCGCTTCCAACCACTCTTATCGATTTGATTACCGGAATGATTTTAGATTGGATTCGGCTAGGGTTCCGCCGGAACTACCTCACCGGAATCCGGTTCTACCAGAGGAGCATCAGGATTATCACCGCCGTAGTAAAGCGGTGGTGGGTGTTGTGGTGGTGACGGTGTAGTGTTAGTGGTGACGGTGTAGGCGTAGCGGTGGTGGGTGTTGTGGTGGTGGCGGGGACGTTATGGTGGTGGTGTCGCCGGCGTTAGGATGGTGGTGGTGGTGATGGTGGCGGCGTTAGGATGTTGGTGGTAATGGTGGTGTGGTGGTGGTGTGGTTGAGAGAGAAGGGGGAGGGAGATGAAGAGAGATCAGTGTGAGTGTGTGTGAGATTATTAATATTAACAATTAATAATAATAATAATAATATGTAGGGGCATTTTAGTCTTTTAATGAAAAGCTAACAGAAAATTCAAACAGAGTTAGAAAATTGGACCCAATTGGTTAAAGAAAAAGCTTATAGGGACTCAGGCCATTAAATTTTTTGCTTTTGGACTCAACTAGTTAAAACCAATAAAACACAGGGACTCAAAAAGTAATTTACCCTAAAATATATGAAGAATACATATGATATACAGTTTAGCTCCACCGTGCCATATACTAGCTTTTTGTCCTCTAGTATTTTGGTCCATTTAGTTTACCAAAACGACTTCGTTCTGTTTAAAAAAAAAAAGAAAAAAAGCAAACCAGCAAAATTTTTGTGGATCAGTTTGTTTGAACTGAAAGGGCGCTCAATAAACTTGATTTAGATATCTCAGTATATCTCTAAGACGGTTTGTACTTTGTAGGGTTATCGGAATCCAACAATTTTAATTACACAAAATTTTAATCTTTTAAAAAGTTCATATCTGGTGAAAGAATAGAAGGTTTGAGTCTTTGACAAACCTCCCAGCGAGAAGGTCACGAATAAACATAAGCAAAAAAAACTTGTTCATTTGACTATTGAACGGACACTAACACGTGTCTCATTCGTTCATTCATTCCATGTACGTTCAATCCTCATTCATTAAAGATCATTTATTTCCTATTTCCGTTTACATGTTCGTTCAAACATGTTGAGTTTGCGCGCATATTTTTGTTTACTTTTAAAATGTTGGTTCTGGTCTAAAGATACAAACACTTTAATTCAAAGATATATGTTTGTAATAATATTGTTATACTTTCTATTTATATTTAATATTGTTATACATAAATATTATATTATTTAATATAACTATTAATATATATGTATGACAAAAAGTAATATTGTTTTATTTATATCATTATTATCACTGCTATTTGTATTATTTGTAATTGCTACAATTATTATTATTGTACCTTTCTAATATTGATATATTTGTGTTTGAGATTTTTAATCAAGTTACCGAAATAGTCTACGAGCCAGTCTAGGTCTAGGAGTGTGCGTAAGCAGTGGTCGTTTGTACTATCAACACCTAAATTTGTTATGTTGCATTGTGACCATATATCCACAGATCTCCACTTCCACTATCAGTTGGTTTTGCAATGACAATTAATATAAGCCAAGGTCAGTTACTATTCAAGGTTGGTTTGTTTTTAACATTACTGGATTCACCCATTGTCAACTGTATCATGCATTATCAATAATTAAAAGTAGAGACGAGGTAAAACCTAATTCTAGATAGAGATGGTAAAGTTATGAATAAAAGATGTAATGTTGTGTACAAATAAATATATAAATATTTATGAATTATGTGAATATTTTTTGGATTCAAATTATTTTCGGTAATGTGCGAGTTATAATTGTAACTTTTTATTTATCATGAAATGTAATGTAATACGTAAATACAATAATAAGCACTATAAGCACTATATACTATATTTATTTTTTTATTTTTTTCAAAACAGTTTGATTACATGCTTCTTTAATGAATTTTATAATACTAACATACATCATCTTTATATTAACTTATTTATGTCAATTTAGTATATAAATGTCTCCGTCTTTGATTTTGCATTTATAAGAAATATTTATTATATAGTTTAAATTGTTCAACCCGTGTAACACACGGAGAACTAACCTATTATATATATAAATACATAGAAAAGTTAATGACTATCCATAATTAAATAATATGTTCCTATATCCATAATTAAATAATAAGTTCCTATTAATTAAATATATAAAAGTTATTATTATTTTATTTCCATTTAATAGGAGAGAGGGGTGGGAAAATAAGATTTTGAGGGCTTGGGCTTGTGATTGTTTATTAAACAATCTTATTATTAGGCTTGGGCTTGGGCTCGAGTTCGCATAAGCTTCGCTTGTTTCAAACTTTTTGGAGCCAGTCTCGAATATGCCACGGACAGTTTGTTTCCTAAGTATCCGTATTTTATAACACGGTTAGTTCATGTTATTCACTCAAATGAAATGAAGCACAAATAATTCACAAATTGTCCGTTGAGTGGAGTAGTGTCACCCGCGAGTGATTATAGAATTTTTATTACTACTATGTATAATTTGAATTTACATATTTTGTTTGTATTTTTTTTTTTTAATTTCTACAATATCCAAGCAAGAGAAATGGTATGAGTTGAACGCGCCAAGAATCAATCACATGCTACGCGCCTAAAGTTTGTTAGGCATCTCTACGTGGCAGGGGCACATGCGAATATGGGGTGAGTAGAGGTTGAAGTGGGGATGTAAAGGTTGAAATATAAGTAATTGGAAAAAAAATGAATACTAAAATATAGGGAAATGAGACCACCACCACCGGCTGTAAACAACGGCTGCCGGAAACGAGACCACCACCACTGCCATTGTATCACTCCTACCCTGAAACAACAAGAACCGGCCAGAACTATTGTGGATCTAGAAAGATCTAAGAGAAAAAGCGAAGGTCTAGGGTCTTACCGGAGTGAAACCTCAAACCGCCACAAACCCTCCGTCATCTCACCACCGCTTCCGATGGACTTCCCGTCGTTCAACCACCACAACCACCACCACCACCACAGGTACGCCTCTCCTCCTCCCCCCACCAATTTCCCCGACGACCGCCCTAATTTCTACCCTCCGCACCACCACATCCCGTCAGTCAACCACCTCCCTCCACCACCACTTCCATACGGTCATCCACCACCACCGCCACCGCCACCGACACCACCACGGGTTTCCGTTCCTCCACAGTCGCAATCGTACAATCCGGATTTCACCTTTCTTGACGCCCAAAAACCCTCCTTTTTCACCCACAACCGCTCGTCGCCACCTAGGGTTTCCGCTTCCAACCACTCTTATCGATTTGATTACCGGAATGATTTTAGATCAGATCCGGCTAGAGTTCCGCCGGAACTACCTCACCGGAATCCAGTTCTACCAGATGAGCATCAGGATTATCACCGTCGTAGTAAAGCGGTGGTGGGTGTTGTGGTGGTGACGGTGTTGGCGTAACGGTGGTGGGTGTTGTGGTGGTGGCGGGGACGTTATGGTGGTGGTGGCGGCGGCGTTAGGATGGTGGTGGTGATGGTGGCGGCGTTAGGATGGTGGTGTGGTGGTGGTGTGGTTGAGAGAGAAGGGGGAGAGAGATGAAGAGAGATCAGTGTGAGTGTGTGTGAGATTATTTATAATAATAATAATAATAATAATAATAATAATAATAATAATATATAGGGGCATTTTAGTCTTTTAATGAAAAGCTAACTGAAAATTCAAACAGAGATAGAAAATTGGACTCAATTGGTTAAAGAAAAAGCTTATAGGGACTCAGGTCGTTAAATTTTTGCTTTTGGACTCAACTAGTTAAACCAACAAAGCACAGGGACTAAAAAAGTAATTTACCCTAAAATATATGAAGAATACATATGATATATAGTTTAGCTCCACCGTGCCATATACTAGCTTTTTGTCCTCTAGTATTTTGAGTTTACCAAAACGACTTCGTTCTGTTAAAAAAAAATAGCAAACCAGCAAAATTTTTGTGGATCAGTTTGTTTGAACTGAAAGGGCGCTCAATAAACTTGACTTAGCTATCTCAGTATATCTATAAGACGGTTTGTACTTTGTAGGATTATCGGAATCCAACAATTTTAATTACACAAAATTTTAATCTTTTAAAAAGTTCATATCTGGTGAAAGAATAGAAGGTTTGAGTCTTTGACAAACCTCCCAGCGAGAAGGTCACGAATATTAAGCAAAAAAAAACTTGTTCATTTGACTATTGAACGGACAAATCATTACGCCGGAGGTCGTGAGTCCGATTCCGGAGGTGCCGGCAGCATCTGAAGTTGTTGTTGAGACTCCGATTCCAGTGAAGCGTCGACGCGAAGAGAAAATCACAGATCTCAAAGAGTTGCGCAGAAAATGGATTTTTCGTGCAGAGTACAATACGCTACTGGTTAACGACAGAACTTTTCAAGGTGCGGTACGAATTGGTGAGAAAATCGGTGGATGGAGCAAAATTTGGGCGACTAGTCCACTTAGTGGTGGTAAATACCGTTTACTCTTGTTGTATTTGATTAACTGTAGTAGGTGAATCGCATTGTTTCTGATCTATTTTTGTGTATTACGGTTAGGGTGTTAATTAGGCAAGAAGTGTTTGCTAGTGTTGTTGTATTAATTAGTCTGTGCTCTGTTTTGGTAGAAGGTTTATTTTTGTCACGGAGATAATCGTTTCAGTTGTTCAATGTGCTCTGTTTAGGTCAGGTGATACTCTGTTTTTTGTACATTTGCTGGATTGGATTGGATTGTAGTATTAATTTGCATGTGCTCTGTTTTGGTAGGAGATAATCTGTTTGTTAGTCTGGTTTGACTTGATTGATTATATTAGAATTTAGTGACATTTGTTTTTGTGGTAAGGGTGCAATTTTTGAAAACACACATTGAATCCATGTTTTAGATGTATACTGTGTGTGTGTGTTTATATGGTGGTTTTGTGTATAACCTCAAGTAATTTTGCTAATCAACAGGGAAAATTGGTGATGCGGCCTTTTGGGGTAAAAAACTGGAAGAGGCTCAAGGGCATTTCTTGTACAACATCGACCCCTTCAATATTGGGCAAAATGATGTGCTGAAGAACCAAAAATTTCATAGAATTGTGGCTGTTATGCCAAATTGGAACCGTGATCAGCTTGGGCAGTACCTTACCAGTACCCAAGCATATTTAACTGATTATAACTCCACAACGAGGGGAGAGATCCAATTGCTCCTCAGGAAGGGAGCTCCTGAGCTCAAGTTTGAGCTCGAGGAGATTGCTCGGAAGCACGACCTTTACTGCAATAAAGAATGCAGGCTTCCGTGGGGCGGCATGGGAGGCCACAACCTGTGTTTTCTGGTTATGTTTTCGAAGGAAGAGGAGGAGGATCAGGAGGAGGAAGAAGCAGCAGAAAATAAAGCGTGATTTCGTTTCAGTTTCGTTTATGTAGTTCGATAATTAGATGTTTTCGTGGTGATTTCGACTCTAGTTGGTTTAACAGATTACTGTTTCAGTTTCTATAGAATTGAAAGATATTATGTTTTAAGAAATATAGAAGTGAAAGTTTGATTATCAAATGTTTTATTTGTTGGTTTAACAGATATTAGACTTTGAGTACTTAGATTAAATAAGTGAATTTATAAAAATAATTATGAGTTTAATGATTGTAAGATGTTAAATTGAACAATAAACAGAATATTAATTTAAATAAATATAGAGTTCAAAAGTTAGTTGTTATTAAGTCAAATGACTTAACATTAGGTAAATTATTTTCACGTCGGTTCACGTCGGTACGGTTCGCGTCGAAACGGTTCGATTCGAAATGGTATGGGTCAAAACGGTTCGCGTCGAAACGTTACGGGTAGAAACCATTCGCGCCGAAACAGTACGGGTCGAAACGGTTCGATTCGATACGGTACAGGTCGAAACAGTACGGGTCGGAGCTCATCGAAACGGTACGGACGGGTCGAAACGGTTCGATTCAAATCGGTACGGGTCGAAACGGTTGCGTCGAAATAGTACGGGTCGGAACGGTTCGCGTCGGAACGGTTCGTGTCGGAACGGTTCACGTCAAAACGGTTCGATTCGAAATGGTACGGGTCGAAACGGTTCGCGTCGAAACATTTCGATTCGAACGTTACGGGTAGAAACCATTCGTGCCGAAACGGTACGGGTCGAAACGGTTCGATACGATAAGGGTCGAAACGGTACGAGTCGGAACGCATCGAAACGGTACGGACGGGTCGAAACGGTTCGTGTCAAAACGGTTCGATTCAAATCGGTACGGGTCGAAACGGTTGCGTCGAAACAGTACGGGTCGGAACGGTTCGCGTCGGAACGGTTCGTGTCGGAACGGTTCGCGTCGAAACGGTCCGTGTTCGTGTCGAAACGGTACGGGTCGAAAAGGTTCGGATCGAAACCGGTACGGGTCGAAACGGTTCGGATCAAAACGGATCGGGTCGAAACAGTGCGGGTCGAAACAGCCGAAGATTCCAATGAATTTACTTTAATTACTTCACATATAGGAATGATTTTTAAATTCATTTAGTTAAAAGAATTTAAAGGAATTCATGCTTAATTCCAATTCCAATTCCAATTCATGCCTAATTCCTTCACGTAGGCGATATATGTGTGTGTGTATAAAGAAGAAAAGAGAGAAGTAGGGCGTCGCAGGCGGCAAAGAGCCGACATTGGTGACGGGACGGACCGGGAGGAGGCGGTGGCACCAGGCCGGGGACGCACCCCACACCCTTAAGCCTTAGGACGTGAATGCTAAGCGGGTAAAAAAATCCCGCTTAATTATCCTAGAATATATGTTGGATTATAAGAATGCGAATAAAAGGACAAAAATAAGGGTATTAGATTAAATAATTGAATTTATAAAAATAATTAAGAGTTTAATGATTGTAAGATGTTAAATTGAATAATAAACAGAATATTAATTTAAATAAATATAGAGTTCAAAAGTTTGTTGTTATTAAGTTAATTAACTTAACATTAGGTGAACTTTGGAGGGTGTTTGTGTGTGAAGATTGAATGAAGTTGAACGTGAGAAGACGTTAGTGTTCAGAAAGGGATTTGACCATGGTTAAATAAGGGTTCAGCTGGGGTTAGTGTAGCATGCAGAAGACGTCGTTACACAATGCCGGTAATAAAAAGGATAATTCCCCAAAACAACATAGCATACCTCCAGAATAAACATGTAAATTGGTGGGGAGATAAATATACATGCACTCTAAATTCCCAAAATTTAAGAATGAGTTCCCAAATACTCAAAATAAATGTTTACCTTTTTTTATGCAAAAACGTACTAGACGTGTCAAAATTGTGCGAACGTACTCCATGTGGACACTAGATGCGCGACACATGTATTCTTTATGCATAAAACTAGCTTGGAAAAATCCTTTGTACGAAATCACACTCTACGTTGCAACAACTTACGGAAAGATGTCAAAAACGAGTATTTTTTTTGCACAGGAAAGTACATGTTCATTTCTGGAATTTGAAGTCTCATTTTCGAATACTTTTCTACTCATATATTCATTTTGGGAGTTATCCCAAATACATTTGTTTCTGACAATTTCTTTTCGTCAATATCGTTTTTTTTAATCAGAAAACAAAAGGATATATATAGTATTAGTACCCACGTAAACTTACAGTTCTTCGCTGATTTATAGCTAGTACGGTTTCTAAAACAACCAAACAGAACTCAACATCGGTGCTAATGAGTAGTGATTAAACTTGGGTGAGACAAACAAACACCCCCTAATCGACTAATTAACCCATTAATCCACTATAGGTCTTTAGAGCTATATCGATATGCCTGTTTACGATGATTCGTTATGGGCTATACGCCCTTACAATGAACTGTCATGGGCTAAACACTCATAAAGAATCGCCTGGTCTAGCCCAATACATGCATTCGTGAACACCCATTTACATGGCATCTGGAACCCAAATGCTTATTTAAATGTTGAAGCGACAAATGTGACAAGGGGAGGGGTTATAGGAAATAGGCATTATGCCTTTGCAGGTGGTATGTGTATAAAAACAGCCTTAGATCCTGATTGTTTCCAAAAATAATGTTGCACTAACATGTAAAACAACATATAATCTTTTGACCGTGAGCCTGATTATACTTGATTTCATTATAGTTAGTGTTTTAACAATCGGATCAGTTGCTAAATGGAACAGTTAAATATATAGATGCGGCTAGAGGTTGCATAACCAAAGTGATGTTATTAGCTAGTCCCGGACCAACAGTCCAGTCCATTCTTGAAAACACTGATTATAACAAAGAGAAACAAAGTCCAATATTGAGCGCCATGACTGAATCCAAATATATTTCACCCCATTAACCAAGAAACCAAATATTTTCCATACCATAAACCAAGAAACAAACCCCAACACATAACCACTCACGGAAGTTTTGTCAACTTTATTGGTTAAAATAGTCCAGTAATGACATGTTTTTGTAAACTATTTAGTTTTTAGGACAGTAGTCAAAGTATAAGGACCATATACCAAATTAGCTTTAAATTACATTGTTATTTAAAGCAATTAAATTAACACATACCAAACCTACAAGGTATCACTTGGCATGAGATACAAACTAAAACTTTTAACAAAATCAAAGTAAAAAACAGACACTAAGCCGTCCATGTTTTCTGTTGATTCACTTTCTTTCCAATGACCTTCCAAAGGGTTCTGCTAAAGAACAACCTGCTGCAGCAATTCTCTCTCTGAGGTTAAGGCGATTAATGGTCTTACGTCATCAACTCCAACCAGACTTTCTAAAAATGGCAATAAGGAAAGCAGCTCTTGATCCGTACGGTCATCATACCAGCTTTCTGCACAAAACTATAACTGTTAGATAACCCTGTTTCTGCCTGGGTGGATGGCCCATGTTTTGCTGGTGAAGCCCAGACCGAACACTTTTGACACCGATTAACGGGTTTAATAATATTAGACTTTTTAACTATGCTTGGCGTTGTGCATTTATCCTTAAGGTTTTAATTTGATATGTTTAAGTTTCCATATTCAAACAGATTGTTTGTGAAGTTCAGAAACTTAGAAAATTTTAGGTTGTTATAAATTTGCCAATAACAACTTTTAAAGAAAACACAATTGGATATGAAATGTCCATGCTTAACTGAAAGGTTAAAAGTATGATCAATCAAACTAAAGGGAAAACGTACTAGAGAATCCAAGTTAGGATTCTGTATTCTTTACATGTACCATAGCATAAATAGATCAATAAAATTAGTTAAAATGTAAGGATCCAGGATCCTTTCCTCGTAGAACTTGTGAATCCTTAACGCTTCAAGAACCTGTCAACATAAACTTGGGACTAATCCAAATAAACCGGGGACAAACCCGAATAAACTGGGGACAAGCCCAAACAATACTGGGTTCTGGCCCAAATAAACTGGGATAAGCCCAAAATAAACTGGGGACAAGCCCAAATAATACTGGGTTCTGGCCCAAACTGGGGACAAGCCCACTCAAGTGACATGAAGATGCCAAAACCTTAGCTAACGTGAAAATGTTAGAAACCTTAGCTAACGTGAAAACGTTAGAAATCTTAGGATAACGGATGTATGGTACGTCTACCATTATACTTGAGATCCTACATATGGCGAACAACAATGAAATTGTCAGCCACTAAACGTGTACTGGTCCCATTGTCTCGAACCATACTTGGATAATCGTGCGCTACTGGCGGGGTGTCAAAACCTAATTCGTGTGAAATGTGAAAACCTTTAAACCTTAGAAGGTATAAGATACCTTAAACGTGGGAGAGAGGTGGCCAACCCCTTAATCCTCTGCTAATGATGTTAAAATTTCTGCAAAAGCTCAGAACTTGATAAAATTGGATGTTAAGCATCTAACATCCTTTTCTTATGACAAATAGTAGTGAATATAAATAAGAAAAATTTAAGACAAAGTGTTACCAATGTGAGGATCCTGAATCTTTAAGGATCCTTGATCATGATCACATAAAATACTTCTCGAGATGAATAACATTCCAGGCCCTAGGCAAGAGATCACCTTCCATGGTTAGCAGACGGTATGCCCCCTTTCCTGCCTTCGCTTCTATAAGATTAGGACCTTCCCATTTAGGTTCCAACTTGCTATTAGCTGGGTTTGTGGTATTCTGAAATGCTTTCCTTAACACCAAGTCTCCAACTTGAATCGTCTGATCCTGACGTTCTTGTTATATGCCCAAGCCATCATTTGTTGATAACTGGCCGCCCTTATTCTTGGTAAATCTTTGAGCTCATCCACAGTATCCAGATCTTGAATCAGGTTTCACTATTTGTTTGAGGATCACGGATGCTTGTTCTGGCTGTAGGAACCACCATCTCTGTTGGGATCACAACTTCAGTTTCAAAGACTAGAGAGAAAGGAGTTTGGCATGTAGCATTCTTTGGGGTTGTTCTATCTGCCCAAAGGACATATGGCAGCTCTTCAGCCCACTTTCCTTTCTTGGACCCAAGCTTCTTTTTCAAATTGTTGATGATGATCTTGTTGCTTGAGTCTGCTTGGCCATTAGCTTGTGGATGAACGGGTGTGGATGTTATCATCTTGATTCCCCAACTGTCATAAAAGTTAGTAGTTCTATTCCAATAAATTGGGATCCATTATCACATATAATTTCAGAAGGAATTCCAAATCTTGTAGTAATGTTTCTTTTAATGAAGGATATAACTTCCTTTTCTCTGACTTGAACAAAAGCTTCTGCTTCTATCCATTTGGAGAAGTAATCAGTCATGGCTAGCATAAATACTTTTCCTCCTGGTGTTTTAATTTATTGAGATTGTAAAAACTCTGTGACAATTCACCTTGAAACAAATTTTGTGTGAGATTAAGGTATTCAAGATTGAGCAAATTGATGAATAATGAGTTTGGTATAGAACCATTCGAACTGTTTATTGACAAATCGATATTATTGGATTTGTTTGATTTCTTAGTTGATTAAACCCATTTTCTAGTCCACGATGAAGCTGCAACCATTTTCGGGTAAGTTGAATTGAAAATTATGGTTGTGACATTCGTAAAAGTGGACCTCCAAAACCCGACTTGAAATGTAAACCGGACCCGAAATAATAAAATGCGGGAATGTATTCATTCTTGGTTGTTTGAATATTTTGGTTCTTAATTAAACTAAAATAAATAGTTATGAGGTTTAAAAATATATAAATATATACACACATATCTAAAAATTAATATAGGTTGGTTCTCCGTTAAAAAATATAAAAGAGAAATTAATTTAATTACGGCTAGAAAGTGTAAGAAAATTAACTAACTTAATTAGATATAATACCTAGTTATGGAATTAAAGGGATTTCCTTGTCATTTTTTATAAACAATGTTTGAGTTGTTACATGGGATAACAAAGTTGAGGGACCTGTTGGGTTTATCTTAAAAAAAGGGTAGATGCACGGTACCCCTGACCGCGGAAGGGATCCCCCTTCCCAAGCTAGCGACCCGACAACGCTGCCTGGCGGTAAAACCCCTGCCAACCCGAGGGGCTGAAACATGTTCGAACCCGTGACCTCGGGCCTGTTTAAGGTGGGGGTCGGTGGCCACTGAGCTGACACCTGATGGTTGTTGTGTTTATCTTAAAAGCCTGTTAAAAAAGGGAAAATGTGTGTTGCGGCAAGATTGAACCCAAGATCACCACAGGCTCGGGTTATAGTGACATGGTAACAACCACTGGGCTATCACCATGTTTGGTGATGGAACCCAGGTATTATGTGTTTACTACACTTCTTACATTAACCTAAGATTAACATACGTTACTATCACTCATGATAGTAATCAATGGTCAAAGGTGAGCCGATAATAGTCAATGATGTTCTTTCAACTTCTTCAGGGCTAAGTTGGGAGCCAATGGTTTTGTGGCGTGCATTTCGTGACATCACAAAAAGTGGCAATCATACCTATGCTTGTGAAGTGAAAGCAATCAACTGCTTAGATTGGAGTGAGGTCATTATGTTGGATATACTTGTTACATTGAAAACCTAAGATTAACATACGTTACTATCATTCATGATATATAGGTGACTGTAGACCTTTGCAAATTCAGCAGGGGATAATCTGAAGCTCAATTTACAAAGCAGGGTTTGCCGTTGATTTTGAAGTTGGAAGACTGGAAACCTTCTTGCTTATCTCAAGGAGAATGGCCACGTCATTTTGTTGAATTCATTAACTGCTTGCCTTTTAAAGATTACACAAACCCTCATAATGGCTACCTTAGTGTGGCTGTCAAGCTGCCTGAACTATCATCAAAACCAGACAAGGGTCCAAAGATGGATATTGCTTATGGAGCTGAAGAGGAATTAGGATATGGAGACTCTGTTACTAAGCTTCACTATGAAAAATTTGATACCGTATGGTTGCTTTAATACTTAAATGCTATTTTGTTTTAACATTTGTGCTTAAACGAATATTAGGACCTATATGTAATATGAATAGATTGCGTTGTATGGATAATCATGGCGGTTTTAACATAAAGTTATTACCTTTTCAAGATTAGGATTGATTGGTAAAAATATTTGAAATAATTAATTTGTAGGTGAATGTACTGACACAGTTACACGTACAAAATCCGGTGTCCTTACATCTACAAAGCTTAACAAGACAAATATAGTGAAAGAAAAGCACGGTGACCAATGGGAAATAGTAGTTTGTAAAGCGGGCCCACAAAGAAATGAGTGTGAACAATATGTAGGTGACCCAATGGACGGAGGTGCTATGTGGGATATATTTTGCAGGCAAGATGTAGCTAAATTAGAGGAATATCTAAGAAATCACTCAGCAGAGTTTAGCAGAGTTTAGCATACTGATTGTCTTTTAGTTGAGCAGGTAATTTTATACAACTGCAAGATTCTATCAAAACTATTATCTCTTGTTATCTTAACAAGTATTGATGATGTGATGCTGCAGGTTTTTCACCCAATACATGACCGGACATTTTACATGGACATTGATCATAAAAAGAAGCTCAAAGAGGAATTTGGTATTTCCTTAACAAGCATGTTTCTGATTGCTTCTCGTGTACATATACAAATTCATCAATCGTTTTCATGCTGATTAGGAATCGAACAATGGATGTTCAAACAAAAACTGGGTGATGCGGTTTTTATACCAGCTGGATGTCCTTATCAAGTAAGAAACTTGAAGGTCGGAATATATATATGTATCACTTATGTTTACTGTTTGTGTTTGCTAATAGAATTTCATCCATACAGTCATGCACGAAGGTTGAACTCAACTTTATTTCACCTGAAAGTCTTGGCGAATGCATCCGCTTACAAACAGAACTCCGTATGCTTCCCAACAATCACATTGCCAAACAACAAAAACTGAATGTAAAGTATCTGAATTTTCTGCACAAAATTATCATTAATTATCAAGAAACTGGTGGCTGGTACATGTTTTTCTTTTACATAACCTCCTGCTTTGTATGTTGTATAGATTGGGCAAATGATGATTTATGCATTAGACCAGACTGTATTGGAATTGTCCGGATTTATAAATTCAAATGGGCCCACTGATGACCTTCAAGATCAATTCGCCAAGGAGCTCGAGATCTTAAATGGTATGAACATGAACAATAACACCAATGGCTGGATATCTGATTCGGACAGTGTGATCCCACCATCCGTTCACCAGCTTGCCCCTATAGAAGATTCTGGTACATCACATCTGCCCTATCTGGTAACAAGTAACAACTTAATGTTTTTTTTATTCTAATTACAATTATTATATTAAACTTTAATGCAGGAGGAGATGGTATGGATATTAACGATTACACTAATGGTTGGGTATGTGATTCCGAGAGTGAAGAAAATTCGCGGTATATCCGCTGCGTATTTCCCAGTTTAAGACCATCGTTAAACCATATAGTTGTTCATCAGTCTGCCACCATAGAAGATCCTGGTACAACAGAGGAAGAGGAATCTATAGGATTGTGGCAAGGGAACGTTGTCGGACAACCAGGAAAAACGATATTACAAGCTGTTATGGACCACCACCCGGAAACATTTCAAGGGGTAAAAATCCGTTCAAAACTGCATTGGCTGTCCATTTTGAAAGAATTGCATGTATTCATCAAAGGTTTTCTAGAAACATCTGTAAATACATTGTCAGAGGACCATATCACTAGCCTTGAGGAGGATTTGAGTGATTTTGAGAGTTTTGAGTTCAATCTGTCATGGGCCCGTAAGAGGGTAAACATCGTGAAGGATCTCAAATTTGGAAATGACCCGTTGAGACTGAAGCTGGTAGTTCTAGAACAATATGTAAAATTATTACATAAAGAATTGGTAGAAGCAAATGCGAGGCTGGAGAAGGCCCGATTAGATTATGATAGAGCGACATATGCCCGGAACAAGAAGGTAGATGAGATGGCACAAAAGTTTGGAGTTGAATACGATGACGTGTTAAATGGCAATCTTGGTTTCGGTATGCTGCCTGGGTATTAGTTGTTTTATTATATGCTAGTGATGTTAAAAAGGTGAAAAGTTATAATAACCTACAACTTACGCTATCTTTTGTATATAGTTGTATAGTAGTCAAGACTTTTGACTTTCTTATTTATAAATATAAAATTTTTGGGACATTATTATATATATTATAGACAGCGTGGTTTGTAACCGCTAGCAAACTCAATTTTGACCGTCAGATCTGCCTAAGATTAAATCATGACCGCATAAACTCAAAAAGATAACTGAAAAAATGGCAGTTTTAGGCAGTTCGGACTCTCTCTCCTAAGTCGCTAAAAATCCAGTCGGTTCCCTTTTTTCCTCCCCACGTCGTCAACCTCTCTATACAACCCTATCACGATCTAAGTGAGGCCTCCTCTCGATCCCCCCCCCCCCCATCTTCTCTATATTTCTCTCATCGTCTCTCAAGAAGCCTCAATCAATAATCGGATGTTGAATTTTGGGGACAAATAGAAGATTATATTCCTGCACCAGAGGAGTGGAATATCAAAATATAACCTCCAATATAACCTCCAATATCAAATTGACCTCATTTTTACAGATGTTGCAGAGTTCTAGGGCTTATACATCTGACTTAGGGATCAAGATGGAGGCAACAAAAATAGTGGATTGAAGTTAGTCAAGGTAGTATGCTATGAACATATGGAAATTCTTCGAAAACAAATCCCAATTTGTAAGTGCCTCAAATCTCCTCTGCTTCATAGTTATGTTGATACAAATCAGTAACTTACACAGTTTTTTAATCTCTCAATTGCTCATTATCATTCTCATTCTTAGGTGGTATAGAGGCACTTGCTTTATATCTATAAACTTAGAACTTTTTTGTTGGAAAAAAACCTGTCCACCGGACGGTTACCAGGTACAAATTTGATTAGTTGAGTTGTTTACGTTCAAATTTTGTTGTCTTATTTGTTTATGTTTAGAAACTGTTTGTGTACAACAGATATTATCTCCGTATCCACTCTAATACGTCTTCTCAAAAACTCTCTGTCATCGATCTATCGTCAGGTAAAATTCGATAAACACGCATTTATTTGCTAATAATATAGGCTCAGTCGTGTAGATTGTTTCAGTTGGGATCAGTATAGCTTAGTTCTTATTTAAGTATATTAATTTAGGGGAACTGAGGATTGATTATATTGTGCTTAATCTGTTTTCTTGGTTTTGTTAATGGTGTAGTTCACAAAACGTGGGTTTAGGGGAAAAGGTTTGAACCAGGGGTTCATGTGTTGCTTAAAGCAAGGGAGATATGGTCAAGATTGGTGGTTCAAGTATGGGTAATGAGCTGCATTGGGTCCCACGTAGTCAAGCGTATAATGAATGGTTTGTGCCAGCTGGTTATACAATTAAAGGAGGAGGAGGAGGAGGAGAAGAAGAAACGAATCAGGTGGTTGTGCGTATTGTTTTTTTGGGTTATACATTTGTGTACAAGTAAATTTGTGATGGTTTACTTTATCTCTGAAAGTTTTTTGGTGAAATGCCTCTTAATGTTTGTTCTTTTGATTTTCCTTTTCTTGATTTATGTAGGACCAGAAACATGAAGAGTATCCATCAAACGATGATTTGGAGGGTCAGAGTTGTTATTATCCTACATGATTCAAAATTCGCCCTCGTAGGATACATATTATAATGGATACATTGAATGTGTTTTATGTTTTATTCTTAAAACATAGCTTATAAATTATGAGCGTATTAGCAATTAAACATTTTTCAGTATGGCTAACACCCCAAGTGCTGATTTGTTTGACCTCCAACTAAAGATGTGTTACGGGATTAATTTCTTCCCGATTTGTCCCTTGCAATTTGGACCACCACTCCCTGGCCTATTCCTATATTGTCCCCACTAGACGATACAAACATGTAACCTGTTTATTATGAAATGATTTTGTGCAGAACGTAGAAACATTTAAGGATGTTTAAGGCTGTGATGATGCCAAACAAGAGCTTAAGGAAGTTGTGGAGGACCTAAAAAATCTATGAAACTTTACATGGCCTGGGGGAAAGTTACCAAAGGTTTTGCACTTAGTACATGTGATATAAATTTGACTTTCTGTTAAAAAATTAATTCGCTTTTAAAATGTGTCTTTTGTTGATGAATTTTAGTGATAAGAAGCCTACTGATTCATTTTGCAGGGGATACTTTTCACTGGTGCACTTGGAATAGGAAAAACTATACTTACCAAGGTTCGCTTTGATATAGTGTTCATTTTGTGGTATTCTGAGTTTTTTCCTTTGATCATTTGGTAATGCAATTATTTGTAATCGTATTTATGGAGTTGGGACATGATGCACCTAAGTGGTCATGCTCACAGATTTGTATATCAAAATATTGAGCTCTAAATTCAAATCCTAAATCTAGCCCGCCAAATTTCATTTGTAGCTCATTTTTGTTACCCATCATCAGGTCAGGAGACTTTACTAGAATTTGTCGAGAAGCTAATGGATACAAAGGAATAAGAACAACATTTGATGGTTCACTCTGCTGCACTCCACAAGGCCTTTTATCTTAAGGGATCATCAGGTTCTTGAAGATCATGTGAGAAACCAGATCCCGGTTCAGTTGCATTTAACACGTACTTTTTTATATGAACAACTGAGTTAATGATGTTAATGAGACTTAAGTAAAGCATCAGGTATTTACATTTTATGTTATCCTCGTTTATTTAATTAATTAGATAAATTTGGTCATTATACTGGGTTATTAATACTGTCATGTTGGGTTGATGCTTTCAATGATGGCCTTTTTAGAAATGGGGAATTTAGTATATACTCAAATGTGTATGTCAATTATCCACAACACTGAACTTTTGAGAATGATAATGTCAACTGTTAGGCGTGTAGCGAAGGAGATGCTCTGAAGCGTATATGTGACGAAATCCTTAGTCATCCAAGTGCCACGATTTCTCGAAGACGGCCTGATTACGACACTAAAAAACCCGTCCACCGGACGGGTATACTACTAGTTTACTTGGTGATGGTATAATAATATCATTTTAAAGACTGAAGGTTACAATGAAAGGTCAGTATAACTGTGTAAGTAGCTTCCTGTTTGATAACGTGCAGTCAGTGTGATATTAATGAGTTTGTGCTTATATAATTGGTATAACCCAGGTTCAAGGTTTGGAGGTTGATGGGTTTAATACATGAACCGGACACGACTCATATATTTGCTTGTGTCAAAAACGTCAATGCTAACCTGGACACACTTAAGATAGAGTTGTGTTTCGGGTCGACCTGTTTAATTTTTCATAAGCGAATAAAACTTGGTAATAGTTTAAATGACCAATGATTACAACTTAAATGAACTTGGTTTTGTTATTAGTTTCTTTTTAATTACTTTCGTTTGTTATGTGTCATAAACGGGTTCTTGGTACCCTGTAAGCATGAAGTAGAAGGATAAAGACTAAAGAGAATTAGTTAGCTTACCAATGCGTCAATTTTAAAACGGGTCATGTTCTGGTTAACGGGTCAACCAATCTATTAAACAAGTTATGCTTGAGTTAACCCAAACATTAAACAAGCGTGTTCAGGTTGACCCATTTAATAAATGATTTATATTAGCCCTCTAAAATCTAATTATTTTCATGTCGTATTTCAAGTTGTGTATGGAATTTCGTCCCTTAGTTGGTGTCTATGATTGTTTTATTATATGCTAGTGATGTTAAACCCTGGTATTTTGTCTTTATCCTCAGGGGTATTTTAGTCATTTTACATTTATTATAAACACTACACATTGTCTCTCTCTCTCATAAACTCTCCCCCCTCTGTCTCAGTCTCTCTCTTCTCTCTCTCTCTCTCACCACCGTGAACTCCACCACCGCCACCTCCTCCCCCTCCTCACCACAGCCGCCACTACCACCTTCGTCGGACCACCACCACAGCGCCGGAGTTAACCACCACCACGGTCGTTTCACTTTCAAACCTTTTTTTAACCTCTCAAAAACCCTGAAATTCCCACATTTCCAACTCTCTCTCACCCAGCCTCCACTACAATCACCACCCATCACCCTTAACGGTTCTAAGCAACATCACCACCAGCCACTCGACCATCGTCACCAGCCAACCGCCCCAAATCGGTGAAACCCCAAATCTGCGTAGGTCCCAAACAAGCCAGAAAGCGGTGGTGTGGCAGGGGTCGGATCTGGGTTGCGAAAGTGATAAGATGATTTTGCAAGTAGTCATTTAGATCTGGATTTCGGCAGGTTTGAAACCGTTTAGATCTGTGAAGAACAAAAGTGGTAAGATGATTTTGCAGGTGGTCGTGGCAGGGGGTCGGTGGCGGAGGTGTGGTGGTGGTGGAGGTATGGAGTTGACACAGGTGTGGTGGTGGCTGAGGTATGGCGGTGGCGGCGGAGGTGGACTGTTTGATGAGTGGTAAGATGATTTTGCAGGTAGTCGTGGCAGGGGGTCGGTGGCGGAGGTGTGGTGGTGGCGGAGGTAAGGAGTTGACACAGGTGTGGTGGTGGCTGAGGTGTGGCGGTGGCGGCGGAGGTGGACTGTGATTTAGGTGATGATTCCGGTAGGTTTATGAGAGGGGTGTTTATGAGAGAGAGTGAGAGAGAGAGAGAGAGAGAGAGAGAGACAGAGGGGGGGGGGGAGTTTATGAGAGAGAGACTGTGTAGTGTTTATAATAAATGTAAAATGACTAAAATACCCCTGAGGATAAAGACAAAATACCAAGGTTTAAGTTGAGGAATCTGGCCAAATTTGAAATTTGGACTAAAATGACAACAAAAACGAAACCACAGAGCCCTAGATGCAAAAGGTTTGAGATTTGGACTAAAGTGGCAAAACTAGCCAAATCTCAGGGACCAAATTGACAGTTTACTCTATAATTTAATGTAACAAGAAGTTAAAGAGATGTGTATTTATGATCGATGAGTAATCCTATCTGGTTTTACATTCTTTGGATTTATAGTAAGAACCATTGGGATTTGGTGGGAAGAAAACGAGACAACACAATTGCTTGTTTCAATTATCATGTTAAAAAATGTTATATTCAAGATGAATTTAAAAACTATTTCATAGTAAAACAATTATCACTAATCATTTATATATGTGTTTTTATTTTAAAACTCTTAGAACAAACACAACCTATATTGTTACTCAAGTTCTAAGTAGTAAGATCCACAATGTTTCTCTTTGAAATTAATATTAATTACACTAGCTATAAATTTTCGTGTTTTGCTTTATTAGTTCTTAGGAAATTATAAAAATATGAGTTGTATAAACTAGAACTTAAACCTGAGAACAAAAATGATGTTGATGAATAACATTTCAGTATTTAAACAACTCTAAGAATTTCTTTACATGTAGAGATATTACACAATAAGTTAGAGATTGATTAATTTACCACTAAACTATGATAAGAACAAACATATACATACATGGAGAGGATCATGACAGTCATAATTATAAAAACCAATAATACTCATACTCATTATCCAATCACATGATCTTTTTTTTATTATTTATTTTGTTGTAATGCATGGGTCCTTAGGTAAACTACACTCTCTTGGATATGATAATTATCTCAATTTATTTGAATCCTTTGGTCCCCCATCTCTCTTTCTCTCTTACATAATCGTTCCTGTTATGGACGATCAAGAAACAATAATCAAGGTACGGGAATGACGTAGGATGAACAAAAAAATGAAATTGAAGAACACGGTAATTGCCGCGATAACACAACAAAATATTTTGTTCATGTGCAATCGATGTCAATATCTTAATTGAATCTTGGATTATGATTTTGTAATCAAAATTGGTTTATCCATCATGTTCGTTTTTCATCATATTTAACGAACCGAACGTTCATGAACTGTTCGTGAACTTGTTCAGCGGGAAGTTCGTATATGTTCGTTTATTTAATAAACGAACGAATACGAACAAAAAAATTTGTTCGTTTAATTAAATGAACAAACAGGAACACACCTTGTGTTCGTTCGTTTATGTTTGTTCATTTATGTTTGTAAACGTTCGTTTATTTAAGTTCGTTTATGTTCCACACCATTGGGCTATTCCCAATTGAATTTAAACTAGTGTGTTGCATCCGCGCTGCGCGGCGGGCCCCCCGACTTTTAGCAAAATCAAATGGTAACGTAGGTACAACGTAAAAATAACATGAACGATGAGAATTTGATCGGTATCGGTTTGGTTCTTTATAGTACCGGCACTCGCTATAACAACCGAAAGGGAAACAAAAAAAATAAAGTGGTGATAAGACCAAAAGAATGTCAACACATGTTTTTTATATCGATCGAAAACAATAAAAATGAACATCGATACCGGTACCTAAGTAGTGATGTGACCAAAAAGATATCCACATATGTTTTACATCGATCAAAAACAATAAAAACGAATATCGGTACCGTTACCAACGTTGTTCGGGTTCATTTCGTTACATGTACAATCTACCGACCTATATAGTTAATAAACACAAGTAATTTAACGTATAAGAATGTGATCGTAGCTAAAAAAGAGATAAAAAAAAAAAAAAAAAAAAAAAAACTAAAAAACAACTGTAGCAAACTAACGTTAGTAATTGATACATAAAATAGTTTATATTTTAAAAAGTTACCACAGTTGGTTGAAATGGAACTGTTAAAATACTACTAAATAACGGTAAATCATCATTAATTTAGTTACCATCCATGGTGAGTTCGTCTCAAAGCATCTCCTCTAATCACGTGAGCAGCACAATCAACGGCCAACTTCAAACGAAGTTGATCCAACGGCAGAGACAGACAACCGCGTCAGATAACATTGAAGTATAGGGCACTCTCTCCCTCAACAACTTTCTTTACTTCCTCTTTTACGCACACCTTCACTATGGTACGTCTTCCAGATCTGCAACAATATTTCATTCTTTTCGATCATCTCTTTTGTTCTACTTTCACTCAGTTTGTTGAATGATTGAAATTCCTTGTGATTGTTTTGTCTTTTAGGCCTTGCCGAATCAGCAAACTGTTGATTATCCGAGTTTAAAGCTTGTTATTGTCGGCGGTGGTGGAACTGGTACAGTTTTTCCAATTTGTTAGTAGTTTAGTTTTGCTAATTTTGTTATTGACTATGTTTTGTGTGATTTTGATGCAAATTTTATGTTACGTTGAGGTTTAGGGTTTATACTGGATTATGTTTTGTTCTTTGATAATTTATGAAAGAATGATGTGTATGTAAAAGAGTGATTGAAGTTAAGAGCTTTTTTTATGATAGCTTGTGAAAACACATCTGCAATTTGTCACAATTGTTATGTTATGTTGAGGTTTAAGGTTTATACTGCATTTTGTTGTGTTGTTTGATAGTTTATGAAACTATGATATGTTTACAAAAGAGTGATTGAAGTTGGAACTGTTATTATGATATTCAGAAAGAATGTGAAAATACATATGTAATTTGCCACAATTGTTGTGGATGTTCTTGACTTTCTTGTCATTTTAACTTTTAGTTTAACTAGTTTTATATACAGCGCGCGTTGCCGCGCACTCAACCGATGTGATAACATGTATGTTTTACATCACAACTCATAACACGATCACACTAAACCGAGTCATTCTTAGTGTGATACCTGATATAGCAAATGTATTTTTTAACAAACGCGGACATGCATTTCTGGCTCACCAGGCCATGGTTGAGAACAATGATAGACTACTTCACCAACTTCAACGCCGGTTTCCTCCCATGTTTCTCTCCTCACGGAAGGGATGAGCACGGTACCCGTTTGGTACCAAAAGGGTACCTGTACCAAAAGTACCGGTACCGAAAAACAGGGAAAACAGGTACCCATACCGAATATACCCGGTACGGTTCGGTACCGATACCCGGTACCAAAATTCAATCCATCTTCATCTTGGCTGGCAGCCTAGATTGAGCCCTGGGACTGATCTTCCCGTTGGCTTTACTGCAGCAGTACTCAAAGTGAAAGGTCAGCGGGGGGCATAGCAAAATTCCTCACCGAGATGACTGGACAACCTATCGACCAGAATGCTCATCCCTACCTCACGGTCTCTTTCAAGCTTTCTCCTGGCTATGGAAACTAAAGGAAACAATACAACTTTCAGTCAAATAAACCACTTCAATTACTAATTGCTTGTAGCTTTCAGGAATCACTGAAAATGTTTAGTTTTTAGGAATCACATAAAACGTTTCTAAGCCTATACATAAAGAAGTTGGAATGTCAGTTTGACTCGAAGGTCAGACTACGCATTCTTTTCCTATAACAGTGAAGCTAGAAAGTAACTAACGAAGTCAAACCACACCTCTATCCGGCAAAGCAGCTCCACATTGTTGTGTATGTTGTGTTCTGTTCTTGACCTATGCAGTCAATAGCGTGCTATAGCGGTGCTATAGCACGGCTATAGCGCTTAGCGGACCTGAGGAGTCATAGCGGTCAGAATAGCGGTTGGGTATAGCGGAACCGCTATTAGCGGTGATAAACACCGCTATTCGGCCGCTATTTTGAAACCGATATAGCGGTTTAACACTGCTTTTAGCGGTTGATCAGTTTCAGGCCAAAAGTATGTTCAAAGCCGATAATAACAAGTCTTTTATGAAATAAACCCAATAATATAACAGGCCCACTCCTAAAACAGTCCAATACTAAAACGGTTTTGATAGAAATGGTGGCTAATCGAAGCTTACCTGCTGTGAAGAAGATGCGTGAAGAAGCAGCTGTGAAGAAGATCTGGCACCGGTGAGGATGATGACGATGTAACCGGAACAGAGCATCATCATCATCGTCTAAAGAAGCAGCACTGCAGCAGTGAAGAAGATGCGTGAAGAAGCAGCAGTGAAGAGATGGGAGGCGTATGATGAATGTGAGGATGTTTAGGGTTATTTAAGTTTGGGTATTTTAACATATAACCCCTTCATCTTCATTAGTTTATATTTAGTCCTCATACTTGTGAATTTATATATATTTTTTCAAAGATATATTTTTATATATATATATAAATACATAAATTATGCATGGTATAAAAATTACCGCTATATCACCGCTATAACCTATATATCGTATAGCGGACCTTGACCGCTATCCGCTATTTTACCGCTTTAACTGCTTAGTTCTTGACTTTCTTGACATTTTAACTTTTAGTTTAATGCTCTCATTGGTTCAGCTGTTCAAGATATGCATATTTTGGTGTTTGGTTGACTATTGGTGTTTTTTTTTTTTTTTTTTTTAACTGTTATAAAGAATCATGTATGTTTTTTGATTATTTTAAACATGGCTATCCAATCAGATAAAATGTGTAGTGGAATATATCTTTATTTGTTAAGAGTAAAGTTTATAGAAGATTAAGTCATTTATTGTTTGGTATTTAGTTGAATCTTGGTGTATTTTGAACAATGTATTGTTGTTTGTTGGTTATTCTAATCATGGCTATCAATTTGATTAAAATGTATAGTGGAATTCATTTATGTTTATTAGAGTTAAGTTTAGAGAAGATGTTGGTTATTTTCGTGATTTAGTATGTTGACAAGGACTTAAGGTAGCAGTTTTAATGTGTATATGGACTTGACTCGTTTTTCGATTCTTTGAATTATTTAACTTGTTGACCATTACCCTGAACTTATTTCAATTTCTGAGCTGTGTAGGAAGAACAACTTTTGTCAAGAGACAGACATTTGACCGGAGGATTTGAGAAGAAATAGGAACGTGAGTGATCATACAAGTTTATATTATAATCTTTATGTGAAATATATGTTGTATTACTTGGATTATTGATATAAGTATTATTTTGTTGTCTTTAGCAACCATTGGTGTTGAAGTTCACCCCTTGGATTTCTTCACTAATTGTGGAAAGATCCGGTTTTACTGTTGGGACACAGCTGGCCAGGAGAAATTGGTGGTCTTCGTGATGGATATTAGTAAGTATTGTTTTTAATTGGCTCTTGGTTGGTTGTTTTATGTAAATTAGGCAAAAAGTGTCCGATATTTGCAAATGCTGCTCAGATATTGTACTTCAAATTATTAGTCAGTGGCTTTTAGCATCTTCATTATTGTATTAATCATACAATTGGAATTTCTTGCAGCATTCACGGTCAATGTGCCATCATTATGTTTGATGTCACTGCAAGGTTGACTTACAAGAATGTTCCCACATGGCATCGTGATCTTTGCCGGTATGAATACAATTTCTTTGAAGTATGCACACTTTTGTAATTCATTATTTATCTTTTCTTGACATGCTTTTATTGTTTTGTTGTTAATATAGTGTTTGTGAAAACATTCCAATTGTACTTTGTGGAAACAAAGTTGATGTCAAGAACCGTCAAGTGAAGGCAAAACAAGTTACTTTTCACAGAAAGAAGAACTTGCAGTACTACGAGATATCTGCTAAGAGAATTACAACTTTGAGAAGCCTTTTCTTTATCTTGCAAGGAAACTCGCTGGGTAAGTAAACATGTGCTTAATGCTAGTGTACTGGTGAACTTTTGTTAACTGTCTTAAATGTTGGAAGAGGGATAGTCTTAATGACATGTTTTGATACTAATTGTGTTTGTTTAGGGACCCGAACTTGCATTTTGTTGAGTCTCCTGCTCTAGCTCCTCCAGAAGTGCAAATTGACATTGCTGCTCAACAACAGTAAGCCCATCTGTTGCTCTTAATATCAACAATTTTCAAGCGTGTGCTTTGTGTGAGGGTTTATGGATATGGGAATGTGGTTTATAATTGTAGATGCTGTTTAAGGTTTTTTTAAGTAAACCCATCCAAATATGTGGGTTTTGTAAAACCAATCTTAAGAAAGAGTTTTTAAACCAAACAATTCAGGAATGACTATGCATGCTTTTATTCCAACCCAACTAAATTCGTGCAAAAAAAAAAAAAAAAAAAACCAGAGCTTCCTGAATTGTTGAATGATGGCTTTGAAATATTTGCAGGCATGGAGCTGAGCTTGCTGCAGCTGCCAGCCAGCCTCTTCCAGATGATGACGATGATGCTTTTGAATAGAGATAAAATTTGAAAGATTTTGTGGGATTTGAGAGGTTTTCTGTTTGTGGATTTTGATTATGATTAAGATGTCTGGATGGTATGGAAAGCTTTTGGTAGGAAACCATGATACAATCAGGTTTGCTTGTGGGAAAGATTGTATTTTGGGTGTGAGTTTTAACAGCTCCCAATACCTTTGCTGTGTTAATTGATATCATATATTGGTGCCATTTTGTCATGTTACCAGTTTGGCTTGACCCGTTTTTGTGCTGTAAGACTTCAAGTCATTTCCACTTCACAACGTCTCTAGTCTGACTAAACATAATAATCCCAGCTTTTTGAAAGTACCCTATTAAGCAGTAAAACAGATCTTGTAGTTGATTGGATTTGTCGTGGGGTATTATATCTATACTGAGTATTATATCTATACTGAGTATATAATAAAATAAACTAGATTGAGGACACATGACACTCTATGAGGTGATCTCAATATGTTTTCCCGCCTAAAAAGAGATTTTTCTCCATTTATCTTAACTTATCTATTTTTTATATAACAAAAACCAAATATCTTTTTTAAAATAAAATAGATAAACCAAAGAAAGGAAAGTAAACTAAATTAAGGACACATATTGTTGGTGCACTTATGTCTGTACTTTGTCTGTATACAAAACGATGTCTTTGTTAGTCTTGTAAGTTTGACCAAGTCAACCATCCTCCTGGTTTGACTTGGCCAAACAGTCAACACTTTGGTTGTAATGTGTTTGAGTCGAAGGATGGTCATCGAAGGATCACTTATATCCTTCGATGATGATGAGCTCGAAAGATGGACCTTCGATGGATGGACCACGAAAGATCATATCCTTCGTGGTACATGCTGATCCTTCGAGCTGTTTCTAGTCGATAGATGATCCTTCGATCATCTGTCTGATCCTTCGACCAGACCTGCTGTGTTTGGGTATAAATACCCGTGTGTTGTGTTCACTTCGGCAGATGACAGTTAGCAGAGAACACTTAGAGCAGAGAACACACACACTTTGAGAGAGTTTACAGGACTGATTTGTAAACATTGAGCTGTAACCGGACCTTTCATACGTTTAATACAAGTGGTGTTAATCGTTGAGTCTTGTGTGTTGTTTATTTGCGTGTTCTATCTCGGTTTGCTATCTCGGTTGGATTCCGCACAACCGGGTTGGTTTGTACACAAGGATTAGGCGACTAGATCCTCCCCTAGCCGGACCTACAAGTGGTATCAGAGCCTTGGCTCTTATCCTTGTTAAAACCGAGGTGTTCTTGCTGTTTTTTCGAGATTGAAGTTTATATTTTCTGGAAAAACTTGTTAAAATCGGGTTTCGGTTTGTTGTCGGTTTGCAGAAATATTCATATTTCTGGGTTTGTTCTTCTTATCTTCAACCGATATCTTAAGTGTTCTTGGTAGTTTTCACCTTTTTGATCTTTAACAATTTTGAATTACCAAGTGTTTGTGTGTTGGAAGTTGTATTTTGATTAAAATATTGGACATTACCCGGTTGGTGAAAAACCTGCATGTTCAGACCTGAAAGATATGGTCTTAACATACTTTCTGCCGAAAGTTCTCACCAACCCGTCAACTTTTCACCTACCTGTCACCATTGTCAACTGTGTCAGAGCAAGTTCGAAAGATATCCTTCGAAGTCGAAAGATCATCTTTCGACCAAAGGAGGTTCGACAGATAGTCATCCTTCGAGCATCCTTCGAAGTGTGAGACTTATCTTTCGGTCCAAGGAATATTTTCGAAACATATATCTTTCGGTCTACTGCTCCTTTTCGAAAGACAAGGATCCTTCGATTGGGGAGTCTTTCGAAGTCATCTTTCGAAGTCATCTTTCGTGTTCATCTTTCGGTCTACAGTACTTTTTCGAAAGATAAGGATCCTTCGGTTGGAGAATCTTTCGAAAAACATTGTTCGAAACTCAACAGTGATCTTTCGAACCCTGTTGATCTTTCGAACAGGTGTTGATCTTTCGATCATTAGTCTGTTTGTGTTTAACAGTTTGTGTTTTTCAAGTCTTTCGACAGGTATCCTTCGGCTGATCAAAAATGAATTCGATGTGGGGTGTTCCTGTAAATACAGAGATGTATTTTGGTACTCCAGCTCCGGATTCGGGTTCGCAAGCTAATGCTACATCTACCGGTCAATGGGCATTTGTATCAAATCAAGCTCCAAGTGTTCAAAGCATTTTGCTAAGCGAAAGTGAAACAGGAAGTTTGAATAGGCCTCCAAAGTTGATGCACTTAAGTGAATATCCGGGATGGTTTGGTAGATTTCATACATACGTTCTTGGTCAAAATACAGAATTGTGGTTGCGGTTCATTACAGATTTCGATCAAACTATAGAGGTTGCCGCATCATCTGCTGCCACGTTTGCAGATCTTACGGAAGATCAGAAGAAGGTCTATGATCTGGAAAAGAAGGCATACGCCATTCTCACTCAGGCTTTAAGTAAAGATATATATCATCAATTTGTCAGTTACAAGACGACAAAGAGGTTGTGGGACGCATTGAAGACAAGGGGCGTAGGAAATGAAGCGACACGTCAATTGAGAAAAGAACTGCTGAAGAAAGAGTTTGATGGTTTTATTTGTATGCAGAATGAATCTCTAGGAGATTTGACAAGTCGATTTACTCATTTGCTAACTGAATTGGCAAATACTGGGGTGGTAACGACTTCAGCAGAGATAGTGAAGAAGTTTGCAGATGCACTGCCACCTCAATGGAATAATTTCTTAGAAATCATGAGGTACAATGGCACTTTGGATACAACAAGCTTCAGTGATTTTGCTCAACTCCTGGAAAACAAGAATCAGGAAAAACTCTCAAGGCAAAAAGAGTTGCAGTGCCACAAAATCCTGAGATTTATTATGGAACTTCTAGCACTTCTACAAAACCATCTTCACACGCTCCAATTCAAACAGCATTTGTGTCTAGCACGAGCTTGTATGGCACTCCTCCTCCAACAACAGATATGTTTGGAAATCTGCTTAATCCAGCTCCTCAACCAGCACCACAACAGCAACAGCAAATCAGAACAACTGATATTTTTGGAAATCCACTTCCTCCTCAACAGCAACAACAAGCTTGTTATGGAAGTACATCATCTGCTGGTCAACAATCAAAGCCAAATACAGTACGGCTCGACACCTCAAGCTTTTCTAAAGTCAGTGTTGAAGTAGCAAAAGAACATATGGAGCTGCTAAACACTGTGGTGAGCGCATACTGTGGATTAGTGGAGGGTCAGATTGGTAATATTAATCTGACACAAGAAGACTATCAGCAGATAGATAAAGAGGAGATGGAAATGATGGATATCAAGTGGGCCTTTGCCAGTGCTGTTAGGCGAGCAAAGGATTTCATGGAAAGAACAGGCCGAACCAGCTTGGAAAGCAAGAAGGACACCAAGTATGGGTTTGATAAACAGGCCGTCAAGTGTTTCAATTGTGGTGAGCGTGGTCATTTCAAGCGTGAATGTACAAGGCCATCTCAGCATGGGAACCAGAATCCTTTCCGAGGTCAAGGCAACAGGACAAATCAGAACCAAGGAAGGAACAACGAACGAACACTGGTGCCTGTCAACAACCAGAGTCAAGCAGGACCATCTAATGCCAACCAAGCACTTGTGGTTCAGGTAGATGAAGGTTGTGATTGGTCAATCCAGTTGGGAAATGATGCACCTGATGGAACAGCTTGTTTTGCTGAAGTGGTTAATGATCTTAAACACGCCAGTGGTGGAGAATCTTCCACCAATGGTGTTGAATCTTCTGAAGATGAAGACAGCTCCGGGTACAGTGGAAGTTCAGATGAAGAGTCCTCTGCTTCAGGCAATGATCAGGAAGATGACACATCAACTGCATCAGTTAATGCAGACATTGATGAGCTATTGGAGGAAGCTGCAGCAGGAATTCAAAGAAGATCTATTTTGGTGGATCAAGCTGCTTATTCTTCGTCTTCTCTCCATTCAGCCTTTATGGCTAATGTCGACAGTTCATCAAGTCAGGTATGTGTCGATGAACCCACTTCTGTTAGCTGTGATAATTGTGATAGTTTGAATGTTAGATGTGCTGATTTGGAAGCAAACATGTCTGAGTTGCAAGGCAAACACGATGCTTTACAAGCTAGTTTGTTTGAATTGCAAGACAAACATGTTTTAGTGAATGATAAGTGGTGTGAATTGCAAAGCAAGCATGAGGCTTTGCAAGAGAAATATGATGTGACATTTATTCACAATCAGAAATTGACAGTTGATCTTTCTAAGTGCACTGAAGCCAACATGTTTTATGAAAACCATGAAAAAGGATTTAAGTCAATGATTGAAACGTTAAAGAAAGATAAAACAGAGTTGACAAAAATGGTTTCTAGAAAACAAACTGACATTAATTTGTATATAACTCGTCTTGAGGTAATGCAAAAAGAAATGGCTTGTGTTAAAACAGAAAGTGAGGCGATCCGACTCAAGTTAGACAGTTATTTGAGTTCTAGCTATGTGTTGGATCACATCATTGATGTTCAGAAAGAGAAAAAGGATGTCACATGCATAGGTTATAAGAAATGTCCACCACCCGTGAGAAACAACTTTGATGCACTGCCTGATGAGGAGTATAGAACTCATTTTGAACCATCTGTTCCTTTGGACGTTGAGGAATTTGCAACAGGACTCGGGTACAAGAAAGAAGTATCATCCGATTCAGATGTGTCAGCGGATACATTTGTAACTGCTGAACAGAATCAGGATCCTCCAGTTGTGATTGAGGATGCTGATTCTTCTGATGATGAGTCTGATGATACCGATTCAGCAAAGTCTGATGCGGTGATAAACGAAGAGGACATACCTCTTGAGAATCACATTCTGTGTGATCCTCCTGCAAAACCCGCTAAGACTATTGCAACTGAGTCCTCGTCTGAGAAAGAGTCGGAGAGTGTGGATCTGCTGTACACTCTTGTTGGTGATGATAAAATTTACTCAGACAAAGATTTTCCTATTAAGAATGTTAATCAATCTTTAATAAGTAAAGTCTTTGAAAATTCGACAAGTAAGTTTTTGGGAAAGACAGGACCACATGTTACAGTCACACAGTGTCCTCCTATCCCAAAGGCTGAAGTCAGAAAACAATTTGGGAATAAGAAATTACCAACAGTGCAAACCCAGCAAAATCATACCAAATCCAAAGGTAAAGCACCGACTCAGAATCAAAAGAAGCCGAATCAGAAGAAGAAGAAGAATGTGAACTTTGTGAAATCGAAGGGAACGGACAAAATTGAAAAGTTTGCAAATCAATCTAACTTAGATTTTGTCCAGAAAGTAACAGTAATGAAAAGGAATGAACCAAATAGTTCAAAACCTAGTACCTCGGGATCACAAAGTTCATCATCGGCAAGACGACCACATGATACTTCGGGGTTTGTTGAACGAAGATCATGTTTTGAGTGTGGTACAATCGGGCATATTATTCGAAACTGCCCGTATCTTCATAAGTTGAAAGCAAAGGTTGATGATCCCCGTGGCCCAACTGACCGCAAGCAATCTGTTTCTGTAAAGCAAGATCCTCGACTCATAAGAGAAAGGGAAAAGAAACAGAAACGCCAACAGGTCAAGAAAATTGAAAAGGCGATTAAAAGTGATGTGGTTCAAAAACAATCTGTTCCAGTTAAACCAGAAAGTTCAAAAACTTCAAACAATCACGAAGTTAAATTTTCAAACAATCAAACTGGTAAAACTCAACAGACCTGGAAACCAAAATCTGTTATTGAATCAGGGGGACCATCACAATTTCCGAATCATCAAAAGGTGGAAGTTATTGTTGTTGATAAAAATGGAAGACCCAAGACCACAATGGCTTGGGTCCCCATCTCCAACTAATCGATTGAGTTCATGTGCAGGGTGTTCCAGGAGGAACTATCAGTAGTCATTGGATTGTTGATAGTGGGGCATCCAGACACATGACAGGCGACATGAAGCTTCTCTACGACGTCAAATCTATTAGAGGAGGTTATGTTGCTTTTGCTGGAGATAAGGGCGGATACATTACGGGTGAAGGAATGATTTCCAACGGGGTTGTTAGTTTTGACAAGATCAACTTCGTACAACAACTTGATCACAATCTTCTTAGTGTTTCTCAAATCTGTGACATGCAGTTCTCAGTAGACTTTGATGCTAATGGATGTTATGTGCTGAAACCCGGCTTCAAAATTCCAAAAGAATGGATTCTCTTGTCGGCTCCAAGGATAAATGATCTGTATGTCCTTGATATGAGCCAAGCTATCACAACGTCTGCACAAGCAACATGTTTCGTTTCCAAAGCCACAGAAAAAGACACAATCTCTTGGCACAGACGAATGGGTCAAATTCACTTACGCAAAATGAATCATTTAGTATCAAATGAATTGGTGAATGGTGTTCCTCTTAAAAACTTCAATCTTCAAGACGTCTGTGTTTCGTGCCAGAAAGGAAAACAAACGAAGAAGCGACACCCTACAAAGAAAGTCAACACGGTGGCTGTTCCTCTTGAACGTTTGCACATGGATTTGTTCGGTCCTGTCAAGCACAAAAGCATTAGGAATGATCAATATTGCCTCGTGATAACTGATGATTATTCAAGATTTTCTTGGGTGGCGTTCATGGCACACAAGAGTGAAACCTTCGGTATTATCAAAAACTTGATCATTCAGATTGAGAATCTTTACAACTTGAAGGTTAGGCGGATACGTAGCGACAATGGTACTGAATTCAAAAATCATGCCATGGCGGAGTTTTGCACTTCAAAAGGTATTCTTCACGAATTTAGTGCAGCTTACACTCCTCAACAGAATGGCGTCGCTGAACGTAAGAACTGCACATTGATCGAGACTGCTAGGACTATGTTGGTAGAATCGCAGCTGCCCATTCCATTCTGGACTGAAGCTGTGTCCTCTGCATGCTATACGTTGAACCGAGTCCTTACAGTCAAAAGGCACAACAAGACCTGCTTTGAGCTTATCAACAAACGGAAACCAGACTTGTCCTATCTTGAACCGTTTGGAGCTCCATGCACAATTATCGATCCTAATGGAAAGTTTGGGGCTAGAGCCATTGAGGGATACTTTCTTGGGTATTCCACCCCAAACTTAAGAGTCTGGAATCTAGAGACTAAAAGGGTCGAGGAATGGTCTGAAGTCAGAGTACAAAGGCACACTTTACCAGTTAGAAATCCTGGTCAGCCTTAGATGTTTGAGTACGATGACTTTTTCAATTCGATCAATGTTGAAGCCGTTGAAGAAAATGCTGCGGCAAGGATGTTTTTCGAGAGTGACAACGCAACAGATTCACCGTTGGTTCGTCCCATTATTGTCAATCAAGAACCATCTTCAGTGAACAATAATGCTCTCGACAATGAGGATTTTCAAGATGCTTCCGAATTGAACGAATCTTCAGAGGATGACGAATTTCTCGATGCAGATCAAGGACCAACAACAGCAGTACATGGTACTTCAGAAGGTACACCTCCAGTGGATGTCCCTAAAACAGCTGAAGCTACTGGATCATCCTCTTCGTCAATTCCAGGTCTTGAATTGATTGTTGATCTCAATATCAACAATCTGGGTACAAATATTCCAGTTCAAGATAATCCAGAAACAAGGATTCACAATACCCATCCTCAACAAAACATCATAGGAAATGTACAAAGTGGCGTTCAAACAAGAAACATGTTGCGAAACAACAACAATGCAGGCTTGTATGCAACTATCCGAGAATCTGGTCAACAGAATGATTGGTCTTTCGCGTGTTATGTCTCACAGGAAGAGCCAAGAACTTGGAAAGATGCATTGAAAGATAGCTCATGGGTTGAGGCAATGCAGGAAGAACTGCAGCAATTCCAGAAGCTAGGTGTCTGGAAACTGGTAGAGAAACCTGCTGGTTACAAGAAGATTGGTACCCGTTGGGTGTTTAAATGCAAGAAGGATGACCGTGGAATCGTTATTCGAAACAAAGCACGATTAGTCGTTCAAGGTTTTCGTCAGATTGAAGGAATCGACTACAACGAAGTATATGCACCTGTTGCACGTCTAGAAGCCATTCGGATTTTTCTGGCTTATGCCTCATTCAAAGGTTTCAAGGTATACCAGATGGATGTGAAAAGTGCATTCTTGCATGGTGTGGTAGAAGAAGAGGTGTACGTCGAACAGCCTCCAGGTTTTGAAGATCCTATCCATCCCGATCGGGTTTGGTTGCTCAACAAAGCTCTATATGGTCTACATCAAGCACCGCGAGCTTGGTACGCAACCTTATCTAATTATCTGCTGGAGAATGGATTTCGCAGAGGTCTTATCGACTGTACTCTTTTCATCAAAGAACAAGATGGAGATCTTCTACTGGTACAGGTATACGTTGATGATATTATATTTGGTTCTACTAACGATGTTTTGTGTAGGAATTTCGAGCGCATCATGCAGGATAAATTCGAGATGAGTGCTATGGGGGAAATGACTTTCTTTTTGGGCCTACAAGTACAACAAACAGAGTCTGGGATATTCATCCATCTGACTAAATATGTTGGTGACATCTTGAGCCGGTTCCAGATGTCTGATGCAACGCCCATCGGTACCCCATTGCCACAAAATCACGGAATTACTCCAGACTTGAAGGGTGAAGCTGTTAGCCCCTCATACTACCGCGCGATGATCGGATCTCTTATGTACCTCACAGCATCAAGACCAGATATAATGTACCCGACGTGCCTGCTTGCCAGATATCAAGTGAACCCGAAGGCCTCACATCTTGCAGCTGTAAAAAGGATTTTTCGTTATTTGAAGGGTTACCCTGACACCGGTCTGTGGTACCCTAGGGATAATAACTTTGACTTGATCGCATTCAGTGATTCTGATTTTGGCGGATGCAAAATCGACGGCAAATCCACAACGGCTGGATGTCAGTTTTTGGGAAATCGCCTAGTCACATGGCAATGCAAGAAGCAGACGTGTGTAGCTACATCAACATGCGAAGCTGAATACATTGCTGCCTCAAGTTGTTGCTCCCAAGTCCTGTGGATACAACAGCAAATGCGTGACTACGGTTTTGAATTCCTAACTACTCCTATTTACGTTGATAATTCTGCTGCATTACAGATCACTAAAAATCCTGTGCAGCATTCAAAGACTAAGCACATCGACATTAAGTATCACTTCATACGTGATTGCTTTGAGAAAAGGCTAATCGATGTTGCTTATGTCCACACCGATGACCAACGTGCCGACCTTTTTACCAAAGCTTTTGACAAATCAAGATTTGACTACTTATTATTGGTAAACGGCATTAAGGTCAAGCAAGAGTAAAACCAACATCGGAAAATCATTTTTGTAAATACCTTTGTGTTTTAAATTTGTCTTAGTTTATTGATTTTAGGGGGAGTAAATCTAAAATTTGAAAATCCAAAAACATTGAAAAATTTCAAAAACACAAAAACAATAGAAAAGCAAAAATGAGTTTCCTGGCGAGCAAAAGAGAAAATGATAGTACATCAGTGGTCTGTCTAAACCTCTTTAAACCTTAATTTGAAAAGCGATAAGCAGCTCTATATAAGATGTATCGGTAGGCTCACAATCTTTTTAAAGTGTGCAGGGTGATATAAACTTAAATCGACTGAAGACCAGGTGGGAACCATTCATTGGCATATGGTCTTAGTACCGAAATTTTGTTTGAGAGATTGCCGAGGTTCTGAAATATTCGGTCTTTATGCTGCTTATCATTTGGGTATCATGGTTGTATCTTTTACCGAAAAATAACGGGGACGCAAGTCTAGATCTTCCATGATACCATACATACGTGTACATATTGCATTCGACCTCAATAAGTGATCAACAATCACATGTCCAACAAAATAAGTGATAAATTATCACAAATTCTTTCCGGGAGTCAAGTTCGTCTCTCTGCTGTACGAAAGTACTGACCTGTTCACAGACTTGCTCCTGTGCCCTCATGCATCGAAAATCAAGTTCCTCATCAATAAGTGATTATATCACATAGGGCTTGTTTTCAAATTCAAAATAAGTGAGAATCTCACATCATATACGGTCAAACAGATGATAATCGGTATACTCACCGGTAAGATGAACCCTCGTGCATACCTTGATACGGGAATGTGTCGTGATGTGGATGAACACCGGTCGGTAAGTATAAATCATACCTTAACGTATCCCCTTGCCATGATTACATCTGATAAGTTGAGCTTATGTGGACAACAATACCGATAATTGTTATAGGATGCTTATCTTAATGTTAACTAATTGAACAAAGAGAGTGTTTTTGACATGACCGTACACTGATATGATTCTCTTACCCTCGAAACTCGCAAAAAGAATGTCTGTAAATATTTTTTTTAATGCTTTCAGTTTCTGCATCTTTGTATATATTTATTTACTGCTTTCAGTCTTTACATTTCTAATATTAAAACACACCTAAAATCTGGTTTTAATATAAACCTTATAAAAGCCAAAAAGATTTTATTTCTATTTTATTTTCGATCGTACGATGTTGGAACTCGAGTCTTCGTTACCTGAAACCTGAACGAAAACCGAAAACGACTAAATCTTCATAAACGGTCGAAATTTGCAAAGTTTTGAAAGTTAAAAATTGAAATTGATAAAATTTGTTAAACTTTCAAACTGTCGGACGGTGTTTGCTTAAACAATGGTCACATGTGTGTTGTTTGCTTATGATATTCCAAGCGGTTGTTCTCATTACGCGTTTAGATTTCTTGCATGTGCAGATTCTAAAGGCTAGGAGAACATGGTCGATGACAAGCTTCGGAATGAAGACACGACGTGAAGGCACTCAAATGATGAAGATGATCGAGTTGCCGCTGACCATCATCAACACCACAAGGATCTCACCTCATAAAGATCAAGTCATTCACGAGCATAACTCAAGGGGGAGCTTATGTTAAGGGGGAGTTTGTCAACACACTTCTTACATGATACGGGGAGTTTGTTGATACACTTTCTGCTTTCAAGACGTGAAGACTTTAAAGATCCTCCGACATTGAAGACGTGAAGAGACGTCAAAGACTTGAAGACACGAGGACTTACAAGAATGAAGATCAAGACAAAGCTACAGCCAAGGGGGAGTTTGTTGGTGCACTTGTGTCTGTACTTTGTCTGTATACAAAACGATGTCTTTGTTAGTCTTGTAAGTTTGACCAAGTCAACCATCCTCCTGGTTTGACTTGGCCAAACAGTCAACACTTTGGTTGTAATGTGTTTGAGTCGAAGGATGGTCATCGAAGGATCACTTATATCCTTCGATGATGATGAGCTCGAAAGATGGACCTTCGATGGATGGACCACGAAAGATCATATCCTTCGTGGTACATGCTGATCCTTCGAGCTGTTTCTAGTCGATAGATGATCCTTCGATCATCTGTCTGATCCTTCGACCAGACCTGCTGTGTTTGGGTATAAATACCCGTGTGTTGTGTTCACTTCGGCAGATGACAGTTAGCAGAGAACACTTAGAGCAGAGAACACACACACTTTGAGAGAGTTTACAGGACTGATTTGTAAACATTGAGCTGTAACCGGACCTTTCATACGTTTAATACAAGTGGTGTTAATCGTTGAGTCTTGTGTGTTGTTTATTTGCGTGTTCTATCTCGGTTTGCTATCTCGGTTGGATTCCGCACAACCGGGTTGGTTTGTACACAAGGATTAGGCGACTAGATCCTCCCCTAGCCGGACTATGAGGTGATCTTAATATGTTTTCCCGTCTAAAAAGAGATTTTTCTCCATTTATCTTAACTTATCTGATCTTTGTATAACAAAAACCGCATATCTTTTTTAAAATAAAATAGATAAACCAAAGAAAGGAAAGTAAACTAGATTAAGGACACATGTCACTCTATGAGGTGATATCAATATGTTTTCCCGCCTAAGAAGAGATTTTTCTCCATTTATCTTAACTTATCTAATCTTTGTATAATAAAAACCACATATCTTTTTTAAAATAAAATAGATAAACCAAAAAAGGTAGTTACATCTAAATTATCTAAATTGAATATATATGTTAAATTGCATCGTTATTATTTTGGTTTACTGTTCATTTATTGAATTTGATTCTATCACTAATTTATTATTAAGTAATTTAAATTATATTCCTCAAACTGGAAAATAGATTTTTTTTACTTCTATTCACCAATTACTTATCTATCATAATTAATGGATAACAACTAATGTTTATTAGTGAGTAAAAAGATAACTTACCAAACTTTCAATTACACCGAACTAGGTTATGGACCCGTGTACTACACGGGTTGAATAATAAAGGTTGAATAATAAAAGTGATACAATTCTAAACCTGTAAATATTATTTATATCAGAAGTAGCAAATTCGAAAACATATCGTCTGAAGAAAAACGTTTACATTATTGAGTAATGTGGTATTTAATAACTAAAAAGATCTTGTACCAGGTGCACCCCCTCCGCAACACTCCTGCCATTGATGTGGCACTCCTTTCACACCCCAAGCTTGATTCCTAATATATAACTTGCAAAGTAATACAATATTACTTAGTGAGCTTCATCCTAAGATAATACAAAATTAAATCATCCATTTGAGTCGCTGCAAGTAAAATACAACCCAATTTTTTTTCAACATAACTCAATTTAATTGATACATACAAAATGAAAACCCTTTTTCATCACAACTCCCAAACATGGATTCATACATAAAGAAACTTAAGTCGTGATCTATATCCAAAACCCACTTGATAGACGAAGATAACGCCCACAATAACCAAATATTAGAGGATCATTGTGAGGATTACAAGAAGGTGTACCCAAGTTCACCAAACTGAAAAGCAAACACAAATTAATTTATTTAAATTTCATCAAAATTCCAAAAACCAACTTGTTGTACTAAACTTACTTTCAGTATATCACAATGTTTCTACAATCTCCAGTAGGAAAATGAGCCACAACATCACAATTTAGATAAATTCTGATGGGTTGTTTTGCATTCTTAGAAAAAGTTGAAACATTTTGTCAAAATTGTGTTGACAGATCGATAACCCGAGCATCAGTTGTATAGTATAAACATTATAAAAATGACCATTAGCATTTTTAAAAGTTAGGATAAGATTAAGAGTAAGCTTTAAAACTTAAATAGCAAAAAATAAGGAATCCCAATAAATAATCTAAATTTTAGTTGATAAATATGATTTATAAATCTAATCATGAATTATAATTACTATGTTATCTACATTTTTCGAATATATGATCAATATGGTTTATAAATCTAATCATCATGAAGTAGTATATTAAATCAACAAAAAGTAATAGTACTTGACTTACATCTAGCTTTGGATCTTTAGCAACCTAGTCTCGTGAGCTTCCACTTCCATATTCAACTCGAGCCAAAACGATACATATAATGAAAGAAACATCAGCTAAAAGTTAAATAAAAGTTAAATAATTTGTGTATGAACCTTTGAGAAAAAAAGGACAATGAGAATGAGTTTAAACCTTGATGTAAGAGTGAGGCCTAACGGAGTGAGCCAAGACAAAAAAATATCGTAATTACATATCCAAAAATCAATGATAATGTTACAAAATTTAATATAATTTACTGTATAACCTGTGGAAATTGGTGTGTACGAAGCCTTGAAACATCACTGATCCGCTTGACTGTACGACTTCCCATATCAGATGAAAATTCCTGCAACACGTGTTAACCGTAAAAAAATAGAATCTTTATAAAAGTTAAATTAAAAGCATGCACTTACTTGATCACTGAAAACGGTAAGACCTTCTTTCAAACTTAATTGGAACCAGTCCCGACATGTCACTCTACAAACATTTCAGTACAACGTTTAGAAAGATTATAAAAACTTAAAAATAAAGTTTCGTGTATTTAGAACATGATTTACAAATGGATATAAACGAACCTGTTGCCAGTCCAATTCTGAATGAATGACTTGTTTATCGCAATTACCAAAATTCAAAACCCTAATTCGCTCCACGCAATGAATGGTCACGCGACTTTAGTCAAAATTCTGGACATTTGGTGTTTTTCGGATAGTCCAAAAGAGTAGAAGCTATACATCAGAAACTAAACACATATATGAAATTAAAAAAAATATATATATTTTCATTTGATCCCTATGGTCATCATACCAGCTCCCTAATTCGCTCAACACGCTGAATGGTTAGACGACTTTAGTCAAAATTCTAGACATTTGGTCTTTTTCGGATAGTCCAAAAGAGTAGAAGCTATACATCAGAAACTAAAGACATATATGAAATTAAAAAAATATAATTTAATTTGATCCGTATGGTCATCATCCAGCTTTCTATTGGTATGCCATTGTCAACTTGAAATCCAAATACCTGAAACAAATAATCATGAAGTATAATGGGCCTTTTAATCAATCATCAGCAGCCTTCTAATCAAATTCCGAATAATCAAAATCCAGAAAATCAATTAGATTTAGAAAAGGTTTGATCATTTCATGCCACAAGGCCAATATCATGGTCATGATGGAACAAATGATGCTATAACAAATCTGTATAAGCGTACAGCCTTATAACTTAAAAAACTAAAAGACACAGAGGTTGAAAATTTTGTTTAACACGTTTGCAAGAAAATAACCAAAGCCCAGGCATAAATAATGGATCACAAGTAATGTTTATAGGTGAGTAAAAATATAACTAATTAATCACGAATTTTCATTATCTATAAGCATAAATATTTTTTAATAACACCAAACTATGTTAACGAAACTCCATATAATATTAAGCTTTCACACACCTACACACCTACGATACAAGGAAATGTAAAAAAGATTAAAGGCTCAAATTCAATTCGTTTTCTTCTAAAAAAATTTATCAACATCAATACATTAAATTGTAAGTTCTTTATTATCCACGTGTTTTTTTAATTATAATATAACACATGTAGAATAACAAAAATACAACATATGACTAACTTTTTTGTAGGTGGTGAGGAAAGAACATCTTATCTAACATTTCAGATGGTATGATATATCTTACCTTATACATGTATACATGTATACATTATTAATGTGTTTTTTAACTTTATTTAAAAAAAAATAGTTATTTCTTGCAGTTTATACCCCGACAATGCTTATACCAACGTTGTCAAGAGGCCTAAATTTAATAAGTGGTTGTTTGATTATCATAGATCTAATGTGAAACCATGATACCTAAAAATAGAAATTCTAACAAGATATCATCATCGAATTTTTCAAAATCTGTTACATATGATCTACAAAATAGAACACGAGCAACAACATTTAGGAATAAAACAATATTCACAAATTTATGAAATTCTTTGTATATTTTTTTTTATGCATTTATACTCTCTCATAAAATTTATGTATCTCAATTATTTAATTTTTGTGTAATCAAACTTACTTATAGCTTTCAAGTTTATACAAGATTGATTTGTTACACCCGTGTATTACACGGGAAATAACCTAGTTATAATATATATATTAAATTACATCAAGATAGCTACAACAAATTTGTTTGCTTTTTGTTTTGGTTAACAAAAGTTTTCCTTTTCTCAATTTAGTCACATGAATTCTAGATATTTTTAATTTTATTTTATACTCAAATACTTTGTCCCATGTTTTTATTAGATATGTTAAATAAGATGTTTTTTATTTATTCATACTTCTTTTAGTTTTTGAATAGTTATAGTTTTATTTGGTTCTTTTTATTTAATTTATAAACCAATTGTAATTAATTTGGATAGGCCACTGCTTTACTCAAGTTTAATTCATTACGTAACTTTTTCGTGGATGGAGAATATACCGTCGCCTGTTTTTTTTATTTACATCTCAATGATTTTACTCGAGTTTAATTTACAACGTAACGTACCGCTGCAACGCGCGGGGTATTTTACCAGTTAACATAATTAACTAGGCAACTATGACCCATTCTTGATTTGAATAACAAAAATATTATATGGGTCCAATTTGGGCCAATCAAAACTTTACAATGGGTTCACTCGAGTTTGAATGCTCCAGTCATACAAAACTTGTCTAATTTAAAAAAGGGTAAACACCACCCACAACCAGTGTTTGTCATCGCAACCTACTCGTTGCCATCCCCTTGGCCTCTCCTCCTTTGCTGCCTCTGTCTAGGCCGTGGTTGCCACGCTAGCACCACGATTGCTACCCATAGACAACATCACCAACGCATACTCCTACTACTCGCTACAAATGTGTAGCAATTTTGGGGGATGCTTTATGTAATATGTCGGCGTAGTCACTATCAATACCTAAGAGTTCACAATTGGTAAAACTATAGGAATTGTTCTGGAAGTCATATTACATCCCATTTCATCAAGATTTTTCTTTAACTTAAGTCATAGTCGGTACGAATAAGAACCTACCACCACCATCTCCACCATCACCATAATAAAAAATAACTAGTTGATTCTTTTCTTTTTAAAACGTCCCATTTCAACTAGAGCACATTTTATTAGAACCCGTTTTGATCCGAACCAAACTGGCATTTTATAAGCGACCCATATAGACCCGATTTGCTAGGTATAATTCAATTGTTGTTTGATCTATCGTTTGTTCCTATTCATAATCCATGGGTTAAGGGAGGCAGTACCTCAAGTGGGGTCCAAAGGGCAACACTATTGGTGGGGATTCTTGCTGGAATTAATTTCAAATTAGCAGAATTGATAAATAATCAGTTCAAAGAGATGGTCTTCTTTTTTATGATTTTACAGTTGTACAACATGAAGGTATAACATCTACGTCTGAATTCTATGTAAACTTTAGTGTGTATGCACCAACAATAGAAGCAATACTTATGATCATATAGTCAACTTTGGGTCATATTTAACTTATATTATCTAACTTTATCATCATCAATATAGACAATTAATATTTGGTTTGTATGTACTGATAAAATTACAACATCAAAAAGAAGGTTTGATTGATCTCAAAGAGACGGTCTGGAGGAGATCTAAAGTCGAAAAACTAAACAAGTAAAATAATAACTAAAGTTATTTAATTATTATTTGAATTATCTTAGTATTGGATTTGATTAGTGTTTAATTGTTTAGAGATAAAATAAGTAAGAATAGGAGTCCTAGTAGAATTAGATTGTTTCTAGTATTTATATTCCTAGGATCAGAGAGATGAATACAAACGGGATTCACAAATTTCTTCTATTAACTTTTTGTGAATGAATAAAGCTACGTTTTGCCTTGAGCGAAAAAAAGCCTTTTCATCTGGATTCGATTGGTAGTCACGAACTATGTGCCCCTTTTGACAAGACCTCAAGAGGCCCCCGAACACCTTTCAAGTAGCCTTCGAACTATCCTTCGTACCCACTTCAATCGAACCTTTGAACTTGACCAATAATGGAACTCGATCAATTGGAAGAAGGGATAACTTGTCAACTGCCTTCAACCGAATTGAATCAAAGGGTTCACCAAGATCTAATCGAGACCTTTAACCGCTGCATTTGAACGAGTCTTCTTCTTTTGTTCAAGGTACTAAACTTTACGAAACTACCCCGACACACAAAGGTAAAACCATCCTGACACACGGTAATGGCAAATCGAGGCAGAAAGAGTCAAGATTAAGAGGGAGACTTATGGAAGTTGATGCTGAGAGGGAGTGATAAAATTACAACATCAACAAGGAGCTTCGATTGATCTCACAGGGGTGGTCTGGAGGAGATCTAAAGTCGAAGGACTAAACGAGTAAAATAATAATTAAAGTTATTTAATGACAAAATTGCACAAACCAACCTTTATGTTATACCTAAACTGCACTTCATACCTTTCACTATAAAATCAGCCAAACCCAACCTTTGTGTTCATGTTTTGTTGCATTCTATAACATTTACAACTAATGTTGTCCAAAAACTAAGTTAAGTTGCCTCACATGCTTTGCATATGGGGGTACTATGGTCTTTTATAACATAAAAGTAGATTTGTGCAAAAATATACTAACAAATAATAATGTTTTTGCAACAAAAAAAAAATTCTACTATATATATAATGATATTTTTGTATAAATCAACCTTTATGTTATAAAAGATCATAGTACCCTCACATGCAAAGCATGTGAGGTAAATTAACTGAGTTTTGGGACGACGTTAGTTGTAAAGGTTATAGAATGTAACAAAACATGAACATAAAGGTTGTGTTTGGCCGATTTCATAATGAAAGGTATGAAGTGCAGTTCAGGTATAATATAAAAGTTGATTTGTGTAATTTTGTCTTATTTAATTATTATTTGAATTATCTTAGTATTAGATTTGATTAGTATTTAATTGTTTAAAGATAAATATAAGTAAGAATTTGTTTAAAGATTGTTGATACATATTTTGTGGACGCGACTCGGCTCGGTTCGACTTGGTTCGGTTCGACTCGGTTAGGTTCGGCTCAAGCCCGACGTCACGACATTCCTCCGTCGTGCGCCCTAGAGTTCGACACGCGAAGCACAGAGAGCCGTGAGCATTCCCGGGTGCCACATCACCATGACATCATCATGATGATGTCACCTGTTTGAACAAATACAATTCACGTAGAAAACTATATGTTCATGCATGCAGTAACTTCACATGGGCCAAACAAGCTTTGGGCCTCAACTGTTTTCAGCCCAAGCCCAGATCAACGAAACCCAGCTGATGTCGACGAAACAAGATTGGTAGTCGACGAAACAGAATGTCTCGTCGATATTGTTTCTGTTTCGTCGATGTTGCTTTGATTCGCCGAGTCCCGAGTTCCGTTTCGTCATGTTATGTGACGCTGGTGCTATATATAGACTGAAGACACAGAAGAACAACAGAGCACAGAGAGAACACACACGAGAGAACTTTGAGAGTTTATAGAATACATCTGTAAACATTGAGCTTGTAACTGAACCTTTCATACGTATTAATACAGAGGTGTTAATCGATGAATATTGTGTGTCGTGTATTGCGTGTTCTATCTCGGTTTGCTTTCCCGGTTGGATTCCGCACAACTGGGTTGGTTTGTACACAAGGATTAGGCGACTAGATCCTCCCCTAGCCGGACCTACAAGTGGTATCAGAGCCTTGGCTCTTCTCCTTGTTAAAACCGAGTGTTTTTCCGGGTGTTTGAAGTTTTTATTTTTCTAAAAAAAAAAAAAAATCTGGTTAAATCTTCAAATATCTTAATATTTTGCTGGAAGTTCACATAAAAACCTTGTTATTTTTCATTTTCACATGTTAAAGAGTGGTTTTTAGTGAAGTTTTATGCAAGAATTTGTGTTCGGAAATTTACGGTTCACCGGAAAACTCATAAGTTTACCGGAAAATTCATAAATTTCTGGGTTGTTCTTCGTATGTTCATCTCATCTTCAAAGTGTTCTTCAAGTTTTTCAACTTTTTGATCTTGGTCTAAGAACTTGTCCAGCTGTTTGTGTATTGGAAGTTGAAGAGGATTATAATATTGCAAACCATATTTTTTGGGTGAAACAAAGCATGGTGTAGCCGAAAGCATGCTGTTGTTTATTGAAAATTGAAAATAAGGATTAAAATATTACACACAATACTACACACCTTACCGGTTAGTGAGCTCAGCATGTTGTTTGTTTGGAAAAGGAGTGTTGTGTCAGACATATCTCACCAACCGAATCAGACTCTTTGACGAAACAGATTTGAAAGTGTTTCGTCATTTTTAAAATAAAAACAATTGAATTTGGGCCTGTTTCGTCGGTTCTTAAAAACAAAACATACTTGGGTCCTGTTTCGTCAATTTTAAAACAAGATCAATTGGGCTTAGCTGTTTCGTCGTGTGACAAGCCCATCAATCTGTCCCGTTTCGTCATTAATTGAGTTTGCAGTATTGGGCTTGTTTTGGACTTGTTTCGTGATAATTAAGCCCAAAGTTGTTTCGTCATTATATTTAGTCATTTTTGGGCCTTCTATATTGGGTTTGTTTCGTTGACTAATTGGGCCCAAAATCTGTTTCGTCAACCACTTGTTTCGTGGAAACTTGTTTCGTCGAGTGTGTTGGTATTTTTAACAGAAGGTTTGCAATTGTGACTTAACTGTTTGTTTGAGGTGTGATTTTCAGGTATTCATTTTTCTTGATCAAAAATGAATCCGATTTGGGGTACTCCGGTAAATACAGATATGTATTATGGTACTCCGTCTCCGGATAGCGGAAAGTATAGAAACACGAGTTTGTCTCCTTCGTGGGCCGAATCTCCCGCACCGGTATCTTCACAAGCTAATGCAATTTCTACCGGTCAATGGGCATTCGTATCAAATCAAACTCCAAGTATTCAAAGCATTCTATTGAGCGAGAGCGAAACCGGAAGTTTAAATCGGCCTCCAAAGTTGATGCACTTATACGAATATCCGGGATGGATTGATAGATTTCACACATACGTGATGGGGCAAAATACAGAATTGTGGTTGCGTTTCACCACAGATTTCGATCAAACAATAGAGGTTGCCGCTTCATCTGCTGCTACGTTTGCCGATCTTACGGAAGATCAGAAGAAGGTCTATGACTTAGAGAAGAAAGCTTATGCTATTCTTACTCAGGCATTAAGCAAGGATATTTACCATCAATTTGTCAGCTTCAAGACAACAAAGAAATTATGGGATGCGTTGAAGAGAAGGGGCGTAGGAAATGAAGCGACACGTCAATTGAGACACGACTTGCTAAATAAAGAGTTTGATGGTTTTACTTGTATGGATAATGAATCTTTAGGAGATTTGACGAGTCGGTTTCTTCATTTGTTAACTGAATTGGGAAATTCTGGAGTGGTAACAACTTCATTAGAAGTTGTCACCAAGTTTGCAGATGCATTGCCACCACAATGGAGTAACTTCTTGGAAATCTTGAAGTACAATGGCAAATTGGTTACAACAAACATCAATGACCTTATTCAACTCCTGGAGAACAAGAATCAGGAAGAAACACTCAAGGCGAAAAGAGTTCCAGTGCCACAGAATCCTGAAATGTATTATGGAACATCTAGCACTTCTGCAATGCCAGTGCGACATAATCCTGAAATGTATTATGGAACTCCTAGCACTTCTACAAGACCTTCTTCACACGCTCCAATTCATACAGCGTTTGTATCTAGCACAGATATGTATGGCAATCCTATCCAAGTTCCGGTCAAGCCTCCTCCAACAACAGACATGTATGGAAATCCGCTTCAACCAGTTTCTCAGCAACAAACCCAAAGGCCTCCCGTAGCAACTGATCTATATGGGAATCCACTTCCTGCTCAACAACAAGCGTGTTATGGAAGCACATCATCTGCTGGTCAGCAATCAAAGCCAAATACAGTGCGACTCGACACCTCAAGCTTTTCTAAAGTCAGTGTGGAAGTAGCAAAGGAACACATGGAGCTGCTAAACACTTTGGTGAGCGCATAGTGTGGATTAGTGGAAGGTCAGATTGGCAACATTAATCTGACACAAGAAGACTATCAGCAGATTGATAAGGAAGAGATGGATTTGATGGATATCAAATGGGCCTTTGCAAGTGCTGTAAGGAGGGCAAAGGATTTCATGGAAAGAACTGGGAGAACCAGCTTGGAAAGCAAGAAAGACACCAAGTATGGGTTCGATAAACAGGCAGTCAAGTGCTTCAACTGTGGTGAACGGGGTCATTTCAAAAGGGAATGTACAAAGCCAGCACAGCATGGGAACCAGAATCCCTTCAGAAATCAAGGCAATCAGCAGAATCAGAACAGGAACAATGAGCGCACGTTGATACCTGTCAACAACTAAAGCCAAGTGGGACCATCAAATGCCAACCAGGCACTTGTGGTTCAAGTAGATGAAGGTTGTGATTGGTCAATACAATTGAGCGGTGATGCTCCAGATGGAACAGCGTGTTTTGCTGAGGTTGTGAAGGATTTAAATCACGCCAGTGGTGGAGAATCTTCCGCCAATGGTGGTGAATCTTCTGAGGATGAAGACTCTTCTGGTTACAGTAGAAGTTCAGATGAAGAATCCTCGAGTTCAGACGATGATCATGTGGGTGACACATCAAGTGCGTCTGTCGATGCAGAGGTTGATGAGCTATTGGAAGAAACTGCAGCAGGAAATCATAGGAGATCTATATTGGTGGATCAAGCTGCTTATTCTTCGTCTTCTCTCCATTCAGCCTTTATGGCTAATGTCGACAGTTCATCAAGTCAGGTATGTGTCGATGAACCCACTGCTGTTATTTGTGATAATTGTAATAGATTGAGTGTTAAATGTGCTGATTTAGAGGCAAACATGTCTGAGTTGCAAGGCAAACATGATGCTTTACAAGCTAGTTTGTTTGACTTGCAAGACAAACATGTTTCGTTGAATGATAAGTGGTGTGAATTGCAAAGCAAATACGAGGCTTTGCAAGAGAAATATGATGTGACATTCATCCACAATCAGAAATTGACCGTGGATCTTTCTAAATGCACTGAAGCCAACATGTTTTATGAAAACCATGAAAAGGAGTTTAAATCGGTAATCGAAAAATTAAAGAAAGATAAAACCGAGTTAACAAAAATGGTTTCCAGAAAACAAACTGACATTAATTTGTATATAACTCGCCTTGAGATAATGCAAAAAGAGATGGCTTGTGTCAAAACTGAAAGTGAGGCGATCCAACTTAAGCTAGACAGTTATTTGAGCTCTAGCTATGTGTTGGATCACATCATTGACGTTCAGAAAGAGAAACGGGATGTCACATGCATTGGATACAAGAAATGTCCACCACCTGTTAGACACAATTACGATGCACTGCCTGATGAGGAGTATAGAACTCACTTTGAACCATCTGTTCCTTTAGATGTTGAGGAATTTGCAACAGGACTCGGATACAAGAAGGAAGTATCATCAGAATCGGATGTGTCAGCAGATACAAGTGTGTCTTCTACTGAACCGAATCAGGATCCTCCGGTTGTAATTGAGGATGCTGTTTCTTCTGATGATGAATCTGATGATACTGATTCAGCAAAGTCTGATGCGGTAATCAAAGAAGAGGACATACCTCTTGAGAATCATATTCTATGTGATCCTCCCGCAAAACCTGCTAAGACTGTTGCGACCGAGTCCTCGTCTGCAAAAGAGTCGGAGAGTGTGGACTTGCTGTACACTCTTGTTGGTGATGATAAAATTTATTCAGACCAAGATTTGCCTATTAAGAATGTTAATCAATCATTAATCAGTAAAGTCTTTGAAAATTCAACAAGTAAGTTTTTGGGAAAGACAGGATCACATGTTACAGTAACACAGTGTCCTCCTATTCCAAGGGCTGAAGTTCGAAAACAATATGGAAATCAGAAATTACCAACAGTGCAAAAACAGCAAAATCATACCAAACCGAAAGGAAAAGCATCGACTCAAAGTCAAAGGAAGCCGAATCAAAAGAAGAACAAGAATGTGAACTTTGTGAAATCAAAGGGAACGGACAAAATTGAAACGTTTGAAAACAAATCTAACTTAGATTTTGTTAAACAAGCAACAGTGTTGAAAAGAAATGAAACAAACTGTTCGAAACCTAGTACCTCGAGATCACAAAGTTCATCATCATCGGCAAGACGATTACATGATACTTCGGGGTTTGTTGAACGAAGATCATGTTTTGAATGTGGTACAATTGGACATGTAATTCGAAATTGTCCATATCTTCATAAACAAAAAGGCAAAGTTGATGATTCCCGTGACCAAACTGACCGCAAGCGATCTGTTTCTGTAAAACAAGATCCCCGTCTTGTAAAAGAAAGGGAAAAGAAACAGAAACGCCAACAGGTCAAGAAAATTGAAAAGGCAATTAAAACCGATGTGGTTAACAAAACATCTGTTTCAGTTAAACCAGAAAGTTCAAAGTTTTCAAAAACTTCAAATAATCACGAAGTTAATTTGTCAAACAATCAAACTGGAAAAACTCAACAGACATGGAAACCTAAAATGACCACAAATTCAGGGGGATCATCACAATTTACGAATCATCAAAGAATAGAAGTTATTGTTGTTGATGAAAATGGAAGACCCAAGACCACAATGGCTTGGGTCCCCCTCTCCAACTAATCTATGAATGAGTGTGTAGGATGTTCCAGGAGGAACTATTGATAGTCTTAGGATTGTTGATAGTGGAGCGTCCATGCACAAGATCGGCGACATTAGGCTCCCAAACATTGTTGTAACCAAGGAGAATATTGTTGCCTTTGATGGAGAGAGGAGAAAAGAAGACAAACATGTCTGATAAAAGAATGTTGTTGAATGAAGTTGAAAAATTCGACCAGATGAAATATGTTCCAAAGGTTGGTTGTTATGGTTTTTGATCGGGTCAACATGAAAGATTCCAATGAAAAGTACGCGCCTGTAGCACATCTGAAGCTTTTTGAAGATTCATGGATTTTTCTTCCACAAGAAGTTCAAAGTCCACAAGATGAACATGTAGGATACTTTTCTCTTCGGTGTGATTGAAGAAAATGTGTTTGCTGAACAAACCAACCGGGTGTGCGGATGCCTTGGCGGGGATTGAACAACCGCACACTACTTCTGAAAGAGAAAGACAAAAACCTTCGCTGGTGCAATGTGGAAGACCAGCCGGACCCAAAGGTTTATGATCTTGTTGCTGTGAAGAGATTTCTAAGTAGCTACAAAATCGACTTTGAAATCCACACCGGGTGGATATCCAGTTTGGGAGAGCACTCAGATTCCTTGCAATGCACGAAGCAGTTGCAGGATACGGTTTTAAATTTCTAATCTTTCCTATACTTGTCGATATTTAAGCTGCTTTATAAATTGTTATCCTCTCATAGCACTCTTTGGCCAGACACATTGATCTCGAATATCACTTCACACGTGATTGTTTCAATATGAAACTCATCGATGTTGTCATGGTCCACACCGATGACCAACGTGCCGACCTTTTTACCAAAGCATTTGACAAATCAAGATTTGACTTTTTATTATTGGTAAACGGCATTAAGGTCAAGCAAGAGTAAAACCAACATCGGAAAATCATTTTTGTATATACCTGTGTGTTTTAAATTTATCTTAGTTTGTTGATTTTAGGGGGAGTAAATCCAATTTGAAAATCCAAAAACATCGAAAAATTTCAAAAACACAAAAACAATAGAAAAGCAAAAATGAGTTTCCTGGCGAGCAAAAGAGAAAATGATAGTACATCAGTGGTCTGTCTAAACCTCTTTAAACCTAAACTGAAAAACGATAAGCAGCTCTATATAAGATGTATCGGTAGGCTCACAATCATTTTAAAGTGTGCAGGGTGATATAAACTTAAATCGACTGAAGATCATGTGGGAACCACTCATTGGCATATGGTCTTAGTACCGAAATTTCGTTTGATAGATTGCCGAGGTTCTGAGATATTCGGTCTTTATGCTGCTTATCATCTGGGTATCATGGTTGTTTCTTTTACCGAAAAATAACGGGGACGCAAGTCTAGATCTTCCATGATACCATACATACGTGTACATATTGCATACGACCTCAATAAGTGATCAACAATCACATGTCCCACAAAATAAGTGATAAAATATCACATTTATCCGGGAGTCAAGTTCGTCTCTCTGCTGTACGAAAGTACTGACCTGTTCACGGACTTGCTCCTGTGCCATCATGCATATGAAAATCAAGTTCCTCATCAATAAGTGATTCTATCACATAGGGCTTGTTTTCAATCAAAATAAGTGAGTTTCTCACATCATATACGGTCAAACAGATGATAAACGGTATACTCACCGGTAAGATGAACCCTCGTGCATACCTTGATACGGGAATGTGTCGTGATGTGGATGAACACCGGTCGGTAAGTATAAATCATACCTTAACGTATCCCCTCGCCATGATTACATCTGATAAGTTGAGCTTAAGTGGACAACAATACCGATGATTGTTATAGGATGCTTATCTTAATGTTAACTAATTGAACAACAAGAGCGTTTTGGCATGACCGTACACTGATATGATTCTCTTACCCTCGAAACTCACAAAAAGAATGTCTGTAAATATTTATTTAATGCTTTCAGTTTCTGCACCTTTGTATATATTTATTTACTGCCTTCAGTCTTTACATTTGAAATATTTAAAAATTCCAAAAACATTTTAGGTGTGTTTTAATATAAACTTTCTAAAAAGCCAAAAAGATTTTATTTCTATTTTATTTTCGATCGTACGATGTTGGATCTCGAGTCTTCGTTGCCTGAAACCTAACTGAAAACCAAATCGACTAAATCTTCATAATCGGTCGAAATTTGCAAGTTTTTGAAAGTTAAAGACTAAAATTGATAAATTTGTTAAACTTTCAAACTGTCGGACGGTAGTTGATTAAATATAGTCATACGTGTGTCATTTGTTTATACTAACTATACTCCAAGCAGTTGTTCTCATTACGCGTTTAGATTTCTTGCATGTGCAGATTCTAAAGGCAAGGAGAACATGGTCGATGACAAGCTTCGGAATGAAGACACGACGTGAAGGCACTCAAATGATGAAGATGATCGAGTTGCCGCTGACCATCATCAACACCACAAGGATCTCAAGTTGTAAAGATCAAGTTTCACGAGCATAACTCAAGGGGGAGCTTATGTTAAGGGGGAGTTTGTCAACACACTTCCTACATGAAACGGGGAGTTTGTTGATACACTTTCTTCTTTCAAGACGCGTGAAGACTTTGAAGATCCTCCGACATGGAAGATATGGAAGATGAACCTCACGAGTAGCGTCCAAGGGGGAGTTTGTTGATACATATTTTGTGGACGCGACTCGGCTCGGTTCGACTTGGTTCGGTTCGACTCGGTTAGGTTCGGCTCAAGCCCGACGTCACGACATTCCTCCGTCGTGCGCCCTAGAGTTCGACACGCGAAGCACAGAGAGCCGTGAGCATTCCCGGGTGCCACATCACCATGACATCATCATGATGATGTCACCTGTTTGAACAAATACAATTCACGTAGAAAACTATATGTTTATGCATGCAGTAACTTCACATGGGCCAAACAAGCTTTGGGCCTCAACTGTTTTCAGCCCAAGCCCAGATCAACGAAACCCAGCTGATGTCGACGAAACAAGATTGGTAGTCGACGAAACAGAATGTCTCGTCGATATTGTTTCTGTTTCGTCGATGTTGCTTTGATTCGCCGAGTCCCGAGTTCCGTTTCGTCATGTTATGTGACGCTGGTGCTATATATAGAATGAAGACACAGAAGAACAACAGAGCACAGAGAGAACACACACGAGAGAACTTTGAGAGTTTATAGAATACATCTGTAAACATTGAGCTTGTAACTGAACCTTTCATACGTATTAATACAGAGGTGTTAATCGGTGAATATTGTGTGTCGTGTATTGCGTGTTCTATCTCGGTTTGCTTTCCCGGTTGGATTCCGCACAACCGGGTTGGTTTGTACACAAGGATTAGGCGACTAGATCCTCCCCTAGCCGGACCTACAAAGATAAATATAAGTAATAATACGGGTCCTAGTAGAATTAGATTATTTCTAGTATTTGTATTCATTGAGTCTCGTAGTTTTATTCATTCCCAAAAAGTTAATAGAAGAAATTTGTGAATCCCCGATTGTATTCATCTCTCTGATGCTGTACCCAATTTAACAAGCACCAAAAACACAGTTTCACACATGATGATCTTAACAAAGACGGACATCATTGTCGAGATGTTGATTACAATATATTAGATCGACTCAAAGAAGAATTACAAAATCACATACTCAATAGAAGTTTCACAACTTTATATGTGGTTGCGGTTCTTTGATTTTACTAAACACATAACCATTGTGCCTTTAGGTACAAAAGAAAAAAAAAACAAACCCAATATGAGGAGGGTGCGATGAGAGAAAACCTTACTTTCATCTCTAGGGATAGAGAGACTGCTGAGACTTTCGGCTCCGAAAAAAACCTTACCTCTATCCCACTCAAACAAACAAACATACCCAATACAAAACTCTTTTTATGTATTTTTTTTTCATTTAGGTGAATATATTTATTTATTCCACCTATTTACCTTTTTATCGGTTTATATGTGTTTAAGATCGAACACCAGTTATACTTAAAATCAATCAATGATGGAGACCAATTCCCACACATCCTGTCATGTATGGTGCCAATCCCAACCAATTATGTGCACTTGCCAAGTAACTGAGCTCCTAAGCATTTCAATTTTCAAACTAACTGAATCAGTAGGGATGGAAGTCTATGAATTTAAACTACCCGAACTCCATCTTCCTTCATACAACAATGTGGTACGTACAAACCAATCTCCAACTTCCTAGTACCCGATGGATCCAGACAGAGAGTGGTTTTGCCGTACTACCCGAGCAACCCGAAGGGTGCCCTTAGTACCCTAACGCCAAATACAATATAGGACTGAAGAAAATTACAAGTTAAACCTGAACACCGTTACAATCATCTTTTTGTGGGTTTACCACTACCCACCATATTAAAAGACTTGTATCAAACAACAAAACTGGTTGAACTTGGCTATCACTCACCATCATGATAATTTAGCTCTACATGATTTAGTCGGAAGATGTATAGAATTACTAAGGGGCTGTTTGGCAACCTCTTAATTGAACCCCCTTAAGAGATTACCTCCGAATTAGTTAGCATTAAACTTGTTTGTTTTTATCAGAAGGACACTCTGAATCAGACATCAAACTTCTTACTTATTAAGTTTCAAAATACGATGTTGATTGAAAATTTTACCCCTTTGTCCCTTCACCTTCGTTCATAACCCTTACCTGACCACTCACGCACCACCTCCTAGACCCACCGCCACATTACCATACCTAAACTGGCTCAACGGCTTACTGATTCAAAACTGCTTATCTAATTAAACATTTTAACACTTTCCGATGAAAAGATTGCCAACAACCCCTGATTAAACCTTGTTCAAATATCTCATCTCGTTGACAAATATATATACTTGTAGTTGCTAGGAATTTAACCGTTCACCACGTACGTATTCAACGCCAGGGCTAATCTGGTAATTTCATCGGTGAGCTGGGTTTTCACTCTCGTCACACTCATCGTTTCGTGCAGCACCAATTTGCAGTCTCCACTTTCTCGTCTCATCATTCATTAGGTACCTATAGATACAATAAAATCTAGGGTTATCGCTTTATCTTCATCACAAACATTGTAACCTCACCTTTTTACCTCGATTCACTTTTATTTTCATTCAAATTTCTTGGATTCGCCGTATTCTTACAATTTCTCAATTGAATTTAATAGATTCTATGCAATTTCTCTTTCCAAATGCGTCTTTTGTGCTGTTTGATAGCGTATGTTCGATAGTTTCACGTTAGGGTTTACTGTATGCGTTTGTTTCTGTGGTTTTCTAGATTTAGTGACGTTTCACCGTAGATTGATTGATGTGTTTGTCTATGATACATTTTAGTATTTTACTCCTTACTTATTTACTGTATTAACCTTGAAATGGATTGTGCTTGCTTATGACTGAACACAGTGAAGGTTTAATAGAGTATTTGTGTAACTTAAATGATTAATTGATGATGTATTTGTGTTGGTTGACGGGTATAACTGAAGACATTTAAGGTTTATAGAACAGTTGTATAACTTAAAGGATGATCTATTTGTGTTGGTCATGAGGTTCAGGATGGTGATTGTGATGAAGTGTTTTAAATTGCACCACTGCGTACGATTGTCAACTATAAGGTCGTTCGCTCTCCGTACTCTATACTTTATACAAGAAAGTCTAAAATCTACTTTGGTTGATAGACTCATTTTATCTACATTTATATGTTTAGAAATATTCTGCAGATAAAATTTATGTACCTCATTATCATGTTTGAATTATAGAGTATTTAGAAGGAATGTGCAAAATCAGATGTGAAATTCATAAGGGATGTATGCTTAGTTGTTAATGGCGAATATCAACAAATAGCGATAAGGTACCTATATGCTTATGCTACATAGCGAATAGCGATAAATAGCAGGCGCTGTTTTATAAATAGCGATAAAAAATTAGAAATTTTTTTATATGCATATTATATCAAGATACCCTAGTATATAGCTGCGTATTGAGCAATACGTAGCTTATAAACAGGGACCATTTCTGTAAATTTATGAAACTTCAGGGACCATATTTGTCAGTTTTCGAAACTTTAGGGACCTTTTTGTAAATTTTCGAAAAACCAGGGACCATTTGTATAAATTTACGAAATCTCAGGGACCATTTTTGTAAAAATATCAAAAAAGAGGTAAAAGGGGGTCTTCATTTAAGAACCGGCCCTTGCAAGACTCGAACTCATGACCTCTCGTTTAGAACCGCAACGCCTTAACCAGTTTATCCTCTGTCCAGAGCTGTTAGAATATGAAACTTAATTACATATATACACTAGTTAGGTTATACGCTGCGTATTGATCAATACGCAGCGTATGTTAATGGTAGGGACACAACCAGACAGTCAAACCTAGTACCATGGTCAAATCAGTCTGACAGAGGGTCCGTAGTGATCAATACGCATCGTATAGATGTAACCCTATACGCTGCGTAGTGGTCAATACGCAGCGTATGTCAGACTGATTTGACATCGATACGATGTTGTCCAGGCACGTGAATAAAGTAATACGGGGAGTAGAGGGCAATACGCTGCCTATTGAACTGTCACGTGAAAGTCTATTTATCCATCTGTTCACAATTCGAATTCACTGCCTACTGCTTTCTTTTTCATCTTCTTCTTCAGTAAGCAATTTACACATCATTTGTTCCGTTTTTTGTTCAATCTTGTTAAAATGCCATCATTTTGGATCGATAATTATTTCGGTAAGCGCTATTCTAACGACACATGGGGAGCAAATGCTGCCAAGGAGGAGGAGGAGGTTGTGTCTGGAGTCCCCGTTGATCAAAAAACATAGTTGCCAGACTTGAACAAGACTCCCACTCCACCTGTTGATGAACCAAATTACCCGGCGCATCAAGTGTATCCAGATTACGGATACGGGTATGAATCTCCGTACGTGCAACAAAGTGGATACGGTGCTGAGAATGCACCTGTTGATGAAACATATTACCCGACGCAGCAATCGTATCCGGGTTACGGGGTATACGGGGATGAAGGTGGATACGGGGGTGAAGGTGGTTTCAGTGGATACGATAGATATGGGGTGAAGGTGGTTACAGTGGATACGGGGGTGAGGGTGGATACGGGGGTGAAGGTGGTTACAGTGGATACGGGGGTGAGGGTGGTTACAGTGGATACGATAGATATGGGGGTGAAGGTGGTTACAGTGGATACGTGGGTGAAGGTGGATACGATAGATATGGGGGGTGAAGGTGGTTACAGTGGATACGTGGGTGAAGGTGGATACAGTGGATACGATACATCACTTTATGAACCATCTACCCCGGGCAATCCGTTTCAAATAAATGAGGTATCACATTATTATTATTATTATTATTATTATTATTATTATTATTATTATTATTATTATTATTGTTATTATTGTTAATATTATTATTGTTATTATTGTTAATATTATTATTGTTATTATTGTTATTATTATTATTGTTATTATTATTATTATTATTGTTATTGTTATTATTGTTATTATTATTATTGTTATTATTGTTATTATTATTATTGTTATTGTTATTATTATTATTATTGTTATTATTATTATTGTTATTATTGTTAATATTATTATTGTTATTATTATTATTATTATTATTGTTATTATTTTTATTATTATTATTGTTATTGTTATTATTATTATTGTTATTATTGTTAATATTATTATTGTTATTATTGTTATTATTGTTATTATTATTATTGTTATTATTGTTATTATTGTTATTATTGTTATTATTATTATTGTTATTATTATTATTGTTGTAGCAGAGCTAAATAATGTGCGGCAACATTTAGAGGCGCAGTCCCCCGTTCAGCAAAAGAGTTTGCTTTCAAAGATAAAAGCGGTCTTCAACCCGAAATCGTCAACCAAGAAACCACCGATCGTCCAGCAAAATACTCGCGGCCGGCCTACATTAAAGAAAGTACAAGAAAGGCTAGATGAAGCTGCGAGGTTAGACGAAGCTGCGAGACACAACTCCTATGGTGAGGACAGCAACGTATATACCTAAAACGCAACGAAACAGTTCAACGAGTTATAAAAAGAAGGAGACACGGGATGATAACGGTTTTCCATTAATGAAGGGGGACGAGCACTTGTTAAGCATTGAGAGGTTTAAGGATCAAATTCCCTCAGAGTTTCACTCTTACATATCGCGTATACAAGATGTGATCCCAGACGGTCATTGTGGGTACAGGTCTGTGGCTGTCGGATTAGGTTTTCTGGAACCCGCATGGCCCAATATTCGAAGAGATTTACTACTGGAGATTGGCCATAACGAGGCGCGTTGGAAGCATGTATTCGAAACATATAACAAAGGAGACTTTGAACGAATACGTAAGAGCATCAGATGGAATTCATTGAAAGCGTGCGGTCCAAGTCACTGGATGGAAATGCCCCAAGTAGGGCTTCTCGTAGCGCAAAGGTATAATATTGTCGTCCACCTGCTAAGCATCGAATGGAGCACTACCATCTTCCCATTAAGGGATGCCCCACTAGATCCACGACCTCAAGCGATAACGCTCGTACATGTTGACGGGGGACACTTCATACATGCTAAGTTGGAAGGAGACCACCCCATGCCTTTAGTGAACCCGTTGTGGTCGACACATCGATCAATAGCTGCGGAACGGTGGGAAGAAATGTATAGACCGCGGTTACAGCACTACTACAAGTTAATCAATCCTAACGCAGACAAAGACAGATAACCGAGTATAAATGAAATCGAAGATTAACCGGAAACTTGTATTTTTGTGAATTGTACGGATTTTTTTAATTTATAAAGTTTGTATCATTTTCAATTTTTATAATTTATTCATATTTTTGTATTATTTATCAAAGGAAAACACAAAAGAAAAAAAAAGTGGAACTTTATATACGCTGCGTAGGGATCCCTACGCAGCGTATGTAGTGCAAAGGACAAAAAAGCCCCTGTTTTTGGCTTCGTATTGCCTCAACACAAGGGCAAAACAGTAAAATGAGCATTCGACCGTATACGACCCGAATTCGAAGTATAAAACAGGTATTTGGTCAACCTATTCAAGTAATTATGATTTTTTTTTGTATTTTATCCGTAAATTAGATGTTTTTTTTAGGTAAGTTAGGGTTTGGTTAGTGATTAGGGTTTGGTTAGTGATTAGGGTTTGTTAAATTTGATTTTGTTTCAAGTGATTTTTGATGTTTGTATGTGAAGTTGCTGAATTGTTTGAAATGAAAATTGAATTTTATGTTGGGGATTTTCTGTTTGTTATCCTGCATGTGTTATTGTTTGTGTGTGAAGCTGTGAATATCAGCATAGAATTTGTTATCTTGTATGTTTGGGTGTAAATAAAAATCATTTGACTGGTGTTTGTTGACCTTATGATGGTTGGTTGTTTGAAATGTTTTTTTTTTTCTATCAAATGGATCTCTTTTCTTGCTTTGAAGCTCATGGATAGACTTTGTTTAGCAAAAAATAGTTAAACCATAGTTATTATCTGTTGAGCAAAATGGACTGGTTTTATAGTAATATGAAGTAAGATTTTATATTCATATGTAATTGCATAATTTACAATCTGTCTGAAATGAATTTATATAAACTGTCGTAAATTTCCACAGATCATTATGATTTCATTGCTAATCTTGGTTTTGTTTCCTAGAATTTTGGACAATCAAACTGAATGTGTATATGGCCTTTGTATTTAGGAGTACAGGTGACCATTATTAAGGTTGTAAACGAATATAAATCGGCTTTGACGCTTTGTATTCGTTCATTTAAGTGCTATGTACATGAACACTTAAACGGACAAGTCTTCTCAATCGTCTGTGTTTGCTCTTTACAAAAATATGTGTTTGTTTACTAGCTTTTTTTTAAAGCACTGGGAACAGCAGGCGCAAAAAAAAACTTCAGGAACCAAAAAAAAAAAAAAACTGACCCGGTCCGACCCGAAACCCGTTCTGACCCGGACCCGACCCGAAACCCGTTCGGCACTTGTCCTTATCTTATTTATTGAGTTTTGCCACTAGAACTTATATTTTGTTGATTGGTTGAGTTTTGCCACTTTAACTTACATTTTGTTGGTATACTAGTGTTATGCGCCGCACACGTTGCGGGGCGCTAAACCGAATACTTCTTAGTTTAATAACATGTACGCCTATATTTCGGTTACTTCTACATGCTACTTATAAGTTATAACACGATCTCAAAACAGGTACAACTTGGTTTATCTAATAAATTTTTTGGTTTTCAGGACGAGAAAGATGGATGCTGAAATGGAAATAGAAGAAATTAATACGGAGCAGCCGCAAAAGAAGAAGCGTCCACCGGCGGATCCTCTCCTGAATCACCCGTATTTGGAGTTTCCTCCGGAGTCCGACGCTGCTCTCCGTTGCGACAAGCTTCGGAAGATGCACGTCGGTGCCCATTTTGCGGTTTCTTGGAAAACCCTCCGGGAGCTCGGGGCGGAAGATTGGGCGCGGGAGTTTGTTCCCCGTGATTCACCGTGGGATCGACTGTTTGAGTTAGCGTTTACGCCGAGCTACAGGGAGATAGTGATCGAGTTCCTGTCGTCGTTCGAGTTTCATCCTCGTCGGCCAAATGAGGCTGTGGACCCCGAGCAGCCGGCCGAGGTTTCGTTTCGCATGGCTGGCCAGGCGCGTTCTATGTCACTTGCAGACTTTGCGGTGCATAGCGGTTTGTATACGGAGGCTGAGATCGCTACGGATCTATATAGGACGGTACGTTTAACACAAATTTTGTATTGTTATTATTATTATTTTAATATATAAAATTTAAGATTTAATATTAATTTAACGTTTAATAAACATTCGTGTAAACAGGGGTTGGTAATTGTTGATAAACCCATGCTTTTAGGGTTTTGGGCTCTAATCGCGGACATGGGTCAGTGGGACCACCAGCAATCCAAGGGGAGGGTTACGACGATTAAGGATCCACTTCACAGGTACGTTAGTTAACAGATTTTTTAAACCCACGCTGTTTTTTTTTTTCTAAACAGAAAACTGTTTTTTTTTAAACAGAATTTTTTTTAACAAAATTTTTTAAGCAGAATTTTTTTTAAACAGAATATTTTTTTAACAGAATTTTTTTAACAGATTTTTTTAACAGATTTTTTTAACAGAATTTTTTTAACAGATTTTTTTTAAACAGATTTATTTTTTTAAACATAATTTTTTTAATTATTTAGTCGACGTCGTCCGTAAGGCGCGTACGGGCCTAACGAGCGTCGAAACTAAGTCCGTCGTTAAAATATAAGACGGACTTAGTTTCGACGCTCGTTAGGCCCGTACGCGCCTTACGGACGACGTCGACTAAATAATATTTTTTTATTATTTAGTCGACGTCGTCCGTAAGGCGCGTACGGGCCTCGACGCTCGTTAGGCCCGTACGCGCCTTACGGACGACGTCGACTAAATAATATTTTTTTTATTATTTAGTCGACGTCGTCCGTAAGGCGCGTACGGGCCTAACGAGCGTCGAAACTAAGTCCGTCGTTAAAATATATATTTTTTTATTGTTTAGTCGAAGTCGAACCGTAAGGCGCGTAGGTCCCTAACGAGCGTCGAAACTAAGATCGAAGTTTTATACTTTAACGACGATCTCCGTTTCGACGCTCGTTAGGGACCTACGTGTTGATGCAGATTTTGTGTCCGATGCTTGTCGAATAGATTAGTTTTATTTTACGCTGAATTTGTAATAGTTAGTGAAACGGTCTATCGAACGTGTATAGACCCGCTCGTTTGAAGTGGTCAAACGAGAGGGTTATTCGGTTGACCGTGTGTGTTTGCAAGACAAGGGGTGTGACTATAAATAGAAAACCCTTGCCATTTCAAACACTTGGAAGTTTTAGGAGGTTTGAGACCTCACCGGGAGAGATCACCACTTGGTCTCTCCCCGGATGTGTACTCCTTTGGTATGGTTCGGTTAGCTTGTTAATCGGGCCGGCTTGTTATGTTATGTTACAAAATCAATACAAGCAAGTATTTCATCCGTCTCTAATCTTCCGTCTATGAACATAATCATGATAATCACGGTTTCGGTCCCGAAACACGGTCCTACAATTGGTATCAGAGCCATGGTACCCGATTTAGTAAATCTAACAGTTTGCTAAGTCACATGTGCTCTAGATCTGTGATTTTCGTTCAAGATGTTAAAAAGGTGTAATAGAAGAAAAATCCAGATCTGGACCCGAATATGCAGATCTGTGATGACCAGAGGGTTAAGTTTTATGTTTTACACCTAAATAATGAAGTTATCATCATCAAAAATCATATATACAATGTTTTCGTCAAATCTGCAAAAGAACAGTACACTTTGTTCTTGAAGATGGGTGGCGGCTGGTTAAAGAACTAGGGTTTCTTCATATCCATTCAGTTTCGTCGACATCTCATAACACTTCTGTTTCGTCGATCAACAAACAAGACAACCAATCTGTTTCGTCAACAACATTGCATCTGAGTTTCGTCGAACAAAACAAACAATCAGTTTCGTCGACATGGATGTCAGTTTCGTCATTCACATTAAAAAAAAAAAACCGAAGTGATGCTATTTGACGATATCAAATCCCCCCGGGTCCCGAATCTTCAACTCTAACCTCAGAGACTTGGAATCGATCTTCATAGCTGATATTAGCAGCTGTTTATGGATTTGTCGGCTGAATGATTGAATCGTTGGGGGTTTTGATTGTTGGAGGCCTTTAATCGAAGAGAGAGAAAGCGATTTGGAGTTTGTTGTGTTTTGGTAAAGTATGTCTGCTCATGGTTTGAAATTGGTTTTGGATGTTGTATCACAGAAAGAGAATTGAGAAGTGGTTTGTCGGCTGAGGTGTTATTGCAAAGGAGAAGCAGCTAGGTCTTTATGCTGGGCCATTTTTTATTGGGCTGGACTGGTGAGTATGTTGGTCTAAATTATTTGATCCATAACTATCTCTAAGCTGCACATGGTGGGGCCTGAAACTTGTTTAGTGGAATATTAGAATGCTATATTATATGTCCAGTTTCTTTTAATTGGCCTATATTATGGCACAAATATATTCACATGAAGAAAAGACTATTCGGCTGGCAATTTTATTTTGGATTAAAATTTGGTTATTGATTATTGGGTTTTATTACCTACCATCTAACGAAATGGGTTGAAATCTTTATGGGTAGTGGAGTTGGGCTGTGATTGCTTGATGATAACCCTGATGTCTTGGGGCTCTAATATTGAAAGACATCAAAATTCACGATTGGGCTTCTTGAAAAAAAAAAAAAAAATGATCAACAAAATTTTCTATAAGTTAAAGTGTGGGATTTGAGTTTTGTTGCAAATTTAGTTCTTAAATTTGTAAACAACTAGTTGGTCGGGTTTTCGCAAAGGATATTTGAATCGAGCTTCAATGTCGAAATTTGTACGGGTTCGGGAGCGCGCGGGATGATGCGGCATGATGAAAACAAAAGATGATATTTTGAAAAATGTGGGGTAGTCACGGTTACCGATGCAAACGTCAAATTTGGTGACTTGACTACTATGGGCCAAAAACAAGAACGGTATGTTCACTTCCGCACGTCAATATTTATGATTGTTATCGGTTATTCGTAAATGTTCGAAAGCATTTTGTTTATTGTCATATTCTCGCATTTGAAAACGAACGTATGAACCTGGAATGTCAATACCGGTCCTAACGAGTTCACAAAGTCTTTGGAGGGATACAAGTCGGATCCTACGGGGTACTAGGCGAAATTTCTTTATCAACTAGAATATGCAACGAAGAAATCTTTTTGTTTATTGTCATATTCTCGCATTTGGTAACGAATGAATGAACCTAGAATGTCAATACCGGTCCTAACGAGTTCACAAAGTCTTTGGAGGGATACAAGTCGGATCCTACGGGGTACTAGGGGACGTTCTTATTCAACTAGAATATGCAAAGAAGAAAGTCGTTTTCGTGATTTTTCGGAACCGAGAACATTCAGTGAAGATTGACGACAGTTCCGCTAAGTGAAGGGAATTGGTGAACATTTGAAAGTTGACGACAGTTTCTTTGAAGTGGAAAGAATCTGTAAGGTTTAGAGATTTTACCAAAGAAATGGGGGAATAAAAATTTTCATATGTTGAATTTCTTCGGTAAATTTCTAAACGCAATCACAGGTGGTAGAGTTTGTGATTTTCTGGTGATACCAACGGTTCGGCATGGAATGTTTTGCACAGACACATATTTGAGGATTTTAATTAATTCTCCAGCCAGCGTGAAGGGTTTTGCACGGAAAAATACAGGTTTCTAAAGTCTACAGTAGTTACAAAAGCGCTGTTCACTGAAGACCTGGGGAATCTTTATGAAAGTTGATAGTTCAAGACTGAAGACCTGCAGGATTCGGTTTTGGGTTTGATGTTTCGTTAGGATTTTACAGGGATCTGGGGGTAACTCAATTCGTTGAGTTTGCAAACGATGTACTTGGTCTAGCTGACTTCCTGAGTACTTCCGTAGTGCATTACGGGGTCAACTTCACAAAGGCGAGACAATGAGATCTGGATGTAGTTCAACTAAGCATGCTGGTTGAGCTTGCAAGGGATACACTTGGTCTAGCTGACTTTCCTGAGTGTTGATGCTGAAGTTTAAAGTGCATTACTTGGTCGATTCCACAAAGACGGTTTACAGAAGACAGTTCACCAGAAACCTCTACCAATGTAGTATGCTTGAAGATCAAGACTTGATGCAGTTTTTAAAGAATGGAACCCTTATCAAATGCCGGTTTGAGTATTGGAAGATCAGCGGAAGATCGGTCAATTGAGCCTTTTGAGGAAATTGCACAACACCCAACACGGATACGCATACTTTGAGGGGGAACTATTATACAAGAAGCGTCAAGATACTACTTACCTGGATCATCGGTCAAGGGGGAATTTGTTAACACAGAGAAGATGAATACTTGACTGAAGATCGATTGCAGTTGCATTTTCGGCATTCGACAGCAACGGACAAGGGGGAATTTGTTGATGCAGATTTTGTGTCCGATGCTTGTCGAATAGATTAGTTTTATTTTACGCTGAATTTGTAATAGTTAGTGAAACGGTCTATCGAACGTGTATAGACCCGCTCGTTTGAAGTGGTCAAACGAGAGGGTTATTCGGTTGACCGTGTGTGTTTGCAAGACAAGGGGTGTGACTATAAATAGAAAACCCTTGCCATTTCAAACACTTGGAAGTTTTAGGAGGTTTGAGACCTCACCGGGAGAGATCACCACTTGGTCTCTCCCCGGATGTGTACTCCTTTGGTATGGTTCGGTTAGCTTGTTAATCGGGCCGGCTTGTTATGTTATGTTACAAAATCAATACAAGCAGGTATTTCATCCGTCTCTAATCTTCCGTCTATGAACATAATCATGATAATCACGGTTTCGGTCCCGAAACACGGTCCTACACGCCTCATACAACGCGGTCTCCAGGTCCCCATTCTCCGCCGCTACCATTTCAGGCCACCGTTTCAATATCTCTCTCACAAGTTCCAGGTGGCCGAACCTCGCGGCTAAGTGTAAGACCGTGTTTGATGATCCGGACACAGTCTGTGTGATTAGGGTTTCGTCTTCTTCAACTAGCTTGATGAAGTTGATGGTGTCACTGTTTAGAACAGCCTGATAAAGGCGTCGATCCATGATGTTTTGGAGTAACAATTCAAAATTGGCAATGGGGATTTTGAATATTAATGTGATATGGTATTATATATGGTTTTTTGAAGAGAGAATGTATTAGGGTTTATTTTATTTTTCCACAAGTGTAGTTACTAGGAAAATTCCCTCTTGAAATTTCTGAGAAATAAATACAGTTGTGTTGACGTGTGGTTTATCCTTGAAGTTTTAAGTCGTGCATGAAGTCGTCTTGACGTTTTAACAGTACATTTTCATAATATGTATCTAGTATACGTTTTTAGTTGAAAAGGACTTTTCTATACTATTTTATCGGTTGTTTCTAAAAAAATATAAATAAAAAGATGTTGGAACCGATTTCTGCTGAAATGTTTGTTTTTAAACTTAGTCAAAATCTACAGCAGGGTGTTACAATTTGTGGTACCGTTAAAAATTGTTGTAATGGCGTGTTATCATCCAATTTTTGAGATAGATAAGCTTGGTGTGACCGACAACAATAAATGTCACTTATAACTATACATATATTCAACAAGTTTACAAAAGTAGAGTAGCCATTTATTATATCTACCACCCAATACAAAAATCCTATAGAACTGATACAAACCTTAAACATGATCAGAGCTATCATTATCTGAGTCACTAAGTGACAACTGATGATTGTTCTTAACAGAACACATCTCTCCAACACGACTATTAAGACTACCATTACGCATATCGTCCTTCATCTTTTTTCCTTTCTTTCGCGCCATTCTTAAAATCTCCATCCGATATTTCACCAACCCGAAAACCACAAAGACCGTGCATCCTACCCCAAAAACCGTCAATGCAATCATTAACCATCTTGAACCGGACTCTTGCGGAAAAATGGTCCATGTTCCAGCTATATAAGCCATTGCGATGAATATAGCAGAAAGCCACGCAGTCTTATACGTGACTGCTAACAGTTTTAACATTGCTTTACGCTTGAACGGAATCGCAGTAACTAACATAAAAACAATTCCAAGGGATAAAAACAATGCCACAGTGTTGCACAACATAAACACCTTAAACAGAGGTTTTCCACCCATTACAGCCTTCCCGGTTTCTTGTCTATAGCCACCTGGAGGATTTATTCCAGCCGAAAACGTTATGGTTGTTATCAAGACCGCAACAACCATTATATTGTCCCTAGCATATCTTTGGCCATCCGGTTGAAGCTCAGTTTGCGGTGATCTGCTGTGAGTTTTCTTTGTGTAGTGATGATGTTGAATAGGGGAGTCCATTTTTACACTTGTTCGGGTATTATGTGTGATTAAATTGTGATGAACAACTTCTTGGATGTTTCTAGGTGGTAACTGATCACTTCTTTTCGCGCCAGCTACTAAAAGGGCGGGCATAACTTGGAGCTTAGTTGAGTTGCTTCCATCAGACTGGACTACATCTAGAGCTGTATGACCTTTTTGATTGATAGCATTTACATCCACTCCACATTGAAGTAAATAGAGCACCATCTATTTCCAATTATAAACCAATGAAAACAACAATAAGTAAATGACAAGCAATTAGAAAGATGTCAATTTTGATTCTTTTTCTTATGTGTCATGTTAAGGTACTAATTTTGCTTAAAAAAGGAACTTGTCTAATGGATTACCATTAAACGGATTGAAAATTGACGACGAGGCCCACTCGGTACAAGGTTGCCTCGTTTTGGACTCCCTTTTTATCTGGGCTTCTTAACAGGCCCAAAGGTAGCTTTTGTCTCTTGTAAAAGAGAACCGAAGAAAAGGCGGGAAAGGAGAATGTCTTGTCCACTGCAAGCGACATTAATTTCTCGTGCGCAAGAGGAAGTTATCGCCGGAAAAGTACGATGAAGCAGCTGGCTTCATTTAGACCAAAGGGTATGGGGGTCGTCCCCTACCCGTCCCGGATGGTCGCCGGCGTCGCACACCGCCCCCTTCGGGTCGTCGCGTCGCACACGGCTGCCTGCCGATGTTGGGGACGATGCTTGGTGATTGGCTGCTTTAATTTTGGTGGGCCCCTCTTCCTTGTTCTCTCTCTCTCTCCTTGCATGGTACTAGTGAATGAGCATAAGGTACAACTCTTGGATAGTCATGGCTTCCCCTCCACACCCTTAGGTAGTCCCCAAGGGGATGGTCCTCCACCTATAGTGAGGTGGCACCTACATGGCGGGTGGTCTCTTTGGGGACTAACCTCACCATAACCTATGGTCTTAATGGCCAAAGCATCACACCGATGGGGACCAAACACATGTCTGAGTCTCCCAAGGATCCAACAAAGCCGTTAGATGGCATTGAGGCTTTTATCAGGGAGATAAGCCATCTCCATTATATAAGAGAGGTCCAACGTCATTTAAGGTAAGGCATTCAATTCCGACTTCATTGATCACACACTCACTACACATTTACTCCAAACATTCTTTGGATCACATTTAAGGCTCTGAGCCTAGGGTTCACACCAACAAGGATATTCCGGCGATCACGTACTCGTCGGAATAAGCTCCTTTTTCTCCGGCAAGCTTACTTATTCTCACGTCGGAGCTTGCTCACGGATCCCCCCCCCCCTCTCGGGGCCCTCCGTAACGAGGCTAATGGTGTTCTTTTTCGTAGGAAGACAAGACTGATCCATTACAACGTTTATGGGCTTTATTGACTTCTCACCGGAACTCAAGGGACTCGACAAAAAATGTATTTATTAATGCGGTAATTACAAAATACTTAAACTTAGGCAAAAAAATTTAAAAATATAGATAGCCTTCACGGCTTCACCAGTATAATCACCTCTCATTTCCTCTAATCAAAAGTCGTCATATCAGCTCCGCAGGCTGAGACTATTATGATTTAGCCTACACTTTTTAGTATGAACTACGTTCTTTTGTGAAAAGCATCAACCAAGCCCATGATTTTGGTGTAAAAGCCGGTTAAGACCATGATTTTGGTGAAAAACGTCACCTAAATCTAGTCAATGTCTTTTTTCCAAAGCTCTTGGTCAACTTTGACCTTTTTTTTTAGTTTTCCTGTTTTCAATAGAACACGTCATTTTAAACAATTTAAAGCTGTAGATTTTTTATAATAACTTAATATTAATTTTCTATGACAAAATTTAAGAAAGATACACAAACAAGTCTATATTGGTTTACCCAACGACTTAGTCTAGTTTTGACAACAACTTAGTAAAAGTGTAAAACCAATCATATGTAGCCAAAGTGCCAAACCTATTTTGGTCATTTATCCAACAACAGCTAAGACCATGTGTAGTGGGAATGTGAAGTTGCTCCATAACCCCCCATAATACCCCGTACATCACCCCCGGGGCGTGATTCGATCAAGAAAAGCTCAGGCGTGTTTATGAAAACGCCTCCTCCACTTTGAAATGACTAATAAGAAAGTTCTAACTCATCCATTATAATATTATTTGATTTATTTTTCTAAAAGGATAATTTTTGAGTAATCATTGTTGGGGCATTATACAACTACACCCACATTTGAACTTCACCTCCCATAATGCCTCGTATACCACATGTCACTTCATACCCAAGAAAGGGGCATTATGATAATGCCCCACAACACATAGTCTAGTTACGAAGAGAGCAATGAATTACTTACTCCAGTCAATTTGCCGGCCGTTGCTACATGTAGAACGGTATTTCCGTCTTTGTCTTGTTTGTTCACAAGTTCTAGGATGCTGAGTCTCTCCGTTAGGTATCTTAGACCGTCGAACTGATTATACTTAACCGCAAGATGAAAAACAGTTTCACCATGGTTGGTAACCATCTCAACGGATTCAAGGCTTATCGAGAGTACTTCACCAAGAATTCTGACTCGCCCTTTCATTGATGCCCAATGTAGGGGTGTCCAACCTTTGTGATCTCGAAGGTTCAAGAGGTCTGGCTCGAACAATAGAAGCTCCCGTATTGTGTCTATGTGGCCTCGACTGCAAGCTAGATGTAATGGGGAGTACCCTTCTGAAGTATACTTTCTTGCAAACTCCGGGCGCACCTTGAGTATCTCCTTCACTATTTCTAAGGACCAAAATATCATTGAAAGGTTAGTACATGAAGTAAATTTTAATGGCAATTTTCTGTTGTTTGGTATACTTATTTTTAAATATGTAACAGAGCTATATATAGTATTTTGTGATAAGGTTAATTCTCTCTGATTAAACAAGAGAGATATGGTGATATTATATACTTGATTTACATTGTACAAAAAGGAAACAAATAAATACAAATCAATCTACATAATGACTAATTGATACACAATGAATTAGGCGAAAATCATGGGATTTGATATTATCTTTTATCCCCCGTCAAGCGAAACGGCGGTGGATGAACGCGTAGAAGATCCCGAAAATGCTCGAATTGAGATCGAGGCAAGCTCTTGGTGAAGATATCTGCTAGTTGAAGCTTGGTAGGAATGAGTTTGGTATGAAGCTTCCCTGACATCACCAACTCGCGAACAAAATGGTAGTCCGGATCAATATGTTTAGCTCGTTTGTGAGATATGGGATTCTAACTCATAAACAAAGCACTTCGATTATCACATAAGAGAGTCGCGCGAGAAGGTGGAAGTGCACGTAACTCCTGTAGTAAATGCGTTATCCAGACAATTTCAGCAGCTGCATTAGCCATGGCCCGATACTCAGATTCGCAGCTCGAGCGGGAAACTGTTGGTTGCTTCTTTGCACTCCATGAAACTAAGTTGCCACCTAGAAAGATTGAGTAACCATACGTGGAACGTCTCGTTTCTGTACATTATGCACGGTCTACATCAGAGTAACCCAAAATAGTGGAGGACGTAGGACGAGTGAACACAAGACTGTGAGATATGGTTCCTTTAACATACAGAACAATCCTCTTGACTAGTATAAAATGTTTTACAGTTGGTGCATGCAAATGTTGACAAGCTTGGTTTACCGCATAGGCCAAATCGGGACGGGTAATGGTCAAATATTGAAGGGCGCCAACAATGGATCGGTAAAAAAGTAGGATCATCAAATGGAACACCATCCGATATGAAAGTATCCGTGCTGGAGAGTGGTGTGGGAACGGGTTTGGCATGAGTGAGACCGGTACGAGTAATGATATCGTTGGCATATTTGGTTTGAGTGAGAACAAGACCACTATTGGTATGAAGAACCTAAAGACCAAGGTAATAGTTTAATGAGCCGAGATCTTTGATGGAAAACTCCTGATGCAACCGATTTATGAAGGTAGTGATCAAGGAGGGTTTGTTGCCAGTGAGGATAAGATCGTCAACATATACTAGAAGGTACATAAGAGAATCTCCTTGATTAAATACAAAGAGAGACGGATTCGCGCGGCTACAGTTAAACCCGTAGGAGATGAGAAAAGAGCTAAGATGTTGAAACCACGCCCTAGGGGCCTGTTTTAGACCGTAGAGAGCTCGGTTTAACTTTCACACATAATCCGGATGTTTTAAGTTTATGAAGCCGGGAGGTTGTTCCATATACACAGTTTCGGACAAAGAACCGTTTAGGAAGGCATTATTGACATGTAGTTGGCGAAGAGACTAACTATTGATGACCGCTAATGATAAAACAATACGTATGGTGGATACCTTAACAACGGGACTGAATGTATGACTGAAATCGAGTCCCGGGATTTGTGTGAAGCCTTGCGCAATAAGATGGGACTTGTGCCGATCGATAGAACCATCAGAGCGATATTTGGTGCGGAAAACCCACTTTGATCCGACAACATTGGTGGAGTCAGGCCGTGGTACAAGGCATAGTTGTCAATAGCGGCTATAGCGACCGATATAGCGCGTTATGTAGCGAAGCGACCAAGTGTCGCTATTTGGGTCCTAGCGACCAATAGCGTGAATAGCGACAGTTAGGGTTTTTTTTTTTGATGTAAATATCAATTAGATATAGCTATAAAATAGCTGAATTTATAGGTTTTTGTTAAATATACATGTAAAGTAGCATATATGCCAAGGTATTATGATATAATATACATATACAAATTTTCAAAATTCTTTTTCTAGTGTATCACTATATATAAAATAGCGGTCGCTATTTGTCGCTATTCGCTATGTAGCATATAGGTCCCATGTCGCTATTTGTCGCTATTCGCTATTAACAACTATGGTACAAGGGTCCACGTGCGGTTTTGGGAGAGAGCTTGAAGCTCGATATTCATTGCGTCCATCCAATGTTTATGTTTAGAGGCGCTTTTTAAGCCTTTAGGATCAACAGTGGAGAGAAGAGAAGCATGCAAACATGAGTGCATGACATTAGCCAGGTAAGAGGTATGTTTGGGGTTGGGCTTGAAGGTGCCGACTTTTGAACGAGTTACCATATGGTGTGTTGGTTCCGGTGAGGGAGGAACGATAGGTGGATCGGATGAACCGGTGGCAGAAGACGATGGTGTAGCAGGGGTTTGGGAAGTGGTAGGTGATGAGGCGGTTGAAGGTAGAGGTGATGCCGGAGTCGGTTCAAGAATGGGTTCGGTTTCGGTGGGTGGTTCAAATGGAACAGTGGGATGTTTGCAAAGAGAGCAAGTAGGTGAAGGTGTGTGGTGGGGCATGTTTGATGGGGAGCCGCTGGAGGAAGGAGGGGAATGGATTGGTGGAGTGTTTGGGGTCAAGGTGAGTTCATGAAAGGTGGATAAAAAGAGGTTGGCGATATTCGTGTGGGATGAATTGTCTTTGCAAGGGAAGAACGCCTCATCAAAGCGAGCATGGCGAGTGACCTATATACGAGATGTGGATGGATCGAGGCATTTGTAACCTGTATATATTGAGAGGCATAACCATGAATATTCACGGGATGCTTTGAGGGGAAAGTTTGTGAGGAGCATAGTCTCGTAGGTACGGATACACACAACAACCAAAAACGCGAAAGTTAGCATAATTGAATGTGGTGGAAAAAAGTATCTCAAATGGGGATTTTTCATGCAAAACTGTTGATACATGTATGTGGACGCGACTCGACGCGACTTGGTTCGGTTCGACCCGGTTAGGTTCGGCTCAAGCCCGACGTCACGACATTCCTCCGTCGTGCGCCCCAGAGTTCGACACGCGAAGCACGGAGCGCCGCGAGTCGGTTCCCGCGCCACATCATCATGACATCATCATGATGATGTCATGATGATGTCACCATGTTGACTAAACTTCACATATTGAAACAATTTGGAATTCATGAACGTGTACGTGCATGTACATGGAGTTTAGACCAATCAACATCTTTGGGCCGAACCATAATCAATCGCACAATCCAAGGCCCAAGCCCATGTCCGGCGAATCACAAGGAGGTCGACGAAACACATGTGTTTCGTCAACTGGATTCCATTTCGTCAAATGTTTATGTGTTTCGCCATGTATCTGTTTCGCCAAGTCTGTTTCGTCAATGCTGGTGCTATATATAGACTGAAGACAGAACAGAACCAAGTGAGAACACAGAACACATTGTAGAGAGCACATACACACACGAGAGTTATAGAGAGTTTGCAAAATACATTTGTAAACATTGAGCTTGTAACTGAACCTTTCATACGTATTAATACAGTGGTGTTAATCGGTGAATATTGCGTGTCGTGTACTTGCGTGTTCGATCTCGGTTTGCTTTCCCGGTTGGATTCCGCACAACCGGGTTGGTTTGTACACAAGGATTAGGCGACTAGATCCTCCCCTAGCCGGATCTACAAGTGGTATCAGAGCCTTGGCTCTTCTCCTTGTTAAAACCGAGGTGTTCTTGTTTGTTTTTCGGGTTTTGAAAAGTTCATATTTTCTGGAAAAACTTGTTAAAATCGGGTTTAATCTTGTTGTTTTGCTGGAAGTTCTTATAAAAACCTTGTTATTTTTCATTATCACATGTTAAAAGTTGGTTTTTAGTGAAGTTTCGAGCAAAACCGCGTTTCGGAAGTTTGTGGGTTTACCGGAAAACTCATATATCTGGGCTGTGTTCTTGACATATTCAAGTGTTCTTCATAAAAATACACTTTTTGATCTTAAAAAAATTTAAATTACCAAGTGTTTGTGTGTTGGAAAGAGTAAAAGGATTAAAATATTACTAATCATCCTTGTTTGGTGAAATGGGTATGTCCTGAGCCGAAAGCATGTTTGCGTGTGTCAGATAAAGTTGAAAAGTTCACCAACCCTCTGTCACCTTTTTGGCGAAACAAATATCAACGAAACAGCACTTCAGTTTCGTAAACAGACTTTCAACGAAACAAATTTCCATTTCATCAAAACCTTCTCGACGAAACAGAACCTCATTTACATTTTTGGCGAAACAAAAAATTTCAGTTGCGTCAATATATGGGCTGTCATCTTCAATTTCGTCAAAGCCCATATTAAAAAAAATCCATTTGTCAACTATAGTTTGGGCTTAGTAACTGGACTTTATCATAAACCCTTTTCGTCAAGCCTTTGTTTCCCCAAAGGAGTTTTAAAAATTTAGTTTTGTCGATATTAAATTTGGGCCAGTTTCGTGGAAACGTGTTTCGTCAAAGACATTTTTTTTAAACAGAAGGTTTGCATTTGTGATTTAACTGTTTGTTTGAGGTGTGATTTTCAGGTATTCATTTTTCTTGATCAAAAATGAATCCAAGATGGGGTACTCCGGTAAATACAGAGATGTATTTTGGTACTCCGTCTCCGGATAGTGGAAAGTATACAAATACCAGTTTATCTCCTGCATGGGCCGAATCTCCCGCACCGAAACGACCTATCAGAGCAACTGATATGTTCGGAAATCCATTACCTGTTCGATCTACCGGACCAACAGATCTGTACGGAAATCCGCTTCAACCAGTTCCTCAACCAGTGCCTCAACAGCAAACCCAAAGGCCTCCTATGACAACAGATTTATATGGCAATCCGATACAAGTTCCAGCAAAGCCAACTCAAACAACAGACTTGTATGGAAATCCTCTACAGCCAGCTCCACAACAGCAAGTCTATCGGCCATCTACTGTAATCGCTTGTTTTGCTGAGGTTGTCAAGGTTTTAAATCACGCCAGTGGTGGAGAATCTTCCACCAATGGTGAAGAATCCTCTGAGGATGAAGACTCTTCTGGTTACAGTAGAAGTTCGGATGAAGAATCCTCAAGTTCAGGTGATGATCATGTGGATGAGACATCAAGTGCGTCAGTCGATGCAAATATTGATGAGCTTTTGGAGGAAGCTGCAGCAGGAACTGGTAGAAGATCTATTTTGGTGGATCAAGCTGCTTATTCTTCGTCTTCTCTCCATTCAGCCTTTATGGCTAATGTCGACAGCTCATCAAGTCAGGTATGTGTCGATGAACCCACTGCTGCTATTTGTGATCATTGTGCTAGATTAAGTGATAGATGTGCTGATTTGGATGCAAACATGTCTGAGTTGCAAGGCAAACATGATGCTTTACAAGCTAGTTTGTTTGACTTGCAAGACAAACATGTTTCGTTGAATGATAAGTGGTGCGAATTGCAAAGCAAACACGAGGCTTTGCAAGAGAAATATGATGTGACATTCATCCACAATCAAAAGTTGACCGTGGATCTTTCTAAGTGCACAGAAGCCAACATGTTTTATGAAAACCATGAAAAGGAATTTAAATCGATGATTGAAACATTAAAGAAAGATAAAACAGAGCTGACAAAAATGGTTTCCAGAAAACAAACTGACATAAATTTGTATATCACACGTCTTGAGATAATGCAAAAAGAAATGGCTTGTGTGAAAACTGAAAGTGAGGCGATCCAACTTAAGCTAGACAGTTATTTGAGCTCTAGCTATGTGTTGGATCACATCATTGACGTACAAAAAGAGAAACGGGATGTCACATGCATTGGATACAAGAAATGTCCACCACCTGTGAGACACAATTATGATGCCATGCCTGACGAGGAGGACAGAACTTTCTTTGAACCATCTGTTCCTCTAGATGTTAATGAATTTGCAGCAGGACTCGGATACAAGAAAGATGTATCATCAGATTCGGACGTGTCAGCAGATACTTGTGTGTCTTCTGCTGAACAGAATCAGGATCCTCCGGTTGTTGTTGAGGATGCTGATTCTTCTGATGATGAATCTGATGATACTGATTCAGCAAAGTCTGATGCGGTGATAAAAGAAGAGGACATACCGCTTGAGAATCATATTCTGTGTGATCCTCCTGCAAAACCCGCTAAGACTGTTGCAATCGAGTCCTTGTCTGCACAAGAGTCGGAGAGTGTGGATTTGCTGTACACTCTTGTTGGTGATAATAAATTTTATTCAGACAAAGATTTTCCTATTAAGAATGTTAATCAATCATTAATCAGTAAAGTCTTTGAAAATTCAACAAGTAAGTTTTTGGGAAAGACAGGATCACGTGTTACAGTAACACAGTGTCCTCCTATTCCAAAGGCTGAAGTTCGAAAACAATATGGAAATCAGAAATTACCAACAGTGCAAACACAGCAAAATCATACCAAACCAAAAGGAAAATTGCCGGCTCAAAGTCAAAAGAAGAACAAGAATGTGAACTTTGTGAAATCTAAGGGAACGGACAAAATTGAAAAGTTTGAAAATCAATCTAACTTAGATTTTGTCAAGAAAGCAACAGTGATGAAAAGGAATGAACCAAATAGTTCGAAACCTAGTACCTCGAGATCACAAAGTTCATCATCATCATCGGCAAGACGATCACATGATACTTCGGGGTTTGTTGAACGAAGATCATGTTTTGAATGTGGCACAATTGGACATATCATTCGAAATTGTCCGTATCTTCATAAATTAAAAGACAAGGAAGATGATCCCCGTGAACGAAATTACCGAAAGCGACCTGTTTCATCATAATCAGACCCTCGTCTTGTTAAACAACGGGAAATGAAACAGAGAAAGAAACAAAGGAAAAATGTTGAAAAGGTTTTAAAACCGGCGGTTGTCCATAGAAAATCTGTCGAATCAAATGTTAAACATGAAAAACAAAAACAGATTTGGAAACCAAAATTGGAAACTGTTTCAGGGGGAGCTACATCAATTCCGAATCATCGGGAAATGGATGTCACAATCCTCGATGATGACGGACGACCCAAGTCTGTGAAGGCTTGGGTCCCCCTCTCCAACTAATCTCTGAATGAGTGTGTAGGATGTTCCAGGAGGAACTATTGATAGTCTTAGGATTGTTGATAGTGGAGCGTCCATGCACAAGATCGGCGACATTAGGCTCCGAAACATTGTTGTAACCAAGGAGAATATTGTTGCCATTGATGGAGAGAAAGGAAAAAGATAAGAAGACAAACATTCCGATGAAGGAATGATGGTGAAAGTATGTGGTTGAATGAAGTTGAAAAATCGAACCAGATGAAATATGTTCCAAAGTTTGGTTGTTATGGTTTTTGTTCGGGTCAACATGAAAGATTCCAATGAAAAGTACGCGCCTGTAGCACGTCTGAAGCTTTTCGAAGATTCATGGATTTTTCTTCCACAAGAAGTTCAAAGTCCACAAGATGAACGTGTAGGGTACTTTTCTCTATGGTGTGATTGAAGAAAATGTGTTGGTTGATCAAACTACACCTGGTGTGCGGATGCCTTGGGGTGGATTGAACAACCGCACACTACTTCTCAAAGAGAAAGATAAAGACCTTCGCTGGTGCAATGTGGAAGACCAGCCGGACCCAAAGGTTTATGATCTTGTTGCTATCAACAGATTTCTCAGTAGCTACAAAAATCGACTTTGAAGTCCACACCGGGTGGATATCCAGTTTGGGAGAGCACTCAGATTCCTTGCAATGCAAGAAGCAGTTGCAGGATACGGTTTTGAATTTCTAATCTCTCCTATACTTGTTGATATTTTAGCTGCTTTATGAATTATCATCATCTCGTACAGCACTCTTTGGCCTGACACGTTGATCTCGAATATCACCTCACACGTGATTGTTTCAGTATGAAACTCATCAATGTTGTCATGGTCCACACCGACGACCAACGTGCCGACCTTTTTACCAAAGCATTTGACAAATCAAGATTTGACTATTTATTATTGGTAAACGGCATTAAGGTCAAGCAAGAGTAAAACCAACATCGGAAAATCATTTTTGTAAATACATTTGTGTTTTAAATTTGTCTTAGTTTATTGATTTTAGGGGGAGTAAATCCAAATTTGAAAATCCAAAAACATGGAAAAATTTAAAATCACAAAAACAATATAAAAGCAAAAATGAGTTTCCTGGCGAGCAAAAGAGAAAGTGATAGTACATCAGTGGTCTGTCTAAACCTCTTTAAACCTTAACTGAAAAACGATAAGCAGCTCTATATAAGATGTATCGGTAGGCTCACAATCATTTTAAAGTGTGCAGGGTGATATAAACTTAAATCGACTGACGACCAGGTGGGAACCATTCATTGGCATATGGTCTTAGTACCGAAATTTCGTTTGAGAGATTGCCGAGGTTCTGAGATATTCGGTCTTTATGCTGCTTATCATCTGGGTATCATGGTTGTATCTTTTACCGAAAAATAACGGGGACGCAAGTCTAGATCTTCCATGATACCATACATATGTGTACATATTGCATACGACCTCAATAAGTGATCAACAATCACATGTCCAAACAAATAAGTGATAATATATCACATTCATCCGGGAGTCAAGTTCGTCTCTCTGCTGTACGAAAGTACTGACCTGTTCACGGACTTGCTCCTGTGCCTTCATGCATCGAAAATCAAGTTCCTCATCAATAAGTGATTCTATCACATAAGGCTTGTTTTCAAATCAAAATAAGTGAGTTTCTCACATTTTCATATACGGTCAAACAGATGATAATCGGTATACTCACCGGTAAGATGAATCCTCGTGCATACCTTGATACGGGAATGTGTCGTGATGTGGATGAACACCGGTCGATAAGTATAAATCATACCTTAACGTATCCCCTCGCCATGATTACATCTGATAAGTTGAGCTTATGTGGATAACAATACCGATAATTGTTATAGGATGCTTATCTAAATGTTAACTAAAAGAACAACAAGAGCGTTTTGGCTTGACCGTACACTGATATGATTCTCTTACCCTCGAAACTCGCAAAAAGAATGTTTGTATATATTTACTTTTCTTAGTTTCTGCAACTTTGTATATATTTATTTACTGCTTTCTGTCTTTACATTCGAAATATTCAAAAATACCAAAAATATTTTAGGTGTGTTTTAATATAAACTTTCTAAAAGCCAAAAAGATTTTATTTCTATCTTATTTCCGATCGTACGATGTTGGATCTCGAGTCTTCGTTGCCTGAAACCTGAACGAAAACCAAAACGACTGAATCTTCATAAACGGTCGAAATTTGCAAGTTTTGAAAGTCAAACACTAAAATTGACAAATTTGTTAAACTTTCAGACTGTCGGACGGTGTTTGATTAAACAATGGTCACACGTGTGTCGTTTGTTTATGTTACTATACTCCAAGCAGTTATTCTCATTACGCGTTTAGATTTCTTGCATGTGCAGATTCTAAAGGCAAGGAGAACATGGTCTATGACAAGCTTCGGAATGAAGACACGACGTGAAGGCACTCAAATGATGAAGATGATCGAGTTGCCGCTGGCCATCATCAACACCACAAGGATCTCAAGTTGTAAAGATCAAGTCTTTCACGAGCATAACTCAAGGGGGAGCTTATGTTAAGGGGGAGTTTGTCAACACACTTCCTACATGAAAGCGGGAGTTTGTTAATACACTTTCTACTTACAACGCGTGAAGACTTTGAAGATCCTCCGACATAGAAGACATGAAAGGCGAATCTCGCGAGTAGCGTCCAAGGGGGAGTTTGTTGATACATGTATGTGGACGCGACTCGACTCGACGCGACTTGGTTCGGTTCGACCCGGTTAGGTTCGGCTCAAGCCCGACGTCACGACATTCCTCCGTCGTGCGCCCCAGAGTTCGACACGCGAAGCACGGAGCGCCGCGAGTCGGTTCCCGCGCCACATCATCATGACATCATCATGATGATGTCATGATGATGTCACCATGTTGACTAAACTTCACATATTGAAACAATTTGGAATTCATGAACGTGTACGTGCATGTACATGGAGTTTAGACCAATCAACATCTTTGGGCCGAACCATAATCAATCGCACAATCCAAGGCCCAAGCCCATGTCCGGCGAATCACAAGGAGGTCGACGAAACACATGTGTTTCGTCAACTGGATTCCATTTCGTCAAATGTTTATGTGTTTCGCCATGTATCTGTTTCGCCAAGTCTGTTTCGTCAATGCTGGTGCTATATATAGACTGAAGACAGAACAGAACCAAGTGAGAACACAGAACACATTGTAGAGAGCACATACACACACGAGAGTTAGAGAGAGTTTGCAAAATACATTTGTAAACATTGAGCTTGTAACTGAACCTTTCATACGTATTAATACAGTGGTGTTAATCGGTGAATATTGCGTGTCGTGTACTTGCCTGTTCGATCTCGGTTTGCTTTCCCGGTTGGATTCCGCACAACCGGGTTGGTTTGTACACAAGGATTAGGCGACTAGATCCTCCCCTAGCCGGATCTACAAGTGGTATCAGAGCCTTGGCTCTTCTCCTTGTTAAAACCGAGGTGTTCTTGTTTGTTTTTCGGGTTTTGAAAAGTTCATATTTTCTGGAAAAACTTGTTAAAATCGGGTTTAATCTTGTTGTTTTGCTGGAAGTTCTTATAAAAACCTTGTTATTTTTCATTATCACATGTTAAAAGTTGGTTTTTAGTGAAGTTTCGAGCAAAACCGCGTTTCGGAAGTTTGTGGGTTTACCGGAAAACTCATATATCTGGGCTGTGTTCTTGACATATTCAAGTGTTCTTCATAAAAATACACTTTTTGATCTTAAAAAAATTTAAATTACCAAGTGTTTGTGTGTTGGAAAGAGTAAAAGGATTAAAATATTACTAATCATCCTTGTTTGGTGAAATGGGTATGTCCTGAGCCGAAAGCATGTTTGCGTGTGTCAGATAAAGTTGAAAAGTTCACCAACCCTCTGTCACCTTTTTGGCGAAACAAATATCAACGAAACAGCACTTCAGTTTCGTAAACAGACTTTCAACGAAACAAATTTCCATTTCATCAAAACCTTCTCGACGAAACAGAACCTCATTTACATTTTTGGCGAAACAAAAAATTTCAGTTGCGTCAATATATGGGCTGTCATCTTCAATTTCGTCAAAGCCCATATTAAAAAAAATCCATTTGTCAACTATAGTTTGGGCTTAGTAACTGGACTTTATCATAAACCCTTTTCGTCAAGCCTTTGTTTCCCCAAAGGAGTTTTAAAAATTTAGTTTTGTCGATATTAAATTTGGGCCAGTTTCGTGGAAACGTGTTTCGTCAAAGACATTTTTTTTAAACAGAAGGTTTGCATTTGTGATTTAACTGTTTGTTTGAGGTGTGATTTTCAGGTATTCATTTTTCTTGATCAAAAATGAATCCAAGATGGGGTACTCCGGTAAATACAGAGATGTATTTTGGTACTCCGTCTCCGGATAGTGGAAAGTATACAAATACCAGTTTATCTCCTGCATGGGCCGAATCTCCCGCACCGAAACGACCTATCAGAGCAACTGATATGTTCGGAAATCCATTACCTGTTCGATCTACCGGACCAACAGATCTGTACGGAAATCCGCTTCAACCAGTTCCTCAACCAGTGCCTCAACAGCAAACCCAAAGGCCTCCTATGACAACAGATTTATATGGCAATCCGATACAAGTTCCAGCAAAGCCAACTCAAACAACAGACTTGTATGGAAATCCTCTACAGCCAGCTCCACAACAGCAAGTCTATCGGCCATCTACTGTAATCGCTTGTTTTGCTGAGGTTGTCAAGGTTTTAAATCACGCCAGTGGTGGAGAATCTTCCACCAATGGTGAAGAATCCTCTGAGGATGAAGACTCTTCTGGTTACAGTAGAAGTTCGGATGAAGAATCCTCAAGTTCAGGTGATGATCATGTGGATGAGACATCAAGTGCGTCAGTCGATGCAAATATTGATGAGCTTTTGGAGGAAGCTGCAGCAGGAACTGGTAGAAGATCTATTTTGGTGGATCAAGCTGCTTATTCTTCGTCTTCTCTCCATTCAGCCTTTATGGCTAATGTCGACAGCTCATCAAGTCAGGTATGTGTCGATGAACCCACTGCTGCTATTTGTGATCATTGTGCTAGATTAAGTGATAGATGTGCTGATTTGGATGCAAACATGTCTGAGTTGCAAGGCAAACATGATGCTTTACAAGCTAGTTTGTTTGACTTGCAAGACAAACATGTTTCGTTGAATGATAAGTGGTGCGAATTGCAAAGCAAACACGAGGCTTTGCAAGAGAAATATGATGTGACATTCATCCACAATCAAAAGTTGACCGTGGATCTTTCTAAGTGCACAGAAGCCAACATGTTTTATGAAAACCATGAAAAGGAATTTAAATCGATGATTGAAACATTAAAGAAAGATAAAACAGAGCTGACAAAAATGGTTTCCAGAAAACAAACTGACATAAATTTGTATATCACACGTCTTGAGATAATGCAAAAAGAAATGGCTTGTGTGAAAACTGAAAGTGAGGCGATCCAACTTAAGCTAGACAGTTATTTGAGCTCTAGCTATGTGTTGGATCACATCATTGACGTACAAAAAGAGAAACGGGATGTCACATGCATTGGATACAAGAAATGTCCACCACCTGTGAGACACAATTATGATGCCATGCCTGACGAGGAGGACAGAACTTTCTTTGAACCATCTGTTCCTCTAGATGTTAATGAATTTGCAGCAGGACTCGGATACAAGAAAGATGTATCATCAGATTCGGACGTGTCAGCAGATACTTGTGTGTCTTCTGCTGAACAGAATCAGGATCCTCCGGTTGTTGTTGAGGATGCTGATTCTTCTGATGATGAATCTGATGATACTGATTCAGCAAAGTCTGATGCGGTGATAAAAGAAGAGGACATACCGCTTGAGAATCATATTCTGTGTGATCCTCCTGCAAAACCCGCTAAGACTGTTGCAATCGAGTCCTTGTCTGCACAAGAGTCGGAGAGTGTGGATTTGCTGTACACTCTTGTTGGTGATAATAAATTTTATTCAGACAAAGATTTTCCTATTAAGAATGTTAATCAATCATTAATCAGTAAAGTCTTTGAAAATTCAACAAGTAAGTTTTTGGGAAAGACAGGATCACGTGTTACAGTAACACAGTGTCCTCCTATTCCAAAGGCTGAAGTTCGAAAACAATATGGAAATCAGAAATTACCAACAGTGCAAACACAGCAAAATCATACCAAACCAAAAGGAAAATTGCCGGCTCAAAGTCAAAAGAAGAACAAGAATGTGAACTTTGTGAAATCTAAGGGAACGGACAAAATTGAAAAGTTTGAAAATCAATCTAACTTAGATTTTGTCAAGAAAGCAACAGTGATGAAAAGGAATGAACCAAATAGTTCGAAACCTAGTACCTCGAGATCACAAAGTTCATCATCATCATCGGCAAGACGATCACATGATACTTCGGGGTTTGTTGAACGAAGATCATGTTTTGAATGTGGCACAATTGGACATATCATTCGAAATTGTCCGTATCTTCATAAATTAAAAGCCAAGGAAGATGATCCCCGTGAACGAAATTACCGAAAGCGACCTGTTTCATCATAATCAGACCCTCGTCTTGTTAAACAACGGGAAATGAAACAGAGAAAGAAACAAAGGAAAAATGTTGAAAAGGTTTTAAAACCGGCGGTTGTCCATAGAAAATCTGTCGAATCAAATGTTAAACATGAAAAACAAAAACAGATTTGGAAACCAAAATTGGAAACTGTTTCAGGGGGAGCTACATCAATTCCGAATCATCGGGAAATGGATGTCACAATCCTCGATGATGACGGACGACCCAAGTCTGTGAAGGCTTGGGTCCCCCTCTCCAACTAATCTCTGAATGAGTGTGTAGGATGTTCCAGGAGGAACTATTGATAGTCTTAGGATTGTTGATAGTGGAGCGTCCATGCACAAGATCGGCGACATTAGGCTCCGAAACATTGTTGTAACCAAGGAGAATATTGTTGCCATTGATGGAGAGAAAGGAAAAAGATAAGAAGACAAACATTCCGATGAAGGAATGATGGTGAAAGTATGTGGTTGAATGAAGTTGAAAAATCGAACCAGATGAAATATGTTCCAAAGTTTGGTTGTTATGGTTTTTGTTCGGGTCAACATGAAAGATTCCAATGAAAAGTACGCGCCTGTAGCACGTCTGAAGCTTTTCGAAGATTCATGGATTTTTCTTCCACAAGAAGTTCAAAGTCCACAAGATGAACGTGTAGGGTACTTTTCTCTATGGTGTGATTGAAGAAAATGTGTTGGTTGATCAAACTACACCTGGTGTGCGGATGCCTTGGGGTGGATTGAACAACCGCACACTACTTCTCAAAGAGAAAGATAAAGACCTTCGCTGGTGCAATGTGGAAGACCAGCCGGACCCAAAGGTTTATGATCTTGTTGCTATCAACAGATTTCTCAGTAGCTACAAAAATCGACTTTGAAGTCCACACCGGGTGGATATCCAGTTTGGGAGAGCACTCAGATTCCTTGCAATGCAAGAAGCAGTTGCAGGATACGGTTTTGAATTTCTAATCTCTCCTATACTTGTTGATATTTTAGCTGCTTTATGAATTATTATCATCTCGTACAGCACTCTTTGGACTGACACGTTGATCTCGAATATCACCTCACACGTGATTGTTTCAGTATGAAACTCATCAATGTTGTCATGGTCCACACCGACGACCAACGTGCCGACCTTTTTACCAAAGCATTTGACAAATCAAGATTTGACTATTTATTATTGGTAAACGGCATTAAGGTCAAGCAAGAGTAAAACCAACATCGGAAAATCATTTTTGTAAATACATTTGTGTTTTAAATTTGTCTTAGTTTATTGATTTTAGGGGGAGTAAATCCAAATTTGAAAATCCAAAAACATGGAAAAATTTAAAATCACAAAAACAATATAAAAGCAAAAATGAGTTTCCTGGCGAGCAAAAGAGAAAGTGATAGTACATCAGTGGTCTGTCTAAACCTCTTTAAACCTTAACTGAAAAACGATAAGCAGCTCTATATAAGATGTATCGGTAGGCTCACAATCATTTTAAAGTGTGCAGGGTGATATAAACTTAAATCGACTGAAGACCAGGTGGGAACCATTCATTGGCATATGGTCTTAGTACCGAAATTTCGTTTGAGAGATTGCCGAGGTTCTGAGATATTCGGTCTTTATGCTGCTTATCATCTGGGTATCATGGTTGTATCTTTTACCGAAAAATAACGGGGACGCAAGTCTAGATCTTCCATGATACCATACATATGTGTACATATTGCATACGACCTCAATAAGTGATCAACAATCACATGTCCAAACAAATAAGTGATAATATATCACATTCATCCGGGAGTCAAGTTCGTCTCTCTGCTGTACGAAAGTACTGACCTGTTCACGGACTTGCTCCTGTGCCTTCATGCATCGAAAATCAAGTTCCTCATCAATAAGTGATTCTATCACATAGGGCTTGTTTTCAAATCAAAATAAGTGAGTTTCTCACATTTTCATATACGGTCAAACAGATGATAATCGGTATACTCACCGGTAAGATGAATCCTCGTGCATACCTTGATACGGGAATGTGTCGTGATGTGGATGAACACCGGTCGATAAGTATAAATCATACCTTAACGTATCCCCTCGCCATGATTACATCTGATAAGTTGAGCTTATGTGGATAACAATACCGATAATTGTTATAGGATGCTTATCTAAATGTTAACTAAAAGAACAACAAGAGCGTTTTGGCTTGACCGTACACTGATATGATTCTCTTACCCTCGAAACTCGCAAAAAGAATGTTTGTATATATTTACTTTTCTTAGTTTCTGCAACTTTGTATATATTTATTTACTGCTTTCTGTCTTTACATTCGAAATATTCAAAAATACCAAAAATATTTTAGGTGTGTTTTAATATAAACTTTCTAAAAGCCAAAAAGATTTTATTTCTATCTTATTTCCGATCGTACGATGTTGGATCTCGAGTCTTCGTTGCCTGAAACCTGAACGAAAACCAAAACGACTGAATCTTCATAAACGGTCGAAATTTGCAAGTTTTGAAAGTTAAACACTAAAATTGACAAATTTGTTAAACTTTCAGACTGTCGGACGGTGTTTGATTAAACAATGGTCACACGTGTGTCGTTTGTTTATGTTACTATACTCCAAGCAGTTATTCTCATTACGCGTTTAGATTTCTTGCATGTGCAGATTCTAAAGGCAAGGAGAACATGGTCTATGACAAGCTTCGGAATGAAGACACGACGTGAAGGCACTCAAATGATGAAGATGATCGAGTTGCCGCTGGCCATCATCAACACCACAAGGATCTCAAGTTGTAAAGATCAAGTCTTTCACGAGCATAACTCAAGGGGGAGCTTATGTTAAGGGGGAGTTTGTCAACACACTTCCTACATGAAAGCGGGAGTTTGTTAATACACTTTCTACTTACAACGCGTGAAGACTTTGAAGATCCTCCGACATAGAAGACATGAAAGGCGAATCTCGCGAGTAGCGTCCAAGGGGGAGTTTGTTGATACATGTATGTGGACGCGACTCGACTCGACGCGACTTGGTTCGGTTCGACCCGGTTAGGTTCGGCTCAAGCCCGACGTCACGACATTCCTCCGTCGTGCGCCCCAGAGTTCGACACGCGAAGCACGGAGCGCCGCGAGTCGGTTCCCGCGCCACATCATCATGACATCATCATGATGATGTCATGATGATGTCACCATGTTGACTAAACTTCACATATTGAAACAATTTGGAATTCATGAACGTGTACGTGCATGTACATGGAGTTTAGACCAATCAACATCTTTGGGCCGAACCATAATCAATCGCACAATCCAAGGCCCAAGCCCATGTCCGGCGAATCACAAGGAGGTCGACGAAACACATGTGTTTCGTCAACTGGATTCCATTTCGTCAAATGTTTATGTGTTTCGCCATGTATCTGTTTCGCCAAGTCTGTTTCGTCAATGCTGGTGCTATATATAGACTGAAGACAGAACAGAACCAAGTGAGAACACAGAACACATTGTAGAGAGCACATACACACACGAGAGTTAGAGAGAGTTTGCAAAATACATTTGTAAACATTGAGCTTGTAACTGAACCTTTCATACGTATTAATACAGTGGTGTTAATCGGTGAATATTGCGTGTCGTGTACTTGCGTGTTCGATCTCGGTTTGCTTTCCCGGTTGGCTTCCGCACAACCGGGTTGGTTTGTACACAAGGATTAGGCGACTAGATCCTCCCCTAGCCGGACCTACAAAAACTTTTGTGGGTAATCGGTTGATAATGTAGGTAGCGGAGGTAAAGGCATCAACCCAATGGGTAATGGGAACGCGTGCATGAAATAGCATGGCTAAGCCCGTTTCCACGATATAACGATGCTTCTTTCGGCTCGACCATTTTGAGGTGCGGTGTAAGGACAAGAAAGCCGATGGAATGTGCCATTGGTGTCAAAGATTTTGCGGACATGTAGATTTACAAACTCCGAACTACCGTCACTTTGGAACACCTTAACCTTGCGGGAAAATTGTGTTTGAACAAGGTGCAAGAAGGTATCCAAAACCGAGTAGAATTCATTTTTTGCCTTAAGTGGATACAACCACGAAAATCGTGAGTGATCATCAATGAAAACAGCATAATATCTATGACCATTGGTACCTAAATCGGGTGAAGGTCCCCGTAAATCACAATGCACAAGGTCTAGAGGATGAGATGCACGTTTTTCATTTAGATCAAATGGTAATTTATGTGCTTTGGCCAATTGACATGGAGAACAAACATTCGGTTTAGGCAATAACGAAGTGAATGATAAACAACCATGCCTTTTTAAAATAGAAACAATATCAAAACCAACATGTCCAAGGCGATTATGCCACAATTCAAAGGACGCTTTATTAGACGAAATAGAAGCAACAAAAGCAAAGGACCCGTTCTGTAGCACGGAAGAGGGTGGCCATGGGGAGGATATTTTCGGTGGTGGACATGATAAAGAAGTCGGCGGTTAGGGTGAGAAAGAAAAGAGGACCGATATCAGGCTGATACCATGTGATAAGGTTAATTCTCTCTGATTAAACAAGAGAGATATGGTGATATTATATACTACCTCCGTCCCATTAAAAGTGTCGTATTTTGAATTTTCAAAGTCTTTATTTATAAACTTTGACTTTAATTATATATTTTTTGTGTTATATAAAACTTGATGAAAATTAAGCCGATAAAAACACTTGTAAAACACACTCAAATCATATAACTTTCATCAAGTATCATATGTAACACAAACAAAATTATTTAAGGTCAAAGTTTATAAATAAAGACTTTGAAAATTCAAAATAGGACACTTTTAATGGGACGGAGGGAGTACTTGATTTACATTGTACAAAAAGGAAACAAATAGATACAAATCAATCTACATAATGACTAATTGATACACAATGAATTAGGCGAAAATCATGGGATTTGATATTATCTTTTATCCCCCGTCAAGCGAAACGGCGGTGGATGAACGCATAGAAGATCCCGAAAATGCTCGAATTGAGGTCGAGGCAAGCTCTTGGTGAAGATATCTGCTAGTTGAAGCTTGGTAGGAACGAATTTGGTACGAAGCTTCCCTGACATCACTAACTCGCGAACAAAATGGTAGTCCAGATCAATATGTTTAGCTTGTTTGTGAGATATGGGATTCTAACTCATAAACAAAGCACTTCGATTATCACATAAGAGAGTCGGAAGGGAAGGTGGAAGTGCACGTAACTCCTGTAGTAAATGCGTTATCCAGACAATTTCAGCAGCTGCATTAGCCATGGCCGATACTCAGATTCGCAGGTCGAGCGGGAAACTGTTGGTTGCTTCTTTGCACTCCATGAAACTAAGTTGCCACATAGAAAGATTGAGTAACCATACGTGGAACGTCTCGTGTGTGTGGTACATGTATTAATAAAAAAAATGATAATCAACATATTCTTTAGAATGTAAAAAGAAGAATTTAAGGGCACATTTTTACTAGCCGCACAAGACCCTTGAATTTTTAATAAGGGGTCTAGGTAAAAGTTTATTTGGGATACCCCTGAATCTTCTTCCTAGTTTTGCCATTGAGGGTGCCCTTAGCAACTAAGCTCTTCCACAAGGGCTTTGTTTTTGTTGCTTTTTGCATGTGGGTGGGTCTAAGGTAAAAGAAAAAAATGTTTATTTAAATATTGTGTGTAGTGTAGCTAATAAGATGGAAATTAAGAAGGGTATGGATATTTGTTAGGTTGGAGATGAAGTAATGGTTTTTAAGGATTTGTAAGGATTTAATATGATAGATGACGTGATAGCAAAGAGCGCCTAAGGACACGCGTAGCATTGGAGAGAGTCTAAATCATAAAAGTTATTCCACCTATATATTCTTGTGGGTGATTACACTTTTCACGTATGCTTGATTCTTTAAACTTTATGTCTCATGGTACAAGATATTTAAATATTTCATCAATGATTAAATACAGATTTTGTTTTGTTTATTTTTTATTCATCCATTAAATCAAATAGTTCATAGCTACTATATATCATACGAGGGTAAAATACTAGTAACTAATACCTGTGTGTCCAGCAGCAGCAGCAACATGTATAGAACACATAAACGCATCAACTTCATGCACAAGCAGCCATTGAAACCCTATCAAATGCTTCACCACTTCCACCTTCCCTCTCTCACACGCCACAAACAACACACTCTCACCTCTGCAATTCACTTTTCCAACCAGCCCGTCATGGCACGCCTCATGCAACGCGGTCTCCAGGTCCCCATTCTCCGCTGCCACCATTTCAGGCCACCGTTTCAATATCTCTCTCACAAGCTCCAGGTGGCCGAACCTCGCGGCTAAGTGTAAGACCGTGTTTGATGATCCAGACACAGTCTGTGTGATTAGGGTTTCGTCTTCTTCAACGAGCTTGATGAAGTTGATGTTGTCACCGTTTAGAACAGCCTGATAGAGGCGTCGATCCATGATGTTTTGGAGTGACAATTCAAAATTGGCAATGGGGATTTTGAATATTAATGTGATATGGTATTATATATGGTTTTTTGAAGAGAGAATGTATTAGGGTTTATTTTATTTTTTCACAAGTGTAGTTACTAGGAATATTCTCTCTTGAAATTTGAGTCGTGGTCATGCATGAAGTCGTCTTTATAACAATAATTAACTGATAGTAGGGTAATAATAAAGAATATCAATATTATATATTTGAGTTGTGGTTTATCCTTGAAGTTTTAAGTCGTGCATGAAGTCGTCTTTATAACAATAATTAATTGATAGGGTAATAATAAAGAATATAAATATTATATTAGTGCTTTATAGTTGGTAATTATAACAATAATTAATTGATAGGGTAATAATAAAGAATATCAATATTATATATTTGAGTTGTGGTTTATCCTTGAAGTTTTAAGTCGTGCATGAAGTCGTCTTTATAACAATACTAGGTTAGAACCCCGTGTATTACACGGGTTAATTAAATATATTTTTGTATAATAAAAAAGTTACATCTTTAATTACCTGTGTATAACATGAGTTGAATAAGCATGTGTACTACACAACTTGAATAAATATAATGTAATCAGTTAACACACACAGACGTCAAAATACGTTTTTTTGTAAAAAGAACTTTGATATACTATTTACATATTAGAATATTTTACTTCGTTTTTTATTTTTCTATTATTAGGTTATAAACTTGTGTATTACAAATATTATAACATTTTACCTTGTTGTTTTTTAATTTATTAACAGGTTAAAGACGTCTGTGTTACATGTGGTCGGATCAATAGAATATTAAATAGTTATTGTTATTAAGTGTAAAAAATAAAAAAATAAGGCCCTCAGCCACCACCATTAGAGACTTTTGAGTATGAAATGAATCTATTCACAATTCAAATAAACGCAAATTTTGCACTCAAATATACATCCAGTCCATTAAATCCACTTATTTCTTATTTCCTCATTCATGACCCATTACTTTGTACCTAAATATTAGTTTTTATTCTTCTCTATTTAATACATGTAATCTCAATCAAGTAATCAAAATTAAGAGGAAAACAATTACAAAAAATAATATGCACTCTTCAATTTGAAATCGCATACAAAACTAACATGAAGCTATCAACCTGCAAATATGCCTTGTTTGGCATTTAGTCAGCGAAACGCGGATTGGATCTCTCCTCCGAGTGGATGTTGATAGTTCGGAATGAAAAGGGGCTTGCTCTATGTGAATGGCCCAATAAATTTAAGAGATCCAGTTTTGTTTGGACTACATCTCTGGTGAAAACATAGGCAATTTTGCTTGGGTTTCAGGCAGTTTTGTGTTTGCACCACATCTCCGTTCCATTTTGCGAGTCAGTTGATGTTGGTCATTAAACGATAGTGGAACCCTTACATGTTAGGCATGTGAGGAAAATAAGCTGAGATAATTAACTTGGTTAGTCATAAAGGATTAAAGCAGCAACAAAAATAAACTTAAAGGACGTTTTTAGCAAGTTTTAAATATTAAGGTTGGAACTTGCAAGTTTGAGGAAATATAAAGGACGTTTTGTGCAATTTACTCACAAAATAATAAAATAAAGATAAGTAGAAAGATTATATTAGAAGATAAATATAAATATAGAGATATAGTTATAGATAAACGTCGACTTTAAATATGTGATAACTTGATAAATTATTTTAAATAAAGGTAGATATATGGCGTGAAAACTAAAAAATAGATGCCTCTTATATCGACACGTGTCCATCAATTGGTTTCTTTTATTATATGTATAGATAATTAATTGATAGGGTAATAATAAAGAATATAAATATTATATTAGTGCTTTATAGTTGGTAATTAAGAATTTAAGATTATAAGCTTTTAGTTACGCTATCTTTTAATTCACAAGTGAATAGTAGAAGGGTGTTTTTCTACTTTCATGAATATAGTCATTTTAGTTCTTTTAATTAAATTAATAGCTTATAAAAACCAAAGCTTGGTTTCCTCGATCTTTGCGTCGACTACAAGGGTGTGCCCTCAGTCGCGCGCGAGGTCAGGAACAAGACAGAACCATTTCTGACACTTAGTTCCTTTAACAAAAGACCTAGCTTCCTTGAATTTGCGTCGGGCGATACGTGCTTGCTTCGGGATGCGCGCAGGGACAGGAAGTGCAAAGTCACATCGGATAAGTACAGAAGGTACAAGTGGCAGAGAAGTGGGCCAATAGGCGTTCAACAGGCTGCATCAGATCATTCTGCAAGATTAACAATCGTGCAGGGGACAAAAAGTACAGAATGACACATATGTGGCACCAATCAGCGTGCGCCGACCACTGCTCCATGATCTTCACCCAACCGATGACGACAGACCTGTCACACCCCAATATTTACAGCTCAGCCCGGTGGGGAGTATCGTGATGTAAGATTGATATCGTCATAGTCAAACATACACAGAATAGCACAACGGAAGTCTTGGAATATAAAATATTATTACAAACCCAATTGTCAGAAAATACTGAAAAGATAATTACATTCGAGCTTGTAATATTAAATCCACAGGCGGATCTAAATCGAATACACTACATGTTCAGCAGACATAAGGCATTACGGACTTGCAAGATCCTCTACTTAACGCCCAGGAGCTTCCAGCCAATTACGTATAGTACCTGTCACTAGGTCATTTGAAAATACGTCAGTTTACACTGGTAAATACAATTAACTAACTCGTTTGAAAAGTGTTTATAAAATTGGTTTGGATGCACAAGGCATAAAATCTTTTATAACTTGGGACAATTATATAAAATAATCTTGTATACAGATTTACATGTTTGTCGTACGTTCAGGGCCCAGGATAGAAGCCGAGTCATGATTAATAGACACACCACTAATATAGTCCCACAAGGAGTTATCCTCACGTGTGGTTATACCTTATATCTTAATTCCCTTTTTGGGGAAAAGAGACCATATCGCAACTATCAGGTGTATGCCTACACCCCGTGCTTAGGTCGTGGCCATTTGCATTTAAATGATGCCAAGGATATCCTGGATACGATCATTAACCCCCAAATTTTTATATATCAAACAAAACAGATTAAAACGGGTTATCTCAATGATTTAACCACTAATCGATTAAATATTCAATACCCGACCAAGAGGTAATAATTTACCGTATCCCAAGCCCATATAAGGGAAAATAAGTTAAAAGTATTTACCTGAGCTTTTAAATGCAAGATTTATCTACTCAGCCGTATGATCTATTCAAACTAGTGCAAGTAGCTTTTACCGGGGCTCCTAATGTGGAACATTCATTTTATTAATCTATTAGATTACTAACGGGTCTTATTTAAGTTACAAACTTAGACCGGTTAGTTTAAAGAAAAGTTTACGGTACGAAACACTAGATTAAGCGATGACCGGATTAGAATATAATTTAGACCCGACAAGTATGAATACTTGTATTATATGGCTAAACTAAATACATTCTGGAATTTGAAGTTAAAATGATAAGATTCGACCCGTTTCGGCTAATTTATGCAAACTAGTTGCATAAACCGTACCGGACGCGTATATGCATAACGGGTAGCCGGATGAGTCATGTACAAGTTCCATAAGTTATTATGCTTTAAATATGTTATGATATCAATAGGATATCAACAATTATGCCCAAAAATATTTTTATACCAAATTAAGTCCCGTAAGGGCATTTTGGTCATTTTAAGATTTATAAAAGAAGTTTAAACATAAACTGGTGTTCTGGTCTAAAACATTCTGTAAAAAAAATTATTTTACAAGGTTAAATCAGTAAGATATCATACATATGTGTGGTTCATCATTTATAGCCAAACTATGCACCGTAGGGGCATTTTGGTCATTTCACATATGTTAAGGAAAAAATTGGAAGTCTGAGTTTATGACTTATACCTACTGTAAAAGTATTAAAATTTATTTATAAATTCAGTAGGTAACAAGTCTTAGGTGTTAAATATGGTTTTAAACCATACTATGCACCTAATTAGCGTAAAAATCGATAATTGACGATGTTTGCGATGTTTATGTGATTCTGAGATTTTGACCAGCCTTGAATGGTTAAAATATTTTATTTTACGTATAAAATCAGTAGGAAAAGGTTTTGCATGTTGATTGTATGTAAATCTCATTTTATTAACAAAAAGGGCATTATCGTCATTTATCGAATTTATACAAGAACTCAATGATATGGTCAGTTAATAATCTGACCAAATATTCCAAAAATCCCTAAAAATAATACCATAACAGTAGGTAATGAGTTTGGTGTCAAAATTTGGGCCTAAACATGATTTTTGTGTAAAAACGTAGTTTAATTAATAAAAAGTTCAATTTTACGATATTTTATATAACTTTAGTTTGAGACCAGAAAATGATGTCAAAATAATTTGGCATGCTTATATATCAGTAACAAAGCTATTTGTATACTCATATATCCAAAAATCTTGTTTTTACACTATAAGGGCAAAATAGTCAAAATTAAGCATAATAACGGAAACAAGCAAATAACACGGATTTCTAGTATGATCGTGTAATATAACCTTATAGGGTTATGCTACATTAAATTACAATCATAACAGAACCTTAAATTAGTAGCAAACTAGTCTAATTCGGTTCATAATCGAAAGTCAACGCAGAAGTCAAACTTCGCGACTTTCGGTTGCGAACCGACCTAAAACTGGAATTGACGAGCCGAACATGTTTACACATATTCTAATAATTATTACCAAGTTGTTTAAGTGATAAAACGTATTTTAGAACATTTCTAAACTCATATCGCAATTATTTCAAAAACTGACACATTGACTTTTTAAAACAATATTACGTTGACCCGTCAATTGACCAAGCAAACGTGATTCTTAGGAGGTGCCCTTTTGAAGGTTTTGTTGATACATATATGTGGACGCGACTCGACTCGACGCGACTTGGTTCGGTTCGACCCGGTTAGGTTCGGCTCAAGCCCGACGTCACGACATTCCTCCGTCGTGCGTCCCAGAGTTCGTCACGTGAAGCACGGAGCGCCGCGAGCCAGTTCCCGCTGCCACATCATCATGACATCATCATGATGATGTCATGATGATGTCACTATGTTGACTAAACTTCAAAGATATGCAACAAAATGAATTCTGGACGTGCATGCTTTAACCAGACTTCATGTTGGGCTTTTGCTTTGTCACATGGGCCTTTATGTTGTTGGTGTCGAAAGATGAGCTCGAAGGATAGTCCTTCGATGGATGTCTGCAGATGGACCTCGAAGGATATACCATCCTTCGAGGTATATGTGGATCATTCGATGGCTGTATGATCGAAAGATGATGTTTCGATCAGTTATCATGATCCTTCGACCATACAACTTGTGCTGGGCATATATATACCCATGCAGTGTGTGTTCAATAGAGTGACGAGAGATGAACACTAGACAAGTGTGAGAGCATACTGTAAACACAGAGAGCACACGAGAGGTTGAGAGAGTTTACATATTACGTTTGTAAACATTGTTCTGTAACTGATTCCGCGTTTAATACAAGATGTGTTAATCGTTGATACCGCGTGTGTTATCTTTACTTGTTTTCGTCTCTATCTCGGTTTGCTGATCTTGTTGGATTCCGCACAACAAGATCGGTTCGTATACAAGGAAGTAGGCGTTTAGATCCGTATCCGGACACGGGGACCTACAAGTGGTATCAGAGCCTTGGCTCTTCTCCTTGTTAAAACCGAGTGGTTTTTCGGGTTTTTGAAGCTTATTTTTCTGAAAATTTCGGTTAAACTCCTGAAAAATCTTGTTGTTTTGCTGATTGTTTTGATTAAAACCTTGCTAAAACACACGTTCTCAAGATAAATATTGGTTTTTATAAAACTTTTGAGCAAAATTCGGGTTTCGGAAAGTTTCGGGTGACCGGAAATCTCATAGTTTTTCCAGAAAACTCCTTGTGTTCTTGCCATATTCAAAGTTGTTCTTCACAATCACAACTTTTCGATCTATTTTAAATCAATTGTAAAGTGTTGTGTTTTGAATTTTTAAAATATTATAATAGTACAAAGGACAACATCATTAGGTGGTTACTTGGAAATGATGCAGCCGACAGATGAGTTGAAAAAGTGGATTGCTTTGTGTTAGGATAGAAAGTCAACAAATTGAATCTCAACAATTCGAAAGATCAACTATTTCGAAAGCTCAACAAATTCGAAAGATCACCTTTACTCCTCAAGATTTCGTAGGGTCTTTTTGATTTCCTCGAAAGATCAGCTGTGTGTGTGTCGAAGGATCAACCCCAACACTTCGAAGGATCCAGCTTACAAGATGTCGAAGGATCCAGTTGATGATTTGTTCGAAAGATCTGTGCCTCCATAAGATAGTGGGGTTGAAATAAAAAGTGGAAAATTATTTTGGGCTTACACAACTTAAATTTGGGCTTCAGTTTTGGGCTTCTGGTTACTTTGAATTTCTGTTTGGGCTTCAGTCGAACAAGACAATCAGTCGCACAACATAAGTGGGGATCGCACAAGAGCTGTTTAGTCGCACAAGACTTGTTTCGTCGGATCTTTGTTTCGCGGGATTTTGTTTTATCAAGATATTAAAAAAAAAAAAAAAAAAATTTCTAGTGTGATTTAACTGTTTGATTTAAGTGTGATTTTCAGGTTTTATTATTTTTGATCAAAAATGAATCCAAGATGGAATACTCCGGTAAATACAGACATGTATTTTGGTACTCCGTCTCCCGCACCGAAACAACCTCTCAGACCAACTGATATGTTCGGAAACCCCTTACCTGTTCGAAATACCGAAGCAACTGACATGTTCGGAAATCCATTACCTGTTCGATCTACCGGACCAACAGACATGTATGGCAATCCTATCCAAGTTCCGGTTCCTCCAAAAACAGACATGTACGGAAATCCGCTTCAACCAGTTCCTCAACCGGTGCCTCAACAGCAAACCCAAAGGCCTCCTGTGACAACTGATCTACATGGCAATCCCATTCAAGTTCCTGTTAAGCCAGCTCAGCATGGGAACCAGAACCCTTTCAGAGATCAAGGAGACCAGCAGAATCAGAACAGGAACGATGAGCGTACATTGATACCTGTCAACAACCAAAGCCAAGCAGGACCATCAAATGCTAACCAGGCACTTGTGGTTCAAGTATATGAAAGTGGTGATTGGTCAATCAGGTTGAGTAGTGATGCTCCAGTTGGAACAGCTTGTTTTGCTGAAGTTGTCAAAGATGCCAGCAATGGTGAATCCTCGGGAAATAATGACAGTTCTGAACATGACAGTAGTTCAGATGAAGATGTTTTAACTTCAGTTGAGGATAATACTACTTCAAGTTCAAGCGAGGTTGGATCTGAATATGAATCATCAAGGGAGGTTGTTGATTCTGATGCAGAAAGGTCAACATCTGAGAGTGATCCAAGTCAGGTATGTGTCAATGAACCAACTGCTGTTATTTGTGATAATTGTGATAGATTGCATGTTAAATGTGTTAATTTAGAAGTAAACAGGTCTGAGTTGCAAGGCAAACATGATGCTTTACAAGCTAGTTTGTTTGACTTGCAAAACAAACATGTTGATTTAGATGCTAAGTGGTGTGAGTTGCAAAGCAAACACGAGGCTTTGCAGGAGAAATATGATGTGACATTTATCCACAATCAGAAATTGACCGTGGATCTTTCTAAATGCACTGAAGCCAACATGTTTTATGAAAACCATGAAAAGGACTTTAAGTCGATGATTGAAACATTAAAGAAAGATAAAACTGAGCTGACAAAAATGGTTTCCAGAAAACAAACTGACATAAATTTGTATATCACACGTCTTGAGATAATGCAAAAAGAAATGGCTTGTGTCAAAACTGAAAGTGAGGCGATCCAACTTAAGCTAGACAGTTATTTGAGCTCTAGCTATGTGTTGGATCACATCATTGACGTACAGAAAGAGAAACGGGATGTCACATGCATTGGATACAAGAAATGTCCACCACCCGTGAGAAACAATTATGATGCCCTGCCTGATGAGGAGTATAGAACTCACTTTGAACCATCTGTTCCTCTAGATGTTAAGGAATTTGCAGCAGAATGTGCAACAGGTCTCGGATACAAGAAAGAAGTATCATCAGATTCAGATGTGTCAGCAGATACATGTGTGTCCTCTGCTGAACAGAATCAGGATCCTACAGTTGTGATTGAGGATACTGATTCTTCTGATGATGAATCCGATGATACTGATTCGGAAAAGTCTGATGCGGTAATCAAAGAAGAGGACATACCTCTTGAGAATCATATTCTCTGTGATCCTCCTGCAAAAACCGCTAAGACTGTTCCAACCGAGTCCACATCTGCCCAAGAGTCGGAGAGTGTGGATTTACTGTACACTCTTGTTGGTGATGATAAAATTTACTCAGACAAAGATTTTCCTATAAAGAATGTTAATCAATCTTTAATAAGTAAAGTTTTTGAAAATTCGACAAGTAAGTTTTTGGGAAAGACAGGATCACGTGTTACTGTAACACAGTGCCCTCCTATCCCAAAGGCCGAAGTTCGAAAACAATTTGGCAATCAAAAGTTACCAACAGTGCAAAAACAGCAAAATCATGCCAAATCAAAAGGTAAAACACCGACTCAAAATCCAAGGAAGCCGAATCAGAAGAAGAAAAGGAATGTGAACTTTGTGAAGTCAAGGGGAACGGACAAAATCGAAAGTTTTGAAAATAAATCTAACTTGGATTTTGTTAAACAAGCAACAGTGTTGAAAAGAAATGAGCCAAACTGTTCGAAACCTAGTACCTCGAGATCACAAAGTTCATCATCATCGACAAGACGATCACATGTTTCTCCGAGGTTTGTAGAGCGGAGAATGTGTTTTGAATGTGGTACTATTGGACACATAATTCGAAATTGTCCATATCTTCATAAGTTGAAAGCAAAAGTTGATGCCCCCCATGGTAACAATTACCATAAAAGATTTGTTTCACCAAAACAAGACCCTCGTCTTGTTAAACAACAAGAAGTGAAACAGAGAAAGAAACAACGGAAAAATGTTGAAAAGGTTTTAAAACCGGAGGTTGCCCAAACAAAATCTGTTAAATCAAATGTTAAACATGAAGAACAAAAACAGATATGGAAACCAAAATTGGAAATTGTTTCAGGGGGAGCTACATCAATTCCGAATCATCGGGAAATGGATGTCACAATCCTCGATGATGACGGACGACCCAAGTCTGTGAAGGCTTGGGTCCCACTCTCCAACTAATCTCTGAGTGAGTGTGTAGGATGTTCCAGGAGGAACTTTCGATAGTCGTAAGATTGTTGATAGTGGAGCGTCCTTACACAAGATAGGCGACAGAAGAATATTGTTGCCTTTGATGGAGAGAGGAGGAAAGAAGACAAAAAGATGTCTGATGAAGGAAAAAGGAATGAAGTTAAAAATTCGACCAGTTGAAATATGTGCCAAAATTTGGTTGTCATGGTTTTTGATCGGGTCCTCAGGGAAGATTCGAATGAAAAGTACGCACCTGCAGCACGTTTGAAGTTCAAAATCTACAAGATGAACGTGCAGTGTACATTTCTTCGCGGTGTGATTGAAGAAAATGTGTTTGTTGAACAAACCAACCGGGTGTGCGGATGCCTTGGCGTGGATTGAACAAACCGCACACTACTTCTGAAAGAGAAAGACAAAGACCTTCGCTGGTGCAATGTGGAAGACCAGCCGGACCCAAAGGTTTATGATCTTGTTGCTGTCAAGAGATTTCTCAGTAGCTTCAAAGAATCGACTTTGACATCCACACCGGGTGGATATCCAGTTTGGGAGAACACTCAAATTCCTTGCAATGCACGAAGCAGTTGCAGGATACGGTTTTAAATTTCTAATCTCTCCTATACTTGTCGATATTTAAGCTGCTTTATAATTTATTATCCTCTCATACAGCACTCTTTGACCAGACACGTTGATCTTGAATATCACCTCACACGTGATTGTTTCAATATGAAACTCGTCAATGTTGTCATGGTCCACACCGATTACCGACGTGCCAACTCATTTTTTCCAAAATTCGAGAAATCTTTTCTGATTAAAAATTAATTTTGGTAAACGGCATTGAGGTAAAACAAGAGTAATACCAACATCGGAAAATCATTTTTGTAAATACCTTTGTGTTTTAAATTTGTCTTAGTTTGTTGATTTTAGGGGGAGTAAATCCAAAAATTTGAAAAATCCAAAAACATTGAAAAATTTCAAAAACACAAAAACAATAGAAAAGCAAAAATGAGTTTCCTGGCGAGCAAAAGAGAAAATGATAGTACATCAGTGGTCTGTTTAAATCTCTTTAAACCTTAAATGAAAAATGTTAAGCAGCTCTATATAAGATGTATCGGTAGGCTCACAATCATTTTAAAGTGTGCAGGGTGATATAAACTTAAATCGACTGAAGACCAGGTGGGAACCATTCATTGGCATATGGTCTTGGTACCGAAATTTCGTTTGAGAGATTGCCGAGGTTCTGAGATATTCGGTCTTTATGCTGCTTATCATCTGGGTATCATGGTTGTATCTTTTACCGAAAAATAACGGGGACGCAAGTCTAGATCTTCCATGATACTATACATACGTGTACATATTGCATTCGACCTCAATAAGTGATAAACAATCACATGTCCAAACAAATAAGTGATAAATTATCACAAATTCTTTCCGGGTGTCAAGTTCGTCTCTCTGCTGTACGAAAGTACTGACCTGTTCACGGACTTGCTCCTGTGCCCTCATGCATCGAAAATCAAGTTCCTCATCAATAAGTGATTCTATCACATAGGGCTTGTTTTCAAATCAAATAAGTGAGAATCTCACATCATATACGGTCAAACAGATGATAATCGGTATACTCACCGGTAAGATGAACCCTCGTGCATACCTTGATACGGGAATGTGTCGTGATGTGGATGAACACCGGTCGGTAAGTATAAATCATACCTTAACGTATCCCCTCGCCATGATTACAAATGATAAGTTGAGTTTATGTGGACAACAATACCGATAATTGTTATAGGATGCTTATCTTAAATGTTAATTAATAAGAACAACAAGAGCGTTTTGACATGACCGTACACTGATATGATTCTCTTACCCTCGAAACTCGCAAAAAGAATGTCTGTATATATTTATTTATTTACTGCTTTCAGTCTTTAAATTTGAAATATTCAAAAATACCAAAAAGATTTTAAGTGTGTTTTAATATAAACTTTATAAAAGTCAAAAAGATTTTATTTCTATTTTATTTTCGATCGTACGATGTTGGAGCTCGAGTCTTCGTTACCTGAAACCTGAACGGAAACCGAAAACGACTAAATCTTCATAAACGGTCGAAATTTGCAAGTTTTGAAAGTTAAAATTGAAATTGATAAAATTTGTTAAACTTTCAAACTGTCGGACGGTGTTTGCTTAAACAATGGTCACACGTGTGTCGTTTGTTTATGTTTACTATATTCCAAGCGGTTGTTCTCATTACGCGTTTAGATTTCTTGCATGTGCAGATTCTAAAGGCTAGGAGAACATGATCGATGACAAGCTTCGGAATGAAGACACGACGTGAAGGCACTCAAAAGACAAAGATGATGGAGTTGCCGCTGACCTTCAACACCACAAGGATCTCAAGTTGTAAAGATCAAGACATTCACGAGCATAACTCAAGGGAGAGCTTATGTTAAGGGGGAGTTTGTCAACACACTTCCTACATGAAACGGGGAGTTTGTTGATACACTTTCTGCTTTGAAGACGTGAAGACATTGAAGATCCTCCGACTTAGAAGACAAGAAAGGCGAATCTCGCGAGTAGCGTCCAAGGGGGAGTTTGTTGATACATATATGTGGACGCGACTCGACTCGACGCGACTTGGTTCGGTTCGACCCGGTTAGGTTCGACTCAAGCCCGACGTCACGACATTCCTCCGTCGTGCGTCCCAGAGTTCGTCACGTGAAGCACGGAGCGCCGCGAGCCAGTTCCCGCTGCCACATCATCATGACATCATCATGATGATGTCATGATGATGTCACTATGTTGACTAAACTTCAAAGATATGCAACAAAATGAATTCTGGACGTGCATGCTTTAACCAGACTTCATGTTGGGCTTTTGCTTTGTCACATGGGCCTTTATGTTGTTGGTGTCGAAAGATGAGCTCGAAGGATAGTCCTTCGATGGATGTCTGCAGATGGACCTCGAAGGATATACCATCCTTCGAGGTATATGTGGATCATTCGATGGCTGTATGATCGAAAGATGATGTTTCGATCAGTTATCATGATCCTTCGACCATACAACTTGTGCTGGGCATATATATACCCATGCAGTGTGTGTTCAATAGAGTGACGAGAGATGAACACTAGACAAGTGTGAGAGCATACTGTAAACACAGAGAGCACACGAGAGGTTGAGAGAGTTTACATATTACGTTTGTAAACATTGTTCTGTAACTGATTCCGCGTTTAATACAAGATGTGTTAATCGTTGATACCGCGTGTGTTATCTTTACTTGTTTTCGTCTCTATCTCGGTTTGCTGATCTTGTTGGATTCCGCACAACAAGATCGGTTCGTATACAAGGAAGTAGGCGTTTAGATCCGTATCCGGACACGGGGACCTACAAGAATTGTAGGACCGGGTTTGGGGACCGAAACCGTGATTCGTGTGATTATGTTCAAAGACGGAAGAGATTAGCAATGATAAACAAACAACTTTGTATTAATCCGGTAGTAAAACGTTACAAGTCGGCCCGATTACATGATAACCGAACTAATACCAAAGGAGTATACATTCCGGGAGAGATCAAGTGGTGATCTCTCCCTGGGTGAGGTCTCAAACCTCCTCTCCCTCTCTTAGTCTTGCAAATGACAAAGTGTTGGTATTTATACCCAACACAGGTTGTATGGTCGAAGGATCATGTGGACTGCCCGAAAGATGATCTGTCGATCACAAAGCCATCGAAGGATCCACATACTTCGAAGGATGACTTATCCTTCGAAGTCCATCCATCGAATGATATCTTTCGAGCTCATCGAAGGATATACACAATCCTTCGATGCCTTATCCTTCGACACAAAACATTATACAACCATAATCTAACTGTTTGTCTAGCAAAACCCACACGGTCAACCGAATAACCCTCTCGTTTGACCACTTCAAACGAGCGGGTCTATACACGTTCGATAGACCGTTTCACTAACTATTACAAATTCAGCGTAAAATAAAACTAATCTATTCGACAAGCATCGGACACAAAATCTGCATCAACAAATTCCCCCTTGTCCGTTGCTGTCGAATGCCGAAAATGCAACTGCAATCAATCTTCAGTCAAGTATTCATCTTCTCTGTGTTAACAAATTCCCCCTTGACCGATGATCCAGGTAAGTAGTATCTTGATGCTCCTTGTATAATATTTCCCCCTTAAAGTATGCGTATCCGTGTTGGGTGTTGTGCAATTTCCTCAATTGACCGATCTTCCGCTGATCTTCCAATACTCCAACCGGCATTTGATAAGGGTTCCAATCTTTAAGAACTGCATCAAGTCTTGATCTTGTCATAAGAACTCTATTTCATCCAAGCATACTACATTGATAGAGATTTCTGGTGAACTGTCTTCTGTAAACCGTCTTTGTGGAATCGACCAAGTAATGCACTTTAATCTTCAGCATCAACACTCAGGAAAGTCAGCTAGACCAAGTGTATCCCTTGCAAGCTCAACCAGCATGCTTAGTTGAACTACATCCAGATCTCATTGTCTCGCCTTTGTGAAGTTGACCACGTAATGCACTACGGATCTTCAGCATCAGTACTCAGGAAGTCAGCTTGACCAAGTACATCGTTTGCAAACTCAACGAATTGAGTTACCCCCAGATCCCTGTAAAATCCCAAAGAAACATCAAACCCAAAACCAAATCCTGCAGGTCTTCAGCCTTGAACTATCAGCTTTCATTAAGATTCCCCAGGTCTTCAGTGAACAGCGCTTTTGTAACTACTGTAGACTTCAGAAACCTGTATTTTTCCGTGCAAAACCCTTCACGCTGGCTGGAGAATTAATTAAAATCCTCAAATATGTGTATGTGCAAAACATTCCACGCCGAACCGTTTGTATCACCAGAAAATCACAAACTCTACCACCTGTGATTGCGTTTAGAAATTTACCGAAGAAATTCAATTTTTTTATCCCCCCATTTCTTTGGTAAAATCTCTAAACCTTAACAGATTCTTTCCACTTCAAAGAAACTGTCGTCAAATGTTCACCAATTCCCTCCACTAAGCGGAACTGTCATCAATCTCCGTTGAATGTTCTTGGTTTTTCGAAAAATCACGAAAACGAATTTCTTCTTTGCATAAGCTAGTTGAATAAGAACGTCCCCTAGTACCCCGTAGGATCCGACTTGTATCCCTCCAAAGACTTTGTGAACTCGTTAGGACCGGTGTTGACATTCTAGGTTCATTCATTCGTTACCAAATGCGAGAATATGACAATAAACAAAAAGGATTTCTTCGTTGCATATTCTAGTTGATAAAGCAATATCGCCTAGTACCCCATCGGATCCGACTTGTATCCCTCCAAAGACTTTGTGAACTCGTTAGGACCGGTGTTGGCGTTCAAGGTTCATACGTTCGTCTTCAAATGCGAGAATATGACAAATAACAAAATGCTTTCGAACATTTTCGAATAACCGATAACACTCATAAACAATCGACGTGCGGAAGTGAACATACGTTTTCGTTTTTGGCCCATAATAGTCGCGTCACCATTTTTGACATTTTCATCGGTAACCGTGACTACCCCACATTTTTCAAAAAATAATCAAGTTCTCATCATCTTTTCTTTTTTTTTTTTTTTTTTTTTTTTTTTTTTTTTTTTTAAGTCAAAATGTTTTCATCATTCCGCGCGATTCAAATCAACTCCGCGAATACCCGACCCCTCTTTTCAACTCACTTGATATCCTTGGCCCATCATAGAAATCCAATTGTCACAACTGATATTGGCAACAATAATAAAAAATAATGAGGCCCAAATAACACTCATATATTTTTAATTATGTCACCAGCCCACTTCACAAACTTGATGCAAGCCCAAATGAAATTTGTGATGTGCATTATCATTTCCAGACTCATTCTCTCTTCTCTGCGATACACAAAGAAGCAACCACCAACATCTTTCAAGTCTGCGATACATCTGATCAATCTTTCGAGCCCCACACAGCATCCTTCGAAATCTGAATCAAACGAAAGACAAACACGGATCTTTCGAACATATCAGTTTAACTTTCGAAGTTGTTGGTTGTTGAAGATTAGGATGATCTTTCGAAACAAAAACATCAATCGGATCCTTCGACATCTTGTATGTTAGATCTTTCGAAGTGAATCAAAATGACCCTTCGAAATCCTGAAACATGATCCTTCGAAACCTGAAATCAGATCCTTCGAAAACAGTTGATGTTGATCCTTCGAGATTTTGCTTGATCTTTCGAAGTCAGTTAGATGATAAAGGTGACCTTTGAATTGTTGATCTGACCCTTCGAAACACAAGATGACCTTTCGAAATTTAAGATGGCCTTTCGAAACAGTAATCTAATCTTTCAAGGATTTGGATCTGATCCTTCGACAAGATAAATGATCCTTCGAAGTTCTTCACATCTTTCAAATTATGAAGATGTGAAGAACATCAAGAACACAGAAACCTGGGTAAATCTGCAGATTCGATGAAAACACTTGTACACGATTTTTGATGAAGAAAACTTGAGTATTTTAGAGAAAAACATAAAACCCAACACTCGTTTTAGCACAGATCTGGATATTCGGGTCCAGATCTGAGTTTTTCTCATTTTCACCATTTTTACATCTTGAACAAAAACGCACAAAAATCACAGATCTAGAGCACATGTGACTTAGTAAACGGTTAGTTTTACTAAATCGGGCACCATGGCTCTGATACCAATTGTAGGACCGGGTTTGGGGACCGAAACCGTGATTCGTGTGATTATGTTCAAAGACGGAAGAGATTAGCAATGATAAACAAACAACTTTGTATTAATCCGGTAGTAAAACGTTACAAGTCGGCCCGATTACATGATAACCGAACTAATACCAAAGGAGTATACATTCCGGGAGAGATCAAGTGGTGATCTCTCCCTGGGTGAGGTCTCAAACCTCCTCTCCCTCTCTTAGTCTTGCAAATGACAAAGTGTTGGTATTTATACCCAACACAGGTTGTATGGTCGAAGGATCATGTGGACTGCCCGAAAGATGATCTGTCGATCACAAAGCCATCGAAGGATCCACATACTTCGAAGGATGACTTATCCTTCGAAGTCCATCCATCGAATGATATCTTTCGAGCTCATCGAAGGATATACACAATCCTTCGATGCCTTATCCTTCGACACAAAACATTATACAACCATAATCTAACTGTTTGTCTAGCAAAACCCACACGGTCAACCGAATAACCCTCTCGTTTGACCACTTCAAACGAGCGGGTCTATACACGTTCGATAGACCGTTTCACTAACTATTACAAATTCAGCGTAAAATAAAACTAATCTATTCGACAAGCATCGGACACAAAATCTGCATCAACAGGTTTAATACCTACCTAATTACAATCACGTAGCCATGTTCGTTGCGAAAAATGGCTTGACCGTTTACGGTCTAGCTAAAAGTCAAAGCGTTCGTCGTAAACGCTTGACTTTTCGGCTTTTTAAGCCAAATAAAATAAACTAGTCACGAAAGGACACTTACATATGGTCCTAGGGACTGAAATAAACTCAGAGGATGCTCCTAGATATATTAGGAACTTCCAAACATTGAGAGATAGGAAGATTGGAATTGAAAGTGCAAGGGTTCTAGTGAAGTTGAAGCCTATTTATAGTTTTTTTGAAAGGAATATGATCTTGAAAAGTGTCTAGGGACATCATAAGATGATCCCAAGTGTACCCACAGCTGTTACAAATCAGTTTCCAGCCCCAGGTTTCGAATTACATGGTTTTAAAAAGCTTTGAATTGGCTGCAAGTATTAAAACCATCAACAAAACAAGTTTCGCTGATGATTTGAGCTCTGGCGGCCCGCTAAGAATTCAAGCCCATTCTTCGAGGCCCGCGAGCGATGCCGGCCCAGAATTCAGCTTTTGCTGAATGGCAGAAATGGTCCCTGTTGTCATTCAAACATTTTTAACCATCCTTTATTGCATTTTTGGCACAAAACTTCCTAGTTTCATAACTGTAATGTTGCTGTTGCTGCTGCATGTTTACAGCCCGCGTAAGGGCAGCCCAAGAGGGCTTCGTGGCCTGCCAGGGCATCTGGCCCAGCTTCAAAGTTTAGCAGACTTGCTGTTTTGGTCCCTGCCTTCATAATCAGCTTTTATAATCTTTTATTTATTACATAAATGGCACAAGACTTTATATTCTAATGTGAAATATTAATATAAAGTATGGGACCCTAAGTGACAGATCGAACGCACTCCCGGGAGCGAGACCGAACATTACGGAGTTCATGGTTTGCTAAAAAGGTTACTCAAAAGTGCAGTTTTGTTTGTTGTCATTTCTAGTCCTTTTAACGCACATAAATGTGCGTAACATCGTTTAACGATATCCAAGCCTTACGTAACCCATGTTAGGCATTCCTGAGTGTATGCTCAAATATTTCAACGTTCCAGCCACTTAAATGGTCATTCAAAGGCGTAGTTTTAAAAGTTGACGCTTTTGGTCCCTCTAACGCGCAAATTTGCGCGCATTATCATTTTATTGCGTCAAAGCCCTATGTTATCCATATTAGGCATTCTCGAGAGTATTATCAAACATCACGATGCTTCAGGTTCATTAAAAGGTCACTCAGAGGTATAATTAAACAGGTTGACGCTTTTAACCCCTTTAACTTGCAAACTTGCACGTAATTTCACTTATTCGCGTAAAGCCTAAAATGGCCAATATTAGGCCTTCCCGAGAGTGCAATCAATTATTATGAAACTCTCAGTTTGTTAAAAAGGTCACTCAGAGGTAAGAATTAACATGTTGACGCTTTTAACCCTTCGACGCGCAAACTTTTAAATAATTATGCAAAGGGACTGATAAAATTGAAACTTTCGAAAACAAATCCAACACGGATTTTGTTAAACAAGTTAAAATTTTGAAAAGAAACAATCAAAACAATTACACACAACACACAAACGGTTGTGATGTAGGACCAAGTACCTCAAGATCACGAAGTTCATCATCAAGCTCTTACAGTTATGATACTCCTAGGTTTGTTGAGCGGAGATCATGTTTCGAATGCGGTGAGTATGGGCACATTGTCAGAAATTGTCCATATCTCACGAAAGGAAAGGCAAAGGTTGATGCCCCCCATGGTAACAATTACCATAAAAGATTTGTTTCACCAAAACAGGACCCTCGTCTTGTTAAACAACGGGAAATGAAACAGAAAAGGAAACAAAGAAAAGAAATTGAAAAGGTTTTAAAAACCAGAGGTTATCCAAACACAGTCTGTTAAGTTAGAAGTTAAAAATGAAAAACAAAAACATATTTGGAAACCAAAACCAGTAACTGTTTCAGGGGGAGCTACATCAATTCAGAATCATCGGGAAATGGATGTTACAATTCTCGATGATGACGGACGACCCAAGTCTGTGAAGGCTTGGGTCCCCATCTCCAACTAATCTCTGAATGAGTGTGCAGGATGTTCCAGGAGGAACTATTGATAGTCTTAGGATTGTTGATAGTGGAGCGTCCATGCACAAGATCGGCGACATAAGGCTCCGAAATATTGTTACATGTAGGAGGATATTGTTGACTTGATGGAGAGAGGAGAAAAGAAGACAAAAATATGTTGGTGAAAGAATGTGGTTGAATGAAGTTAAAAAATTCGACAAGATGAAAAATATGCCAAAATTTGGTTGTTATGGTTTTTGATCGGGTTAACAGGAAAGATTCCAATGAAAAGTACGCGCCTGCAGCACGTCTGAATCTTTTTAAGATTCATGGATTTTTCTTCCACAAGAAGTTCAAAGTCCACAAGATGAACGTGTAGGGTACATTTCTCCACGGTGTGATTGAAGAAAATGTGTTTGTTGAACAAACCAACCGGGTGTGCGGATGCCTTGGCGTGGATTGAACAACCGCACACTTCCTCTCAAAGAGAAAGACAAAGACCTTCGCTGGTGCAATGTGGAAGACCAGCCGGATCCAGAGGTCTATGATCTTGTTGCTGTGAAGAGATTTCTCAGTAGCTACAAAATCGGCTTTAAAATCCACACCTGGTGGATATCCAGTTTAGGAGAGCGCTTAGATTCCTTGCAATGATCAAAGCAGTTGCAGGATACGGTTTTAAATTTCTAATCTCTCCTATACTTGTCGATATTTAAGCATTATTATCATCTCGTAGAGCACTCTTGACCAGACACATTGATCTTGAATATCACTTCACACGTGATTGTTTCAATATGAAACTCGTCAATGTTGTTTTTGTCCACACTGATGACCGACATGCCAACTGATTTTTCCAAAATTCGATAAATCATTTCTGACAAAAATTTATTTTGGTAAACGGCATCGAGGTAAAACATGAGTTAACCGACATCGGGAAATTGTTTTTGTAAATATCTTTGTGTTTTTAAATTTATTCTTAGTTTATTGATTTTAGGGGGAGTAATTCCAAAATTTGAAAATTAAAAAACATTGAAAATTTCATAAACGCAAAAACAATAGAAAAACAAAAATGAGGTTCCTTGCGAGCAAAAGAGAAAATGATAGCACATCAGTGGTCTGTCCAAACCTCTTTAAACTGAAATGCAAAAGAAAAAATGTTAAGCAGCTCTATATAAGATGTATCGGTAGGCTCACAATCATCTTAAAGTGTGCAGGGTGATATAAACCTTAAATTGGCTGAAGACCAGGTGGGAACCACTCATTGGCATATGGTCTTAGTACCGAAATTTTGTTTGGGAGATTGCCGAGATTCTGAGATATGTGGTCTTTATGTTGTTTATCATCTGGGTATCATGGTTGTTTCTTTTACCAAAACAAACGGAGACGAAGTCTAGATCTTCCATGATATCATACATACGTGTACATACTGCATACGACCTCAATAAGTGATCAACAATCACATGTCCCACAAAAACAAGTGATAATATATCACATTTATCCGGGAGTCAAGTTCGTCTCTTTGTTGTACGAAAGTACTGACCTGTTCACGGACTTGCTCCTGTGCCCTTCATGCATCGAAAATCAAGTACCTCATCAATAAGTGATTCTATCACATAGGGCTTGTTTTCATCAAAATAAGTGAGTTTCTCACATTTTTCATATATGTCAAAACAGATGATAAATGGTATACTCACCAGTAAGATGAACTCTCGTGCATACCTTGATACGGGAATGTGTCGTGATGTGGATGAACACCGGTCGGTAAGTATAAATCATACCTTAACGTATCCCCTCGCCATGATTACATCTAATAAGTTGAACTTATGTGGATAACAATACCGATAATCGTTATAGGATGTTTATCTAAATGTTAACAAAAAGAACAACAAGAGCGTTTTGGCGTGACCGTACACTGATATGATTCTCTTACCCTCGAAACTCGCAAAAATAATGTTTGTATACTTTTACTTTTCTTAGTTTCTGCAACTCTGTATATATTTATCTACTGCTTTCAGTCTTTAAGTTTGAAATATTCAAAATGCCAAAAAGATTTTAGGTGTGTTTTAATATAAACTTTATAAAAGTCAAAAAGATTTTATTTCTGCTTTAGTTTTGATTAACCGATGTTGGAACTCAAGTCTTCGTTGCCTGAAATCTGATTGAAAACCAAAACAACTGAATCTTCATAAACGGTCAGAGTTTGCAAGTTTTGAAAGTTAAGAACTAAAATTGAATAATTTGCTAAACTTTCAAACTGTCGGACGATAGTTGAAAACATGGTCACATGTGTGTTATTTGTTTATGTTAACTATATTCCAAGCATTTGTTCTCATTACGTGTTTAGCTTTCTTGCATGTGCAGATGCTAAAGAAGAGGAGAACATGTTCGATGATAAGCTTCGGAATGAAGACACGACATGGAGGCACTCAAAAGATAAAGATAATCAAGTTGCCGCTGATCTATCATCAACACCACAAGGATCTAAAGTATCGAAAATCAAAAGGTTCACAAGCATAATCAAAGGGGGAGTTTATTGATACACTTCCTAGATAAAAGCGGGAGTTTGTTAATACACTTTCTGTATGTGACACGTGAAGGCTTTGAAGATCCTTTCCGAGAATGAATGAACCATCAAGAGATGGAGAACGAGATTACGAACCTCGCGAGCAGCATCCAAGGGGGAGTTTGTTGATACATATTATGTGGATACGGCTCGGCTTGGTTCGACTCGGCTATGAAGTGAAGGCCGTAGTCAAGACAACCTCTTGTCTTGACTCGGTATGCGATTTACTTCGTAACGTTCGATGTAATTGCTACTGCGTGTGTGCAGTATGCATTTAGTATAGCTTATGTTTACGTTGTCTGTTAGTTTGTTTAGTCCAATCCATGATGAAGCTCAACACAAGTAGAAGTCCAACATGATGAAGTGGTGAAATCCCAGCCCAGGCCCAACATGAATTGGACGAAATCCCAGGACATTGTTTGGCGAAATCCCTTTGGTGGTGAAAACACCTTGTGATGAAAACACATGGGACGAAATCACCTTGTGTGACGAAATCCCTTGGATTTCGCCCAATACTTTGATTTCGTTGATGGGATTTCGTGGGCCTCTTGTTTTCGTCATGTCTTCACTATATACACTCACAACAGACAAAACACAGGATGAAGTCTGAATAGATTTCTTTGAGCGAACACACTGTAAAACACACACACTGAGAGTTTATGAGAGCATCTTGTAAACATTGCATTGTAAACGTTTTCTAGATTAATACATTGGAGTGTTAATCGGTGAATCTTGTGTTTTACGTGTTCGTAACTTGGTTTAACTTACCCGTTTGGATTCCGCACTCACGGGTTTGTCGGAAAACAGGGAATAGAGGTTACTCGATCCTCTGGGTGGACCTATATTAAATTTTAACACAATCTTTCAAATAATTACACTTGGGCCCTTCAAGTTTAACTTTCAATTACATACATTTTTTTGGGAAAAAGGCCACAAGATTTTACTTCGCCTTAGGCCACCATAATGGTTGAGCCGGCCCTGCTCACCACCTCCAAACTACAGTTGCTAGGTTACCTCAACAACTATATTCACTAACTCTTAAACATAAGCACATACAACACTCAAAAGTAGATCGAATCCCAATTAAAAACAAATTAAACCCAAGATTAAGATGGACAAACGGTGGACCTAAACATAGTCTTACACAAAATCATCACTATCTCAGTCTTTTGAAACCTTGGGACAAATTTCAAAGTGTGTACTGCAAAAAAGATGGGCATCAAGAAAGAATGACGCTATAGACAAAGGGTTCAAAATGCAATGATAAATGAAGGAGTATAAGGACAATGTGTTCCATTATGTTGGTTTAAACACACAATATTTGATGTAGATCAAAATTAGATATAAATAAAGAGAAAGTTAAACTATCTTCCTAAATAAACGTGCAAATTGCTCAAATAAAAGGTTCCCAAAATAGGGGTAAATCATTGACTTCAAATTAGAGCTCCAGATGATTGAATTTGGGTCGAGGGTTGGGGCAAACCGTTTATGGTTGGTTGTCAAATGACCCGTTCTGATGATACATTTCTATCTTTTAACTATGGAACCATAAATCTAGACGTAACGCAAGTTATGCCATTTTTATGTTGGGAAATTTTATAGCTCAGTTGTAACTGACTAGCAAGTTATAAGAGTCTGTTAAAACATGGAGCAATTGCCTATCAATATATATTTGCGCCATGCGTCACATGAGACAGCTCATGTGATTTATTAAGAACCCAATAGGTGTTTTAGAGGTTATGGATGGCAAGGGAAATAGGGAGCAAGATATGGATCTTTTCCTTTGTAGAAGAAACCCGCTAATTAGGATACTGGAAACAACCGTTGGTCAATTTAAAAGCCCGGTGCTGACTAAGATGATATTGTTTGGCTGGTGATGATTGTTGCAGTGTGGCTTCCTTGGTTTTGTGGTAAAGCTAACCCCTTGTGAGAGAGATTAAAAAAATATAACATAAACTAATCTAGTTAAACTACTCCTAAGGTACATAGAGAAATGATTTATATTTTTCTTGATGGTTCAATACAAATGACCACTTATTTATACCAAGTAGAACATTAGCTACTACTAACAAAACCAGCTGATTTAACCAATAACCAAATACAAGTAACTCAGTATGATTGAGTTTAACAAAAAGTAATACTTTACATGTGAATACTAACAACAATAAATGCCACATATACATATACATACACATAGGTCACAAAAATAGCCATATGCTATAATATCTACTCCATACAAAAACCCAAGAAACTGATATAAACATATGTATATGATGAAACCTTAACTAGTAAACCTGGTAGCCATGATCAGAACTATCAATATCCGAGTTACTAGACGAAGACGGATGACTATTCCTAACAAAACGCATCTCTCCAACGCGACTATTAAGACTACTATTAGGCGTACCATCCTTCTTTGTCTTTTTCTCTTTCCTTAACCGCCATTCTTTCTTTCTCGACCATTGTTTCATCAACAAAACACCCAACCCTAAAAGAACAATGAGGGTGCATCCTACCCCAACAACCATCAGTTCAATCACCAACCATCTTGAGCCAGACCCTTGTGGCAAAATGGTCCAAGTCGCAGCGATATAGGCTGCTGCCATAAACATAGTAGACACCCACATAGCTTTATGCGTAGCTACTAACAATTTCATCATTGATTTCCGCCTAAAAGGGATGACACTAACTAACACATTAACAATTCCTAGGGATAAAAACAGTGCCATAATGTTGCACACCACAAACACCTTAAACTGAAGATTCTTTCCCATTATAGCCTTTCCAGATTCTTGACTAAAACCACCCGGAGGGTTTATTCCTGCAGAAAATGTAACAGTTGCTATCAAAACCGCAACAACCGTTATAGTGTTTCTAGCGTTTCTTAAACCCTCATTTTGAAGCTCGATTTGCTTCGATCTACGGTGAGTTTTCTTTCTGTGGTGATGATGTTGAATTGGGGATACCACTTTTCCACTTCGTGGAGAATTATGTGTGATTAAATTCTGACGAATGACTTCTTGAATATCTCTAGGAGGTAACTGATCACATCTTTTGGCGCCATTATCCAAAAGGGCTGGCAGAATTTGGAGAGTAGTTGAATTGCTTCCATCAGATTGGACTACATCTAGAGCTGTTTGTCCTTTTTGATTGACTGCGTTTACATCTACCCCGCGTTGAAGTAAATATAGGACCATCTGTTTCCAGTTATAAACCAATGAAAACAATAATAACAAAATGACCCAATAACAAGAAAAGAAACTTGTAAAATGGATTACGGATTGAACTGGTTGAAACTCATGTAAATTTAATGATGCACACCCCTTTAAAGTGTTTTAATTAATTTTTGGGACATTGGATTTAAATAATCCAACTTTCACCAATTGGCTGATAACACGCTCAACTTTCGATTTTTACACTAGCACTCCCAACTTTCAACTTATTGGCCGATAACACTCCCTAACTAACTGAACCTTAGCCTAGTTAGTTTTTGCTAACATGGCATCTGATGTGGCCATTTTTGTTGACGTGACAGCTGATGTGTCATTTTTTTGATGACGTAGCATTTTGATGACGTGACAGCTGCTGACATGGCATTTTTTATTATGTGGCAGCTAACATCAGCTAATTGTGTTAGGGTTCTGTTAGTTAGGAAGTGTTATCAGCCAGTAAGTCGAAAGTTGGGAGTGCTACTATAAAAATCGAAAATTAGGAGTGTTATCGACCAATTGATGAAAGTTGGGGTTATTTAAATTCAATATCCCTTAATGTTTTTGGATTAATTTTTAAGAAAGTTATATTTTAATAATCCAAACTAACACTTAATGGCCGATAATAACCCATACAGGTAATGTGACGAATGACACCCCCAACTCTACTTTCGTTGCCAAACGCAATCCCCGTCTAATGCAAAGTAACTTTTCCTGTACTTTTATTTATTACTTATGTTGTTTCAAAACACTTTACAACATTTGTGTTTGATGAAAATCAGCTAATTGCGATGACAAAGTAACTTTTTCATTAGACTTTAATTGCCTTTGGCAACAACGGTGAAAGTTCTAAGTGTCATTGACCATATTATCAGCATGAATTACTATTGACATGAATTACTATCGGCTGATAGGTAATAGTTTAAATTTATTAAAATCCAATTTACGTACGTTTAATCAAAGCAAAGTTTTTATAATAATTTTCCACAAAAAAATTTCAATTTGATAGAAATAGATAACTATTAAAGAATGTGATTAAATGGGGTGTCATTTTGAAACTTTTTCACAAATTAGTTGCTGCCAAAATTGCTCTAATATCATGTTCTAAAACATTTTTTTTAAATCTAAATAAAATAAATTATTTTTATTATTATACGTTTCCGTATAAGTATTAAGAAAAATCGAGCTGTATTTAAAATAACGTATATTTTAGTCTTGCGATATCAAAAAATACATTACTTTTAATAAAACACGTTTTTTAGTAAATTTATATAAAACATAGATAAAAAAAATTAATCTATATATTAAATTTTTTTATAAATATAAAATGTTCAAGTCATTAGAGAAATACATTAAATGTTAAATAAAAACTCGAAAAAAAATTAAAATAAGAATTAAAAAAACTTGGAGATGTGGCCACTCCATTTGTAAAAAATTTCAAATAATACTTCATACCTGTTTCAAAATTCCAAAAAATTAACATACACAAAAAAGTGTATATTTGTTAACCAACGTGGTTTAGAAATTTCAACTTGCAGTAAAACCACTCATATATATATACCCAAACCTATTTTTATCATTTACCCAATTAACACCAGCAGAGAAGTGCAGAATAATTAATTATGAAGAGATCAATGAATTACTCCTGTAAGTTTTCCGGCTGCTGCTACATGTAAAACAGTGTTTCCGTCATTGTCTTGTTTGTTCACAAGTTCTAGGATGTTGAGTGTCTCCATTAGGTATCTTAGACCATCAAACTGGTTAAACTTAACAGCAAGATGAAGGACAGTTTCACCATGGTTTGTAACCATCTCAACGGATTCAAGGCTTATCGAGATTATTTCACCAATAGTTCCAACTCGCCCTTTCATCGAGGCCCAATGTAAGGGTGTCCAACCTTTGTGATCTCCAAGGTACAAGAGATCTGGCTCGAACCATAGAAGCTCTCTTATTGTGTCTACGTGGCCTCTGCTGCAAGCGAGATGTAACGGGGAGTATCCTTCTGAAGTATACTTTCTTGCAAACTCCGGTCGCACCTTGAGTATCTCCTTAATGATGTCTAGTTGTAAGAATATAATAGCTAGAGAAGTTTAGTATGTGAGTTAATTCTTCATCACATCCTTCTACAATTTGTTGTATAGATTTATTTTTAAATATGTAACAGATATTTAGTTGATAAAATTTAAGATGTCTAGGTTCCATTTGTGGCAGATACATTTGAATCACATCAAACTTTCCTTTAACAGAGTTTATTTTGGATCATGCGTAATGGGCATTAGAGTCGGGGCTTTAGAACGCCCTCAACACCGCCCCCTGGGCGTTATGGTGGTATTAAGAGGGAAGGGTGTTTCCGGTAATAACGTCAAATGATGAGAAAAAAAAAATGAAAAGTAATGATGGAAAGGAGGACTTCAACTATTACATATTTTTTGAAGGGCATTATGATATTGATGTGACAAAAAATACCCCTTAAGGAGCATTAACCATTATGAATGGTCTTAGTTAGAGGTATTTAATTATTTTAACCAAATTGAACCGTTCAAACTAAACAAGTTGATCAGTTGCCGGTTTAAGACACATACACCAGTTTTAACTATTTTCCGGTATAATATAGTTTGGTCTGGTTTGAAACTTGGAACATCTTGCTTAATTTTTCTTACTTATATAAATGTCATTTTTTAGATGTAAAATAAGGTATATTTATTGCAAATGTTATTAACCATCCTTATCATTTTAATTACAGATAGTGTAACGCTTTGAAATTTGGTCTATTTCCTCAAGTAAAAGTAGGATAATCGATATTCAAGTTAGCAAAGGAAGTATGCACAAGTTTCACCGAATTCCCACCTCATGTTTTTTTTCTCACTCATAACTGACAATTTATTTGTGTGGAGTCTATTGGCCCGTAATCAAACAAGTGACATAACATGTTCAACCGTTAAGATCAGCCAGCACACACAAGTCATAGATGATTACAAAGTAAACGCCTAAGTCAAGTAAACGCATATATGGTCGACTTCGCTTTTCATATGATGTGATGATAAATTGTTTTAAAAACAGGTAGGGACTTCAAAGGTTTTTCTACGTAAATTCATCCGCGTAGATTGGGGCAGAGTTGTGACTATTGAGTCAATAAAAGTATTAAGACCACCCGTAGTGGTGAAGTGTTTGGGCGTTTTTTGGTTAAACAACACCCCTACACGCCAATTTCTCCGCCCCATTGGGCGTTGTTTTGCAAGTTTTGGCATGAAGCGTTCTTAAATCAACGCCCAACTTCCAATTCTTTTGCCAATCACATGCATTCTTCCTTTTAACATAATGCTCACATCCCCACTACACCCATTTTAGAAGAACGCCTCATAAAGCCCCTTGCTGACTGGATCGCCACATGCCGCAAAACGCTTAAAGGTGGGGTTTCTTCCATTACGCATGGTCTAATATCTAAAACATTAAATTCAATATACGACCATGTTGATAACTAAGTGAATATCAGCCATCTACCACATAAAATGAGTACGTTCGCCACTTAAATATATGGTTAGTATATTTTTCCAATTTTTTTTTTTTTGGTCATGATCAATAAAAACAAAAATATACAATTAGTTGTCTAACTAAATAATTTATTTTATGATAGCTAAATTTATATTGTTGCATTAATGACTTAATTTGATGATTTGTTTTGATGTTTTCTATTGGAGTACGTTGAGGATATCATTCGAAGCAGTCTTTTTATGCGCTAGATAGATTTATGATTTGCCTACATTCATCCTCCTTCAACCCTACCAATAGTTTAGTATGAGTGATATTTTAGTGGTTATGATTGTTATTGTTGTTGTTTTAGTGTTTTCTTTTTCTAAATTACATAATTTCATACTTAATCTAGTCACTTTTCACAGTGCACTACATACGTTATAAAGTGCAAACTACAGGAATCATCCATATCTTTTGAAAAGCTAAAGATCAAATCCAAAATTTTGGTAAACCACATAGACCATATGTATAATTTACTCTTGTTTTTAATTAGGGATAGTGGATTTAAATAAACCCAATGTTTTAAATACCGGTATGAACCAGCCGGTTATACTGGTTAAACCGGATATCGGACACGAGTCCGGTACGATAAAGGCCGGTAAAACCCGAATATGGTATGTCTTATGTACCAACGGTAAATCCGGTTCTACCGGTTCAAACCATTGAACAGGTTTGCATTATCTTAAGATTTGATTTCTTAATTTTAATAAAATACAATATTAACGTAATATTGTTCTTCCATATTTCCGGTAATTAACCTAGTGTCTTCTATTCGAATATTTCGTCGTTGTTGAAATTGTTATTCACCTCATACAATGCAATATTGTTTATAACTAATAAAAATATTCTTAAAATGCTTAATAATTTACAATAAAATAGTTGTTTTAGATAAAACTATGATCAATTACATAAATCTTATTTGAGATTGTATTGTTTTTTTTTAAGATGAATTTGTATTTTATGGAATTTATAGGGTTAACTAGTAACATGGTTCAATCGCCCGATACAACCCGGTTCAACCGGTTGAACCATCTTAGAGCACAACCCGGTATGACTTAAAAACCGGTTTTTAAAACATTGAATAAACCCAACTTTTACCAATTGACTTATAGCACTTTCAACTTTCGATTTGTACACCAACACTCCCAACTTTCAACTTATTAACCGAAAACACTCCCAAATAACTGAACCCTAACCCACTTAGTTTTTGCTGATGTTACAATTTTTTGTCGACGTGGAAGCCGATGTGGCAACTGACATAAGCTAACTATATTAGGGTTCTGTTAGTAGGGAGTGACATCGACCAATAAGTTGAAAGTTGCGAGTGTTACAAATCGAAAGTTATGAGTGTTATCGGCAAATTGATAAAAGTTATAGTTATTTAAATCCAATATCCTTTTAATTAAGAAAACATGTGGGCCATAGAATTCTAATATTTTTAGCAAGAAAACATGTGACCACTACCATCGTGACTTTTTCGATTAAAATCCACCACCATTTTTTCCATTCCTATCGCATGAGAAATGGACAAGAAGGATCATGGTCAAATGAGAATATTGGGGTAGTCGGGTGGTGGTGGTGGTCTGTTAGTTCAAGTGGTACCGGTGGCTGCCAACGAGTTTTGGTAGGGGAAAACGAGAGTGGTAGTAGTGATGACAGAGCGAGAGAGAGAGAGAGTAAATGAGACAAGAGAGCAGAAAGAGAGAGATTATAATGTTATGGGTATTTTGGTCCGTTTTCACACACTTAAAAAGTTAATCTTCATCTAACTCAGTGTTTACCACTAATTAACAGAAAAAGTTAATCATCATCTAACTTAGCGGGTAAACACGTTACGTTAATACATAATTTGAGAGTAGTGATGTACTTTCTCATAGTTAGGGACCAATCCAAGAATTTTACATATGACATGACCATTTGTGTGCTTTACTCTCAAAACTAATATATTCTTAACATTTTACCAATAATGACTTAAAATCCATTGAAATAAGACCGAAAAAGTTCCCTCTAACATAGCATCAAGTACCAACAGACTTGGCAACGTTGTTAACCGAGTTAGTAAATCCTAAAGGTGGTTGATATCGGTACACCATCACCATGTTAACTGGACTCCAACCCTCATACGGGCCATATAACAAGGCGATTTGAATTGTGACTTATGGGCCTTTATGACAGGGTTAAGCTGGTTATATAATATGCACGAGAGGGTGTTTTACCCTACATTACTCGACCCGTTTGTAAGTATGAGTGTATGACTTGACAAATAAATGACTTATGTGATAGTGGTATGACTCATATGGCCAATATCACCTTTTTTCGACTTACTATAAAGACCCGTATATCATACTGGTGTCAATTGTTAGGGTGGTGTACCAGATATAAGCACCCCGTAAAGTATTTTAAGGATTTCCATTGGTAACTACACTTGTTTTTAGTCACTTCAGTTTTATTTAAATATACGTGGAAACAAATCAAATACTTCTTAGCACCTCAATGTTAAAGTAGCAATAATATTAATACCTGTGTGTCCAGCTGCAGCTGCAACATGTATAGAACACATAAAAGCATCAAGTTCATGCACAAGCAGCCATTGAAACCCTATCAAATGCTTCACCACTTCCACCTTCCCTCTCTCACACGCCACAAACAACACACTCTCACCTCTGCAATTCACTTTTCCAACCAGCCCGTCATCCGCTGCCATCAACACCTTCATCACCTCAACCTCTCCTTCTCGGCACGCCTCATGCAACGCGGTCTCCAGGTCCACATTCTCCGCTGCCACCATTTCAGGCCACCGTTTCAATATCTCTCTCACAAGCTCCAGGTGGCCGAACCTCGCGGCTAAGTGTAAGACCGTGTTTGATGATCCGGACACAGTCTGTGTGATTAGGGTTTCATCTTCTTCAACGAGCTTGATGAAATTGATGGTGTCGCTGTTTAGAACAGCCTGATAAAGGCGTCGATCCATGATGTTTTGGAGTAACAATTCAAAATTGGCAATGGGGATTTTGAATATTAATGTGATATGGTATTATATATGGCTTTTCTGAGAGAGAATGTATTAGGGTTTATTTTATTTTTCCACAAGTGTAGTTACTAGGAAAATTCCCTCTTGAAATTTCTGAGAAAATACAGTTGTGTTGATGTATGGTTTATCCTTGAAGTTTTAAGTCGTGCATGAAGTCGTCTTGACGTTTTAACAATAACTGGTAAGACTAGCCGCGATACGCTACAGGGTTTCGATCGATATCTATTTTGGTTTAATATACCAACCAAAAGAAATATGCTCAAAAGAATATCGATACACGTTTTACATACACCGAAAACCATAAAAATATATTTAAATTGGACAGTAGGACGGGCTGATTTTAAATTAATTGTAAATAGAAATGTAAACGCTATCTTAAATATAACTTTAATGAAAAAGAAAACTAAAAGCTAAAACTAAAACATTAAACATAAAGAAAAGTAAAAAAAGTTCACAAAAAAATAATAATAAAATTCAGAAAAATAAAGACTTGAGTACGTTAAAAAGTAGATTAACTGAAACGTACATAGTAATAAGCATAAGAACATATTATATTTGACCCAACTCATTTTCCGGTAAAATTTACGTCAAAACGTAACTTAACTTGAATTTATACCGAAACCTAGATGAAAATAAACACCCAAAACTCGATTATAAAGTCTTTAGAAAGTTAAGGGGTTGTAAGTGTTAATGCTGAAAGAAAGAGGTAAAAGTATAAAAACAAAAACAAAAAAAAAGTCAAAGGAAGCACTATTCACCCAAGTTGCTAAATGTAAGAGCATTCACATTCAAAGAACTAACTTGTGAGTCTGGGGTTTTTAAAATATAAAGAGTTTAAAAAATGGTTGTGCGTGGAGGAGAGAGAAAATGTTACTGTTCATCTGTATATTTGGGGGGACACTGTTCACCCACTATAATTTTTTAATATATATTGAAAGTGGTTGCGAGTGAATGAGAGAGAAAAATGTAATGATAAAGGTATAAAAATATTATTTAATTGAAAATAAGAGAGAAAAAATATTTGTTTTTAATGAAAATATATTGATATAGGAGTTATTTTTTAGTGGAATGTATGTATAATTTTAGAGGACTGGATGTGAATGCTCTAATATAGTTAATATATAGTGTTGAGCCACCATTATCTCACGTGTAAACCACTCTTGAGAAGGCTATGATTGTAGTTACTGGGTTCATTGGTTCGATTATCGGTTAATTCCATTATTTTGGTTCTGAGTTTTACCATGTTGTAACCGAAAATTAAAGAGAATTGGCTAACCGAATAAAATTCGAACACGGTTCAGTTAAAATCAAGTTAACAGGCTAAACCAATTTCTACCGAATTGCCTTTTTAGCTAAATTTTTTTTCTATTTTTTCTAAACGACAAATTTTGGATCACTGATGGACCACTGGAGTATTATCGTGCCATCAGCGAAACCACCCGATCATATCCATCTCCACTAGTCTATAATATCTATACACCAGTTTAAGAGGAAACCCAATAAATTTGAGAAAACTCCCCCTTATAGGATTTCTTACTCAAGACCTAATAGTCTCTAAGTTTTATCTCGCAAAAAAATGTAACTAGGCTATAATGCAATGGGAAATTTGGTATAACTTCTGTATTTTTTTTATTATAATCCCCTAGTGCAATTTAAAGATGGTCAATTTGGTATAACTAGTTTAAATAATTATTATACATAGATTTAATCATGTGAGTACAAAAAGGGTCCTATAAAATATTTGAAGTTTGGATTCAGAAACCATTTATATGTTCTTGCTAGTGTTCGAGATCTAGATTTTAATAAATGCACGGGTTAGAACTTCTTCTTCATCTACGAACTATTTAGAGTGAATTAAAGGTTTTGTACTTTATGTTTATACCATATTTCAAGCGGTGTCTTTTATTTTTAAAATTGATGAGTTTTGTATTTAATGTTTCCAAATGCTACATATCCTTTAGCCTTAACCTAGTTACTTTTTTTCTGTTAAATCTGATAATTTGCCTTGCAAATGAGGGTAATTTTGTCATTTCACTCTTTCAAGGACTAATTATGCAAATAACTAAATGCCTAAACATTTATTAAAATTAAAAAATACTTAAAACAAAATATTAAACCTCCCTCTCCCTCTCCCTATCTCTCTCTCTCAACTCTCTCTTTCTCACTAACCTTGTCCAACACTTTATCTTCTCATATTAAACCCAATTTTCCGAACCAAAGTTCTTGATTTGAGACCCATTAAATCAAACAATTAACAATGGGCTTTTCGCACAAAACAACATCAACTCCTAGCCCAAAAATACGCACAAATCCGAACACACAGTGAGCAATGGAGTTTATGGATAGTTTAGAAGGAATGGTGTCGTCACAGTGAGCAGAGGTGTGGTTGTCGCCGATATCGTCAAAGTTCGCCGTCGTGCTCAACTAACCAATGATCAGTAATCAATCAATAATATGCACAATCACCAAATTCCGAACAAATCAATCAACTACAGCATGAAATTAACGTAACAAATAGGGTTCTACAAGTCCGGCCGCCAATCTGAAAATCGGACCACTGTGGGAATCGAAGTGGAAATGTTACTGCCGTTGATTTGGTTGTAGGAATGGGGTTCTTTAAGTCCAGTTGCCGTAAGATTATCGTTTAAATCGGGGATTTCTTCAAGTCCGCTCGTCGCCACTGTGGATTTGGTTCTTCAAGTCCGGTTCTTCAAGTCCACGGCGATAGCATCTGCGATTTGTGGTGACAACGATGGTTGGAGGTTGTGGTGGAAGGAGGTTGTGGTGGTGTAGGTGGAAGGAAGTGGTAGAGAGAGAGATGAAGCAGAAAGAAAGAATAGGGTTTTTAGATATTTAATGTTTTTTGTTCTTTTAAGATATTTTTTTTAAATAATAAGGTAAAAAGACAATTAACACCCTCAGGTACCTTACACATGATCTGATTTAACATAAAAAAAAACTAACTAGGTTATTTTTAAGATCTGAGTTTCTTATGATTGTGTTTTTGTTTGAGAATTAAGTAGATGAATAAGTAAATGCAGCGGAAACTAAATGGAAACAAACTTTCATACACAATCAAACAGGAGAATTGCTTTCAACACACAAGTTTATCATTGAACCGAATGATTGAATTTATTTCAAACTTCAATTACAATTGCATGCATGTATCACAAAACTCCCCCTCAGCCTGAGCTCACAATGAATTGTTCATGCAGGAATACAAGTGATGAAAGAGCTAATAGAACAGTACAGGGTACAGTTCTATTTATAGGCACGAGCAAACCACTGAAGCATCTTGGCTTACGTCACCATGAAAGTGACATCTAACTTCCTAACAACCTGTAACTACTGATCTAATACAACTACTGCTTGCTAACTACTGATTACATTATAATACAATGAATAAACAAACTACTGCTTCCCATTCCACTGTTGTGACTCCAGTAGTACTTTATGTTTTCAGCAGTGCTTGACCCAGATCAGTAGATTGAGCATCAGTGTTAGTCTTCAACAGTTCTTTAATCATCAGCAGTTGTTGAAGGATCAGTTGTTGTAGAGGAGCAGTAGAAAAAGGTCATCAGTTGTTTAGCCACTTTCAAGGGGAGAGAACTAAATACAGCATCTGCTTATTCTAGATCCACTGCTCTGATCCAGTTTTGGCTTTAATCAACTGTTCCTTTGGTAGAGTTCAATCCCAACAATCTCCCCCTGGAACAGATTGTCACGGGCCCCGACCTGGTTTGACCCGTTTCAGGAGCCGCGGTACAGAAATCCCGTGGTATTTATTTAATTGAGTTTAACAGCGGAAGTTTATCATCAGGATCTTTTTAAAGCTTAAAATTTTCCCGATTATTTTATTTCACTATTCGGGATAAAACCCCGGTAATTTACAATACTATGATTTCACGGAGAAATCTTTATTTTACAAAACATATTTCTTTATTTTATAAGGAGCCACTTTCTTAAGCTTGCAGTGCTTCCCGGCACTTTTCCTGGATTACAACAGATCACCTAAAACATGTTTGAAAAAGGTTTTGTCAGCGGGAAATACTGGTGAATCATTCTTTTTGTTAAAACGACTCTTTTGTTATAATTTACAGTATTAAGAGCGATTACAATGTTTCTGATATCAAACCAACTACCCACGGTATTTGTCACTCGACCGGATCTGTGACTATGGTCATATCCCCCATTGGCTGCCCCAATGGTGACGATTATCAAGTAATGTATACAAAACCCCATATACCGGCTGTAACTTGGTGATTACAAATACTTAATCCCCGTAATTATAACTTTGAAAATAAACATGCTTTTATAAACAAATTTGATAAAAAGAGAGAATGACTCACATTGCAGATTTAACACGGATAGAGTCTAGTCTATGGCTTAGCCTTGTTAACCTAATTTAAATAACAATGCACACAAAACTGGGTTAGTAATCAATACAGCATTTACCATAACTCACGAGATCAAACCCTCACAACGAATGACAAAGTGCGATACTTAAACATCCATCGAATTAACGACGAATGACAAAGCATAACACTAATGTGGGCAGCACTTAAACATCCATTGGATATATTGATCGATCGGACAATGAATCGTAATAGCGGTCGAATTATTACCCTGTTTTGCAGCAGCAATTAGTGAATCGTGTGTGTTTTTGTAGTAATCTACGTATATCTCAGCATATATTTGTAATTTGATCGTCGAACGAACAACAGAATGCAAGTGCCAGGCCCTTCTATTTATACTAAATTTTGTCACCTCCCACGTGTCGCGAAGGGGACACTTGTCCCTGTCGCGTGCCGCCTGGAGTGTCAAAGTAGACTAGGCCTGCTTCGTCACCTATCTAGCCCTGATGAGTCGACGTTGCATGAAATTTCATTTTTGACAGCGTTTTATATAGACAATTATAACTAGGGTTTACCCCCCTGAGTTTTAGGGGCCCTAATCCTGATTCCAAATGTTCTGAAAAATTTAGGGTTTATGCAGAATCACTTGGGTTTCTCAATTAGGGTTTCTTATTGGACAATTTAATTTAATAAATATGACTTTTGATGAGAGTTGTTACATTCTCCCTACCTTAATAAAAATCTCGTCCTCGAGATTTACTGGAATAAATGAGGATACTTTCGCTTCATTTCTGATTCCAGCTCCCAAGTGTATTCAGCTCCTCTCTTTGAATCCCACTTGACTTTAACTAGAACTAGTCGCTTGTGCCTGAGAAATTTCACCTTTCGATCTTCTATCTGAAGAGGTTTCTCAACAAATTTTAACTTTTCGTTTACCTCTATATCTTGAAGAGGTACTACCAGTGATTCGTCTGATAGACATTTCTTGAGATTGGATACATGAAATACATTATGTACTCCAGCCAGTTCTTCGGGTAGTTGTAAACGATAAGCAACTGGTCCTATACGTTGGATCACTGGAAATGGTCCTACATATCTGGGACTTAGCTTTCCTTTCTTACCGAATCTAACAACTCCTTTCCAATGAGAAACTTTCAACAATACTCTGTCTCCAACTTGGAATTCTAACGGCTTGCATCTATTGTCTGCGTAACTCTTCTGGCGATCTCGAGCCGTCTTCAGCCTTTCCTTGATTTGAGTAATCTTGTCGGTCGTCTCTTGCACTATTTTAGGACCTGACAATTGACTTTCTCCTATTTCTGCCCAACAAACTGGAGTTCTGCACTTTCTTCCATACAGTGCTTCAAATGGGGCAGTTTTGTTAGTGTACTACGTCTATTGACTTCGTCTTTTATAATGTAATAGGATAGAATAGGATATTCAGTGCACGAGGTTCGAGAAATTGAGAAATGAGGTTTAAGTGAAGATTTCGCTTGAAACTGATTATGTGACATTTCAAGCGAAATCACACACAACAGATTTCGCTTGAACATGTTTTGGTTTCTTTCAAGCGAAATCCTCACCTCTATATATAGGGCACTTGTCATTTCATTTGGTACGCGACTTCCGAAAGTGTAACGAAGTGCTGCCGGTTTTCTGTCAGGTTGTAAACATTGTTATTATCAATACAAGCAACAGATTAAAGATTACAAGCTGTTTTCGTGTCCGGTTTACTGATTCCGCCTTTAAACTGGATGTAAAACTCTTCTGAACGACTCAGTCAGGTCAAACAACGATCCAACAAGTGGTATCAGAGCTCAGGAAGAAGAGTTTAGCTTGATATCATCTACTTTCTGAATTCTACACCTTCTTTTTCAATCTGGACGTGATTTCACGGTCAAAATGGTCTGAGTTTTTCACCGAATGTGTAAAACAGTATTCTAACAAAGCCTTGAAAGTTTGAGACCGAAATTCAAAGTAAAAATGACAAAAACTGGACAGAAACTAGATTTCGCTTGAAAGAGTTCGTAGATTATAGTTGATTTCGCTTCAAAATCAGACAATTTGGCTTGTTTTTGGACTATTTCGCTTGAACATTTGAAGCGAAATAATGTTGAGATTTTTCGCTTGAATCTGCTGGACTTGTTATTTTGGATTTCACTTGAATTAGTTGAAGCGAAACTGATCTTGTGGGTTTTCGCTTGAACCAGAATTGGACATAGATTTCGATTGAACAAGTTGAAGCGAAATTGGATTGCTGAATTCGCTTGAAGTAGTTAGTCAAAAGATTTCGCTTGAAGTCTCATTCTGTTTCAACTTGAGATTTCGCTTGAGTTTCCTAGTTCGATTGAAAAGTGGAATTTTGTGTCGGATCATTTCACGACGATCAAGTGTCAGTCATTTTCAGTTTATTTGATATTTGATTGTACTGATTGGGTTTGTTTGATCAATCTGTCAGGTTTGCATTATGGCTGAGGAATTCTTCAATACGTTTTACAACGCATTCGCAACCGAATCGTCTGAGGCTTCAAATATTACACCAAAAACCATTTCTAAAGTGCTAAATGAAAATATCAAGAATGATAACTTTTACGGAACTCATTCAAAGCCACCAGCTCTTGATAGCATTGAGGATTATACCTGGTGGAAAGAACGCTTTATCAACTGGGCAAAGGCGTATGCTCATGAAAGTTGGTTTTGCTTGGAGTATGGGTATGAAAAACCAAAAGACGATAAAGGCGAAGATCTTGTATTCAAGAAATTTACTAGAGAAGATAAAGCTGAATTTGGAGCTGAACAGAGAATGATAGCATTGATCCAGTCCGCAATCAGAAACGATATTTTTGCTTTATTAATTCATGATGGGACATCTAAGTCTGTCTGGGAAGCTTTACGTGTTAAAGCTGAGGGGGGTAAACAGATTAAAAAGAACAAAATTGCTTTATTAAAGAAAGAATTTGATCTGTTTGATAACATAAAAGGAGAGTCAGTGAGATAAATGATTGAGAGATTTTGTCATCTTAAAATTGAATTGGAAAGATTACAGATAAATAAAACAAGAGAGGAATTGATAGACAAAGTGATTGAAGCATTACCACGAGCTGATCAGTGGCAAACGTTTGTTTTTATTTTGAAAAATGATGCTGTGTATGATAATATTACTCTTGATGCTTTGTTTGAAAAGATTGAAAGTCATGATTTGGAGTTGCAGAAGCAAAACAAGATGACTGATTCTTCACATCAACAGAACGTTGGCTTGTACTACAAAAGCAGTGTGTTTTCTGATAAAGGCGTTGGTTCACCAAAAACAGCATTTAGTGGTGAAAAGATGAAAGAACCACCAACAACGTCAACAAATCATCATTCTGGATATCATTCATCTTCAAAGACAAATTCTGATGAATCTGAAGAAATTCTGTGCAACATTGCTCTTAAACTGAAGAATTCTCCTGCAATGAGCATCAATGCAGCGAAGCATCAAATGAGTTTTCTTGCATCTGTTTTGGAGTCATATGAAGGTCTAGTAGCTGGCAAAATTGGAAACTCCGAATTGACCAAAGAAGACTACGACCAGATTGATCCAGAAGAGATGGAGCTCATTGACATTCGTTGGTGTTTAGCTAGTTGTATTCGAAGAGCTCAGAGGTATATGGAGATTACCGGGAAACAATCACTTGGAGGTGCTTCAACAAAGCTTGGATTTGAAAAATCCAAAGTGACCTGCTTCAAATGCAAGCAGAAAGGTCATTTCAAGAGAGAATGCAGAAATTCTGAAGTTGGTGAAAGAAATGAACGTCCTTTCAACGATGATTATTATCGAAAGGCGATCTACCATCGAAGCAGAGAAGAGCCAAAGTTGATTGAAGATAAACCGAAAGAGAAATCAAGAGCTTATGCTGTAATTTACGAGGATGAAGGATTTGATTGGAGTACAGTTTGTCCAGAAGAAGATCGCTTAGAAAATGTTCGTAAAACAGCTCACGGGAGAGCTATGACAGAAGAAAGAAAGTTTGTTTTTGTTGCTGAGATTCAAGATGAAAACAAAGACAAAGACACTACTGAAATCCATGAAGAAAAAGTTGAGATCAAAGAGAAAACTCGGGAAGAGATCTTAAGTGAGAAGACTTACAGAGAAAGAAATGTGGTCTACAACAGAATGGATGATATTGTAGGTCCCGAAATCTGAGGATCGATTACGAACCGAATCACTTGTTTATAGTAAACACGGTTACGTGTGCGGAAACCACGTAACTATGTCAAATCAAACATATAAAGCAATAATAACAACGGATTAATCAATGATACAAACTCGATTGATTAACGGGATGAGAACCGATTACAACTGATACAAACACAGTTCAGACAGAATTTCGGCAGAGTTTTGTTACTATGGTCAATATCTCATCTCTAGTTCATAATGAAACAGAAATGTTGTTTATATAGTCCCTGGCCACTGATATCGACGAAACACACAAAGTGTTTGACGAATCTGAACATGGGCCAGACATTTGGGCCTGGAACAGCCCAATACATGACGAATCAAGGTCTGATTCGTCATGACCTTCAACGAAACAGAAGTTTGAACACTGGTCTGTTTCGCCATGATGTGTTTCGACGAAACAGGTCTGTTTCGTCGAGGACTGCAACTGTTGTGGTTGTTTCTGTTAACAGACAGCAACAAACAGCAACATATAAACATAGTAATGACTAAACTACCCTTTAATGCAACATGCATTGTTCATAATACTTTACATATCAAAAGAGACAAATAAGTTGTACACAAGTAGATAGGAGGATATCTGACTTGGTCAACATAACATACAGACTCGATAATTAATAAAAGACCATACAAAATACATCGTTAAACAAAACTAGTTACAGACACTAAAAATGCATCAACAAACTCCCCCTTGTCTGTTACTCGTCTTTGGTCTTCTAATCTTCCATCAGTGTTGTTCGGACCACGAACTGCCCGAATGAATACCCCTGTAGTAGCAAAAACACGCTACTCGCTGAAACTTTAACGCTTGTCGTGCATCTTGATCTTCATAGAAAATATCATGACGATATAATCTGCCAATATCAGCTTCAGACATGTTGACGATCCACATCGGATCCAACATCCTGTAATTAGCACGACCATCTCTAAACACAATTACAGCTTCATGAGTATCCGAGTCGTAGCACCACAATGCCATGTCTTCAAGAAAATCCTGCTTCATAGGCATCAATGGGATTTTATCTACAACCCTCGGAGGCTGGTACACAAGTTTATATCTGCAAGTGTTGGTGTCCGGATCAAGAGTAAACTTGATCGGTTGATAAACAGGAAATTGTGGTTTGTAGGATTCATCCTTCCAGCCTGACTTCTTGTTTACTTTCACCAGACGCTCAAATAACGTAGCACCATCGTATTTTGCACGATTGATAAGTTCAAGCCTTGTCAACGCAGAGACATCATAAAATGGCAAGGAAAGAATGCTCAGTAGTGAATTGAAATACAGAATTCCATATTCACGTTTAATAGCAATGCAGTGAATATCTTGAACAAACATCCAGCAAAGAATCCTTCCACTTGGCTTCTTTTCAAATTGCAAATAGTCTACTTGAGCTTTTTCAGGTAACGGCTTGGACACTTTAGATAAAAACTGTTTTCTCCATTCAGAAAAAGCATTTGTGTCTTTTTCAGACGAATTCCGATTCTTCAAGTGCTCGTCTATGTCATCAATGTTTTCTTTCATCCAATTTTCATCAAATGATGCAAATTCAGTACCATCTTCTCTGACATATGTTGATTTTGGTGCTTCACCTTCAAACACAATTTCATCAATCTCTTCAACATTCGTTGTATCAGTCTCAGTGGACATTTTGTCTATCTCAGCATCATCTATTTCTCTCATAGACTGTAAAATACTCAATTGCTCCGGAGAAAGATCTTCTATTAACTCCCCTTCTTCAAGCAACTCTCCTGTAAATGGATGAATAGCTTGTAGAGCAATATCAGCACTGCTAACTATAGAAGAAGTACCTTCTATCTGTTGTACTTTTCCAGTAGAAGTTCCCTGAGATGATTCAACAACGGTAGGTTGAACTGTAACAACTTCAGAAGCAAGTGTGGTTGGCTGTTTCTGTGATGTACCAGAGGTATCAGGATTTCCTTGATCTTCCGTATCATCATCCTTTTTCTTTAGTACCTCTTGTTGTTTACAATGATAGTCCCACAGAATAGCAAGCCTTCTCTCTTTCTCTTCATCAAGAGCCTTCAAGCGAGCATTTTCAGCTTTAAGCACATCAATTTCACCTTGTTGTCGCTCTATAACTGTTTGCTGTTGACCAACCATTGACTTCAATTTGTTAATTTCCACTGATTGTTTAAGTTGATCATGCTTTGTGAGATTACCAAACTGAGATTGCCTTTGAAGACGATCAGCAGCCGCTTCAAGTGTAGAAAACAGATATTTGATCTTTTCATCTTGAGAAAATCCGGCAAATGTCCTATGACGTTCAGCACTGATTTCCGAAGTAGTTGCCCTGATTGCTGAAGCCATAGATCTTACAGGAACTGCCTGAGGAACAACAGATGGAGTAGCAGTAGCTGGTGTAACAACTGGAGCAACTGGAGTTTCTGTAGCTGAAGTAACTACAGTAGGAGTTTCTTGCACAGGCTCCTGAGGAATAGATTGTACAGGTTGAGCTGGCTCCTGAGGAATAGATGAAGACTCCTGAGGCACAGATTTCCGAGTATAAGTACTCAGATATCTCCTAGCTTTCTTCTTTTGTACTTCAACAGCTTTCTCTGCTCTTCTTTTTGTTCTCCTTTCACCTTCAGGATCCTCTGGAACATAATCTGGATCATCCTCTGTTCTAATCTTTCTGTACCTTCTTACTCCACGTATATCAATATACATTTCGTAACCAGGTTCAACTATATGATCACTAGAACTCGAATCAGTTCCATCATCACCACTTGCTGATGAACTACTATCTGATGTACCAGAAACAGCACCCTTGCTTGATATACCAACAGCACCTGCATCACCTGCATCACTATCTCCACTACTTTCATCATCATCACTACCAGATTCATCTAAATCAACTGGGTCAGGACCAAATTTTTCAATCCTTAACCTTTCCAACTCAGGTTCTTCATTGTCTGATTGGCTGTCTTCATGACGCCATTTGTCATTTGCAGGAGCAACATAATCAGTATTCACTAGAGCGCCAAAAAGCTTCCTTGGAGGAACACTTTCTGTGTATCTTTTGGCCGCCATCGTCTTGATTAGCCGTAAAGAGTTGAAATTCATCGCCTCTATTTTCAAAAGATCATTTTCAGCTTTAGGAAGGTCTGGATGTTGAACATTCATAATCATTTGCAGAAACCGTGGATACATCCAAAACTTGTTCCCGGTGGTTCTACTACCAGTCCTTGTCATATTCTATTTCATGTTGCTGAAAATATACTTCGAGATGCTAAACGGTTTGTTTAACACCAAAGCAACCATGAAACCAACTAGATCATCTCCAGCCATATCATATCCAGATCGTCTATTGCTGAGACACTGAATAAGCACATGTAATAAAAACTTGTATCTTAATGGAAGATCACCTTTGTTGATTTGTTTGACGAAAAGATCTCCTTTACATTTCATCCTTAGTAAACAGCCTCGCGAACACATGATTGGTATTGAATATGGTGCATTCGGTTGATCTTGTAATTGAAGAACTTCATTCAATATCTCCGGAGTAACAACGACATACAGATCATTCACACGACCTCTGATAATATCCTTTCCATCGATTTGAACGACGCTTGCAGAATCCCAGAAAGCTTTAATTAGAGATTTGTAGACGGGTGTCGAGTATGTAACAGCATGATTGATACGTGACTCCCTGATCCACTTCGTCATATCTTTAAATTCCATGAGCTTGTCTTCCGGATCCAAATATGCAACTTGATTATGGCGTTTTTCTGACATAATCTCCTCTTCAGTTTTGTTTTCTTTCTTTATCGCCTTCTTGCGTTTTCCCTTTTCTTGCTGTGCTTTAGGAGCCATCTGTACATGAAAATGTCCAGAATAAGTCACAATTTATATAACATAGCATTTAGACATGTATGAATACACTTTCATGTATTCACATAACAGATAACCTATTTAAACATGTCTACTGTGAACAAACAGCAACATCAGAAAAACTGCTAAGGCATTTACGACGAAACAGAGGATCAACGACGAAACAGAAGATTGAACGACGAAACAGAGGGTTGACCATTGACTGGTTTGATTCGTCGACTTTTTGATTCGTCGAGTCTATTTCGTTCCATTTCTGATTCGTCATCTTTGATTCGTCGTCTGATTCGTCAAATGTTTGATTCGCCGGAATTAGGGCTAATTTTGATTCGTCAAAATGGGGGTTTTATCAGTTTCGCCGTATTGGGTTTAAACAAACATCAGATATAAACATAAACACATTCAATCAACATTATTTATACCCAACCCATTTATAAACACCCATAAATGATTTTCCGAACAAAAACCCTTGTATAAACAGATAATACCATTTTCAAATACAAACCCCTGTTTTTGTTATAAAAACCCACTAACAAATCAAAGCAAAACAAACATTGATAAACCTAAATCTATCAGATTAAGAAGTAAAACACAAGAACATGCAACAACAACACATATATAATCAAAGAAAACAAGGTTTCAAAGGGTTTCGGATGAAAAACCGAATGGTTCAAAGTGTTCGGAATATGAATCAGAACATGTTACTACCTTTGAAGTTTGTAAAATTTTGATTAAAAACTGATGTTTTGAGTGATTTTGAAGAGAAACCGTAGGTTTGGGTTTTTGGTTGTGTGAAGAAGATGAGAACAGATGATTTGAAAAAGTGACCAAGTGGGACCTATATATACTCCGCCCTGTCTCGACGAATTAGAAAACTCGACGAAACTGAAATGGGCTCGGCGAAACAGAAACTTGGGCTTGAACTTGGGCCTAAACTTTAGCCCATGACGAAACAGAGTTGGGCTCCTGTGATTCGTCGTCTGTTATGACGAATCAGATTTGATTCGCCGACTATGGTCTGATTCGTCGACTCTTGTGATTCGTCGACCAGTCTGTTTCACCAACAGATTTTTCAAAACAGTAACACAGGCTTGAAATATTTTGCAGTCAAAACAGTGGTAAGATTTTGCAGTCTAAACAGATTATGAACACAATTCCATTCAGTTTGAATTTTCAAATGCAAGAACGTTTTTATGAAGAAGGTTTCAGGCTTCCGGTAGAAAAACACCAAGCAACAACTTCGGCTTAATCAAAAACGAACTTTACATAAATATACTTAAAACAAATTTAAAGCACGGTAAACTAAATGAAAATGCGGAAAACTGTTAAAAACACTAAGCAACTGTACAAGAGCAATCTTTTTGCGAATCTCAAGGACAAGGAATCATACCAGCTTACGGTCTTAGACAACATGATTTTGATTCTGTTTAAAGCTCTGGATAAGTATACTACCTCGATTATCGGTAGTGTGGTCCACATAAGCTCAAACTGATCAGACGTAATCATAATTTAAGAGATACGATTAACGGTAAAGATTTTACTTACAAGTCGATGTAAATCCACTCACGACACATTCCCGTATCAAGGTATGCACGAGAATTCATCTTACCGGTGAGTATACCGATTATCATCTGTTTGACCGTATAAAAATGTGAGAGACTCACTTATTTGATTGAAAACAAGCCCTATGTGATAGAATCACTTATTGATGAGGAACTTGATTTTCAGATGCATGAGGGCACAAGAGCAAGTCCGTGAACAGGTCAGTACTTTCGTACAGCAGAGAGACGAACTTGACTCCCGCAAAGAATCTGTGATATAAAATCACTTATTTTGTTTGGACATGTGATTGTTGATCACTTATTGAGGTCGAATGCAGTATGTACACGTATGTATAGTATCATGGAAGATCTTAGACTTCGTCTCCGTTATTTTTACGGTTTGATACAACCATGATACCCAGATGATAAGCAGCATAAAGACCGAATATTTCAGATCTCGGCAATCTCTCAAACGAGATTTCGGTACTAAGACCATATGCCAATGAGCGGTTCCCACCTGACTTGAAGTCTGTTAGGTTTGTATCATCCTGCACATTTTAGTCTGATTGTGAGCCTACCGATACATCATTAGTAGAGATACTTATCATTTTTCTTTTTATTTTGCATTTTGAGCACATTGACCGACCACACCAGTGAATTTCATCATTTTCCTTTATCCAAGAAACTCATTTTTTGGTTTTTTCTATTGTTTTTGAATTTTTGAATTTTTCAAACGAAACGACAGAAAGTAAAAACATCTTTTTGGATTTTGAACTTTTGCAATGTTTTTGTATTTTCTTGAAATATCTCCCCCTAAAATTCGCAAAGTTTACGAAAACTAAAATCTTTTTGAATTTTCAAAGTTTATAAAGAAAATATTTACAAAAACGATCAGCCAAAAAAATTTACTCGGGTATCACCTTAATGCCATTGACCAAAAGTAGATAATCAAAACGTGATTTATCAAAAGCTTTTGTAAACAGGTCGGCACGTTGGTGATCAGTGGGGACATGAACGACATCGATTAACCTCTTATCAAAACAATCACGGATAAAGTGATATTTAATGTCAATGTGTTTAGTCTTAGAATGTTGCACAGGATTTCTAGTGATTTGCAAGGCAGCATTATTATCAACAAAAATACGAGTAGATAGGAATTTTAAACCGTAGTCGCGCATTTGTTGTTGTATCCAAAGAACTTGGGAGCAACAACTCGAGGCAGCAATATATTCTGCTTCACATGTTGATGTAGCAACACACGTTTGCTTCTTGCACTGCCACGTGACCAGGTGATTTCCTAGGAACTGACATCCTGCTGTTGTCGATTTGCCATCGATTTTGCAACCACCGAAATCAGAATCACTGTATGCAATTAATTCAAAACTATCATCCCTAGGGTACCAAAGACCGAGGTCTGGGCATCCCTTCAAATAGCGTAGAATCCTTTTGACAGCTGACAGATGAGAGGCCTTCGGGTTTGCTTGATATCTTGCTAGCAAGCATGTTGGGTACATGATATCAGGCCTCGAAGCGGTAAGATACATGAGAGATCCGATTATGGCACGATAGTACGAGGAGTTGATGCTTTATCCCTTCAAATCCGGAGTAATCCCGTGATTCTGCGGTAGTGGGGTACCAATGGGCGTTGCATCTGACATTTGGAATCGGCTCAAAATGTCACCAACATATTTAGTCTGTTGGATGAATATCCCAGACTCTGTTTGTTGAACTTGAAGGCCCAAAAAGAAATTCATCTCTCCCATAGCGCTCATTTCGAACTTTTCTTGCATAACACGTTCGAATTGCCTGCACAAAAAGTCATTAGTAGACCCAAATATTATATCATCAACATATACCTGCACCAGCAGAAGATCTTCATCTTGTTCTTTGATAAAGAGTGTGCAATCAATAAGACCTCGTCTAAATCCATTCTCCAGAAGATAGTTTGATAAGGTTGCGTACCAAGCCCTAGGTGCTTGATGTAGACCATAAAGAGCTTTGTTGAGCAACCAAACCCGATCAGGGTGAATAGGATCTTCAAAACCTGGAGGTTGTTCGACATGCACCTCTTCTTGAACAATACCATGAAGAAAAGCACTTTTAACGTCCATCTGGTAAACTTTGAATCCTTTGAAAGAAGCATAAGCTAAGAAGATTCGAATAGCTTCCAGACGTGCAACAGGTGCATAAACTTCATTGTAGTCAATGCCTTCAATCTGACGAAAACCCTGAACAACCAGTCTCGCTTTGTTGCGAATAACAACTCCACGGTCGTCTTTCTTGCATTTATAAACCCATCATGTTCCAATTTTCTTGTAATTCTCCGGTTTTTCAACAAGCTTCCAAACACCAAGCTTTTGAAATTGCTGCAGTTCGTCCTGCATGGCTTCAACCCATGAATTATCTTTTAAAGCTTCCTTCCAAGATTTTGGTTCTTCTTGTGAAACGTAACACGCGAAAGACCAATCGTTTTGTAGACCAAATTCTCTAATAGCTGAATACAAACCAGCACTCGGGTTGTTTCTCAGCTGATTACGTGTCTGCACACCTTGTTGGACATCTCCTATGATATTCTGCTGTGGATGGGTATCGTGTATCCTCATTTCAGGATTTTCAGAAACACGAGCATTAACACCCAAATTGTTAATATTAAGATCAACAACCAACTCTACACCTGGAATATGCGTAGAAGTAGATGCATTTCCTTCAGCAGTATCATCGACTTGCACATGAGGAGTATCAACAGAAATACCCTGAACTGGAACAACTGGAGATTTAGTACCTTCAGTCGCATCCAGATTTTCTTCATCTTCTTCTGATGACTCATTGTATTCAGTAGCATTCTCAACTTCCTCATTTTGAACCGTGTTGTTAGACGAATTAGAACTTTGTGAGTTAACAACAACAGGTCTAACTAATGACGACTCAGCAGCATTGTCACTATCAAATATCATTCTAGCAGCTGCAGAATCTTCATCAAAAGTTGGCAGGTCAAAGGAGTTGAATAGCCCATCATAATCGAACATCCAAGGATCACCTGGAGCTTTAACAGGATTTGTATATCTCTGAACCCTTACTTCACTCCATAGTTCAATCTTTTTGGTAGTCAAATTCCAAACACGAAAATTTGGTGTAGCATATCCAAGGAAGAAACCCTCGATAGCTTTCGCTCCAAACTTTCCATCCGGATCAATCATAGTACATGGACCACCAAAAGGTTCTAGAATTGAAAGATCTGGTTTCCTTTTCTGTAGAAGTTCGAAACAAGTCTTGCCATGTCTCTTAACCGTAAGAACTCGGTTTAATGTGTAGCAAGCAGTCGACACAGCCTCTGCCCAGAACTGAACAGGAAACGCCGACTCTACCAACATTGTTCTTGCAGTTTCAATTATTGTCCTATTCTTCCTCTCCGCGACACCATTTTGTTGTGGAGTGTAAGGAGAACTGTATTCATGAAGAATGCCTTTAGAAGTACAGAACTCATCCATAACACGATTTTTGAATTCAGTTCCATTGTCGCTTCTGATCCTCTTAACTTTCAACGAGTAGAGATTTTCCAACATTGTAAGAAGATCCTTGAGGATGCCAGGAGTATCACTCCTGTGTGCCATAAAAGCTACCCAAGAAAATCTAGAGTAGTCATCAGTAACTACTAAACAATACACATCTCCGAACGTTGTTTTGTGTCTCATAGGTCCAAAGAGGTCCATATGAAGACGTTCGAGAGGCATGCCAACAGTGTTGATTTTCTTCAAAGGGTGAGACTTCTTTGTTTGTTTCCCTTTCTGGCACGAAACACAGATATCTTGTAGATGAAAACTTCTCACGGGCACGCCATTCACAAGATTGTTTTTCACCAAATGGTTCATTTTTCTCAAGTGAATGTGTCCCATTCTTCTGTGCCAAGATATAGACTCCTTCTCCGTGGCTTTCGAGACAAAACATGTGACTTGTGCAGAAGTCGTAATCGCTTGACTCATATCAAGAACATAAAGATCATTGATTCTTGGAGCCGATAAGAGAATCCATTCATCAGGAATTGTGAAACCAGGTTTAAGCACATAACAACCGGCATCATCGAAATGCACGGTGAACTTTTTATCGCAGATTTGCGACACACTGAGAAGATTATGATCAATTTGACGAACATAATTGATCTTGTCGAAACATACCACACCATTGGAAATCATTCCCTCTCCAGTGATGTAACCGCCTTTGTCTCCAGCGAAAGCGACATAGCCTCCTTTAATGTTTCTCACATCATATAGAAGCCGTAAGTCGCCCGTCATGTGCCTGGATGCCCCACTATCAACAATCCAATGACTATTAATAGTTCCTCCTGAAACATCCTGCACATATCATCCAATGATTAGTTAAGGATGGGGACCCAAGCCAAAGTGGTCTTGGGTCGTCCCTGAGCATCACAAATAGTGATCTCGATTTGTTGATGGTTTTCCAAACAAACAGCTCCCCCTGAACCTTCACTCTTCCTAGGTTTCCAAGTTTGTTTTTGTTTACCAGATTGAGTTTTGTAAACAAATTTTGAAATTTCTGGTTTTACAGGTGAACTTGGTTCCCTTGGAACAGAATTTACCTTAGATTTTAAAGCCTTTTCTATTTTCTTCACATCTTGATGTCGTTGTTTCGATTCCTGTTCTTTAATAGTTCTTTTATCATGTTTAGGTGAAACAGGACGACATTTAGGGTGAATCGATTCAGGTGATGCTCTTTCAACAAATTTCGCTTTCGGAGTGTTAGCACAATCTTTGATGATGTGCCCAAACTCCCCACATTTAAAACACGTTCTCCTTTCAACAAACTTAGGAGAACTTGATCGACGATCAGATGTCGAATTTGTATAACCCGAGGTACTAGCTTTTTCATCACACCCGTTTGAATGTTGAGTGTAATTGTTTTGACTATCACGTTTTAAAATTTTGACTTGTACAAAATCATTGTTTGACTTGTTAGCAAAAGTCTCAATTTTATCTGTACCCCTCGATTTCACAAATTTGACATTGCAGTTTTTCTTCTGATAACGAGCTCCTTTTGTTTCAAATTTTGAGTTGGAAACATTTGACAATTTAGCTCGTTGATCTGATTGTTTACCCTTAGAAGCAATAGGTTGTTGCTTTGAAGGTGATTTCTGATTTCCAAATTTCTTTTTAATTTCAGTCTTAGGAATTGGATTACATTGAGTCACATTAACTCCCGGAATCGACTTTCCCACAAACTTACTTGTGTTATTTTCAAAAACATTATCAATCAATGATGGATTGACATTTTTAATTGGAAAATCATTATCTGAATAGATTTTAGAATCACCAACCAAAGTGTACAACACAATCTTACTTTTAATGGTAGACACAGGATCTATCACTTGTTGAACCACAGGTTGAACATCAGGAGTAGGAGGATCACACAGAATATAATTCTCAGTTGGAACTTCTACTCCTTTAAGTTTGTCAAGTGATTTATCCTGATTACTCACATCTGATTCAGGTTCATCATCCGACGACTCATAGTCCTCAATGGTTGGAGGACCTTGTTTCGTAGATGTTGACTCTTTTTGCTCAGAATTTGTACTTGGAGAATTGTCCGATTTGAACCCTAGGCCAGTAGTAATTTCCTCATAATCAAGAGGCACACTGGATTCAAACCGTGGCATTTCTTCTTCATCAGGCATATAAGCATAATCATGTCTCAAAGGGGGCGGACATTTCTTATACCCAACACCTTTCTTGTTTCCCTTTAGTTGTTGAACATCAATAATGTGATCGAGCACAAATCGGGAGTTAGAGTAACTCTCCAATTTTTGCTTGATTGCATCATGCTCACATTTGGCAATGGCTAGTTCCTTTTTAGTTTCCTCAACAATGTTAATGTAATCATTTATACTAACTTGTTTATGATAAACAGTTTTTGTCACTTCAGAAACATTTTTCTTTAGAGTTTCAATCATAGATTTAAATTCTTTCTCGTTTCGAACTAAAGCCATATTCGATTCTTTGCATTTAGCCATTTCAACAACTAAACTCTGATTGTGAATATGAATCGAATCACAGTGAAGTTTTATTCTATCAAATTCATTTTTCATATATTCACAATCTCTACAGTTGATAAGAATTTCAGATTTTACCTGACTTGTAGAATCTGAGACATTTGCCATAAAGGCAGTCTGATAAGAGAAAGATCCGTCTTCAGAAAAGAACTTCTCCATTTCTTTAGATGCTACCTCAGCCTTCTTGATCAGAACTGATTTCTGACATTTCAACTCTTCTGCTTCATTCAATAAGTCATCAAGATTTGAACTTGCTTCTTTGTTCACATCAGATTCAGAACTCGAAGTAGAACTTTCTTCATCAGAACTCCCGGAATTACCAGAACTATCGTCACTATCAGAAAATTCTTCCTTATGAACGTGCTTGATGTGATTGATAATCTTAGCATAACACGCTGTTCCTCCTTTATCTTGATCACTTTCCCCAAGTTGTAAAGACCAATTAAACCCTTCATCAGCTTGTACGGTTAATGCACGACTTTCATTTGATGGTCCAGACTGATTCTGGTTAGTGGTGTTGTTTACAGCCACTATCCCTTTTCCACGATTGTCTTGATTAGCATTTGAAGTACTCGTCTGATTACGGAATGGGTTCTGATTGCCTTGTCTGCTTGGTCGAGTGCACTCACGTTTGAAGTGACCCTTTTCCCCACAATTGAAGCATGTAACTGCTTCTTTATCAAAACCGTACTTTGTATCTTGTTTGCTTTCCAAAGAACTTCTTCCTGTTCGAACCATAAAGTCCTTCGCCCTTCTAACAGCACTTGCGAATGCCCACTTTATATCCATCAACTCCATTTCATCACGGTTGATTTGTAGATAGTCTTCGTTGGTTAAATTGATGTTTCCAATTTGACCTGCGACCAAACCGCAGTAAGCACTGACCATGGTATTAATAAGTTCCATATGTTCCTTTGCTACTTCAATGCTAACATTTGAGAGGTTTGATGTATCAACTTTGACTGTGTTAGGATTTGGAGTTGGAGGATTGTTGGTATAATGAGCTTGCTGTTGTTGTTGTGGTTGGACTTGTGGTTGTGGTAGGGATGGAATAAAACCTCCTCCTGAATATGCCTGAGGTTGAGTAGTAGAAACTGGAGGTATAAAAGGAATAAAACCTTCTCCAGAATAAGCCTGAGTTTGTTGAGGAAACGGAGAAGAGTTTGTATTTGATACAAACGCCGTTTGTAATTTTGGTTGCCTCAGACTAGCTGACGGGTCAAAACCTCCACCACAATACATTTCAATATTCTGAGGAGCAGCAATGCGTTTTGCTTTTCGGATTTCTTCATCATTTTTATGTTCCAGCTTCTGTACAAATTCATAGATAGTTATAGTGTCAGCATCTAGAATACCTGTATGCTTTAGAAGCTCAATGTATGGACTCCACTTTGGTGGTAGAGAATCAGCAAACCGTGCACAAACTTCCTTTTCACTTGCAACAACACCATAGGCAAACATTTCGCTAATCAAATGATAAAACCGTGTGGTCATATCATTTAGAGTTTCGTTTTCCAAGAACTGAAACGACTCAAACTCTTTCTTTAATAAATCATGCCGTGTCTTTCTGGAAGCTGCATTTCCTTCTCCTCTTGTCACCAAACAATCCCATAAGGATTTCGTGTCCTTACAATAAGAAAATTGATGATAGATATCTTTATGAAGTGCTTGAGTAAGAACAGCAAACGACTTTTTCTCAAATTCATATGCTTTCTTGTCATTTTCCTGCATGTTAGTAAAACCTTCGGCCGTTGAAGCTGCTACTTCGAGAGCATCATTGCGTGGAGTAATGAAACACCTCCAAAGATCAGTGCTTTGACCTTGAACATATGTAATGAATCGACCTTTCCATGATGGAAACTCGTTCATATGATTCAACTTTGGCGGGCGATTGTTGCTACCCGTTTCGCTCTCACTAATCAAAAGATTTTGAATGTTTTGGTTCTGATTGGATGCCAAAGCCCATTGTCCGGCACTTATAGTTGGTTGACCAAAAACACTCTTCACCCACGCTGCTGCGGACGTCGGATCTTCACGTGGTCTCGAATCCATACTCCAATCCCATGGACTAGTACAACTCATATTTGATGTATGTATGATAGTACCTGCACAAATTCTTGAAAACAAACAGTAAGCAAGCTGTTACAAGTCCTCTGTGTAAAACAGATCTGTTTTCGACGAAACAGATTTCACGAAACAGGTTTGTTTTGTCTGAATGAATGACGACGAAACAGACTTGTGATAATTGTGATTTGTGGCGAAACAGAATTTGTTTCGTCAAAGATGTTGTGGCGAAACAGACGCTTGATTCGTCAAAGATGTTGCGACGAAACAGATGTGATCCGTCGGCTGCTTGTTTCGTCAAAACTGGGTAAAAGTCAGTTGGTTTAGATATTTAAAAAATCTACTGATCAGTTAAAGGATAAGACCAGACACAAAGATATTTAAACTGACACAGGGTATGTTTGTAACTCTTATTTTCAACGAAACAGACTGTGACCAATTATCACTTTTACACAAAAGTCAAGTTATCATTTTATAAGTTGCAACACTTGTTTTAATCAATTTATCAGATCAATTACTCAGTTTATATAAGAACAACTATGAAGATTTTCAAGAACACATCCAAGAACATGAGTTTTCCGATGAGTTTTCCGATCACCGATAATTTTCCGAAACACGAAAATACACTAGATTTTCACTAAAAACCCGGTTTAAAGCATAAACAAACAATCTAACTTAGGTTTTTGATAAAAATTTGTAGCAAACAACACTAAAACAGCAGATTTATGAATATTTTTCCAGAAAATAAAATTTTTCAAGAACTCATTTTCAGAAAAACACACACAAAATACTTGATAAAAACCGAACAAGTTTGATTTTAAACAAGGATAAGAGCCAATGCTCTGATACCACTTGTAGGTCCCGAAATCTGAGGATCGATTACGAACCGAATCACTTGTTTGTAGTAAACACGGTTACGTGTGCGGAAACCACGTAACTATGTCAAATCAAACATATAAAGCAATAATAACAACGGATTAATCAATGATACACACTCGATTGATTAACGGGATGAGAACCGATTACAACTGATACAAACACAGTTCAGACAGAATTTCGGCAGAGTTTTGTTACTATGGTCAATATCTCATCTCTAGTTCATAATGAAACAGAAATGTTGTTTATATAGTCCCTGGCCACTGATATCGACGAAACACACAAAGTGTTTGACGAATCTGAACATGGGCCAGACATTTGGGCCTGGAACAGCCCAATACATGACGAATCAAGGTCTGATTCGTCATGACCTTCAACGAAACAGAAGTTTGAACACTGGTCTGTTCCGCCATGATGTGTTTCGACGAAACAGGTCTGTTTCGTCGAGGACTGCAACTGTTGTGGTTGTTTCTGTTAACAGACAGCAACAAACAGCAACATATAAACATAGTAATGACTAAACTACCCTTTAATGCAACATGCATTGTTCATAATACTTTACATATCAAAAGAGACAAATAAGTTGTACACAAGTAGATAGGAGGATATCTGACTTGGTCAACATAACATACAGACTCGATAATTAATAAAAGACCATACAAAATACATCGTTAAACAAAACTAGTTACAGACACTAAAAATGCATCAACAGATATGCAGGAGGAGTATGAGATGGCTGTCGGTAGCAAAAGATGGGATAAAAAGAGAGAATGCTACTATAACAGAGAAGGAGAACCGGTTGTTCCCAAGAAAGACATAATCTTCGATGATGTTCTTCTTGCAGTCCCGTTAAGAGCTGAATACTATAGAAGAGTATTGAAAGATGACTCATACGCTAAGAGATATGAGAAGGATATCAGATATGCCATGTTATCATGTCTAAGAAAAAGGGACAAAGAGAGAATGAAGAAGAATGTTGAAGAAATGGTGAACAATCTGAAGAAAGTTGCTGAAGAGGTTAACACAGAAACTGTTGAAGTTGAAGCTGTGAAGGAAATCAAAAGTGAAGAAGTTGTTGTGAATGAAGAGGTTGAGAAAGCTGTTACTGAAGAACAGCATATTGAAGAAGAGGTGGAGAAAGAAGAAAAAGAAGAAAAGAATGAGAATGAGGAAGCTGATAATGTTGGTGATGAAGTTGGTGTTGAAGAAAAGCAGGATGTTGATAAGCAGACAGAGGTTGCTGAAAACACCGAAGTGACAATCACTGAGGTAAATTCTGATTCCAAAAACTTGAAACTGATTGATCAGTGCAAGAAATGCATGGAATCATGCAGAGCTTGTACTGAAAAAGATGAGCAATTTAGAACAAGAGATCTTGAGTTCACAAAAATTGAAAAGATTTTCAAAGAAAAATGCAAAGAAATGCTAGAAAAAGAAAAAGTTTTTAAAGAAAATGATGAGAAACTTTCAGGAAAATGTAACAAATTAGAGAAAGAAAATGAAGTTTTGAAAGAAAATGTTTTGAAAATGACAAATGAATGTGAACAAAAAGAAATTGCTTGTCAAGAAATGAAAAAGGAATATGACTCAATGAAATTATCATATCAGATTACGAAAGAGTCATATGATAAAGTAAAAGATGAAATGAAATATGCGCAATCAAGAATGAATTATATGTCTGAAACAACCAAAGAGCTTAAACGAATGTATTCTATAAAACAAGATGTTGTTAATTCCTATATTGAGGATGTTGCTAAGTTAAAGCGACAAATTGATGATTTAGAACAGGATAACAACAAGTTAAAGAGTTACCACGTATCGTCATATGTGCTTGAACGAATTTTCAATATAAAACCGGGTGATGGTGAGTCTGAGCAGAATAAGAAAGGTATTGGTTCAGAGTTTCATCAAGTTCCACCACCGGGAAAATTTGCATTTTATGATGAGGAAAAGGTCGAAAAAGCTTTCAACATGGTTGATCAATTGCCAGACAACATTGACATAACCTATTCCAAATCTGATGATTCTCATGATTCAGAGGTGGTAGGTAAAGTCGTTGAAAGTGTGTTGAAAGAAGAGTCGGTTGATACAGGTAAATCTGAATCACAGGATGAAAATGAAGGAAATCTTCATGATGGTGATCTGAAAAACACAAAATCTGAGAAAAATTTGAATGATGATTCAAAAGGATTGGTTTATACCATGATTGGATCGGATAAATTGTTCTTAGATGTTGTATTCCCGATTCAGAATGTGATTTCAGAAAAAGTCGACAAAGTTTTCAAAATGGTTGAGATTGAGAAGTCTGAAATTTCAAAGTTTGTCGGTAAGAGTCATAGAGGTTCGTATACCAAACCTGGTTTCAAAAAGAAGAACATGAAGGCTGGGTTGGGTTATAAAAAGAAACAACATTGGAACAAAAATGAGATGCCGAATTTTCAAGCAAAAATGAGTTTTGTTCAAGGAGGCAGTTTAGAAAAAGAAAAAGAATTCAAAATGAAACAGTCTAATGATGAATTCTTTGCTAAAAAGAGAAAGCAACAACCACAGGTCAAAGATGTGTCCATGAGAACATGTTTCAAATGTGATCAAAAAGGACATCTTGCACGCAAGTGTTCTAATCTAAAACTTGTGGATGTTGACAAAAAGAAGATTGATGCTGAGAAACAAAAATCTGAGAATGTGAGACAAAGGTCAACCAGATTTGACTCGAAACAGACTTGGAGGTACAATACAAACAAGTTTGCTTTAAATCAAAATTGGAAATTAAACCAGAACAGGTTTGATTCAATACACACCTGGAATTCTCACACACCCAGATTCAGAACAACACAAAATTGGAAAACAACTGTTGATATGACAAAACCTCAAGAGTTTTGGAAACCAAGAGTTGTTGTTCAAAATCAAAATGTTCAAAAAGTTTCACATTTTTACAAACGAGGTACACCAAAAGGTCAGACATGGTCTGTTAAGAAACAAGTTGATTTGGTAAAAGATGAGAAAGTTGAAGTTAAAATTGAGAAAGTTTTTGTGAAAAATGACAAAGAATTTCCAGCATTGAATGAAAATTATTGTGTTGAAATGCCTAAGGTTCAACAGACCTGGGCTAAATTGTTCAAGTAATTGAGTAGTTTGTTTGTGCAGGTGCTCATGGAATTCAAAGATTGTGAAATTGGAGATTGGAGCAGCCTGGCACATCGAGAGGAGGCTGCTGGATCCTGTGTTAGTTGAAACAGGAAGTTTATATGTTTATGTACATAAATAAAAAATATTTTAAAAACCCTAAAAATTGAAAAATTTGAAAAACCAAAAATATGTTTGTTTTTAATTTTTGTCAAATATTCAAAAATTACAAAAAAATATGTTTTGATTGAATATGCCGAAACCCTCACGGCTGAACAAACATGATTACTTTCATCAGATTGAAAAATGGTTTTCAAACTGTTAAGATCAATGGGTTGTAAATCATGGGGGTACTTTATATTAGATTTTCTGCAATTCAGTACACTTTTAGCAGAAAATGGATGGCGAGACAAAGCTATCAGTGTTGGTTGTCAAATTTTCTTTATATGATTTTGCATTTTAGGGGGAGTAATATTGTCAGAAAATACAAAAACATTTGAAAATTTGAAAAAGTAAAAAACATGATAAAATTCAAAAATTTGAGTTTTTGCGTAAAAAGAGGAAATGATAGTACATCAGTAGACAGTTACAGTATGCTAAAGAAATGGAAAGTTTAAATGTGTTAAACGATCTCACCGTGGATGTGTCGGTAGATTTTTATACATTTAGTAAACTTTTTCGGGATATAAACCTAAATTCAAATACTTACTTATTTCGTGGGGAACACTACTTGGATATATAGATAACCCCTGAAATCTCGTTTGAAAGGTCTCATAATCTGATATACTAGGTCTTTATACTCAATGATGTCTGGGGTATTATTCCGAGACTTCTGCTGAACGGTAGTTCTGACCTAGTCCTCGAATAATACTTTCTGCAATGCTTGAAACATAGCATTAAACCCTCAGCATGCCGATGAAACAATAAAATTGATAGTCGCTGCTGTTGTAAGCAAAAAGATCCTCTAAAGGGGATATACCGTAAAGTCGAAGCTGATATCTCTCTGCGTATACGGAAGTATCGACCTGAGATCCCTCGGCCCTCGCATACCTAATTTATATACAGATATCATTGTAGTATACTCACCTGTAAGACTGATTATTGGGATTCTGGATACGGGAGTATATTCAAGAGGTGGGACACATGAATAGGTTTAAGTTCTTAATACACTTAATTCGTATCCTGAATCAGTTGAAATTTGTGTGAAAATTTAAGTGGATCAGTATATCGACAATCTAAGTGAATTGTTTAATACTTACTGTGTTACTAAGCTCAACGGTACTTGTGATTTGTCAAAAACTGATATGATCCCCTGACGCATACTCAAACAAAAATATTGTCTGTAAATATGTTTGTACATATTTTTTTTACTGCTTTATATTTTCAGAAAATACAAAAAGATTTTGATTTTTGCTTTATTTTCGACAACTGATGTCTGAGTGCTGAGTTTCAAAATCTAAGTAAGCTGATTGTGTTTCTGAAAATAAAACAAGTTCATTAATTTGAAACTTGAAGTTTTTAAAATAAAAAATTCAAAAACAGTTTGTGATATCTCCAAGGTCATTAGTTTGGACTTGGATGATTAACTGTGAGGGAGATGGATTCTTTAATACTGCTAAATCTATACAGTTTGTTGATAGGGGAAGTGGATTAGAGAATTTGTTTGAGAATTCAAAATGCTGTTACTCATAAATGTTTGAGAAATTGCAGATGATAGTCCAGACTACGATCCCGAGAGCTGAGTCTAAGGGGGAGTCTGAAGACAAGCTGAAAGTTAGGAGCTTGTATCTGGAAAGCTAGGTGTCGATCCCAAAGCACGGAAGCTTAACGAAAGGGGGAGCCTGAAGCTGATAGAAGAAGAGAAAGATTATTAGATGCTTACAATGTTACAACTTAAATGAGAAGGCAGAATGATTAAGACTGAAGAAGGTGTCATAACAGAGAATAGTCATTGAGGACTTCGTCAATATCCGAGGGGGAGTCTGTTAGTGTACTACGTCTATTGACTTCGTCTATTATAATGTAATAGGATAGAATAGGATATTCAGTGCACGAGGTTCGAGAAATTGAGAAATGAGGTTTAAGTGAAGATTTCGCTTGAAACTGATTATGTGACATTTCAAGCGAAATCACACACAACAGATTTCGCTTGAACATGTTTTGGTTTCTTTCAAGCGAAATCCTCACCTCTATATATAGGGCACTTGTCATTTCATTTGGTACGCGACTTCCGAAAGTGTAACGAAGTGCTGCCGGTTTTCTGTCAGGTTGTAAACATTGTTATTATCAATACAAGCAACAGATTAAAGATTACAAGCTGTTTTCGTGTCCGGTTTACTGATTCCGCCTTTAAACTGGATGTAAAACTCTTCTGAATGACTCAGTCGGGTCAAACAACGATCCAACAAGTTTCAATACTTGAATGATAACTATTGTTATAGGAGAATTCAATTAATGGTAAGTGATCATCCCAATTACCACCAAAATCTATTACACGTGCTCTAAGTATGTCTTCTAGAGTTTGGATTGTTCTTTCACTTTGCCCGTCCGTTTGAGGATGATATGCAGTACTTAGGTTTAGTCGAGTTCCCATTGCTTCTTGGAAACTTTTCCAGAAATGAGAAGTGAAACGACTATCCCTATCTGATACAATGGAGAGTGGAACTCCATGTAGAGATACGACTTTATCTACATACAACTTTGCCAATCTTTCCATGCTAAAGGTTTCTTTCATAGGTAGAAAGTGAGTAGATTTGGTTAATCGATCCACAATTACCCAAATCGCGTCGTTACCTTTTCTGGTTTTGGGTAACTTAGTAACAAAATCCATTGTTATAAGTTCCCATTTCCATACTGGCATTTCTAATTGTTGTAGTAGACCTGAAGGTTTCTGATGTTCTGCCTTAACTTGTGAACAAGTAAGACACTTTGAAACATATCTAGCTATATCCTTTTTCATGCCTATCCACCAGAAATTCTTTCTTAAATCTTGGTACATTTTATTGTTTCCAGGGTGTATGGTATACCTAGATTTATGAGCTTCCTCTAGGATCTTATTTCTTAATTCTCCCTGATTTGGTACCCAAATTCTGCTTTTGTGGAATCTTCAAATTCCATCATCTCCCTGTTCTAAATCTTTTATTCGTCCCTTCATTCCTTCAGCAACATCTTCTATTGTTGTTTCTTGAAAATGCTTTAGTTGTTCCATTAAATCTAATTGTAGATTTAATCTGAGAGCATGAACCCGTCGTTGTTTCTCATGGTACTTACGACTTAAGGCATCTGCAATTACATTTTCCTTTCCTTCGTGATATTGAATATCACAATCGTAATCACTTAAGATTTCCATCCATCTCCTTTGCCTCATGTTTAACTCTTTTTGCCCAAAAATATATTTTAAACTTTTGTGGTCTGTATAGACAGTAAATTTACTTCCGTAAAGATAATGTCTCCAAATCTTAAGAGCAAAAATTACGGCTCCTAACTCTAAGTCATGAGTCGTATAATTTTCTTCGTGCTTTTTCAATTGCCTTGAAGCATACGCAATTACTTTCTTGCGTTGCATTAGCACATATCCTAATCCTAGTTTTGAAGCATCACAGTAAACTTCAAAATCTTCAGTCCCTTCCGGTAAAGCTAGGATTGGAGCATTGGTTAATTTCTGTTTCAAGATCCTAAAGGCTTCTTCTTGTTTAGGTCCCCATTCAAACTTAATTGCTTTACAGGTTAGCTTAGTTAATGGTACAGCTATTTTGGAAAATCCTTAATAAACCGTCTTTAATACCCAGCTAAACCTATAAAACTTCTAATTTCCATTGCGGTTTGCGGAACCTTCCAATTGGTAATTGCCTCTATCTTAGCAGGATCTACATGAATACCTTCATGATTCACCATGTGTCCTAAAAATTGTACTTCTTGTAGCCAAAATTCACACTTCGAGAATTTGGCGTACAGCTTTTCTTTTCTTAACAAAGTTAAGAGTATATGCAAGTGCTGACAATGTTCGTCCTGACTTTTGGAATAAATAAGTATATCATCTATGAAGACAATTACAAATTTATCCAAGTACGGTTTACAGATTCTATTCATCATGTCCATGAATGCTGCAGGTGCATTCGTTAACCCGAAGCGCATGACTGTAAACTCGTAATGACCATACCTAGTTCTGAAAGCAGTTTTAGGTATGTCTTCTTCTTGTACCTTCAATTGATGATATTCGGAGCGTAAATCAATCTTAGAAAAATATCTAGCTCCTTGAAGTTGATCGAAAAGATCATCAATCCTAGGTAATGGGTATCGATTCTTAATTGTAACCTTATTCAATTCTTTATAATCAATACACATTCTCATCGAACCATCCTTCTTCTTTACAAACAATACTGGCGCTCCCCAAGGGGATGAGCTAGGTTGTATGAATCCTTTACTTAGTAATTCATCTAATTGCGTTTTCAGTTCTAACATTTCGGTAGGAGCTAACCGATAAGGTGCCTTAGCTATCGGTGTAGTTCCAGGAATTAGATGAATACTAAATTCTACTTCCCTATCTGGTGGTAATCCTGGTAATTCTTCTGGAAATACATCTGGGTATTCTAAGACTATAGGGATCTCCTTAAGTTCTTTGTTCTTAGTATTAATGATTACCGAAATCATATATACTATTCCTTGCTTCCGTTCATAACTAGCAACTTTCATTACTGATATGAACTTCATGGGCTTACGTGGTTTATCTCCTGTAATCGTGATTACTTTTCCAGTAGGTGCCTGAATTTCTATAGAATTCTTATCACAAAGGATTCGAGCATGGTTGGCTATTAACCAATCCATTCCTAACACAACATCGAATTCAGCTAATTTCATAGGTAACAGATTTGCAGAAAATTTATGACCTGAAAGTTCTATTTCTACGTTTTGCATAACCTGATCTATTTTAACTGAATTCCCATCTGCGGTTTCGACTGTAAAAATCTGCCTAATGTTGGTTAAAGGTAACTTAAGAGCTTGACAGAATAAAGTATTTATAAAACTTTGGTTTGCACCAGAGTCAAATAATACTTTTGCGTATACGTTGTGAACTAGGAACGTACCAGCTATCACATCTGGAATGAGTTCTGCTTCTTGAGTGGTTAGCTAGAATGCTCTGACATTCTTAGTAGCTCCGTTGGTCGCCTTGGTTTTGTTGTCTGCGGGTTTGACCAATTTAGGACATTCTGTTTTGAAATGTCCGGCTTCTCCACAATTGTAACAAATTATGGATTTCTTCCTGCAGTTTTCTTCACGATGTCCTACAGTTTTGCAAAAATTGCAGGTTATATCGCATCTTCCATAATGTTTCTTTTTGCATTTCCTGCAGTATGACGGAGTTGGAGATTGCCCTAATCCTTTTCTCTTGAAGCTGTTATTATTATTACCCGTACGAAATCCTTGGGTAATTTTCTGAGCCAGTTCCTTCTTCCTGTTTTCATCTTGCGTACGTACCAGTTCGTCAGTTAAGGTATTAGCTAATTCCACCGCATCGTCAATAGTGCGTGGTCTCGCAGCCTTAACAATGTTGCGGATTTCGCTAATTAATCCCCAAATGTAGCGAGAAATGAGTACCGGTTCTGGCGAAGCCAGTGTTGGTACCACCCTAGCATATTCGAAGAATGTCGAAGTATATCCTCGACAGTCCACATTAACCATCCGATGGTTTAGGAACTTATTTGCCATTTGATCTTTTTCATACTCGGGACAAAATTTTCTTTCTACAAGACTCTTAAATTCTTCCCAGTTCATGGCATAGGCCACAATCCTTCTTTTAGCTTGTAATACTGTGTTCCACCATTCTAACGCCCCTTCTTTAAAAAGATTGGAAGCATACATAACTTGATCCTCCTCAACACATTTACTTATAGCAATTACTGCCTCAGTTTTCTCTAACCAACGTAATGCTGCAATAGCCCCTTCATTACCTGCAAACTCAGTTGGTTTACCGGCAAGGAATTCTTTGTAAGTGCAACCAGGTGTTGCAGCTTTCATTTTCTTGAAAATTGGGGCTTGCAGATCATTATTGTTATTAACATGATTTCCACATCCGTTTATACTGTTACTAAAATTGTCGCCTTGAGTACGTTTACTAGGAATGATTGATTGAGGTTTAACAGGTTTTTGAACAGCAGCAACAATTGCTGGAATAGCATTGGCTATTCCTTGTGCAACAATATCCTCTATATCTTGCCTATTTAACAATTGTTCTTCCTGAATTGGCTCAGATTGATTTACTTCATTTACTGGTTCATTATCAATGTTTGCCATCTGATAATTTATAGATAAATAATTAGTATAAAAGAAATAATCCAATGTTACAATTAATTGCAAATAATCACGTAAACGAATATACAAACAAAATTGTAAATTTTCTAAAATTTCATTTGTTTTATAGATTATATCATGCCTCTATATACAACCGTTTTATTCTTTCTTTTACACATACTGATTTTACTATTACTGTTACACAACCATAGTTTTATAAACCTACTATCTTTCGTCATTTGTTTTCCTAAAAACGAAGCTCCCTTTCATCATATTTCCAGGCAATTTGTCCTCCTATCTCTCGGATTCTATTCCCAGCATCCATCAGCTCTTCACCAAAATGGCGAAGTTCAGCCATATTCTCGTTACTCATCGGTGGATTTGGTAGGGGTTCTGGATCGAATTGTGGAAGAAAGGAATAAGGACTGTTGACAATGTTTTGGAATTGCCAGTCATTTGTCCACCATTCGTCCATTCCCAGAGGTTGGGTATGGATTATTGGTTCTGGGATTGCTGGTGCAAGATTTATAGGGATTTGGGTTTCAATAGGACGAGTAAAAACATTTGTATTGACAGGCTGAATAGTATCACAGCTTGCCAATATAAAATCTATTTCCTCCTGAAATGTCATTTCCTGATTTTGTTTAGAGCTTTCTCCAATTTCCATCTGAGTTTGTCTAGTACCTTTTCCAACCTCCGTTTCTATTTCCTTAGAGTATTCCTCAAATTGTATTCTCATTTGCCTAGATTCTTCCCTGACTTCAATATCCAATTCCGGATGTCTAGAACTTTCCCCGGTTTCAATTTCTTTTCCTTTTTCTAAGTGATTATTTATTTTAGGAAGTCTCTTAGCTGGCTTTTTCCTACGTATACGACTTCCCCACACGTATCTCCTTCTTTTCTTTGGTTTTGGATTTTCCAAAGGTGGAGCGTTGAATTCTATTGGTTGTTCCACATCAGGAAAATACCCAGTAAATTCTTTAGAAACTTCTATGTTTACGGGGTAAAGGTTGAGATTCTCTAGGGCTCCCGATAACTCATTCATGCTGTTTAAAATAAAATTAAAAATTTTATAACAACTTTCAAAATAACCTTCACATATTATTGCATACCATATGACTACAAAACAACTGAAATTTAAAACACACTATGTTTTATTATAAATTTATTTATTTACTTGATGGATTTTCTAGCTTGTAGATGATATGGTTTGCTAAAACTGGAACAAATTATTTAAAGATCTGCATTTACTGCTACTGTAGCTAACATATAAAGATCTGCCCATTTTTCGTCTAACTTGTCTTCCCAAGGTGATTTACTGAGTAATTCTTGGGTTTCCTTTTTAACTTTCTTTTCTCGGGATTTCCTTAATTTCTCCTGACTTTTTCTAATAATTAAACTTCTTTTATCAGGAGAAAGTGGTTCCTCGTATTGGGCTTTTCGAACGAATATTCCTTCTTCAGGAGTTTGGGATGAACTTCCTTTTTCATTTGATGACCTATCTAATTTAAGATAGATGTTTGAAAGCTTTTGCTTACCCATACTGTAACTAACAAATAGTCAGTTAATAAAACACATAATCACATAATAGTAATCAGGAAAAAAATTAAGTATTTCTTAAATACTTAATTAGCTTAACTCAGTGGCTCTGATACCACCTTTTTCTGTCACGGCCCCCGACCTGGTTTGACCCGTTTCAGGAGCCGCGGTACAGAAATCCCGTGGTATTTATTTAATTGAGTTTAACAGTGGAAGTTTATCATCAGGATCTTTTTAAAGCATAAAATTTTCCCGATTATTTTATTTCACTATTCGGGATAAAACCCCGGTAATTTACAATACTATGATTTCACGGAGAAATCTTTATTTTACAAAACATATTTCTTTATTTTATAAGGAGCCACTTTCTTAAGCTTGCAGTGCTTCCCGGCACTTTTCCTGGATTACAACAGATCACTTGAAACATGTTTGAAAAAGGTTTTTTCAGCGGCAAATACTGGTGAATCATTCTTTTTGTTAGAACGACTCTTTTGTTATAATTTACAGTATTAAGAGCGATTACAATGTTTCTGATATCAAACCAACTACCCACGGTATTTGTCACTCGACCGGATCTATGACTATGGTCATATCCCCCATTGGCTGCCCCAATGGTTACGATTATCAAGTAATGTATACAAAACCCCATATACCGGCTGTAACTTGGTGATTACAAAGACTTAATCCCCGTAATTATAACTTTCAAAATAAACATGCTTTTATAAACAAATTTGATAAAAAGAGAGAATGACTCACATTGCAGATTTAACACGGATAGAGTCTAGTCTATGGCTTAGCCTTGTTAACCTAATTTAAATAACAATGCACACAAAACTGGGTTAGTAATCAATACAGCATTTACGATAACTCACGAGATCAAACCCTCACAACGAATGACAAAGTGCGATACTTAAACATCCATCGAATTAACGACGAATGACAAAGCATAACCCTAATGTGGGCAGCACTTAAACATCCATTGGATATATTGATCGATTGGACAATGAATCGTAATAGCGATCAAATTATTACCCTGTTTTGCAGCAGCAATTAGTGAATCGTGTGTGTTTTTGTAGTAATCTACGTATATCTTAGCATATATTTGTAATTTGATCGTCGAACGAACAACAGAATGCAAGTGCCAGGCCCTTCTATTTATACTAAATTTTGTCACCTCCCGCGTGTCGCGAAGGGGACACTGGTCCCTGTCGCGTGTCGCATGGAGTGTCAAAGTAGACTAGGCCTGCTTCGTCACCTATCTAGCCCTGATGAGTCGACGTTGCATGAAATTTCATTTTTGACAGCGTTTTATATAAATAATTATAACTAGGGTTTACCCCCCCCCCCCTGAGTTTTAAGGGCCCTAATCCTGATTCCAAATGTTCTGAAAATTTTAGGGTTTATGCAGAATCACTTGGGTTTCTCAATTAGGGTTTCTTATTGGACAATTTAATTTAATAAATATGACTTTTGATGAGAGTTGTTACACAGATGATGCCAAAACCCTTCATTATTATGGATCTTTATTGCCTCATAAACAATTCCTTGACTTGACCTTTGAATTGTAATTCAAAGTCTAAGGAATCTGTGTCATCCTCATCCCTGCACAGTGTAAGATCAAGGATATCTTGCAGATCTTCAACACCCAGGCACAATGCTTATTCCCTTGATATTTTCTTCACTTCACCACTGGATTTGATCAGAGTTAATATGTGGGTCTGTTTGTCAGATTTCCACTTTAGTATTTTTGAATCCAGTGGGTTTCTTGGGAGATATTTTATTGATGATAAGTTTGGAGATGGTGGCCTAGTGATAACTTGCTGAGCAGTGCTTTGAGCTTTAGCAAGCTCGGGATTTTCAGCTATCATCTGCTTGAGGACTGACTTTATAATGTCATCCCCTGCTGCTATATCCTTTACTGTTTCTGCATCCATCTGTTTTTGTCTCCTTCTTTGATAAAGGATGGCACCAGGTGGAGCAGTGGATTTCCTGACTTGCAGTTTTTGTGGTCTAGCTGGAACCACTGCTTCAGGGTAAACAGGCTTTTGTGGAACATTAGGATTTTTCTTTCTCAATTCTTCCAGATTTTGATAAGAGGCCATCACTTTTTCTTCTTTCCACCTTGTCACCTGATTCCTTGACCCAAAATCACCAGTAATAAGTTCCTCTTTCATTCTTTTCAGCTTTAACACCTTATCAGGTACATTTTTCTTGTAATTTGCCCAAACAGGAGGAGTATGTTTAACTTTGTCTTTGTTCATTTTTTCAATTCTTTCTAACTCCTCTTTGAGCTCACCAACTGTCCATTCTTTATATTGAGCTTTTTCTCCTTTGTATTTCTTGAATGTCATGATGTGCTCAATGTAATCTTTTCTCAAAGTTTCATCATCTCTTTCTGAAAGTTTCTGACAGAGATATTTTGAAAATCTTTCCAAAGTGCTGACCTGAGTGAGTAGGAATTGGTAGTATCTTTGGATCTCCTTATCAGATTTACCCTTTGTGTTTCTTTTGGAGATATCCTCTGCTTGTTGAGCCTTTAGCTTCAAATATTCTTCTATATTGTTAGGCTTAGGATATCCTTGAAGAGATGGCAAGTTCCTTTTAACAGGGTCATCTTCAGAGTAGAAGGATTTTATCTCCTCTCTAACTGCAATAAGCTCTAATGGATACTGGACACCTGCAGGAGTAATGATAGTGTTTGGGTTAAAGACTTGTGCTGAAGAAAATGGAACAGGGTTTGGAATGGTAACAAGTGATAGTGGTTGTGAAGATGTTGGTGGTGGTGAAGAGTCTTCATCTTCCAAGATTATCCTTCTCCTTTTTGGTTTAGGAGAGGTTGGTGGTGTTTTGGTGGGTACAGTGGTGGTGATTTGAGTGGTGGTCATTGTAGTGGAAGGTGGCAGACTAACAGTTGTTGAAACAACTGGTGTTTCAACCACTGTTGCCATTACAACAGATGATGTATCACCTGATGTCTTATGCTTTTTAACAGGTGGTGTTGGTGGTAATGAGGATGTTTTTGGTGGTGATGTGATTTTTGGTAAGGCAGTGGATGTAGTGTGTGTTGAAGTAGTGGTGGCAGTTGTTTGGCTAACAGTTGTTGAAACCACTGAAGTACCAACAGATGTTGATACAACAGGTGTTTTAACAACTGCTGGTATGGAGGTTTGATGTGTGGAGCTTTTAGGAGTTTGGGGAGCATGTTTTGTGGGTCTGGAAGGTATGGATTTGGGTTCCCTCACTTTTCTTGTGGGCTGTTTTCTTTTAGGCTGGGGACTTTCTTCATCATGAGGCTCAGAAACACCATGTACTTCCAACTCCATAAAGAATTTCTTCTCCTGCTCAAACTTTTATTTTCCTTTTACCTCTAAATCCTTTTTCACTCTTGCTTTTGCATCAGCAATAGCATTTAAGGTTACATCAACCTTTTTGGATCCATCTGGCTTAGGGATGTCTGCAAGCATACTTGAATTATCTGGTGTAATGTACAGACCATTTTCATATCCCTTTTTCTTCAACTGCCTCATTTTCTCCCCCTTTTTGGCATCATTGGTTGGGGGATTATCAACAAATATAAATGTGGGAGGAGCAGTGCCAGTGGTGTTCAGTAGATGGGCCTTGATTGCCTTGATGTCTGCTTGTGTATCTTTAAATCTTGCTTCCATTATATTTCTGATCTTTTGAACTTGTATCTCATGTTGCTGATCAGCATATTCTCGTTGTTGGTGCAGCATAGGTTGAAATAAACTCCAGAGTTCATTGGGAGTAGGAACAGATGAAGGAGCAGCTGTTTGAGCTGGTGCAGCAGTGGATGGTACCTTTTGTGCTTTCAACAACTGTTGCAGCATGTCTTTGATTTCTGTAACAGATGTATCAAGCTTATCAACTCTATCCGTCAATTCTCGGTACATTAAACCATCACCCAACTTAATGGGATCATCTGATTTCCCACTTTCAGTGGTTGTAACAGTGGTTGACTTAGGGAATGTATCCCAAAAATCATCCACAGATGCCCCTTTTTCTTGGTACTGGGGACTTCTTCCTTCAATATGAGTAACCCTTTTAAGTGAACCAGTGAATACTAGAAACACTCGAGCTCCCAAAGAAGAAATTGCCTTCAAGGAAGTCTGATTGATGAAACTATTGTCCAAGTGTAAACCAGTGGGTTCAACACTTGTAGTAGCTGCTTCACTTGAACTACCACCAAGAGTTACATGTAACTCAAGGGGTGTAACCACCTCAGTTGTTGTGGGTTAGCAAAGATAGGGAGCTCAGACTCAGTCACTTGTGGTGGCATACTCTCAGTGATAGGTGGTTGAGAGGAACTGATTTCTGTCTGAGCTATATCAAGTGCATCCAAAAAAAGTTTTGTTTATGGGGGAATTTGAGAAGTGAGGAGAGGTGTAGAAAGAGAATTTGCCCCGGGCAGTGGGCTATGGATGATAGAATCAAAGGATTCTAGAGCATCATAATTTGGTGTCCCTGTTCTTATGTCACACCCCGATATTTCCACGTATTACCGGTGGGGAGTATCGTGACGTAGTTGATATCATTATAGTCAAATAATCACAGTTCAATGCATAGCGGAAGTCTAAAGTAATAATAATACAAACCGATTCGAAAGTATAATAAGGTATTACACAACGGTTGTATATGGATCCACAGGCGGATCTTAAAACAGAAAAATAAACACTGTTTAACATACTTTAGATGTTTAGAACTTGCAAGATTCCTTATTAACGCCCTGAGCTCCCAGCCAATTACGTACAGTACCTGTCACTTAATCTTTTTTTTTTTTGGAAAATACGTCAGTTTAAACTGGTAAATACAATTAACTGACTCTTTTGAAAACATTTATGAAAATTGATTTAAATGCACAAGGCACAAATATCCTTTTATAACTTGGGACAATTATATAAAAATAATCTTGTATACAGATTTATATGTTTGTTATACATTCAGAGCCCGATATAGAAACCGAGTCAAGATTAATAGACACACCACAAGTATAGGCCCACAAGAGAGTGAGATACCGATTTTCCTACGCAACCGTCAGGTGTATGCCTACACCCCGTGCTTAAGACGTGGTCATTTCTTAATAAATGATGCCAAGGATATCCAGGACATGGTCATTAACCCCCAAAGGCTTTGTTTCAAACAAGACAGATTAAAACGGGTTACCTTAATAATTTAACCACTAATCGATTAAATTTTCAATACCCGACCAAGCGGTATTATTATAATACTGTATCCCAAGCCCGTATAGGGAAAATAAGTTAAAAGTATTTACCTGAACTAAAATGTATTTTTATTCTCAGTCGTATATTCAAATCAGTAAGCACAAGTACCTCTACTGGGGCTCTCAATCTGGAACGAAGGTTTTATTAACCTATTAGATTCCTAACGGGTCTTATTTAAGTTGTAACTTAGACCGGTTAGTTTTAAGGAAAGGATTACGGTTCAAAACGCAAGATTAAGCGAAGACCGGATTAGAATGTGATTTAGACCCGACCAGTATGGAGACTTGTATAATATGGGTAATCTAAACACATTCTGAATTTTTGAAGTGAAAATGATAAGGTTTGACCTGTTTCGGTTAATTCATGTAAACTAGTTACATAAACCGTACCGAACGCGTAAAATGCATAACGGGTAACCAAATGAGTCATGAACATGTTTCACAAGTTAATATGCCTTAAATATGTTGTGATATCAGTAGGATACCTTCCATTATGCCCAAAACGGATTTAAAATCAATTTAAGCCCCGTAGGGGTATTTTGGTCATTTTAAACTTTATAAAAGAGGTTAAATAGCAACCTGAGGTTCTGGTCTAAAATAATCAGTAGAAATTTTTTTTAATAAGTTATATCAGTAAGATATCATATATACGTGAAATTTATCATTTATGGTCAAACTATGCACCGTAGGGGCATTTTGGTCATTTCACATATGTTAAAAGAGCCAATTTTGAAAATTCGAGTTCAAAACTTTTAATTACTATTTAAGTATAAAAACTTCTTCATAACATCAGTAGGTAACAGGTCTTAGGTGCTGTAACACCTCGTAAAATCACGTCCAATGATGTATTAACACGTGTAATAAACCCTAATAAAGTCAAACCTTGAATTTAAGGGACTAATTTTTCGAAAAATCGAAAACATTAATTATAAAAGAACTGGAAGTATAAACATACCTAAAATAAGATTCTAAATAGCCTATCACGATGATTATCTTCACAAATGAGCCACTTGTCGATCGAGTGTAGCCATTTGCGTAATTAATTGAAAGTTTGCGCAATGAAGGGTTAAAAGCATCAACATGTTAATTCTTACCTCTGAGTGAGCTTTTAACAAACCGGGAGCTTCATGATATTTGATTATACTCTCGGGAATGCCAAAGATTGGTCGTCTAAGGTTTTTATACCTATAAGTAAAGTTACGCGCAACTTTGCAAGTTAGAGGGACTAAAAGTGTCAATATGTTTAATTATACCTCTGAATAACCTTTTAGCAAACCCGAAGCATTGTGATGTTTAATAATACTTTCAAGAATACCTAATATGGATTAGATGAGGCTTCAACGCTATTAAATGATGAGATGCGCAAGTTTGCGCAATAGAGGGACCTAAAGCGTCAACTTTTGAATCTACGCCTTTCGGTGACCATTATGGGCTATGGAAGGCTTGGATGTCATTAAACAGCATTTCGCGCTACTTTGCGCAATTAAAGGACTATTTGCGTCAAACGGCAAAAGTATGCCGATTCGTGGGGTATCGTGTCACACCCCCAAAATCTACCATGCGGAGTATCACCTCTTGGAGGCGTGACATGACCAAGATCGAGCCACCAATCATATTGAACAACGTAATTAAGTAAGTAAAACCAACCACAATATAATTGGTGACCATAAGACAGTAACCAGCTTAAAGTTAACAGCGGAAGCATAAAACGTAAGTCCAAATCATAAGTTCCATAGTTCATAAGTTTAAAGTCCAAAACGTAGGTTTAATAAGTTCATAAGGATTAAATGTTTAGCACGGGACATAACATCCATATTCCACAACGACTTCCTCCTCGTGCAAGCTCCTTAAGCATCTAACGACCTGTAAGGCATGTAACAACGAGTCAACAACAAAGTTGAGTGAGTTCACGGTTGGTTGTTTAGTTTTATGTTGTTTTCAAAAACATGGTTTGTCTTTCGTTGGCTTATTTGCCGTAGGGGGGTTACCCCAATGTTGAAAGTATAATTAACCAGTTCCTTCTTTATTACCCAAACCATATCCATAATCAGTGGGGGCTTCCCCATGTGAACCACTAGACCGTTACCATATCGACAACTGACGAACAATAGTTGTGCCCTACGTCAATGTCTATCATCATTGACAGTTTGCCATAGTCCATTAGTACACGCCCGTCCGAATGGCACGGTGTGAGGTTTGTTAAACCAAATAGCGCTATTAACTAATGACCCGCTCGCCATTGGCCTCGGTGATTAATTCGATATAAAATGAGGGATTTAATGATAGAGTTTTGTCTAGTAAGTTTTAAGGTTATTGTCCTACCCAAGGAGGACGAACGTACGTATTCTACCCAAGGAGAATACGCAGGATTAATATTGGCATCCTACCTATGGAGGATGGCGGTACATATCCTACCCAAGGAGGATATGTAGGTTCCGTTTTAATTCTTTAACCCATTCCCAACCACTGGGAATCCCATGCCTTAGAAAGTGTGTGAACTCACCTTGGTTTGCTCGGTTAGTTAGTTACTCTAAAAATCAGAAATCAAGCACGTCCTAATAAGGTACGGATAACAATCAGTTTCTCATGCATAACACGTATCCTACGTACGGTTTATTTACTCATTATTTCTATCACATACCACACAATTCAACTGTCAAGTTATATTGCTAGGTTACATTATTTTACCCTAAAATAATATAACTATCTCACAAAATAAACAGGTATTCACACAAGTGTTCTAGTATAAGATATATATTCTAAATATATATTTACACATTTTTATTTACGAAAATCAACCTCCGACACTTTGTATTTTGTTACAAAAATTATGACGAAGTTTGTATTTTAAACACAAATTATAAAATATACTTGTAACGTTTGTTTAGAAAAATATTGTCTAAGTGTTGGAGTTTTTAGAAAATTTCGCCAGAGTCTCCTTTGTAAATGGAGGCGTCCATGCTAATAAGCATATCTTTTTCTTTTCCAAAAATCATTAAACAATCCTCAATCATCAATATACAATCTTTACTTACCAATCTTGTTAAAAACAGGTATAAACTACCAACTCATGAACTTGAAAATTTATAAAAATGCGTAGTAACTTACTAGTGTATTTAGTAAGTCTTGTTACCCTTTAATTTAAGGTGGATTCTTTAAAAACTCCATTTTTAAAGAATATGGGTCTTTACAACTTATGTTCATATTTTTCCAAAAATACTTCTTCATGTATTTTTCTTGTTACACATGTGCTTCTTAGCTTTGTTAGCCACTAAAATGATGTATATTTATGTAAGAACCAAGATTTAGTAGATTTGTATTTTTAACTTGGTTACTTGGTAAATCATACTTGAAATATTTAGATTTTACAAGACTTTAAACTTACTTGTTCATTATTTTACAAGAAGCATCATATTTATTCAAGTTCATGACTTTTTGTGAGGATGGTTCATAACCTTTAACATATTCATCCTCTCATCTTGCTAGATTATGTTTTTAATCATGATATAGCAAGACTACATGATGATTAACATCATTTCTACAAACAATCAACAATCAACAAGTATATTAACATTAAACAACATGATTTCTTCATATTTAAAGCTTATGTTTAAGTTTCATTCTCATGTTTCTTAATGTTCTTTAAGTTTATCATCATGTAACCTACTTTAACCACTTAAATATTAAGTAAAAACAAGATCAATGGAACTTACTACTAGCACTATGGCTAGGGAAGAACTCAAGATGATGAAGGTGATAAACTAGGTGGTTAAAAGCACTAGAGAGAGGTCCTTCAAGTTCCTTTGCTTCCCACCTTCCTAATTAGGCTTGAATCACCTTAGGTTATGCTTGAAATGTGTTGAAATGGATAGAAAATTGAGATGTTAGAAGAGGGTGTTGGAGCCGTGAGCTTATGGGGAGGGAGGAAGGAGTTGTGTGTTATTGGAGAATGAAGGTGAATGTGTTTAAGTCTAGTGGTTATTATAGAATGATCTTCCAACAAAAAATAATACAATGGATATTGTGTTTGGTATCTAGACAACAAATCAACTTATTTAATTAAAAGAAATCACCATGTGGTCCTTGTGTTGGTAACCGTAAGTGGGGGGGGGGGGAGGGGGTATTTAGTTGAGTTTCAATTCTTGGTTACTTCATCTAGTTAGGTTTTAAGTATTAAATTTAGGGATTTAAGTGTTTAGTATTTATATAATGTATTATGATGTTCGTTGACCAATACTAGCTTCGAAACACTAAAACAATGCTTCTAGTAATATTTTAGTGTTCCGGGTAATGCCCGGTTGTTCGGTTAGATACCGATCCGTTAAAGTGTTTAATTATTCCGTAAAGTGTCTTATATATATATATATATATATATATATATATATATATATATATATTTGTACCTCTTTTAATTCCTAACACTTAGGAAAACATTCAGGACCATATAGTCAATTTTCTGCACAAGACTAGTATGTTAACAAACACATGTAAGTATGACGCAGTAATCAGAAAATAGTTATGTAATTCAACACAGTCATCAAGCACTTTAATTAATCATTAATACATCGTACGAATACATGTAATTATGAGGGTTGTCACATTCTCCCCCTGTTAAGAAAATTTCGTCGCGAAATTTAGCGCGTGGTTACTGAGGAAGCTAGTTAAGTTGCGGTGTTTACTGGCTTTTCCTGGGGTGTCACATCATCCCCTCGTTGATTTGGAAATTTCGTCCCGAAATTCTGTAGTAGCTTCAGCCTCAGTAGTGGTTGCACATTTCTTAAACAACTGGGGATACTTGAGTTTCATTTGGTCTTCTCGTTCCCAGGTATACTCTGGGCCATGACGGGAGTTCCAACGAACTCGAACAAGAGGTATTCTAGTACGCTTGAGAATCTTAACATCTCGGTCTATGATTTCAACTGGTTACTCGACGAATCGCAACTGGTCGTCGATTGTGAGCTCCTTTAAGGGAACTATGAGGGTCTCATCTGACAGACACTTCTTCAGATTCGACACATGGAAAACATTGTGAACTCCGCTGAGTTCTTCAGGTAGATTTAACTTGTAAGCGACCTTGCCAATTTTCTCAATGATTTCGAACGGTCCGACATAGCGTGGATTGAGTTTGCCTCGTTTGCCAAAATGAACTACACCTTTCCAAGGCGAGACTTTGAGTAGCACTCGATCCCCAACCTGGAACTCGAGTGGTTTCCTGCGCTTATTAGCGTAGCTTTTCTGACGGTCACGAGCTGCCGCCGTTCGTTGTCGTATCTGAGCAATCTTCTCGGTTGTATCTACTATAAGTTCTGGGCCAGTGATTTGACTGTCGCCAACTTCTACCCAACAGAGAGGTGATCGGCATTTACGTCCGTACAATGCCTCGAACGGAGCGGCCTGGATACTGGTGTGGTAACTGTTGTTATACGAAAACTCTACTAACGGGAGGTGTTTTTCCTAGCCATTACCAAAGTCGATTACACATGCCCTAAGCATGTCTTCAAGGGTTTGGATGGTGCGTTCAGATTGCCCATCCGTCTGTGGATGATATGCCGTGCTCATGTCTAATCGAGAGCCAAAGGACTTGTGCATAGCTTGCCACAACTCAGATGTAAAACGTGAGTCACGATCAGAGATGATGGAGGTTGGCACTCCGTGCCTTGATACTACTTCCTTTAGGTAGACGTCTGCTAGAGTAGAAAACTTATCCGTTTCCTTGATAGCCAAAAAATGTGCAGACTTAGTCAGTCGATCCACGATCACCCAAATGGTATCATTTCCGCGTTGAGATCTAGGCAGGCCAGTAACGAAATCCATGGAAATTTGCTCCCATTTCCATTTCGGTATCTTTGCTTGTTGAAGTAGGCCTGATGGTTTCTGGTATTCGACCTTGACCCTAGCACAAGTTAGGCATTTACTGACGTAGGTTTCTATGTTGGCTTTCATACCAGGCCACCAATACGTAGTCTTGAGATCATGGTACATCTTATCCGAACCAGGATGTACCGAATAACGAGACTTGTGCGCTTCATCCATCACAAGCTCGCGTAAGTTTCCGTAAAGTGGAACCCAGATACGCCCTGTTACGTAGTAGGCGCCGTCTTCCTTTTGTTCTAACCATTTCCTAGATCCTCGTAAGGACTCAACCCTGATGTTCTCTGCTTTCAGTGCTTCAACCTGAGCATCTCGTATCTGAGTGGGAAGACTAGATTGGATGGTAAGTTGTAACGCACGTACACGCTTAGGTATAGTATCCTTTCGGCTGAGGGCGTCGGCCACAACATTGGCCTTGCCCGGATGATACTTGATCGCGCATTCGTAATCATTCAAGAGTTCGACCTATCGGCGTTGTCGCATGTTTAATTCCTTTTGCTTGAAGATATGCTCGAGACTCCTGTGATCGGTGTAAATGGTGCACTTGGTACCGTACAGGTAATGTCTCCATATCTTAAGCGCGAAAACAACTGCTCCCAATTCCAAGTTGTGCGTAGTGTAGTTTCTTTCGTGAACCTTAAGTTGGCATGATGCGTAGGCAATGACCTTGTCACGTTGCAACAACATGCAACCAAGTCCTTGGATGGAAGCGTCGCAGTAAACCACAAAATCATCTGTGCCTTCAGGCAATGAGAAGATAGGCGCTCTACAAAGTCTATCCTTCAAGTGCTGAAATGCGGACTCCTGTGCATCACCCCAATGATAGGTGACACCCTTCTGAGTCAGTGAAGTGAGAGGTTGCGCAATCTTTGAGAAATCCTTGATAAACCTTCTGTAATACCCTGCCAAACCCAAGGATTGGCGGATTTCTGTTGGTGTGCGGGGTGCAGGCCAGTTCTTGATCGAGTCAACCTTGGATGGATCTACATGAATCCCATCCTTGTTTACCACATGGCCTAGAAAGTGGACTTCGCGAAGCCAGAAGTCACATTTCGAAAACTTGGCATACAACTGCTCTTTTCGAAGAAGTTCCAGAATAAGCCTCAAATGTTGCTCGTGTTCCTCCTGACTCTTAGAATAGATCAGGATGTCGTCGATGAACACTATGACAAACTTATCCAGGTAAGGCTTGCACACTCGTTTCATGAGATCCATGAAGACTGTAGGTGCATTCGTTAATCCGAAAGGCATAACCAGAAACTCGTAATGGCCATAACGAGTTCTGAACGCTGTTTTGGAGACGTACTCCTCTCGGACTCTCAGCTGATGGTATCCCGATCTCAAATCAATCTTAGAGTAATAACCCGACCCTTGCAACTGGTCGAACAAGTCATCAATGCGTGGAAGAGGATAACGATTCTTCACGGTCACCTTGTTGAGTTCGCGGTAGTCAATACACATTCTAAAGGTAACGTCTTTCTTCTTTACGAATAACACTGGAGCTCCCCATGGCGAAGAGCTATAACGTATGAAACCCTTTTCCAGGAGTTCTTGTAGTTGCGTAGACAGTTCTTCGAGTTATGATGGAGCTAGACGATATGGTGCTCGAGCTACCGGTGCTGCTCCAGGAGCTAGCTCGATTTGAAACTCAACTTGGCGATGAGGCGGAAGACTAGGTAATTCCTCAGGAAATACCTCAGGAAAGTCGCGTACAATAGGTATGTCTTCTATCGTCCTTTCTTCCGCGGATGAATTAGAAACGAGGGCTAGAATAGCGGTGTGGCCCTTTCGCAAACACTTCTGGGCCTTATGGAAAGAGATGATGCCTACAACAGCACCACCCTTGTTGCCACGAATCACGAGGGGTTCTTTACCAGAACGAGGGATACGGATGATTTTCTCCTTGCAAATAATCTCCGCTTGGTGTTGAGATAACCAATCCATCCCAATGACAACGTCAAAACTACCCAGAACGACAGGAATGAGGTCGATAGAAAAGGTCTGATCGGCAAGGACAAGCTTGCAACCCTTAACTACATGTGTAGCCTCTAAACTTTTACCATTTTTCAAAGCTTCGTGAGTTTTTACAAATGGTCGTCCCAACACTAGAGGAGCGTCATCGAGGATGACAAAATCGGTCGGGATTACCATTTGATTTGTTTGAACCAATACATCCTCAACTATACCGATTGATTTTATTACTTTCCGATTGGATAGAAAAATGGGTATTTGAAGTGGAGAAAAATCACTAATACTTAATTTTTCGAAAATGTAGTTAGGCATTATGTTAACACAAAGATCTTTATCGATTGTGACATTACTAATAAACGAATTTTGAAAGAAACATGGAACCGGTGTAATGTTAATTTCAAATGGGTCTTCTTTTATTAGTGAGGTTTGATCATCAGTTAACTTAACACTTACTGTTTCGTCAATTTTAGTGTTAGTGTTTATCTCTTTTAAAAACTTAGCATGAGTGGGTACTAAACAATGATTTTCAAAAGAAGGTGACAAGAGATTAATTTCTTCAAAATTAGACTCTTCTTGAATTTTAACGTTGTCGGACTCACCTTTTTCGTTGTTTAACTCATGTGTCGGTTTTTCACTTATTTGTTCTTCCATTTTTACAGTTTCAGTTATCTCTTCCCTTTTTAATTCTTCTCTTGCGCGGGACTCCTCTTCCCTTGCGCGAGCTTCTTTTATACATCGATCGATAACTCTAATGTGTTCTAATATCCTATCGGTCACTTCGGTTATAGAAAAAGAATCGGTATTTTCTAAGCTTGAATCCGGTTGTTCGATCCTTTGTTCCTCATAATACCCATATGAAGTAGATGGTTCGCACCATTGTTCTTCATTGTAAGTATATGATGGATAAGGGTCGTAATTTTGTTCTTCATAATACTCATATGAGGTGGGTTGTTCACGCCAAGGTTCCTCATAATAAGCATATGAAGGTGGTGGCTCATATCTTGGTTCCTCAAAGTATGAGTATGAAGGCTCATACCTTGGTTCATCAAAATATGAGTATGAGGGAGGAGGTTCATACCTTTGGTCTTTATAGGATGTGTATGAAGTTGATGGCTCGTACCTGGGCTCCTCATAGTAGGTGTATGAATTGGATGGTTGATATGAGTGATTATTTTGAACCGAGCGTAAGTTACGACAATTAGTGCAATAATTACCCCTATAATCATCCTCCTCATAGGTGTAGTTGTAACCTCCTGAGTATTGATCCATAAGAATCACTCAGCAGACCACAACTGAGTCTCGAGATCAGAAAACAAAATAAAAACGGAAACAAAGGCTGGACACAGCCCCGTGTTCAGTGGACACGGCCCCGTGTTCAGGATCTGTATCTGGGCGTTTTAATTAAATTTACTGATCTAGTTGAGCACGGGGCGTGTTCAGTGAGCACGGCCCGTGTTCAACCTACTGTAAATGCAAAACTAAACTAAAATGCAGAAAAATGTGGGCCCGTTTTGAAAAACTGATTAGGCCGTCGATTTTAAGCTTTCCTAAAATCCTTGTGTCCCCGGCAGCGGCGCCAAAAACTTGATGCGTGCGAAGTGTTACTTATTTTAGGTGTATATTTTAAGCCCGTTTTAACACTTATTTTAGCCAAGTTTTAAATTTATAAAACACGATATTTCACTAACACTAAACACACATATGGGCAAGTGCACCCATCGTTGAGTGTAGTATAGCGTTGGTAAGATACCGAGGTCGTCCAAGGACACAAGAGCTTTTAGTACCGGTTTATCCTCAACGTCTAACCAAAATAAAAGTTTAGAAAAATGTTTTAAACTAAGAAAATTAAAAACTAACTAAAATGCTGAAAATAAAAATAAAAGAAAAAAACAGATAGACAAGATGAATCACTTGGTTCCGACTCGTATCTAGTATAACCTTTGATTATTTCCGCACTTTTGCACATAATTAAGAGATTATCTTAGTTATTGTAGTAGGCCCCTCTTTTGAAGGTGACGTTACCCTCACCCCAGTAGTTTGAGTCAGCAGGGATACAATCCTAAAAGGGTGGAATATTGGAAGATAATGAATTAAGTTATTAATGCAGTATTGTGGTAGGCCCCGCTTTTGGCGGTGACGTTACCCTCGGCTAAGTAGTCTGAGTCAGCAGGGATACAGTCCTAAATAGCCGGGTTATAGCATTAATAGTAGTTAACTTATGAGGGGATCAAAGAGTTTGGACCCCCGCCATCCAATACCGTGAAGTATTGAAGGAGATCCTACTAAATTTGACCCAGGTCCATTGCAGGACCTCTAAACGCTGAACAATGGCAAGACCTTTACCAAACCGTTCCCTTAACCCCCGACCAGGTAGCCAACATATCTCCATATAGACCGTGGAGATATGAATGGTGAAAATCCTTTATTTTATATAGACAGTAAAATAATGCCAAGACACCACGGACAAACGATAAGGAAAGATCACCTTCAACATAAGTAACTAGTTATTAAAGTCATTAATACAAAACCAAATAAAAAGTGCAAAAGATTAGAAATAAAAAGTATTATACTAGACACTTTGTCTTCACCTAGTGATGTAAGAGACTTAGGCAAACATGGCCTTGATTGTCAAGAACTCTTACGATCAATCTTGGATCCCGAGACGACTCACACACTCTACGATGGACAATGGATGATGGTGGTGGATGATGGTGTTGTGATGGTGGTGGGTGGTGGATGAAGTGTGAGAGAGGTGGTGTGCCAAGGGATGGTTTGAGCTTGAGCCAAGCACTCCTATTTATAGCCTGTACAGAAGCCTGGACACGGCCCCGTGTCCGCTGGACACGGCCCCGTGTCCACCCTTTTCTCTGTCTTCATTAATACAGTTTGTCTTTATTAGCTCCACACGCCCCCGTGTCCGCTGGGCACGCCCCCGTGCTTGTCTGACATTCTCTTTCTTCATTAATTGTAATTCGCAATTACAATTAATGCACCTGCTGTACTTTCGCCACGCCCCCGTGTTCACTGGACACGGCCCCGTGGTGGGCAATAGAAGCTTCTATAGGTTTGTCTTTTGTGCCAGGGCTGACCAATCTGGACACGGCCCCGTGCTGAGCTGGGCACGCCCCGTGTCGGGCTGGGCACAGCCCCATGCTCAGCTTTCTTCTTCTTTTTGCTTTGGGAGTTGTTGTCGAGGGGTCGGGCATGCCACGTTTCTTCCTTTTCTTTGTATTTATGTTGGTTTTGGCTGTATTTTTGTTCCTTTTGTTCGTTTAAGCTCATTTGACCCTGTAAATTCAAAAGGAAGACAAAAACACACATTTTCCAACATTAGTACTAAAAAAGGGTTAGTTTTATGTCTTATTTGATGTAATTTATATGTTGCATTTTACACACATCAAATACCCCCACACTTGAATCTTTGCTTGTCCTCAAGCAAAACTCTTTATAATGTGGCTTTACACTCCCAAATGGAATTGGTAGAAGAGAAGGTTTTTTTTTTGGGCTTGTCATAGAGTGCCGGGAATCCAAGATTCTTTATTAGGCTTTATTTTTATGTTATTTACAATCTTATTCGTTATGATTTATTTTGAACTTTTCATAAGATAAATTACTTATTAAGGCATAACATGCCTTTATAAAATTTTATTTATATACAAGTTCACATACCTCACGGGGATCACTCAACACTCGGCCGAAAATGTATTTTTGTGGATCACTCGAGAGCGGCATGAAACTTACTCCTACCATAAGCTTGCCAAGCAATCAATCCTCCTCCTTTTTAACTTATATACCTTTGTAAATATCAAGAGGACTTTTTGGGTGAAGAGTTAGGCTTGTGTTAAAGGTAGGTGGTTGGGTGAGTGGTTAGTGGTTAGCAGAAAGGGCGAAAAAAAGCGTAACAAGCGTCGGTTTTCGAAAGACTTTTTACTTTTGTAAAAAAAAAAAATTTTATCTTGATGAAGCCAGTATTCAAACAAAGTTATTTTTGATGAACTTGTTTGTTTATTTATTTTGCTTCATCATCAACACTTTTTTTTTTTTTTTTGAAAAGTCATACGAAAAACCGAGCTTGTTACTAAAACAAAGGGTGAAAAATAAAAAGGGTTTAGGTGGGTAAAGGGGTGTTTGGTTTGGGTTATGAAATGAAAAGGTTTAGGCTCAAAGGGGCTAACTAGGGGGATTTTTGGGTAGGTGGTAAAAAAAATAGTGGTGTAGAAATAAAAAGGGTTAGTCCTAATGCCTCCATCATTTACTTACTCGGGTTTAAGTTAATAAGGACCGGGAATGTATCGTCATGGCAAGTTCTAGAGTCGTAGGAACCAAGCGGCTATTCACACAAGAAACGAAAATGAGCATTTAGTCAAATGATATGTAAGTGTTTGCTCAATAAATGCTCAAAACTCACTTTTGTGGGAATGGGTTTTTATGTGATCAAGTATATATAATTAAATTTTAACTAAGCTTGTCATGCCTTTTCATAATTTTCTTATGTTGGTTCTTTTTATCACGACGCTATCGGTTGTAAATTTGTAAAAATATAACCTTTTTAAGAACTTGAATTTCCCGAGTTAAACCTAGACAAGTAAAAAATTGAAAAATTTTTGAAAAAATTCGGGGTGATTAGCGGTTCCAATAGAGTTTTGTGTAAGGCTTGTATTTAGGACTTACAAGATTCAAGGTTTTAGCATCCCCCCCACACTTAAATTACACATTGTCCTCAATGTGTCCCAAAAATAAGTTTTTAGGCTGATTAAATGTGTAAAAATGGGTTAAAAACAAGATTTTATGGTACTGGGTAGCTGAACACGGGGTGGTGTTGGCTGAGCACGGCCTAGTGTCCAGACTGCCAGTACCAAAAGTAAACAGAAGGCTGGGCACGGGGGCGTGTCCAGTGAGCACGGCCCCGTGTCCAGGTACCTGAACTGGGCATTTTCTACAGAACCTTGGGCACGGGGGCTTGTTGGGGTGAGCACGGCCCCGTGCTGAACTTGCTGTAATGAAGAAAAATTGTCGGGAGGCTCTGTTTTTGTGCATGGGGTGTTGGCTCAAGCTTCCCTTATCATCCTTCACCATCCCGAGTGTGTTTTATTCCTGAAAAAAAAAACTAAACTAGAAAACGTAAAAGTTAATCTAAACTAAAACTACGGATAGTTCCGCGGAATGCCTCCGTGGTGCGCCACGTTTATAAGGGTCCTTGGCTAGACCCACTTTATCAGGTGGTTCCGGCTCATCTTCAATTAGGGGGTCGTCATTGCCGAATGGATATTTCATTGATCGCTCAAGATCGACACTCTTTTTAAATGCCCCTAATTGAAGAGGTAGATTGTTGAACTTCCGGTTTTTCAAAGCTTCGTGAGTTTTTACAAATGGTCGTCCCAACACTAGAGGAGCGTCATCGAGGATGACAAAATCGGTCGGGATTACCATTTGATTTGTTTGAACCAATACATCCTCAACTATACCGATTGATTTTATTACTTTCCGATTGGATAGAAAAATTGGTATTTGAAGTGGAGAAAAATCACTAATACTTAATTTTTCGAAAATGTAGTTAGGCATTATGTTAACACAAAGATCTTTATCGATTGTGACATTACTAATAAACGAATTTTGAAAGAAACATGGAACCGGTGTAATGTTAATTTCAAATGGGTCTTCTTTTATTAGTGAGGTTTGATCATCAGTTAACTTAACACTTACTGTTTCGTCAATTTTAGTGTTAGTGTTTATCTCTTTTAAAAACTTAGCATGAGTGGGTACTAAACAATGATTTTTAAAAGAAGGTGACAAGAGATTAATTTCTTCAAAATTAGACTCTTCTTGAATTTTAACGTTGTCGGACTCACCTTTTTCGTTGTTTAACTCATGTGTCGGTTTTTCACTTATTTGTTCTTCCATTTTTACAGTTTCAGTTATCTCTTCCCTTTTTAATTCTTCTCTTGCGCGGGACTCCTCTTCCCTTGCGCGAGCTTCTTTTATACATCGATCGATAACTCTAATGTGTTCTAATATCATATCGGTCACTTCGGTTATAGAAAAAGAATCGGTATTTTCTAAGCTTGAATCCGGTTGTTCGATCCTTTGTTCCTCATAATACCCATATGAAGTAGATGGTTCGCACCATTGTTCTTCATTGTAAGTATATGATGGATAAGGGTCGTAATTTTGTTCTTCATAATACTCATATGAGGTGGGTTGTTCACGCCAAGGTTCCTCATAATAAGCATATGAAGGTGGTGGCTCATATCTTGGTTCCTCAAAGTATGAGTATGAAGGCTCATACCTTGGTTCATCAAAATATGAGTATGAGGGAAGAGGTTCATACCTTTGGTCTTCATAGGATGTGTATGAAGTTGATGGCTCGTACCTGGGCTCCTCATAGTAGGTGTATGAATTGGTTGGTTGATATGAGTGATTATTTTGAACCGAGCGTAAGTTACGACAATTAGTGCAATAATTACCCCTATAATCGTCCTCCTCATAGGTGTAGTTGTAACCTCCTGAGTATTGATCCATAAGAATCACTCAGCAGACCACAACAGAGTCTCGAGATCAGAAAACAAAATAAAAACGGAAACAGAGGCTGGACACGGCCCCGTGTTCAGTGGACACGGCCCCGTGTTCAGGATCTGTATCTGGGCGTTTTAATTAAATTTACTGATCTAGTTGAGCACGGGGCATGTTCAGTGAGCACGGCCCGTGTTCAACCTACTGTAAATGCAAAACTAACTAAAATGCAGAAAAATGTGGGCCCGTTTTGAAAAACTGATTAGGCCGTCGATTTTAAGCTTTCCTAAAATCCTTGTGTCCCCGGCAGCGGCGCCAAAAACTTGATGCGTGCGAAGTGTTACTTATTTTAGGTGTATATTTTAAGCCCGTTTTAACACTTATTTTAGCCAAGTTTTAAATTTATAAAACACGATATTTCACTAACACTAAACACACATATGGGCAAGTGCACCCATCGTTGAGTGTAGTATAGCGTTGGTAAGATACCGAGGTCGTCCAAGGACACAAGAGCTTTTAGTACCGGTTTATCCTCAACGTCTAACCAAAATAAAAGTTTAGAAAAATGTTTTAAACTAAGAAAATTAAAAACTAACTAAAATGCTGAAAATAAAAATAAAAGAAAAAAACAGATAGACAAGATGAATCACTTGGTTCCGACTCGTATCTAGTATAACCTTTGATTATTTCCGCACTTTTGCACATAATTAAGAGATTATCTTAGTTATTGTAGTAGGCCCCTCTTTTGAAGGTGACGTTACCCTCACCCCAGTAGTTTGAGTCAGCAGGGATACAATCCTAAAAGGGTGGAATATTGGAAGATAATGAATTAAGTTATTAATGCAGTATTGTGGTAGGCCCCGCTTTTGGCGGTGACGTTACCCTCGGCTAAGTAGTCTGAGTCAGCAGGGATACAGTCCTAAATAGCCGGGTTATAGTATTAATAGTAGTTAACTTATGAGGGGATCAAAGAGTTTGGACCCCCGCCATCCAATACCGTGAAGTATTGAAGGAGATCCTACTAAATTTGACCCATGTCCATTGCAGGACCTCTAAACGCTGAACAATGGCAAGACCTTTACCAAACCGTTCCCTTAACCCCCGACCAGGTAGCCAACATATCTCCATATAGACCGTGGAGATATGAATGGTGAAAATCCTTTATTTTATATAGACAGTAAAATAATGCCAAGACACCACGGACAAACGATAAGGAAAGATCACCTTCAACATAAGTAACTAGTTATTAAAGTCATTAATACAAAACCAAATAAAAAGTGCAAAAGATTAGAAATAAAAAGTATTATACTAGACACTTTGTCTTCACCTAGTGATGTAAGAGACTTAGGCAAACATGGCCTTGATTGTCAAGAACTCTTACGATCAATCTTGGATCCCGAGACGACTCACACACTCTACGATGGACAATGGATGATGGTGGTGGATGATGGTGTTGTGATGGTGGTGGGTGGTGGATGAAGTGTGAGAGAGGTGGTGTGCCAAGGGATGGTTTGAGCTTGAGCCAAGCACTCCTATTTATAGCCTGTACAGAAGCCTGGACACGGCCCCGTGTCCGCTGGACACGGCCCCGTGTCCACCCTTTTCTCTGTCTTCATTAATACAGTTTGTCTTTATTAGCTCCACACGCCCCCGTGTCCGCTGGGCACGCCCCCGTGCTTGTCTGACATTCTCTTTCTTCATTAATTGTAATTCGCAATTACAATTAATGCGCCTGCTGTACTTTCGCCACGCCCCCGTGTTCACTGGACACGGCCCCGTGGTGGGCAATAGAAGCTTCTATAGGTTTGTCTTTTGTGCCAGGGCTGACCAATCTGGACACGGCCCCGTGCTGACCTGGGCACGCCCCGTGTCGGGCCTGGCACAGCCCCATGCTCAGCTGGGCACAGCCCCATGCTCAGCTTTCGTCTTCTTTTTGCTTTGGGAGTTGTTGTCGAGGGGTCGGGCATGCCACGTTTCTTCCTTTTCTTTGTATTTATGTTGGTTTTGGCTGTATTTTTGTTCCTTTTGTTCGTTTAAGCTCATTTGACCCTGTAAATTCAAAAGGAAGACAAAAACACACTTTTTCCAACATTAGTACTAAAAAGGGTTAGTTTTATGCCTTATTTGATGTAATTTATATGTTGCATTTTACACACATCAAATACCCCCACACTTGAATCTTTGCTTGTCCTCAAGCAAAACTCTTTATAATGTGGCTTTACACTCCCAAATGGAATTGGTAGAAGAGAAGGTTTTTTTTTGGGCTTGTCATAGAGTGCCGGGAATCCAAGATTCTTTATTAGGCTTTATTTTTATGTTATTTACAATCCTATTCGTTATGATTTATTTTGAACTTTTCATAAGATAAATTACTTATTAAGGCATAACATGCCTTTATAAAATTTTATTTATATACAAGTTCACATACCTCACGGGGATCACTCAACACTCGGCCGAAAATGTATTTTTGTGGATCACTCGAGAGCGGCATGGAACTTACTCCTACCATAAGCTTGCCAAGCAATCAATCCTCCTCCTTTTTAACTTATATACCTTTGTAAATATCAAGAGGACTTTTTGGGTGAAGGGTTAGGCTTGGGTTAAAGGTAGGTGGTTGGGTGAGTGGTTAGTGGTTAGCAGAAAGGGCGAAAAAAAGCGTAACAAGCGTCGGTTTTCGAAAGACTTTTTACTTTTGTAAAAAAAAAAATTTTATCTTGATGAAGCCAGTATTCAAACAAAGTTATTTTTTATGAACTTGTTTGTTTATTTATTTTGCTTCATCATCAACACTTTTTTTTTTTTTGAAAAGTCATACGAAAAACCGAGCTTGTTACTAAAACAAAGGGTGAAAAATAAAAAGGGTTTAGGTGGGTAAAGGGGTGTTTGGTTTGGGTTATGAAATGAAAAGGTTTAGGCTCAAAGGGGCTAACTAGGGGGATTTTTGGGTAGGTGGTAAAAAAAATAGTGGTGTAGAAATAAAAAGGGTTAGTCCTAATGCCTCCATCATTTACTTACTCGGGTTTAAGTTGATAAGGACCGGGAATGTATCGTCATGGCAAGTTCTAGAGTCGTAGGAACCAAGCGGCTATTCACACAAGAAACGAAAATGAGCATTTAGTCAAATGATATGTAAGTGTTTGCTCAATAAATGCTCAAAACTCACTTTTGTGGGAATGGGTTTTTATGTGATCAAGTATATATAATTAAATTTTAACTAAGCTTGTCATGCCTTTTCATAATTTTCTTATGTTGGTTCTTTTTATCACGACGCTATCGGTTGTAAATTTGTAAAAATATAACCTTTTTAAGAACTTGAATTTCCCGAGTTAAACCTAGACAAGTAAAAAATTGAAAAATTTTTGAAAAAATTCGGGGTGATTAGCGGTTCCAATAGAGTTTTGTGTAAGGCTTGTATTTAGGACTTGCAAGATTCAAGGTTTTAGCATCCCCCCCACACTTAAATTACACATTGTCCTCAATGTGTCCCAAAAATAAGTTTTTAGGCTGATTAAATGTGTAAAAATGGGTTAAAAACAAGATTTTATGGTACTGGGTAGCTGAACACGGGGTGGTGTTGGCTGAGCACGGCCTAGTGTCCAGACTGCCAGTACCAAAAGTAAACAGAAGGCTGGGCACGGGGGCGTGTCCAGTGAGCACGGCCCCGTGTCCAGGTACCTGAACTGGGCATTTTCTACAGAACCTTGGGCACGGGGGCTTGTTGGGGTGAGCACGGCCCCGTGCTGAACTTGCTGTAATGAAGAAAAATTGTCGGGAGGCTCTGTTTTTGTGCATGGGGTGTTGGCTCAAGCTTCCCTTATCATCCTTCACCATCCCGAGTGTGTTTTATTCCTGAAAAAAAAAACTAAACTAGAAAACGTAAAAGTTAATCTAAACTAAAACTACGGATAGTTCCGCGGAATGCCTCCGTGGTGCGCCACGTTTATAAGGGTCCTTGGCTAGACCCACTTTATCAGGTGGTTCCGGCTCATCTTCAATTAGGGGGTCGTCATTGCCGAATGGATATTTCATTGATCGCTCAAGATCGACACTCTTTTTAAATGCCCCTAATTGAAGAGGTGGATTGTTGAACTTCCGGTTTTTCAAAGCTTCGTGAGTTTTTACAAATGGTCGTCCCAACACTAGAGGAGCGTCATCGAGGATGACAAAATCGGTCGGGATTACCATTTGATTTGTTTGAACCAATACATCCTCAACTATACCGATTGATTTTATTACTTTCCGATTGGATAGAAAAATGGGTATTTGAAGTGGAGAAAAATCACTAATACTTAATTTTTCGAAAATGTAGTTAGGCATTATGTTAACACAAAGATCTTTATCGATTGTGACATTACTAATAAACGAATTTTGAAAGAAACATGGAACCGGTGTAATGTTAATTTCAAATGGGTCTTCTTTTATTAGTGAGGTTTGATCATCAGTTAACTTAACACTTACTGTTTCGTCAATTTTAGTGTTAGTGTTTATCTCTTTTAAAAACTTAGCATGAGTGGGTACTAAACAATGATTTTCAAAAGAAGGTGACAAGAGATTAATTTCTTCAAAATTAGACTCTTCTTGAATTTTAACGTTGTCGGACTCACCTTTTTCGTTGTTTAACTCATGTGTCGGTTTTTCACTTATTTGTTCTTCCATTTTTACAGTTTCAGTTATCTCTTCCCTTTTTAATTCTTCTCTTGCGCGAGACTCCTCTTCCCTTGCGCGAGCTTCTTTTATACATCGATCGATAACTCTAATGTGTTCTAATATCCTATCGGTCACTTCGGTTATAGAAAAAGAATCGGTATTTTCTAAGCTTGAATCCGGTTGTTCGATCCTTTGTTCCTCATAATACCCATATGAAGTAGATGGTTCGCACCATTGTTCTTCATTGTAAGTATATGATGGATAAGGGTCGTAATTTTGTTCTTCATAATACTCATATGAGGTGGGTTGTTCACGCCAAGGTTCCTCATAATAAGCATATGAAGGTGGTGGCTCATATCTTGGTTCCTCAAAGTATGAGTATGAAGGCTCATACCTTGGTTCATCAAAATATGAGTATGAGGGAGGAGGTTCATACCTTTGGTCTTCATAGGATGTGTATGAAGTTGATGGCTCGTACCTGGGCTCCTCATAGTAGGTGTATGAATTGGATGGTTGATATGAGTGATTATTTTGAACCGAGCGTAAGTTACGACAATTAGTGCAATAATTACCCCTATAATCATCCTCCTCATAGGTGTAGTTGTAACCTCCTGAGTATTGATCCATAAGAATCACTCAGCAGACCACAACTGAGTCTCGAGATCAGAAAACAAAATAAAAACGGAAACAGAGGCTGGACACGGCCCCGTGTTCAGTGGACACGGCCCCGTGTTCAGGATCTGTATCTGGGCGTTTTAATTAAATTTACTGATCTAGTTGAGCACGGGGCGTGTTTAGTGAGCACGGCCCATGTTCAACCTACTTTAAATGCAAAACTAAACTAAAATGCAGAAAAATGTGGGCCCGTTTTGAAAAACTGATTAGGCCGTCGATTTTAAGCTTTCCTAAAATCCTTGTGTCCCCGGCAGCGGCGCCAAAAACTTGATGCGTGCGAAGTGTTACTTATTTTAGGTGTATATTTTAAGCCCTTTTTAACACTTATTTTAGCCAAGTTTTAAATTTATAAAACACGATATTTCACTATTTTTTAGCCAAGTTTTATTTTAGGCAAGTGCACCCATCGTTGAGTGTAGTATAGCGTTGGTAAGATACCGAGGTCGTCCAAGCACACAAGAGCTTTTAGTACCGGTTTATCCTCAACGTCTAACCAAAATAAAAGTTTAGAAAAATGTATTAAACTAAGAAAATTAAAAACTAACTAAAATGCTGAAAATAAAAATAAAAGAAAAAAACAGATAGACAAGATGAATCACTTGGTTCCGACTCGTATCTAGTATAACCTTTGATTATTTCCGCACTTTTGCACATAATTAAGAGATTATCTTAGTTATTGTAGTAGGCCCCTCTTTTGAAGGTGACGTTACCCTCACCCCAGTAGTTTGAGTCAGCAGGGATACAATCCTAAAAGGGTGGATTATTGGAAGATAATGAATTAAGTTATTAATGCAGTATTGTGGTAGGCCCCGCTTTTGGCGGTGACGTTACCCTCGGCTAAGTAGTCTGAGTCAGCAGGGATACAGTCCTAAATAGCCGGGTTATAGTATTAATAGTAGTTAACTTATGAGGGGATCAAAGAGTTTGGACCCCCGCCATCCAATACCGTGAAGTATTGAAGGAGATCCTACTAAATTTGACCCAGGTCCATTGCAGGACCTCTAAACGCTGAACAATGGCAAGACCTTTACCAAACCGTTCCCTTAACCCCCGACCAGGTAGCCAACATATCTCCATATAGACCGTGGAGATATGAATGGTGAAAATCCTTTATTTTATATAGACAGTAAAATAATGCCAAGACACCACGGACAAACGATAAGGAAAGATCACCTTCAACATAAGTAACTAGTTATTAAAGTCATTAATACAAAACCAAATAAAAAGTGCAAAATATTAGAAATAAAAAGTATTATACTAGACACTTTGTCTTCACCAAGTGATGTAAGAGACTTAGGCAAACATGGCCTTGATTGTCAAGAACTCTTACGATCAATCTTGGATCCCGAGACGACTCACACACTCTACGATGGACAATGGATGATGGTGGTGGATGATGGTGTTGTGATGGTGGTGGGTGGTGGATGAAGTGTGAGAGAGGTGGTGTGCCAAGGGATGGTTTAAGCTTGAGCCAAGCACTCCTATTTATAGCCTGTACAGAAGCCTGGACACGGCCCCGTGTCCGCTGGACACGGCCCCGTGTCCACCCTTTTCTCTTTCTTGATTAATACAGTTTGTCTTTATTAGCTCCACACGCCCCCGTGTCCGCTGGGCACGCCCCCGTGCTTGTCTGACATTCTCTCTCTTCATTAATTGTAATTCGCAATTACAATTAATGCGCCTGCTGTACTTTCGCCACGCCCCCGTGTTCACTGGACACGGCCCCGTGGTGGGCAATAGAAGCTTCTATAGGTTTGTCTTTTGTGCCAGGGCTGACCAATCTGGACACGGCCCCGTGCTGAGCTGGGCACGCCCCGTGTCGGGCTGGGCACAGCCCCATGCTCAGCTGGGCACAGCCCCATGCTCAGCTTTCTTCTTGTTTTTGCTTTGGGAGTTGTTGTCGAGGGGTCGGGCATGCCACGTTTTTTCCTTTTCTTTGTATTTGTGTTGGTTTTGGCTGTATTTTTGTTCCTTTTGTTCGTTTAAGCTCATTTGACCCTGTAAATTCAAAAGGAAGACAAAAACACACTTTTTCCAACATTAGTACTAAAAAAGGGTTAGTTTTATGCCTTATTTGATGTAATTTATATGTTGCATTTTACACACATCAGTGAACTATCTAACCGACAATATAACATAAATCATACCACCTATTGTGTCGAGTCTTGCACTTGGAGCGAAGTGTCGTTGTGGATCGTTGAGCACTGTACAGGTTATAGTCTGGTTTTGTCAAAAAGCTTTTTCCCTTTTTAAAACCAAGTTCACTATAACCAATGGCTCTGATACCAATCTGTCACACCCCCAAAATCCACCATGCGGAGTATCACCGCTTGGAGGCGTGACATGAACAGGATCGAGCCACCAATCATATTGAACAACGTAATTAAGTAAGTAAAACCAACCACAATATAATTGGTGACCATAAGACAGTAACCAGCTTTAAGTTAACAGCGGAAGCATAAAACATAAGTCCAAATCATAAGTTCCATAGTTCATAAGTTTAAAGTCCAAAACGTAGGTTTAATAAGTTCATAAGGATTAAATGTTTAGCACGGGACATAACATCCATATTCCACAACGACTTCCTCCTCGTGCAAGCTCCGTAAGCATCTAACGACCTGTAAGGCATGTAACAACGAGTCAACAACAAAGTTGAGTGAGTTCACGGTTGGCTGTTTAGTTTTATGTTGTTTTCAAAAACATGGTTTGTCTTTCGTTGGCTTATTTGCCGTAGGGGGTTACCCCAATGTTGAAAGTATAATTAACCAGTTCCTTCTTTATTACCCAAACCATGTCCATAATCAGTGGGGGCTTCCCCATGTGAACCACTAGACCGTTACCATATCGACAACTGACGAACAATAGTTGTGCCCTACGTCAATGTCTATCATCATTGATAGTTTGCCATAGTCCATTAGTACACGCCCGTCCGAACGGCACGGTGTGAGGTTTGTAAAACCTAATAGCGCTATTAACTAATAACCCGCTCGCCATTGGCCTCGGCGATTAAGTCGATATAAAATGAGGGACTTAATGATAGAGTTTTGTCTAGTAAGTTTTAAGATTGTTGTCCTACCCAAGGAGGACAAACGTACGTATTCTACCCAAGGAGACTACGCAGGATTAATATTGGCATCCTACCTATGGAGGATGGCGGTACATATCCTACCCAAGGAGGATATGTAGGTTCCGTTTTAATTCTTTAACCCATTCCCAACCACCGGGAATCCCATGCCTTAGAAAGTGTGTGAACTCACCTTGGTTTGCTCAGTTAGTTAGTTACTCTAAAAATCAGAAATCAAGCACGTCCTAATAAGGTACGGATAACAATCAGTTTCTCATGCATAACACGTATCCTACGTACGGTTTATTTACTCATTATTTCTATCACATACCACACAATTCAACTGTCAAGTTATATTGCTAGGTTACATTATTTTACCCTAAAATAATATAACTATCTCACAAAATAAACAAGTATTCACACAAGTGTTCTAGTATAAGATATATATTCTAAATATATATTTACCCATTTTTATATATGAAAATCAACCTCCGACACTTTGTATTTTGTTACAAAAATTATGACGAAGTTTGTATTTGAAACACAAATTATAAAATATACTTGTAACGTTTGTTTAGAAAAATATTGTCTAAGTGTTGGAGTTTTTAGAAAATTTCGCCAGAGTCTCCTTTGTAAATGGAGGCGTCCATGCTAATAAGCATATCTTTTTCTTTTCCAAAAATCATTCAACAATCCTCAATCATCAATATACAATCTTTACTTACCAATCTTGTTAAAAACAGGTATAAACTACCAACTCATGAACTTGAAAATTTATAAAAATTTGTAGTAACTTACTAGTGTATTTAGTAAGTCTTGTTACCCTTTAATTTAAGGTTGATTCATTAAAAACTCCATTTTTAAAGAATATGGGTCTTTACAACTTATGTTCATATTTTTCCAAAAATACTTCTTCATGTATTTTTCTTGTTACACATGTGCTTCTTAGCTTTGTTAGCCACTAAAATGATGTATATTTATGTAAGAACCAAGATTTAGTAGATTTGTATTTTTAACTTGGTTACTTGGTAAATCATACTTGAAATATTTAGATTTTACAAGACTTTAAACTTACTTGTTCATTATTTTACAAGAAGCATCATATTTATTCAAGTTCGTGACTTTTTGTGAGGATGGTTCATAACCTTTAACATGTTCATCCTCTCATCTTGCTAGATTATGTTTTTAATCATGATCTAGCAAGACTACATGATGATTAACATCATTTCTACAAACAATCAACAATCAACAAGTATATTAACACTAAACAACATGATTTCTTCATATTTAAAGCTTATGTTTAAGTTTCATTCTCATGTTTCTTAATGTTCTTTAAGTTTATCATCATGTAACCTACTTTAACCACTTAAGTTGTAAGTAAAAACAAGATCAATGGAACTTACTACTAGCACTATGGCTAGGGAAGAACTCAAGATGATGAAGGTGATAAACTAGGTGGTTAAAAGCACTAGAGAGAGGTCCTTCAAGTTCCTTTGCTTCCCACCTTCCTAATTAGGCTTTAATCACCTTAGGTTATGCTTGAAATGTGTTGAAATGGATTGAAAATTGAGATGTTAGAAGAGGGTGTTGGAGCCGTGAGCTTATTGGGAGGGAGGAAGGAGTTGTGTGTTATTGGAGCATGAAGGTGAATGTGTTTAAGTCTAGTGGTTATTATAGAATGATCTTCCAACAACAAATAATACAATGGATATTGTGTTTGGTATCTAGACAACAAATCAACTTATTTAATTAAAAGAAATCACCATGTGGTCCTTTGTTGGTAACCGTAAGTGGGGGGGAGGGGGGTATTTAGTTGAGTTTCAATTATTGGTTACTTCATCTAGTTAGGTTTTAAGTATTGAATTTAGGGATTTAAGTGTTTAGTATTTATATAATGTATTATGATGTTCGGTGACCAATACTAGCTTCGAAACACTAAAACAATGCTTCTAGTAATATTTTAGTATTCTGGGTAATGCCCGGTTGTTCGGTTAGATACCGATCCGTTAAAGTGTTTAATTATTCCGTAAAGTGTCTTATATATATATTTTTGTACCACTTTTAATTCCTAACACTTAGGAAAACATTCAGGACCATATAGTCAATTTTCTGCACAAGACTAGTATGTTAACAAACACATGTAAGTATGACGCAGTAATCAGAAAATAGTTATGTAATTCAACACAGTCATCAAGCACTTTAATTAATCATTAATACATCGTACGAATTCATGTAATTATGAGGGTTGTCACATATCGGACCTTCCGAAATATGACCATGAGTTAAACATACCCTAATTATCCTTTATATAGATTAGATATAGGCTTAGAGGTGTTTGGTGCGTAAAAATAGACTTTCAACTCCACCAGGGACTAAAAGTGTCAAAAAGTGCACAAGTTTGCATTTTCGCACATATCTTCCGTTCTGTATATCTCCGGACACCCAAAAAATTATGTAAGCACTAAAATATTTTATTTTAGTGTTTGGATTGATAAAATCCCTTTCGTCGCGTAGTTTGGTTCGTTTTTGCATCCGTTCGTGTTTCGTCGTAATTAGACGCACAACATGACCGTACGGCCAAACGAACCGACATCCGACATGTTTTTGAACATGTTTCATGTCCCCTATGTTTAAACATCATAGTGGAGCCTTAAAATGAGGTTAACGGGCCTTAAACGTGCCTAAAATGATCTTATGAGCTCACAGGGACCATATCTGCCATTTTTGAAAAATTGCTGACCTGCACAAGGCTTACGGACCGTAAGCACATATCCATACGGTCCGTAAGGACCCCCAGATCAACAGAAATGTTTTCCAGCCTGTTCCAGCTGGATCCAGCCCTTGCACATGGTTTTTCTTCAATCCTTGGGCACCCATAGTATTGGAAAAAAGGGGGTAAGATGTGTACGGTCCAGATTGAGGCTCGTTTATCACGAAACGATCTTAACGGTCACCCGAAATCTATAAATACCCCACTTCATTTCTTGACAAACCCACACTTGATTTCTGAATTCTCTAAGTTGGAGACCTTGCTCTTCATACCTGAGAATTTAGGATCAAAACCTCCTTGCTTGGACCCTTTGTAAGTATTCTTTCGTGCTTAGTTTAAATTTCTAGCGTTATAGCTGAAAAGTCAAGCGTTTTGATGAACGCTTTGACTTTTAAGCGGTTGAGCCATTGTTCGTAATGAACATGGCTACGTGACCGTAATTAGTAGGTGTTAAACCCTCAAAAGGGCACCTCCTAATTACCACGTTTACTTAGTTTAATTGTCGGGTCAAATAAAAGTCAAACGGGTTTGTTTTAAATAAAATTCATAACTATTAATATAGAAGTCATAAAAATCAGTTTTCTCACTTTAATAACTTGGTAAATATTAGTTGAACATGTCTAAGCATGTTCAACCCGACAATTCTATGTATAGGCTCGGTTTGGAACCGAAACTCGCAAAAGTTGACTTTTGCTTTGACTTTTAGTTCTGACCAAATTTAGCTTAGTTTAGATATGCCTTAGGATTCTTTTAGGACCATGTTATGGGTTGGTATAACCCTCTGAGGTTATACAACTTGGATTCTTAGTTATCATATTCATTTACATGTTTCCGTTATATGCTTAAATGTTGACCATTATGCCCATATGACCTTAAAACGTGAATTTTGAAAATGTAAAAGAGTAGAAACCTTAGTTACTGATTTATAAACTTGTACCTAAAATTTGACATCAGTTTGAGGTCTAGATTAGGAGTTATGCTCAATAGCGTAATTAGAAAGCTTTTTATTAATTAAACGGCGTAATTAGCATAAAGCCTATTTAAACCCAAATTTTTATACCAAAATTTTTACCTACTGATGTAAAATAATATTTTTGGATTTTTGAAGATTTTTATTTATTTTTATGCTGAGCATAGCATAGAGTTATACCTTTAATTCGGTTATTGTTGGTTTTGCCCTTTTGGCCTATAAAATGAGTTTTATAAAAAAATTTGACCCCAAACCTTTTGCTACTGATTTTATACGATAAATAAAATATTTTAAGCTTTCTGGAATGATAAAAATATCAGTTTTTCTTTAAAAACCCGGAAATCGCTTAAGACCGCCTTTTTACGAGTTTTTAACGCATAGTATAAGTTAAAACTATTTTTAACATATAAGGTTTGATACCTACTGATGTTTTAAGCAAATTTTCATAATTAAACAGTATGCAAAAGTTTTAAACTCAGAATTCTAATTTTGACCTTTAAAGCTTATGTGAAATTACCAAAATGCCCATTCGGTGCATAGTTTGGTTATAATTAATAAATTTCCTATATATGTAATACCATACTGATATAACTTATTAAAGTAAGTATTTTTACTGATCAAATCAGGCCTGAAACTCAGATTAATGTTTCACCTCTTTTATAACCTTTAAAATGACCAAAATACCCCTCTGGGGCATAAATTGGTTTTAAATTCGTTTTGGGCATAACGGAAGGTATCTTACTGATATCACGACATGTTTAAGGCATATTAACTTAGGAAACATGTATATGACTCTTATGATTACCCGTTACGCATATTTCGCGTTCGGATCGGTTTATGTAACTAGTTTGCATAAATTGACCAAAACGGGTCAGACCTTATCATTTTTTGCCTCAAAATCCAGAATGTGTTTAGTGTACCCAAATTATACAAGCCTCCAAACTTGTCGGGCCTAAATCACATTCTATTCCGGTCTTCGCTTAATCATGCGTTTTGAACCGTAAACCTTTCCTTAAAACTAACCGGTCTAAGTTTCAACTTAAATAAGACCCGTTAGGAATCTAATAGGTTAATAAAACCTTCGTTCTAGATTAAGAGCCCCAGTAGAAGTACTTGTGCTTGCTGATTAGAATATACGGCTGAGTATAAATTGCATTGCTAGCTCAGGTAAATACTTTTAACTTATTTTCCCTTATACGGGCTTGGGATACGGTATTATAAAAATACCGCTTGGGCGGGTGTAGAAACCTTTTAATCGGAGATGATTAAATTGCATAATCCCGTTTTAATCTGTATTGATTGATAACAAATAACATTAGGGGTTAATGACCGTGTCCTGGATATCCTTGGCTCATTTAAAAAGTGAATGGCCACAACTTAAGCACAAGGTGTAGGCATAACACCTCCTGTTGCGTATGTAAAAGATATACTCACTCTTAAGGGTGTCTTCTTGTGAGATTTTATTTGTGGTGTGTCTATTAATCTTGACCGGCTTGTATAATCACCGGCCATAAATGTTGGACAAACATGTAAATCAGATACAAGATTTTTATTACTAAAATTGTCCCAGGTTATAAAAGAATTTTTGTGCCTTGTGCATTCAAATCACTTTCTTAAACATTTTCAAAATGAGTCAGTTAAATTGTATTTACCAGTGTAAACTGACGTATTTTCCAAAAAGGTTAAGTGACAGGTACTGTACGTAATTGGCTGGGAGCTCAGGGCTTTAATAAGGAATCTTGTAAGTTCTAGATGCCTAAAGTCTGTTGAACAGTTCTCTTTTATTTGATCCGCCTGTGGATCTTTTACATACCGTTGTAATACTTTGATATTCTTATTCGGTTGTAATATATCTATCTTTTGCTTCCGCTGTGCATTTAAATTGTGTTGTTTGACTATGATGATATCAACTACGTCACGATACTCCCCACAGGGCCCACCGGTAATACGTGGAAATATCGGGGTGTGACAGGTGCTAAATATGGTTTTAAACCATACTATGCGCCAAAATCGCATAAAAGTCAGTATTTGACGATATTCTGGTTGATTAAGGAAATCTGAGATTTTGATCAGCCTTTACTGTTTAAAATAACTTATTTAATATATAAAATCAGTAGAAAAAGGTTTGGTATGTAAAGGATGTGTAAAACTCATTTTATTAGCGAAGAGGGCATTATCGTCAATTATCGAGTCTATGCGAGAACTCTATGTTATGATCAGTTTAAAATTTAATAAAAATTTACAAAAATCCCTAAATTTTATATCACATCAGTGGGTAGAAAGTTTGGTGTCAAAATTTGGGTTTAAATAGGCTTTATGCCGAAATTGCCGTTTAATTAAATAAAAGCTTTCAATTTATGATATCGAGCATAACTCTTAATTTAGACCTCAAACTGATGTCAAATTTTTAGGACATGTTTATAAATCAGTAATAAAGGTTTTTGTCCTCTCACATTCTCAAAAATCTCGTTTTTATATCAAAAGGGCATAATGGTCAACTTTTAGGCAATTAACGGAAACATGCAAATGATTCGGATTTCAAAGGAACCATGTCGTATAACCTTGGAGGGTTATACTAACATATAATATGGTCCTAAAGGAATCCTAAGGTACATCTAAACTAAGCTAAATCGGGTCAGAACTGAAAGTCAAAGCAAAAGTCAACTCTTGCAACTTTCGGTTGCGAACCGAGCCTAAACTTAGAATTGTCGAGTTGAACATGCCTAGACATGTTCAATTAATATTTATCAGGTTATTAAAGTGACAAAACTGATTTTATTGCTTTACATCATTAGTTATGAATTTTATTTAAAAACCGACTCGTTTGACTTTTATTTTAATTACTGTGACCCGACAATTAACTAAGCAAACGTGGTAATTAGGAGGTGCCCTTTTGAGGGTTTAATACCTACCTAATTACGATCACGTAGCCATGTTTGTTCCGAACAATGGCTTGACCGTTTAAAACTCAAAGCGTTTATTGCAAACGCTTGACTTTTCGACTTTAAGAGCCAAACAACTTGACTAAGCACGAAAGGAACACTTACAAGTGGTCCTTAGGACTGAAAAGAACTCAAAAGGAGGCTCCAAATGATCAGGATCCTCAGATTTGAGATAGAGAGCAAGAACCCAAGAAGAAGGTGTGAATTTCAAATGAATTCAAGCCCCTTTATATAGTTTTTGGGATTGCATAGGATCATGACAAGTGTTGGAAGGGGCCATGAGATGATAACAGGTGTTTTACCATGTTTTAATACCATCAAAGAGCCCCTATAATTGATTTTAGTGGTTTAGAATGGCTTGGAGTGGTTTACAAGCCAAAAAAATGAAGTTGCCCAGACCTTGGCGTGTGCTACGCTGCAGGGGGCGTAGGCTACGGCCTGCACAGATCAAACACACACAACAACTTTCATAAATTACAGAATCAGTCCCTGCAGTTGTTAAATGCCATTTCTGACACATTAAGGCCCGTTAAGCCATTTTCAAGGCTCTATAATGATGCCTAAACATAGGGAACATAAAACATGCTCAAAAATATGTCGGGTGTCGGTTCGATTGGTTGTACGGTTGCGTTGTTCGGCTAATTACGACGAAACACGAACGGACGCGAAAACGATCCAAATTACGCGACGAATGGAATTTTATCATGCCAATCACTAAAATAAAATATTTTAATGATTACATAAATTTTTGGATGTCCGGATATATTCGGAATGTAAGATATGCGCGAAAATGCAAACTTATGCGCTTTTTGACGCTTTTAATCCCTGTTGATCAAATAAGTTTATTTTTGCGCACCAAACACCTCTAAGCCTATTTCTAAGCTATGTAAAGGATATTTAGGGCATGTTTAACTTATGATCATATTCCGGAAGGTTCGAATCGACAGACTTTTGCAGTTTGACGCAAATAGTCCCTCTAATGCGCAAAGTTGCGCATATCATCGTTTAATAGCATCGAAGCCTTATCTAATCCATATTAGGCATTCTTGGGAGTATTATTAAACATCAAGATGCTTCGGGTTCGTAAAAAGGTCATTCAGAGGTATAATTAAACATATTGACGCTTTTAACCCCTTAAACTTGCAAAGTTGCGCGTAACGTCACTTAAAGGCATAAAAACCTTAGACGGCCAATAATTGGCATTCCTGAGGGTATAATCAAATATCATGAAGCTCCCAGTTTGTTAAAAGGTCACTCAGAGGTAAGAATTAACATGTTGACGCTTTTAACCCTTCATCGCGCAAACTTTCAATTAATTAGGCAAACGGCTACTCTTGATCAACAAGTGGCTCATATGTGAATAGGAACACCGTGAAACGTCATTCGAAGGCTTATACTAAGCACGTTGACACTTTTAGTCCTTTCGCATTCAAAGTTTTCAATTTTTTTCTCAAAAACAGTCCTTCAAATTCAACGTTTGACTTTATTAGGGTTTAGTACACGTGTCAACATATCATTGGAAGTGATTTTACGAGGTGTTACATCCTCACCCCCTTAAAAGAAATATCAACCTCAAGATTGCTAAATAATGGAAGTACTTTCTGTCGTATAATGGACTTAACCTCCACAACATATTTGGGCCTCTAAGGGCACCCAAATTGAACTTTACAATAGATACATGTTTTCTTTCGTAGCTTCTAATTCTGCCGATCCTTATTCGATACTGGTTTCTCATCAACCATAAACTTTCATTGATTTGCACATCGTAATGCTATTGACTTAACGGCTAGACATATCCTTAAATCACCAGTGTGAAACACATCTTGATTACCATCAAGCTCCTCAGGTAAGCTTTAGTTTATAGGTTACCAATCTTGATATATTCGATTTCCTCGAATAATCCTATATATCCAGGGCTTTACTAGTCCGTTGTATTAAAATTCCAGCACACTCTTCAAGGGTGATACTTTCTGTGGAATCTTATTCCTTAACAAGAACTTAAGAGGTTTGCGACTTTCATCAATTATTGATTTTCTGCCGATTACTGGTAGCTTCCAGACGATCTTAAATTTATATGATCTTATCCGTCGTTTCCAGGGTAACTTTCGGATCTCGATAATTGGACCTACCAAAGTCCCGTCCATCAAACGGACGTTTGACATTCTATCTATACAAGGTCTCCAAGGGAGCAGCCAATCTTAAGGAATAGCTAATCCTTACAGTTAGTCGAACAAATCGACGATCCTGGGCAACTGATGGCGATTCTTAATTGTTGCCTAAATAAGGTTGCGGTAATCAATGCATAAGCATAATGAACCGTCTTTCTTAATTAATAATACCGAAACTCTCAGAATTTTGGATTAGGCTTTAAGAACCTTTATCTTAAAAATCCATTTAATTAGGGTTTCGATTCTTCCAATAATGATGGTACTAATCGTCATGGAGATTTCACAACAATTCAGCCCTATGCGGGATGTAAATCTTAACTCTACTTGCCTTTCAGAAGGTAAACAGGGTAGTCTTTGGAAAAGATAATCAAGACACAAGGTGATTACAGAGATATTCTAAATCTCAAGCTTCGGTTCATCTATCATTGCCCATGTCAGATAAATGACACACTTTCTTTACGAATCCACGGATTCCTTAATCAGAGACACTTATTTGGACAATTCCATTATGTATATCTTCTTTGAATACCATTAGCTGACTTTAGTACCACATGACCGTTGGGATATCTTAGTGGTTCCATGCATTAAACCTCCATACTGATCAGGCATGGAAGCAATCTATGGAACATATCAAGATACACCAATCCTCATATGGCGCTTTTATCATACAATCTGGTATTCGTAGTTGATAGAAATCAATGGGATAATAAAACTAACATATACTGACGTACTCCATCTGGAGAGAGTACTCTAGCATTTTACGAATGAAGATTTCTGACAAGAACAGAAGAAATGGTTCCTATGCTTTCCGTCTGTAAGTTTTACCTTACACTTAATCTCTGGGGTTTTTATGAAAGATTTTAAAAGTTTTCTATACTTATAATTTATAAAGGATTTATTGGTACCCGAATCAAAACAGAACTCTTAGCATTTATATTACTGATAAATGATAAGGAATGTACCTGGTGTCATTATTGATATGAACTACCTCTGGCATCCACCAGGAGAGTTTAAGCGCTTTCATTCTTAGGCTTTCTATCCTTAGCCGCACCTCCCTTGACAGATTTAGGGCACGTAGTCTTGACGTGACCTTTCTCATTACAGCCGAAGCAGACTGCATCCTTTATGTCCTTGCAATCCAACGTTTTATGCTCACTTGATTTGCAGATCCCACAAGCCCTAGACTGCGATTGGGATTTTGGTTCGAACCTGCACTTCCCTAGATGGCGCTTCTTGCAGGTCTTGCATACAGGTTTCTTGTTAGACTTTTGTTTGTTCTTATTGAACTCAAGCTTACCCTTTTTCTTAGAAGTCTGGGAGTTATCTTCCTCCCTTTTCCTTTTTAGTTCATTCTTTGCATCCGCGGCATGAACAAGATCCTTCTCGTGAGTAACGAAGTGTGGTTTTAAATTGGATTTAGAGCAAGTAGCATTGGGCTCTTTGAACTTTTTCACGACCTTTCACACAGCCTTTCCAACAGCTGCGTCAATCATAGCTTGGAGAACATCTTTGTTAATTTTGAGGTTCACAATTGTAGCATCATTAACATGTGTCGCGTTATCAATGTCGCGATCGAAGGTTGTCTTATCCAAGTTTGTCATACTCGAGACTTGGTCCCTAACACCAAATGAAACAATTACTTAGTTGCAATACAACAACCGCTATTCATCATCCTGATGACCTAACATATACTAACATTGGTATCATTAAACCATACAGGCTAATATAGTACGAACATTCCTAATGAATGTTATTTAAATATATATCAATTATATTTAGCCTAGGCTATATAAAGACCATTAAGGGCATTTAAGGTTTGGACCTAGTCCATTACCTTTTTGACAGGGGATCAAAATGTCATATATGTCTTTATCATATTGATGATTTTGGACAGCTTGAAAGCTCGCCATAAGGATATCGAAAAAGAGTGATTCCTAATAATTATAAAGTATCCATCTAAAATTGTTGAAGCAGTCTCTAAAGTGTCATCGGCAAATTCTACCTCGCGTTATATGTCTAGAGTCCTAACAGGTGGATACAACAGTTTACGACATTTATTGTCCACAATAGACTTATCTGCGCCAGTATCAAACAAATTCCCGCATAAACATCATTGATAAGGAATGTACCTGTTATCACATTGTCATTCTGAATGGCTTCCTGAGCATTCATTTGAAAGACCCGAGCATTGGCCTTCTTAGTCTCTTCAGGCTTCTTCTGATTCTTAGGGCAGTTAGTCTTGATATGCCCCTTCTCGTTGCAACCATAACAGGTTGCATCTGTCAATTTCTTGCAATCCAAGGTTTTATGTTCCTTAGACTTGCAGATCCCACAAGGTAGAGGCTGAGATTCAAATCTGCATTTCCCGAGGTGGTATTTCCTACAGGTTTTGCACCTGGTCTTTTCGCCCGACTGCTAGTTGTCCTTCTTAAACCCGGAACTCTTCTTATGATCAGAGTTCCCCTTTTTCTTCTTATCGGAGCGATGAGAATTCTCATCCTCCCGTTTCCGCTTTCCATCATCAGAAGCTTTGGCAGCATTGTTTCTGACCACATCAAGGGTGAGAGATAGTGACAGATCTGCCGCTGACCTGAATGTGGTAGGTCTCGATGCTTTCACACTTGCCTTGATTTATGGGGCTAGACCCCAAATAAAACGAGCTATACGCTTCGGTTCCGGTGTGATCAAGTAAGGAACCAATCGAGACATGGTATTGAAACTTGTAAGATATGCCTGATAATCTAAGTTATTCATGACCAATGTCAAGAAATCAGTCTCGATTTTCTCAACTTTATGTTGAGGACAGAAATTTTCTTTAATAAGAGCAACAAACTGATCCCAAGTCAAGTTGTACAATGGGATCTTCCCTGTAGCTTGGATTAGTGACCCCCACCAAGCTAGAGCTTCTCCTTTAAAAGATTGTGAAACAAACTTCACAATGTCTTGCTCTGCACATCCACTAATATCAACAACGGTGTCCATCTCATCGAGCCACATCATGCAATCGATGGCTCCCTTTTCTCCTGTGAAGTCTCTAGGCTTGCAGGAGATGAAATATTTATATGAACAGGTTTTAACACGTGGCTCTTGATTAAGCACAACCTGTCCAGACGGAACACTCCTTTGATTCGATGAGTGATGAGAATCATCCTTATGATATACATGCGTTTGGGAAGGTGGTTTTGTATGAGGTACAGACTGGGTCTTGGTGCGTGTACCACTTGATTCATTATACTGTCTGTCAAGAGCTCGAGTAACGGCATTATCTATTAATGCCTGCAGTTCTGCTCCAGCTATATTAACTCTGGTAGTATCATTATTCTCCCTCGGGTGGCTGTTAACCTCATCTGACCCAGCCATGTAGCTTGATTGCTACATAAATATTGCCAATGATTTATTCAGAAGTCTATTATGGAATTGTCATTTATGGCAATTCATTAACCATGGAAATTTTAAGTCATATTGGTTAATTTAATTTATTTAAATTTTTTTTATATTTTATCCCAGTTATAAACTATTAAGGATAATAGGGTGGCATACAAAAGGCCTACTCACAAGGGCAATTTTAAATTATGAGCCATGATCTTATAGGATCGAGGCATTAAGGCTTGAACATAGTTCATCACCTTTTATTGACAGTGAGTCATAGACTACAACTGTCTTTCGCCTCAAGGACAATATGTATGGCCCGTAGGCACTACATCACTAAGGGATGTTTAAATTAAATGAGAAAAGGAATTAGAAGAATCCCGTATAAGGGTGACTTGTGTGATTTTATCGAATCACATTTTCCAGGAGTGCTAACATGTTTTCAGATGTTAACAACGATTTAAATCTTAAAAAGGTTTTACCATCTAGGCCATGTCTAAAATGACATATAGGCTAGGTTATACCTTCAAGGTTTTCTTTCAATATTCAATGGCAGATCAATTACAAAAAGGAATGATATTTTGACTTATTTTATATGTTATATTCATACATATAAGGACAAATGAAACTTTTAAATTAAAACATTCCATTAAATGGAAAAAGTACATAGATGCCCTAAACGGGACTTTTAAACAAGAAATTTGTCCACATAGGGGCTAAAAGATAAATATGTCCTTATAAGGACTAATAAAGACATGAAAGGCAACAAAAAGAGTTTCTTCTTCATTTCATTTCTGTAAGTTTTCTCCTTGGTTCCCTGTGTGCGGTATGAATACTGAAGGTTTTGGTATACAGTCGAAATCTTCTATTTTAGGGATCTTTGCAAAAGCGGAATCCAATGATTTTATGGTTACTGAATAATATGAATCATGAATAAGGTCAGGACAGGTGTAATCCAAGTTTGGGATTCCAAGACTTGGAGGTAAGAAATATGAGTCCTTTGGGTCCATAGGTATTATCTTTGGAGCGGGAGCTTCAGGGACAGCTGGTATGAATTCCTCCGATGTTGGCTTCTTATTTGAAGTTTCAAAAGTCTTGGGTATAGAATTTGAAATATGGTTAATCGGTTCAAAAAGTCTTTTCTCTATACTGGTCATACGCTTATTCGAGCTGTAGTACGAAGCTTAGCATTCTTAGACTTCAGGTTTGGAGAGTTTCCACCAGTGGTTTCTGGTGACTTTTGTGTTGTCACTGGCAGTTGCTCTAGGATCTCATCTTCCAGAGATGCCTTTTTTGTAGGTTTGGGGGGATTTTGTGTTTTCTTTTGTTTTGGTCTTTTGGTGGATTTAGGTGTGGGTTTCACAGCAGTTGTTTTGCTGCTGTGATCACCTTGAGCAGTAGGCTCAGCAGTAGGTGCCTGAGGAGCAGTGGTAGCTGCTAAAGTCTGCTCAGGAGCCTCTGCTTGTGTTTTGGACACTTTTGATAGCCTTGTAAAAGTTTCAGGTGTAAGGCCATTTATTTGACAAGGTTCACCTTGGATAAGCACATGAGCATTATCCTTTGCAAATTTCTTTTGAAAATAAAAGCTCAAGAACCTTGGAAACAGTAAAAATGATTTTTTTTAGTAACATTTTTGACCAAATCATCCAAGATCTCCTGGGAGTAGTTAAAGTTTTCCCCATGCAATATAGCATAACCCAGGTATTGGATCTTCAATGGAATTTCATTGAAAGAAGTGGTCTTATTGGAAACACACATTAGGAAGGTATGAAACAAAAACCTTGTGGCAGGAGGAAAACTGCCTTTTTGCAAAGTGTCTTTTTTCATTTCCTCAGCATATCCTCTTTCTAAAAAATCTATTTGATACTCTATTTTAGGAAAAGAAGTTTTACCTTGAAGATCATCCAGTTCAAAAACTTCTGATAGAGTTTGTGATGTGATTTTAACTGGTACACCCTTTATCGAGGAATTGATGGCTATGGGCGTTTTATCTTAAGATTCAAGTGTTGCATTCTTCCAAAATTCTCTCTGGGTTGCCAGGTAAACCGGAGCATCAGAAGTCAACAAAGTTTTGTACTTTGAAGACGAAAGAGCATCTACGATGGAATCGAAGGTTTCGGTGTGACTTGGTTTTGTGAGTAGACCCAAGTCATTGTGAGGAGCTTTGAATGGGATTTCTGTGGCCATTTGAGTGAATTTGTGAGAGGATGAAGACGGTGATTTGAGTATGTGTTTGAGAGGAAGAAGAAGAAGATGAGTGATTTGAGGGAAGGAAAATAACTGCTTTGAGAAAGGAATTTTGAATTCGATTCGACAGTGAAAACCCTGTTTGGGGTTTTGATCAGGGTTTTATAAAGGGAAAAAGTGAATGCTGACGTGGCAGCGGTTACAAAAGATCTGACCGACAAGTACTGTCCACGTGTCAACCACTGATGATGAATGCAAGACAGTTGTTAAGGAAACCACTTATGGAAACAAGTATCAGTGGTTGCAACGGTTATAATGAGAACAGTGGCAGATTTTCAACTATCAGTGGGTTAAAACACTGATTTTGAACAACAGTGATTAACAAGGAAATGAGAAAAACAGTGGTTGACTTTCAGTAGTGGACAATATTATCAAAACAGATGTTTGAACCAAAAACAGTGGTTATGGCAGACTTTTAAGGATTTAATGAAAATTTCATTTTTAGCTATTTTTAAGGATTGAATTTTGATTTTCTGAAAACATTTTAATGCTTTTATTCATAGAAAAACAAGATTTTGCTTGTTATTCCATGTTCAGCATGACAATCTAAAGGGGTAAGGTCCCAAAAACCTCATAAAAAGGATTTGAGACCATACCACAAACTAACTTTTCCAGCCTTTTGACCTTGCGCGGCCGCGCACTGGTCTTACTAAAGGAAGAAAGGAATCAGTAACTTATAGTCGCGCGCCCAAAAGATAAACATAAATCTTTGCGCCTTCTCCCATTCAATAAAGGATTAAAAAGCCTTTGTACAATACTTCCGCCACAACACCCAGACTTAGATATCATTTTACCCAGGCTTGGGATTTATTTGTCTGTGTCCACACAGTTAGGTATCACACCAGATTATGGCAGGAATCTTCTAGAAAGAAATACAATCGTGCACCACCCAGACGGTTATAACCGTCTGGACACGTGTCGTCACCAGAAGCAATTCTGAAATCACAACAAAGGCATGCAATCAGGGAGTAAATCTCCACTTAATCTCTTTCCACGTGGCAATCCCCTGGCCACAGATCAAACCACGATCCGTGTGCATTCACTTCGGATCGAGGTTAATTAACGTCAGATCAAAGAAATCAAACGGAAGAAAAATAACCCCTACGGCGTTAAGCATTTTCCGTTATCTTTTCAATAATAGGTTTTCCCTCCCAAAACTCCCGGTTATAAATAAGAGAACTGTTCAGGTATAAACTCAGACTACTCTCACTCCTCAAATACTTATCTTCTCCGATACCAATACTTATTCTCACGCCGGAGTCGGGTCAAGGAGAGAACCTTCTTCTCCCCTTGGCGAGGCTAACGGTGTTCTTTTTTGCAGAACTACCGGAGAAGTTAATCCATTACGACTGAATCAACCGAGAGAGAGCTAACCCTTTATGCGGATTCAAACCCCCTAACTATCTCGGTTCCGACCATTTAGTTGGTGTTTCTTCATTGGCGCCCACCGTTTTCTCAGTTTTTCTAGTTTCTACCTCGTTTTGATTCAGTTCATTCTATTTTCTGTCTTTGCACATGGCAGAAAATTCGTCATCTCACCGACAACCTGGTCCTCGACCAAATGTCGAAAACAATTTACAGCTAGATAAATCTCCAGAACATTGGTTTAGCAGATGCCAAGCTGCTATAAACACAATCGTTGTGCAAATCGTCAGATCTGATTTGTCAAACATCAGATCTAAGAAAGAAATTGATATCTCAGAATTGGATCCACCAACACCACACAAGGAGGACATCCAATTCAGCCGATATAGCAGTTATCAGAGACAAATACACATGGTTCAGGGAGGTCCATCACGAAGACCAAATAAACGAAACTATGATCAACATTGGAGAGAACAGCAAGTAGTGTTCCCCGTTGTTCCTGGGGGCCCCCAGGAAGAACGACCAGTGATTATCACTGGTATTTTCGGTCATTACCGAACTGACTATATGTTCATAGATCCAGGAAGCTCGATGGACATCATATACGAGCAGTGCTTTAAGCAGCTTGATCCAGAAGACAAAGCACGTTTAGAGCCGGTTGATTTTCCCCTCACCGGATTCTGTAATGAAGCTGTATTTCCATTAGGGCAAATCGTTTTCCCGGTGACCTTATCCGATGGCGAGCACTCACGAACAGTTTCAGTTAATTTCATGGTCATGCCGGCAACATCACGACATGATGTCTTGCTCGGGCGAAGGTCACAAAGGGAATTTAGCATGATCACTTCCATTCCACACGCTGCTTGTGGATTCCCGACAGAAACTGGAGTTGCAATACTTTATTCAAGCAAAGAAGTCATGTTCGTAGATGACGAACCACCAGCAAAAGTAGCCAAACCTTCGGCATCAAATGAACCAGAGAAATGGGTTCTGAACAACGAGTACCCAGAGCAGACCATTCTGTTAGGACCAGCCATTTCACCAGCAACACGCATACAACTAAAAGAGTTATTGTCTAACAACAAAGATATATTCGCCTGGTGCCCAGCAGACATGACTAGAGTCCCACGCGACATCGCGCAACATTGTCTAAACATCAAGCCATCAGTAGAACCTGTTGCTCAGGGGAGGCGCAGTTTCAGTGAAGAAAAAGCAAAAGCAATGGACGAACAAGTAGCAGAGTTACTTAACGCGGGCATATTGCGCGAAGTAAAGTACCATACATGGGTAGCCAACCCAGTAATGGTGCAGAAACATAGCGGAGGGTGGAGAATGTGCGTTGACTTCAAAGACCTGAATAAAGCATGCCCAAAAGATTGTTACGCGCTTCCAGAGATAGACAAGAAAGTCGACTCTCTAGCGTCATTCAGATGGAAATGCTTTCTTGACTGTTACAAGGGTTATCATCAGGTCCAGATGAAAGAAGAAGACGAAGACAAAACGGCGTTCCGCACAGATAAAGGCATTTTCTGTTATACCAAAATGCCGTTCGGCCTGCGCAACGCAGGCGCAACTTATCAACGCTTAATGGACACAATTTTCAAAGATGACATTGGCAAGACTGTCGAAGTATACATGGATGACCTCGTCATCATGAGTCACGAGGAAAGCACAATGCTTGATAATATCCAGCGCACATTCGATTCCTTGCGCAACGTCAGTCTAAAACTCAACCCAACTAAATGCTCCTTCGGCATGGAAGAAGGGAAATTTTTGGAATTCATCGTCACAAAAGATGGTTTTAAAGTAAATCCAGAAAAGGTGCAGGCTATTCAGCTAATGCCGTCACCCGCAACAGTTAAAGAAATGCAAAGGCTCGCTGGGCGTTTAGCGGCTTTAAACAGATTTTTGGCTAATCACGCGGCAAAGTCTTATCCATTCATCAGTACGCTACGAAATTGCGCAAAGAAAACTGACTTTCAGTGGACATCTGAAGCGGAAACCGCATTCAAACAAATGAAAGAATGTTTAATTCAGCTGCCAACATTGACAGCCCCAAAGGAAAAAGAGCCACTAATTTTATATCTATCTGCCGCGGAAGTAGCGGTCGGTGCTGTATTGATGGTAGAACGCGAGAACATCCAGACTCCAATCTATTACATCAGCAAAATGCTTACCGGCCCGGAAACTCGGTACTCAATGATAGAAAAGCTAGTCCTAGCGCTAGTACACGCATCCCGACGTCTACGCAGGTATTTTTCGGGTCACGTCATCACAGTTCTTACCAATTACCACCTAGGCCAGATCTTATCCAAGCCCGACATAGCGGGACGACTGGCCAAATGGGCAATTGAACTGGGAGGTTACAACATTTTTTACAGACCAAGACCTGCGATCAAAGGGCAAGTGTTAGCAGACTTCGCCACTGAAGTTCCTATCGATAAAATACAAGAATGTGAGGCAATCCAGAACCCAATACCTGTTTTCGATGACAGAGTTTGGACCATACACACAGATGGTGCTTCCAATGACGATGGAGCAGGAGCAGGTCTCCGATTAATCAGCCCAGACAACCACGAGCTCACGTACGCTATACGATTAGATTTCAAAAGTACGAATAACGAAGCCGAATATGAAGCCTTCTTGGCAGGTCTTCGCTTAGCGTTAAAAATGGGGGCAAGAAATCTTGAAGCTAATGTCGATTCAAAACTGATAGCCGAGCAAGTTAATGGCAATTACGACGCAAAAGAAGCTATGGCATTGTACCTTGAACAAGCGCGGATGTTAATCAACCAATTTCAAACATTCAAAGTTAATCACATAAACAGAAGCGAGAACAAACATGCTGACGCGCTAAGCAAGCTAGCTGCTACCAGTTTTCAGCACTTAGCAAAGGAAGTACGCATAGAAGTATTATCCAACCCTTCCATTCATCTCAAGCAAGTAAACGTTATAGAAATGGGAAATCCATCTTGGATGTCTCCGATTATCTTGTACCTCCAACACGGAAAGCTACCGGAAGGAAAGGCAGAAGCTCGGAAAATACAACACAAGGCGGTAAATTATGAAATGGCGGATGGCGTCCTCTACCGGAAATCATTCATGGGCCCATTACTACGCTGTGTCGATAAAACAGACGCCCAATACCTTGTCAGAGAAATCCACGAAGGATTATGCGGGATACACGTGGGACCGCGCATGGTCGTGGCAAAAATAATGAGTACTGGATACTACTGGCCAGGAATGCACATGGACGCAGTCGACCTGTTAAGAAGATGCGAGGCATGTCAACGCCACGCACCAAAGACACTCCGACCTAAAAATCCACTAATACCTGTTACTTCCGCCTGGCCATTCCAGCAGTGGGGCATCGACCTCGTCGGTCCATTTCCTGACGCGCCAGGTGCGGTAAAATTCATCATCGTCGCGGTGGATTACTTCACAAAATGGGTAGAGGCTAAAGCTTTGGCCTCAACAACAGCAATGGTAATCCGTAAATTTATATGGGAGCATATCATTTGCAGATTCGGATTACCATTGCGCATTATTTCCGACAATGGTACCAACTTCGCCGCAGAAGATCTTCAAAAATGGTTCAAAGAAATGAAGATCGAGCATAACTTCGCCTCCGTTGCGCATCCTCAAGCGAATGGACAGGTAGAAAGCGTAAACAAACAGATCGTTGACGGCATAAAAGCGCGACTCGGGACAGCGCGCAGAGGATGGGTTGACGAACTTCCCAGCATCCTCTGGGCGCATCGAACAATGCCAAAGACTAGCACAGGCGAGACTCCGTTCAGTTTAGTCTATGGATCTGAGGCCGTCATCCCAGCCGAAATAGGTTTACCATCACCGCGCATGATAGCTATGGAAAAACAGAACAACGAACAAGAAAGGAGAATGGATTTGGACCTTCTCGAAGAAAGGCGCGAGAACGCCGCCATAACAGAAGCAAGGTACAAATCTAAGCTCGAAAAATACTACAATGCGCGCGTCCGCGTTTGCACTTTTGTCCCCGGTGATTTTGTCTTGCGCGACAATGAAGCGTCAAACGCTGAAAAGCCAGGCAAATTAGCGCCAAGATGGGAAGGACCATACGTCATTAACGAGGTCCTAGGCAAGGGAGCATATACCTTAAAAAGGATCGATGGGACCCTAGTTCCCCGCACCTGGAACGCACAACAACTGCGCAGGTGTTACATATGATCTAAGCCCTCACAAGCATACAGGCAATGTCTTTCTTTATTATATGTTACAAAGCCTTGCGCTTTTATCAATACAAACATTATTTCTACTTATATTACTGTTTATTACAAATTGCATGTAATTTTTTGGGTTCGCGCGAAAACAATATGGTCAAACATTGTATACCTCATGAACAGTCTAAACAAAAAAGGGGGCAAACTGCTACGCCTTTTAGACAAACGTTCAAACATGAGCACAATACCATCTTTCATTCGCCTTACCTATTCAAAAAACAATTAAAACCATGCAACATATTGTAATTCAAACACGTATCACCAAGTGTAACAAAACACTTCAGAAACAAGATCATGACAATGATCTTCACAATTTTAGTTCCAGAAACTAAAACAGTCAAACAAAAAAACCTTGCTTCCACAAGATAGCAAGATGATCAAACAAACAGACTTTAAACACTGATCACACCCGTGATCTTCAAAAGATAAGTTTTTACTAACAGACTTATATATACAAGCAAAAGACAGGAAGATACAGCCCCCAAACCTAACCAACCGTAGGTTCATCTTCAACATCCACCTTCACCGAAGGTTTCTTCCGACGACGCTGGTACACCAACTGACATATACTCGGACGAAGGGTTGGGAAACGAGCCACTAAATCTTCGACCGACAACACGACGACCTCATTATCAACCTCCGGAGACTGAAGACCAACGTCAACAGACCTGACAGCAGGCATCATCTTACCAGTTCCGGTAAGCAGCGGCGATGGAGAATCGGCAAGTAACAAAAGAGCTTCAGCAGCATCACGGACTGCTAAGATGTCTGAAAGACGACGGGAGCGGACGGAACTTTTCCCCTTCATCTTCTCCAAATGAATGATAAAAGGAATCCCAATACTTATATATATATATAAAAAACTCAACCTCGGAAAATGGGAACCCTGCTCATCATTAGTTATCAGAATTGTGTCACTTACGGCGCTACAGGAGCCAGGGTCACATCCTCATTAATAAGGTCTGACAAGCGCCATTACGAAATTCAAGAACAAAGAGAAAAATACCCACTCTAATTGCTAGTTGACGTCATCACGTGTCAGAGCATGATTACAAAGATTTTTTCCCTTTTTCCAAAAGGATAAATCTTCTCATAGAAGCTTTCTTATTTTAAACGCGCCCAAAAACTTTTCCCTCTCATAAGTCCAGTGCTCCACTTACTTGCATAAGTACAACCCTAGACTGGGGGGACTTGAAGGGGTAAGGTCCCAAAAACCTCATAAAAAGGATTTGAGACCATACCACAAACTAACTTTTCCAGCCTTTTGACCTTGCGCGGCCGCGCACTGGTCTTACTAAAGGAAGAAAGGAATCAGTAACTTATAGTCGCGCGCCCAAAAGATAAACATAAATCTTTGCGCCTTCTCCCATTCAATAAAGGATTAAAAAGCCTTTGTACAATACTTCCGCCACAACACCCAGACTTAGATATCATTTTACCCAGGCTTGGGATTTATTTGTCTGTGTCCACACAGTTAGGTATCACACCGGATTATGGCAGGAATCTTCTAGAAAGAAATACAATCGTGCACCACCCAGACGGTTATAACCGTCTGGACACGTGTCGTCACCAGAAGCAATTCTGAAATCACAACAAAGGCATGCAATCAGGGAGTAAATCTCCACTTAATCTCTTTCCACGTGGCAATCCCCTGGCCACAGATCAAACCACGATCCGTGTGCATTCACTTCGGATCGAGGTTAATTAACGTCAGATCAAAGAAATCAAACGGAAGAAAAATAACCGCTACGGCGTTAAGCATTTTCCGTTATCTTTTCAATAATAGGTTTTCCCTCCCAAAACTCCCGGTTATAAATAAGAGAACTGTTCAGGTATAAACTCAGACTACTCTCACTCCTCAAATACTTATCTTCTCCGATACCAATACTTATTCTCACGCCGGAGTCGGGTCAAGGAGAGAACCTTCTTCTCCCCTTGGCGAGGCTAACGGTGTTCTTTTTTGCAGAACTACCGGAGAAGTTAATCCATTACGACTGAATCAACCGAGAGAGAGCTAACCCTTTATGCGGATTCAAACCCCCTAACTATCTCGGTTCCGACCATTTAGTTGGTGTTTCTTCACAATCCTAGAGATCAAGCTTTCAAAGGTGGATGTGTCTAATGCTTTTGTTAGCACATCTGCCAGCTGATCTTTAGTTGGTACATGGTGCAGAGAAATCAAACCGTTTTCATAGCACTCCCTCACAAAGTGATGTCTGATATCAATGTGCTTGGTGGTTGAATGGGATACTGGATTTTTGATGATATTTTCTGCTGCCTGACTGTCCAACATGAGAGGTGTCTTTAGGGCAGTGATACCAAAATCCAGCAATTGATTTTGAAGCCATAATAGTTAGGCTGTACAGCTTGCAGCAGCTATATACTCTGACTTAGTAGTGGATGTGGAAACAGCTGCTTGCTTTTTGCTTTGCCAAGACAATAAGCAACTGCCTAGGAATTGGCACCCTCCTGAAGTGGACTTCCTTGTCTTGTCACATCCAGCAAAGTCACTATCTGAGAAACCTGAAAGCTTGATATTTCCATCAGCTAGATACCAGATACCAAGTGTGGGAGCACCTTTTAGGTATCTGAATATCCTTTTTACAGCAATAAGGTTTGACTTTCTAGGGGCTGATTGGGATCTTGCATAAACACATGTTGCAAACATGATGTATGGCCTAGATGCAGTTAGGTACAATAAAGACCCAATCATGCTTCTATATAGAGTTTTATCAACCAAATCATCCTTTTCATCAGACATGACTATTTTTGTGGTTGCAATGGGTGTACTGCATGGTTTACAATCATCCATCTCAAATTTCTTTAAAAGTTCTTTGGCATATTTTCCTTGATGGATGAAAGTGTCATTTTGAAGTTGCCTTACTTGGAGACCAAGAAAGCACTGGAGTTCACCCATTGCACTCATCTCAAACTCAGCTGTCATGAGTTGCCTAAACTCTTCACACATTTTAGAACATGTGCTTTCAAAAATGATGTCATCCACATAAATCTGGACAATCATCAAGTCTTTCCCTCTCCATTTTAAAAACAGTGTTTTGTCTATTTTACCTCTTGTGAAACCAATGGAAAGTAGAAAGGTGGAAAGAGTTTCATACCAGGCTCTTGGTGCTTGTTTCAGCCCATACAAAGCTTTATTTAGCTTGTAGACATGATTTGGATTAAATGGATCCTCAAAGCCTGGAGGTTGACACACACATACCTCTTCTTGAATCTTACCATAGAGGAATGCACATTTGATATCCATTTGATACACCTTTATGTTGTGGTTGACAGCAAAGGCCAGGAATAGTCTGATAGCTTCTAGTCTTGCTATAGGGGCAAATGTTTCATCATAGTCAATGCCCTCTTCCTGTCTGAACCCTTGAACCACAAGCCTAGCTTTATTCTTGACAACAATACCCCTTTCATCAGTTTTATTTTTGAAGACCCACTTTGTGCCAATAGGACTCGCATCCTCTGGAAGTGGTACAAGCTCCCAAACTTGTTGTCTTCTAAACTGTTGGAGCTCCTCTTGCATGGCTTCTACCCAGCTGTTGTCTTTTAGTGCCTCTTGGTATTTGACTGGCTCATGGAGAGATAGGAAACCTGTAACACTTCGTAAAATCATGCCCAATAAAAAAAGACACGTGTCATGTGATGCAAACATGTTATGAAAACGGATCCAGACAAAGATGTACGGTAGGATTTAAAAGTGTCGACATGTTAATTTATACCTCTGAGCGACCTATTAATAAATCCCTAACCAAGATATATTTAATCAACATGCAAATAAATCTGGTTATCCTAAATAGCAAATTGATTTTTACATAAGTCATGAATTCAATATGAATTCTTGGTATTTCCGACATTTAAAAATCTCCCACAAAGAGCCAAAATTTGTGTAAGTACATGCAAGGCATGCAAGAGCTGAAACCTTGGTCCCCTACTGAAAAGAAGCACAAGATTCGGACTTGTAAGCAATGTAGGAAGAAAGCCTAAAAGAAGCACAAGATTCGGACCTGCATCTGGGCGAATTTTTAGACAGCTGCTTGTTCAGCCTGTTGCACCGCCTTAAGTGTGTGGTTTTCAAAATCAAGGACTTGGCAACTGGTTTTGGCACTATAAGGACACATGTGGAACATCAGATAACACCTGTAGACTTAGGTGTGATGATCTTGAAGCATCAAAGCCACTATATAAGAAGAACAAGTTGCAACATTCCCACTTTGCTCACTTGGAAAATTTTTCAAGACTTCTCTGGAGCTCCTCTGATCAGCAACAAGTCTTCTTAAAGTCCTTAATCATACTTATGACCTTTGTAAGTGTCCTTAACCCTTCCTAATTCAGTTTAGCTTAGTTAATTAGCTAGAAGTCAAACCGTCGTAACTAAGGTTTGACTTCGAGATTAATTAATATTTGTTCAGTCAAATCTCGAATTAAAAGTACCTATAAGTAGGTAATTATGTGGGTAATAAACCCTTAAAAGGGTACTCTCTGATTCCCACTCTAACTAGGTCAATTGTCGGGTCAAACTTGTTATTAAAAAGTCAATAGAATACTTATTTTCAAATTAATACATAATTAGCAATGTAGGATCCATGTAACCTGTTTTATCATTAATATAACTTGGTAACTAATGTAAGAACATGTCTAAACATGTTCAACCCAACAATTTTCAGTTTAGGATCGGTTCGGGACCGAAAGTCGCATAGTTTGACTTCTGCTTTGACTTTCAGTTCTGACCCGTTTGTGCATAGTTTAGAATTGCCTTAGAGCTTTATTTGGACCAGGTCTCATGTTAGTATAACCCTCTGTGATTATACAACTTGGTTCAATAGTTATCCGGTTCATATGCATGTTTCCGTTAAGTGCTTAAATGTTGACTATTATGCCCTTTTATCCATAAAATGTGATTTTTGAAAAAGTAAAAGAGTAGAAACCTTAGTTACTGATTTATAGACTTGCACCTAAAATTTGACATCAGTTTGAGGTCTAGATTAAGAGTTATGCTCATTAGCGTAATTAGAAAGCTTTTTATTAAATAAACGGCGTAATTAGCATATAGCCTATCTAAACCCGATTTTTAATACCAAACTTTTTACCCACTGATATAAAATAATATTTTGAGATTTTTAAAGATTTTTATTTAATTTTTGGCTGAGCATAACATAGGTCTCTAAGCTTGATTCGGTAATTGTCGGTTTTGCCCTTTTGGGCTATAAAATGAGTTTTACAAGTCTTTTTGACCCCAAACCTTTTGCTACTGATTTGTTATGATAGATAAAATATTTTGAGCCTTCTGGAATATTAAAATTATCAGCTTTCCTTTAAAAACCAAGAAATAGCTCAAAATCGCCTTTTTAAGCATTTTTAACGCATAGTAGGTATTAAAACCATTTTAAACATGTAAGGTTTGATACCTACTGATATTTTAAGTATATTTTCATACTTTGACAGTAAGCTAAAGTTTTAAACTCAGAATTTCAGTTTTAACCTTTTTAGCCTATGTGAAATTACCAAGATACCCCTACGGTGCATAGTTTGGTTTTAAATGATAAATTTGACATATATCTAGTACCCTACTATTATAACTTATTAAATTAAGTATATTTACTAAATAAATCAGACCTGTAACTCATATTACTAATTAAACTCTTTTATAACCTTTTATAATGACCAAAATGCCCTTACGGGGCATAATTCGAGTTTAAATCTGTTTTGGGCATAATGGAAGACATCTTACTGATGTCACAACATATTTAAGGCATATTAACTTAGGAAACTTGCATAGGACTCATTTGGTTACTCGTTACGCACTTTTCGCGTTCGGATCGGCTTATGTAACTAGTTTGCATATATTAGCCGAAACGGGTCAAACCTTATCATTTTTGTCTCAAAATCCAGAATGTGTTTAGTTTATCCATATTATACAAGTCTTCAAACTTGTCGGGTCTAAATCACATTCTATTCTGGTCTTAGCTTATTCATGCGTTGAACCGCATCTTCCTACAAAACTAACTGGTCTAAGCTTAAGCTTAATTAAAGACCCGTTAGAAATCTAATAGGTTATTATAAACCTTTGCTCCAGAATAGGAGACCCAGTAAAAGCTACACGCATTTGGCATTTGTGATTTATACTTGCAAAGGTAAATACTTTTAACTTATTTTCCCTATACAGGCTTGGGGTATGGTATATAAAATACCGTTTGGTCGGGCATTGAATCTTTAATCGGATAGAGGTTAAATCATTGAGATGCTCCATTTGGAAATGTTTTGTTTGCTTAAAGCCTTTGGGGGTTAATGACCATGCCCTTAGCATCATTTTACAAAATGGCCACGACCTAAGCACGGGGTGTAGGCGTACACCCGTCAGTGCCAAAATAAATAATGTGGTGTGTCTATTGATCTTTAACCCGGCACAAACCGGGCTACTGAACGCATAAGAAACATTTATTTCTTTTACAAGATTATATTCAAATAATTATCCCAAGTTATAAAAAGTTTTGTGCCACGTACATTCAAATCAATTTTTATTAAACTTTTCAAAATGAGTCAGTTAAATTGTATTTACCAGTGTAAACTGACGTATTTTCCCGAAAAGGTTAAGTGCAGGTACTACTCGAACTAGGCTGGCTTTCTCCTAGCGTCCACAATAAGTCTCGCAAGCTTGGATGTCATAAAACTGTTGAACATTGTTTTTGTTTTTTTTTTGATCCGCCTGTGGACCTATTTCAACTATATCGTGATACTTAATATTACAATTTATTAAAGTTGAAATGATTCTATCTTTTGCTTCCGCTGTGCATTTAAATATTGTGTTGTTTGACTATGATGATATCAACTACGTCACGATACTCCCCACCGGGCCCACCGGTAATACGTGGAAATATCGGGGTGTGACAGGTTGGTATCAGAGCCAACACTGAGTGAATTAAACACTAGGCTTTTGTGTTTAATCTCAGTTGCACAATTGCACATTTCTCGAATTTTCGAGTCTAGACAAAGAACATAGGACAAATCCTGATTTTGTTTTATTTTGTCTTTTATATTATTCTTTGTTGTTATCTTTGTTTATGTTGACAGGTCTAAATATGCCACCAAGATTCTTCAGAAGAAAGAGGAAGTCACCTGTAATAGGCCGCGACCAGGAGGCCGGGCCTTCTCAAAGACGGACCTCACCCGTCAACATACGCACCAGTCCACAAGGAGACTGGAGAGCATATCTACAGCCAGCGAGGCGATCTGTCTCGTTAGCTTTGTCACCTTCTTACTTACACTCTTTTGGACCCCATTCAGAAAACGAACCTGAAAACCCTCAACCTTCGTTTATCCCTCTCCAGTGGTCCAACTCACGCCATTCCTTTGACAACCCGTCTCAAATCTTCTGAAGCCAGTTCAACCCGGCAAACTACCTCGAGGAACCAGTGGGTGCTAACCCATTGGGGCCTGAAGATCATTTTTCTGGAGGTCACGACATGGACATGGACATGGACGAGGATACCAACCCTACTAAACCACCGACTGGTACCCCCACACATCCTATTGAAATCTCTGACGGATCGTCGTTCCATGGATCACCTTACCGTGGTCCAGATAACTACCAAGCAAGGTTCAACCAATGTGAATGGTATTTCATGCCTTCTTACCATTCAATGCCTCAGCAGCAGCAGCAATCGGATCCTTCCAGGGACTCTCGCTTTGTGGCAGTTACCCCGCCACCACCACCACCTCAGCAACAGCCTCCTGAGCCACCGAGGCGAAGGAGAACAAACGCATGAATGTTCGTGCAAAGAAGAGGAGTGCATATCAGCACCCCTCAACCATCGAGTAGTAGCCACTATCCGCCGCTCCAAGAAGACCAGCAGTTTGGAGGACCTTCAAACCCCAACCCAGAAGTGAACTCTGCACCTGTCATGCCACCACCATTGGGTTTTGACAACCCAATTCCCACGTACACTGGCCCAGTGATGGGTGGTCCGTAGGACAACCCTTAAGAGCCTTAAAATAATTAAAATCCCATACTATACACGGTTATTTGCTTGAACATGGTAATCACTAGAGGATTTGATGTACAGGTATTATAATGTTCAAGATGCAGGTTTTAGAAGGATTGGATGGATGTTGGGAGTTGCTGGAAATGAAGTGTGAAGGAGCTAGAGATTTGATAAGGAAACAAGGAAAAATTACACTGACTGCCGTAACCTACGGCTAGGGGCCGTAGGTTACGGCTCCCATTTTGGTCCGGATGCACAGCCGTAAGACAGGAGCTCCTAGCCGTAAAGAACTTTGATCGCCGTAACCTACGGCTGAGGGCCGTAGGTTACGGCCCTATGTTGACCTTGGAGTTGCTGACTGCCGTAACCTATGGCTGAGGGCCGTAGGTTACGGCTCCGACTGATTTTTCATGTAACTCACGCATTTAATGACCATTTTGAGGGGATTTATGGAGACTTATCATTGGTTTTCGGTTACTACTGGTTTGGACACGAATTTTGGAGCAACTTGGAGAATTTTTGGGGCTTGAAACAATCTTGGATCATTAGTTTTTGGATGTTTGAATTGTTTTTGAAGATCAAAACTTGTTTGACAATGTTTGTTCAAGCCATGAGTGTCTAAGTATTTTGTGACTATCTTTGGTGGAAGGTTTGCAAGACATTTATGTTTATTTCCATATTTCTAGAATAACAATCTTCTCTTTATTGAATTGCTTGTTATGGTATGTGATTATTTGTTAGTAAATTGTTAATTCTTGTGCTGAACTAATTAGAAACCATACGTTCTTGGTGCCGTTGGCAATCGAGATATCATGGGTATAGTTAGGCTTGGGTAAGGGTTGATTGATCATCGGGTAACAACCTCACGATCTAGGAATCTGAGTACTTAGTTCCCTTTCATCACTGCAATTGATCACATATGAACTATGTCTATGTAGTTCTTTCTAGTGGAATGTTAACATAAGTGTCATAGCAAACCGGAAACTAAAGATGGTTACTTGTTTCTAAATTGTTTACAACCAAAACTTTTCTCTTGCAATTTAATTAGTTAAATTTAGTCTAAAACCAATTCACTCAAATCAACTCTTGAATTCTACTTTATTTGCAATTAGTTTAATTTTAGTCAAGTTAGATATAATCTTCCAAATAACACATATTCCACAAACTCCCTGTGTTCGATACCCACTTACCGCTATCTATTTAGTTGTATTTGGATTAAATTTGATTGTGACCACGACATCACATCAAATTTTGGTGCCGCTGCCGGGGAGTAGTGCGCAATGTGTGTTATCTTGTGTATTAGTTAAAAAAAACCAAAAAGATTTCTTTTATGTTCATGATTTACACTTGGTAGTTGAGTTGTGTTGTGCAGGATGACAGGGCATTACACAAATTTCAGCTTATTTACGTGTAGATTGTGCGGGGGTCCATGACATCCATGTATTGGTTGCCACGAGGCTCACTACAGGAGGGCACATGGAAAACCGGTGTCTTATGTTTCACAGCTTCCACCTCCATCATACGTTGACGATTATGAATCAGAAATGGAGGATGACTATTATTCATATGGATATGATCGGGACGAGGAAGTTTATTATGAGGCAAGGATGGATGGTTTATGTTTTTGTTGCGGTCGCGATCACACTTATGATTATGATGTGTGCCCGGTGTATTCGGAAAACCCGAAGTATTGGGATAAAAAGATGATGGAAGCGCGCATCTATAGACCGTATCAGGGATATCGACAATATCATCCCGAAGAATATTCTGAGCCCGAGGGTGTTTATGTTTATGAGACCGAGGAGGAAAAAGAGCTTGCTGTATTGGAAGTAACTTTGTCCAAACTCGAGCAATATTTAGCAACACCCAATCTGTCCGATGAAGACCGAATCAACTGCTTAGTTTCTAAGTGTCATACTTTAAAATTGAAGATAGAGATAGAAGAACGCCTCTCACCATTACCTGACGATATTAGAGATTATTCTCACATGAAGGGGGAGGTTGTGGAGGATAATACCACACCAATGAGTCCTTTATCTGATGAAGAGTCACTTGTAGATCAGATGATGTGTGCAGATTATGAGGTAGAGCAGGCTGATGGGATGGATATGTGTACCGAACCTCTTCCCATATCAATGATTCAAATTAACAAGTGTGGGGAAGAGGGTTCAAGGAACAAGATGAGAAGGGTGAAACTACCAGACATTAAGGTATATGTCATGAAGTGGACTAGCAAAGCCCGTAGGAGCAGCTTTAACATGCCAAATATACTGACAAATCTATGGAGATGGCATGTAAATTTCCGGGCATTTGTTGGAAATGCTGCGGGTAAGTGTGCATTAAGACCACCATAACGCATATCAGGTATGGTCTGGCTGAAGACCTTTAAACTTAGCGCTCTCAGGAGGCAGCCCGAGGATTTAGAGTATTGTATTTATGTTTTGTTTTGTTTTGCTTTGCTTTGTTTGGTTTTGTTTTGGTGTTGTGTTTGTGTTTTGGCAGGTTATTACGTTTCAACCCTCGTGGATGCAATGATTCAAGTGTGGGGATGTTTGGCAACATCCCTGTTGGGATATCGGCGAATCCAAGAGATGTTTATGAACCGGTCTGATTACCGCAGCTGCATCACTACCAACACTGCTGATTTACTAATCAGGTTGTGTCTTGTTCTCATTTTGTGCACCTTTGTATATATTCATGTTAAGTTTACGGTTGGGCGGTTAGGTGGTGTTTTGATGTGTTTGTTTGTTTGGTGGGTTGTGCTAGTGGTGGTGTGTTATTTTTAATTTTCATAAAAAAAATTAAAAAAAAAGAAATTTGGGATTTGAGAGTATTAGCGAAAGCTAATGTTTTTGGTTAGAAGCGATCTTTCCCTCAAAACCATACATTGGGACAATGTATCCCAAGTGTGGGGATGGGGGGAATTTTTGAGGAATTTTTTTTAAATCCGAGCAAAATTGTCAAAATTTGAAAGCTCGATTTTGTCCCGCTTGACACACCGACACCCATTCCTAGTCTTTTCTTGGTGAGAATTTGAGCCACATATGATTGTTATAGATATTTTTTTTTTGTTTGAAGTGGCGGTGTGTGTCGTGTGTTAATAGAACTTGTGTACGAATTCTTGTTAAATCCTAGAATTAGCATGCTTTTGGAAATGATAAGGGATTTTTAGGTAGCCTTGTCTAGACGTGTGAGAGTGTGGGATTGGTGGGTTGGACCTCATACTTTACATATATGAGCTTGGTATTGTGAGGGGTGGGGGGTTTGGTCTTTAGAAAGCCATGTTTGAGCCTTATACCATTCGGTTGTGCCCCAAACCTACTTCCTACAAAATTTTACCTTTTTAGATGACCCGGTTTAGGAGATTTAGTATGTAGTATTGATGTTCTTGTATATATTGTTGAGTTTGATGTATTATGAAAAAAAAATTTGTAGAAAAAAAAAGAGAAGGAGAAAAATGTGAAAAAAAATTGTATTTAGTTGCAATAGTAGTTGAGAATGTTGAAGAAGTTGTGTATATAATTGATGTTTGCTTTGTTTAGTGGTAGAAATAAAAACCGGGTCAAATCAATTAGCTCTCGCATATATATTCCACCATTTTCCTACCTTTGCACCTAGCCCCGTTACAACCCGTAAGTCCTTTTTGATTCATAAGCATGCTAGATATTTGTTAGGAGGAGACTTGATTTGTATACAAGCTTATTGTCGCACACACACACACGCATTGAGTGGTTTAGCATTATGTGCTAATATTTCTTGTCACCGAGAGTTTTTGTGAGGGGTGTGTCTTGTGGTATGATTGAAAGTTAGTAAAAGGACGATACATTTTAGCTTGGTTTGCATGTTGATCGCTTGTGGTTTTGAAATAGTTTTTGAATCGGTTGCTTGGGACAAGCAACGGGTAAGTGTGGGGATGTGACGGGTGGTCCGTAGGACAACCCTTAAGAGCCTTAAAATGATTAAAATCCCATACTATACACGGTTATTTGCTTGAACATGGTAATCACTAGAGGATTTGATGTGCAGGTATTATAATGTTCAAGATGCAGGTTTTAGAAGGATTGGATGGATGTTGGGAGTTGCTGGAAATGAAGTGTGAAGGAGCTAGAGATTTGATAAGGAAACAAGGAAAAATTACACTGACTGTCGTAACCTACGGCTAGGGGTCGTAGGTTACGGCTCCCATTTTGGTCCGGATGCACAGCCGTAAGACAGGAGCTCCTAGCCGTAAAGAACTTTGATCGCCGTAACCTACGGCTGAGGGCCGTAGGTTACGGCCCTATGTTGACCATGGAGTTGCTGACTGCCGTAACCTACGGCTGAGGGCCGTAGGTTACGGCTCCGACTGATGTTTTCATGTAACTCACGCATTTAATGACCATTTTGAGGGGATTTATGGAGACTTATCATTGCTTTTTGGTTACTACTGGTTTGGACACGAATTTTGGAGCAACTTGGAGAATTTTTGGGGCTTGAAACAATCTTGGATCATTAGTTTTTGGATGTTTGAATTGTTTTTGAAGATCAAAACTTGTTTGACAATGTTTGTTCAAGCCATGAGTGGCTAAGTATTTTGTGACTATCTTTGGTGGAAGGTTTGCAAGACATTTATGTTTATTTCCATATTTCTAGAATAACAATCTTCTCTTTATTGAATTGCTTGTTATGGTATGTGATTATTTGTTAGTAAATTGTTAATTCTTATGCTGAACTAATTAGAAACCATACGTTCTTGGTGTCGTTGGCAATCGAGATATCATGGGTATAGTTAGGCTTGGGTAAGGGTTGATTGATCATCGGGTAACAACCTAACGTTCTAGGAATCTGAGTAATTAGTTCCCTTTCATCACTGCAATTGATCACATATGAACTATGTCTATGTAGTTCTTTCTAGTGGAATGTTAACATAAGTGTCATAGCAAACCGGAAACTAAAGATGGTTACTTGTTTCTAAATTGTTTACAACCAAAACTTTTCTCTTGCAATTTAATTAGTTAAATTTAGTCTAAAACAAATTCACTCAAATCAACTCTTGAATTCTACTTTATTTGCAATTAGTTTAATTTTAGTCAAGTTAGATATAATCTTCCAAATAACACATATTCCACAAACTCCCTGTGTTCGATACCCACTTACCGCTATCTATTTAGTTGTATTTGGATTAAATTTGATTGTGACCACGACATCACGTCACCCAGCAACGTATAATCCCTTTGAGCAGCCGGCTCACACCAGCTTCAATTATGCTGAGATCGACCCATACCTAGCGGCGTGGAACTACAATGCTCTTAACCCCGAAGGGCCTTACGGAGCTCCTTGGGGAGTTGGATACCCAGCTTATGGGTACCAACAACAGCCGCCTCTTCGACCTCCACATCAGCCGCAACCGCAGCCGCAGGTACCACGGTTTTCCCCGCCTGAGCGGGAGGAAATTCTTCAAAGGTTGGATCAGGTTGAGCAGCAAGTTCACAGAGATCGTAGGGAACGACAAGGTTTCTTCAAGGGATTAGCAAGTCTAATAAAAGGGAAGAGCAAGAAGGACCATTGAATCCTTCAAATTGTTGGTTGTATTCCCTTGTTTTCAGTTGAGCCCCTGCGTGGGCCTGTTTTCTGTTTTAACCGCTGCGTGGGTATGTTTTGTTTGTTAAGCCCCTGCGTGGGCAAGTCTTTTGTTTGACCCCTGCGTGGGTATGTTTGTTTGGTTAAGCCCCTGCATGGGCATGTTATTTCAGTTGGAAGTCCCGTTTAGGGCAGACTCGTATTTAAAATTCATGTGGTGAAATGGTTAGATTTAAATTTCTATTTTTAGTTATATGCATGAACAAAAATATAAAATAAATAATAACAATATTTTTACAAGATCTATCATTATATTAAAAATGATCAAATCTAAAGGGACAAGACCTAGCCTTTGTGTCATTTTAAGACAGGGCCAAGATGGTAGCTCCTCAATTAGATTCAGATCCTTATTAACATCTCAATTTAGGATTGTTCTGCGTTATATGTTAAATAAGAATCTTAAAAGGTAAAACCTAGCTTGTATGTCATAATAAGACCTGGCCAATATGGTAAAACCTGTTTAAAAAGATTCAAATCTCTGTTAACATCTGCAAACATGTTAACATTCTTGGCTAATGTGATCCGCAAAATCACACAGGTCATCCTTATGTTGAATTATTTCAATTCCTTAATATTATTATTTAAACATCCAATTGTGATGAAATGCCTAAGGGCTATAATTATTGTCATATAAGACAAAAGATAGTCGTAGCCTATAGACTCTCTGTCAAGAAAGGTAATGAACTTTGATTCAAACCTTAATAACTAGATCCTATAAGATCTTGACCTAAAATTTAGAAATGTCCATGTGACTAGGCCTATTGTGCCATTATTATAATTTATTCTAGAACTAAGGGTTACTAATAAAAATTCCCAAATGAAATTTCTTAACAAATTAACCAATATGGTTCTTTAATTACCATGGTTAATAAATGATCAAGACGACAAACTTATAATTCCCTAAATGAATCATTATCATCATTTTATGTAGCAATCCAACTACATGGCCGAGTCTGAAGAGGTCAACAGTCGGCCAAAGGAGAATCATGACGCCACCAGAATCAATATAACTGGTGCAGAACTCCAAGCATTAATTGACAATGCTGTCACTAAAGCCATAGATAGGCAGTATAGTGAATCGAGTAGTACTCGAAGCAGGACCCAATCAGCACCCCATTCTAAGCCAAAAACACATTCTGAGGCTCATAGTAAGCCACCCTCTAAGCTAGATAAGCCAAAGAAGGATGATGACGATCATCACTCCTCGAACCAGCAGAATGTCCCGTCAAAGAAAATCGAGCTTAAGCAGGAACCGCGTAGTAAGTCCTGTACGTATAAATACTTCGTCTCATGCAAACCCATAGACTTTACTGGGGAGAAAGGAGCGGTTGACTGCATGACCTGGTTGGATGAAATGGATACCGTGGTTGATATCAGCGGGTGCGCTGATAAAGATGTAGTAAAATTTGTATCTCAATCGTTCAAAGGTGAGGCCTTAGCCTGGTGGAGATCGTTGATACAAGCTACTGGGAAGATTCCACTGTACAATATGACATGGGAACAATTTGTTACCCTCATCAAGGAGAACTACTGTCCTCAGCATGAGGTTGAAAAGATTGAGTCAGATTTTCTGTCATTGGTAATGAAAAATCTGGATTGCCAAGCTTACCTTACGAGCTTTAATACAATGTCAAGGTTGGTTCCTTATCTTGTGACCCCAGAACGCAAAAGAATAGCTCGTTTCATTGGGGGTTTAGCCCCAGAGATTAAGGCAAGTGTAAAAGTATCTCGGCCAGCTACATTCAGGTCTGCAGCTGATATATCCTTGTCCCTCACACTGGACGCAGTCAGGCAGAGATCGCTGAGGAACATGGATGCCGAGAAAAGGAAACGTGAAGACGACAGTTCACGACGGTCAGACAAGAAGCACAGGGGAAACAATGACCACAAGAAGGGGTCTGGATCTAGGAAGGATGGGCATCAATTTGGAGATAAGCCCAAGTGTAAGGTTTTTAAGAAGCACCATTTTGGGAGGTGCCGACTTGAGTCGAAATCCCAGTCTCAGCCGAGGCCATGTGGGATTTGCAAATCTTCGGAACATAAGACCCTAGAGTGCAAGAAGCTGAAGGACGCAACGTGCTATAGTTGCAATGAAAAAGGGCACATTAAGTCCAATTGCCCAAAGATCACCAAGAAAACCAAGGATGGGAAAAAGACCAATGCTAGGGTCTTCAGGATGGATGCAAAGGAAGCTGTTCAGGACGACAATGTGATCATAGGTACTTTCCTCATAAATGATGTTTATGCGAGAGTGCTATTTGATTCAGGAGCTGATAAATCATTTGTAGATAATAAGTTTTGTAAGTTACTGAATTTACCTGTTAAAGCCTTAAGTGTGAAGTATGAGGTGGAGTTAGCTGATGGAACCATAGAAACCGCCTCAACTGTGTTAGATGGATGTGTTATATCCATTAGGAACCACTCTTTTCCTTTGTCCTTACTTCCCTTTAAGCTAGCCGGTTTTGATATAGTGATAGGTATGGATTGGTTATCGCATAACCAAGCCCAGATTGTGTGCAACAAGAAGCAAGTAGTAGTCAAGACCCCGTCTGGTGAGCCACTTACCATTCAGGGGGATACCCAGTATGGATTGCCTGAGCAAGTGTCTATGCTCAAGGCATCTAGATGCCTGAAGAAGGGTTGTGTCATTTATATGGCACAGGTTACTATTGATGAGCCAAAACCTAAGATGGAAGACATCCCCGTCATTTCTGAATATCCTAAAGTTTTCCCTGAAGAACTACCTGGTTTACCACCAGATAGACAGGTAGAATTCAGAATTGACATCATCCCTGGAGCAGCACCTGTTGCGAGAGCGCCTTATAGGTTGGCACCAACAGAGATGAAGGAGTTGAGGAGGCAGTTAGATGATCTGCTAGCCAAAGGTTTCATTAGACCTAGTTCGTCTCCTTGGGGAGCACCAATCCTGTTTGTCAAGAAGAAGGATGGATTGATGCGTCTGTGCATTGACTACCGTGAACTTAATAAGGTCACTATCAATAATAGGTATCCTTTGCCCAGGATCGACGATCTGTTTGATCAATTGTAAGGGGCAAGCTACTTTTCTAAGATCGATTTGAGGTCAGGCTATCATCAATTGAAGGTTAAAGATGAAGATGTACACAAGACTGCATTTAGGACTCGTTATGGTTATTACGAGTTCCTAGTGAAGCCTTTTGGGCTCACGTAGATGAATAAGTAAATGCAGCGGAAACTAAATGGAAACAAACTTTCATACACAATCAAACAGGAGAATTGCTTTCAACACACAAGTTTATCATTGAACCGAATGATTGAATTTATTTCAAACTTCAATTACAATTGCATGCATGTATCACAAAACTCCCCCTCAGCCTGATCTCATAATGAATTGTTCGTGCTGGAAGACAAGTGATGAAAGAGCTAATAGAACAGTACATGGTACTGTTCTATTTATAGGCACGAGCAAACCGCTGAAGCATCTTGGCTGACGTCACCATGAAAGTGACATCTGACTTCCTAACAATCTGTAACTACTGATCTAATACAACTACTTCTTGCTAACAACTGATTACATTATAATACAATGAATAAACAAACTTCTGCTTCCCATTCCACTGTTGTGACTCCAGCAGTACTTTATGTCTTCAGCAGTGCTTGACCCAGATCAGTAGATTGAGCATCAGTGTTAGTCTTCAACAGTTCTTTAATCATCAGCAGTTGTTGAAGGATCAGTTGTTGTAGACGAGCAGTAGATAAAGGTCATCAGTTGTTTAGCCACTTTCAAGGGGAGAGAATTGAAAATATCATCTACTTATTCTGGATCCACTGCTCCGATCCAGTTTTGGCTTTAATCAACTGTTCATTTGGTAAGGTTCAATCCCAACAGTTATGGTTAAAGAACATATCGTGCAAGATTTTAAAACATTAAGTACAATACTCGTCAATTTTAAAGATAAAGGACACAACTTGCAATTGGATATAAAGATAAAGGACAAAACTTGCAATTCACTCAACCATTTATTTGTTGTGACATTGGGCTTAGAAGGTGACATGACTACTTATTTTCTCTTTCTATTCCAGGGATGTGGTTGACGTTCCCAACGGTGGGGGGTGTTTGGGATTGCTTATTTTAGACAATTTATAACTTATTGAGTTTTTGAAAAGTTAAATGGTGTTTGGGTTTAGGAGTGTATGTGAGGGTAAAAGTCAATAAGTCACTCCATTGTCACTTATTAACTTTTCCAAAAAGTCATAAGGAGTTTGGAAAAGCTAAGCCAAACACCCCTGAGTGTCCGCAAGGGTAGGGAATTAAAAAAAAACAAAAAAAAAACAAAACGGGTTGAATTTGTTGAAACGAAAGTTGTTGAAAATGCTATGTTTTTTTTTAAAAGGCTCAATCTATTGGCATACACAAGGTGCTTATTTGCACACTTTAGGGTTTATGTTCGCCACGTACAGGTCAGTACGTGGCGTATAGGGTTTCCTAAAAATCAGTGTCTGAATGTACGCCACGTACAGAGCTGTATGTGGCGTACATAATGCAACCGAATTTAAATGGGTGAATTTGGTATTTTGGTGTCACAAACTCTCGTCCGGTTGGGACATTATATCGTTTAAAAATATAAACCAATAATAAGTTTGATGAACTACGGTACGGTTCGAATATTATATGGTTGCAATACTATATCGTTTAAAATACTATATAATTTAAAATATTATACCGTTTTCTTAGCTCTTATCCGGTTCGAACATTATACTGTTTCAACATTATATTGTTTAAAATATTATACCGATAATTTGTTTGATAAACTCTGATACTGTTCGAATAATTTACCGTTTCAATACTATATCATTTAAAATATTATATCGTTTTTCTAACTCTCGTCCGTGATGACAAGAAGGTATAATCACAAAGGATTATTCCCTATATTATAATGATCACGTAGTCGGGTTCAATTGAGTTTTAAGGTTGACCAAACGGGTCAGTATCGAAAGTCAAACTGTTTGACTTTCGACTTGGAATTTAATGCTAAATTGAATATGATGAGTAGGACATGGTATAATAAGTCTTATAATATTATATAAACTGCTATAGTATCAAAACTTATGGTTTTAATACATAAAAATCCATTTATTGTAAAATACAAAATCTGCGTTTTTGACTTTAATTTTTTACATGTTTGACTCGTCATTTCATCTACTAAACGTGATGGCCAGAAGGTATAATCGCATGGGATTAATACCTTCATTATTACGATCATGTAGGAAAGTTTGATTTGAACTTTAACTTGACCGAAATGGTAAGAACCGAAAGTCAAAGCAAAAGTCAAATTGCTTGACTTTCAGCTAATAACTAGGTAATAAAATGAAAATGAATAGAAGAAACACTTATTAGTGTTAGAAGGAAAGCTTAGAACTCAGGAAAGGAGGCTTCAAGTCCAGAAGCAAGCTCCAATGTAGATGAGAAGAGAATTGATATTGGTGTGAAGAAATGTTTCAACATGCATGCCTATTTATAGTTGATTAAGATGCATAGAATCATGCCAAGTGTTCTCAAAGGTTCCCATGTTTTGATTAGTGTTAAAACAGGCGGAAGAAGGAGGAAGAAGATAACACAATTCGTGCAAATGTCACAAGGATGAGAATGCAGTTGCTAGTTGCATTCTGCTATCAGCTGCACCAATTACGGACCGTAAGAGGTGATGCCTTACGGTCCATAAGGACCTCGGGCGCTCAGGGTTTTCAAACCCCTTGCGGTCTGTAAGGGACCTCCAGAAAATGCAAAATTTACATTTTTGCACTTTTAGTCCCTCAACTTTATTTAACCCCCATATTTATAAATTTGTCCCTCACTCCCTCTCCTCAAACAAATCTATATTATTTGAAGAGTTTCTGGACATGTATCGCTTTAAGATTTGATATTTTTAATAAAAGATTAAATGACATGGGATAATAATTAAATGGAGTGATTCAATTTAAAATTTAACTGTGTTAAAAGAATATTAAAAGGACTCAATACATTTTAATTGTTGGAATCCCTTATTATAAGTTAGATATATATCAATTAATTTTTACCCTAAAAAATATCAAACTTTCTAATATTATAAAATAATTGTTATAACAAAGACGTTATATAATAATACACATATTATTATGATTTTAATTTATAATATACCACTTTCGCACAAATCTTATAAACAAAAAGAATAAATTAAAAAAAAATCATTAAACTTATCACAAGAATTTTTTTAAAAATATTATAATTTATGAAACAATTGATATACCCATTAACAATACACATATTCAACCGTGACATAAGATTATAATATTATTACATTTATAACGGTATTACACATTTTTATAAGATTAAAGTTTATATTTTCCCAACCCGTGTAATAAAATTCATGAATTATGAATGTATAAGATTATAATATTTTTACATTTGTTAACCGTGTGATATGGATTATATAAAAGTCATGAATTAGATTTTTTCGATATTTAACCCGTATAACACATGGGTATGTAAGCTAGTATTATATAAAGTACTTCGATTTTACGGGTATGTATGCTAGTATTATATAAAGTACTTCGATTTTACGATAGCAAACTTTTTAGGTAATCAGTTATGAATGGGCCCAGGGTTCTGTACATGAATTGGCCTAAGGTCTGAAGGTAAAAATGGGCCTGGTTATGAACTAATCACTTGGACAGGGTGATAGGCCCACTTCGGATTTCATATGGTTCCATTCAACTTGACTCCTTCAACAACTATTTTGACAATTTTATTTGTTTACTTTTTTTTTGAACGGCGATTGACTCCAACAGTCGAGAGGATCACACCCACATTGCATGGGTCCCTAGTCCCCCTCGGGCGAGGCATCCGAGGTTGACCAAAGGCGCTCCACGAGAAAATTTCCAGCCGACAGCCACTTGACTGCCGTTGCAGCCTCCACACTCAAGAGCCGGAGTAACCGCACTGTAATAGAAAACTCGTGTGCGGCTCAAGACTCGAACCCGGGCTATTACGCACTCAAGGCTCTTATCCATCATTACCATGACCCCTCAATCAAGGTTGGGGTCATTTACCCCCAAATGCAACAGGTGGGGATCGAACCCGGGTCTCCAAGGAAACCCAAAGTTCTTTCCACCACTCCACTACAAGTGGGGGATGTATTTTATTTGTTTACTTAAACTATATAATAGGGTAGAATGAGTCTCCTCTTTACAAACTTGCAAACTTAGATATGGATGATGGCTTTCATCAGTTCATACAAAAATCTAAATAAAATATGTAGTTATGGTAAGATATATAATATTCACAAAAAAACATATAAAACAATATAAAATCAAATTTAATTTTTATGTTGTTATTGAACAAAATGATGAAATTAAGAAGCATGAAAAAATAGTGACACAAAACACAATACCGAATTGCAAAGAATAAGTAGTACCTTTCAATTTCGGATATGGTATTGGTTATGAGATGGTGAACTTGGTGATCCATAAATTGTTCAATCCATTACACATGCATAGTTTATATTAGTTCTACCATTAACCAAGATTACGACTTATGTAAGACAAACACCATCGTCTGATCCTTAACTAAACTAATCAAGACGTACCAGGCACTATCACAAGTTAATGCTCACAACTATTCAAACATTTAAAACATAATATCATTTTATAAAGTTGAATTGTCACTTTTTAACATATTTAATTTATTGCATAGACATAACATAAAAACACAAGCATATAAATAATTAAGGGTTGGTTTATTTCCACATCCCCTATAATCTTATTTTCACATCCCTATACCTATACGGGCCGTATAAAATGATACGGGCCGTATAGAATGTTTATGCACAGAATTTTATGCGGTGGAATGTTTTTTTTGTTTTTATATGTATACGGGACGTATACTTATATACTGGCCGTATACATATTTGCATAATTTTGTTTGGTGTTTCGAAGGTTTGCCAAGGGTTTTTAGTTTTGAAATATGTATACAGTATACGGGCCGTATAATGTTATACGGGCCGTATAATTGTATACGGCCCGTATAGCCCGTATAGAAAAGTTAACTTTTTTGTTGCAACCAGGAAACCGTTTAATAAATTTTTGTATTTAAAATAGTGTTGTATATATCGGATTATGTTACGAGTTTGTAGTTAAACGTATTTATTATGTTTAATAAGTTTCCTCTTTGTAAAACGATAAATATGTATAGAAAAGCTAATTTTTTGTTGCAATCGGGAAACCGTTTAATAAGTTTTATAAATTTTAAAATAGTATTGTATATATCGGATTATGTTACGAGTTTGTAGTTAAACGTATTTATTATGTTTAATAATTTTTCTATTTGTAAAACGATAAATATGTATAGAAAAATTAATTTTTGTTGCAATCGGGAAACCATTTAATAAGTTTTATAAATTTTAAAAGGGTCCTATTAAATCCACATGGTATCATCTTATTCTCACATGGTTGATACGGACCGTATAAGGTTATACGGCCCGTATAGAATAAAGTGAACTGACAAAGGCTATGTGAAAATAAGATTATAGGGGATGTGGAAATAAACCAACCCATTTTAAATAGTATTGTATATATCGGATTATGTTACGAGTTTCTAGTTAAACGTATTTATAATGTTTAGTAAGTTTCCACTATGTAAAACGATAAATATGTGATATGATTATGATAAACTATGACAACAATTATTAAACAAACAACATAACATCTAAACAAAAGATTAATATTTATAATGTTTTACATCTAAAAAAAAAAGATAAACTTTTACAAAGTTTCAAACGTAAAATAACAAAAAAAATAATACAATAAGCAGCTACGGCGGTGGTGATGGTGGTGGGGCAGCGCCAGCTCGTGGAGGTAGGGGCGCGGCAGAATGCATAGCCACAATCGCCTCGACCATCCACTGTACATCATCTCTCACTGCAGCTAAATCCCCTCTGACTGCAGCTACATCCCCTCTGACTGCAGCTAAATCCCCTCTGACTGCAGCTACAGCCGACTCGACCTGAACAAGTCTCTCATCCACCCCCGGTGGAGGCATCACACGCTGTCTCACGCTGCGTCGAACGTACGGGCGATCACCCCGTAACTCCTCCTGAACTACCTGTGATCGATCGGCAGCATGAGCGACCCCCTCTCCGTCGCCTCCCTCTCTGTCGCCTCCCGCTCCCACGCCCTCGCCCTCGTCTCCCTCCTCATCACCACCCTCTCCACGGGGTCCCTCACCCACACCATAAGCCCAAACCAGCTGCCCTCCCTCGACCTCGCGAGCCAAAACCATCGATAGGGCTGTGTCCCTCCCAACCCTGTCAAGCTGGCGTGTCTGCGTCATATCCCTTGCCACCTGCGGGGTCAGGAGGCGCAAGTAACCCTTCGCCAGACGGGTGACGAAGGCCCCACAACTGATGTGGGAAGAGGGACGCTTAAAAGCGTAATCGGCGAGATAAGCGGCCAACTTGTACGCCAAGTTGGCCCTCCCGCTGGTAAGTAAGTCGTGCAAGAAGAATAGGTCACTTTGGGTGACCCATTCCCTGCTATCATGACGACCGGCGATCGTCACGGCGATACACCGATGTAGGTATCGGTGTAACGGGTCGTAAAGATCAGTCGCCCGTGCCTTCGGGGATCGCTGTCTCGGTTTCGCGAACTCCCCGAACCCAATAGTCTTCCAATACGGCCACAACACGTCAGTGGACGTGCTGACTGGCGCATCAAAAAATGCGCGTGACCTTGAGTCATCCGCTGAGTACAGACCCAAGGCAACAGCGAACTGAGGAAGTGTCATCCTCTGAGGCGTGCCGCAAATAGTAAAAGTTACGGCGTCTGTCGTCAAAAAATGCTGAAAACCCCCACCCCGGGTGTCCGTAAATGTAAAGGTAGATAAAAACTCTAAAGTAATCTCCCTGTGGGCCCGCTCTGCGGCGGCATCAAATAAGCGGTCCCACGGGGAGTTAGCTGGCATGAGCTCCCGGACCCGACCAATCGCTCCAATATCTGTCAAAAACTGAAAATCTATGGTCCGAGGCGCATCCAGCACCATCTCCCGTAATTTGCCCAAAATCCTATAGGCAACCGTACCTCGGGGGATATCTCTAACAAACTGCCCCGTCTCAGTAAAATCGGGCACAATCTCCTCCTCCTGTCCACGTCCACGTCCACGTCCCCGTACGCGTCCACGTCCACGGTCCCGACCCTGACCCTGACCTCGACCTCTACGGGCCGCAGCAGCTGCTGATGACTCAGCCATATCGTCTGTAACAAATAACAATTACAACTTAGCAATCACTATACGATTATCGTTAACGTATTATACGAATACTGTTCTTGTATACGAACGTACTGTACATATGATATACGCTCGTACAATGTTTGAAGATTCAACAAGGATACGACCGTATACATTATATACGAGCGTATATTGTTTGAATATTCAAACGTTATACGATCGTATATAAATATACGAGCGTATATTGTTTGAAAATTCAAACATTATACGAGCGTATATAATGTATACGATCGTATAACCTTTTGAATATTCAAGTGTATACGATCGTATAAATTGTATACGATCGTATATTATTTGAATATTCAAACACTATACGATCGTATACAATTTATACGACCGTATAGACATAATAATCATTTACAATTTCCTGTTTCAAATTTTTTTTTTCAAATTTACTTATACAATCGTAATCGTTACGCCTATCTACGCTTTACTATACAAGACAATAATCTAACATGTTACGTAATTTAAAATTTCACTATACGAAAACGTACCGTATAGGAAGAACGTGAAGAAAACGCCAAAAACGCCGAAGAACGCTGTCCAAGAACGATCCGAGAGAATTTTTGGTTGAAAGTTGAGGCCGTATGGTGGAAATGAGGTCGTATAAAACTTCTACGACCTTTTTTTTGTATACGGGCCGTATAAAAGTATACGGCCCGTATACAGTGATTTAATTTATTTTAATTCGGTCGTATACTTAATATACGATCACAGTATACGAGGCGTATACTTTTATACGACCCGTATACAATTCAGTTTTTTTCATTTTTTTCAATTACTATATTTGGAACTGACGAAAATACAGTCGTTATGCGTTAACGTTGATTCGTTTAAACATTTTTTCAAATTCAATCTCAAAAAGTTGCCAAAACATTTATATAACTAATATGTTGATCATTACAAATTGTCAAAACATGCAAATAACATTTTATATTCATAGGCCACCTAAATCTATGTAATCCCTGGTCCTATATTCATCAACGATCGTATTATATTGGTCAATACGTTCCTTGTAATAGTGATACCAACTTTCTGCAGGCGTATTCCGTGTCGGTTGTCGCCAGTATCCTGATGGGGTTGGCATTGGATATTCCCCTTCTAATCTGACGTGAATAAAATGGTTCCTGTGTACATGTACAAGCGCGACTGTTCGATGCGGAATACTTTCTTCGGCTGTTGTGAACATGGGAAAAAATGAAGCACAACCAAGGTCACTTAATAAGAGACAAATGACATTCCACCGGTTTGCTATCAGAAGACCCATGAATGGCATTTGTAGCCACTTATGTCGAGGTGCTCCGTCTATATGGTCTTTTGACCAAACTAATGACTCCAGAACTTCTTGATACTGAGGTCCATTTATACTTTTCCATAATTCGTCGAACCGGTTGCACTGATCATGAAGCTGCTCCCGTATGAACGGCCACTGATACTCTTTAAGCGATAAGCCGACCGCTATAGATCGAAACCCACAATTACCATCACCCTGCACATTTTTTATGTGACTGAGGTGTGGATAGAAGCACGGTGGAATGAACTTTTTGTAGTGCATGAACAGATTAACTTGTCCGACAGGCAGCAAAGGTATGTGTGGTGGCTCTTCCTTTGATTTTGCGACCTTCTTTTTCGTTTTCGAATTCTTAGCCCCTTTCGCAATCTCGCCGAAGAACATAGGTGTTTCAGTACAATAACTTTGTGACTCGACAAACGAGCTGTGCCTGGTAGGTTCGATATTTGACTCTTGTGTGCCAAACGCATCTTGTGTGCGAAACCCATCTTTTGAATCACTATACTGGTCCTGCGTTGTTAAAAAGCTGTGTCTTGAAGGCTCCGTTAACGAATCATCCTTCCTTTGTTGCTGAGCTTTCAAAGTTGGACGACCCCGTGTGTTTTTTTGCACAACTGGTTGTTTAAGCTTTGTCTTATTGAGTTGTACCAACTCCTTCATCTTTTGAATAAAGTTTTTCCTGAGTTCTCTCGGCTGAGCACTTAAATGTTGTTTGAGATGCGCAAATTCGCCGTCTAAGTCAAAAGAGTCCACCTTGCTCGGTTCCACTATGGAATCCAAATTTAACTTTCTCCAAAAAGGGTCTATCATCTCCAACGGGATCATTTGACCTAAGGAACATATCAACAAACAACATAAAACGTCAATAAGATTTTGCGTGATGAAAGGGTATGATTATAAAATGTGGTTGGTCGAATAATGTATTACCATTCGTTATATACGCATCCAACCGACACGCGCACGGCAACCCACTGCTTGTATACAAACGACACGCGCATGTACGGTTATAAAACTTTAATTTTTCTATTTCATTTACTTCGTCTGATATCACCTCTAGGCAGGCATGTGAAACCTTCTTTAGTAGGAGATTAAATATTGGTTTGTTATGATGACCCAATGTTCGGCTCCTGCTTGTTTCAATGCTGCCTTTGATTTCTGTCACCTGGTTTCTTATGAGCTTATCGATAAGTGGTACCACTTTCTCCAGGGTGTAATTAGAGTCGCCTAGGTACTGCTTCAAAAGGGCATGTTGACCCTCTGCCCTGTTCGTTGTACGTTGACCGAAGTTCAAATGTTGGTCGCTCCAGAACGAAACAAACCGGTCTCTATATGGTTGTAACCAGATTGAATCCAAATAGTTCATAATCTCTGTAATCAAAGTCAAGTGCAGTTAAGACAAGTCAAATAAATACGATTATTAAACAAAAATTATATAAAACTTACCGTCGGTTTTTTTTCGTGGCAAGTTTGATCGTATTCGCTCGTACCAGTAGTTGTAGTCATGATCGGTCGTTGATTGAATTAGCTCGCCCCACTTGAAAAGAAACCTCTCCCATTTATCATCTGTTTTAAAGCTTCTCCTGCAATGTTTGAATATGTTTTGCTGTATGTGCCACCTACACAATGAATGTCTAGCCCTGGGAAACACGGTTGCACATGCGTTCATTAGGGCGCGATCTCTATCCGTTACTACTACACGGGGTTCCATAACACTGTCTAATGAGTGTTTCAACCTCTGTAGAACCCATGTGAAGTTTTCCTGTTTCTCGTGGCTTACGAACGCATGAGCAATGCAAAACGACATCAACGTTGATGTAACACCGATAATCTGGACTAGAGGCATTTTGTACTGATTCGTCTTGTAGGTGGCGTCTATAAGCAACACATGCGGGAAAGCGCGCCACAACATGTTCGACTCCGGGTGGATGAAGAAAACATCCTCGACCCGTTCGCCGTTTTGAGATGTTCTATGGTAAAAAACAAACCCAACCTTCTTCAACCGGTCAAAAAGTATCTGCATTGGAGTCTCGCCGACTTGTTCCATTCGACCCAATTTGGCTCGAGCGTTGTATATGGTGTTTCTTGTTGAGACATTATGGAGGTTCTGTTCTTTAATGGCAGCAAGAATGTCTCGTGGTTTGATGTTCTGATGCGTCATTTGCTCCACCGTTGTCACACCCCGATTTCCACGTGTCACCGGTGGGCCCGGTGGGGGAGTATCGTGACGTGGTTGGCAACGTAATAGTCAAACAACACAATATAATAATGCACAGCGGAAGCAAATTTAAAATAAGATACAACCGAATTTATTTATTGTAAACAAAGTCACAAATTATCCGGTGTTTATCCACAGTAGGATCGAATTAACAAAACATTGTTTATGGTTCAACAGACTTCGGCATCTTAAGTTTGCGAGACTTCTAATGATGCTTAGGAGAATCCCAGCCTATTTCGCCTAGTACCTGCATTTAATCTTTTTGGGAAAATACGTCAGTTTACACTGGTAAATACATTCAACTGACTCATTTTATAAAATGATTGAAAATTGGTTTGGATGCACATGGCATAAACATTTTTATTAACTTGGGAGAATTATTTAATATTATAATCTTGTGAACGATTTACATGTTACTTATGCGTTCAGTAGCCCGGAACGTATTCCGGGTTAAAGATCAATAGACACACCACTTTAAGTGAGTTATACACGGGAGTACGCCTACACCCCGTGCTCAGGTCGTGGCTATCTCGTAAGATAATGCCGAGGATATTCGGGACATGGTCATTAACCCCCCAAAGGCTGTAAAGTAGACATATCTGTTTAAAACGAGCCGATCAAATTATTCAATTAACCACTAAGCGTGGAAGATTTGATGCTCGATCAAGTGGTACGCTATGTACCGTAACCCAAGCCCGTATAGGGAAAATAAGTTAAAAGTATTTACCTTGATGCAAAGTATAGTCACAATAATCAAATAGCAGGTAGCTTTTACTGTTTCTCCTAATCTGGAACGAAGGTTAAATATAACCTATTAGAATCCTAGCGGGTCTTTAATTTTGCTTAAGCTTAGACCGGCTAGTTTCAAAGATACGGTTCGTACGCACTATTAAGCGAAGACCGGATAGAATGTGATTCAGACCCGACAAGTTTGAAGACTTGTTTAATATGGGTCTATTATTCACATTCTGGATTTTGAGATAAAACCGATAAGGTTTGACCCGTTTCGGCTAATTTATGTAAACTTGTTACATAAACTGAGCCGAACGCGTAATATGCGTAACGGGTATCCGTAAGAGCCATATACAGGTTTCCTAAGTTAATATGCTTCAAATATGTTGTAACATCAGTAGGATGTCTTTCGTTATGCCCCGAACTAATTTAAACACAAACTATGCCCCGTAGGGGTAGTTTGGTCAATTTAAAGTTTGTAAAAGCGTTTATATGTTCAACTGAGTTACAGGTCTGATGTAAACAGTAAACATACTTATTTTAATGTGTTATAACAGTAGGCTAAGTCATGTATGTGAAATTTATCATATTTAACCAAACTATGCCCCGTAGGGGTATTTTGGTAATTTCACATAAGCCGAAAAGCTCAAAAACGAAGTCTGAGTTTATCAACCTTTGCTTACTGTTGAATTATCATAATTTGCCTCATATATCAGTAGGTATCGACCCGGGTATGTCCAATATGATTCTAAGACATACTATGCGCTAATAACGCTAATTATGGCGATTAAAGGCCATTACCGGGTTCGATACTTAATTCTGATATTTTTATATTTCCAGAAGGCTTAACATAATTTATTTATCATAACTAATCAGTAGAAAAAGGTTTGGAATCGTTTAGATGTGTAAAACTCATTTTATGGCCCGTAAGGGCAAAACCGTCAATTTCCGGTTTAAGCCTACGACTATGAGTTATGCTCAGCCTAAAATTAATTAAAAATATTTAGAAATCCCAAAATAATATTTAAGATCAGTGGGTAAAAGATTTGATGTCAAAAAGTATGTTTAATTAGGCTTTATGCTAATTGCGCCATATTGTTAACATAAAGCCTTAATTTAGCGACATGAGCATAACTCTTAATCTACAAGTCAAACTAATGTCAAATTTTGCATACAAGTCTATATATCAGTAATTAAGGATTCTACACTTTTACATTTTCATAAATTATGATTTAAGGCAATAAGGGCATAACGGTCCAAGTATGAGCATTTAACGGAAACTTGCATATAAATTGGATAATCAACGAAACAAGTACAGAGACTTATACTATCATGCAACCCTACTCTAATGAAGCACTAAGGCATTTCCGAATCAAACTAAAACGGGTCAGAAGCGAAGTCAAAGCAAAAGTCAAGGTTTTGCGCCTTTCGGTTCCGAACCGGGTTTAAACAGAAATTTGTCGAGTCGGGCAAGCGTAGACGAGTTTTTATACTTATTATCATGTTATATTAAGGTTAAAACAGGTTACACACCTTTCGGATCATTAATTGTGCATTAAATCGCATTTTGTATTTCTGTTGACTTTTTCGGTCAACGTTTGACCCGACAAATGACCTAGTTAGGTCTGGAATTGGTACTTGCCCTTATAAGGGTTTAATACCCATATAATTACCTATCTAACGGTACTTCTAATTTGACATACGACTGAGCTATCGTTACTTAATCATGAAGTCAACCGTAATTTACGATATATTGACTTTTAAGCTAATTACTAAGCTAGAATTAATTTAGAAGGGTTAAGCAACTTACTAGATGATTAATGGATGATTAGGAAGGCCTTGAATCAGATTGAAAGCTCCTCCAATGCTCAGATGGCACTTGAATGATGTGTGTAGCAATTGGTGCAACTATGGTCCCTTATATAGTGCTCATGGACACCACAAAAGCTTGACAACCAAGTCTAGGGCATCCCACAATCGATTAACATCTGTTACTAGTGTTTAGGGACGTCTAGGGGCCATGCACATGCAAGAGAAACCGGCTGAATGGGTCACAAGTGCGTATAACAGCCAACAGCAAGTCATTCTGTCGCTGGGCAACCCTCGCGCTGCGCGAGGGTCAGTCGCGCTACGCGACGCCCTACGCTGAATCAGTTTTTGATTTTTATTGTTGTGTTTCGAAAGGGCAGCCGTAATTTCTGACTTTTGGGACTTTATATCAACACTTTGGGACCCCTAAAACATGTCTTGAACAGTTCCTACCCTACCATTAACCAATGTTTCAAATGAATGTATAAACAAGACCCGAAAACATCGGTTTACCATTGCTTTTCTTCGTGGGATCAAGTCATGCATTATCAATTCCATTATTGGCAATGATTCTCTGAAGTGAGGGTATAAAGATGTGTAGTAATATTATATCGGGTCTTGGGATTTATGATTGAGGTCGTTCAGAGGTAACAATTTAACATGACGCCACTTTAATCCTACCGAAACATCTTTATTAAATCCGGGTTTTTCAACGCGTTTTGTCTTACATGACACGTGTCATTTTATTATTAAACCCGAAATTTTCGAGGTGTTACAACCGTCCTCTCTTCCGATGGAGTCAGCCTCATTAGGGACGGATGACCCTCTGGATACAGAAATGGTTCGTGGTTATGTTTACCTTGCTCAACCCTTAGATCCCAGTAACCTAACCTCTTTCTGTATGTCCCGACCAGTTGGAACTTGCAACCGGTTTTCCTAGTCCCGCTGCGTCTGACCGTCGCTGTTGATTTGTAATTGCCGGCACAATCGCACGTAAGCCAAATTTTTACCGGCTGACAACTATGGGGTTTATCGTAGATGGTGCGTTTGGTGACGAGGGCGTAGCCATTTACGCGTCCGACGTCTCTACACCAGTCTATCAATTCATCCATGCTAGCGAATTTCTAACGGAAACACTTATATGTGTCAATTAATGATTAACTCAAATGATTAACCCAGGTTTAGTTTTAGTATAAACGGGTTCGGGTCAGTTTCAGCTTGAACCTGCGAACCCGTTTGGATTAACGGGTCGGGTTCGGGTCAACATTGGTCGGGATGGCGGGTTGACCCGTTACACATTTATACTATATTATATATTTTTTACAATATATATAAATTAACGGGTTGGGTTTTTTTTTTTTTTTTACACCAAACTTGTGGTGTAAAAAACTACCCCCTCGGCCTTTTTTTAAAATTTTTTTTTTTTACGAATGTGTTGTAAAAAAAAATTTTGGTCAACCACGGTCCCCTATATATATATATATGTATATATATTTGTGTTTTTTAAGTAAATTTTAACTTTAATATATTAATTTTAGAAAAAAAATAAAAAAATCCGCCTTTAATGGGTCGTGTTCGGGTCAACCCATGAAACTTCGGGTCGTGTTCGGGTTCTTATATATGATACGATTTTCGAGTTCGGGTCGGGTTCGGGTTTGTGTAAAAACAACATCAAACGTAAAAACACTAAAATAGTTAACATACAACAAATAAACGTGTAATTAAATGTTATACCTCTTTGTTTTGAAACTCAGTACGTTCCTCTTCAGCATTTGGACCCTCGGGCGGTCCACAACTTATGGGAGAAGAATGAGAACTATCAGTCGGCGGTCGAACACTAACAGGAGGGGCTTCAAAATTAACCGGGTGTTGCGATGGATAATAACCATCATAATTAGGCTGAATGTCATCCAAACCCCAAGTATCATGACCTGAACCAGACGCAAAAATGGGATCGAACGGAGCATTCAGATCAAACATGCCCGCTTTGTTATCTCCATTCTCCTGATTCGCCTCGTTACCAAACACATTAAAAATGTCACCCCAACCCGACATTATAACGTAAATAATTTGAATACAGAGAAAAATAGAAGAAACGAATAGAAGTTGAATGAAAATGAATGAAATTAGTGTCGTTTATATAGAGAATTTTACGGAATATTACATCGTTTCAAATGATTAACACGCGAATCGAGGAATCTAACGTCTAATCACATAACTCGCACGAGATTCGAGGAATATAACATCGAATCAGAGAATCTTACGTCTAATCACACGTGAATCGAGTAATAATACGTCGCGTCAAATAGTAATAAAATAATAAAAAAACGAAAATCATTGTATAAGGGCCGTATACATATATACGAGCCGTATATCATCGTCGTATAATATATATACGACCACAGTATCATCTTATTCTCACATGGTTGATACGGGCAGCCTTTGTCGGTTCACTTTATTCTATATACGGCCCGTATCAACCATGTGAGAATAAGATGATACCATGTGGATTTAATAGGACCCATGAACCCACATGCGACAATTCAATACAAATCCATGGTCGAATGATGAATATAATCATCAATTAAAGTCAAACAATACAATCAAGCAAACAGTAATCACGAGGAGTAACCGATATAAAGCATTAATATGAGGCAAGCATAGGTGTTCAAAACACCATCGGCAACTATAGACAATATGACAAACCAATACAAGAATAAGAAATGGTCTCGTCAATACACATTCGAATCTTAAACTCATTGCTTATGTATGCAATCCGATATTATCTTTGATGTTTTAATATAAAATCTATACATATAATAAAGGAATTCAACTATGGGACACGTGTACTTCAGCTGCGCAATTGCTTTTTGCTTTTGGCGCGCTTCCTTAATCGGGATCCGAATGCCCGTTTTTTTTACCCACATATTTCACAAAACCCAAATTCCTTTCATCCATTCTCACCAAAACCCTAGACAACTTCTCCTCCCCAGTTCATCCATCTACCACCTCCTAACTTCTCCTCTCAAATCTCTAATGTCGTCGATGGTTTCAGCACCATATCCGCCGCTGCACATCCTCCAAACCTTAGATCTGATACCGGAGTCGATGGTTTCCGCACCATATCCGCCGATCGATGGTAAAGTAAAGAGGAATCATCAGGCTTCCACTCATCTGGATGAGCTTGCTCAGGCTTCTATGGTGGGAAATTTTGTTTTTATGTGCTACATTTGGATCTACATAATTGAATTTTATGTGCAAATTAAGTGACAGTCTGTTAGGGTTTCTCATACTTTCCTATTCCACATGACTTTGTTACAATCTATCAATTCAACCACTTGCTTGATCAATTGATTTAGTGGGTTTTTTTTTTTTTTTTGGTAGGATAAGCAAGAAATTAGAAACTGCTATGATGGATTACTATCTGCTGCTGCAGCTATGACAAATAGTATATTTGGTAGGTGTTTTTCTGTTGAATCCAAATGATATATTTTTTTACAAGAAATTGATATATGTAAATGATGAAGTCTGTTATATTTTGTATCTCAGAGTTTTCAGAGTCACTACAGGAAGTAGGGACCTGTTTGCTGGACAAAACCGTAACCGATGCTAATGGTGAATGTGGTAATAAAAGTTTTGTTATAAAACTGTTTGGTTGTTTTTACAGTATTTAATACTTTTGTATACACTTTTGCGTGATGTGTTTACTATATACGTTCAGGAAGAGTGTTACGGTGGCACAAGGCTGAATTGGTTGGTGATCGACGGCCGATTTACAGCGGTGAACTGCGACATAAAACAAGACGACAACGTCATGCGTGTTGGGGCTGTTTTGGGAAGAGTCGCCAGCCACTAACACAGCAGCTGCTTCTCGACGAGGTAGGGGTTCTAAGAGAAGTCGTGCTTCCGAAGTTCGTAATTGTTTTGCATAGTCCTATATTATCGGGTCTGCGAGTCATGTAGCCTGTTAAGCACACATCGGTTTGACATCTATAAGGTATGTATTCATTTAATTTGTACTGATAGATTATATCTGTATTGATTTTTTTTATTTTTTTTTATATATTGAACTTATGATTCTTGATTGGTATTGTGCAGAACATTGATAAAATTCAGTTTGTGAAATGCCCTGTTCTTGTCATCCATGTAAGCATTATTTTTCTTAAATTACTATATAAACACTCATAAAATCGCCCTTCCCGTTGATTCTGATTTTTTTTATGAGAGGCTTCTTTTAAGCACTTCATCGTTAGCATTAATAATTTCAGTGTTGCCATAAATATAGGAATGTGGACTTTGTTAGAAACTTATAAATAGGTGTCGATGATTACTCATTTTGTTTCTGAGCACCAGGAATCATTCAGTAGGTAAAACATTGTTTATTAGATGATGATCTGTGTCTGATGTAGCTAATTTGAGGTTTGACCTTTGACCATCACCGTAATAGATAAATAATAAATAATAATAGATTATTAAATCTCTTATATTATTATATACTTCTATTGTAATAATTATAATATATTATCCTGTATGTATGGTAATTTGTCCATGTGAAAGCTTAAACTTCTAACCTTATTAACGTTATGCGTAATAAGTAGTCAAGTAGATATATATGATGACATAAGTATTGTAACTAATCAGTAATTCTCTATCTAATCGAACCTATCACAAAAAAAAAATGAAGAAATCCTGGAACACACTAAAATAATAATTTGAATTCCTTTTAATTCTCCATTATTTATCTCCTGTTATTTTGGGGTTTGGGTTTCCATAATATATAGATTCAATTAAATTCCTATAATTTTGTGATATGGATTCCCAAATTTAATCCTACATTTAATCTAATACTAAATAATCTAAACAATCTATCTATTACTCAAATTCTAACTAATTAAATTAAATTATACATTGATATACAAACCCTTATATTTGATATATATATCTACAATTCTCTATACGATAACCCCAAAAGCTCTGGATTATCCATAGCACTGCAGTATATATATGGCTATTTAGTCCTGTTAACCTCACATAAACCCTAAGACGCCTCTACCTGCAATTTTACTCCAGCTACGATTGTATCTCCGGGTAATTTTTCAAATTTCTATCCTCTATATATTATTAGTTTCATCTGGAAGTGATGATGTTGAGCCGAAAGAAGTTTTAATATGTACCAATAAGGATTGCAAAAGAGATGTTGTCCCTGATGTACACATGTATTTAATCAACATATACTATTATTATATATATCTTATTCAACTACAATCACATATCCGTTAGCTTGCTTTTATATTAATTTTGTTTATTTTTATTTTTGGATTTTAGGTACAAGATTTCAATACGAGTAGAGGATTGCACAGGAACTGTAAATCTTACTCTATTTGACCGTGATACAGTCAAACTTTTGGGTTTATCCGCCAAACAATTGGTTGACAAATATTTGCAGGTAATTTCATTATCTTTTAACCTGAACAAAACATTTTTTAATACTATTTCAACATTAGTATCGTTTGAATGTTTATTATTATATTTCAGGAGGTTTCTGGTGATGAGAAAGTCACACCTGTTGAATTCGGTGCTTTCATCGACAAAAAGTATGCCTTTAAAATTCATGTTAAAACGTATATTGTGGACAATAAGGTTGACGGGTTTTCTATCAATAAGTTAGTGGATGATCCGGCTATAATAGCAAAACTTGAAAAGAAGTTTGATGCTGATTCGGTATGTTAAATTAAATTTAATTTTAACCCTCTAACATTAGTTATAACATTTATCTTAATGTTACAGTTTAAAGAGTTTGACTCGGTGAATCTCCCCACCACTGCTTCATTGTCACAAAGTGATGCTGGTGTCAAGGTTGTAGATTTAAATAATTACTATTATTTCTTTGTTTTTGTTTTTATTTACGTTTATTTTTTAGGATTCAAAATCCTATACTGTAGATGATGCAACACCGCTATCCAGGAATAATAATGAAAGTAGAAAGAGTACTGGTGATCTGAAACGCACACTGGAAGGTTCTTATGATGTAGACAACTCATCTTCATTTTCTCCATCAAAAAGTCAAAAAACTGAAACCAAAGATGAAACCAAGGCTCAATCCAAAGACAAACTTTTGATCCCTAAACTTGAAAAGTACTTTTATTACTTTCAAGCTGCAAAAGATTTCGTTCTTTTTTTCCTTGTGTTCTTGTGGTTTTATTTTCAAACAAAAGTAGTTGTTGGTTTTTTATGATCTGATGACTATATTTTATTTTGAAGAATTTTTTTATTACTATTTTAGTTGTTTATTTTGGCTTGTCTTATTATATACATGAATGCATTATTGTTTTCTATACTAATCACGTTAAATTCGTATATACAAAATCTCACCATATATGAATCATTTACCTTTGAATATAACTTTGCTGAAGCTGAAAGACAAAATTATATGAGTTACGTTACCCAAAAAAAAACAATACATAGGCAGAACAACAAACTAGCGAGACTTTGTAATAACATTCAAGTGTTAAGTCAGTGAAATTTGAATTAGATTTTGTATATTTTATAACTATCATTTGAATTTTTTACTTGATTTTGTTAATATTGAATAATATTTCATTCTATTTTTATTAAATCCAAACAAATTCAAACTATTTTCTTTTGTTAAACCGCGTGTACACGCGGGTTCTAACCTAGTTTAGTAGAAAAGGTGGACAAGGAATCCCACGTGTCAATCTCTCAACTAGTTTAGTCAACTTTCATGTAATTGCATCCTGACCCTCGGTTCTCATTTTCTATTTAAGTCCTAATTTTTTGATGTCATAGACGTACTATAACGTTGTCTTGTTTCGCTTCGTTTGTCTTCTTTTCTATATTTGTATTTGTTCCCAGTTTCTTTTCTAGCTGGCTCTTTATATTTATATATAAAGTGTTGTTGCCGTTCAAAAAAAATCCTAATTTTTTTACCCATCACAATAGTTCCACCAGCTAATTAATTTTGCCTTTAAAAGAGATAAATGTTGGACCCAGTATGGCCTAAACAACTTCTTTTCACGTAATATGGCATGTGATTTCAGTAGATGTGAAAAAGATGTGCGGAAATGGAAATCAGACTTTCAGAAACAAGACCTACAGAATTATCAAGTTTATATCACTTTGAAACAAAATAGTTTACAAGGTGATTGTAAGATTATTATCTAATACAAATGAATCTTGAATTCTGTGGGTGAGAGGGCAATGGAGTTTGTGTAGTGTATATGAATGCTAAGCTTCAAACTCAATTGTCTTCTGCTGGTTGAGCCTTCTATTTATAGAAGGTTGGGTACATGTAGGGCTGTGCAATGGTTCAGAACCGAACCGAACCGAACCGGAACCGAACCGGAACCGTTAATTGCTAAATTTAAGAACCGGAACCGAACCGTATTATACGGTTCCGGTTCGGTTCGGTTCCTGGTTAAATGGTTCTCGTGTAAACGGTTCTCGCGGGAACCGGTTGACAATTAAATACTAAAATTAACAATTCAATAAAAACGAATCAAACCATTTAAAACATTAACTAAGTGTTGCAACATATAAAGTTCAAACCAACCAAAATAAAAGTAGCAAAGTATCAATAAAAAATTTCAAGTCATAAAACAAACTTTAAATAAATCGATTACAACCATCGTGTTAACAATTAAAACAAACATCTTCAAACTTCATTCGATCTTCATCCTCTCAATCTTCTCATAAACATCTAAATGAAACCAAGTGTTAGCAATTAAAAAAATAAATGAACAAAATCAACAAAAAAAATAATATTTACCCTTTGTGAACTCGTCGAATTTTTCGCATTCCTCATCCTCTTCGTATATATGTTTTCTTCCGGTTCGAATCCAATCTTGTGTGCAAATTAACGCCTCAACAATGATGGGGGATAATGAACTTCTATATGACTCCACTACCCGTCCCCCCGTACTAAAAGCAGACTCGGAAGCTACAGTTGAAACTGGAATAGCCAAGATATCTGGAAAAAAGAACGAATAAGTTAAATTTATATTTTTTTAAATATATTAACTTTTGAAATAACAACTATCACCTTTCGCCATACGTGCTAGGGTTGGATATCTACTTGAATTAACCTTCCACCATAGCAAGATATCAAACTTCTCTCTCATTTCTTCAACATCCTCTAGCAGATACTTTTCAAGTTCTGTCTTCTTATTTGACGACTGACTAGTACCACCCCGAAAGTTTTGAAGTTTATCCATCCAACATTTTTTAGCATAACCTTGTCCAACTTTGTTTCCTGTAGTAACCGGGACACTTGAAACAGATTCATCCGAATCATCATACTCTCCTACAAGTTTTTGCATCTCTGATTTCACCTCTTCAACCATCTCACTTACCCTAACTTTAAATTCTTCATTTGTCTTCAACCCCCCAGATTTTCTCATCAACTCACAATTTTGTATAATCCCATACTCTACCATATTAAGCTTCACTCGCGGATCCAAAATAGATGCAAACTCAAACAACTTATTACTCCTACCCTCATCATCGTAATATTTTTCAAACTTATTTTTCATTAAGCCTAGCATTTTCATGATTTCTAAATGTTGTCCCGATTCATAAAACATTTTATTTAAGTTCTCGCCAATATCCATAACCTCAGCAAACACTTCATGTGCTATCACATAGTTAGAACAAGACAAATCTACTGTTTTTGTTTTAAAAAGTTCAAGTATATCTGTCATTTTTCTTGCAAACTTCCAATCACTATTATCTGGAACATCATCTAATTCTTGCCTAAAGCTGCTATTCCTACGAGCATACAATTCCATAGCCTTTTCAAGTTCAAGAGCTCTCTCTAACATATCAAAAGTGCTATTCCATCTAGTTGAAACATCCAAACACAACAACCCTTTCGTCTCTATTTTTTTCTCAATAACACATGCTTTAAACGCAGCTAGCCTAGCCGGTGAGGCTCTTATGTGTTTAACAGCGTTGCGAATGCATTCGATGGTTTTATTATTCACTTTCAAACCATCCTGAACTATAAGATTAATTATATGCGCAACGCATCTAACATGTAGATAGTTACCTTCATTAAGCAAATTTTTTAACAATTTTTCTTTCAATATGGTAACCGCTACATTGTTTGATGAGGCATTATCCATAGTGAATGTCATCACCCGCTCTATCCCCCATTCGTCTAGACATTCTTGAATAGCCCTGGCTATATCATCACCCTTATGACTAAGGATCGGTTTAAAGCTTATAATTCTTTTATGAAATTGCCAGTTTTCATCAATGAAATGTGCAGTCAAGCACATGTAATTAATACGTTGGATTGATGTCCAAGTATCTGTTGTAAATGAAATCCTTTGCTTATTTTTAACAAAAAAATTTCTTAGTTTTCTTTTCTCTTCCAAATACAAGTCTAGTATATCACGGGCCACGGTGAAACGTGAAGGGACATTAAAATTAGGGCACAAGGCTTCCATAAACTCCCTAAACCCTGGTCGTTCGACAAACGAGAACGGAAGCTCATCTATAATAATCATTTTGACTAATAACTTTCTAACCTTAATCGGGTCAAACTTCCATGTTCTCAGCGTACCTTGGCCATCATCGGTTTTGTTAAAAACCAAGTTAGGTTGATCTCTTCCTTGGTTAGCTGGATTCTTTTCGCAGCTTTTATAATGCTTATTCATTGATGATGTCCCGTTTTTACCAAACAATTCTTTTTCACAGTATTTGCATTTTCCTTTTCTATTGCCCTCCTCGTCATAAAATTCATCAAAATGTTTCCAACATTCACCTTTGAGCTTCCTTTTCCTAGTTATCATTCTTATATTCCCGGTTTGCGTTTCATCGGTGATTTCGTTTTCCGCAGTCTCGTCATTAGAAACATTTTCTGTGTGATCCATTTATTGTACAAACCTGCAACTAATATGCAAAACAATCAGTTTGTAATGTTTCAACATGAATATATAATGTATACTAGGCCCTAAACACTTCACTTTAACATATAAATATAGCTAATAGTAGATCCTCAATGTAAAAAAGGTTGTACTATCATTAGTAGTTGGTTTTAAAGCTCTACCTACTAAATTATTTAAATAAAAATCTTCACATGTCATAAATATATTGAATCGAAATATGAAATAGTTATAAGAAAAAAACATGAGCTACATGAAAATTATAGTATTATACATGATGAATTAAATAGCCAAATTGAGCTACATGAGCATTCACTTGTATTCACTGTTGAATACAACATATTTTCATGCCAGTCATATTTAAATGGGTATCCGCCAATACATACAGGTTTCCTGTATCTAAACATAAATCATTATTAACCACGGCTAACTCTATTACTATACTTGCAAAGCATATTTTCTTTCAAAGCATATAATAATTTCAAGACTTCAAATTTACTTGCAAAGCATATTTCAATTTATTGATCCTGCGCCTAACTCTATTACTATACTTATTATATATAGTTTTTGCAGCTTTAATTTTCTTTCGATTATACTCAAAATTTTTCCTTTTATCTACGGATTTTAATATTCATCATTGAGTTGTATAATCATTCCAACGTACGTAAAGAAAAAAAATATATGCAAACATCTAGAAAGAAACTATATGTACCTCTATAGGGTGTTGATGGGGATGAACTTGTATGATAGCAATTAGGGTTAGGGTTGAGAGATGGAGAAAAATTAGAAGATGAAAGATGAGATTATGGAATGGATATAAGAGGAGGGAATAAAAATTTGCATGGTCGTAGAAAAGCCCATTAATAAAATAGGGTTTTAAATATTATAATCCCACATGGTTCTAGCGGTTCTTTAACCGGAACCGTGGTTCTAACCGGAACCGAACCGCGAACCGTTTTTACCCAAATTTAAGAACCGGAACCGGACCCTATATCCAAAAATACGGTTTGGATCTAGCGGTTCCGGTTCGGTTCCGCGGTTCTCGCGGTTCGGAACCGTATACTGCTCAGCCCTACTCAGAAGTGTGTACCTGTTTTGCACACGAGTTCCTCTAACATCATCGGTTGCAACTTTCACTTCATCCACTTTTAAAACTCTTTTTACTGGATTCTCATTCTTGGAGTGAATGCTACCTGAACCTTTTCTTATCCTTTCATCTCTTAAAGCCAGTCTGACAGGAGACAGTGGTCTTGGTGGTACATCTTCTTTTGTTAAATAATACTTCACCAGATTGTACTCGGGGAATATCATTACATCCCTGGCAATCTCTCTAACCAAGATAGACTGAGTTTTAGAGATTTTTCTTTTAACAATGTTTGGTTTTCTTGAATCTCCTTCTTGTTCCCATTCATTCATTGATTGCAGATTCATGAGTTTACTCATTGCAGAGTCATTGGACATTGTTGGTTTTGGGACAGTTTCAGAAGTTAAAAGTTTCAAATTTTTAACAACTTGAGGTTTTGAAGTTGCTAACCTTTTCAGCATTTCATCTCTTGGGACATTTAGAGGTGGACCCATCAGTATGGTTCCAGCTTTGGTGCTTGGTGTAGCTGATGATTGCTGTTGGGTTGACTTTGGAGCTTCTTGGTGTGAGCTTTCAGCAGGAAATTCTTTCATGAGTTATTTGGGATCCACTTTGGCCAATCTTGCAATGTTGAATTGCATCTTCTCCATCAGTTGTTGCACCTCTCTTACCTGTTTTGAGTTGTTGGTTATGTTTTTTCTGAACTTTGGTGAATTCAGTTTGAGCTTTCATCTGAATTGCAGCCCATTCTTTTGACAGCTTCTCAAGGGCATCTGTGATACTGTTATTGCTTGCCCTTAGTATGGTAACTTCCTCCAAAACTCTGTTTGCACTGCTTGACTGCCTTGATTCCACCGCATTTGCAACTTATGTCTTGATCTTTTCTATTTCTGTGAGAATCATCTGGATTTCTGATGCAGAGTTGTTGGATTCTGGTGCCTTTTCTTTCATCTTTTAAAGAGACTTTAGTGCTTCAGTGTTTTCTTCAGTTTGTTTCTTTATTACCTCCACTGATTCTGACAAAGTCTTCATATCAGCCCTTTGACCTTGTATTTCTGACAGCAACATATCAAGTTTTTCTTCTACTGGATTTCTTTTGCAGGCTTTGTAAACATTTTCCAGCACAGTTTCCAGATTTTCTTGGTTCATGGGTGTTTCAGGGATATTTGGAACAACAGATGTTCCTGTTAACATTCCAGTTGCAAACACATTTGCTGCTGTTTTGGAAATGATAGGGTCACTTTTGGCTTTACCAGATTTTGGTGCAACCTTAAGTGTACCAGAATCATCTCCACCAGTGGTGAGAAACACATTCTCATCCTGGATTTCCTTATGTCCTTGCATCATATCAATATATGATTCTCTATAAGTTTTTGAGGGAAGCAAATTACCTTTAGCCATATTTCCTTGATCAGTTCCCTGATCTCTATCTGTTGGGATCTCATCCTCTTCCTCAATTTCTAACTCAGAGTTGAGATTAATGGAACTAGTAACCTCTTCATCAACATCAATCTTTTTATGTTCTAACTTGTAAGAAACATTAATTGAACTTTCTGATTTTGTTTCTTTTGAGTGAGTATCAACTAACACAGTTTTTGAAAGAGATGTACCAGCAATCTGAGATTCATCATGATGTATAATTTCAGTGGCTTCAGTACCATCAAAGTGAGTTTCTTCATAATGTTGTTCTTCAGCATCTTCATGAATTCCTCCAGCAATGTGTGATTTTGCATAATGTTCATGTACTTCCTCTTGATGAATATCAAATTCATGATGAATTCCTTCTTCATGAATCTTCTGACTTTCAGCATGTTCTGTCTTGTTTTCTGGTGAATTAGCTATCTCCAGAATTCTTTCTCCTCCTGCAGCCTCTGTTCCTGATGACTGGGACTTCTCAACTTCTTCTTCTTCTGGTGATGAAGAACAGTTAAATACTTCTTTGCTGGGTTCCTCTGTTGGAGAATCTGATTTGGTCAGAAGTTCTTCATGTTGTATTCTATACTGTGAGTCTGGTGTAATGAGGCATAACATGCTTTCTAGTAACTCTGGGATATCTTTGTCAGATTCCCTTCCATGATTGGAACTCCAGGCCTTCATGGTATTTGAACTCCAAATATCTTCCAAAATTGGAATTTCTATGTTCCTTGCAGCAAATGTTTCGAAAATAAAAATAGAGATTAACCTTGGATATGGCAGATGTGAGGTTATTCTTCCATTTCTGGTGATGATTGACCTTTTGAGTAGGTTGAAAATTTCTGACCCATAATCAATTTTGAACCCAGTTATGAGTCCATACATGATTGTCAGAATAGCTTGACTGATTTGATCAGTTCCTCATATCTTTGAGGTGAGACATTTGTTTAGCACTTCCATCATCACTTGTCAGATGGCTGGTATTTCATTTCTTCTAATTGCTCCAATTTTGTTGATGTCCTTTTTCTTGTAACCAAGCTCAATGATTAAGCTTATTAATTCTTCTCTGCTTGGTGCTTCAATATAACTATCAAGAATAGGCATTTCAAGCCATTCTCTTACTCTTGCGGGGGTTAATGTTACAAAAACATTTCCCCATGCATGAGCAGAGACCTGATTTTCTTCAACTTCATTGAAAGTGTGAACAAATTGCTGTAGTAGCCTTTCTGGTACTTCTCTTCCTTTTGTTAGTGCTCCTGAGATTGGACATTTTGTGAGATATTCTACCAGAAGTTGACATCTTACATCATACTCCGAATGCTCTGTATTCATCAGCAGATTGTTTTCTTTCATTGGTAGAGATTCTGCTTCTTCAACAAAAGGTACTTCATGTTGAACAATTGGGATGTTGAGGTTTACTTCTGCCATTGTTGATCTTTGTGAATTAGGGTTTGGAATTTAGGGATTTTTGGATTTTGAGTGAGGAACAGGGGATGCTTTGGTTTGAAGTTCTTTGTGAAGAAGGTGAGTGATTTTTGAATTTCTGCTAAGTGTGAGTTATATAGCGAGGTTTTTAGCAGAGAATTGTGGGTTTATGGAGTTGAGGGGAAATGGAACGTGCCATGTAATGGCGGTTAAAAGATCATTAATTGTCTTTATTACCGTTAGATCGTGTGACGTGAGTTTTTGGTTCAGAATGTAATCGTTGGATCGTGGGTATCAAGATATTTAATGATGATTGAACGTGTAATCGTGGTTATGCCCCTTCAACTTGTCCCTTCAAATTTGTAGTTTCTTCAATCATTCCTTCATGAAGGTGTTAACCTGAATTTTGATTGGAGAAAGCTATCGGTTATATGACACCTTTTCATCTTATGGGCCCCATTTTGAAAAGAGGTCCAATTAGCTTTCTTCATCCTCTTTCCCTTATCAGTCAAAGTTCCTTTCTGATGATGTCATCAGAAATTCAGCAAATATTCTGTTAAGAGTATTTTTCTCTTTTGTTTTGACTTCTGTTGTCCTTCCAGATGTGGTCAACAGAAGTCAACTTTCTTCAACAGAATTTCTCAATTGAAATTCCCCCTAGATTTGTGACCCTCTTCAACAGATTTTGAAGTATCTCTTTTAGTTGATTTAGAGGTGTATCATTTTTTTTTTAGATGAGAGGGAATAAGATAAGATCAGAAGACTCATATTTGTTTTTCTAGTGGCATCAAGGTCTCCTGGCTTTTTCTAATATTTTCTAAAACATTTTATCATTTTGAAGTTTTACCAGAAAAAAATTTAGATCCATTTTTGAGTTACCGGATTTTGTCTCCTGTCATCAGAAACTTAGAGTTTTGTGTCAAATTTTTGATTTCTGATGATCATGTTTCTCATTTTCTTTATTTTACCCATTACCCAATCCATAAGCTAGTCAACAAAGCAATATAAGAAGCATATTATATAAACATATTAACATGCAAACTATCTACACAAACATGGTTCAAACAAGGAAAGTCCTAATCAATATCTATCCCTTCTCCATGCTCTATCTCAAGGAGTACCCAAATATCAGGCATCAAACCAGAATTCTGATTAGTAGGTCTGAGCAGACTTATATTCATGTTTTGTTGGAGACTCATCTCAGCTCTGAGATAACCTGCAGGAATTCCTCCAAAGCCTAGCTGGCTTGTGATTATCCTCATCAGAAAACGAGGATAAATCAAAAATGGTCTGCAAGACCACATATTACTTGAAAAATCTTTCATTAAATAATAAGAGAAGTTGTAAGGAATGTTAAATATGAGGGCTCGAACAGTCTCCAACAACCTATGGGATGCTTCATGATGATTAATGACCGTCTTTGAGAAGCATGCACCCATTTGTGTGATCAGAAATTGCCATGGCTTGATGAAGCCATTTTTGTTGACTGCTCGGGATTCATTTATAGGATTGTACCCCATCTGCTGCAAGGTTTCTTCAATCTTAGTCCTTGAGAACATCAGAACATTATTATCATCATTGAGTTGTAGAGCCGTTCTGATGATATGATCGGAGTGTCGCGCTCCGGTCAAAGATAATATTTATAAGCCCAAATTACCCTTAACTATGTGTTAGTGGTAGCAAGGGGTCGAACCACGAAGAGTATGTGGTTTGTGTTTGGATTCGATTGAATTAAAACAAATGTCACGATTTATGAAGCTTGCTAAAATATCTTTATGTTTTTGTTTAATTGAGAGATGTGAGTTTAGACTAAGTGAATTGATTAAATTGATTAACAACTAATGATTAACGCTTATGAGAAAATTGGTTACTAGAACAATAATAAGAAAAAGGAATCACACCCGGGTTCGGTAATTGCTAACCTAGGGTTTCTACAAGTTTTTAGATTCAACTCAAATGCATATGATTAGCGGATTTAGTGTACCGTGACTTAGGTGCCAATAACTATCCACGTCCCGAAGAACGGACAAGAATACACTTTATAGTCAACACAAGTAAAACCTAACCACGACAATGCACAATTACATATCACCATTTCGTAAAGTCATAACTTTTAACATCGTTCGGCAATTTACAAATTCGCAACAAATGTAACACTATTATCAATGGTTTCAAAAATCAAACACAAGTTGTCACAAAGTTGAAGCAATAAACAATTCGAAACCCAAAATTAACAACTACCTACGCCGGGGTGAAACCGAGATGATTAGCCGCTCATGGTTGAAGAGACTTGATCACCGGATGAGTGGAATGCCAATTGAATCATCTTGAATCTTGTGAAATGGTAGAAGGATGAGGATTAGGGTTTTGGTGGATGATGATGGTGAAAAGAATAATGGATTGGATGAACTACGGTTTGGATGGCGATTCGCAATGATGGTGATGATTCTTGATGATGATTTTCGGGTTGTCAAGATGATAGGTCGAATTGGTAGCTGATTGGTAGATGAGTCTTGGCTCCACAATTGAGATTCCAACTCCAAGGATAGTGTAACTCCCGACTTGAATGACCCTTGACCAATAAAAATCGTTCCCAACACCCGTTTACCATATTTTCGCGTTTCAACGATTTACAAGCCGTCGCCGACGGCCCTCAACCCGTCGGCGACGGGCTCTGGATTTCACATCTTCGTCCGACGGGTTATGTGACTGTATACGGCTAAACTAGGTCGACGGGGTTATTTAGAGGCCGTCGCCGACGGCTTGGGACCCGTCGGCGACGGGCTCTCCAGCCTACTTCTCCGATTTCTTCGTTTCGTGCTTCCGTTTGATCCATAGAGCGTTCCAGTGCTCCGGTTTTCGACCCGGTGGCTTGTAAAGCTCCCGAAAAGATCCTTAAACTCCATCGAACCTGCAAAACACATTTTTAATTAAAAGTAGGCTATCCGAAATTAAAACTTACGTATAAACATCAAATTATACGATTACGAGCATCGGTTTTCAACCACGTATCATGATACCTTCAGTTACTCGAACTCTTTGGTTGAGGACAACACTTTCAATGAATATATGTCCACTTTCAATAAACGCTCGTACAATGAACTTGCATGACATAATTATTTATGTAAAATAAATAGTGCATGAAGAGGATAGAGAACAAAGTGACATGAATGAAATGATTCGACGTTAAACCTAAGGGTGTGCATAGTACAAGTAATGATAGCAAACGTAGAATGATGCTTAGTTCTCGCATCAAGTACAAATAAGTAAATATGAAAAGGGTAGTTTTGTTGTAGTATTAATAGATCATTGAATATTCATAGTATGCGTATGATGATATGTTGATCCTTCATATGAATATGAAAGTGAGTAGAAGGAACGTTAGTAATGAAATGTTATATTTCGCTCAAGATTAACGAAAATGAAATAATAACTTCCTAGAGGTAGTGACAACCCCAAATGAATGTTGGTAATATGTGAATATACATGGTTTAAATTTTCATGTGTTAATGAAATTATTAGAAGGAATACTAATAGTGAGATGCATTAGTAATCTCGTGACAAGTACTAATGTGACTAACGCAAGAATAGAATATTGAGTATGATTGGTGAGAAAATTGGAATTTATGGATTCTTTATGATTAGTAAAGGTAAGAAAGTTTTATGCTTAATTAAGAAAGTAGAAACAAAATATATATTTATGCTTGTTCACGAACGAAGACTCTATCCGAACCATTAGTGGGTTCGGGTAATAGTATGCTTTAGGATTTGTTAAATGAATAAACATAGTCATAGTTTGGTAGGAATGAGAAGGTTTCGGGGACGAAACCTCCTTTAAGGGGGGGGGGGGGGGTAGACTTGTAACACCCAAAAACCAGAAGTTTTATTTCGTCAGTATGTTCCTTGGGTAATGGAAAGAAATAAAATAACTAAGTCTTTTAACTTAGTTAGGATATGTAGGTTAATTAGTAATGAATAAAGTTTTGTGACAAAAAGAAAGAATGGCAAACATGAGGGGCTAAACTTGGAAAAAAGAATGAAAGTTCTATAAAACACCTAAGTGTGTGTATGTGTGTTCAATCAGAGAGAGAGAGAGAGAGATAGAGAGGAGGAGGAGGAGGAAAAACCCCTCTTCAACTCAAGAATGGCCCAATTGATCAAATTAGGATGGAGATTGGAGCTAAATCAGATGCATGAGCTTAGATTTTGAATCATCTAGACAAGATAAACATGTGGTAAGTTGTAATTTGTGATTTTGTGATCTTGTATGAAGTGGGTTTGTGATCAATCCTGAAATTTGTTGAAATTGAGCATGGATATGTGTTAGAATGACCAAATAGAACTTGTTTTATGTATAATATCAAGTAATTTGATTTTTGAAGGTGAAACCCACTTGGGTTAGTGAAAATGGCGACATGGGTATAACACCCATGTCCAATCCTTGTTCAAAATTCGATGTAGTATGTTGTATGTGATGAATACTTATTAGATAGGTTGAGTATGGTATGGAATTAGGTTGATTTTAGTTGTATTTGATTGATGAAGGCAAGAAGTATGAAGATGAGCATAAGATGCTTGTACAGTGTGCTTAGAAAGTAGTACGCACACCAAGTGTTTGTTGAAATGCCTAGGTGAGATTAATAGATGAAATAGTATGCAAATGATGGATGAAAGTATATAATGTGTGGAGGTGATGTAATTCGGTGATAATTAAACATGAGAAATATGTTTTGAATGGAATACATGTAGGATTTTGGTTAATTATATGATTTGGTAAACACTATGCATTAGAAGTTGTACTCTATGCTTGGGTCATATGATGCACATTTTGTGTATTGCTATATGAGTATGATGTCCATAGTATAATCTATTAATGTTGAGAATGTATGAGCTTAAGTTGATAATTCATATGATGGACAGTTGACTTTCTAAAAGTCAATTGTGCATAAATAGCATAGTAAGACATTTGGCCACAAATTTGATGTTAGGGAAATCGCAAGGCACATGCTATGTATATCAATAAATGTTATATGTGATGATATAAAGAATTATGTAGAATAAATGTAATTTAGAATGTGCGTGTATGCTAATAATGCGGTAACCATAATGACATGAAAGTATAGGATCATGTCAAGGTGGATGGAAAGCGTGGAAGGCTAACAGGAAGGATGCGAGGAAGCAAGTATGAAACGGACGTTTAAGGTAAGTGATTTCCGGAATCACTCTTCTTATTTATAAATGAAGTTTGGTATGTTGTATATAGGGAACCATATAAGAATTTACGGGAAAGCGGTCACGTTGTTTGTAATCATTTGTTAACATAGTTACATTAAATAAATGATGAATGATGTATTTATGTTAGAAGGGTTGACCTAAACGGTATTTAAGTACGTTAGAGTAGTTAAAAGAAAGAAATTTTACGGTTCATTTTCCGCTGCGTCGTCTTGGGTCAAATTGTGAATAGGGTCTTACACGGTGAGGAAAGGTGGGGGGGGGGGGGTAATAGTGCTTTGATCGATCAATGTATAGGGTGGTGTAATGTATAATGTTGGAAATGACCTTTATACCCTTTGACCATTACTTAGTTATGTTGACTGTTAACAAAAGTTGACGGCAGAGGTTAATTATGCAACATAACATCAACGTTTGGGGGGGGGGGGGGGGTTGCGATTATTTCCAAGGAAGGGGTCAGAGTACCAATTGGCTTAAACCTCAGAGGGTAAAATTGCAGTTTACTAAAAAAACTAATAATGATCGTTTTTAGTCTCCACAATGTTTGTTTTTTTCTCTGTGTGTCTTTATTGCCTTCATAATTGAACTTTGAATAAACTCATGAACTTTATTTTCTGATTTTAAAGTTTCGTAAACTTTCCCTTTTGTCATGTTTCCATCTCAAACCTAAAACATTAAAACTACAATGAATTAACATATTTAAAGATCATAATGATTCAATACTAGATGGTAAAAGTGTCAATGGGGTGGTGGTCCATTGGCAAATGCAAAACCTTTAAAACATCTAGGTTGAGAAGAGGAAGATCTTGAAATTAAGTCCCACAGACGACAGGTGATTAAAGAAATTAGCCGTTAAAAAAAAGCTAGACGGTAAAAGTGTAATGATACGTATATCGGGCACCAATCAATGAGTCAAATGGACCACTACTATCACCCACGGTCAGTGCCTGTCACAACCACCTACATATTTTAAACGGTTTATAGGTTATATGGGAAACCAAACCTTGCAAATTGTTCCTACACGTGATATATACTCATGTACCAAGTGAGTCGAGTGACACATGCCACAATCTTCTAGTTTTTTTACATGAATTTTAATTGTCATTAAAATAATAAAAATCAAAATAACAAACTACAAACAAATGAAAGGTAAATAGGCAACAAGCTGCATCGCAACTCTCATTTAAATTGCAAAACCGATCCTACTAAAGACAACTAAAGAAGGAAATTTGGTGTATGGTACGGAAACAGTTTTACAAAAGGAATATTGTTGTAATTCAAGGATATATATTTATTGAGATTTTATTGTAACTTGTTTTTTTAACATTGCCAAAAGTAGCGTGTTCCAACTTAGAATATAAACGAATCAAGAAATAAAATCCATTAGTTTGCTATAAAAGTGAAGTGTGATAATATTACCTTAGAGTATATGTTTAATTTAGATCATCAAAGCTAAATTACATAATTAAAATGTTTACTAACGTACTCTTAGATGTGTAAAAAAACCAGTATCGAAACTGATTTGGTAAGAGCTGATCAGGGTTAAACCCGAAACATCGGTTATTAATCATTTTGTAACCTACATCATATAAACCTTTTTAACAAAAATCGAACATCTCACCAGTAAAAAGCACCATAACCGGAACTAAACCGAAGAAGTCATTTCCAAGCTCTAAAAACCGGTTCTAACCGGAAACTGGTTTTTAGACCGAAACCGAAACCGAACCCGGTTCAGACAGAAAAACGAAATGCACACCTTTATTAACTCTCCCTTTCTTTTCGGTTGTAAAAAGTGTTTTCCTTTTTGCCAAAGAAAGAAACTTATGACACGTGGAATAAAACAAAACACAATAGAAGTCATACTTATACGTAATGACAACTAAAAGGTGATGCATCAATTAAATACAGGGAATATTATGGACGCTTAACGGGTCGTGTTTGTGGGTTGGTGGGTAGCCTGATCTGAACCCGAAAATCATGTTATACATATGAACCCGAGCACGATCAGAATATTCATGGGTTAATCCGAACATGACGTGTTTAATCTAAAATTTTTAATTTTTTTTTCCGCAAATTAGTATATTAAAATTAACGTTTTACTAAGAAAAACACAAACGTATATAATACGATTAGATGTTAATTATAAATCTTACATCAATTTCTCTTTTTAAGTTTTAATTATGCCATAGAATATCCACCAAATTTAATTTATGGACATAAAACATATTGTAAAAAAAATATAATATAAATGGGTTAAACGGGTCAATACGTCAACCCAACCGTTTAGCTAAACGGGTTCGCAGGTTCAACCTGAAACTAACCCAAACCATTTAGACTAAACCCAAACCCGTGAATTTTGTATTAGGTTCGTATCGGGTTTTTAGGCCATGTCAGAAATTCACATCCTTAGGGAATATTTAGGCAAAATAATTGAGGGCAATCTATTTAATTTTAAAAATTTTAGGAAGGGGCGTGCAACCCCCAATTCTTACTAAGCTGCGTCAATGTATACACATAAATTCTTTTTCTTTTCTATTGGAAACTTGTGACACGTAGAATAAAAACAAAAACCTACTAGTGATAGTGATTCAAGCGTACAAAATATCTATACTAAATAAATAAGTAACTGTCATAGTTTCATAATCCAAAATTATTTTTTCATTATCTTATTTTATTCTTTATTATATGGTTATACTTAGAGGGTGTTTGGGGTTGAGTTTTGAAAATAGATTATGCGTTTTAAATAATCAGAATAAGATAATTAACTGTAACAAAACGTGATGTTGAAAGATAGTGTTTGGATTTGATTATGTTGCTTGATATCACAATAATAAGATAATCAACTATTTAAGTGTTTGGCAAATATATATTTTTGGAGAAATAAACAAGTGAAAATCATTTTTTAAACGCAAATAATCAATTTTTGAAAAACTGCGTTTTGTTGCAGTTAGGGGGGGGGGGGGGGTGCTTTTGGAAAACTGCGTTTTGTAACTTTCTAAAAGCGAATAATCAATTTTTTTTTTATTTTTTTACCCAAACACTCAAAACTAATTATTTACAATTTCAAAACTCAATAATCTAAAAATCTCCATCAAAACTCAACCCCATACACCCCCTTAAACATAAACTTCTACGTAATACTAATTATAGATGATCTCAAAATGCCAATATGGTATAGCCCAGTTGGTCAGGGAGTTTTCCACTAAGTGATTTCCTCCTGGGGAGGTCTCAGATTCGATTCCTACTAAGTGCAAATTATGTAAATATGGGAGAACACCTTTGAGAGGGATTCGAAGAACACCTCCGAGAGAGATTCGAACTTGGGGTGAGAGGTTTGAACAACATATAGGAGTAAGCTGGAAATCCAGTTAATCTAGTGTTAAAAAAAATGATCTCAAAATACCATGGACCAAATTGCAAGTATATCTATAAAAGGTAGATGCATCATTTCACAATCAAGCTAAGTAAATAAAATATATATAATAAAATATAAAGAATATATACACACATATACATACACATATATCTCTGTGCCGCCATAACACCATCTGTCATAAACCCTCGAGCAACCAGCCAAACGTTCCAACCACGTATCTCTCGCATAGGTATTTAATTCTCATTATTCAATTCAATTCATAATCTTCATGCAATCGCATTAAATTATAGTATCGGTTTCAATGATTCGCTTCTTTCAAAGCAATTCATCTGTTTACTTTTTGTTTTTTTAAATCGATTTATTATTTGCTGAATCACTTAATCTGTGAATTCGTTGAATGTTTATTGAATTTTGTGATCTGGTGATCGAGGAAAGTTCACGTTAATCGGATAGTGATAACGTGTGTTGTACGGTTGATCGAGTAACGGATTTTGCGTATGCGTATGCATGTTGATTTGTGTTGCTGGAATTCGGTGACCTAATCAGTTGAGTGTTGTTGAATTTTAACTGTTTTGTAAGGTGTTCATGCTTGATCTCTGTTTTGACTGTTGATTTTATGATTTGATGATGTAATTTGCACTAATGAAATCAGTTAATTTGTTACAGTTTTTTTTTTTTTTTTTTTTTTTTTTTGCAAGTGATTTGTTTGCTAATTTGATGATTTGATGAAGTAATTTGCACTAATGAAATCAGTTAATTTGTTACAGTTTTTTTTTTTTTTTTTTTTTTTTTTTTGCAAGTGATTTGTTTGCTAATTTGATGATTTGATGAAGTAATTTGCACTAATGAAATCAGTTAATTTGTAGCAGATTTTTTTTTTCTTTTTACAAGTGATTTGTTTGCTAATGTGGTGATTTGATGAAGTAATTTGCACTAATGAAATGAAATCAGTTAATTTGTTAACAGTTTTTTTTTTTTTTTTTTTTTTTTTTTTGCAAGTGATTTGTTTGCTGAATTAGATAATATGTGAATTCGTTGAATGTTTACTGGATTTTGTGATCTGGTAATCGAGGGTTAATCGAGTGGTTTGGATTTGTGTATGCATGTTGATGATCCGTGTTGCTGGAATTCGGTAACCTAATTAGTAGAATGTTGTTGAAGGTTAACAGACTAACAGTTTTGTAAGTTGTTCATGTTCAATCTCTGTTTGGACTGTTAATTTGTTGATTTGATGAAGTAATTGCCCTAATTAAATCAACTGATCTGTTAACAGTTTTTTTCTTTTGCAAGTGATTTGATTGCTGCATCATGTTAATCGGATAGAGTTAATTTGTGTTATACGGTTTGCGTATGCATGTTGATTCGTGTTGCTGGAATTCAGTAACCTAATTAGTAGAATGCTGTTGAGTTTTAACAGTTTAGTAAGTTGTTCATGTTCAATCTCTGTTTGGACTGCTAGTTTTTTTATTTGATGAAGTAATTGCATAAACAAAATCAGTTAATCTGTTTAGGTTTTATTTTTTATTTTTTGATGAAGTAATTGTATAAACAAAATCAGTTAATCTGTTTAGGTTTTTTTATTCTTTTATAATTTTTTTTTTGCAATTGATTTGTGTGCTGAATTTTGTGATCTGGTAATCCAGGAGTCGTCGTGTTAATTGTATGTGGTAATTTGTGATTCGTATAACGGTTGATAGAGTGGTTTACGGATTTAGATTTGCTATGCATGTTGCTGGAATTTGGTTACTTAATTAGTAAAATGTTGTTGATTTTTAACAATTGAGTAAGTTGCTCATGTTCATTCTCTGTTTTGACTGTTATGAAGTTATATGTCACTTTGTTTGTACCAAAATCAGACCTAAAAATTTGGTACTTTGTTCATACCTACTGCTTCTCAATCAGCAAATTAATTTTTTCTGAATGTATATTTGACTCCCAACAATATTCGATATTTGACCTATGATCAGTAGCACTCAAAAATTGATGTTGATGTCTAATATAATATTTAGTTGAAGATAATATTTAATATTAGTATTTTGCTCTCAACGTCCAGTTTGCGGGGCAAGTTAACCGAGTTTCATCTATCCTAGTTATTATTATTATTAAAATATCTGCTGCTTTTCAGTTGATAATCTTTTGTTATGTTGATAGGATGTGTTCATCTTTGTGAGAATGCAAATTGTTTTATCGCATTTGATTTTCATATCTACATGTACTTTTGCTTATATGTTTTCTTAATAACATACATCTAATCGGTTCAATCGGCAATTTTGCAGTGAGGCTGATAGGACATGTATGCTCTGAGTACAAGTTAGTTTAACGGTTTATAACATTTATAACAATGGGTCATGAAGTTCAGTACATATTGGAATCCAAACGATTAGTATGGCTGGTGGCAGTGGTATTTGCCGTGGTTATAATGTTCCAGTACTACGAATTTCCATACGGTGATGTTGCATCTTCCATGTTTTCGATGGGTCGGTCACAACCATCAGTTGGTCAAACCAGTCAAACCAATCAAACTAAAGCTTCAGCCGAAAGCCCCAAATCATCCGGCAACATTACCATTTTTAACGTCTCTAATCACACAACGCCTGTTGATACACTCGGTAAGGGTAATAATATAGGCATTGAATACAGTATTCCGTCGAATGATTCAACGACGGCCAGTCCACCACCAAGTTCATCAGCTTCTTTAACGCCTCCAACAATAGTCAATATCACGGTAATCTCGCCCTCAACGGCTTTGGATAACAACACGTCTAAACCAGAAGTAAATGCGTCGAATTTAGACCCTGGTGTCAGGAAGCCGGCAACATCGGAGAACAATCCTGCCATGTCAGCTGGTGAGTCACCAGTGAAGCAAGTTCCTCCAGTGAAAGCGGTTCATAAGAGGCCGATTGGGGACATAGTGACACTCGCTGATATGCATGACATTTTAAGTGATAATCGTGCTTCAGTTCGTTCAATGGTATGTGTGTTCTTGTTTTATTGTTTTATATTTTCATGGGTATGCTTGTTATAGTCTATAGACTTACAGTTAATTAGTTGCTTAAATAATAAATAGAGTAAAATGCCATGTTTGTCCCTGAGGTTTGGCCAGTTTTACGACTTTCGTCCAAAGGTTTGTCTTTTCGCATCTGGATCCAAAAGGTTTGAAATCTTGTCATTTTCATCCGGCTTGTTAACTCAATCCATTTTTCTTCCTTAAGTCTGCGTTATTTTCGTCTTTTTTGTTTGCTTAAATATTATTGCTTATAAAATATTATTGCTTATAAAACTTTGTTCGTGCAGAAACCACTATGGTCTTCAACGGTTGATCAAGAACTATTAGACGCAAAACAACAAATCGAGAACGCTCCAGTACTAAACCACAATGACCGTGCGCTATACCCTCCATTATACCGTAACGTTTCAAGATTTAAGAGGTGATAAAAAATTAAAAATACAATCTATTTATTAACTTTCTTATTTTATGGCTGAGTCCTTCTACAAAACGCAGGAGTTATGAGCTAATGGAAAAGATTCTAAAGGTTTACGTATACAAAGAGGGTGAAAAACCTATATTCCACCAGCCACAAGCAGTGCTTAGTGGAATCTATGCATCGGAGGGATGGTTCATGAAACATATGAAGGAAAATAAACATTTTGTTACTAATAACCCGAAACAAGCGCATTTGTTTTACCTTCCGTTTAGCTCTAGAATGTTGGAGGAAAAGTTATACGTGACCGGATCTGGCAGTCGTGACAACTTGGTGCAGCGTTTGAAGGATTACGTTCAGCTGATTGCTGGTAGATATGATTCGTGGAATAGGACTGGTGGGTCTGATCATTTCCTCGTTGCTTGCCATGATTGGGTAAGCCATTTTATCTTTAATACTTGTATTAGCGATAAGTTGTGCTACCCAATATTCAAAACAACATGTGTGTAGCTTTAGTTTATACCAAATCGGGAAAACTTGTTGGGAAGTTGTAAAATGACAAAATTACCACAAACTCTAATAAAACTTCAAACAAGGTGGTCAAAGGCCGCTTGTTGCCTAGGTGAGCACCTTTGACTGCTACGACTTTAAAAGATATAGAGATTTTTTCTTGAAAGAGTAAAGCACACAGATAGTCCTTGTGGTTTACCCAAATTTTTAGATGTGGTCCCTAGCTTTCCAAAAGTAACGGATGGTCCCTTCGGTTTGCGATTTGTAACACATTTGTAACACATTTAGCATGTCCAAGTTAGAGACTAAATACGTTACAAAATGCAAACCATAGAGATGGTCCCTGTGATTTACCCAAATTTCAGATGTGGTCCCTAGCTTTTCAAAAGTACACGGATGGTCCCTGTGATTTGCAATTTGTAACACATTTAGTCCCCGTTTTTTTTTATCCCTGTGGTTTGCACTATGTAACGTATTTAGTCTCTAACTTGGACATGCTAAAACCTTTAGATTTCTTGGCTAGAGACTAAATGCATTACAAAGTGCAAATCACAGGAACCATCCGTGTACTTTTGGAAAGCTAGGCACCAAATCCAAAATTTTGATAAACCACAGGGACCATCCATATAGGACATAGAAGCCATTTTCAATTCGATTCTTCGATAATGAAGAGATCGATTATGCTCATTAAGATGAAGTTGATGCCCATTTAAGGTTTAGCATCTCAAATTGGTTCTTTAACTATTTTAAATGAATGGTATAATTAGTATTACACATAAGTTATTCTTCGTTTAGAGGGTATTTTTGTCATTTTACATTTTCCCGACAACTTTTTGGTCAGCATTGACTCAAACGTGCTCTATGGAAACTTATAACTTTCAGGCTACGGACGAGACAAGAAAATCTATGAACAGTTGCATACGTGCTCTATGCAATTCGGATGTCGGTAGAGAACATTTCGAATTAGGAAAAGACGTATCTCTCGCTGAAACATACGTTCGGTCACCTCAAAACCCGTTACGCGAACTTGGCGGCAAACCCCCTTCCCAACGCTCGACTCTCGCTTTCTTTGCAGGCCAAATGCACGGCGATGTCCGCCCGATCCTCTTAAAACATTGGGAAAACAAAGATCCCGACATGAAAATCTTCCGAAAGCTTCCGAGTTCTAAAGGCAACAAAAACTATATCAATTACATGAAGACTAGCAAGTATTGTATATGTGCTAAAGGTTATGAAGTAAACAGTCCAAGAGTTGTGGAGGCCATTTTTCACGAATGCGTTCCGGTTATAATATCCGACAACTTTGTACCCCCGTTTTTCGAGATTTTGAACTGGGAAGCGTTTGCGGTTTTCGTTCAGGAGAAAGATATCCCGAATTTGAAGAATATTCTTTTATCGATATCGAACCGGAGGTATTTGGTGATGCAACAGAGAGTTAAGAAGGTGCAACAACATTTTCTATGGCATGTTAAGCCTGTGAAGTATGATATATTTCATATGATATTGCATTCAATATGGTATAATAGAGTTTTTAGAGTAGATCCTATTAGTTAGGGTTTTATCTTTGAGCATATTTGACTTGTGAATAGATTTGTCATTTGTTGACTTCCAATAAGATGTTTTATCATTTTATATGAAATTAATTATAAATCATTTAGATTTTTTATTTTAAATTTTGTTTCATGTTGATAATTGCTATCATTTTCCTGATAAAAGAAGGTTTGAATGAGATCAACAAGTTTATTGATTTAACCATCCCAATTGCACAAGCTCTTCTTGTTGAAGACTTGACCCAACCACTTCTAAGGTCTGCATAGGGTTAAACACCACCATCACCCACCACCGTCCATCACCACCTCTACCGTCCACCACCCACCACCACCACCACCACCACCACCACCGTCCACCACCCACCACCACCACCACCACCACCGTCCACCACCCACCATCACCACCACCGTCCACCACCCACCACCGTCTACCACCGCCATCCACCACCACCACCACCCAGTCACCCACCACCAATACCCACCGTCCACGTCCACCACCCACCACCGTCCATCATCACCACCGTCCACAATCGTCTACCACCGTCCACCACCACCACCCACCGTCCACGTCCACCACCCACCACCGCCATCCACCACTGCCGTCCACCACCACCATCTAGCACCACCACCTACCGTCCGTACACCACCACCAGTTTATTTTAGAAGTCTACCTACGTCAGAAAAACAAACAGTCTTCTTTTTGCAAACTGCAGAACTTTGGTGTCCGCAGAATGCTAACATTTTAACTTTTAAAAAAACAAACAACACCTTAGTATCAATATAAATATAGGCAAAAGATCAAATACAAATAAACTTAACCTACTAAACATACAAATTGAAAAAAAAGTCAAAAAAACAAGGTGGCATTTTTGTAATCACCACCAACTATAAGTTACTATACAAATGTGAACTCAACCAAAAATACCTAAAAAAACACAAAAAAAATTTTAAATATTTTTTATAAAAAATCGCTACGTTTTGTAAAAAAAAAAATTTGCTAGTAAAAGTAGTGATTTTTTTTAATAAAAAATATTAAAAGAAAATTATTTTGTGTGTTTTTTTTTTTATTTTTTTTAGATTTTTTAAGGTTTTTTGGGGGTTTAGTTTTTAGCATTTTAGCTTTGGGGGGGGGGGGGGTGTTAGGTTTTTGGGGGGTGGGGGAGGGGGGTTTAGGTTTTTTTTTTTTTTTTTTTTTGGGGGGGGGGGGTTAGGTTTTTTTAGGTTTTTGGCGGTGTGGGGTTGGGGGGGGGAGGGGGTGTTGGTTTTTTAGATACATTTGTAGAGTAACTTTGATAGTTAGAGGAGGGGGTGGTTCACTAGTGATAGAATTCTATCACTCACAAGCACCAATCAAGTTCCGCCATGTCAGCAACCATTTTTCTATCACTCACAACCTTTTTTAGGAGGGGTGGTCATCACTCACCACCACACCCAACAATTTCCCCCCAACCAACAATTACACTCACAAAACCAAACAATAACGCGTTGAAAAAATAACGGAAAATTGATTTCGTGGAAGATTAACGCGTTGAACTTTTAGCCGGCAGTGGAGTATCACGCGTTGAAAATGGCCATCACGCGTTATATTGTTTCCGCCCCGCCTGGCCTCATAAATAATTACAAAAATGCCACATTGTCTTTTTGACTTTTACTTCAATTTGTATGTTTAGTATGTTAAGATTATTTGTACAAGAACTTTCCCCTATAAATATAAATACACCTTCAAACTATTTTTTCATTTCTTTTCTAGCTAGCTTCACATTTCTATATTTTTTATTTGAAATATTTATATTTCTTTTAAATGAAACTCAAGTCTCAACCACCTTCTATTTTGTTTTTCACATGAGCAACCTCCAAAGTTTTAACCATGGCTTCCCTGTCTACATCTTCCATCATGAAGAAATCAATCATCAATATTATTATTATTATTATTATTTTTATATAATATCCATCTCTGTTCCCAATATCACCAACCACAAACTAAGATACTTCAGTACACTTGTTATATAACTTGCTACACTGAATCACTCACCAAACGATTCTTCTTCGTTTCTTCTCGATTTCGATCGTCTCTGTGTATAATCTGCTGATTCAAAGATGCTGTAACTGCTGTTCATACGTCGATTTTAAGGTAAATTAGGTTTTTCATCGTATAATTTCAGTTTTGTAGCTTGAATTTTGTTTATCCGATTAGCTAGGGTTTAATAGGTATCGGTTCGATCTGTTGCATATGTGTTTGATGCAAAATTGATGTGTTATTGAAGTCTATTTGTTCTCGAAAAGTGTAGGATTTATATATTGTTTATAGTTAATTTGAAGTGTTGATTAACGTGATTGAGATTCATATTGATTGGAAGTAGTTCGTGTTGTTTGAATTTTTTTGTTATTTGGATGATTGAATAATCAATTTACTGTCAGTTATGCTTGTAAATTTGAGTTATGATTCTAGATTTAGGTGACTGTTATGTTCATACACTGATAATAAGGTAAATTAGGTTTCTGATAGTTCAATTTCAGTTTTGTAGCTTGAGTTTTGATCCTCAGATTAGCTAAGGTTTATAATATGTTAAATCTGTATCCATTTGGTCAGTTGCTATTGCTTTTGATGAAAATAGTTGTGTTGTTGGAGTCAATCTGTGCTCAAAAAGTGTAGTATTCATATATAGCTCGTGCTAATTTTTTTGTTATTCGGATGATTGTATAAGCAGATTACTGTCAGTTAAGCTTTATTACTGGTGACTTTTGAGTTATAATTCTAGATTAAACTGTCAGTTATCTTCTTCTGTATATGATTTTCTTAGTCTCTGTTTATAATATGCTTATTCAGGAAGCTTCATCATTTACAGGTACTGTTCATAGATTGGGTATAAGGTAAATTAGTCGCTGATAGTTTAGTTTCAGTTGTATTGCTTAAATTTTGATCCTCAGATTAGCTAAGTTTATGATTTATTAATCACCATCTGTTGCAATTGCTTTCAATCCAAAATTGATATGTTCTTCATATATTACTACTCCAAAAGTGTAGAATCCATAAATAGTTCGATGTCTGAAGTGTTGATTACCTTGATTGAAATTTAAATGGATTGGAAGTAGTTCACACTGCTTGAATTTTATATATTTTTTTGTTACTTGGATGATTGAATAAGCGGATTACTGTCAGTTCTGCTTAATTAACGTTGAATTTTGAGTTATGCTTCTTGATTAAGCTGTCAATTAGTTCTCCTGTATATGATTTTTGTTATTATGTGTTCTTCATTGCACTTGTGGCTATGTTTGAGTGATCATTTTCTGCTTGATGGCTACAAAATTCATTACACCTCGATTTTGTCCCTTTGTTAATAATCTGGTGATTCAAGAAGCTTCACTATTTACAGGTGTTGTTCATACTTTATACATCATTTATAAGGTTATTTAGCTCACTAATAGTATAGTTTCAGCTGTATAGCTTGAATTTTGATTATCAAATTAGCAAGGGTTTATAATCTGTATTCATTTCGTTTGTCCGAATTGCTTTCAATGCAATATTGATGTTTTTCTTTAATGGCAAACACACACACACTCAAATCCATCTATTGACCACTTTGTGGGACTTGAACCTGCACCACTTCAGTGGGTATAAACACCTGGTGCCACTAGGCCCATAGGCCATCGGGCATCGGCTGCAAAGTTAATATGTTATTGTAGTATATTTGTTCTTGAACGTTGAAAAGCGCAAAATCCATATATAGTTCAAAGTCTGAAGCGTTGATTACCCTGGTTGTGATTAAAATGGATCGGAAGTAGTTCGTGCGGCTTGATTTTCTTGTTATTTGCGGATGATTAAATAAGCGAACGATTATTAGTGCTGCTTGATTAATGTTGAACTTTGAGTTATGATTCTGGATTAAGCTTTCATATATGTTCTTCAGTATAGGATTTTTGTTATTGTCTGTATTTAACGCATTCCTGGCTATATCATTTTGCAGCTAGATGGCTTAAACTATATAATATTTCTATTTTAGGAGAATTCTTGAGGGTCGGTTTGCTTGGAGAACAACTTAAATGGGCCATGGATTTCAGCATATATTGGGAATTTCGAGACTGGCATACTTTGGGGGAGTGGTGTTTGCTGTTATCATAATTTTACAGTATTTTGAATTACCTTATGGTGATGTTATATCATCTTTATTTTCTGCTAGCGAGATTCACATAACTTACGCTACTAACCGTACTGGTAGCAATTGCTCTACTGATAATGCTACTACTACTTTAAAGTCCCCTCAAATTCTCCTAGATTCCAACATGTCTGAAACGTACAAAAATGCATCAAATTTGGTTCATAATTTCACCAAAAATGAATCCCCAACTAGAGATATTTTCCCATCAGTCAATTTATCCGCTGTGACTGAGGTCCACCGTAAGAAGCAAAAGGTGAAAGTAGTGTCAATTTCTGAGATGCATGATATTTTAATCCACAACCGTGCTTCTTCTCATCCAATGGTATGAAATTTCCTAATTCTCAAGTTTCTTGTACTTTTTATGCTGATTTTTGTTGTTTGAACTCTTTAAATGATTCTGCTTATATTTATATAGAAATCACTGTGGACTTCAAAAGCTGATCAAGAATTACTGAATGCAAAGCTGCAAATTGAGAATGCTTCTTTTAATGAAGATGATCATACCCTTTATCCTTCTGTGTTCCGTAATATTTCAAAATTTAGGAGGTAAGCATACGTTATTTCATATGTTTTTGGTGTGTTTAAGCTTTACTTGTAGTTCAAAAGGCATTTATGGCTATTGTAAGCTTGCATTTGTAGAATTCATATGATTATACGAGACCATAGGATATTATTTTGTTAAATGTTTAATAAAATTTGTTTGTCCCATAAAATTTCTAATAAAGTGCAAGGATGGTCCCTGTGGTTAACCAAAATCTTGGATTCAGTCCCTAGTTTTTCAAAAGTACACGGATGGTCCCTGCGGTTTGCACTTTGTAACATATTTAGTCCCCAACTTTTGCAAAAAGTACACGGACGGTCCCTGTGGTTTGCACTTTGTAACGCATTAAGACCCCAACATTTAGTTACTAAATGCGTTACAATGTGCATGCCACAGGGACCATCCATGTACTTTTGGCAAAAGTCCTTGTGGTATGCACTTTGTAACGCATTTAGTTACTAAATGTTGGGGAAGAAATGCGTTACAAAGTGCAAACCACAGGTACCATCCGTATACTTATAAAAGCTGGGGACTAAATCCAAAATTTTGGTTAACCATAGGGATCATCCTTGTACTTTACTCTTAATAGTAATTTTCTTATTTTATGACAATTTTTCAAGCTAAAATAATAGTTTGACCCATCCTCATCACTACAAGTTACTGAGATCATTTTCATAATTTTTATACACTAAAGTGTATTTTAGCATTTAGCTAATAGCCAAACATGTTTATTAATCCGACCACATAGTTAAAACACTTAAATCATGCAATTTTAATAGATAGAGTAAAGTGTCATTTTCGTCCCTGAGGTTTGGCCACTTTTGCGACTTTCATCCAAATGTTTGTTTTTCCGCTTCTGAATCCAAAAGGTTTGAAATCTTGCCATTTTCACCCAACTCGTTAACTCCGTCCATTTTTTAATGTCAAGTCAGGGGTATTTTCGTCTTTTTAGTCATTTTTTGTGATGATTAAAGGGTTTGGGTGGGGAGAAAGTCAACAGAGGTGGATCTTTATTTCTTATAGTGTTTTTTTTATCTTTATAAAAATGTATAAAAAGACAGAAACGCCCCTCATTTAAACGAGAAAAATAGATGGAGTTAACGAGTTGGATGAAAATGGCAAGATTTCAAACCTTTTGGATCCAGATGCAGAAAAACACACCTTTGGACGGAAGACGCAAAAGTGGCCAAACCTCTGGGACGAAAATGGCATTTTACTCTAATAGATATGACTCTGGTTTTAGCTGCAATGTGCCAATGTACCCTTTTTACACAAGATATTTCCTTATTTGCCCCTAATCAAAATATAAAAGATGGCTCGGTTTGCATTTTCATTTCTGTTAAATGCAGGAGCTATGAACTAATGGAGAAAACACTCAAAGTATACATCTACAAAGAAGGTGAAAAACCGATATTCCACCAGCCAGAGGCGGTTATGAAGGGAATATATGCATCTGAAGGATGGTTTATGATGCAAATGAAATCAAGCAAAAGATTTATTACAAAAAAACCAAAACAAGCCCATTTGTTCTACATTCCTTATAGCTCTAAATTGTTGAAAGCAACTTTATTCCCCAACTCTTATAATCGAGAAAGTGTGGTACCGTATTTGAAGAGCTATATTGACATGATCTCGCGGAGATATAATTTCTGGAATAGAACCGGTGGGGCCGACCATTTTCTTGTTGCCTGTCATGATTGGGTAAGCCATGTCTCTTTAAGCAACGATTAAGATTGGTGGGTTGGGTAGTGGGTCAAAAAGGGTTGTTATAATATGCGGGTCAAAATGGTTTTGTCGTTATTAAAGAATATATGTGCTCACAAATTGTTCATGTACACTTACCGAATGCGATTTTATGTTCGTTAAGGAAATGAACGTGTTCATGTTCATTTGTTATTTTAGGCAAAGAACATTCTTGTACACAAACAATCTTTAAAATCTTATATAAATTAAATAAACTATCGAACACAAACGAATGTTCACGAACATAAATGAATGAGCGCAGCCTCTATTCATGTTCGTTCACTTAACTCGTGTTAGTTCATTTATTAAACGGACAAACACAAACGAATTTCTCGCCGAACGGTTCACAAACTGTTCGCTGAACGAATGTTCCGTTCGTTTACAGCCGTACCCGTAAACACATTTTCTTGTCAGTTGAGTTTTTTGATAAATAACATGCTAAACATAATTACAGAAACTATATTATTAGAAAAATAATCTAAGCTTTTTTCTTAATAAAGCAGTTTAGGAATACTCTTCAAATGACATACAACCCATATGACTAGTTTGACCCCTTTGGCCTGTTTGACTCATTTGGCCCGTTTGACTAGCTTGACCCATTTGAACTCATTTAGCTTATTTGCATCTGACTTTCTACTTAATATTCAAATTTCAAGGCCCCGGATGAAACAAGACAATACATGGGTACCTGCATTCGAGCCATTTGCAACAACGATGTCCAAAAAACAGGTTTCGAGTTAGGAAAAGACGTTTCTCTCCCTGAAACAAACGTTCGTTATCGTCAAAACCCATTACAGAATCGTGGAGGTAACCCCCCATCCAAACGCTCCGTTTTCGCTTTCTTTGCTGGCAAAATGCACGGTTACCTTCGCCCAATCCTCTTACGCCACTGGGAAAACAAAGACCCAGACATGAAAATCTTTAGTAAACTTCCAAAAGTCAAAGACGACAAAAACTATGTTGACTTTATGAAAAACAGCAAGTTTTGTATATGTGCCAAGGGTTCGGAAGTCAACAGTCCTAGAGTTGTGGAGGCTATTTTCTATGAATGTGTTCCTGTGATCATATCCGATAATTTTGTCCCGCCGTTTTTTGAGATTTTGGATTGGGAATCGTTTGCGGTTTTCGTACCCGAGAAAGATATCCCGGATCTGAAAAACATCCTTCTTTCGATCCCGAAAAAAAGGTATTTGCAAATGCATAAAAGGGTTAAAGAAGTACAACAACATTTTCTTTGGCATGTTAAGCCAGTTAAGTATGACATTTTTCATATGATTCTACATTCAATATGGTATACTAGAGTTGCTAGAGTAATGTGAATCCCAAGGTGGTTAATTTAATATCGTGTAAATATATATTTTTTTTATATTGTAAAGTGTATACTTTGTAAAGTCCCCAAAATGTAATACTTGTTTTTTTGTTCAAAGAAAAATATTTTTTATAGGTAATTACCAAAATTGTTAGCATTCTGTAGTCTGTACTGCTTAAAAGAGGGTGTGACAGAAATTAATACTAGCATCAAAAAAATTATATATGTGAAACACGAGTAATGTTTTGATACCATGGTTCTATGTTCAGTTGTATATTTAATTAATTAAAGTTGCTCATATTTTTTCTAATCACATTTGCAATACAAAGTTCTGGTATCATACCGATACAATAATGAACTGAAACGATAGCGACCGAATTCCCTTGCGTCAATTAATAGCGAAGGTCGGTCCTCATCGGCCAATGTAAAAACATGTGTCGATACCAGTACCGTGAGGAACCGAGACGATTTGGGTGGAACGCCATCAGTACCGGTAGGAGGTATTATCCCAACTGGTACTGCTTGTATCGGTATTCGTTTTTATGAATTTCAATCAAAATGTAAAACACGAGTCAATATTGTATATCACGGTTTCTATTTTTTGGGTTTCTACTTCTGGTTACTATAACAAGTGTCGCTATCCTTACGAGTTGAAACGCCGTGAGATTCTACAGATGTCTGCAGACTGCAAAGGTTTGGTCCATCTCTTCTGCTACATATGTTGGCAGATATGGTCCGCAGGACTGTAGACGTTTTACCTCTGAAAAAACAAACAACACCTAAATGATTATACAAATAAAAACGTCAGGTAGGTAGTATGCATCTTTCTATCATTATCAAATCATCAATCTTATTACTATTATTATATAAATATCTTTCTCTGTTCCTGATTCCATTTTCCACAACGAGTGATAATAAAAATCAACAACTCAGATACTTCCGTACTATTATCTAACTACTTTGAAACCAATTCTTCTTCTTCGTTAATAATTTGATGATGAGAAGTATGTTGTTTGGATGATTTAATAAGCAGATTACTGACGGTTATGTTGATTACTGGTGAAGTTTGAGTTATCAGGTAAATTTGTATATTTTCAATTTTTATAGCTTAAAATTTGGTCATTAGATTAGCTAAAGTTTATAATCTGTTATTCTGTATTTGTTCCGTCTGTTGCAACTACTTTCGATACAAAATTGAGTTAAGTGTTGATGAAGTAAGGTATAAACTCAACCTCATGGAAAATAATTATAATTGCTATACAATAATTACTCTACTGCTCTAAAATCACGATTTTTTTAGGGAATTGCCCTATAATAATTCTAACTAGAGGTCATTGGCCATTGATAGTCTCACCTTTAAATATTCTCCCACCAGTCCCCCTTTCACCTATTTTTCCTACACGGGTCCCCGTTAAAAAAAACTTAACGGAGTTATGTTTTTTTTCCAAATTAGAAACAGTTTTTACAGCTTTTGATCAAAACAGCGACGATACGAGTTCATTGATGTAAAACTTACCTCGAAACGGTGCCCCAAACAATGAAAACGGTGCTTCAATTCGGGTGTTTAAATTTCGAATTAACAAAAATCAAGTCGTTTGGAGCACCATTTCGAGATAAGGTTTACATTAATGGACTCGTATTGTTGTTCTGATCAAAAGTCGTAAAAACTATTTGTAATTAGGAAAAAAACATAACTCCGTTAAGTTTTTTAACGCGGGACCGGTGTAGGAAAAATAGGTGAAAGGTGGGACTGGTGGGGGGAATATTTAAAAGTCCTGTCAATGGCCAATGACCTCCAGTTGGGATTATTACAGGCCAATTCCTCTTTTTTTTTTTTTTTTTTTTTTTTACATTTTGCAATTAAACATCATTCTTAAGTAGCAGAGAAAAAAATTTCAAACAAGAATTCCCTCCTTCACTTCTTACGTTAAGAGTGTTTTGTATGTTAAGACCCATTAATTGTACTTGATCTTTACACTATGGGGGTGTTTGAGATTGCTTATTTTAGTGACTCATTAGCTTATTGACTTTATGAAAAGCTAAAAGATGTTTGGCATGAAATTCTTATGTGAGGACTTATTGACTTTTCCAAAAAGTCATAAGTTGTTTTGAAAAGCTAAGCCAAACATGGCCTATATACTAGAACTAAAGGCAGTGTGATAGAATATTAGAATAACAACTAACTACCTCCCACATGCTAACATACACCTAACAACTCAACTGCTACTAACATACACATACACCAAATACACTAAGTAAGTTTGTTGTTGTGTAAGACAATGCACTTGTGGTTATATTTGAGTAATCATTTTGCAACATGATAGCAAGTAATTGGTATTACTTCTATCTTAGGGGAATTCTTGAGGCTTAGTTTGCTTGGAGAACAAGTTATATACAAATGGGCCATGGATTTCAGCAAATATTGGGATTTTCGAGATTGGCATACTTTGTCGGAGTGTTGTTTGCAGTTATCATAATTTTACAGTATTTTGAGTTCCCTTATGGTGATGTTATATCATCTTTATTTTCCGCTAGCAAGATTCACATAACTTACTGTACTAACCGTACTAGTAGCAATTGCACTACGGATAATGCAACTACTGCTTTAACTTCCCCTCAAATTTTCTTAAATTCCAACATGTCCGAGACGCACAAAAATGCATCATCAACTAGAGATATTTTCCCATCAACCAACTTATCCGCTGTGACTGAAGTCCAACGTAAGAAGCAAACGGTGAAAGTAGTGTCGATTTCTGAGATGCGTGATATTCTAGTCCACAACCGCGCTTCTTCTCACTCAAAGGTATGGAGAGTACTTTTTAACATAATTTTCTTGATGTTTTAACGCTGATTTTTTCCGTTTTTAACTTTTTACATGATTCTGTTTGTATTTATATAGAAACCACTGTGGACTTCAAGAGCTGATCAAGAATATCTGAATGCAAAGCTGCAAATCGAGAATGCTTCTTTTAATGAAGATGATCATAACCTTTATCCTTCTGTGTTCCGTAATATTTCAATATTTAGGAGGTAAGCATACTTCATTTGATGTGCTTTTGGTGTGTTTGACCTTTACTTGTAGTTAAAATATGATGATATTAGACCATAGGATATTGTTCTATTTTTCCCATGATGATTTAAATAACATATGTCACAGGCATGATTTCTGCGATATTAATAACATTTGTATTTAGCTAAAACACTTAACTCTTGCAGTTATAACATGGGTAAAGTTATTCTACAAAGGCTCCTAAAAATAAGAAATGTACAAAGACACAATGAATCGTAAAATATAACACAATGTTGAGCAAAATATAACACAATGCCGAAAATATAACATAATGTGAAAGAGAAAAGACACACTGAGTCGCAAAAAAGACACAATGACGCAAATATAACACAATGTCGAGCAAAATATAACACAATGCTCAAAAATATAACACAATGTCGAAGAAAAAAGACACAGTGAGTCACAAAAAAAGACACAATGACACAAATATAACACAATGTCGAGTTAATCAGAGAGAGTGAGGTTAATCGTAGAGTTTGACGAGACAGTTCCAATGCCGCTTGAATGAGGTTAATCGGAGTTCATTTGATACCCTTCGTACGACTTCTTATTTTTAGGAGACTTTGTATTTGATCTAACCGTAAGATATGTAACGCTGGTTTTGGCTGAAATATATATTTTATACACAATTTCCGACGCTAAATTTACTGATTTGCCCTCCGGTAATTGAAATACAAATATATGGACCAGTTTGCATTTACATTTCTATTCAATGCAGGAGCTATGAACTAATGGAAAAAACACTCAAAGTATACATCTACAAAGAAGGCGAAAAACCGATATTCCACCAGCCAGAGGCGATTATGAAGGGAATATATGCATCTGAAGGATGGTTTATGATGCAAATGAAATCAAGCAAAAGATTCTTAACAAAAAAACCAAAACAAGCCCATTTGTTTTACATTCCTTATAGCTCTAAATTGTTAAAAGAAACTTTATCCCCCAAATCTGATCATCGGGAAAGGTTGGTACCGTATTTGAAGAACTACATCGACATGATCTCGAGGAGATATAATTTCTGGAATAGAACCAGTGGGGCTGACCATTTTCTTGTTGCCTGTCATGATTGGGTAAGCCATATTTTCCTAACACTACTAAGATGGGTGGATTGCATCATAGTTGTTAATGGCGCTCATAGCGAGCACAATAGCGAATAGCGTGGCGAAGCGCTCATTCATCGCTATCTGACTTTGGCACCTCCATAGCGAGTAAATAGCGGGATTTCAGGATTTTTTTGTTTTTTTGGTTTTAATATAAATACCGATGAAATATACGTTTACAATAGCTGGATTTTAGGTTTTTTTTGTTAAATATATATGTACATAAACACTGTATTTAGATATAATATACATATAAAATATTTCTAAAATTTTCTTCTAATGCATTACTAAACATAAAATAGCCCCTGCTATTTCATAGCTATCACTATGTATGTATACGTTGCTTGTTGCTACCGTCCGCTATTCGCTATTAACAACTATGGGTTAGATAGCTGGCCAATTCAGGTCAAAATGTGTTTTTCGGGTCGGGTGGACACATAAACACATTTTCTTATCAATTTTTTTGAGGGTTTTTTTTTTCTAATAAATAGTTTGCTAAATAAGAATACATAAGCTAATATCGGTTTTTCTCTCTAATAAATGTATTTGAATACTCTTGAGATGACTTCCGACCCGTTTGAATGGTTTTACACCCATTTGGCCCATTCAATCCATTTTGAACTAATTTAGTTTATATGCATCTGACTTTCTACCTTTTATTCAAATTTCAAGGCACCAAATGAAACAAGACAATTCATGGATACCTGTATAAGAGCCATTTGCAACACAGATGTCCAAAACTCAGGTTTTGAACTGGGAAAAGACGTTTCTCTCCCTGAAACAAACGTTCGTTATCCTAAGAATCCATTACAGAATCGTGGAGGTAAACCCCCATCCAAACGCTCCGTTTTTGCTTTCTTTGCTGGCCAAATGCACGGTTCCCTTCGTAAAATCCTCTTACGCCACTGGGAAAACAAAGATCCCGAAATGAAAATCTTTGGAAAACTTCCAAAAGTCAACGATGACAAAAACTATGTTGCCTTAATGAAAAACAGCAAGTTTTGTATATGTCCCAAGGGTTCTCAAGTACACAGTGCTAGAGTTGTGGAGGCTATTTTCTATGAATGTGTTCCTGTGATCATATCCGATAATTATGTCCCGCCATTTTTTGAGGTTTTGGACTGGGAATCGTTTGCAGTTTTCGTACCCGAGAAAGATATCCCGGATCTGAAAAATATCCTTCTTTCGATCCCGAAAAGAAGGTATTTGCAAATGCATCAGAGAGTTAAAAAAGTGCAACAACATTTTCTTTGGCATGTAAAGCCAGTTAAGTATGACATTTTTCATATGATACTACATTCAATATGGTATACTAGAGTTGCTAGAGTAATGTAAACCCAAAGGTGATTAATTTATTATCTTGTAAATATACATTTCTTTTTCTTTTTTTATTTATACTGTATACTTTGTGAAGTCCAAAAAAATGTAATACTTGTTTTTTTTTTTTGGAAATTGGCCATTAATAATCTCACCTCAGAATATTCCCCCCACCAGTCCCATCTTTCACCTATTTTTCCTACAATGGTCCCCAGTTAAAAAAACTTAACGGAGTTAAGCTTTTTTCCAAATTACAACAGATTTTTTAGGGCTTTTGATTAGAACGACAATACGAGTCCATTGATGTAAAACTTGCCTCGAAACGGTGCTCCAAATGATGAAAACGACGCTTTAATTCGGGTGTTTAAATTTCCAATTAACCAAAATCAAGTCACTTGGAGCACCATTTCCAAGTAAGTTTTACATCAATGGACTCGTATCATCGTTCTGATAAAAAACACTAAAATATCTGTTTGTAATTTGGAAAAAAGCTTAACTCCGTTAAGGTTTTTTAACGGGGGACCAGTGTAGGAAAAATAGGTGAAAGGTGGGACTGGTGGGGGGAATATCTGTAACACCCCGAAAAATATAAAACTTTATATTGGAACTATAAAGTATAAATAGACGAGAATTTACTAACTAGGAATTTTCAACCTAGTTAGTTACAAGACTAGAAATAGCCTATAATAGGGTTAAAAGCCACTAAATGATATGTTGAACAAAGTAGAGGGGCCTTAGTTGTTAAATTTGAAACTAAATTATATAAAACAAATAAAAATAAACCAAACACCTCATTTAGAGGTGTCTGGTCGATCAAGTAAAGCAGAGGGCGATCCCCACTCTTCCAAAACCCTAAAACCTCATTAATCTTGCAAATTGAAGGGCTAATCCAAGTTGAAATCGAAATTTGAGCTTAGAATCATGATCCTCATCACAAGAGGATTGTAAGGTATGTAAAATCTGATGAAATCTCTCAACTTGAATTTCTCATGATTTTAGAAAATCTGAAACTTGATGTTGCATGTATGTTATTTGGTTAGATTAGAGTTGATATGGTGTCTAGAAGTGAAACCTAGCCAACTACATGTGAAATCATGACCAAATTCAGGAAACTCCATGAACACCTTGAAGGTGGGTTGTGGGTTTTACATGATGATGATGAACACTAGGGTTTAGAATGATTATTCTAGTGTAATTCGATCTTAGAAAGTGATTTCAGAAAAGTATGATGTTTAAATGCTATATGAAGGCTCTATTGAAGTTAATTAATTAGCAAGCTATAAACATGAATATGAAAGATGTAAGAATTCTGCCCTTATAGTGTTTGTTGAAATGCCTCAATGAAGGCTTGAAACTGAATTGTTAAGTTAAAAACGCATAATTATGAAGTATGACAAAATGTGCGTTATGTATGTAAAACATAGAGTTCTAAACATAAAGTGATTGAACTCTATAGGAAAGGAAGCCGGGGCATCTAGCGGGCAAACCGGTGTGGACGCACGTTTGAAGGGCTTGCTTTAAAGGTATGTAACTTGACCCGTTACATTAAGTAGGTTTTGTTGATTATTAAATGCGTAATTGGATTTTAGAATAAGGATTGTTTTGAATTAAAGCGGTGATGCCGCTATATCAAATAATAGATCAGATTTGGTTGGAACTCGTTGGTAGTCGTCACAATGGAAGATTCCTTAGACGAGCCAAACGGGTCGAATGATCAAAGTAAGGCATGGTTAATGCTCCGGATTTTGATGGATTGATCTTTGATATTGGATAATATATAACATATTGGAATTATGAGATTTTAATGTATTGATATCCTAGAACGCTGAAATCCGAGTGTTGGGTTTTTAGTGAAATGAACAAACCAAACAAAAACATGGATTTCCAGGTTATACCGTAAGTTACGGTAGTACCGTAACTTACGGTAAGGGTCAAATGCTTACGGTGGTTCACCCCTGTTTTACGGTGAACCAGAAGATTTCAAGACCTACCGTAACTTACGGTGACACCGTAAGTTACGGTGGAACCAGAAAAGCTTTTAATTATTATTTGCAATTGATGTTGGATCTCATGTTTATGTACTTTATAAAAATCTTCAAAACTAATGTTTAAAAGGTTTTGACCATAGGTAACAAGGTGGATCTTATGGATGACGATCAAGTATATGATGAAGAACCGAACACTACATTTTGAAGCTTCCGCAATGTTTTTAATCTTTAGTAGTCTTTTTGTATGGGTTGTAAACACTTGTTAAACTACTTTTGAAATGTTTTAACCTAGTCATTATTTGACTAAGGTTGACATACTTATGAACTCCGTTAATGAATGTTATGTTACTTAACCAATATTATATACAAATGGTGTATTTTATTATATTATTCAAATGAAAAATTTAAGGGTGTTACAATATCCTGAGGTGGGATTATTAATGGCCAATAAGGTCTAGGTGGGATTATTACAGGCCAATTCCCTTTTTTTTCAAACGAGAAATATTTGTAGAGAATTACCATGGTAGTTACGGTACCGCCAAAAGAGGCGTGTTGTCATTGGTCGCTACATATTCATGTGTAGCGAAGTTAATTTTTAACCAAATTGTCATCGGTCGCTACATATTCATGTGTCTGTAACTCAATGGAAACGCATGCTCAGTCTGATAATATTATAATAACGAGCAAGTTGTTGTTTTAGTCCCGATGGTTTATAGCACATTGCTATATTTTACAAATATGAAATTTTTTGCAAATAACACACTAGTGTTTCAATTTATTGTAATTTAAGTCCACCAGACTAGTTGCCAAAACTAAGTAAGTAATTTGAAGTTTTCAGGAATATATCAACTACAAGAAACCAATAAAAATTTGCTGGAAATGACAGCAATAACTGTGTTTTCTTTCAATTAAGATGCTTAATTACGACAAACACCCATCACATGCTTCTCATATGACCTGGATTTAGTATTAATGTGAATGGAGCTAGTCTGATGGACTTAAATTGCAATAAATTAAAACGTTGGTGTGTTATTTACAAAAGTTTTCATATTTGTAAAATATAGCAATATTTTATAAACCACAGGGACAAAAAATAATTTACTTTGTAATAAGGTAGTCCTGTATAAACATAATTAAAAAAGAGTAAAGTACAGTTTCAGTCTCTCTGAGGTTTACACTCAATGACACGTTCAATCCTCATTTGAAAAAAAAAAACGAACAATCAAGTCCATGTGGTTGTTGATTGCTCTCAATCAAATCCCTCTTCAAATTTTTGTATTTGGGGTTATACACAACAAAATGACTAAATTGCCCTTGAAATTAACTAAGAGAAATTTGAAGAGGGACTTGATTGAGAGCAATCGACAACCACGTGAACTTGATTGTTTGTTTTTTTTTTTTTTTCAAAAGAGCCCTAAACGTATGATTAAGTGTAAAACCCATGGACTAAAAGTGTACTTTACTCATTAAAAAATAATTATTCTGCTAATCTATGGAAATTAAATATCTATTCTTTTTAAACACACATGTGGCATGTGTACGACTATTGTGCTTTTCAATAGACACCCGATCCAGATCAAGATTCATTCTAAATCTAATTCAACTTCGCTCACAAAAGCTTCATCAATCCCTGTAAGTCATCTTCCTTTTGATTTCATTTACTTGATCCAATTTTTTCCTTGATCATCAAATCTCATCAAATATTTAGTTTTATTCAATACGTGTATACAATCATTCATAGATAATTATTAAGTTAAAAATAGTTGAAAAATGGCAGACAGTGTATAATAATTACCATGATCATTTGTGAATTTTTTTTAGGGATTTCGATTATTTATTTATTTATTTATGTGTATTAGGGAAACAGACGAATTTATCTGTTCAATTATTATCAGTTGTAACTTTCTTCTAGATTTTGTTTTAAGAAATTTGAATAGTAGATCTCCACGGCCCAGGGATAAGATCCGTACGGTACTAAAAAATAAATAATTGTCTTGTGGATTTTGTTTTTAAGAGTAAAAATATAAATCGAATACTGTATCGGTTATGGCGGTACGGTACTTGTAGTGCAAAAATACCAAAACTGACTGGTACCGAAACCGAAAACACTAAAGATGAATACCAGTATTGATTTTGTATAGGGTTGTCAATAGGTAGCCTGACACGATTAAAACTGTTTAATGAAAAGTATACCATGTGATTTTTTTACTTTTTTAAAAATAATCAAAATTTGGAAGTTAGGATCCATCATTTCTCCTTCTTGGTGCATAAAATATACATCTGTCTTATAGACATCGGATATAAAGTAGTTAAACGAGTCGTATTCATGTTTAAAATTTTTGTTGTTCGCGTTATCAAATACCTGTTAAACCTGCTAAGACACGATTTGCCAGCCCTAATTTTGTATGGTCAGTCTCGAGCTTGGCTTGATATAAACTGAGCAGGCTCGGATTTGAACCCGAGCTAAAAATTTAAGCTCGAGCTGGTTTGGCTCGATTTTAAAAAGAAAAGTTAATAGATAGCTTTTTAAAATTCAGTTGTCAAAAGTTTATTCAATAGTTCAAAAGAACATATCCAAAATAAGTTCAACTTAATACATTACAAGCCAAAATCAAGTTTAAGCCGAGCCAAGCTACCAAGCGAGCTATACCAAGCCAATTTGGCTCGTTATGAGCCAAGCTAGGCTCACTTTCTAACCGAGTTGAGCCGGCTCGGTTCAATTTCAAACCGAGCCATATCAAACAAGCTTTTTCTGAGCGAGCTCCGAGCTGTGAGCGTTTTGGACAACTCTAGATCAAAGTAGGGGTGTTCACAGTCAGGTAGGGCCCCAATGTTGACTAAAATTATGGCCAAGTGTAGAGTACGGTTTTGGAAAATGACGAACCAAACCAGCGGCGTTGGTTGGGTGGGCCGGACTGGATAAAATGGTTTGGTTTGCCGGATGGTTTGAACCGTTTTTTTATTATTTATTTATTTTTAAAAAAATTCAAAATCTTTAGTGTTTGTTAAACTTTTAACAATGATTTATATATCTCAATAAAGAAAAATAAGTAGTTTATGGTAAATGGCCAGTTTGCTTTAGACAGTGAACTGAACCGTTAAACCTGGTTTTTGAAACCAAATACTGTGAACCGAACTGATAAACCTAGTTTTTGAAACCAAATACTGTGAACCGAACCGAATAACTCTCAAACCAGTCGAACCGACTGATTTGCTTCGGTTTTGGCGTTTTCAAACAGTTTATGAACACCAGTAGATCAAAGTATTTCATAACTTGTATTGTAGCTTAAAGCCTTTCATAACTACCAGTGTTTTGTTTATCTTCTCATGCACATTTCAACACTATAACAAAGATTAAAATTCCACAATTTACTCAACTCTGTTGTTTTGCAATCACAGGTTTCATCAAATTCTGTGTAATTTGGTTTAAAATTCTCTACAAAACTGCTGCTGCATATATGGGGAGTTTGCTGCAGCTTCAACATCAACCATCTTCTGAGTGACTCTTTAACTTCATATATTTCAACCCGTCTGATCTAAATGGATCAACGGTTCGGTTTTATTCACTATCTATATCAAAAGCAAACTATAAAATGGATCTGCCTGTTCGGAATAGCATCCGCTGTTTTAATGACTGTTCAGTATTCTCAACCTCCAATTATCCGCAGTTTTTCATTCATACTCTCTGGTGCGAAACCATACGATTTAAAAGATTCATATTCGGGTTTTAACGGGTCAGTAGTTACCGATCAAAGTGCACAAAATGCATCATCTTCGACTAATATTTCCACTTCCGATACAAAAAAGCCCCAAACAGAGACTTTGCCGGTATTGTCGATTTCCCAGATGAACGAACTGCTTCGGAAGAGTCATTCTGCGCGTAATTCAGTCGTATGTATATTGTATATGACCTTCGTATGCTGATTTGGTTAGTCTAATTGAGTTTATGTGAAAATATTGTCGAGATTATGTTCATTTTTTTATGATGTTTTGTGTTTTTTGTTTTCAGCCGTCTCACTTGTTATCACGGGTGGATCAACAACTACTTGAAGCAAAATCACAAATTTTGAATGCGAACGTCACACACAATGATATGGATCTTTATGCCCCGATTTATCGGAACATTTCCCTGTTTAAAAGGTACTTTTATAACATATACGTATGTCTAAAGGTTAAGGAAAATAGGATTTTAATAATCCCAACTCAGGAAATGTTTACCGACAGTCCCAACTGAAAGTTAACCCAATTAGTTTTTGCTGACGTGCACCGCCACATAAGCAGTCCTTGTCATCAAAACTTTGCCACATAAGCAGTCCACGTAATCAAAACATTGACTTATTTGCCACATAAGCATGCCACGTCATCAAAGTTTGACTTTTTTGCCACATAAGCCGCCCACGTCAGCAAAAACTAACTGGGTTAACTTGAAGATCGCTGAAGGAAAGTATGTTCAAAGTTGGGAGTTGGGACTGTGTGTAAGCATTTCCTGAGTTGGGATTAATTCCGACCAATAGGTTAAAGTTGAGATTATTAAAATCCAATTTTCCAAAGGTTAATTACATGAAAATGTAAATTACTCACTAATTTTTTGTCATTTTATATAAGAAAAAATGTCTTTTTCATTGTATGTAGCATATTGTCATTTTTTTTTACAATTGTATGAAAGTAACCTTCCGTGGTACCAGTTTTCCGAAGACTTGGCAGCTTGTCATGTCACCATTTTACTTGCTACACAGTGTTACTTGCATACAATGGTGGAAGAGAATAGAATGTATGTTATATATAATGGGAAAGAGTAAAATGCCATTTTCATCCCTGAAATTTGGCCAGTTTTGCGAATTTCGTCCAAAGGTTTGTTTTTCCGCATCTGGATCCAAAAGGTTTGAAATTTTGCCATTTTAATCCAGCTTGTTAACTCCATCCATTTTCTCTGTTAAGTCGGGTATTTCCGTCTTTTTTGTTAACTCGGTCTTTTTCACTTTATGTACAAGCATTTAGCATAATGTACAAGTATTCAAAATACCCTTACTATACAAAACAAAAACAAGTAGGTAAAACGACGAAAATAGCCCTGATTTAATGGTGAAAAATGGATGGAGTTAACTTGCTGGATGAAAATGACAAGATGTCAAACCTTTCGGATCCAGATGCGGAAAAACAAACCTCTTGACGAAAGTCGCAAAACTAGCCAAACCTCAGGGATAAAAATGACATTTATTCTAATGGGAAATAAAAGCATACCTTTTTCATACTTACAATTACAAATAGGTGAAAGTAAGTTGCATTTTGGTGTAATAAAATGAAGTATAAAGCATTTTATAATCAAATGTACAGGAGTTATGAGATAATGGAACAGATGCTTAAAGTATACATTTACAAAGATGGAGAAAAACCGATATTTCACGATTGGATTCTAGAGGGAATATATGCTTGTGAGGGTTGGTTTTTGATGCTGATGGAAGCAAATAAACAATTTGTTACAGATGACCCAAATGAAGCGCATTTACTTTTTATACCGTTTAGTTCACGGTTGCTTCAGCAAACATTATACGTTCGTCATTCGCATAGTCGTGATAATTTGATTCAGTTCATGAAGAATCACACTGAAATGCTTATGACGAAATATCCGTTCTGGAACCGAACTAACGGGTCAGATCATTTTCTAGCTGCTTGCCATGATTGGGTATGTCATTCTTTCATCTAGTATTCTAGTTTCTATATATAGAATCGTAAATTACAAGAAATAATTAGAATCTACACGTTTTTTCCTGATTCCAGCAACCAACTAACCTTCAAGGGGACGACAATTCTTGACACGACCCGAACCCAACACGAAAAAACAGGTTTGGGTCGACAGTCGACTAACATGACCCGTTTAAAAAATGGGTCGGGTTTGGGTTAACCTGTTAACCCGTTACCTATTAAGAAAAAGAACTTTTATATTTTTGTTTTTGTTTTTCCTGTTTGTTTTTTACATGATTAGTCATAATAATGTTAGTTTTGAGTTTGACACATTATTTATTTGTCACACTGATACTCACCATTAAACATGTTACCGATAACCCGCTTAAAACCCAACAACTCGCTTATAAATCGTCAAACTTGTATGGCGCATTTAAAAATAAGGGTTAAACGGGTCGTGTACAGGTTGATACGGATTTATATGTGTGCGGGTTAGGGTTGAAATCTTAGACCGAATATAATAATATGGGTCAGGTTCGCGTTGAACATTACAACCCACCAACCCGCAACCCATCAACCCGACACGATTGACACGCCATGTAATGCCGTTATGTTTTAGATCGAATCCAGCTTCTAGCTTTTACTGGTTTCCGCCTTTAACCCCCTTGAAGGCCAACTGTCTAGCACAACTGCTTTTTACCTGATACCCCTAGATTTTTTTTATTTAGTTACGAACAAAGGGTATTTCAGTCATTTCATCTGATATCAATTTCGTATCTCCTCAGGCTCCAGCTGAAACAAGGGGACGGTTACTAAACACCATAAGAGCCCTTTGTAATGCCGATATTCAAACAGGTTTCCACATAGGCAAAGACGTTTCACTTCCAACAACATATGTACAGTCAGCAACAAATCCTCTAAAAACCGTAGGTGGTGAACCACCTTCCAACAGACCAACCTTAGCCTTCTTCGCAGGATTCATGCACGGTAAAGTCCGGCCCGTTTTACTAGCTCATTGGGGAAACGACACTGACATGAAAATATTTTCGCGATTGCCACATGTCAAAGGTAACCAAAACTACATCGATTACATGAAAACAAGCAAGTTTTGTATCTGCGCGCGAGGTTTTGCAGTGCATAGCCCGCGGGTAGTGGAGTCGTTGTTTTACAACTGTGTTCCCGTGATCATATCGGATAATTACGTGCCCCCGTTTTTCAATGTTTTGAACTGGGAATCGTTTGCGGTTTTTATACTCGAGAAGGATATACCGGATTTGAAAAGAATACTGCTTTCTATATCTCATGAGAAATATGTTGAGATGTATGAGAGAGTGAAAAAGGTGCAAGAACATTTTTTTTGGCATTCTGAGCCTGTTAAGTATGATTTATTTCATATGATTCTTCATTCTGTATGGTACAATAGAGTTTTCACAAGTGGTTTTTAGAGGTATAGAAAATGCCTTACTGAAAAAGGTGATATCATAGATACACTCATATTATGTTATAAATATGTGACACTGCAAGTTATTGTGATGATGATCTTAGTATGTCATATTATAAATATATTTTGTTAATAATCACATGTCTTTATAATATTAATGTTAAAATAGTTGAATTTATGGTGACTTTGCAGGTGGTTTTTTTTTGGGGGGGGGGGAGGTTTAGAGGATTTATGGTGTTACTAGGGTACCACTTTCTAACAAGACCAAAACATAACATGGACTGGACATGATATGAAAATAATATACGAGTTGTGTTTGGGTTGACATGTTTTGCTACACGATTCACCAACCCTATGACATGTTTAACCTGTAAATTACAACCGTCTATTCATCTAACCCGTTTAACATGTTTAGTACTTGATTTTAACTTGTTTGACTTATTAATGGGTTAATCGGATTGTGTTAAAGTTTTATGCTTTTAAGTGTATCTGAGTTGGGGTTAATGTCTTTGACACAAGCAAATATATGGGTTATGTTTAGATTCAACGATGTAACTTGCCAAACTACACATGATCGACACCCTTAGTTAAATCGCATCTCGGTTAGAGCAAAATCCGAAATAAAAAATTCAACTGACAATGTTGATGTGGGATGCATAGTTGTCGAAGGCGCAAAGGGTGAGCCGGTACCCCCCCCCCCCCCCCCCTCCCAAACTAATTTGGTTTCAGATTCAACTCGTAGGTTAGAGATTGGCCCCCCTCCCCTCACGAAAAACCGAACCGAATCGGTTTATGTCCAAACCGGTTTGAAACTGATTTAAAAAAATGCTTTGGAACTGGTTCGGACAGTTTTTTTTTTAAACACTAGAAAAGACTATATCCAAGCGGGGTTGAAATATTTAAAAATATGATATAATCTGATTTGCAACGGCGATTTTTCTATCATATTTGATGTGTCGTACATATTATTAATTTGGTTATGCATTTATTTAGGTGTGAACTGGGACGTACTTACTAGGTGAAATTCGAGTTTTAAAATGTTTAAAAGTGCTTTACGACAAAATTCAACTTTAAAACCTTATCATAATTGTCTTGCTTCGCGTGCTCGAGCTATACCGTTTCCGAATAAAGTTTGGGCATGTATTGAATATCTCACTGAATTTCTTTAGGTATTCAAAAACGCAACTATAAGATTATCTAGGTTTATTATCCCACGATTCGGATAATGAACAAACTATAATTAATGGCTAACAAAATAATTGAGTTTGAAAATAAAAAAATTGCTTAGAGAAATGATAGCGCCCATGAAACTAAAATTTAAAAAATATTTTGACAAACTACCACCCGCTTCTACTTGTGCCACGACTGATAATTTGTGTTTAAATACTACGAGGATTGATAACATAATCGATGAGATAAATTCCAAGGTATGTTTGTACAAAACTAATCCAAAAATGGGAAACCAACACAAAACGTTATTTACTAAGATATGGTTACAACACACACCACTAGGGATCAGTGGAATCAATTTCAAGTTGGGATAGCTTGAGTAGGGGTAACCTGAAGCTTAATTTATTTTATACTATGAGCAATGAGACTGCTAAACGATAAAGGGTAGCACTCGAACAATGACCACGTGAGGTATCGAAGATCTGATTTTGTTAATGGCGTGACAGTCGAAGAATATGAAACATTTGATATCTTGGCTTGGTGGAAAGGAAAGGAATCCCAAATTCCAATCCTAACCGCTATGGCTCGTGTTCCTACATTGACAACTAATAGATCGACTTATTTGTGTACCAATGTACGTCCTAATGGCTAATACATGGGAGTAGGTGTGTTTATTGGAAGTTCTATTTTCTCTGTAGAAGTATAAGAAAAAGAAAGTACATCATCGATCTCAACATATTCAAGCGCGTTATACAAATGGTCTCAACGCTAATCAAAGTTAGCGTTTTCTGTTAAGTGGTTGTGAATGACCAAAATCCTAGTAAAAAAACAAAATCAAAAACCTTAAACTAAAATTAAAAATAATATAATACATTATTTCTCCACTAAATATATAACCTACCCTCTCGGGAACACAACGTTAAGCATGCTTAACAGGGAGTAGTACTAGGATGAGTGACCTCCTACGAAGTCTTCATATCAGCAACCAAAAATAATCTAGAAGTTTCTAGATGGCCAACCCATCGAGGACAAAGCCGACAATATTGATGGCACGAGAGACCAGATGTTACATTATGGATCTAGGGTTTCGGGTACTCCACACTCAAGTTCACAACTCTGTTTTCGACTTTGGTGGTGTTTTGAAGATAGATCGAAGCCAAAAAAACGGTTTTTAGTGGAATCAATGGGATTGGTGTACAATAGAGATGGATCGACGATTTATGGTAAGCAACAATTTGGTGTGCGATGATTTTCAGATATATAGATTGACGCAATAATAAAACCCGCTTTAATAATAAAACCCGCCTTAATCATGAGAAAAGTTTAAAATAATACCATATACAAAAGAATTTACAAAAAATGTAAAGGAATGATGCATCCCCATAAAAGATTCGAGCCAAAGTCTTCAACGGGGTGTGTCTTTAGGTTGGTCCTTCACTAGAATAATGAATAAAATTTATTGTTGATGGTTATGGCTAAGTATTCGTGCTCAACTCGAGTCTCTTAAAACATATTTCATGTCTCTTATTGGATAAACACATCTACCTCTTAGGGTAGATCTTGTGGAAAAAGTGAAGAAGAAGTTGGAACAAAACTGAGAGTACTCATCTCCATTTTCTACAAAATAATGGCTACTATTTCTCTTAGTTTCTTATGTGTGATCTTGATTTTATATGTCTGAATGCATTTACATTTCATTCCTTATCTTTTTCTTTATAATTAAACTAGAAATCATTATTTCATAGATTTATTTATGATTTTTTTTTTAAAACGCTCCTACATTCCATTCCTTATCCATAAAAATAGAGTAAACTGTCATTTTGGTCCCTGTGGTTTGGGGACTTTTGCCATTTTAGTCCAAATCTGGGTCCATGTGGTTTGCATTTTGTTTCAGGCAAGTGTTCAAGTCCGGCAGTGCGCTGTTGCTGCTTTGAACCGGCGTACCCTGCGAACAGACCGCGAATCTGTTTAAGGGAATTGTGTCAAACACAAGCCCGGTTCACTGTTATTGTATTAATACGTTATTTGTTTCTGTTTTCTTGTTTATATTCCCAGTTTTACGAGATAAGCTATCTGTAATAATTCTATTTCAGTAGCAGATCTGTAAACTTAAACAGATTTCTTTACTGATTGTTCCTGCATTCTGTTTCGTTTCAGAATGGCATCCCAACCGATGACTAGGTCACGTAAATTATAATTCCATTCGTCGTTTAATTAAACTTAATTGCATACCAACATTTGATATCGACTCAAATAATAAATGTGAAGTTTGCATAGAAGCAAAACAAACGAGATCGTCATTCAAAAAGGTTAAACGAATCACTGAACCCCTCGAAATGATCCACACTGATGTGTGTGATCTAAAAGCAATTCCTACTCGTGGAGGGAACAAGTACTTCATCACTTTTATTGATGATAGTACTAGGTATTGCTATGTGTACTTACTTAAGAGTAAGGACGAGGCTGTTGACAAGTTTATCTTGTTCAAAGCCGAAGTTGAGAATCAACTAAATAGAAAAATCAAAGTCGTAAGGAGCGACCGTGGAGGTGAATATATTTCACCTTTTATTGACATATGTGCAAAAAGTGGAATCATCCACGAACTCACGGCTCCTTACTCCCCTCAATCAAATGGCATAGCGGAACGGAAAAATCGTACTTTGAAAGAAATGATGAATGCCATTATGATAAGTTCTGGTGTAAACCAAAACATGTGGGGGGGAAGCAATCTTATCAGCAAATTATGTGTTGAACATGATACCGAATAAGAAAAAGGATATAACTCCATATGAATCATGGACGGGAAAGAAACCACCATATAAATCTTTGAAAGTGTGGGGGTGTCTAGCCAAGGTGGTGGTCACACCACCAAAGCGTCTATTAATAGGACCCAAAACGGTGGATTGTGTGTTTGTAGGATACACCCGTCCTTATGGTCCATATCGTTTTCTTGTGCATGATTCCAAGAACCCTGGAATAAGCAATGGCACCTTAATAGAATCTAAGGATGCTTCATGGTTTGAACATGTGTTCCCATGCTCAGGTAAAGGTGAACCGAGTTTCACTAGACCAGTTGAGGAAATTGTTCCTAGAAATGAGGGTGCATGTAATGAACCTCAGGAACAATCTAAGATTGAGGAAGTTGAAATCAGGAGAGGTAAACGGCAAAGGACTGAAAAATCCTTTGGGCCTGATTTTCTTACCTTTATGGTAGAAGAGGAACCTCAAACGTACCAACAAGCGGTAAATTCCTCAGAAGGACCTCAGTGGAGGGAGGCCATCAAAAGTGAGATAGATTCTATCTTACAAAATCATACATGGGAACTAGTGGATCTTCCTCAAGGAAGTAAACCACTAGGATATCGATGGATCTTCAAGAAGAAGATGGGACCATCGATAAATACAAGGCAAGGTTGGTGATCAAAGGATATAAACAACGAGAAGGTTTAGATTACTTTGATACATATTCGCCTGTTACGCGAATAACCTCCATCAGGTTGATGCTTGCCATTGTAGCCATTAGAAATTTGGAAGTTCATCAAATGGATGTGAAAACAGCTTTCTTGAATGGAAATCTCGAGGAAGAGATTTACATGGAACAACTTGAAGGTTTCATATCCATTGGGCAAGAAAAGAAAGTTTGTAAACTTGTAAAATCCTTGTATGGATTGAAACAAGCTCCAAAACAATGGCATCAAAAGTTTGATCAAGTCATACTTGATGCTGGGTTCAAAATCAATGAATGTGACAAATGTGTATATGTTAAGGACACATCTGATGGATATGTCATTTTGTGTCTATATGTAGATGATATGCTCATTGCTGGAAGTGATGACAAAATCATAAAATCTACAAAGAACATGCTAAAGGCAAGATTTGACATGAAAGACATGGGTCTTGCGGATGTGATTTTGGGGATCAGAATCACGCGAACCGAAAGTGGACTTGTTTTAAGTCAATCCCATTATGTGGACAAAATTCTTGATAAGTTCAATGCAAACGACTCTAATGAAGCTAGAACTCCGCTTGACACAAGTCAACATCTAGCCAAGAATAGAGGTGAACCCGTAAACCAGTTGGAATACTCAAGAATTATTGGTAGTTTGATGTATCTTATGAGTTGTACTAGACCAGACATAGCATATGCTGTGAGCAAGCTAAGTAGATACACAAGCAACCCAAGTTCATTGCATTGGAACGGTATCACTCGGTTGCTTCGCTACTTAAGATACACTCGGGAATACGTGTTGCATTATAACAGATATCCAGCAGTTATAGAAGGACACTGCGATGCAAATTGGATATCTGACACGAATGATTCCAGAGCAACAAGTGGGTATGTATTCACACTTGGAGGTGCTGCTATATCGTGGAAATCGTCGAAACAAACGGTTATTGCTAGATCCACGATGGAATCTGAGTTCATCGCTTTAGATAAAGCAGGTGAAAAGGCAGAATGGCTACGTCAATTTGTTGATGATATACCAAGATGGCCTAAGCCGGCAACGGCCATTTGTATACATTGTGATAGCCAATCGACACTTGGCAGAGCTCGTAGCACAATATATAATGGTAGGAACAGACATATCAGGCGTAGACATAATACGATACGACAACTAATCTCTACAGGAATTATCACTGTTGACTACGTGAGGTCAAAGGATAATATTGCGGATCCGCTAACAAAAGGCCTAAGTAGAGAGTTAGTACAGAAGTCGTCCATGGGAATGGGACTGAAGCCCTTGAAAATATAAGTTCATATGATGGAAACCTAACTCAGTAGACTGGAGATCCCAAGAGCTGAGTTCAATAGGAAAACCTAATTGTATGAATTGGTAAGGTCACTGTGGGGGATAACCCTACATATATATAAGGGAGTTTATTGCAAATTTTAGTAAACCTCCTAGTCCATTCCTAAAAGTGACAAGTGTGAGGCTAAGCCTATGGCTTTTAATGATTCAACTAAGGTAACCTAACATAGTGAATCACCCATGTGAGAGAGAAGTGGGGTCGCTTCGAAGGGTATTGTTGGGGCACAATACTTAATGGCTCTCGCAGAACCAGGCATCATGTTCATGACCATAACGAACATAACTATGAGGACTTAACTTTTTCAGGGAGAGTTTTGTGTGAAGTGCATTGTCGTCTACACAAACGGCAGACGAGTTCAAAGACATCGAGTTCTACTCAGAGCTAGTGGGCTAAGTGCGTTTCATGAGCGAAGGTTCAAAGGGTAACACCTACCTATCGTATGCAAAACTCAACTGCTGAAATCTAATTGGAATAATGTTGTCTGAGATTGACCTCCATTCATGTGGGGGATTGTTGAAATTAGGTATGTGAATGAATGTCTCAAGTTGTTAAAACTCCTTGTCCCACATTGGTGGGATGAAGAATAGGAGAGTGGTATATAATAAGGAGTGTAAGGAAGATGATATCTTCTATACAAGTGGACACATCCAGTGGCAAGCATGAGGGCCCGTAAGGGCCGGAACGCGCCCGCGCCCGGGCACGGGACCGGGCGCGGGCTCGGGCTCGGGCTCATGGGCGTAATGTGGCGTTTTGATGGCGCACTTTGCACTTCGCTTGATGTGGCGTTTTGATGGCGTTTTGAGCCGCTTGAGAGCCGCCTTTAGATTTTTAACTGAGGTAACTATTGAAGTGACGAATGCACTTATCTGCACTAATGGCCATTATCGAAGTGCTGCACTTATCTCTACATTATTAAAGTGCTGCAATTATTATCTACCTAAATTCTGCATTATCTCTTCAGTGCTGCACTACCTGCATTTTTTGATGCACTATCTCAATTATGAAGCCTATAAAAGGTGTGCATTCGTTTCAGTTAATAGACACTGAGTTACCCGCATACACCCACAACAGGAATTAGCAATCTCTTTGCAACTTATTCCAGTTTCGTTTCAGGCAAGTGTTCAAGTCCGGCAGTGCGCTGTTGCTGCTTCGAACCGGCGTACCCTGGGAACAGACCGCGAATCTGTTTAAGGGAATTGTGTCAAACACAAGCCCGGTTCACTGTTATTGTATTAATACGTTATTTGTTTCTGTTTTCTTGTTTATATTCCCAGTTTTACGAGATAAGCTATCTGTAATAATTCTATTTCAGTAGCAGATCTGTAACATATTCATGTGTCTGTAACTCAATGGAAACACATACTCAGTCTGATGATATTATAATAACGAGCAAGTTGTTGTTTTAGTCCCCATGGTTTATAGCACATTGCTATATTTTACAAATATGAAAATTTTTGCAAATAACACACCAGTGTTTCAATTTATTGTAATTTAAGTCCACCATACTAGTTGCCAAAACGAAGTAAGTAATTTGAAATTTTCAGGAATATATCAACTACAAGAAACCAATAAAAAATTGCTGGAAATGACAGCAATCACACACTATTTTCAGCTAAATGAAGTATATAGTGAGTTTTATAGCATAAAATTCAAGGATAATTATTATAATTATCTAATACAATCACGCCTTTATTATACAATTTCTAAGGTAATACTACCAGATTCACATTCGCTGCATTTTAATAGATTCACATCCACTGCAGTTTATAACAGGAGTTAAATAATTTGTTTTCTTTCAGTTAAGATGGTTAATTACGACAAATGCCCATCACATGCTTCTCATATGACCTGGATTTAACAGTTTAATGCCATTTTAGTCCCTGTAATTTGGGTCATTTTGCCAGTTTATTAGTCCAAAGGTTTCATTTTTCACCTTTGTGTCCAAAAAGGTTTCACCGTTGCCATTTTAGTCCACTGGGTTAACTTCATTCATTTTTTCTGTTAATGAGAAGGCCAATTCGGTCATTTTATATGGCCGAATTACCCTTATAGTTAATAAAATTACATATAAAATGACTGAATTGACCTTCTCGTTAACTGAAAAAAAAAAGAAGTTAACCTAATGGACTAAAATGGCAACGGTGAAACCTTTTTTGACCCACATGTGAAAAATGAAACCTTTGGACTAATAAACTGACAAAATGACCCAAACCACAGGGACTAAAATGGCATTTAACTTTGGATTTAATATTAATGTGGATGGAGCTAGTCTGTCGTCGTCTAATGGACTTATATTGGAATAAATTAAAGCATTGGTGTCTTATTTACAAAAGTTTTCATATTTGTAAAATATAGCAATGTGTTATAAACCACAGATACAAAAAAGTAATTTACTCTGTAATAACCTGTATAAACATAATTAAAAAAGAGTAAAGTACAGTTCCAGTACCTAAGGTTTACACTCAATGACACGTTCAGTCCTCATTTGAAAAAAATGAACAATCAAGTCCCTGTGATTATCGATTGCTCTCAATTGTTCGGTTTTTTTTTTTTTTTTTTTCAAATGAGGCCTGAACGTATGATTAAGTGCAACTGTAAACCCTATGGACTAATAAAAGTGTACTTTACTAATTAAACAATAATTATTCTGGTAATCTATGGAAATTAAATATCTATTCTTTTTAAACACATGTGGCATGTGTACAACTATTGTGCTTTTCAATACACAACCGATCCAGATCAAGATTCATTCTAAATCTAATTCAACTTCGCTCACAAAAGCTTCATCAATCCTTGTAAGTCATCTTCCTTTTGATTTCATTTACTTGATCCAATTTTTTCCTTGATCATCAAATCTCATCAAATATTTAGTTTTATTCAATATGTGTATACAATCATTCATAGGATCGAAGAAAAATATTTCTGTGTGATCTGGATCTGCATTAATGTTTTCAGACTGTAAATAAGATCATTATTAAGTTAAAAATAGTTGAAAAATGGCAGACAGTGTATAATAATTACCATGATCATTTTTGAATTATTTTTAGGGATTTCGATTTTTATTTATTTATTTATTTATGTGTATTGGGGAAACAGACGAATTTATCTGTTCAATTATTATCAGTTGTAACTTTCTTGTAGATTTTGTTTTAGGAAATTCGAATAGTAGATCTCCACGGCCCAGGGATAAGATCCGTACGGTACTAAAAAAATAAATAATTGTCTTGTAGATTTTGCTTTTACGAAAACGAGTAAAAATATAAATCGAATACTGTATCGGTTAGGCGAATTGGAAATAAATAATCCCACCTAACTCAATTTGGCTGACAATAATCCCAAGTCAGTCATTGGCCCATAATAATCCGAAATGTTCAATTTTTTTTTTTTGTAAAATAGTCCGCCGTTAAAATAGCTTAATGGAGTTAAGTTTTTTTCCAAATTACAAACCGATGTTTTAGGGCTTTTGATCAGAACGAGGATACGAGTCGATTGATGTAAAATTTACCTCGAAATTGTGCTCGAAATGGCTTGATTTTTGTTAATTGGAAGTTTAAACACCCGAATTGAAACACCGTTTTCGTGGGTTGGGGCAGTATTTCGAGGTAAGTTTTATATCAATCGACTTGTATCGACATTCTGATCAAAAGCCCTAAAAATCGGTTTGTAATTCGGAAAAAATCTTAACTCCGTTAAGCTATTTTAACGGCGGACTATTTTACAAAAAAAAAATTGACCAGTTCGGATCGGCCAATAACTGACTTGGGATTATTATCGGCCAAATTGAGTTAGTGGGATTATTTATTTCCAATTTGCCTATCTGTTATGGCGGTACGGTACTGGTAGTGCAAAAATACCAAAACTGACAGGTAGTGAAACCGAAAACACTAAAGATGAATACTGGTATTGATTTTGTATGGTCAGTCTCGAGCTTGGCTTGATTATAAACTGAGCTGGCTCGGATTTAAACCCGAGCTAAAAATTTAAGGTCGAGCTGGTTCAGCTAGGCTCACTTTCTAACCGAGTTGAGCTGGCTCGGCTCAGTTTGAAACTGAGCCATATCAAACAAGCTTTTTCCGAGCGAGCTCCGAGCCGCGAGCGTTTTGGACAGCTCTAGATCAAAGTAGCGGTGTTCATAGTCAGGTAGGGCCCCAATGTTGACTAAAATTATGGCCGAGTGTCAAGTATGGCTTTGAAAAATGACGAACCGAACCAGCGGCGTTGGTTGGGTGGGCCGGACTGGATAAAATGGTTTGGTTTGCCGGATGGTTTGAACAATTTTTTTATTATTTATTTATTTTTTTATAAAATTCAAAATCTTTAGTGTTTGTTAAACTTTTAAGAATGATTTATATATCTCAATAAAGAAAAATAAATAATTTATGGTAAATGGCCAGTTTGCTTTAGAAAGTGAACTGAACCGTTAAACCTGGTTTTTGAAACCAAATACTATGAACCGAACCGATAAACCTGGTTTTTGAAACCAAATACTGTGAACCGAACTGATAAACCTGGTTTTTGAAACCAAATACTGTGAACCGAACCGAATAACTGTCAAAACAGTCGAACCGACTGATTTGCTTTGGTTTTGGCGGTTTCAAACCGTTTATGAACACCAGTAGATCAAAGTATTTCATAACCTGTAGCTTAAAGCCTTTCATAACTACCAGTGTTTTGTTTATCTTCTCATGCACATTTCAACACTATAACAAAGATTAAAACTCCACAATTTACTCAACTCTGTTGTTTTGCAATCACAGGTTTCATCAAATTCTGTGTAATTTGGTTTAAAATTCTCTAAAAACTGCTGCTGCATATATGGGGAGTTTGCTGCAGCTTCAACATCAACCATCTTCTGAGTGACTCTTGAACTTCATATATTTCGACCCGTCTGATCTAAATGGATCAACGGTTCGGTTTTATTCACTACCTATATCAAAAGCAAACTATAAAATGGATCTGCCTGTTCGGAATAGCATCCACTGTTTTAATGCGGGAATATCAAGTGTCGACTCAATTATGTAACGAAATAAATCCACATTTAGTGTTCATTAAGTTTTGTTTTAATTTATGTCCATTGAGTTGATCATAAAAACTCTATATAAGTTCTCATGTAATTTGTATTGGAGAGAGTTTTTTGGGAGTTTTATAAAATAATTGATTTTTCACTTCAAATTCCGTGCCTTTTGGGTGGAATCTTGGGGGTTGGGGAAGAACTGCACGGGTATTCGTAGAATCAACGTGTAATCTTCATTTTTCCGTTTCACGCGCTACATCAGTTGGTATCAGAGCTAAATTCCTGGCTCTAAATGGCTTGTGAGAGGGATTATCGCTTGTACCACACTCTACCATGTTTTGATGAATACGAGGATGAGCAATGGTATTCTTGGGCATGCGACGATGATTCGGGTGGTACCGGTAGTGTGCTCACCATTAGACATGACCACAAAAAAGAGTCGACGATCATGGGAGCCGGTGATGACGAATCAAGTTTCAAAAGTCATAGCGTTAAGGGTGATGGTCCTACTATGGTAACGGGTGGTCCAGCGGCTACATTTGGAACTCAACCTGTTAGCATGGGGGGCTTGCAAAGAAATTTCATGAGCAAAGCAATGAAGTCGAAGGCATTAAGAAACACAATAGATTTTGGTGCTTCTCAAATTTACTTTTGTACAATTTTAAAAGGTAATTTTCCAACAAATAGTTTTGAGGAAATTATTTTGGATGATGAAAACCATGGTATACAAAATTCTCATGCTGTAAAAATCTGGTACGAGGTACTATTTGAAAATTTGGTTGATGGCCAGATTGTGGAGGTTGGAGAAGCTATGTCATCAAAAGATGCCCCTCATATTGATCAAAACGAAGAAAAGGTTGTTAAACTTGATGGGTATTTTGTAAAAAAATGCAATGAGGTCCATGGTTTACGACTATATGGTTATTTAGTTGGAACTATATTAATTGAGAGGGTCAATACAATAGTGAACAAGAAATGGTCCTATGCTCCGTTCGACCCAGGTGGTAGAGGTTCAGAGTCAAACGAGATGACCCGTGAAGTAGAACTACTTGGGCGGGCCTTGATAATAATCGAAAAGAATCGGATTGATGTTCCTTTCGATCCAGGTGGCAACCTGGGACAAAACTCGAGGACGAGTTTTTCCAAAGGTGGGGAGAATGATGCGGGAATATCAAGTGTCGACTCAATTATGTAACGAAATAAATCCACATTTAGTGTTCATTAAGTTTTGTTTTAATTTATGTCCATTGAGTTGATCATAAAAACTCTATATAAGTTCTCATGTAATTTGTATTGGAGAGAGTTTTTTGGGAGTTTTATAAAATAATTGATTTTTCACTTCAAATTCCGTGCCTTTTGGGTGGAATCTTGGGGGTTGGGGAAGAACACACGGGTATTCTTCGAATCAACGTGTTTGATCTTCGTTTCCGTATCACGCGCTACATCACTTGAACTTCATATATTTCGACCCGTCTGATCTAAATGGATCAACGGTTCGGTTTTATTCACTACCTATATCAAAAGCAAACTATAAAATGGATCTGCCTGTTCGGAATAGCATCCACTGTTTTAATGACTGTTCAGTATTCTCAACCTCCAATTATCCGCAGTTTTTCATTCATACTCTCTGTTGCGAAACCATACGATTTAAAAGATTCATATTCGGGTTTTAACGGGTCAGTAGTTACTGATCAAAGTGCACAAAATGCATCATCTTCGACTAATATTTCCACTGTCGATACAAAAAAGCCCCGAACGGCGACTTGGCCGGTATTGTCGATTTCCCAGATGAACGAACTGCTTCGGAAGAGTCATTCTGCGCGTAATTCAGTCGTATGTATATTGTATATGACCTTCGTATGCTGATTTGGTTAGTCTAATTGAGTTTATGTGAAAATATTGTGGAGATTATGTTCACTTTTTTATGATGGTTTGTGTTTTTTTATTTTCAGCCGTCTCACTTGTTATCACGGGTTGATCAACAACTACTTGAAGCAAAATCACAAATTTTGAATGCGAACGTCACACACAATGATATGGATCTTTACGCCCCGATTTATCGGAATGTTTCCATGTTTAAAAGGTACTTTTATAACATATACTGTATGTCTAAAGGTTAAGGAAAATAGGATTTTAATAATCCCAACGCAGGAAATGTTTACCGATAGTCCCAACTGAAAGTTAACCCAGTTAGTTTTTGCTGACGTGCACCGCCACATAAGCAGTCCTTGTCATCAAACTTTGCCACATAAGCAGTCCACGTAATCAAAACATTGACTTATTTGCCACATAAGCATGCCACGTCATCAAAGTTTGACTTTTTGCCACATAAGCCGTCCACGTCAGCAAAAACTAACTGGGTTAACTTGAAGATCGCTGAAGGAAAGTATGCTCAAAGTTGGGAGTTGGGACTGTGTGTAAGCATTTCCTGAGTTGGGATTAATTCCGACCAATAGGTTAAAGTTTAGATTATTAAAATTCAATTTTAAAGGTTAATTACATGAAAATGTAAATTACTTTCACTAATTTACTGTCATTTTATATTAAAAAAATGTTTTTTTCATTGTATGTTGCATATTGTCATTTTTTTACAATTGTATGAAAGTAACCTTCCGTGGTACCAGTTTTCCGAAGACTTGGCAGCTTGCCACGTCACCATTTTACTTGCTACAAAGTGTTACTTGCATACAATGGTGGAAGAGAATAGAATGTATGTTATATATAATGGGAAAGAATAAAATGCCATTTTCATCCTTGAAATTTGGCCAGTTTTGCGAATTTCGTCCAAAGGTTTGTTTTTCCGCATCTGGATCCAAAAGGTTTGAAATTTTGCCATTTTAATCCAGCTCGTTAACTCCATCCATTTTCTCTGTTAAGTCAGTGGTATTTCCGTCTTTTTCGTTAACTTAAAGGGCAACTCGGTCTTTTTCACTTTATGTACAAGCATTTAGCATAAGGTACAAGTATTCAAAATACCCTTACTATACAAAACAAAAACAAGTAGGTAAAACGATGAAAATACCCCTGATTTACCGGTGAAAAATGGATGGAGTTAACTTGGTGGATGAAAATGACAAGATGTCAAACCTTTCGGATCCAGATGCGGAAAAACAAACCTCTTGACGAAAGTCGCAAAACTAGCCAAACCTCAGGGATAAAAATGACATTTATTCTAATGGGAAATAAAAGCATACCTTTTTCATACTTACAATTACAAATAGGTGAAAGTAAGTTGCATTTTGGTGTAATAAAATGAAGTATAAAGCATTTTATAATCAAATGTACAGGAGTTATGAGATAATGGAACAGATGCTTAAAGTATACATTTACAAAGATGGAGAAAAACCGATATTTCACGATTGGATTCTAGAGGGAATATATGCTTGTGAGGGTTGGTTTTTGAAGCTGATGGAAGCAAGTAAACAGTTTGTTACAGATGACCCAAATGAAGCGCATTTATTTTTTATACCGTTTAGTTCACGGTTGCTTCAGCAAACATTATACGTTCGTCATTCGCATAGTCGTGATAATTTGATTCAGTTCATGAAGAATCATACTGAAATGCTTATGACGAAATATCCGTTCTGGAACCGAACTAACGGGTCAGATCATTTTCTAGCTGCTTGCCATGATTGGGTATGTCATTCTTTCATCTAGCATTCTAGTTTCTATATATAGAATCGTAAATTACAAGAAATAATTAGAATCTACATGTTTTTTCCTGATTCCAGCAACCAACTGACCTTCAAGGGGACGGCAATTGTTGACACGACCCGAACCCGACACGAAAAAACAGGTTTGGGTTGACTAACATGACCCGTTTAAAAAATGGGTCGGGTTTGGGTTGACCTGTTAACCCGTTAACTATTAAGAAAAAGAACATTTATATTTTTGTTTTTGTTTTTTCTGTTTCTATTTTACATGGTTAGTCATAATAATGTTGGTTTTAACACATTATTTACTTGTCACACTGATACTCACCATTAAACATGTTATCGATAACCCGCTTAAAACCCAACAACTCGCTTATAAATCGTCAGACTTGTATGGCTCATTTAAAAATAAGGGTTAAACGGGTCGTGTACAGGTTGATACGAATTTATATGTGTGCGGGTTAGGGTTGAAATCTTTAATATGGGTCAGGTTCGCGTTGAACATTACTACCCACCAACCCGCAACCCATCAACCCGACACGATTGACACACCATGTAATGCCGTTATGTTTTAGATCGAATCCAGCTTCTAGCTTCTACTGGTTTCCGCCTTTAACCCCCTTGAAGGCCAACTGTCTAGCACAACTGCTTTTTACCTGATACCCCTAGAATTTTTTTTTTATTTAGTTACGAACAAAGGGTATTTCAGTCATTTCACCTGATATCAATTTCGTATCTTCTCAGGCTCCAGCTGAAACAAGGGGACAGTTACTAAACACCATAAGAGCCCTTTGTAACGCCGATATTCAAACAGGTTTCCACATAGGCAAAGACGTTTCACTTCCAACAACATATGTACAGTCAGCAACAAATCCTCTAAAAACCGTAGGTGGTGAACCACCTTCCAACAGACCAACCTTAGCCTTCTTCGCAGGATTCATGCACGGTAATGTCCGGCCCGTTTTACTATCCCATTGGGGAAACGACACTGACATGAAAATATTTTCGCGATTGCCACATGTCAAAGGTAACCAAAACTACATCGATTACATGAAAACAAGCAAGTTTTGTATCTGCGCGCGAGGTTTTGCAGTGCATAGCCCGCGGGTAGTGGAGTCGTTGTTTTACAACTGTGTTCCCGTGATCATATCGGATAATTACGTGCCCCCGTTTTTCAATGTTTTGAACTGGGAATCGTTTGCGGTTTTTATACTCGAGAAGGATATACCGGATTTGAAAAGAATACTGCTTTCTATATCTCATGAGAAGTATGTTGAGATGTATGAGAGAGTGAAAAAGGTGCAAGAACATTTTTTTTGGCATTCTGAGCCTGTTAAGTATGATTTATTTCATATGATTCTTCATTCTGTATGGTACAATAGAGTTTTCACAAGTGGTTTTTAGAGGTATAGAAAATGCCTTACTGAAAAAGGTGATATCATAGATACACTCATATTATGTTAAATATGTGACACTACAAGTTATTGTGATGATGATCTTAGTATGTCATATTATAAATATGTTTTGTTTATAATCACATGTCTTTATAATATTAATGTTAAAATAGTTGAATTTACGGTGACTTTGTGTTTTTTTTTTTTTTTTTTTTTTTTTGGGGGGGGGGGGGGGGGGGGGGGGTGGGGGGGGGAGTCAGAGCATTTATGGTGTTACAACTAGGGTACCACTTTCTAACAAGACCAAAACATAACATGGACTGGACATGATATGAAAATAATATACGAGTTGTGTTTGGGTTGACATGTTTTGCTACACGATTCACCAACCCTATGACATGTTTAACCCTGTAAATTACAACCATCTATTCATCTAACCCGTTTAACATGTTTTTTTTTTTGAAGGGTAACTTTCATTAACACAAGGCCAACCCAAGACGGGCCAGCAACAAAACAACTAAAGACTTACATATTTACAAATGATACACCCGTTTAACATGTTTAGGTCTTGTTTGTAACTTGTTTGACTTATTAATGGGATAATCGGATTGTGTTAAAGTTTTATGCTTTTAAGTGTATCTGAGTTGGGGTTAATGTCTTTGACACAAGCAAATATATGGGTTATGTTTAGATTCAACGATGTAACTTGCCAAACTACACATGATCGACACCCTTAGTTAAATCGCATCTCGGTTGGAGCAAAATCCGAAATAAAAAATTCAACTGACAATGTTGATTTGGGATGCATAGTTGTCGAAGGCGCAAAGGGTGAGCCGGTACCCCCCCCCCCCCCTCCCCAACTAATTTGGTTTCAGATCCAACTCGTAGGTTCGAGATCGCCCCCCTCCCCTGCACGAAAAATCGAACCTAATCGGTTTATGTCCAAACCAGTTTGAAACCGATTTAAAAAAATGCTTTGGAACTGGTTCGGACCGTTATGTTTTTTTAAACACTAGAAAAGACTATATCCAAGCGGGGTTGAAATATTTAAAAATATGATATAATCTGATTTGCAACGGAGATTTTTCTATCATATTTAATGTGTACATTGAGATGAGCAAATCGGTTTTTTTTTTTTTTATACCCGTACTCGGTTCTTGAATGAGCGTGAATGGAACCGATTCTTGTAGGAATCGGTTCCAGTTCCTACCCGGTTTTAAACCAAAAATATTGGAACCGATCCTAACCGATTCCGGGTAGAGTTGTAACCGGTTCCTCCGAGGAACCAGTTCCTTCGTGTAACTTACAGAAAAAGCCACAACACATGTTGGTATCAATTCCAACGGCTATAATGCCGTTAGAAATCGATTTATGCCCGTTTAAATCGGTTTCAAGTATATATATACATATCACCTTCAAACATAACTTACTCCTACTAAAAAAATATATAAAGCGGTTTCAAATTACACCTTCTAATCTATATCTTCAAAGCTCGTTATGGCGTGCAACAATGAAGTAGTCATGGTTTTGGAAACCAAAAGAAACCCTAAGTTCGGAAGCACTTTGATTTGTGCTTAATGAGCGATAGCCATGAGATGGCAAGGTGCAAAGCTTGCGGCAAGTTCATGAAGGCTACGACCAACTCGACGCTAAAAAAACACACCGATCGTCATTGTCCGGTTACAAAGGCGAAGAAAAGTGAAGCCGGTGAAGCATCCGGAACCGGTTCTTCGAATGTTTAGTGTTTTATGTAATGTTGGATTTGTAGGATTTAGTTTGTTTTATGTTAAATAAAAGTTTAGTGTTATAATGTAACGTAACCAGTTTTAATAAAACCTTTATGTTGTATGAAAAGCTTGGTTGAAACGGCTAGGAATCGATTCCAGCGTAACATCGTCTAGAATTTAATGCATTGGGTCTCAATTGGCTACGGAGGAACCGGTTCCGGGTAGGAACCGGGTACGTGTCAATTTTTTTTTTATAAAAAAGTGGAACCGGGTAGGAACCAACGGGTTTTTCAACCCGGAACCGGTTCTTCAATAAGGCGGGTAGGAACTGGAATCAATATCAAGTTGGGATAGCTTGAGTAGGGGTAACCTGAAGCTTAATTTATTTTATACTATGAGCAATGAGACTGCTAAACGACAAAGGGTAGCACCCCGAACAATGAGCACATGAGGTATCGAAGATCTGATTTTGTTAATGGCGTGACAGCCGAAGAATATTGATGGCACGAGAGACCAGATGTTACATTATGGATCTAGGGTTTCAGATATATAGATTGACGCAATAATAATAATAATAATAATAATAATAATAATAATAATAATAATAATAATAATAAGAGTAAACTTCAATTTTCGTCCCTGTGGTTTGCTAATTTTAACACTTACAGTCCAATAGTTCAAACATTGCATTTATCATCCATTAGTTTGCTGATTTTAACAGTTTCAGTCCACACCACTAACACTGGTGTGGACTGAAACTGTTAAAAATCAGGAAACTAATGGACTGAAACTGTTAAAATCAGCAAACTAATGGATGATAAATGTAATTCATAAACTGTTGGACTGAAACTGTTAAAATCAGCAAACCACAGGGACGAAAATTGAGGTTTACTGTAATAATAATAATAATAATAATAATAATAATAATAATAATAATAATAATAATAATAATAAAACCCGCTTTAATCATGAGAAAAGTTTAAAATAATACCATATACAAAAGAATTTACAAAAAATGTAAAGGAATGATGCATCCCCATAAAAGATTCGAGACAAAGTCTTCAACGGGGTGTGTCTTTAGGTTGGTCCTTCACTAGAATAATGAATAAAATTTATTGTTGATGGTTATGGCTAAGTATTCGTGCTCAACTCGAGTCTCTTAAAACATATTTCATGTCTCTTATTGGATAAACACATCTACCTCTTAGGGTAGATCTTGTGGAAAAAGTGGAGAAGAAGTTGGAACAAAACAGAGTACTCATCTCCATTTTCTACAAAATAATGGCTACTATTTCTCTTAGTTTCTTATGTGTGATCTTGATTTTATATGTCTGAATGCATTTACATTTCATTCCTTATCTTTTTCTTTATAATTAAACTAGAAATCATTATTTCATAGATTTATTTATGACTTTTTTATTAAAACGCTCCTACATTCCATTCCATTCCTTATCCATAAAAATATAATAATTTACTTTATTTTTTCTTAAAAATAATAATTCACTTCCTTAAAAATATATGGATAAGTATCAAGATAAGGAACAAAATGAAATAGTGTTTAGGTAGTTTTCTTAAATTTAAAGGTGTGAGAATGATTATAAGATATGAAACATGAATGCTCTAAAATGAAGCTTGATATTCATTTTATATTCACACACCTAGAAATCAAATTTCCATAAATTATTTGTATTAATCATAATTAATTTAATTAACACGGACTTGGGTCAAACCAAAACAGTCATATTCAATTCATGAAAAGTTGAATTGCAGTAGGAAGATTTCAAAAATACAATTTCAAGCTTTGATATCTCATTATTCATAGCTCTATATTGAACATCTTTTGATTTGTTACCAAAACACTCACATAGTAAAACACAAACCTAGAAATAATTAATTATATAACGTATATACAAATATAATTATTTGTGTTCAAAGTTAGTGAAAAATCTTATTCACTAATATTTTTCCAGAAGTAGAGATATCGATCGAGTGAGAGAGCTGGTAGTGGGATCTATCGGAAGACGCAATGGTGGTCGGCGGCTCAGTTCAACGGTGAGGGAGACGAACGACTTTTTCATCACTTCAGGGACCAAATATGTTACGTTTGTATATAAGTTGGGACCAATATTATGCTTTCTCATACTTAAGAACCAAAATAATTATTTAGACATGCCAGAGAACCATATGTATACTTCTTTCATAGAATAACTTGTGAAGAAACAATGGTTAACCGAGTGGTTAGTCCACGGGTCGAGTCTCGTCAAGATAGGGTTAATCCCTTCTTTCATCAATTGATGACTGATTGATTTTGTATTTGTCGCCTGCACAATGAAAACATCGTGACTCGCAACAAGGAGAATTAGGTGGGGTTGCTCCTTGTTACCACCCTCCGCGTGAGAATCAGTATTTACTTAGGAAGCAAGATAAGTGATTAAGTAGTAAGTGTGAGAAAGCAGATTAGCATTACCTCAAACCTGGTTCGAAGTTTGGTATTTATAGCCGGGGAGTGAAGGAGAGAGGCCAATGGGCCTTTTGATGGGCCTTGGGCCTAACTGGCAACTTGCAGCTTACTCACTCGTCTGTCAGGTGTGCAGGATGAAGAAGTGTCAGGCGCACGAAGGACCAGCCACCATGTGGCCTGTTAGCTTCGGTAGTCAGTCTGTTCATTAGCTTTATGCATGTGAAGTTTCCTGATAGTGGATTGGGTAGCCGTCTCTTGTGCGGTCAAGCTGACCGCTGTTGTCAGTGTCAGGGTGTGCCACTTGCTGTTTGGTCACAGAACAACAGAAGTCAAAGTTTGCAACTTCTCGATTAGATGTAGAAGTCAAAGGTTCCACATGCATTACAATAAGATGCTGCCTTGCGCGTGCGCCCTGTAGGCTTGCGCAAGACCGTAGTATGTGTTGGATGAGTTCCACAGTACAAAACAAAACATCCCCATTAACTACTCAGCTAGAAGTCAAGAGAAGGTTCCATCGTCTGATGTTGTCCGTGCGCGCGCCCTGAAAGCTTGCGCGGGACTGGAGCATGATTTTACCTTAAGTGGCAAAGTATACTGGGTGATGGTCACTTGCACCTAAACCTGGCGCAAAATTTGGGATCATACCCCTTCAACTTGTTAAAACTTATTTTATTAATAATATATCATCTACCACATTTGTTACAAAACATACTGGACTGTTGAACATAAACACGTACATCCACCCGTTGTGGATGACCATGAAGTGTCCCACTTTATGGTTCTTAAGTGTTCATCTGCATGGGAACCACACAAAATTGTTGGACTCTTTTAAGGACAAAAAGCCAGCAAAACATGAATTATTTTGAATTATAAAAGTTAGACGTACGTAGTCTCCCCATCAAAGGGGCGAGGGTTACTGTGTTAAAAGTCTTTCTTGACCCAAACTAACATTATTTTGAATTATTTTTATTGTCCGAATCTCATTTGTCATTGATGTTGATATGACCTTTTATAAGTACAAACATACAATATTATGAGTCTTGCTATCTGAACAAGTGGTATACAGGTTTATATAGGAGAAGGATCCACTAAAAAGTGGATTTTGCCTAAGTAACCTAAGAAGGATTGTGATGATGACATGTGACACTCCTAATAAGTAGGAATGAAGGGCATTTTGATCCTTATAAGTAGGAGTGAAAATGACATGTGGTACCTCTTTTGTTTTTTATAAATACAACAAAAAAAAATCTAGTACAAAAAAATCTAGCACAAAAAAATCTAGTACAAAAATATAGCACAAAAAAATCTAGTACAAAAAAATATAGCACGAAAAAATTCAGCAAAAAAATGTAGTACAAAAAAAATCCAGCATAAAAAATTGAGAAAAAAAAAATTTAAGACAAAAAAATTTAGCACAAAAATATAGTACAAAAATTCAGCACAAAAAAATATTATACAACATAGAAATACAACATATTTAAGTGGGTTTTTTATAGTCTTCATATTTTATATAGCAATATGGTACTCAAATTAAAGATAAAAAGACGCTCGATTTTACGGTGAAATTTTTATGAAAAAATAATGTCGTATAAAAAAGTTATGAACTTTTAAAAAATAGGGGTGGAATATGCATGTGCCTTGCATGTGGAGAGGGAGAGTCCATAAATAGGATTTTCCCAAGATACCCTTGCACTCATCTTTTCTCCTACCCTTTCATCTTAACCATTGATTTGAAAAATGAATGGTTAAGATTCCTTCTCATCCTACTTAGGCAAAATTAACTTTTTATTTGATCTTACCCCGGTTTATATATACATTCACACAACAAAACTGACATTCCTTAACCTGTATATATACGACTTGTGTAAGTGTATACTGGTCGTATAGTTGTCATTCTCTTGAAAAACGCGACTTGTATAAGTGTATACGGGTTGCATAAGTGATGTAGCGTGTGAAATGATAACGAAGAACAAATCACGTTGATTCTACAAATACTTGTGATGATCTACCCAAAACCCCCAAAATCCAACCCAAAAAGCAAAAATTTTGAAGTGAAAATGGTTATTTCTCAAAATTGAATTCTGACCATCCAAATTACAAGAGAAAGATATAAATAAAGACATAAATTCGAAATGGGCCACAAAAAGGCCATGGGCCAAACACAAGCCCAAAAACAAAATGCATAAAACACCAAAAAAACATAAAAGTGTCCAAAACTCCCATTAGAACGCATTTTTTGGGCCGAAACCTGGACAAGGCCCCTTCGCCCTTCGGCCTTGCCACGAAGTGCTCCTCGTTTCAAGCTTCGATTTGACTGGTCGAACGCCTAAAATGAAGACCCGTAGCCAAAGTTATGCTCGTTTTCGTAAATCACCCCTGAAAGCTCGATCATGGGCCTCCAAAAATGTCATGGCTCGATCTTCTACACTTGGGCCTGCATCAATAAAAAGCTTGTATGGGTTTATTGAACGACGAAACTTCTATTAAAAATATAGAAAATCGGGCCAACAAGCAACTGGAACCCGAATTACATAATTAACATTGAAATCGCTCCATCTATCACATTCGATATTACAAAATTTGGAACGATTACTAATAAAAAGATACAAAGTTTCTTTAATCAAGTCCGCCGTTCTATTGGCTCCATCTATCCCTCCCACTCGATATAAGAAGCTCGTATAAAGCAGTTGTTAAGCGGCTCAAACTATTTATACACCTTAAAACTTATTTTCACACATATTAAACCCTACAAAATTTAAATAAACAGATTATGAAAAAAGTAAAGTTAAACAAGATCAAAATTCACAAAGGCAGCTTAGGAGATTGATTAGCTGGACGTGATGATGTAAAACGAAACTAAACACAACTACCAAACTTCTTTGTTACGTCTTCCTTTCCTTTTTACGTTTTATAACTAGTCATTAGTCAATATAATAATCTGCTAATATTACTGGAACTCTTTACTGAACGGCATTATCGTACCTTGTGAAAGGTTGTGTTTTGTTTACATTATTTGTAGTAACTAAAAATAGTAATCTATTTCCTGTTATTGTAAACGTGATTGTTGTTCTTGATGGAGACTGATCATATACCGAACTTTGTACATGTCAAAACTCAAATGGTTGAATCAAACTCAAACCCATGAAAGTCATATACCGAACTTATACAGATCAAATGTTGAAGATTAACACGGAACAATGAATCAAACACGCGTAGAACAAACAGGAATTGACCAAAAGAGAGCTCGAAAGGACAAATGTGTTAATTGTTAAACTTTATATCCTATTTAATGTTCCAGACTAAAAATAAACATCATGTAGTATGACATTATATGTATATTAAAGGTGTTCTATATGTATGTATTTTCAAGTTGGTGTGGTAGTGGAAATTACTCAGTGCAACTTCATATGAAATGAAAATTAATGAAAAGAAAATAATAAGTAAATTCACATTACTCAATTTATTTTCAGCTAAAGATCGAAAATAAATAAACCAAGAAGAGGCTAGTCTTTGCGAGAAAGAAACCCAAAGCAAAAAACATGAGAATGATAATAGTTGTGTTAAAAATATTAACACAACTATTGTTTAATTCATTGTTAAATATATGTTTAGTTCATTGTTGTTTTTCATTCTAGATGGAGGAGGCTGAAAGTCACTTTTTACCACTAACTTGAGAGTTTATAGTTCAAGCATTAGTCATTTTTGTTTTGTATGATATCTTCTAGAGTAAAATGCAATTTGCGTTCCTATGGTTTAAGGACAGATCAATTTGCGTCCCTATTTTCAAAATCTCGCATGTTGAGGTCCTGTGATTTACGTTTCCTAACACAATGCGCCATTCTGTTAAATTGTCATTTGTTTGATCGTCAGATGAAAGAGTGTTTCAATAATCTTGCGACCCTAACACATTGAACCTCTCTTGATTAAAACCCCCCCACTGAACCACCTACTTCGTCCTTCACCACCCAACTGTATCCGAACAGGAGCTTGTTGATTGTGGTACATCCTACTTCTTCCATCATGGAAGTCTTAGTGAAAGATCAACGTCAGATGTTCATTGTTAGCAAAAATGTTATTGGTAGAAACTAAGTTTGTGTTAGACCACGTCCCCAGTGGCATATCCATCGATAGGCCTTACCAACTGTAATAGTTCACCAATAGGCCTTATCAACTGTAAATAAGTTGTTTTAAGTAACACAAAGTCACATTAGGCCACAACAAATCATTTTGGTTAATGGTATTGAGCCTTAACATGTGTAAGTGAGATTTTAAGTTTCACAGAGTTATATTAGATTATAACAAATCATATAGGTGACGTAATATATGTAAGATGATAGATCAAATAATGGGTTTTATCATGTGTTACCGTGTTAATGAGTTGTCTTAGGTTACACAATATCACATTAGGTAATAACAAAAATATTTTAGGTGTTTAGACATGAGTATCATGTGTGGTGTGAGCGAGTTGTTATGGTTACAGAAACTTACCCTGTTTCAACGACACGCGGAAGATGATTAGTAAACTAATAGGCCGTTGGTGGCCTTATTGGCTTTATCATGTGTAAGTGACTTGTTTAAGGTAAAATAATCACATTAGTTTATAACATGTCATTTTTACTACATTACATTTTCAGATCTTAATGATAAATAAAAATATTTTTTTTTTTTGTACAGCATCTCATTACAAAGAAGCTTATGCCATGTGAACCATTCGTTTCTATATCCTCGCGTGGTGAGTACATGTACACCATTAATTGCCATCACAACTTTAGTGGGGTGATAGAGGAGAGGCTTTATGCTTTTGGAGAGAGACAAAGGTTCAAAACCGGGCACAGGTTAAACTTTGTGTAATTTCAAAGTAATGATTATGTAATCTTTGTTGTTCAAAAAAACGTACACCATTAATTTTCATATCCACCATATTGCAATGCAGAAGACATGGAATGATTACCTTCTTTTCATTCGTGAAATTTGTCAATAAATAATCATTTCCAGAGCTGGATAAAAATGTATGTTAATTATGTACTCCGTAGGTTTCTCTAGCTCGAGAGTTTTAAGCATATAAGTTGAGACCATTTTGACACACTCAATGGAAAAAAAATATTTTAAGACCTGTTCCAGCATTAATCAACCATCACTTCCCAAAATGTTGAAAATGATTGGGACTATGTGAAACCATGCAAACCTATTCTTGTTAGATTTTAGAGTAAACTTTCGTTTTGCTCCCTGTGGTTTGGTCGTTTTAATGGTTTTGCCTCAATCCTTTAAAAATAGTCATTTTACTCCAATATTTTACCATGTTTTTTCCATTTTGCTCCCCGACTCTTAACTCAGATAAAGCATTCAACTAAGGGTAGGGGTAATTCAGTAATTTTATATATAAGTAATTAATTATATATTATTAATTCCTTAAAACGTCGTTTTACTCCTCACCAAAATCAAACCCTCACTCCAAGGCCCCACCCAAAACCTCATCTTATCCTCACGGAACACCTCTGTTCCACTCTACCAATGGCAAAGCCTCAAATGGGTTTTCACAAACGGAACCCAACTCATCTACACATCAATTTAAGGAATTAATAATATATAATTAATATATATAAAATTACTGAAATACCTCTACCCTTAGTTGAATGATTTAACTGAGTTAAGAGTCAGAAGCAAAATGGAAAAAACATGGTAAACTATTGGAGTAAAATGGCTATTTTTAAAGGATTTGGACAAAACCAAAAACCATTAAAACGACCAGACCACAGGGAGCAAAACGAAAGTTTACTCTAGATTTGAATTCCAAATCCACTCATTCAAGTATTAATTGATGATCAATTAATACTTGAATTCCAAATATGCGATTATCGACCAACTCTCACTGATTGCCCAGAAACAAACATACATTCTTGTATATCATATGTTCCATTTTTTAACGACCCAAGAAATTTATTAAAACATATAAAACAATGACCAACGAAAGACTGGCTTACAAGTGCAGGTTACATCATATATATCTCCTAAGTATTGAAACGCCAATTGTTAATGTAAACACAAACATAAGAACGTACCACCTAAGACATTTGAAGCAACTATGGAATCGTCAAGCCAACATTTTCTTCAACCCAAATTTGGTCCGAATGTAGTATTTTTGATTTCTATTTAACATGAAAATTATTAGTAAGGTGCTAATCAATTTATAAATTAGATGGTTTTTATACTATGCAAATAAAGTGCAAATAATGAAGATTAGTAAATGAATTTATTAATTTAGCAACCTTACAAATAAAAGCAGTATGAGTAGTAAGTTTATTAATGAGAAAATCTAAATAAATGAATACACTCTTTGTTAATTCATTCTCCTTTGGCATGTTATTTTGGAGGCCCATTAAACATGGTGGCCCTAGGCTGGTGCTTCATTTGGATTGCACTGGCACTGGCCCTGCGCCATCAAATTAGAATGCTCAATAGTCAATGGCGTACCTAAGTGTCGATCTTTATACAAACATTACTCAAATAGGATGAAAACAACAATCGCAACGTTAAGATCAATTCAGTGAATAATAATATACTTACTAGATGTAAAACCCCTGGTAATTTTTAGAAATTTTACATAACAAATTTTATTAAACAACAAATCACCATGACATAATATGTCATCAAAAACCGAAATAATATATATCATATTTACACTAAACTTGAAACCATGACATAACATGTCATAAAAAACCGTTTAAAATAACTAACTAAAACAATACATATCATATTTACACTAAACTCACTTTCCTAACACCTCAAGGCACGCTCAAAACGGACACCTGCTTTGTTCTACCATTACCTTCCTCTTAAGAAATACATTAGTACATATTCTAGAGATTCTAGATCATACCGCCTGTTTTGGGAGAAATCGGTCTGCCAAGTCAATTGCATTAGCTATACCTGTAAATGCAAGTTGGTATAAGAATTTAAAATTTAAAAATAAAATCAAAACAAATCAACTCAAGTTCAAAGACCGTCTCAAAAGCATACCAATCAATATAACTTTTGAGAATGGCAATGTTGTTAGCATAAATAGATCATGAAGCACCAATAGTCAATGGCGTACCTAAGTGTCGTTCTTTATACAAACATTACTCAAATAGGATGAAAACAACAATCGCCACGTTATGATCAATTCAATGAATCGTAATATACTTATATCTACGTATGGTATTTTAAATTTATAACATGTGTTCATCATTTTAAACCTTGTACACTCTCAAGCGGTCAATTATCTGAGCCCTGGACTCTTTCAAGCCCGATGACTGTTAGCTTTTTAGCTCTTATGTCAGATGGTTGATCGACTTCCTTAGCCCTTCTGCCCTTGTACCAGGTCTTGGATCTGTCATTGTACAACACTAATTAAGTACACTATAACCAACTATATGCAGGACTCAAACATCATGCTGTATAAGGCCATGGGGTATGGGGCGTGGGTTGGGGCGTGGGTTGAGGAAAAACGCCCAAGTCACCACCCCGGGGGCTTGGGTTGGGGCTTGGGTTTGGGCGTGGCCCCCTTTGGCGTGGGTTTGAAGCCGGGCGTGGGGCGCCTAGCAAGGTGACATGGCGGGCTCTTAATGGCTATGTGTCAACTCATGCCCCCAACCCAAGCCCCCAACCCAAGCCCCACCATACCCCATGGGCGTGGGTTTTGGTGGTGGAGGGGCCCCCATTCCACGTGTCAACAAATGCCCCAACCCAAGCCTCCCATACCCCAAGCAGGGGCGAAGCTTAATGGGGGCGGGGTGGGGGGGACGTCCGCCCCCCGGGATTTTTCGCTCAGTAGTGTTATATATGTAGTTTTCGTATAGAAATTTGTGGGTATATACGTTTTCACCCCCCCGGTTCTATAGAAATTTTTGGGTATTCTATAGAAATTTTTGGGTATATATGTTTTCACCCCCCCGGCCGAAAAATCCAAGCTTCGCCACTGACCCCACGGTCTAAGTAGTAAATGCTTTTGGACATTTGAGATGTAATGGTTGAATATAATCTTACTAACCATCACTAGTGCTTTAGTTATGGTCACGGTATGTCGGTATTTAAGTTCCACCTTTGGTGGACCCGCGTGAGTTTTATCCTCCAGGTCTCAAGTTCGAGTCTGGGTGATAGGGGTTTTCACATTGAGGGGTTTAGATTGGGATCTATTGTGCGAGGGGGCTCTCTAACGCGGACCCGGTTAACAACGTATGCTAGACCTCCCGACATTCGCAAATAATTCACACCTTTCAAAAAAAAAAAAAAATATAATCTTACTGATTCTCTGCATGCAATCGTGGTATATTCTTCTTTTGACCAATAGACCCCTACCCAACAGGAGGACCATCGTCTTTATGTTCCCGACATTAACATTAAAACTATGGTTCTATATATGACTCAACATTAAGTTAGTAGATAGATGGTCCACCAGCTCTAAATGCATGCCATAGCTTGTGGGACATATGCATGCTGGTAGGTTTCATTATGGGTCATGGCTCTTGAGATTGATAGATGCTTCCCCTCTTGTCACTTATGGGTAGGGGCACTACAAGAATGACCGGTTACAAGAGCTATATTTTACTAGCATTTGGGTTTTTCTATAAGTATATATATAATATTTTTTAATTTGTCTTACCTTTTTAATAGCAATATATTTTTGTAAGTTTGAAAATGGTATGTGGGTACAATGAAGATGACTTTTAATATTTATCAAGAGAAATTAGGGAACCAACAACATGCGCTACGATCGCTATGATCGCTATGATCAACTAGAAATGGTTCGTCTAAACAAAAACCTGTGAATAATCACATAAAACAAAACAAATAAATAAATAAAATGAACGGGCCACCATTTCGCCCTTATGATGTTCTTCACCACAAACGTTGGCATGCATCCTCCCGATCAGCGCCACATAAGGTCCGTTTGAATGAACGTAAACGAACAAGCCGTGTTGAAATGGCCGTCGAGAAATGTAGACCAGTAGTGGACAAGAGGTGGTGGCCCCAATTCTTTGATCTCTTTCACAAACATATTTATATATATTTTTAATGGATGGTTGAATTTTATAGCATTGCGGAAGAAATTAGTGTTTTTAAGAATGTTTGAAATTTAATATGGTAACTGGGGTGAGGTATTTTTGACTCTTTGAATTTTATTGCATTGTGAATGCTCTAAGCATAATTTTTTTTTTGAAAACATGATTTCAAAAGGTAAAGTGATATTATATCACACACTAAGGGGCTGTTTGTTTACTTCTTAATAAGGCTCTTAATGGTTCAGATCTTTACTGGTTCAGCACTTAATGGTTTAGACTGTTTATTTCACGAGTAGATGTCTGAATGGTTCAAACATTTGCCTCTGAATGATTAAGATTTATACAGAGTCTGAATGGTTAAGATCTCTAATCTGAATTGGTCAGACATTTGCCTTTGAACGGTTAAGAATTATACAGACTCTTAATGGCTCAGACCTCTTATTGGTTCAACACTTAATCGTTCAGACCTCTTACTGGTTCAGCACTTAACCATTCAGATGTTGCTAAACAACCCATAAACAAAAAAGCATACCATATTTTTTAAGATAATTTTAGAAATTTTCTAGGAGTGTCAAATATTAAAATTTTAAATCAGGATATATGGAATATGAAATTCGAGGATTAAATTGAATTCCACTATTCAAGTGTTATAAAACTTAATATTTTCAAGGAGTGCCAAATCTTAAAAGTTATTGGGTTTAAACTTATACATTGTATTGTAACTCCTTTTTCTTTTTCTAATCATTCTATGTACAAGTTCATTGTCCATTAAATCTTGGAAGAGTTACCCTTTTATTTAGCTAGGCTAGGAGGTATGGAATCAAAACCCTCATTGCGTCACATCAATGTCGCATAGAAGGCTCCATTGTCTCTTCATAATAACATACATACAATGAAATAAAGCCTCCTTTTTTTTTTTTTTTTGAAAGGAGAACTTCATTAAAACACACCAAACCCGAAAACCGGGCAGGCCAACAAAAACAAGAAAGCTACATATTCACAAAATTACACCAATCTACCCAACTAAACATACCTTTCTTACACCTGTACTTATACCAAAGAAAGCTAACAGTCCTGACCTCACAAAAAATCTCCTCAACACTACTTCTCTTGCCATTGAAACGGAGATTATTCCGAGCCTTCCACAAAACCCAACAAGCAGTGTATATAATCCCTTGTAAAACCTTTCTTTCCGTATCCTTTCTAGACCCGACGTTATGAACCTCCACTAAATCTCGAAAAGAAAACACAAAAAAATTCCGAATACGACACCAAAAACTGATTTTCTCCCAGATACTCATAGCAAACTGGCAAGACGAAAACAGATGAGATACCGAATCCGAGCCCGAACTGCATAAGCCGCAATCAGAATCCAAAACCACGACACCCCTTCTAGCTAAAGCTTCAACTTCAAAGGGACCTCCTTATTAATAAAAAAAGTTAAAATAGAAATACAAACAGAAAAAGTTGATTGGTTATGCACATAGGGTACACCACTTTCTCTCCTTTAACACTCGTTATTGGGTTGGTGAAGGAGACAATGACGCCCCCAATAGCGCTCGAGAAATTGGCATAGGAGGGGTTATTGGGCTAAGCTGGAATATTATAAGGCCTTAATCACATTTGCTAAATTCAAATTATGAGATTTTACTAAGGGTTAATAAATTTTGACTCTCACTGTTCCACACCCTTAACTTCTTATTTTCACACCTATACAACCCGTATAGAATTATAGGGGTTGTATAGAAAAATGTTGAAAAAAAATGTGGGAATTTTTTTTATCTCGCTCTATACGGGTCGTGTAGCATTATATGGCTCATATAGCATTTTATACGACCAATATAATGCTATACGACACAAACCTATTTTTTCCTTGTGTATTTGTTAAAAATTTTAGGTTTTTGAACATCTATACGGGTCGTATAAGCCTATACGACCCGTATAGATATAATAATTTTTGTGTAATTTACGTTAGTAAATTTAGAACAAAAACGTATAACAAGTTTTTGTTGAGCTACGGAAAACGTAGACGAGTTTAATACTGGTTTTCATTAACATACATATTTAATTAATGATTTCAGTTTAATGAAAACCGTATCACGAGGTTAGCCGTATTAGTTGCGTTAGACGTTGAATTATTAAAATACTGAGTTTAACAATTAGGATACACTAAAACAATCTAATATATAAGACACACACTACCATAACAATAATTAAACAAAATAAGATAAACATAAGATAAATATTTACAATGACATATACAATGTTTCATATCAAAATACAACAAAAGCAAAATACAATAAGCCGCTATGGCAGCGGTGGCGAAGCTGGTGGATGTGCAACACATGCCCATGGAGGGACGGCCACACCAACATGTGTCATCAAAATATGAGACCACCCGTCACCCACCGTCAGTCGCTCTGTATAGTAGTGTAACACCTCGAAAATTCACGTCCTATAATGTGTTGACACGTGTCATAAGCTTTGAACGTGTGAAAGAATACTTTAGAAGGACTAAAGTTGACAAACAAAGAAACTATGTGAATATAAGGGTTCAAAATGTCAACAATGAATAATTATACTGTACATTAAACCTACATGATGTTTATAACCTTAAACGAATGAATCATGGATCATACGAAGCTAATTGTGAAAGAAAGTGAGAGATTACAAACTGCAAGGGTTAAACGTGTCAACATGTTTAAGTTATACCTCTGAGTGACCTTTTAGCAAACCCGAAGCTTTGTAACGATTAATTATGCTCACTAGAATGCGTGATAAAAATTTCACCAAGTTTCGTTATCGTATGAGAAAGTTATGATAAGATTTGTATTCGAGGGGTTAGATGCGTCAACGATGAAATTTATGACTTTTCGGGTAAACACAAAGTGACCAAGGACTTCACAAAGATGGCATAAGTCTTGAAGCCCTTATAAATCAATTTAGAGGGCTTATAATGCAATAAATAAGGTGAAAATGACGTTTAGGAGGACCGGGGACCAAAACTGCAATTTATAAAAACTTGGTAACCTGATCAGGGGACTCACGCGGGCCGCGTAAGCCCAAGCATATCCTTACGCGGGCCGCCTGGCCTGCCCAGATGCAGAAAATGTAGACAGGTGGCTGTTAAGTCCATTTAACCGACTCTTGTTGCCATTTCTCAATACCATGAGCTCCCTAAAATGGTTTTTAGAGTATAGGGACACTTGGGATGGATCCATGATCATTGGTAGCATTACTTGTCATGATCTTGATCAATCAAACCCACTATATAAGAACCCACTTTGTGCAATTGTTGATCATTCATTCCATACATCACTTCTGATCATTTCTGGAGCACAAGATCAGTTTCCAAGCATCCCTAATCATAATTAGGACTTCGGTAAGTACCCATAACCTTCCTTAATCACATCTTACTTAGTTTATAACTTAAAAGTCAAACCGTCGTAATTACGGTTTGACTTAGCGATTAATCGCTAACGATCCAGCGATTGGTCAATGTAAAGATAGTTATAGGTTGGTAATTATGTGGGCTTTAAACCCTTAAAAGGGCACCCACTGATTCCCATCCTAACTAGGTCTTTTGTCGAGTCAAAGATGATTAGAAAAAGTCAACAGAAATGTAAACTTTGATTGAACGCGTAATTAACGATGTAAAAGGCGTGTAACCTATTTTTTCATTCATATAACTTGATAATAAGTATAAGAACTTGTCTAAGCTTGTTTGATTCGACAACTTTCTGTTTAGAACCGATTCGGAACCGAAAGGCGCATAGTTTAACTTTCTGCTTTGACTTCGATTCTGACCCGGTTTTGATAGGTTTAGACATGCCTTAAAGTTCCATTAGGACCTAGTTACATGATTGTATAATCCTCTGCGTTTATACCACTTGAATCCTTAATTGTCTGACGTTTCCGTTAAGTGCTTAAATATTGACCATAATGCCCTTATGATCATAAAACGAGATTTTTGAAGATATGAAAGGACAATAACCTTTGTTACTGATTATTAAACATGTCCCTAAAATTTCACATCAATCGGAGGTCTAGATTAGGAGTTATGCTCAATAGCGTAATTAAGAACGCTTTTATTAATTAAACGGCGTCATTAGCATAAAACCTATCTAAACCCAATTTTTGACACCAAACCTTTTACTCACTGATGTAATATAATATTTTGGGGTTTTTGAATATTTTTAATTATTTTTAAACTGATCATAAGCTAGGATTAGTGCCTTGATTCGGTAAATACCGAATATACCCTTTTAGACCATAAAATGAGTTTTACAAATCCTTTTGATGCCAATCCAATTGCTACTGATTTTAAATAATAAATGAAGTGTTTTGAACCTGTTTAACTGATCAGAAAACTCAGAATCCTATTTTAACCCGTACGTCGCTTAAAACGGCTTTATACGCGTATTATACGCATAGTTTGAGTTTAAAACCATTTTGTCACATAAGACTTATTACCAACTGAGGTAACCTGTTAAAATAAATTATTTTACTGATTTATTCAGACCCGGATCACAGAAGCTTATTTAATCCCTTTTAAAATCTTTAAAATGACCAAAATACCCCTACGGGGCTTATTTATAGGTTAAACTCGTTTTGGGCATAATGGAAGGTATCCTACTGATATCACAACATATTTAAGGCATGTTAACTTAGGAAACCTGTTTAGGACTCTTACGGTTACCCGTTACGCTTCATACGCGTTCGGTACGGTTTATGTAACTAGTTTGCATAAATTAGCCGAAACGGGTCAAACCTTATCGTTATTATCTCAAAATCCAGAATGTGTTTAGATTACCCATATTATACAAGTCTTCAAACTTGTCGGGTCTAAATCACATTCTATTCTGGTCTTCGCTTTATCATGCGTTTGAACCGTATCTTCCTCTTGTAAACTAATCGGTCTAAGTCAAGGCTTAATTAAAGACCCGTTAGGATTCTAATAGGTTATTTAAAAACCTTCGTTCCAGATTTAGGAGCCCTGTAAAAGCTATCTGTACTTGCTGATTTGATACGGCTGGGATTGAATTTATATTTAGCTCAGGTAAATACTCTTAACTTATTTTCCCTATACGGGCTTGGGGTACGGTATATAAAATACCGCTTGGTCGGGCATTGAATCTTTAATTGTATGATGGTTAAAGTATTGAGATGTCTCGTTTAATTTGTTTTGTTTGCTTAAAGCCTTTGGGGGGTTAATGACCGTGTCCCGGATATCCCTGGCATCATTTTACGAAATGGCCACGACCTCAGCACCGGGCGTAGGCGTACGCCCGTCGGTGTCTCATTTAAATAATGTGGTGTGTCTATTGATCTTTAACCCGGCTCGAACCGGGCTACTGAACGCATAAGAAACATGTAAATCCTTTACAAGTATTATATTCAAATAATTATCCCAAGTTATAAAATATTATTTGTGCCATGTGCATGCAAATCAATCATTTTTTTAAGCCCTTTTCAAAATGAGTCGGTTGATTGTATTTACCAGTGTAAACTGACGTATTTTCCCAAAAAGGCTAACTGCAGGTACTAATCGGAATTGGCTGGCTACTCCTAGCATCAATAAAGAGTCTCGCTAGCTTAGATTGCCTAAAGTCTATTGAACAGTGTTATTTTATTTTCGATCCGCCTGTGGATCCTTCAATTCCATTGTAATACTTTGATGTTACATTATTTCGGATTGAAATATATTTATCCTTTTGTGTAACACCCCAAAAACGGGTTTGGTAAGCAAACCACGTTAATATTACTGACGGGTAAAATACCGTTAGTGGTAAAAAAAAAAATTTACCCGGTAAATATTAGGATTTAAATAATTAATCCTAATAATAAACAAAAAGTGAATAAAAAGCTTTTAAGAAATAAAGTGATAGAAGGCCCGAGTTAACGGGACCTGAAATAAACTTGGTTATAGATTTCCCGAACCCACTAATTTAACTAGGAATGTTTAACCTAGTTAATAAGTGGGGAATATTGTTAGAAATAAGTAGGTTGTGCCCTACTTAATTAACTAACCAAATTAGAGGGGCCAATATTGTTAAAATTGAAACTTATATTATTGATTTTAATTAAAAATAAAAACAAAACACCCCATTTGGGGGTTCTGGTCGATCAAGAATGAGCAGGGGCGACACCCCACTCTCAAACCCTAGAAAAGTTCACTAAAACTCTCAATTGGAGGTGCAAATCTGGTCCAAAATGAAATTCGAGCATAGATTATTGATCCTCATCACAAGAGGATTACAAGGTATGTAAAATTTGATGAAAACTCTCAACTTGAAAATCTCACGAAATTAGGAAATCTGAAAATTGATGATGCATGTTTGTTAATTGCATGGAATAGGAACAATATAGTGTCTAGGAGTAAGCCCTAGACAAGTATATGTCGAAATCATGCTTAGCTCAAGTTTTTGTTGATACTAAATTCATGTATGAGATGTTTTTATGGTTTTGATTGCAAAAAAATAGTGTTATGATGTCAAGAACAAGCTTAAATTGAAAGCTGAATTCAAACGATTCTTGATCAGAATTTACAGCCGATTTGTATTGGCTGTAACCTGGACAAAAATTGATAAAATAATGTGTTTCTTGAGTCTAGAATGTAATTCCAGGAAATATCTTTAAAACCCCACTGGAATCGCATTTTTTCGACGAAAATCGAGCGTTTTATGAATTTTTCCGTATCAAAGGTTCAAGCTGCGTTTTCTGACAGAAATTGCAGCCCATCACGAATGTCATAACTCAATTTAGGAATTGAGTTATGATCTCAAATTATTACTGTAGAAAGTTTTAAGCGATTAAAAGAATCGCCAATTGGAATTTCGTCAATCGGATAAACGAGGAAATTTTAATGAATTTTTCCGTAAGCTGCAGTCAGAAGTGACGAATCTGATTGCAGCTTAGTAAATGAATTTTCACGAATTTTTTGTGAAGAGTTAGATCTTGAAATTTTAACTCAAGGGCTAACCCTCCGAGAGGTACGCCACATAAAAAAATCATAATTTTTGAAGACTTGTAAACAGGTTAAATAAGTCAACAAAAACAGCCAATTTTCGTTGATATGAAATGCCTAAATGAAATCGCGGCTTACTAAGTTAGTATGTAAAAATTTTATTTTTGTTAAGAGTTCGGATGAAATATGCCTAAGTGAGTTCAATGAACCAAATGTGCATATGAATATGTTGGTAAGTCAATTGACTTTTAAAAAGTCAAACTAACCAATGATAAAGTCAAATCGTAGTTTCGACATAGAAAATACGTGAGGTGGAATAGTCGTGAATTGAAATGACTAATCTAACCACCTTGTGAATGATGATAGTTTGACGCGTAACAAGCTAGGCGGAAGCTTGATGAGGGAGCGGATCAAACAAATCAAGAAGGAAAGGAAAAGCATAGTTCGGATGCGAGGTAAGTATAGCTTACACTAGTCATATAGTTTAGAATGTCCTTTTGTTGTTTTGATTTCGAACAAGACAAATGGAAAGTTGAGATATGGTGTTTCCGGCGTGTAGTCGTACGGAACAAGATAACCAATAAGGGTAAAATTGAAATTTGGACACTTGTTGACAATAATTATTGGTTTTGAAAGATACATATTTCGTAAGCCTTATTAGGCCAAAAAGCGTTAAGAGGTGAATTATAGTTAAAACGACCGTGCAGTGTAAATTGGAACGAGTCGTGTAGACGAGATGGCAATAAGCTTTATCTCGCCAATATTATCGGTCATTTAGACCAACGGGTCAAAAGGTGAAAATATCACTTTTGACGATATCGACTAATGGTTTGATGAGTTGTTTGATTTCAGAAATAAATATCGAGTGGATATTTACATCGCTATTACTTAGTAGATATTGAGGCAAGGTACTTAAATGGGTCAATGTAATGATCCGAGCCAGGTACGCATAATAAGATAACTCTCATTTAAATGTAAGGCTAATGAGAGTTAAACGAAGTCTAAAATAAGTTTTTGGTTACCTTAATAGGTAAACCAAATGTTACGGATGATGGTCATTATATTTGTTATAGGTTTCTAACCATTACCAAGAGTTTAATAAGGGTTTTAGCCATGGAAATGGGTTGCATTTGATGGTTTGGTTCGAATTTAAAATGACCCTAAACAGGATTTCCGCAGCTTTTTATACGGATTTCGACTAATCTTTAAAAAATCATATAAAATCAACCGTTTATCCGATTTGGGTGTTCTATACCTTTTCGGAAAGCTTATGAAGTAAATTTTTACTGTTTTCAATCATAAGAAACAAATGTGGTTGTTAAATAGGCCAAAAGAATGAATTAAACAGCTGTTCAAAACTTTGAAAGCTGTTTGAAAAATGAAAATATAGTTGCTGTGCTGATTTTATAAAAAATCATATAAAATCATAGAAAATTCGTTAGAAGGTGTACCTTATATGCTTGCGAAGGTATTGAAGTTTTCTACGATCCATCTTTGAACATGTTAATCTAGTTCGGACTTTGAATGGGTCATAATGGTCAATTACAGCAGCTGTATAGAAAATCGCTGCACATTAATAATGTCATTATTAATCCAGAAAAAGACATATGATTGCGTATACTTGATTTAGTCATGCCACCGTAAGTTACGGTGGAGCTGATATGATTACGATGGTTACATACTGAGTTACGGTGGACCCAGAAACAAAGTATATTTTATTTAGTTTAAATTCCCGGACTCGTTTAGACACATTTTAAACCCCGTTTGACTAAAGTATTTCATGTTTATGGAATATAGGTACTTTTGGATGCCGGAAGACGATCAAGCTCAGCGAAGAACCGAACACGATAAAGATACACGCTTCCGCACTTTGCCACGTTGTAAATTTTAAACAACGAATTCGATCACGTTATGTAGAATAACTTATGATTTGTAAAACTTTTAGTAAACCCGTATTTCCGATGTATATGTAATCGTAATTACATGATTGTTTTCGTAAAAGATTCATTAAACCTTAAATTATAAGAACGGGTGTTACAAGTTGGTATCAGAGCCTTGGTTTAAGAGATTCGAGTATGGTGGGGAGGAACCATGCTTGGACTTAAACCTTATGCTCTTGACAAAGAATAGTGTTCGGTTCGAGGCTTGATCACAAATCCGGTAAGTACAAGTACGTTAATAGTTAGTATGCTAAAGTGTTGTAAACAACACATAGGGCTATCGTGTGGTATATGTTACCCCAATTTAAATGATTGATATGGTTGACGAAAATACGCGCGTTGACGCGTATAGTAGAAAAAGCCTTGTATTATAATACGGGCGATTATTGAAGTTGACATTACTAACTCTTGTGAATGTTTTAATTGAAGGACACTCGCGTCTGAAGATGACGGGAGTTGAACGAATTATGGATATGATGATGGAACGGTCCGAGGTATGATAGGAAGAGCATACTCATCAAGGACCAAAATCGCGTAACGGTCGCGAACAAGACTAATGACAAGAGAAGCCCGTTAGGGCAAGCATTACTAGGTGCACACTTTTAAATTTAATCGTACGAGTCGTTATATGCAACAAACACGTAAGTAATAACGGTTGCATACACATATGATAGAACTTGGAAAACCTGATTTCCAAGAGAAATTTAATAGGAAATGTGTTATTCACAATGATGAATAACAAATGAATAACAAGACTTGTTTATATAGAAACTTGGACGAGAGTGATCATCCAAGTAAATATTCTCAATATAAATCCTATTGAGAAAAGTAATGATCACATCAATGAATGTGAATAAATGTTTATAAAAAGGGACATTGTACATGTTCAAGGAATAAACGACTAAAACTAATAATTGTTAACTAACAATTAAATAAAGTTTTACCAAATGAAACCATAAACATGGAGATAATTTGAGGAGTTACTTACATGGGACGTGATGTGATAATTATAATAAGGTCACGTGTACCACGTGTTGATCGCTTACTCTGGCCAAGTAAGTAGTGAACACATGATAGCATGAGCTTCTTATAATGAGCGCAGTTATGTCCGATGTAGTAAGGTCAAGATGAATGAAATTTAAAGGATCCTTAGGGTCAAGAAATCTCATGGGCATACTCGTATAAATGGTTTTTGCGGGAACCATAAAAACGATGTATGGCGCACATAGAAATAAAAGACCCAAGGAAATTCGTGACATAAGTCATTTTTGATGAAAAAAAACCATGGTAGACAAAAAGGGCATTGTAAAACCAAAGTATAAATGACCCGCGGGGTCATAGAAACAAAGGTATTGCCCACATGGGGAAAAACGATCGAAAACCATGGTAGACAAAAAGGGCATTGTAAAACCAAAGTATAAATGACCCGCGGGGTCATAGAAACAAAGGTATTGCCCACACGAGAAAAACGATCAAAATCGTTGACTTTGGTCGTAGTAAAGAAATGATGATGATGATAATCATCATTCATAGTTTAAAAGACTGTCAAGGATGGTCAAATAAAGAATAAAGGTTTAGTTGAATAAAAGCGAGGGCTTCTGCTAAAACAACCAAACAAATTAAAACGAAAACTTGATGTATACCGGAATGCTTGCACTAATAATGACTTCGGTAAAGTACCCGGTTAATGGGTAAGGATTTAAACACATGCGTAAACCGAGAAACGAGAGCACGAATTTAAAGTCAAAAGACTCGGATTATGAGTTATGACTAAAAGACCATAAAATTTCGTAAACAGAAATTTTGATAATTATATTCAACTATTTTGAGATTGAACGGGTTGAATAAAGTATAATGCTTGAAGGCATAAGTAAGCGCAAGCCGGATAACGGTAAGCTTGAGACAAATGATTTTCAAACGTAAAAAGAGTGCTTTGACACCAAATATATATTTTAATAAGACACGAGTAAAAAGAGTGATCTACGGGATCAACATAACCTTTAGGGTTATAAACAAATGAGAGATCTACGGACTAAAACGACCCACGGGTCATGATTAGAAAGAAGTTATAGGGACTTCGCCCTAAAGAGGTGAATGTCGAATCAAAAATAGCCCGTAAGGCTAAGTGATAAAACCTACGGGTTAGATTGGATAAAGCGAGGAAATCAGTTAAGAATCCCCGCATAAAACTAAGACTGTAAAGGATTAAATTACGGACTGTCAATATCCGGGTATGGATGATTGACACAAGTTAAAGAAAAGATCCTAAAACTAAAACTTCGGTTTTAGTAAGAAATAATGTTTTTACAAACATAAATTCTGATAGGAATTTAAATAGTAAGCATGAAAGATACAAGTCTTGACACTGATAGGCGCAAGATGATATATTCGAAAAGTGATATTTTCAAAAATGAAAGGTTGATACAAATTAAACATGATGTGACACGATCACGGTTAGGAAATGTAATGTGAAGTAAAATCACATTATAACCAAGCGAGTGATAAAAGTAACTGAACTAATAAGACTAGTTAATGAGACCGGTTAAGGTCACCAATTCAAATCAAGAAAATTTGGTTTGCTTGTAAGCGGTAGATTCGGTATAGCTGAACCGAATAGATAAATTTGAAAACAAAAGAATTTGTTGCTAAAAGTAAAATATTTCACTAAAGATCTTTAAACGGGTCAAAATAACGGATTCGTAAGGAATTCGATAGTATATGAAAGCGATGGATATCGCTAAGTTAACTAAACTAGTGGAAATAACGAGATTACGTTATTTTAAGTTGCACTAAGTCATATGAGATACGTAGACAATTAGTGACCAAAAAGATGTTACCATGCTTATCTGGTAATACTAATAATTGGTTAAAAGTATAAGTAATGTTTAAATGATATCTCGGATCAAATACATTGAGTTTAAACTCAATGAATTATGTAAGAAAAGGTTTCGAGGACGAAACCTCTTCAAGGGGGGTAGACTTGTAACACCCCAAAAACGGGTTTGGTAAGCAAACCACGTTAATATTACTGACGGGTAAAATACCGTTAGTGGTAAAAAAAAAATTTACCCGGTAAATATTAGGATTTAAATAATTAATCCTAATAATAAACAAAAAGTGAATAAAAAGCTTTTAAGAAATAAAGTGATAGAAGGCCCGAGTTAACGGGACCTGAAATAAACTTGGTTATAGATTTCCCGAACCCACTAATTTAACTAGGAATGTTTAACCTAGTTAATAAGTGGGGAATATTGTTAGAAATAAGTAGGTTGTGCCCTACTTAATTAACTAACCAAATTAGAGGGGCCAATATTGTTAAAATTGAAACTTATATTATTGATTTTAATTAAAAATAAAAACAAAACACCCCATTTGGGGGTTCTGGTCGATCAAGAATGAGCAGGGGCGACACCCCACTCTCAAACCCTAGAAAAGTTCACTAAAACTCTCAATTTGGAGGTGCAAATCTGTTCCAAAACGAAATTCGAGCATAGATTATTGATCCTTATCACAAGAGGATTACAAGGTATGTAAAATTTGATGAAAACTCTCAACTTGAAAATCTCACGAAATTAGGAAATCTGAAAATTGATGATGCATGTTTGTTAATTGCATGGAATAGGAACAATATAGTGTCTAGGAGTAAGCCCTAGACAAGTATATGTCGAAATCATGCTTAGCTCAAGTTTTTGTTGATACTAAATTCATGTATGAGATGTTTTTATGGTTTTGATTGCAAAAAAATAGTGCTATGATGTCAAGAACAAGCTTAAATTGAAAGCTGAATTCAAACGATTCTTGATCAGAATTTACAGCCGATTTGTATTGGCTGTAACCTGGACAAAAAGTGATAAAATAATGTGTTTCTTGAGTCTAGAATGTAATTCCAGGAAATATCTTTAAAACCCCACTGGAATCGCATTTTTTCGACGAAAATCGAGCGTTTTATGAATTTTTCCGTATCAAAGGTTCAAGCTGCGTTTTCTGACAGAAATTGCAGCCCATCACGAATGTCATAACTCAATTTAGGAATTGAGTTATGATCTCAAATTATTACTGTAGAAAGTTTTAAGCGATTAAAAGAATCGCCAATTGGAATTTCGTCAATCGGATAAACGAGGAATTTTTAATGAATTTTTCCGTAAGCTGCAGTCAGAAGTGACGAATCTGATTGCAGTTTAGTAAATGAATTTTCACGATTTTTTTGTAAAGAGTTAGATCTTGAAATTTTAACTCAAGGGCTAACCCTCCGAGAGGTACGCCACATAAAAAAATCATAATTTTTGAAGACTTGTAAACAGGTTAAACAAGTCACCAAAAACAGCCAATTTTCGTTGATATGAAATGCCTAAATGAAATCGCGGCTTACTAAGTTAGTATGTAAAAATTTGATTTTTGTTAAGAGTTCGGATGAAATATGCCTAAGTGAGTTCAATGAACCAAATGTGCATATGAATATGTTGGTAAGTCAATTGACTTTTAAAAAGTCAAACTAACCAATGATAAAGTCAAATAGTAGTTTCGACATAGAAAATACGTGAGGTGGAATAGTCGTGAATTGAAATGACTAATCTAACCACCTTGTGAATGATGATAGTTTGACGCGTAACAAGCTAGGCGGAAGCTTGATGAGGGAGCGGATCAAACAAATCAAGAAGGAAAGGAAAAGCATAGTTCGGATGCGAGGTAAGTATAGCTTACACTAGTCATATAGTTTAGAATGTCCTTTTTTTGTTTTGATTTCGAACAAGACAAATGGAAAGTTGAGATATGGTGTTTCCGGCGTGTAGTCGTACGGAACAAGATAACCAATAAGGGTAAAATTGAAATTTGGACACTTGTTGACAATAATTATTGGTTTTGAAAGATACATATTTCGTAAGCCTTATTAGGCCAAAAAGCGTTAAGAGGTGAATTATAGTTAAAACGACCGTGCAGTGTAAATCGGAACGAGTCGTGTAGACGAGATGGCAATAAGCTTTATCTCGCCAATATTATCGGTCATTTAGACCAACGGGTCAAAAGGTGAAAATATCACTTTTCACAATATCGACTAATGGTTTGATGAGTTGTTTGATTTCAGAAATAAATATCGAGTGGATATTTACATCGCTATTACTTAGTAGATATTGAGGCAAGGTACTTAAATGGGTCAATGTAATGATCCGAGCCAGGTACGCATAATAAGATAACTCTCATTTAAATGTAAGGCTAATGAGAGTTAAACGAAGTCTAAAATAAGTTTTTGGTTACCTTAATAGGTAAACCAAATGTTACGGACGATGGTCATTATATTTGTTATAGGTTTCTAACCATTACCAAGAGTTTAATAAGGGTTTTAGCCATGGAAATGGGTTGCATTTGATGGTTTGGTTCGAATTTAAAATGACCCTAAACAGGATTTCCGCAGCTTTTTATACGGATTTCGACTAATCTTTAAAAAATCATATAAAATCAACCGTTTATCCGATTTGGGTGTTCTATATCTTTTCGGAAAGCTTATGAAGTAAATTTTTACTGTTTTCAATCATAAGAAACAAATGTGGTTGTTAAATAGGCCAAAAGAATGAATTAAACAGCTGTTCAAAACCTTGAAAGCTGTTTGAAAAATGAAAATATAGTTGCTGTGCTGATTTTATAAAAAATCATATAAAATCATAGAAAATTCGTTAGAAGGTGTACCTTATATACTTGCGAAGGTATTGAAGTTTTCTACGATCCATCTTTGAACATGTTAATCTAGTTCGGACTTTGAATGGGTCATAATGGTCAATTACAGCAGCTGTATAGAAAATCGCTGCACATTAATAATGTCATTATTAATCCAGAAAAAGACATATGATTGCGTATACTTGATTTAGTCATGCCACCGTAAGTTACGGTGGAGCTGATATGATTACGATGGTTACATACTGAGTTACGGTGGACCCAGAAACAAAGTATATTTTATTTAGTTTAAATTCCCGGACTCGTTTAGACACGTTTTAAACCCCGTTTGACTAAAGTATTTCATGTTTATGGAATATAGGTACTTTTGGATGCCGGAAGACGATCAAGCTCAGCGAAGAACCGAACACGATAAAGATACACGCTTCCGCACTTTGCCACGTTGTAAATTTTAAACAACGAATTCGATCACGTTATGTAGAATAAGTTATGATTTGTAAAACTTTTAGTAAACCCGTATTTCCGATGTATATGTAATCGTAATTACATGATTGTTTTCGTAAAAGATTCATTAAACCTTAAATTATAAGAACGGGTGTTACATTTTGCTTCCGCTGTGCATTTATATATTGTGTTGTTTTACTATGATGATGTCAACCACGTCACGATACTCCCCTACCGGGCCCACCGGTAAAGTGTGAAAAAATCGGGGTGTGACAAGTAGCAACATCAGCCTCGACTCGTATCAATCTCTCCTCAAACCCCGATGGAGGCACCACACATAGTCTCACGCTCTGTCATTCATACGGGCGATCACCCTGTGCAACCTCTGGATCTGCCTGCACACTATATCCCCATCATCACCTGCCTCACTACCCCTCGACCCTCGCCCCCGTCGCCCTCGCCGTCACCCTAACCATCATCCGCAAACGCCTACATAGGTTGCCATGCGGTGCAACCCCCATCTAGCGAACGTATAACCCGGATTGTATCGGTAACACCTCATGAGGAATCTTCATCGAGATTGTCGTCGTTCTACCTATTGGATTAATTAGACGTGTAACAGACATTGCACTAGCCCTCTCCAGGCTCCAAGTGAAGAAAAACATCGCCAAATGGGTGACGAAGGCTGCACAGGTAATGTGGTTGGAAAGGCTGCAAAACCCGTACCTGGTGATGAATACAGTGCACCTGTATGCTAAGTTCGACTCCCCCCCCCCCCACCGGTAAGTAAATCATGCAAGAAGAATAGGTCATTTTGTGTAACCCATTCCTTGTTATCCCCCATCCCAACAATCGTAACTGCAATACACCAATGTAGGTATTAGTGTAGCGAGTTGTAAACGCGGATGACACGTTGCTTCTTGGAGGCCTGAAAAGGCTCCCCGAACTCCCCAGCCCCTATAGTGCGCCAAAACAGCAACAACACGTCGCTCGTCGTGGCAACTGGCGCATCAAAAAACGCCTGCTACTAGGACTCCTTGGTAGTGTAGAGTCCCATCGCCACCGCAAACTCCGGGAGTGTCAACTCACGTTGGTCCCCACATAAAGTAAAGAACACACTTGGTGTGCGGTGAAAGTGATCTATCTTGCCTGCCCCCGGGTGTCCGTAAAACTAATAGTCGTAAGAAACTCTAAAGTAATCTCTCTGTGGGCTCCGTCTCGTCCATACTCAAATAAACAGGCCATCGGGGAAATAGGTGGCAAAACCCCTTTACTCGCTCGAGGTATCCAACATCCCAAAAAAATGTCTAGTCAATCGTACGTGGCACATCAAAATCCATACACCTAAGTTTACCTATACCGTTGTACACCTATGTACCATGAGGTATCTGGCTGACGTACGACCCTATTTCCACCCAATCATCTAGGACCTCCTTCTCCTGTCCCCATCGTCTCCCTCGACCCCTATACCGGCCCTACGCACGCGGGCCGACCCTGCTCTACGTGCACCCTGTGTAGAGGACTCTACAATATCATCTGTAAACAAAAAAACGATCACAAATCATAAGCATTATACGACTCGTATATGGTATTAACATCAACTAATTATTATACGACTCGTATAGGACCCAAATATGGTATTATACGTCTCGTATACGGTCTGTAAAGTATTATACATCTCGTAGACGAACCATATAAGTAGTATAAGTCTCGTATACGGTCCGTACAAGTATTATACCTCTCGTATACAGTCTGTACAAGTACTATACGTCTTATATACAGTCCGGGTACGGTATTTGAATACGAGTCGTATAGGCATTATACGACTTGTATAATCCATAATATTTGAAAACAAAGATAATTACGGTTGTTACTCAGATAAGTAGGATTAATATGAGAATTAGTACGAAACTTACCATAACGTTTTTTTCTCTGGCAATCCTTCTCGTAATCAACTTGTACCAAAAGTTGTATGCCTCAACCGTGGTGGAGTTAATCAACCTGGTCCACTTGTATAAAAACTTCTCCCATGTTTTTTTTCCCTTTTTTAAAGCTTAGCTTGCAACATCTAGCGATATTCTTATGGATGTGCCACCTACACAGTGAATGACTAGTGTTTGGAAAGACGCGTGCACACACGTTCTTTAGGGCAAGGTCTTTATCCTTTATGAAAACATGGGGCTCTATACCATCGTCCAACGAATCTTTCAACTTCTCTAACACCCACGCGATGTTGTCCACTCGTTCGTTGGTTATGAACTTATGGGAAATGCAATACGAGATGTATGTAGGCATAACACCAATAATTTGAACAAGCGACATTTTGTACGTGTTCAACTAGTATGTGGCGTCTATAAGCAACCCATGCAGGAAGGCACACCACAACATGTACGACTTCGGGTGGATAAAGAAAACATCTTGTAGTCTTTCGTCCTTTTCATCTGTTCGAAGGAAATATACAAACCCACCTTTGTTTAACTAGTTGAGAAGAATATGCATTGAAGTGTCGCTGACTTGCTTTCGTCAACCCAATTTCGCTCATGCATTGTATATGGTATTTCTTGTGGACACTTTTTCGGGGTTCATTTTTTAATGGTCAAAAGAATGTCTTGTAGTCGTATGTTCTAATGTTCCAGTTGCTCCACCGTCCTTTCTTCTGCTGTGGTTTGCCTCATTAGGGACAAATGTCTCTTACGATACAAAAAAGGGTTCACGGTAATGCTTAATGTGTGCAACCCTTAGAGTCCAAGCTCCTATTTTCTTTCTGAATTATATCCCAATCAGTTGGAATTTGCAACCGATTTTCCTGGTTCCACTATGTCTGGCCATGGTTGTTTGCTTGTGGTGTTCGTCACAATCGCATATTAGCCATATTTTTAGGGTCTCATGGTTAGGGGGTCATCGTACTTTGTTTGTTGGGTGACCATGGCGTAGCCGTTATCACATCTGACTGCTCTACACCAGATCACTAAATCATGCATGCTATCGTATCTCTCTCTGAAAAAACACTTTGTGGTTATATAACAATCCTATTACGCGAACGATAAATTAATGTAGAAATAAATGTTATACCTGTTCGGTTTTAAACTCACTAGGTTCGTCATCTCTAGCCCCCGAATGGCGGTCCTTCACTACCGAACGACAGTGGATCACTCCCATGATAGTCAACAAACCCAAAATAGTTAGTAGTTACCCCAACATAATTACCCTAATAGTCACCATAAACCCATGGATCCTAAATGGCATCAGACACAAGACTTAAATTGAACAAAACATTTAAATCAAACAACCTTGTATTGTTATTTTGATTCAAATCATGCGTCACCTGATTCGACTCACTAGGCGAGTCACCACCAAAAGAATAACTGTCCTCCCAAAACAACATTGTTAACTTAAGATAACTTCAATACAAAGAGAATATAGAAGATACGAATAAAAGTTGAATTAAAAATGAAGAAGATTGTATTCGTTTATATAGTAAGTTTTGACGTAATATTACATCTTGTCAAATAATTAACGCGCGAATCAAGGAATATTTCGTCTAGTCATATAGTTAACGTCAAATTGAGGAATATTGCGTCTATTCAAATAATTAACGCGCGAATCGATGAATCTCACGTCAAGTCGCACACGAATCAAGGAATCTTACGTCGAATCAACAATTTAAGGGTAAGACTTTATTAACACCTATTTTTTTTTCAATTCCTATGGATTCAGAATCTCTAGTGAACCCAAGATTCCTTCAATAGGTGAATAATAACCCTGTATTAACGGATTTTTTTCCTAAGGTAAATAAGAAAAAAAATACCAAGAACACTACACTAGCTTTTTTTCCTTGGCGTATATCATGAGGGTTACCACCTAGTACAAAGTTTTATAATCCCTAATTGTTGATGGCAAAGAAACTACCCCTTCTTGCATAAGGAGTTAAGAACATATAGTTGAACCCTAGAATCGTTTGATACTATTATGATTTTAGGGTGTAATACTAGAGGTGTTCATCGAGTTGATTATAAAGTTATTCAAATTTTAGAACTTTGAAACTAGATTCGAAAACCTGTTTGGGTTTGAATATGCCGGTTGGATCAGTTCATGAACTCACAAAATCAACTTCAATAAAAAATTGAATTCACTATTAAAATACTGTTGATTATATCATAAAAACATGGGTAAAACATAAACCCTAATGATGTAAATTCAATCATGAACAATAAAATAAGAGGTGTGTACCTGATTAGCCAGTCACCACACGAGAGAGGGAAATAAACGTCATGTTCGTCAGATTGGTCTGGTTCCCCTTTAGGATGTATCTTCTTGATGGTAGTACCGAGTTCTTTAGGGTTGAAGAACTCGTAGTAATGGAGAGAGAGGAGGGGAGATTTTAGTATTGATGTTATGAATGTCTAACCCTAATCCCTCTCTAGTAACCTCCTTATATACACCCAAGGGGAAACCCAATTAGTTAATTAGGGTAATCTGACCCATCAACAATTACCAACTAATTTATTATAGGTTTTAATATATTTTGATCCGTATTATATAAATGATAATGATGGCTACTAGATTAAATATATAAATAAAATATTTAATCTTACATTCTCCCACTTAGCCGAATAATCATTTATCATGAGTATTAGATAAGTCTGATCAGAAGTTAATACTCATTTTAGCTTTAAACCAAGAACCGTAGCAGATAAATACAGCCGTTGAATCATTATTCGACTCAGGACCCCCATTAATCATACTACAGCCTTAATTTAAAACCTAACAGTTATGATCAAAATAAGTAAGCCCTTTAACGTTTGATTTGTATTTATAGTTATCTATATGTCATTACACCGGCAGAACATATGTAAGAGACATACAAAATCAAACTGATGAGGAAAATTAATTAATAATTAGTCATTCATAGTACGATATGCAGTTGTACATGGTCATCAATTAAAACCCGTCTCTTTTATGAGCTCTCTTAATAAGACTTATGGGTAATAGACCTTCAGTTATAGGATCCTTAAGCATATCACGAATGTATTCGATACAAATATTTAGTTTCCTCAATTCGTTCATAAACGAATAATTAATCGTGTATCGAAATTTAATGCAGCACCTCTCGAACTGTTACTGTTCAAGGAGATATGGTAGCTGACTTTATCACAATAAGTCTTCAATATATTAATTATAATGAGTTAATAAACTTATGAGTCCGCTGATAAATTTCCAACAACATTTAGTGACTATATTATATCATTATAACTTAGGTTGTTGATATCAGTACATTATGACTCCTCCATGAGATAGGTTCTGTCTGCTGACATAAAGATATACCCGAAATTACATTTTTTGACATCTTTGAATATTACGAAGTTAAAGTAATCAACCGGTTTGAGTTCTCACTTCTTCTTTAAATTATAGCCTCTCGTTTCCTTTAAAGATATTGTAATACTCTATTAGATGCTTCACGTTTATCTAGACATATCTAGTGTGTTGCAATGTGAGTAATATCTAAACGAGTATAGACTTGAACTTACATAAGGCTTCCAACTAATGAAGCGTAAGGAAATAATCTCATTTATCCTATTATCCTCTAAAGGAGAGCATTAATGTTTGTTACATATGTAAGGACCCATTTAAGGTTAAACTTATGGAACGAAACTAATATCCCATTAGGTCTATCTCAGCATGTTATGATATCTATCACTTAAGAGATATCTCTGAGATCTATTATATCAAAGTTTGTGTTAACAATGCTTTGACTTATGTAACATATACTTGTCAAAAGAATATCATCTATATAGACAAGTTTATCTTAGTTGCTCCCACTCATTTTGAGATAGGTACATTAATCCACTTGGTTGTTGATGAAAATAATTACGTTAAGATTTCATCACATTATGATGTTTGCATTAACCCATACATGGATTTTATTGGCTTACAAATAAAGTGTTCTTTAACCTTCAGTTTGGAACTTTCAGGTTGTTTTATGAACATGTAAATATGTCAGCCATTTGTTAGGGAAAATTGTTTTTAATGTTCATCTAATGTAGCTTTAAACTATTATGAGCTACTAGAACAGTGATGATCCTTAAAGAAATCTTTGATAATTTATCTCTTCCTAATTATAACCTTTGACAATCAATCATGCTTCTTTGTGTCTTAACGCTTGTATTAGGATTTGGTTTAGTTATGAACACTCTTAGGTAATTCAATCAAATCCCAAACGTTATACGAACACATAAAAATAGTTTTATTCTATTTAGAAGATTAATTGACGTTAATGGCTTAATTAGAAGAGATAGGATCAGTAAACTTTTCCAAAATCCATTTCAACTTCAGTTAGGGAGGTTATGTAATCATCAAAGTTAGTAGGCTTTTAAACCTAGATGACCTCCTCAGTTGATTATTGGGTTTGTTAGAAGTTTTAGTTTTATGGATTAGCTCTTGGTTAGGTTGCTATCATTTTCAGGATTCTAAGTTTAAAAGAGTTGGTGCAGTATGGTGTACAAGAGGTGTAATCGGAGTTAAATTCGGAGTGAAATTTAATGACACTCTTCCCCCCGCCTCTTGTATTCCTTGCAAATCATGATAAGGACTTTGACTGCTCCCACTGACCTTAGAAATCTTTAGGAACTCAGCATGCTTAGGGTCAATATTTTAACGACCAACAAATTCTAATAGAGAAACAAGTTAATGACGTTAGTCGTTTTGATTTCTCTTGTTTGAGGATTATGTTAGTTTAGGTAGGAAATCTAAGTGTACCCACAATTAAGCAACAATGAAACTTTTGTAAGAGTAGCATTAGATTTGGAACAGTGTCGTGATGGAGCGGTGTCTTGTACAAGAGGTGTAAACTGAAGTAATATAAAGTTTTCACTCCCCCACCTCTTGCAACTTTTTACAAGTTATAATTAAGACACTTAATGCTCCCACTGATCTATGATATCTCTATAAATGCTACAAGATAAGTTTCAATTAGGTATGTGACATGGGAACCTATCATATATATGTTAGACTTTACTTGATTTCCTTAATGTCCAGATGTCATAAGAAACTTAGGGACATATTTAATAGAAATCTTATTAAGTACATATATGAATGGATTTCTTCTAAGACCGTGGGCCATATACGACAAAATTTAGATACAAGTAGATAGTCTTTAAATGATAAATGAATTATGTCTGAATATTCCATTTGGAATAAGTTCCACGAATGTCAATGAATGACTTATGATGGACCCATACTCATTTCTTAAGCCAAGTAATATTTTATGACTTTTAACATCATGATTTAAAATCACTTAGAATGAGATTAGTTGAATAATCATCCTCATTAACCATGTCATGATTTCTCATAAATTTCAGTTATTATGGATGGAATTTATAGGTCTCATTTTCCTTTTGTCAAATTCTCATTTGCATGATAACAAAAGTTGTGAAAATGTAAGGAATCATCTAGTTTTATCTTAGTAATGTTTCTATCCAGATATTGAGAACAAATAATATGAGAGTTTAAGGTAAGTATGACTTTATGTTGACCATGCAAACCTCACAACCTTCATAGCATAGCTTAATTATGATACTATATTCTGATTAATATTCAGAATTTGTAAGGTATCGAATAGCTTTGTTAGAAGACTGCTTATTATGGTTCTTATAGCGTTAACATTTAATTTTGTCACTAACTCTCAAGTTAGTTATTTGTTGAATTCTGTTAAGGAAACATATGGAACTAGAAGTCAACTAATCATGTGTTAATAGGAATATTAAAATTAGTAGACTTAAATATCATTAGTAAGTGACTACCTAATTAACTTATCCAACTGTTCCTTTGAATAATGGATAGTCCCGTTGCTTATGCCTAGTCTAATGGCATAATTATGCAGTGAGGTTTTCCCTTGAAGAACCTTAGAGTTGGAATTGTGTACTCGTATTTTGACTATGGACCTTAGAACAATCCTCTTTTAAGGTTTTAGTGGTTGTAAGGTGAATAACAACTTATTTTCCAGCTTCAAAATATTTATTTCTTTGTACATATGTTGCTTATCAACACACTCATTATACTTTGGTACTTTTGAGTGTTATAGTTGATTTATAAGGCATCAAATTGTACAAGTGAAAATCTTAGTATGTAAATGTACTGGAAAAATGTACTTATTTCCATGCGTAAGCTCTTAATTTTATGGGTCATGGTACTGTACATTATGATGTATTTAGGAATGCTACTTACCCTTATAGCTTAGAATTTTAAATGAAGGCATGCATCTTAGGAGATTTTTTTTTTTTTTTTTTTTGTGATTATTCCACAATAATAGATTAGTCTTAGGAAAGACTTAATCTGGAATAACTTTAGTAATAGCATTTATGTTTAAAGAGATCTTGATTATCATAAGAGACATCATGTTCGATTTGTCCTATTCATCATGCTCTACTTTTCTTCTGTAGTACCTTTATCAGAAGAGAGCAGTAGGATTATCGTGTCTTAAGAGATAATCAATGATTTAATTTTAAGAGCTAATCTTATAGAAACTTTAAATAAAGCAAAAACTTTAGGTTTAGGAATTAGAGTGGATGAGATACAGAAGAAAATTATAGGGAGTATAGTTATGGGTACTTAAAAATAAGGCAGACGAAATGATCATAAGATTAATGAAGGATCATTAATATGAGGATCATTATGTGAAGAGGTTGTGATATGTCTATTACTAACATCAAATAATAGACTCAGTTAAAATTCTACTTAAACGAAGAAAAATCAGCTTTGGCCAGAAGTGTAATCATTTAAGCATGTGTGCAAAGTAATCGTGACAAATCAGCTTTGGCCAGAGATGTGACAATCACTTTAGTTATGCACTTGTTAAGAATGCTATACATGAATGAATTAAATCAGCTTTGGCCAGAAATTAAGACATTCACGTTTGTAATGCATACTCAACATGGCTTTTATTATACTTGAGCAATAAATAGATGTATCAAATCAGCTTTGGCCAGAAGTGATACATCAGAAGCTCACCCAAGTTAAGCCATTTTGGTTTTGTAAAACATTATTTTATTCTGATTAATTATATAATTACAAAACCAATTATTTAATAGCTAAATTTTAGTTCACATTAAACAGCCTAAAATAATGAGGTTTCGAGTGAGATCTCGACTCAATTATGAGATCTCGAGTGAGGTCTCGAGTCAAGTCTCGAGTCAGGTCTCGATTGAGTTATGAGATCTCGAGTCAGTTATGAGGTCTCGAGTCGCAACCTTGGTCTCGAGTTGTAGCCTTATGGTCTCGAGTTATAACCTTATGGTCTCGAGTCGCAACCTTATGGTCTCGAGTTATAACCTTATGGTCTCGAGTTGTGAAGATTTAAGACCCTTAGTCGAAACCTCAGTGGTCTCGAGTCCATTGTTAACAGTTGTTATTGTGATAAGTTTGAATCAGCTAATTTTAAGGGATTTTGATTATAATTTCAAAATATCTCATGTGTATCTATCCAAGTTAATTATTCGATTATAAATTAAAAATAATATATTATTCGAAACTTGGAGATAAAGTTACACAATTTTAGGAAATATAATCAAAATCTAACTTATCCCTAAAGAAGGTAACTAACCAATTTATGGTCATGATATTATCATTGAATTAATAAAATCAATTCAAAATTAATATTATAACTAATTCAGATCAACATGCAATATTTCAATTTATAGTTAGATCATATGCTTCGTTGAATAATTAATATTCTTTCTATTCAAAAGTAGAGAAGACAAGCATGATTATATTGGATAAATCGATGATGTTGCAATTTAAATGGTTAAAGATCTTAAACTAATAGATCAGAAAATTAAAACTATTTGTTGCGTACCATCTCAAAAAACCAAGTAAAAGCCAATGATTCAATTAAAGTTCCTAAAAGTTTATGGAATCTTCCAATTCTGACAACAACTTTGAGGTTTGCGAATTACATTAATATCAATAATACTAATCGATTCTTTTAAATTTCTAAAATCATAATTTAGGTTTCAAGATTGAATTGATATAACCAACATTGCTCTAATACCACATGTTGATTATATCATAAAAACATGGGTAAAACATAAACCCTAATGATGTAAATTCAATCATGAACAATAAAATAAGAGGTGTGTACCTGATTAGCCAGTCACCACACGAGAGAGGGAAATAAACGTCATGTTCATCAGATTGGTCTGGTTCCCCTTTAGGATGTATCTTCTTGATGGTAGTACCGAGTTCTTTAGGGTTGAAGAACTCGTAGTAATGGAGAGAGAGGAGGGGCGATTTTAGTATTGATGTTATGAATGTCTAACCCTAATCCCTCTCTAGTAACCTCCTTATATACACCTAAGGGGAAACCCAATTAGTTAATTAGGGTAATCTGGCCCATCAACAATTACCAACTAATTTATTATAGGTTTTAATATATTTTAATCCGTATTATATAAATGATAATGATGGCTACTAGATTAAATATATAAATAAAATATTTAATCTTACAAATACCTTACATATATTAAAGTTGTATACATTCACTATTGAAACCTTAACTTTACTTATTCTTTTATGAATATACCCTTAAAATGGTGTAGCATTGTTGAAATATATGTGTGAAGAAATGTGTCACTTCAAATTGTTAATATCTCCACTCTAAATTGTGGACCTTGTGCAATCTAGCTACTTAATATGTTTTCTATGCATTTATAAGTGTCGGGCTTTCTTAGACCCCCCGTAGTGGGGCCTTTTTTTTTAATTTCAAAAATAACGCCCAACCCCCCCCCCCCATTACATAGGGCGTTGTTTGGCATTTTTTTGAAAAAAAAGTGAATCAGCGTTTTATTAACAACGCTCAACCAAACAAATTGCATGAGGATGAGATGTTGACTGGCCAGTGGGAGTGGTCCAACTGGTAGTTTCATTTTTTTAACCTCCTCTCTATAAAAAATAATTGTTTAATGATTGGAAGGGGCGTTATTGGGCATTATTCCCACTACGGCACTTTTGCAATAACCTCCAATAATGCCTGTTATGGGTTATTTTCTGAACATATATCCTGACTAATATTCTGCTTTTGATTGTTTATTTGTGATCAGGATACCGGATCAGGATATTGGTAACATCCAGATGTGATATCCTGGTAATGACTAATTTAACCACGTGCAGATTAGAAGGTGCGGGTCCCTAACGGTCAGGTGGACCTCTTCTCCTTAAGACTCGGGCAAACCAGTTATATGAGAGACGTTGAACCCGGAAGAAGTGGACTACAACATTCACTTGAGGAATATTCGAAGCATCCCGGTTTAATAGGATAGTTAGTTGATTTCGTTTAACTATAAATAGATTGATCGGATCAGATTAAGTCACTCACTCTCTTTCGCACACTTTACTCTCTAGCTTCTAGCAATCACTACACACAAACACTTGTACTCAAATTACATTGTAACACCTAGTTGATCCGCATCATATCCTGCACTGTATCCTGATATTTGAAGTAATAGAAGAACAAGGCAGCTGCGATTGTCAGCTCCCGAGGTTTTGTGCCGGCGATCTAGATTGATCAAGGGCTTTCCTCGTACATCTCGCGTCACCATTTACATTTTTGCTCATTGTTTGATCATAGATACAGCTTTATATCCTGAGCCGTATCCTGAAACTGTTTTTGCAAATAACCTAACTAGCGTATTTTTAACGCACATTTCTAGCACACTACCTCACTTAACTAATTTGATCACTTAATCGCTTTGGTAATTTTTTACCAAAACAATTTGGCGCCCACCGTGGGGCAAGTGGTGCTATTTCGACTAAAAGCTTTTGCAAAATCGTTACTTGGTTTTCTATTTTCAAAACTTTTTGCCACACTATTTTCAATGACCTCAAGATCAAACATGAGCTCGTCCACCGTGTCTGCTACAACCTCTGCAACAGTTGGTTCGGTGCTTCCACCACCTCCTCCGAGAATGCAAGCCTCTTCACAAGGAACTGAAAGTCATGTGGCTCGCGATGTCATCCCCGCTCGCAATATCCAGGGATCCGGTCCTGTTTTAGCTTCTAACGAAGAGATTTTAAATTTGTTTGGTAGTGTACAGGAACAGATGAGGCAACAGCAGGAGACCAACTAGATGCTGATGAGAGAGATACAACTCTTGAAGTCTGGCCCGAGTCGACCTGCTGAAGATGCTGTCACTCCCTTGCAACCCAGGGCTTTGAACTTCAGTTCTGCAGTTTATACTGAGGATAACCGGGGGAATATTGTGCCTAACCATTCCCAGAATCATACTCCTGAGATATCTTCTTCAGTAAGAGTATCAACTGTGAGGAGCTCGGGATATGCTTCAGGATATGGCCAGAACCCCCAAGCTGGTAATGTATCTAATAATAATAATAATAATAATAATACTCTTGCTACTAATGGTGGTGGATCTTTGCAGGATGCAGGTATGACATCAGCATTTTCCAGGGAGCTTCAAAAACTGAAAGACATGATATCCAGTGTGCCTGGGGTGGTTCAGCCAATTCCTGAAGTATCCCAGGACAGCCACAGGATATCCCGGTTTGCATATCCTATTTGTGATGCTGAAATCCAAAAAAGATTTCAAACCCCCAACATGAAGCTCTATAACGGAACTACGGATCTTGAGGAGCATATTTCTCAGTATAGGGAAAGGATGGAAATCAACCCTATCCCTCCAGACCTCAAGGAAGCATGCTTGTGCAAGGGTTTCGGTTCTACCTTAACAGGATCAGCCTTAAAATGGCTGTTAAACGTTCATTCTCACTCAATTCATTCTTTTTCTCATTTAGTTAATTTATTTAATAGTCAATTTTCTTGCAGCCGGAGTTTTGAGAAACTAACCAGTGATCTTTACAGGATAACTCAAGGACCTCAGGAATCCTTGAGGGATTATGTGAACAAGTTTAGCCGGGAATCCTTAGATATCCCACATCTTGATGTTGCAACAGCTGTGCAAGCCTTCAAGATGGGGTTGCAAAAGGATTCTCAATTTTATCAGGATCTTGTAATGAATCCCTGCAGGAATCTCGACGAAGCTCGTAACAGGGCCTTAAGATACATTCGGCTGGAGGATGATAAAAAGATGCAAGAGAGGATGAATTCATCCACAACCTATGAGTCAACCAACAGGAAATCAGAATCCTCGTATAAACCATACCGTTCTAAATCGTATGGCAGAAATGATGGCAAAACAGTGAATGCGGTTGAAGAAGAGGATCCTGAGGAGTATCCTGAGTTGTCTGAATATTGTTTTTCTGTTAACATACCTGAACTGATGTATGCTATGCAGGGTTTAGGAGACAAAGCAAGGTGGCCCCGAAAGAATCAACAAAAGGCTGATTGGAAGGACAAGTCCAAGTGGTGTGCCTTCCATGAGGATTTTGGGCATGTTACTGAGGATTGCGTCGCTTTAAGAAAAGACATAAGCTATCTTTTGAGTAAGGGGTATCCGAAGGACCTCTTAGGAATAAAGAAGAATAAAGGTCAGGATCACCTCCTGCAGATGCAAAAATAATTAACTTTATTTCAGGAGGATCCGACATATGCGGCACATCATATTTTACGGCAAAAAGACACGCGAAGGAAGCTAAAGCAGAGAGGGGAGATAATCCGACAAGGATGTCAACCCTCACAACTGACAAAGTCATCACGTTCGATAATGATGACATGGATACTATCCAGGATCCCCATCATGATGCCTTAGTGATAACCTTATATGTTGCTAACCATTTTGTACGCATGATATTAGTGGATAATGGCAGCTCGGTCAACATAATTCAGCTGAAAACATTGAAGAGGATGAATGTATCTCCGATGGACATTACTTCGAAGTCCACTGTGCTCGTTGGTTTTAGTGGAGAAGCTAGGAATACCGTAGGGGAGATAAAGTTGCCTGTGTATATTCAAGGGGTCAACTCAATGCAGTGCTTTTGTGTCATGGACTCTTTATCCTGCTATAATATTATACTAGGTAGGCCTTGGATCCATGATATGAAAGCTGTTCCGTCAACCTACCTGTTTTGGTAAAAAATCAAGCAATGACAATGCAACCAAACTTTCTGTTGTGAGGTATGATGCTTGAATTGATGAACAACAATAAGGATCACTCAGAAATGAAATGAACAAGTGACACAAAGAATTATACGAGGAAAAAGCCCTTGATCAATGAATGATCTCCGGCATAAAAAACCTCGGGTGATGGAAACTACCGATCACCAACTCAAATTAAACAATGAATGTATTACAACTTTGGATGATAGCGAGCTAGGTACAAGGATCACTATAGTGTATTGTGTAAAAAAGTGTGTAATCGCCAAGTGAATTAACGAGAACAGGTGAGAGCAGTTGTACGAGTGTGTGTGTGTAGCCAAAAATAGCCAAGTGTTTTCTAATTAGCTCGCTACCCCTTTAAAAATGGAAAATATCTACACTAACTAACATTCCGCAAATGGTGCAAGTCTTCCACGACTCCATAACGTCCACTTTTAGCTATGCACGTGTGGAATAAACATGGAATATGCTCCAGGAATGTCGCCAAGACCAAGTCCAAGCTGGTACTCCTGCAAAACAATACCATATTCAAAGTAGACAATTGTTAGTATAAGGATCCTTAAGATGATCCATGATCCTGATCCTGAAACACTTCTGAGGATCACTAATTCAGACAGAAGTAAGGATCACTAAACCCAACAGTAATTGAGGATCACAGGTCATTGAGAAATCCTCCCCTAACAATTGCCCCCAAAATATAAGGAGTAATTATGTAAATAAACGAGTTGTATTTTGTTCTTATCCGCAATCAACCAACGGATAACTAGCCGTTGTAATCGGACTTGCCGTTACGAACATGACGTCACTGAAGTGACTATCCTGCAAAATCATCATTATAAATAGGAGTTAGAGATAGGGATCAATTCGCATTTAAATTCAAGAGAAACTCCCTTTAAATTCATATCCGAAGATCAATCAGGTATCTCTCTTCTTCTTCTTCTTCCTTTACGTTTTCTTTCTCTGCTCCTTCTTTCTTCACCTTCTTCGTAATCAAGATGATGTTAAGATCCTCTCCTGCTAAGGATCACAAGAAGGACAGTCCTCTTAAGAGCCAGGGGATTATCAAAGATTCGGCAAATGAAAGGTGCTGCTTCACTGATCCACAAATAGACAGAATCCGGCATTGCTTTCCGGCGAACACCTATTTCAAACCGTTTGATCCCACCGTTCTAAGTGATTACGTTTCTGAAACTTGGGTAGCTTTCCCGGTCACTCCTTTCACAATAGGATACTCGTATCCTTTCCCTGAATTCACCCAGTCTTTCTTCTCCCTCACCGGCATCTCCTATATTCAAGCTATGCCAATGATCTGGAGGGTTTTATATACCCTTGAGAGGATCATTGAGCAGGAAGGAATTGCTCTAGGAATGTCGGAATTGGCATAGATGTATGACCTCACAACATTTGGATCCCATCGATATCTGTTCAAGCGTAAACCTGGTGAAGAATATCCCATCTTCAAAGCCACTAAGAATGATACAAACTGGAAACGGCGATTCTTCTTTGTCAGAAGGGATTCTATCCCGGATGGAAAGGATCTGCCAAGGAAGTGGACCACCCATGGTAGGATAGAGGATCCTGAGAAGGATCACCAGATAACCTTGTTTTTGTATAAAGATCACTAACACCCTTTTGTTTCTGTTGTACAGCTATCTCTGTTTCGCACCTTATACCATCACCTGCCACCAAGGAAAGGCTCGCTGCTTTCAGAAGACTTGATCCTGCAACAAGGTCATTCAAAACAAACACCCAGGACTCACAAGAAGTATCCTCAGGTTCTGTCACTATGTCAAGTAAGTATCCTGTTTTTTGTATAGTTAAATGTTTAAATAAATAGCTAAATAGAAATAGGATAAGGATACTTATCTGTTTTGAATGTGTAGGCGCTGGTAAATCCTCAAAATCTGCCTCCAAGTTCAGTGGCACTGATCTTGACAATGTCCGATCCTCCAAGAAAAAGTCTGCTGCTAGCCCCTCCGTCGTAATCCCCAAGGCTACCACTTCAAAGGGAAGAGGTGGAAAGAAAAGAAAGACCTCTGAAGCTGACAACCTTCAAGGCTTACCTCTGATCCGTCATCAATTCCTCGAGTACTTTAATGATGTAAGGATCACTGACTCAGTTTAGTTATCCTATCCAGTTGAGGATCACCTGACTCTAATCTTTGCATTGTCTTCTTTGTAGAAATTTGCTGAGATCGAAGACTATGTTGGGAATGTTGAGGAGCTTGAGGAGAAATACTCTGATCTCCAAAAGGTGGCGGTGCTCAAGGATCACAAGATTGCTTCCCTTGAAAAGGATCTCAATGATGCCAAAGCTCAGATAGTTGCGACTCAGATCAATGCTGGTTATGAGAAGCACGAGATCACACAGGATGCTAAAGTCTCCGCTGCCATTGCCATGTACAAGACCAAGCTACAGATGGCTCAAGAAGCTCAGGATCTTGCCTTCGATAGGAGCAGCTGGGACACGGAGGGCTGGAAGGCTAGGCTGGCTGAGTTGGAGGATGATGAAGATGAGGCTGACAAGGTTCTGGCAATCGAAGCTGGTGGCAGTGGCAAGGAGCAGGCGAAGGATACTGGAGCTGGAGGGGATGATGATGCAGCGAAGGTGTAGGCTGCATGAATGGGCGATGAAGGACATTTCTAGACGTAGTCGGAGCCCATTTTTTAAGTTTGCTAGTTTGTTTTGGTTATGGTGTTTTTTGTTGAACAATGATGGGTTGTACTCAAACAATAGAAATTAGGGCTAAGGATCATGGATCCTTCGAACAATAGGTAGGATTACAAATGGTGGAGGGATCCTCTGTTTGGGGGATGAAGTCATTGTGATCCTGCCGTCTTTTGATTCCTGCACTTTCTAGACCAATGAACAACGGACACCCTTTACCAACCCATGTGGACGGGCCACGTTTTGCGGGTAGAAATGTGGGTTGGCAATTTTGATAACCTTAAATGGTTTAAACTTTTGTGAATAAAATAACATTAACTTTTTGGCTTATCCTGTGTTGATATCCTTGTTAATATTTTACTTTCCAACTGTTGTAATGTTCATTTTGTTTAAACTTATCAAGCCTTGAAAAAAATTAAAAAATATCCCCAAAAAGTTTAGGATATGATCAAGGATCACATATCCCATAATCGATAAGTTCTGAAAAGTAATATAGTTTAAGGATCATAAGTTCAGTTGTCAAAGGATAAGGGTTATTCAAATAAATAATGAATAAAATCAAAATAGTTAAGGATCATACCTGAGAATCCAAGTTAGGATCCTATCTTTTAACACTTAACATCAGGATATCCCAAAAGACAAACCTTAGTAGAAGGTAAGGATCAATGATCCTTGGTCGTTTAGCTTCAAAAACCTGAAATAGGATACAACTTGGGACTAAGCCAATATAAGATAAAAGTTAGCAACTGGGGACAAGCCCAACAATTCTGGGGACAAGCCCAATATACTGGGGACAAGCCCAAAGGATAACTGGGGACAAGCCCAAAGGATCGTGTGTAAACTGGAGTATGGCCCTCACTGGCGACTATCCAAACTTAGTGACATGAAAATGCCAAAACCTTAGCTAACGTGAAAACGTTAGAAACCTTAGGGACGGATGTATGGTACGTCTACCATTATACGTAGGATCCTGAATATAGCCAGTACAATGAAATTGTCAGCCCCTAAAGCAGGTACTGGTCCCATTGCCATGAACTATACCAGGATCATCGTGCGCTACTGGCGAAACTGGGGACAGGCCCAAACTGGGGACTAGCCCAAATAACTGGGGTCAAGCCCAAATAACTGGATACTTCTGTGGATACTCAATCTTTAGTTAAGGATACCTGAACCTTCAAAACTCAGAATCAAGTGAAAGGAGGATGAAGGATGCAGGATCCTTATCCTTGTATAGGATAGTTAAAAAATGAAATAGTTTGAGATTAGATCATTACCAAAATGAGGATCCTCTGCCCTGTAAGAATCCTTCAAGGATACTTGTCTGGTAAGGATCATGGATCCCGATCACATGAAATATTTCTTCAAATGGACAGCATTCCAAGCTCTTGGTAGCAAATCACCTTCCATTATTAGCAATCGATATGCCCCATTTCCTGCTTCAGCTTCAATCAAATAGGGGCCTTCCCATTTTGGTGCCAACTTTCCATCAACAGGATTGGTGGTATTCTGAAATGTTTTCCTTAATATCACCAACTTGGAATTTCCTGATCCTGACATTTTTGTTGTAAGCTCCAGCCATCCTTTGTTGATAACTGGCCATCCTTATCCTTGCCAAGTCCCTGATTTCCTCTATAGTATCCAAGTCTTGAACCAAGTTTTCAGCATTTTCTTCAGGATCATGAATGCTTGTTATTGCAGTTGGAACTACCATCTCTGTAGGGATCACCGATTCTGCCCCAAATACCAAAGAAAATGGAGTTTGGCCTGTAGCATTCTTGGGAGTTGTCCTATCAGCCCAAAGCACATAAGGTAGTTCTTCTGCCCATTTTCCTTTCTTGGATCCAAGCTTCTTCTTCAAATTGTTGATGATGATCTTGTTGGATGATTCTGCCTGACCATTAGCTTGTGGGTGGACTGGTGTTGATGTTATCATCTTAATCCCCCAGCTGTCACAAAAGTTAGTGGTTCTATTCCCAATAAATTGGGATCCATTATCACAAATAATCTCAGAAGGGATACCAAATCTAGTAATAATATTTCTTTTAATAAAGGATATAACTTCCTTTTCTCTGTCTTGAGCAAAGGCTTCAGCCTCTATCCACTTAGAGAAGTAATCAGTCATAGCAAGCATGAATACTTTTCCACCAGGTGCCTTAGGAAGCTTTCCAACTATATCCATTCCCCATCTCATGAATGGCCAGGAAGAGGATATCGGATGCAAGAGTTCTGCTGGTTGGTGAAGGATATTACTATGCCTCTGACAAGGATCACACTTCTTGGCATACTCCACAACATCCCTCTTCATAGTGGGCCAATAGTATCCTGTCCTCAGGATCCTTGAGAATAATGCCCTGCCCCCAGTGTGGTTTCCACAATCTCCTTCATGGAAATCCTTTAGGACTTCTTGGATTTCAGGATCCTCAATGCATCTTAGATATGGTCCTGCAAGAGATCGTTTATACAACATATTATTTAATATTGTAAATTGAGATACCTTAATTTTGAAAGCCCTTGGGTTTTCTCCTGTAGGAATCTCTCCATGTTGTATGTATCTCATGATTGGGAGGATCCATGATCCTGAATGAGATTGAGTATCATCACTAGGGATGATTGCAGAATCCTCTCCTATCTCCATAGCTACATGATCCTCGATAGCAGGGGTCAGGATATGGGTAATAGGGATCCTTGTATCCTCCGGGATCTTCAAGGATGATCCTAGATTAGCTAATGCATCAGCTTATGCATTCTCTTCCCTTGGTACCTGTGTCAAACTAAAGGATACAAAAGAGAGTGCCAATTCTTTGACTATCTTTAAATATTTGATTAGCTTCTCACCTTTAACAGCATAGGATCCATTAAAGTGATTAGTGATTAATAAAGAATCTACGTGTACCTCAAGATACCTTAATAAAGAATCTACGTGTACCTCAAGATACCTTATCCTAAACAGATTTTAGTAGTATTCCAAGCCCTGTTCCGTTTACATTGGAGGATCCATCAGTGAACAGTATCCAAGGATCCTTGGTTTCTTCAAGCTGTTGGACTTCTAATTCAGCCTCCTTTTGCAAATCACTACTAAAATCTGCCACAAAGTCAGCTTAAGGCTTGGGATTTGATGGCAGTCCTTGGTTCATATCGTATATCATATGCACTCAGCTTCACTGCCCACTTAGCCATCCTTCCTGACATTTCAGGTTTCCTGAGAACATTCTTAATCGGAAAATTAGTCTTAACAATAATGACATGAGTCTCAAAATAATGTCTTAATTTAGTAGATGCCATAAATAATGCAAGGATAAGTTTTTCTAAGTGTGAATACCTGGATTCAGCATCAAGTAAACTCTTACATACATAATAGACAGGATGTTGTGTACCTTGGTGATCCTTAACAAGGACCGCACTTACTGCTTTTGAGGATACTGCTAGGTACAAGGATAATACATCCCCTTTTTTCTGGTTTCATCAAGGCAGGGGCTGAGGATAGGTAATCCTTAAGAGCTTTGAGGGCACTTTCATGCTTCTCAGTCCATTCAAATTTCTTGTTCTTCCTCAGGATGTCATAGAATTCCTTGCACTTTTCTGAGGATTTGGATATGAATCTGTTCAAGGCCGCGATCCTGCCTGTCAATCTTTGCACATCTTTAGCATTGGCAGGAGATTTGATATTCACAATAGCCTTGATTTGTTCTGGACTTGCTTCAATGCCCCTCTTTGTCACCATATAGCCTAAGAATTTACCTGCCTTAACACCAAAATGACACTTGGAAGGATTTAGTTTCATATTAAATTTATCAAGGATATTGAATGCTTCCTCCAAGTCTTTAAGGTGATCCTTAGCTTTCTTGGACTTGACCACCATGTCATCTATATAGACTTCCATAGTGTGTCCAATTTGCTCCTTGAACATCATATTGACAAGACTTTGATAAGTAGCACCTGCATTCCTTAATCCAAATGGCATAGCGATATAACAGTATATACCAGTTGGGGTCATAAAGGCTGTATCCTCTTGATCAGATGGTTCCATCTGAATTTGTTGAAATCCAGACGAAGCATCCATAAAAGTCAACAACTCATGACCCACGGTAGCATCCACCATGGAGTCAATGTGGGGTAATGGGAAAGGATCCTTGGGACATGCCTTGTTTAAGTCAGTAAAATCGACACATACCCTCCACTTTCGATTTTTCTTTTGAACAACAACCACATTGGCTAACCATCTTGGATACTTAACCTCTCTTATTATACCTGCCCGAAGTAGTTTGTCTACCTCTTCCTGGATAATAGCATTCCTTTCAGGTGCAAACTTCCTCCTCTTTTGATGAATTGGCTTGAATGACCTGTCAATGCCAAGTTTGTGAGTAATTATATCCTTAGATATACCTGTCATGTCTTCATGTTTCCAGGCAAAGGTGGATTTCCTTCTCTTAAGGAAGGATACTAGCTCATGTTCGATGTCGCTAAGGATCCCTGATCCTATAAAGATCTTGGATTCAGGATCCTCAGGATCCATGAGGATTTCTTTCAAATCCTGTTCTCTTGCCTCCAAGACATCTCTTGAAGGATACTTTAATTGCTATTGCTCCCTTGGTCAAGAGGCTGGCTTCATTGAGGATGTATAACAATTCTTAGCCTCTTGTTGATCACTCTCAATTTTCACCACTCCCCATGGACTTGGAAGCTTTACACACTGATGATAGGTGGATGGGACTGCCTTCATGTCATGTATCCACGGCCTGCCAAGGATAACATTACAACATGATAAGCAATCTATAACACAAAACTTTTGATAAGAATGCAATCCTTCAATATAGATTGGGAGTTTGATGTCCCCCAATGTACTCTTAGTTTCTCCACTGAATCCCACATGTACTGAGGATCTTGGGATAATGTCAGACTCCGGGATATTCATCTTCTTGAGGACATCAAGCTGAATGATGTTCACAGAGCTTCCTCCATCTATAAGGATCCTGCGAACAAAGTGGTTAGAAATAAACAATGTAATTACAAGACCATCGTGATGAGGATCCTGGACATCAACACGATCATCCTCATCAAAGGTTATAACTTTATCCTGGGTAACAACGGAGGTCCGGACGGGTCTGTCTCCATTATCCATCTTGGTTTCCTTAGCGTGTCTTTTTGCCGCTGAAAAGGATGTACCACAGATGTCTGATCCACCGGATATGAAATTTATGACTTGTGCATCTGCTGGAGGAGCGGGAGCCCTTTCCGGGATCCTTTCAGGATCCTGGATCCTTGACTTCTTCCGACCCAAGAGTTCCTTCAAATGCCCCTTGCTCAACAAGTAACCAATTTCCTTTCTTAGTGCAATACACTCTACAGTGAGATGCCCGAAATCCTCATGATATGCACACCACTTGGACTTATCCTTTGTAGCAGCTGGTTTGTCACTTTTCCTTGGCCACCTAGCTTTCTCACCTAGATTCTGCATTGCAAGGATTAGTTCATTGTTATCAACAGAAAAACAGTATTCAGAAATAGGAGGATAATCCTCATCATCCTCTTCTTGTTCCACTGAATGCACGTTCTGATTGTCAGACTTATTGTAGAACTTGGATTTGTTGTTCCTGAAGTAGGATCCTTGTTTCTCCTGTTTTGAGGATCCTGTCAATCTATCCTGGATCCTTTTGTCATCCTCTAGGCGGATGAACCTAAGAGCCCTAGTTCTTACTTCATCAAGATTCCTGCAAGGTGTCATAACAAGATCATCATAGAACAATGAATCTCTAAGCAATCCCATTTTAAAGGCTTCTACAGCCGTGGCAATATCCAAGTTAGGAATATCCAAGGATTCTTTACTAAACTTAGTGATGTAATCTCTAAGTTATTCATTTTGACCTTGTGTTACCCTATATAGATCACTAGTTAATCATTCAAATTTCCTACTACAAGAAAATTGACTATTAAACAAATTAACTAGATTAGCAAATGAAGTAATAGAGTAAGGGGGAAGACTTAGCAGCCATTTAAGAGCGGATCCTGTGAGTGTGGATCCAAATCCTTTGCATAAACATGCTTCTTTTAACCTTTCAGGAATTGGATTGATCTCCATCCTCTCCCTGTATTGAGCTACATGCTCCTCTGGATCCGTTGAACCATCATATAGTTTCATGGATGGTATCTGGAATCTTTTAGGTATCTCAGCATCACATAAGGGTGGTGCAAAACGAGATATCCTATGGCTACCATCTGCAATTTCAGGAATGGGTTTAACCACTCTTGGAACACTGGATATCATATCCTTGAGCTTCTGTAACTCCCTGGCCATAGCCTGATTGATACCTGTATCCTGCATTAAGCCATGGTTAGTGTTGTATGAATTATTGAAAGTGTTACCTCCCGCGGGATTCATGTTTGGAATTCCAGATGTGTATCTATATTGACGAGACTCTGGCCTAATTGAAGGACCAGAGGGAGCAATGGTCTGCATTGGTATGAAGTCTCCTTGATGAACGTCCGAGCTCTGAGGCTGCATACTTCTCAAGAATCCTTGATCCTGAAGGACGTTGGATCCTTGAAGTTGAGATGATCCTTGAACCTGAAAGGATCCTGGAACCAGAGAGGATCCTGGGACCAGAGAGGATCCTGGGACAAGGGAGGATCCTTGGACCGGGAAGGATCCTTGGATCTGGGAGGATCCTTGAACTTGGGAGGATCCTTGGACCTGGGAGGATCCTTGGACCTGGGAGGATCCTTGGGCCTGGGAGGATCCTTGGACTGCATGCATTCCCATATATCCTCCTGACGTGAAGTATCCCTAATGCTGAGAAGAGGATCCTTGAGGCTGGAAGTGAGAGCCAAATGCCTGACTCATGGCTGTTGTTCCATAACGCCTTCCTGGTAATTCACCCAAGTATTGCACATCCGGAACTGCTGAGTGTTGGGAAGTTATGACTGGAGTGTCGAAGTTCAGCGATCTTGGCACCAGAGGAGAGTGATCCTCCACTGATTTCTTCTGTTTCTTGATCTCATCGATCTCCCGGAGGATCCTTTCGTTGGTTTTGTCCTGCTCTTGTGCATGATTCCTCATCTGCAAAATCAGAGCATAAAGATCATTAGTAGTAGGATTAGTTGAAACAGAAGAAGTTGGTGGTTTTGTGAAAATGGGGGTTTGTTTCTTCGCAGCATTCTCAGCATTCTTCTGGGATCCAGAAGGTGGTGGAGGCAAAGGAGGAACGCCTTGTGAAGAACTAAATGACGGCATTAAGCTTGAAGTGTTCTTCGTTGAGGAAGCCATCTGCCTAGTTGTAACGAACCGAAATGACCGCAAAAGTATGAATTTTCTTAGGAATGAAGCACCAATTGCCCCACGGTGGGCGCCAAACTGTTTTGGTCAAAAATCAAGCAATGACAATGCAACCAAACTTTCTGTTGTGAGGTATGATGCTTGAATTGATGAACAACAATAAGGATCACTCAGAAATGAAATGAACAAGTGACACAAAGATTTATGCGAGGAAAAAGCCCCTGATCAATGAATGATCTCCGGCATAAAAAACCTCGGGTGATGGAAACTACCGATCACCAACTCAAATTAAACAATGAATGTATTACAACTTTGGATGATAGCGAGCTAAGTACAAGGATCACTATAGTGTATTGTGTAAAAAAGTGTGTAATCGCCAAGTGAATTAACGAGAACAGGTGAGAGCAGTTGTACGAGTGTGTGTGTAGCCAAAAATAGCCAAGTGTTTTCTAATTAGCTCGCTACCCCTTTAAAAATGGAAAATATCTACACTAACTAACATTCCGCAAATGGTGCAAGTCTTCCACGACTCCATAACGTCCACTTTTAGCTATGCACATGCGGAATAAACATGGAATATGCTCCAGGAATGTCGCCAAGACCAAGTCCAAGCTGGTACTCCTGCAAAACAATACCATATTCAAAGTAGACAATTGTTAGTATAAGGATCCTTAAGATGATCCATGATCCTGATCCTGAAACACTTTTGAGGATCACTAATTCAGACAGAAGTAAGGATCACTAAACCCAACAGTAATTGAGGATCACAGGTCATTGAGAAATCCTCCCCTAACACTACCATCAATGCATCAAGATCCCTACTCCTTGGGGAGTTGTCAAGTTGGAAAGTGATCAATAGGAAGCAAAGGAGTGTTATTCTTCTTCGATGAAATCCTCAACAAAGCCAAGTGTAGCATAGCAATTAAAGATTCGAGGCCAGGATATCATGGAGGCTTCAGAACAGGATGTAAAGAAAGTGATCCTGGATCAGAATAATCCGGATATCTCGGTGCTCGTGGGAACCAATATCCCTCAAGATATTGAAGATCGATTGACTAATTTTTTGAAATGCAGGATGTCAACATTCGCGTGGAAGCACGAGGATATGACAGGTATTTCCAAGGATATTATAACACATAAGCTCGGTATTGACAGGTCATTCAAGCCTGTCCAACAAAAGAGAAGGAAATTTTCTCCGGAGCGAAATGTGATCATCCAAGAGGAAGTTGAAAGACTACTAAGGAGCAAGAGAATTAGGGAAGTGAAGTTTCCTAAATGGCTGGCGAATGTAGTTGTGGTGCAAAAGAAAATTGGGAAATGGAGAGTTTGTGTAGATTACACAGACTTAAACAAAGCTTGTCCCAAAGACCCATTTCCTCTTCCTCATATTGACTCAATGGTGGATGCTACTGCCGGCCATGAGATGTTAACCTTCATGGATGCATCTTCAGGATTTCAGCAGATCCAAATGGAACCTTCAGACCAGGAGGATACTGCCTTCATGACACCAACAGGTATTTATTGCTACACTGCTATGCCCTTTGGTTTGAAAAATGCAGGTGTAACATATCAAAGATTGGTGAACATGATGTTCAAAGACAAGATGGGGGACACTATGGAGGTGTACATCGATGACATAGTAGTAAAATCTAAAAAGGCTGAGGATCACCTCCAGGATATCAAGGGAGCATTTGATATCCTGGATCAGTACAACATGAAGCTAAATCCTGCTAAGTGCCATTTCGGAGTGGGGGCAGGAAAGTTTCTAGGATATATGGTGACTAAAAGAGGGATAGAGGCAAGCCCGGAGCAGATTAAAGCTATCTTGGATATCAAATCTCCTTCAAATATGAAGGATGTTCAATGGTTAACAGGCCGAGTAACAACATTGAACAGATTTATTTCAAGATCCTCGGAAAAGTGCAAGGAATTTTATGATATCCTTAAGAAGAATAAGAAGTTCGAATGGGGAGCAAAGCACGAAGCGGCCTTGCAGGATCTGAAGCGGTATCTTTCAACTGCACCCCTATTGATGAAGCCTGAGGATGGTGAACCATTATCCCTGTATCTTGCGGTATCAGGGAATGCAGTAAGTGATGTCCTCGTAAAGGATCATGAAGGTCAGCAGTATCCTGTTTATTATGTTAGTAAAAGTTTATTAGATGCTGAAACTAGGTATTCTCACTTAGAGAAGCTGATATTAGCCCTAGTTATGGCATCAACAAAACTTAGACATTATTTCGAAACACATAGGATTCACGTTAAAACCAATTATCCTGTTAAAAATGTGCTTAGGAAACCCGAGATGTCAAGTAGGATGGCTAAATGGTCAGTGAAATTAAGTGCCTTTGATCTAGTATATGAACCTAGAAATGCTATAAAGTCTCAGGCTTTAGCTGACTTTGTGGCTGATTTCAGTAGTGATATTCAAAATGAAGTAGACCTAGAAGTACAACAGCTAGGAGAAAATTTAGAATCATGGACGCTATATACAGATGGTGCATTTAATGTAAGAGGTGTAGGTTTGGGTATACTACTAAAATCGCCACAGGGGGACATATTACCCCAGGCTATTAGATGTGAGTTTCCTGCCACTAATAATGAGGCAGAATATGAAGCTTTAATTGTAGGATTAGAATTGGCTAAAAGTATGAATATCAGGAGTTTGCAAGTATATGTTGATTCTTTGTTAATTACTAATCATTTTAATGGAACCTATGCAGTTAAAGGTGAGAAGTTAATCGAGTATCTCGAAATTCTCAAAAAATTAACAGGATATTTCGATATTTTTACACTTGAACAGGTACCAAGAGAGGATAATGCTGAAGCTGATGTCTTGGCAAATCTAGGATCATCAGTCAGGATACCGAAAGGAACCCAAATACCAATATTACATATCCTATATCCTGCGACGGATCCTCAGGATAAGGAAGTACTAAGTGTTCAGGATCCTGATGATGAGTATCCTGAGAAGGATCCTAAGTCTTGGATGGCTCCAATCATAAGATATCTCAAGGAAGGACACATCCCAAAGGATGAGAATCCTAAGGCCTTTAGAATGAAGGTATCACGATTCACTATTATAAATAATGTTTTGTATAAGAAATCTCTTGCAGGACCATATCTGAGGTGCTTAGAGGATCCCGAAACCAAGGAAGTGCTTCAGGATATACACGAATGGGATTGTGGTAACCATACTGGGGGCAGGTCGTTGTTCTCAAAGGCATTAAGAACATGATATTATTGGCCGACGATGAGAAAAGATGCTACAGAATATGCTCGAAGATGCGATGCATGTCAAAGGCACAGTAACATACTACATCAACCAGCTGAACCACTATATCCTATAGCTTCCCCTTGGCCATTTATGAAATGGGGGATGGACATAGTAGGAAAATTACCAAAAGCTCCAGGGGGAAAAGTCTTTATGCTGGCAATGACTGATTATTTCTCTAAGTGGGTTGAAGCTGAAGCATTTGTTCAAGTTAGAGACCAAGAAGTAGTATACTTCATAAAGAGGAATATCCTGACCAAATTTGGAGTACCAGCTGAAATTATTTGTGACAATGGATCCCAATTTATAAGCAAGAGGACTACTGACTTTTGCAAGAGTTGGGGAATCAAAATGATCACATCTACTCCGGTACATCCTCAAGCAAATGGACAAGCTGAATCCTCAAACAAGATAATTGTCAACAACTTGAAGAAGAGATTAGGAGCTAAGAAATGAAGATGGGCAGAAGACCTACCCTTTGTTTTGTGGGCTGATAGAACAACGGTAAAAAATGCAACTGGCCAAATCCCGTTTTCCTTGGTATTTGGAGCAGAAGCGGTGATCCCGACAGAAATGGTAATACCTACAGCAAGATCCAACCTTTGGGATCCTGAGCAGAATCCTAAAGTCCTATGCGAAGAATTGGATACTGTTGATGAGACAAGGAACGCAGCAAGGCTAAGGATGGCAGCATATCAACAGAGGATATCTAAAGCATATAACAAGAATATAAGGACTAGAAGGTTCCAGGTCGAAGATTGGGTATTGAGAAAGGCTTTCCAGAATACTACTAATCCTGCCGATGGAAAGTTGGCTCCAAAATGGGAAGGACCCTATGAGATTGAATCAGAATCAGGAAAAGGAGCATACCGACTCAAGGATATGGAAGGAGATATGCTACCAAGATCCTGGAATGCTATACATCTAAAGCTCTATTTCAAGTGAGTTTGGAATTTAAATTCTAGCTCAGAATGGTATGGATTTTATCTCTTTTATTAAATTTTAATATTATTTATTGTTTTGAACCCATTACTGACTTAAGCATCGGAGGGGTGTTAGCCAGGCTAACACCCACCTTAGCTTACAGTTTTTTTGCAGTATATGCTTCGGGATATAGCTCCAGGATATACATTCAGGATACTTCGAAAGATTAGAGGATTGCCCCCCTCTCTCACGTTTAAGGGATCCTGATCCCTTCACAGGTTTAAAGGTATTCACCTTTCTCTCGAATTGAGTTTAAACACCCCACCTGGAGCGCAAGTTATCCAGGAATAGTTCAAGGTGGCGGGACCAGTTCATGTAAAAGTGGCTGACAATTTCGTCACTGTTGGCTATATCCTGGATTCTCAAGGTATATGAGGATTGATCACCCTCTCTCACGGAAGGGTATTTTCATACTCTCTAAGGTTTAAAGGTTATCACCTTTCTAATTCTTGGAGTTTATACACTCTCGCCTGTAGCGCCTGAAAATTTGGGATTTTCCCCAGGATACCTATGGGATTTTCCCCAAGGCACTAAGGATTTATCTCTAGTATGATTTGGGGTTTTACCCCAGTAACACAAGAACTGTCCAAACAGTTAGAACTTGATTTAAAAAATTAACTAAGTGTTTGAAGGCTTTATGCATAGGGGACATTCCTCCCAAGGAGATTGTGTAAGATTCGAAGAATCAAAATCAAACCTAATGCACTAAGTATTTCATACTGGGGACATCTTAGTTGAAGAAGTTGCAAAGGATTGAAGTTCGATACTAGGGTTACACTCTATTCCTGGTATGGTCTTTCCTTTGTGAACCTTGCATAAGTTGTTTAAACTTTTGAAACTGTGTTTAAAGCTCAAATATCCTGATGGGAATATATCTTTAGGATATGTTCTCAAAATGTGTTTTCGGGATACGTTTCAGGATATTTGATTGGGAAATAATACTTGGGTTGAAAATAAGTTCTCTGGTCGAACAAGTGTTATCAAAATGGATTTTGAAAAATAAACTATCTTTTATTCTTTAGAGACTTTGTCTAAATTGTTTGGATTTTGAGAAGTTCTATTTGACAAAAGTCTTCGTAGGATACCACTGAGTATATTGATCAGGATATGAAAATATTATTATTTTCCTTATTTATATTTTTCTGAGCCAGTTAGGGTCCCTGATTACCCTAACACCCGTCATAACATACTACACGTTAGTAACCGAGTTAATTACTTAACTTAACTAAACTTCCCAACCATCTAGTTGAAATCGAACAAGGTACCCCCCCCCTAACCAAAACCGTCCCCAAGGGGGACATATCATGTCCTTGCAAGATTTCCAAATCCAAGTTGTCTAATATCATCTAGACATAATTACCAATGGTTATTACACACTAAACTTTGTTTATAAGACCAAGCTTTTGCAACATAATCCACCATTCACTTCACTTAACACTAACCAACAACACTCTCTCTTCCTCTCTTGCTCTAAGTCTCGGCCGAACACCCCACCCCCCATACCTCCACTTTCGGTTCTTGATCATCACATTCCATCATCATACAAGTGTTAGAGGTCTCGTATTAGGAGTCTTGGAGCAAGCGGAACACGAAGGACCTCGTTGCTTTGCTTTTATCGACGCCATTTTCGCCAAGAATCTTCCCTAGCCTTGAGCTAGAGGTATAACACTTAAAACTCGTTTTTGAACTAGTCTAAAGTGGTTAAAAGGAATTATGTCGGTTAAAACTCGTTAACATACAATATGATGCATGAAAGTCTACTAAGAACACATAAAATGGTGGTTAATAGCATTTATGTTGTGTAAAGGTTGTAGTATTTGAAATATATGGTTATTTAGACCCGATCTACGATGTGGTAGCTCGGATCACCATTTAACCCGGTTGGGTAAAGTCATGGATCTTAACATAAAGCTATTTTAGTAGTAAAAAGGGGTAAAGTGGTGAAACTCTACCACACATGATATATGAACTTGTGTAAAAGTTGTTTTCTTGTTTAACTCGCTAATCGGACACTTATAACACGATTTAATAACATCTAAACCACAAAACAGCAAGCTGAGTCACTGTTTCAGCCGCCTTCATCAGGCTGTAAACGGACTTTAAAAACTCGAAAAACGGAATTTCAAAAGCCTAAATCGTGTCATTTCGAAAAACGAAGAAAATGGCGCTGGAATCGTATTTTTCTGATGTCGGTTACTATTTTAAAAACCTGTTTTCGTGACAGCAGCTAAGGCTGTTTGTTACTGCAGTAAATTGGGCTGTGCGTTTTCGATCACAACTTAAAACCCGAACCGAACCAGCCCCTGAAACTTTTATCTAAGATGATCACGGATGTATTTGTGACCCTCAAACTGGAATTTCGATAAACGGACATACGAGGAATTTTTGGCGAATTTTTCCGTAAACTGTGATCAGAATGTGACAAATCTGATCACAGTTCGGTAAACGATTTTCTATAAATTATTGATAAGAAACTGGACCCCGATATTTTTATACAATCATTTTTGGGTCGATTAGGACGACCCGTAAAAATTAGGGAACTTTTGGAAAGGGTTAAGTATTTTATTTAGTCGTCCGAAAACAGTCCAGTTTCCACATATTGAAACTGAAACGACAAGGGTAGCGTTTCGCGTGTTAAAACGTAAGGGTTGATTGTTGATGATCATGGGTTGTTTTTCAAAAAGAAAATGATGTGCGCATTAGCACGGACACTCCCGTTTTTAGGGGATACTCTGGCGAATTTTTCTAAAAATACCAAGACTTAGAAAAATTATTATTTTTCTAACAAGTATATTGAACCTCATTTCTCGGAATTAAACCTCGCCACGAGTTTGGACATAAATCTTTAAGGTGTTGGTTATGAGACTTGAAAATGTATCTTGTCAATACTTAAAGTCACCACATACATAATACTTGTACAAATCCCCCATCCTTGGGAAGGAGATTAACTACCAAGTATAGACAGAACGTGAACACGAAATAGTTGTCTAACTATTTCCCAAGAACTTAAACTATAAAGCTAAGGCACGGCCGTCCGTCTAATAAAATTAGCACTTGTAGGTCGACGCACAGCTTTCTGATTGGAGTACTTGGTAGAGACGCACCGACAGTGAGTTCATGTCCCCCTTTTCTCTAACTGTTTTCAGTTTTCTTAACTGCGGGGGTGAAATACATGTTACTATGATTACGAGTACTTTTTACATGGTATGGTTAGCGTAAGGAGGTTTACTACTTAGATTATGTGAGTGGGTAGGCGAAACTTGAGGCCATTAATCCTCATTGTAGGACCGAGGGACAGTAGCGGTAGATCTATCTGGGTGTAGCGAGCCCAACCCCTGAGCCCGCATAATGGACCAGGCGGTGACTTTGTGCCCCAACGCGAAATACGCTAGGTTTGAGTCTTCCTACTTGCACTTCACATACATCAATGGCTTTGCAACCCATTGACGATCTCTCTTTTCCTTACACTGCTACATACCAGGGAACTTTTATACTTACAAGTGTTTTACATACTCACTTACACATGAACTCGCTCAACATTATTGTTGATTTTTCAACTTACATGTATTTCAGGAAATTAACGGATCTGGCACGGTATGGCACGTTTTCCCGCTGCACTAGTTACGAGATCATCTGGGTTTGGGGAATGTGACTCATTCCTGGACAAGTCACAATCCTTAAACTGTGTTTATGTCATGTTGACGTTTGTGGTTGTTGAACAATGTCGTTAGAATGCGTCTTCGTTAAGACAATGTTATGGTACTTGGTTTTCAAAACTTAATCTATGGATGATCTTGCATGATTTTATTTCATATAGCTTTGTTATGGTTAAGCTATGGTATTAAGAAGTCACACCAAATTAACCACGCTTCCGCAAAGCCAGGGTGTGACAGCTTGGTATCAGAGCTCTGATCATAGCGAACTAGGATTCTTTCTCGAGTCTAGACTATGATCACTAGGGCTCTCACGAAAACATTTTACTGCATACCACTTAAGTCCAGATCCAAAACATTTTACAAACAAATGTTGAGCACATTTTATTATTTGTAGGCTCAGCCTGGAGGGTTGAGGCTCGATCTGGAGGATCGAGGCTCGGTTTAGGTGACCGAGGTAGTTGAGCACGTTGATTTATTTTAGGCTCAGCCTGGAGGGTTGAGGCTCGATCTGGAGGATCGAGGCTCGGTCTGGAGGATCGAGGCTCGGTCTAGGTGACCGAGGTAGTTGGGCATGTTGATTTATTTTAGGCTCAGCCTGGAGGGTTGAGGCTCGATCTGGAGGATCGAGGCTCGGTCTAGGTGACCGAGGTAGTTGGGCATGTTAATTTATTATAGGCTCAGCCTGGAGGGTTGAGGCTCGATCTGGAGGATCGAGGCTCGGTCTAGGTGACCGAGGTAGTTGGGCATGTTGATTTATTATAGGCTCAGCCTGGAGGGCTGAGGCTCGGTCTGGAGGATCGAGGCTTGGTCTAGGTGACCAAGGTAGTTGGCTAGGAAGAGTAGGCTCAGTCATGAAGACTGAGGCTCGGTGTTGGAGACCGAGGCTCGATCTAAAGAGGTCGAGGTGGAGGATAAAGCAGTCTTAAAGACTGGGAGAAATTGGCTAGTGAGACTAGGAGAATGATTTGAATGCTTACTTGGTGACTTATGTGATTATATGATTATATGATTGATTATTATACGTATATGCGTTTGTGTTACAAACATCATGCTTTCATCATATACTAGAAAGATGGACACTACGAATCCCGTGGCCATAGTGTCAGACGACATAGTTTCATCGAAGCACGAGGTGTACATTTCCGATACTACCGGCACAGACAATGACGACTTCCAGCCCTTTTGCGCTGCCTTAAGTCGTAGCCGAGCCCACTGATGGCCATCTTGTTGGGAGTTTGCCACTCGCGGTGATCCCTGCTCCTGTGCCCCCGTGCCGCTCATCCTGTTGATGATGTGCCCCCCCAACGTGGCCTCTAACGACGATAACGACCTACTAGAGGAGGACCCATTCAAGGGCAGGACCCTATTGCTGCGGGTATTAGACTACTGCATGCGGACGCTTCTGCAGGGGGAAACTCATGCCAATTCCCCTATCCCAGACTCATTTGAGTTTCTGACATCCGCATCTTTGCACCTACAGGGAGTGCAGCACCACTCACACGACGCCGACTCTGATATGGCGTCATCGGCTGCCCCAGTTCTCGCACACAGAGTTGAGTTTGATCGCGATACTGAGGACGATTCTGTTGTTCCACCTGGTTTTGATCCAGACCATGACATTGAGTTCATGCACTTAGACCAGCTTTTGGAGGATCCTGTAACCCCTGTGTTTGTTGATCCAGCTAATCTTGAGATGGAGTTTTTGATCCGGAGCCAGCCGTGGCCCCTGAGCCAGGCGCTGCTCCTGACCCCGCATTGGAGCATGACCCTGTTCATGCCAATGCACCTGCTGTTGCTCCTTGATTGATCATCTGCTTGGACGAGGGAAAATTTGGGGTAACTGTGCAAGACAATTTATTATTACGGGGGCCCACGTAATAACGACTTGTAGTGCACAGGAATCCTGGCGGACTCTGCGGGTCAAGCTAATGATAACCAATGCGGCAGGAAATAACTTAAACACGAATGACCAAGGCAATGTAGCCTCGAGTTCAGTCTATTGCAAGCAACAAGCCAAATTGGCAAGCCTATGTGAAGGCTCAGAAATTTACTTCCCCACTCATACAGTGAGTATATTTGCGTGTGAAATTGGGTGATTACATGATGGCTTATGTTGCTATATACACCTCCTAGACAATTGAAACGTTGTCTAACCCACTTCACACCGCTTCGACAAAAGGGAATGTCACCCAGACGTGACACAAACACCAGTACGTTGCCAAGGACAGAAGCCGAGCTGCAAGAACGCATCTCACAGATAAATGCACGACATAAAGCCCTCCGCTCTAAGTACAACGATGGCATTACTGGAGATAACCCTCCGACTGGCTGCACCTATAAACAGTTCCTGAACTGCAAGCCTTTGAACTTTGACAGAACAGGAGGCGCCGTTGCATTTGTTCGTTGGTCCGAAAAGACCGACTCCATTCTAAGAATGAGTAACTGTTCGCCCCAACAGAGTGTTACCTATATCTCGGGGATATTTCTAGATGGCACACTCTCTTAATGGAACCTCCAGGTTCAAACCCTTGGCACAGACGCTGCTTATGCACTGAGCTGGGACGAGCTCAAGGAAACGATTGAGAAGAAATGTTGCTTTAAGACTAGAATTTAGAAGCTTGAGGTGGAGTTCAGGAATTTGAAAATGGACGAACCAGAAATTCCTGAACTTGTCCAGCGATCGCACGACTTATCTAGGGTCGCCCCCCCTACTTAGTCAAACCGGAGTTCAAAAGGATTGAACGATTCATTTGGACACTTGCACCCCAGATCAGGGGTATGGTTACTACCTCAAAGCCCTCAACCATTGCAGAAGCTATCAATATGGGTGATCTATTTATAACATAAGATGTTATGTGATTGATAACATGAGATATTATGTGTTGATATTGTCGTATACTTACACTCCACTTATTATGACCTGACCAACGTAAACCTTCTTTTAGAAGATGCCGCCGAGACGCGAGACACACACGCCTACTAATGAGGCAGAACTCCAGGAAATTATCGCTGCTACCATTGCACAATACGCCGCCTCTCAAGGAGGGACCAGTGAAAGCAACTCTGGCAACACTGGCAACAATAATCCACCTCATGGATGCACCTACAAGCAGTTCTTAGACCACAAACCTCGAGAGTTCGACGGCACCGGAGGTGCCTTAGCCTTCGTGCGCTGGGTTGAAAAGACAGATTCTGTCTTACGATTGAGCCAATGTGACCACGAACATCAAGTCAAGTATATAACTGGACTATTGATGGATGAGGCTCTGTCATGGTGGAACCATCAAATTCGAACGATGGGCGAGACCGCTGCGTATGCTATGACGTGGGACGAACTGAAAAATCTAATGCGTGAAAGATATTGCTCGAGGGCAGAAGTCCCGAGATTGGAGACAGAACTGTGGAACTTGAAAATGAAAGGACCGAAGATAGCAGAATATGTGCAGAGATTTAACGAATTATCACAAGTTGCCTTCCTCCTGGGGACACCAGAGTTTAAGAGAATCGAACAGTTCATAAGGGGATTGGCACCTCAGATTCTAAGCCTGGTAACAGCATCAAAACCCTCAACGATCACCGAGGCTATCAACATAAGCATAGCACTCACGGAAGAAGCAGTTAGACAAGGAAAATTTTCCACTGCAGAGGAGAAAAAGGAGACTGCCATAAAGGCATCTGGGGATAACAAGAGGAAGCTCGCAGATTTCAAGATGGTTACTCGGGTAAGTAACAAGAAGAAGGCCAAAAAGGGAAAAGATTACAAGGGTATCCTACCTAAGTGTGACAATTGTTTACGTTATCATGTCGGGCGATGCAAATATGGAAATTGTGATAACTGTGGCAAGGTGGGACATGTTAAGGAAACTTGTTGGCAAAATACTGAACATAGTAATGGGGGCCAAGACGGTAGTGAGAATCACGAAGGGGACAACGACAATGATAATTCTCGAGGCAGAATGAGTGATAAACGGAAGCGTGCTCGAGGATGTTTAAACTGTGGAAGCAAAAAGCATTTCAGGAGATATTGCCCGAAAAACAATCAGGCGCAAGGAGGAAAGCTCCCCATCGGAGCTAGAAAGGCACGCCGGAGATCCAAGCATGGATAGCGGTACGTCCCACATTACTCAATATTATGCATCTGTATTGCCAACTACCGTTGCAAAATTTTACGATTCACAATTCTAGTGTTCAAGGACATAATTGGTTTACGTAGCGAGTGAGTAGTTATTCCAGTACCCATTAGAACTAGCTTAGGGGAAGCTAGTAGAGACCAACGCAGTAACTGGAATCGGCACGATAGAACCCGGAGAGCATAAGTTTACGCTAGATCTATTGCCAGTTGAGTTTGGAAGCTTCAACGTGGTAATTGGATGTATTCGTTGGCAAGCGATCAAGCGGAGGTTGGTATCCGCACCTCGATGTCGAATGAAGGAATGATTGTGACTCATGAAGCAAGATACGCCACCGCCGATCACAAATTACGTAGGGCTCGGAAGTTGTTGTGGGAAGGATGTGTTGTTTCCTGGCTCATATCGAGGACAAGAGAGCCGAAGAACTAAAACTTAACGATACCCCCGTGATCGGAGTATACTCTGAAGTCTTCCTCGAAGACTTGCCGGCGTAATCTCCTGGACGACAAGTCAAATTTTGGCTTCAATTTGATTCTAGGCGCCGCGCCTGTAGCTAGGTCACTTTATAGACTTGAACCACCTGAGAGGCAGGAATTGTCAACACAACTTCAAGAGTTGCTAGACAAAGGGTTCATCAGACCAAGCTTCTCACTTTGGGGAGCTCCGGTCCTGTTTATTAAGAAGAAAGACGGTAGTTTTCATATGTGCATCGACTACCGGGAGTTGAACAAGTTGACTATCAAAATAGGTATCCCCTGCCGAGGATCAATGACTTATTCGATCAACTGCAAGGTTCAAAGCTTTTACTCAAAGATCGATTTACGATCTGGATACCATCAGATAAGGATACAGGAGGAGAGTATCCCAAAGACAGCCTTCAGAACTCGTTATGGACACTACGAGTTCCTTGTTATGCCGTTTGGTTTGACAAACGCACCGGCAGTCTTTATGGACTTGATGAATAGAGTTTGCAAGCCGTACTTGGACAAGTTCGTGATAGTGTTTATCGACGACATCTTGATTTATTCAAGGACAAAGGCTGAGCACGAACAGCATTTAAGAGCTATTTTGGAGCTGCTGAAGAAAGAACAGCTGTATGCCAAATTCTCTAAGTACGAATTTTGGCTACGTGAAGTCCAATTTCTTGGACATGTGGTTAATGGAAATGAAATCCATGTTGATCCCACAAAGATCGAAGCGATCAAGAATTGGGAAACGCCTAAGACGCCAACCGAGATCCGGCAATTCTTGGGTTTGGCTGGCTATTATCGAAGAGTCTTTGAGGATTTTTCAAAGATCGCTCAACCATTGACGCTCCTCACACAGAAGGATAAGAAGTTTGATTGGGAAATCAAACAGGAGGAAGCCTTCCAGATATTGAAGGATAGGCTCTGCAATGCGCCAATCTTAGCACTACCAGAAGGTACTGACGATTTTGTGGTATACTGCGACGCATCGCGTCAAGGATTAGGTTGTGTATTGATGCAACGCCAAAAGGTTATTGCTTATGCATCGCGTCAACTGAAAGTGCACGAAAAGAACTATACCACACATGATTTGGAACTTGGCGCAGTGGTATTTGCACTAAAGATCTGGAGACACTACCTTTATGGTACGAAGTGTACAATCTTCATAGATCACAAGAGCCTACAGCACATATTCAACCAGAAGGAGTTGAATATGTGGCAAAGACGATGGGTTGAATTGTTGAACGACTACGACTGCGAGATAAAGTATCATCCAGGGAAGGCGAACGTGGTCGCCGATGCCCTAAGTCGTAAAGAGAGAATCAAGCCCATAAGGGTTAGAGCTTTAGAAATGATTATACGAACCGATCTTTCCTTGCGCATTCGTGCCGCACAAAAGGAAGCTCTCAAGGAAAGGAATCTTGAAGAGGAATATCTCCGTGGGATGGAGAAGCTTTTGGTACCAAACAAGGAAGGAACGTTATGTTTTGAGAAAAGGATTTGGGTTCCTCTGTTTGGTGGTTTAAGGGAAGTTATTTTTGATGAAGCTCACAAATCACGGTACTCTATACATCCAGGAGCGGATAAGATGTACCAGGATCTCAAAGATTATTATTGGTGGCCTAGGATGAAAGGCGATGTTGCTGTTTACGTGAGCAAATGTTTAACGTGCGCTAAGGTTAAAGCGGAATACCAGAAGCCTTCAGGACTTCTGAAACAACCTGAGATTCCCAAGTGGAAATGGGAACAAATCTCAATGGATTTTGTTACAAAATTGCCAAGAACGCCAAGAGGCCACGATATGATTTGGGTAATAGCTGACCGTCTAACAAAGTCCGCACACTTTCTGCCAATCAAGGAGAAAGACAGCACTAGTAAACTTGCGGAAATTTACATGAGAGAGATCGTCGCACGTCATGGAGTGCCTCTCTCGATCATCTCTGATAGAGACGGAAGGTTTGTGTCAAGGATATGGAAATCCTTCCAAGAAGCCTTTGGCTCACAGTTGAATCTGAGCACTGCGTTTCATCCGCAAACTGACGGCCAGAGCGAGCGAACGATACAAACTTTAGAAGACATGCTGAGGGCGTGTGTTATGGATTTGGGCGGTAGCTGGGATAAACACTTACCGTTGGTCGAATTCTCATACAACAACAGCTACCACACCAGTGTTGGTGTCGCGCCATTTGAAGCCCTTTACGGACGCAAGTGCCGATCACCCCTCTGTTGGTCTGACGCAGGTGATAGGCAGCTTGCTAGTCCCGAGATCGTCCAAGAGACGACAGACAAGATTGCGCAAATTCTTAAACGCATCGAAGCAGCTCGCCACAGACAGAAGGCCTATGCGGATCCAAACCGGAAACATGTGGATTTCCAAGTTGGAGAAATGGTGTTATTGAAAGTTTCACCCTGGAAGGGGGTGGCACGCTTTGGGAAGCGTGGGAAGTTAAATCCGCGCTATATTGGTCCTTTCAGAATTCTGGAAAGAATAGGACTAGTAGCATATAAGTTGGACCTACCTGCTGAACTGAATGGTGTTCACGATACATTTCACGTATCCAATCTAAAGAAAAGTCCAACTCAAGTTGACGTTGCCATTCCCATCGACGAGATTCATTTTGACGACACGCTCCACTTCGTTGAGGAACCTGTTGAGGTCACGGATTGGAAAGTGAACCAGACCCGCCGGAGCAGTGTCAAGCTCGTCAAGGTTCGTTGGAATGCCAGACATGGTCCTGAATTCACCTGGGAACGTGAGGACCGGATGAAAGAGAAATACCCCCACCTTTTTCCTAAGAACTCTGCATCTAGTAGCGGAACTTAAATTTCGGGACGAAATTTATTTAACAGGGGGAGAATGTGACAACCCGCACTAAACCAGGTATCCGTACGACTTAATTAATGATTTATTTACTGCTTAATTACTGTGCTTGTTTGAACTAGCTGATGAACTGCTACTTGAGTACTGGTACATGAACTTACTTGCATCATACTTGCTTGCTGTCACTACATTATTTACATGCTGAACCTTAGTGACAAACATGATGCATGAAAAGCACAGTAGCACAATACACGGATAACCTATTGAACATGCTGATAAAGCCAGCATCAGGCAAACACTGCCTCCAAGGCCTATAAGAGCCTGAGATGTTTGACTACACTAGTAGTGAGTGTAGGGATATAAGGGTTGCGAAACTGCGTCTCTAGGGATAAGTTACAATGAACGGATGTGCCTAAAACGTACTTTAAGTACAAAACACAGCACTTTAATAAATAATCCAGCTTCTAGCTGACTAGTAAAGTGCCAAAATATGGGGAAAATACTACTAGACACTTTCTAAAGTGTTGGAATTAAATTGTGTCACTAAAAATAACAATAACGACACTTTAAAGCTTTAGTAACGCTTTAACGGATTACTATCCAACCGAACAGCCGGACTTTACCCGGGATATGAAAATATTATTATTTTCCTTATTTATATTTTTCTGAGCCAGTTAGGGTCCCTGATTACCCTAACACCCGTCATAACATACTACACGTTAGTAACCGAGTTAATTACTTAACTTAACTAAACTTCCCAACCATCTAGTTGAAATCGAACAAGGTACCCCCCCCCCCCCTAACCAAAACCGTCCCCAAGGGGGACATATCATGTCCTTGCAAGATTTCCAAATCCAAGTTGTCTAATATCATCTAGACATAATTACCAATGGTTATTACACACTAAACTTTGTTTATAAGACCAAGCTTTTGCAACATAATCCACCATTCACTTCACTTAACACTAACCAACAACACTCTCTCTTCCTCTCTTGCTCTAAGTCTCGGCCGAACACCCCACCCCCCATACCTCCACTTTCGGTTCTTGATCATCACATTCCATCATCATACAAGTGTTAGAGGTCTCGTATTAGGAGTCTTGGAGCAAGCGGAACACGAAGGACCTCGTTGCTTTGCTTTTATCCACGCCATTTTCGCCAAGAATCTTCCCTAGCCTTGAGCTAGAGGTATAACACTTAAAACTCGTTTTTGAACTAGTCTAAAGTGGTTAAAAGGAATTATGTCGGTTAAAACTCGTTAACATACAATATGATGCATGAAAGTCTACTAAGAACACATAAAATGGTGGTTAATAGCATTTATGTTGTGTAAAGGTTGTAGTATTTGAAATATATGGTTATTTAGACCCGATCTACGATGTGGTAGCTCGGATCACCATTTAACCCGGTTGGGTAAAGTCATGGATCTTAACATAAAGCTATTTTAGTAGTAAAAAGGGGTAAAGTGGTGAAACTCTACCACACATGATATATGAACTTGTGTAAAAGTTGTTTTCTTGTTTAACTCGCTAATCGGACACTTATAACACGATTTAATAACATCTAAACCACAAAACAGCAAGCTGAGTCACTGTTTCAGCCGCCTTCATCAGGCTGTAAACGGACTTTAAAAACTCGAAAAACGGAATTTCAAAAGCCTAAATCGTGTCATTTCGAAAAACGAAGAAAATGGCGCTGGAATCGTATTTTTCTGATGTCGGTTACTATTTTAAAAACCTGTTTTCGTGACAGCAGCTAAGGCTGTTTGTTACTGCAGTAAATTGGGCTGTGCGTTTTCGATCACAACTTAAAACCCGAACCGAACCAGCCCCTGAAACTTTTATCTAAGATGATCACGGATGTATTTGTGACCCTCAAACTGGAATTTCGATAAACGGACATACGAGGAATTTTTGACGAATTTTTCCGTAAACTGTGATCAGAATGTGACAAATCTGATCACAGTTCGGTAAACGATTTTCTATAAATTATTGATAAGAAACTGGACCCCGATATTTTTATACAATCATTTTTGGGTCGATTAGGACGACCCGTAAAAATTAGGGAACTTTTGGAAAGGGTTAAGTATTTTATTTAGTCGTCCGAAAACAGTCCAGTTTCCACATATTGAAACTGAAACGACAAGGGTAGCGTTTCGCGTGTTAAAACGTAAGGGTTGATTGTTGATGATCATGGGTTGTTTTTCAAAAAGAAAATGATGTGCGCATTAGCACGGACACTCCCGTTTTTAGGGGATACTCTGGCGAATTTTTCTAAAAATACCAAGACTTAGAAAAATTATTATTTTTCTAACAAGTATATTGAACCTCATTTCTCGGAATTAAACCTCGCCACGAGTTTGGACATAAATCTTTAAGGTGTTGGTTATGAGACTTGAAAATGTATCTTGTCAATACTTAAAGTCACCACATACATAATACTTGTACAAATCCCCCATCCTTGGGAAGGAGATTAACTACCAAGTATAGACAGAACGTGAACACGAAATAGTTGTCTAACTATTTCCCAAGAACTTAAACTATAAAGCTAAGGCACGGCCGTCCGTCTAATAAAATTAGCACTTGTAGGTCGACGCACAGCTTTCTGATTGGAGTACTTGGTAGAGACGCACCGACAGTGAGTTCATGTCCCCCTTTTCTCTAACTGTTTTCAGTTTTCTTAACTGCGGGGGTGAAATACATGTTACTATGATTACGAGTACTTTTTACATGGTATGGTTAGCGTAAGGAGGTTTACTACTTAGATCATGTGAGTGGGTAGGCGAAACTTGAGGCCATTAATCCTCATTGTAGGACCGAGGGACAGTAGCGGTAGATCTATCTGGGTGTAGCGAGCCCAACCCCTGAGCCCGCATAATGGACCAGGCGGTGACTTTGTGCCCCAACGCGAAATACGCTAGGTTTGAGTCTTCCTACTTGCACTTCACATACATCAATGGCTTTGCAACCCATTGACGATCTCTCTTTTCCTTACACTGCTACATACCAGGGAACTTTTATACTTACAAGTGTTTTACATACTCACTTACACATGAACTCGCTCAACATTATTGTTGATTTTTCAACTTACATGTATTTCAGGAAATTAACGGATCTGGCACGGTATGGCACGTTTTCCCGCTGCACTAGTTACGAGATCATCTGGGTTTGGGGAATGTGACTCATTCCTGGACAAGTCACAATCCTTAAACTGTGTTTATGTCATGTTGACGTTTGTGGTTGTTGAACAATGTCGTTAGAATGCGTCTTCGTTAAGACAATGTTATGGTACTTGGTTTTCAAAACTTAATCTATGGATGATCTTGCATGATTTTATTTCATATAGCTTTGTTATGGTTAAGCTATGGTATTAAGAAGTCACACCAAATTAACCACGCTTCCGCAAAGCCAGGGTGTGACAATATTCCTAAAACCCTAGATCCTACCCTTGGTTAACCATCTAACCGGCAGATCAAAACCCTTGTTAATAGAGTCTCTTTTTACAAAAAAGAACTTTCGTTGCCACTGGTCTTCATTCTTGGTGGCCTTAAGGACTAAAGGGTTCTTGGAAGTGGAGAACAAAAGGAAGCGGCTGTTGCCATGGGATCTCAGTCGGTAGGCTATTGGAAGGTCTTCAATGCATAGGTTAGGGCTATGATGAGACTTAATTTGGTTTAACACCATCAAAACTCGCCATACCATGGGCATAGTTTGGGCATAACTGAGGCCGGTAAGTTCAAAGAAGCGAGAGATAAAGGGTGGAAATGGATACCGGAGTCCCAAAGAAAATGGATAGGCAAGGAAGCAGACCCATTCGCTTGACGATGCATCTGATCGGACTTCCCGATCAAAAGGGCAAATGACAACTCCGGCAGGAAAGGCACCGGAATCCTTTAAAGCGGCAATATCAGCATTGTTGAAGGAGCAAATCTCGTTTTGAGGTTCTCGTATGAGGTTTTGACTCGTGAGGTTTGCGACTGGCTAGTTTGATAGGGATCTTGTTTGAGATGCCATAAAGGGTATCGACCGAGAAATAGGAAATCCAAAGAAAAGAAAAACAGAGAAGATGAGAGAAATACCTGAGATTCGCTTGAGGAGTAATGATCATAATGCAAAGTATTTCGGCTAATTATAGGCTGAATGATAGGGGGTAAAGAGTAAATAACGCCTTGGAAGTTGCACATTGTCATTTCAAAAGTCTCGTCGTATTGATTGCCTCGATCCAGGTGACAAAGTTTAAAATATATCTGTTTGAATTCAGAATTCCAACAGGTATATTTTGGGGACAATTGTTATGGGTCATTTTCTGAACATATATCCTGACTAATATTCTTCTTTTGATTGTTTATTTGTGATCAGGATACCGGATCAGGATATTGGTAACATCTTGATGTGATATCCTGGTAATGACTAATTTAACCACATGCAGATTAGAAGGTGCGGGTCCCTAACGGTAAGGTGGACCTCTTCTCCTTAAGACTCGGGCAAGCCAGTTATATGAGAGACGTTGAACTCGGAAGAAGTGGACTACAACGTTCACTTGAGGAATATTCGAAGCATCCCTGTTTAATAGGATAGTTAGTTGATTTCGTTTAACTATAAATAGATTGATCGGATCAGATTAAGTCACTCGCTCTCTTTCGCACACTTTACTCTCTAGCTTCTAGCAATCACTACACACAAACACTTGTACTCAAATTACATTGTAACACCTAGTTGATCCGCATCATATCCTGCACTGTATACTGATATTTGAAGTAATAGAAGAACAAGGCAGCTGCGATTGTCAGCTCCCGAGGTTTTGTGCCGGCGATCTAGATTGATCAAGGGCTTTCCTCGTACATCTCGCGTCACCCTTTACATTTTTGCTCATTGTTTGATCATAGATACAGCTCTATATCCTGAGCCGTATCCTGAAACTGTTTTTGCAAATAACCTAACTAGCATATTTTTAACGCGCATTTCTAGCACAGTACCTCACTTAACTAATTTGATCACTTAATTGCTTCGGTAATTTTTGACCAAAACAATGCCCCATGCTGACTGGACTGCCACGTGTCGCAAAACGCCCCATGATGGGTGCATTATTGAGCTAAACCACTACACATGGTCTTATTATCATTTATGTATAATATTAGTACATGCATATGCATCCTAAGCCATATCGGGGTCCCCACACCTTTAAACCTTGTCTATAAACGTTTAAAGTTTTATTTTACTTTTGATTTTAATTTTTCTTTTTCATAGTGATATAATTAAAATTTGAATAGACTTTTAAAAAGATCATTTAGTATGTTGTTAACAATTATAATAATAATAATAACTAGCGCTTGTAAACGAACCGAACGTTTAGTGAACAGTTTGTGAAGCGTTCGGCTGAAAGTTCATTTGTGTTCGTTCGTTTATTAAATGAACAAACACGAACAAGAAATCTCGTTCGATAAGTTAAACAAAGGAACATGAACATGGGTTGCGTTCGTTTGTTTATATTCTTGAACATTCGATAATGTTTTCATTTATGTTCGTTCATTTATATGAATTTTTTATGTTATATGTTTATTTTATTGTCTTTAGTTTTTAAAATTTGAAACAGTAGTTTTACTATATGCCTCAGCTAACATCCGTCATTTAATCATTCCAATTTCAGTTTGTGTTAAAACTTGAATAACTTCTTAAGTTTGTGTTAATTATGCTAAATATCTATTTATTTTTGGGTGATTATTCGGAATCTCTCTGTTGAAAAATGCACATTGTACTTTTAAATGAATACATAACGTTAGTTTGTGTTCATGAACATTTGTTTGGGTTCACTTGCGTTCGTCTATGTTCAGCAAGTGTTCATAAACAATTCATGAACATGTTCATTTCCTTAATGAACGAACATGGATACGAAATCTCGCTCGGTAAGCGTTCGTGAACCATTCATAAACATGTTCATTCGTTAATGAACGAACACGAAGAAGACCTTGTTCGTGTTCGATTCGTTTACGGTCCTAACAATAACAATAAGAATACTAGTGTCATTGAGATAAAACTAGTATTAAGTGCCCCCGCGTTGCGGCGGGGGGCATAAACCGTTCCAAGTAGCACTAATGCTACACAACTACCAGTGACCAACAACACCGAAAAAGCTCGTAAAAACAAAATAAACAAAAAAGGAAAAAATTACAACACTGAACGAAAAGCATATGTAAAATCGCAGAATCACGCATGCCCGTTGCGGCATGATAATGCGAAGAAATTAGACTGAAATGTAAAAATAGAAAAGAATAAATAAGTCGATCTAAGAGCACGCGTATTGCCACAAACCTGTCAAATAGGGAAAAATAGACGCGTTGTAACAGTCCTGTCAAACGGGAAAAATAGACGAAAAAATGTTGAATCCCACACGCACGTTGCGGCGTGTTCACTCGCAAAATTAGAACGGAACGTAAAACGAACAATTTGCAAAAGATGAAAAATAATGGGATCAAAGTTGAAAATATGTTGGGGTTAAATTGCATAAGATAGAAAAATTTGTGTTAAAAGTAAAAAAATAAAACCAAAGATGTTAAAATGCAAAAAATGAAAACATTTGGATTAAACGTGAAAAGTATAGTAATTTTTTTTGGAAAACTTCCTAAGCTTAGGGTACAAATCACTAAAGTACCAACATGTTACGAATTTATAGTATGGTAATTGTTTCAAATACAAAGTTGAGAAGGGTTCACATGATGATTAAAGTCCAAATTAACCTATTTGATTTGAATTAATTAAATTGATACAAGTGAAGCCCAAAAACAACATTGTTATGCACAATAAAACACTAATGCATCATGTACAACTACTAATTGCCTAATTTTGTTTCAAATTGATAGTATATAATATTAAATCATAAAAGTTCATACTAATAAAAAGCTTGAGAAAAAAATATTATGAATAATTATGTTGGTAGTGTATTATACCTAAAAAATTTTAGGTCTACAATATTTCTCATTGATTGGTTGAGAAAGGCAATCACACCGCTATCATATACATGTATGCAAGCAAATAATAAAAAAAAAAAAAAGAGTAGTCTGATGGTTAGTACTATGGATTTCAACTCGGCAAACTGAGACCCGATTTTGACGATTTGTAGTTACTGAAAGTCCAAAGAATAAGAAAAAGTTAGGTCTACCGTTTTCTCATTGATTGGTTGAGAAAGGCGATCACACCGCTATCATATATATGTATGCAAGCAAATAATTAAAAGAAACAAACAAGTAGTCTGATGGTTAGTACTATGGATTTCAACTCGGCATACTGAGACCCGATTTTGATGATTTGTAGTTACTGAAAGTCCAAAGAATAAAAAAGTTAGGTCTACCGTTTTCTCATTGATTGATTGAGAAAGGTGATCACACCGCTATCATATACATGTATGCAAGCAAATAATTAAAAGAAACAAACAAGTAGTCTGATGGTTAGTACTATGGATTTCAACCCGACATACTGAGACCCGATTTTAACGATTTGTAGTTAGTGAGAGTCAAAAGAATAAATTGTTTGATATGCTATTATGAGCCTTAGTTTTTTTTTCTATTTATTCGAAAATTGTTGTACTGCATTTGATTATATTATTACTTCATACGAATATTATATATAGGGGAAGGATCCACTAAAAAGTGGATTTTGCCTAAGTAGCCTAAGAATGATTGTGATGATGACATGTGGCACTCCTAATAAGCAGGAATGGAGGGCATTTTGGTCCTTATAAATAGGAGTGAAAATGACATGTGGCACCCCTTTTGTTTTTTAAAAATACAAAAAAAAAATATAGTACAAAAAAATCTAGCACAAAAAATCTAGTACAAAAAAATATAGCACAAAAAATGTAGTACAAAAAAATTAGCACAAAAAAATCTAGTACAAAAAAAATATAGCACGAAAAAATTCAGAAAAAATGTAGTACAAAAAAATCCAGCACAAAAAAATTGAGAAAAAAAAATTAAGACAAAAAAATTCAGCACAAAAAATTTAGCACAAAAATATAGTACAAAAATGTAGCACAAAAAAATTTATACAACATAGAAATACAACACATTTTAGTTGTTTTTTTTAGTTTTCATATTTTATGTAGCAATATGGTACTCAAATTAAAGATAAAAAGACGCTCGATTTTAGGGTGAAATTTTTATAAAAAAATAATGTCGTATAAAAAAGTTATGAATGTTTAAAAAATAGGGGTGGAATATACATATGCCTTGCATGTGGAGAGAGAAAGTCCATAATTATGATTTTCCCAACATACCCTTGCACTCCTCCTTTCTCCTACACTTTCATCTTAACCATTGATTTGAAAAATAGATGGTTAAGATTCATTCTCACCTACTTAGGCAAAATAAACTTTTTATTTGATCTTACCCCATTATACATATTAAAACCAACTGATCATGAATAGTGTTTTCCAGTTTTTAAATAATTGCTTTATTTTTTAATAATATTTAATTTACTATATATATAGGAACAGGATCGGGAAAAAAACACTTCAAAGTGTGAGAACGATTCTTAGCCACAAGATCTTAGTGGTTTGTGCTGAGATTGATGCGGTGACATTTTCGTAAATACTAGGGGCATTGGAACGACCAGGAGGGGTAAAATAGGAAGATCCAAACAATGGTGCACATGTTAATCACATGCCATTTCCCCCGATCATATTTAAACGGCAATAACTTTTTTATACGCGATTATTTTTTCAAAATAATCACACCATAAAATTCAACGTTTTTTATCTTTCTAACGAGTATACTATTGATATACTTTTCGAAAAAAATGAACTGGGTTTTTTTGACGTTTTTCAGAACTGAGCATTTTATGGCGTTTTAGACCAAGTATTTTCATGACATTTTTTTAAACTAGGTATTTTTATGGTGTTTTAACTAGGTATTTTCATGTCGTTTTTCTGAACTGAGTGTTTTATGGCGTTTTCAACTGAGTTTTTCATGGCGTTTTTCTGAACTGTGTGTTTTATGGCGTTTTTAATTGGGTATTTTCATGACGTTTTTCTAAACTGGGTGTTTTATGACGTTTTCAACTGGGGTTTTTTTATGGCGTTTTTCTGAATTGTGTGTTTTTATGGCGTTTTATTTGAACACCCAGTTCATGTGAGTAAGTTTTTTTTTGACAATATTTTACCCCTTAGTGTAATTTAGCATCAATGCCACGTGTCAACACCAAAATCGTTCTCACACTTTTTATCGTTTTCCCTAAATCCTGACCCTATATGTATATATATAGGAACAGGATCAGAAGAAAACGACTCAAAGTGTGAGAACGATTCTCAGCCACAAGATCTTACTGGTTTTGTGGCTGAGATTGATGCGGTGACATTTTTGTAAATACTAAGGGTCTTGAAACTACCAGGAGAGGTAAAATAGGAAGATCAAAACAAAGGTGCACATACTAATCACATGTCATTTCCCGCGATCATATTTAAACGCCAATAACATTTTTTATACGCGATTATTTTTTTCAAAAAAATCACACCATAAAACTCAACGTTTTTTAATCTTTACAACGAGTATACTATTGATATACTTTTCGAAAAAAATGAACTGGGTTTTTTATGGCGTTTTTCTGAACTGAGTGTTTTATGGCGTTTTAGACTAGGTATTTTCATGGTGTTTTTCTGAACTAGGTGTTTTTATGGCGTTTTAACTAGGTATTTTCATGCCGTTTTTTCTGAACTGAGTGTTTTATGTCGTTTTCAACTGGGTTTTTTCATGGCGTTTTTCTGAACTGAGTTTTTTATGGTGTTTTTAACTGGGTATTTTCATAGCGTTTTCTAAATCGAGATCCCGCCGCGAAGCGCGGGGGAAATCAACTAGGTATATATATAAATATAAAGTTGGCATGAATAGTAACCTATTCTTTAATGATATTTGATTTTTTAAATCATATTTAATTCTTTTTCTTCTTAATAATATTTTAATTTTTTGGAATAATGGATTTTAATAATCAATTATTAGTCATTGGCTGTCAACGGTCCCAACTTAAAAAATAACCAAAGGTGGTCCCATATTTTCACATATTGTAAACCAGTGGACCTTTACTAAACCGAAAAGGATAAGGGGACAAAAAAGAATTTAAGGTTTTGTTAGTAAAGGTCCATTAATTTACAGTGTGTGAAAAGGTGGGACCACCACTGGTTATTTTTGAAGTTGGGACCGTTGATATTTAATTCTTTTTCTTCTTAATAATATTTTAATTTTTTGGAATAATGGATTTAAATAATCTCAATTATTAGTCGTTGGGTGGCAACGGTCCTAATTTAAAAAATAACCCGTGGTGGTCCAACTTTTTCACATATTGTAAACCAATGGACATTTACTAAATATAAAGTTGGCATGAATAGTAACCTATTCTTTAATGATATTTGATTTTTTAAATCATATTTAATTCTTAATAATATTTTAATTTTTTTGGAATAATGGATTTTAATAATCTCAATTATTAGTCATTGGCTGTCAACGGTCCAAACTTAAAAAATAACCAGTGGTGGTCTCACATTTTCACATATTGTAAACCAGTGGACCTTTACTAAACCGAAAAGGATAAGGGGACAAAAAAATTTAAGGTTTTGTTAGGAAATGTCCATTAGTTTACAGTATGTGAAAAGGTGGGATCACCACTGATTATTTTTAAAGTTGGGACCGTTGATATTTAATTCTTTTTCTTCTTAATAATATTTTAATTTTTTGAAATAATGGATTTTAATAATCTCAATTATTAGTCGTTGGGTGGCAACGGTCCCAACTTAAAAAATAACCAGTGGTGGTCCCACCTTTTCACATATTGTAAACCAATGGACCTTTACTAAACCGAAAAGGATAAGGGGACAAAAAGAAATTAAGGTTTTGTTAGTAAATGTCCATTGGTTTACAATATGTGAAAAAGTTGGACCACCACTGGTTATTTTTGAAGTTGGAACCGTTGACGACCAGCTTGTAATAGTTGGGATTATTAAAATCCATTATTCTTAATTTTTTTTACAGCATTGGTTATATCATAGGTTTTTTTTCTTTTCCTTTTACCACTCTATTACGTATAATATACGTTATTAACCCCTTAATTTTTTTTACTAATCTGTCTTTTATTCGATGGCTTGCCTTTGTTGGCTTAAAAAACTAAATGCTTAGTTGTGTTTAATTTTATATATTTGATTGAGAATGAGTTGTGTTCGAAATAAAGTCTTTTTTGGTATCGAAGGGTTATTCAAGTGCCAATGTCATAACAGTACCGTGTCGAACAAAACAAATAGCGACAAGGTCGATACCGGTATCGGTGTATACTTTAAAATATATATATCTTTGCCCCAATTAGTTTTTATTTAATTTGATTTTCCTTTGATAACTCGCGTTCGTTATCTTTTTTATAAAGCTAAATATGCGACCGTGTATAATATATTTTTTTCACCGTTCCTGTACAAACTTTCTTGAAAAAAGAGTTTTATTCAAAACAGTACCGTGATGAATTACCGGTGTTCATTTTTAATTTAAAAGGCGTACAGACATATCATGACTTTAAACCGAGTGCAGGTCCTATACCCATACCAAATCGATACCATCCCGAATCCCCTGCGCAACGAATCGAACCAATTCGGGCGACTTCCCGCCGCATCGTGCGGGCAAATCCCGCTAGTTATGTATTATTTGTTAGAGTTATAATTTTCTTTATGGAAATAACTTAAAAAAAGCAAAGAAACACACTCGGAAGTAATAAAATTCTAGTGGAGACACAGACAAACGTTAACGAGTATTCCATTAGTTAAAATTCACCTCTTGAATGCCACATATGTTGTGTCTAATATTTTTTATGGTTCTAATGGGAAAAAAAAAACTCTTTTTTTTCCTTTCATGTTTATTTTTTTTATTATTTTTTTTTTGCTAAACAGCTTTTAATCATTTAAGTTAATAATTTAATTAATTATAGTACTTTTTGAAATGGTAGTTAAGATAAATTCAGTTTTAGGTTTCATTATTTTTTTATAATTTTATTATTTAACAATAATAATTTTTTTATCTACATTGTGAATGAAGCCGATATCGGTATCATAACGAACCGACCGTTGTTTTGCCTTGTTCTTTTTGTGTTTGCTTCTCCCTACTTTTTTACTAAATAATTTTTGAAACTCAAAATTTATTATTTATATAGTATTCCTGAAATTCTTTTGGATACATCATAATTTTTCCACTTTTGATTTTCTTTCTGATTGGTATGTCGAGTGTCCGTATTGTAGCTACATCGTAACGAAATATTATTAATATTATAAAAGAAAGGAATAAGAAGTTCCTATAATTAGAACATTATATTAATTATAAGATGATTTTCTCTCCATAGGTAATTGATCCTATTTTAGGATATCTTGAGTTAGAAATAAAGATATTGTGATTCCTTGTGATTATAACCAAAGATTTAATGCTATAAGCACTATGGTAAAGTTACATCATTCTAGAGTCCTTGTGTCATTAAAATTTTCTGGCCCATAGAATGAAACTATATATGAAACACCTAGGGAATAATATTTGGCTTGGAATTATAGGTATAATTCTTCATTAAAGCTTTTGTTTTACTATTCTAAAAAAAGTAAAGAAACCAACATCATTTACATATTCTTCAAAGAAACACATGAAGCTAGATTTTGCTGCCTAAGTATCTAGAAAAAGGCATGCTAGTATTGTGAAAAAAACTACTTTTAATGTTGATGAAGGTGATAAGGAGTGAGCAGACTTTTCTATTGATCAATTGAAGAAAAACAATAAATATAAGAAGATAATTCAGTTTAATTGATCAATTGAAGAAAAAACAATAAATATAAGAAGTTGTTTCAATTTAAAACAGATATAACTTTTGATCTAACTGGAGTTACTGAGCATGTAAGACATGGGCGAAAGCATGTTACTTAGCTAGAATGGGTTAACGACATCATGGTAGTTTTCCCCTCGAAACAAAACTTTCCTTTGCTCCAACCTTTGATTTGACTTATAAACATTTTCATCATTTTTACACTTATATTCGGTTTTGTTTTAAGTGGTATAAGATCACCCGTAGTGGTAAAGATTTTGGGCGTTTTTTGCCCCAACAACGCCCCAAAACGCTGCCGCTGCCGCCCCCTTGGGCGTTGTTTTCAAAAAATGGGGGGGGGGTGTTGGATATTTTAGTGTAATTTGAGATTGCGTGTGACATACAAATAAGAGTGCACGCTTATTTGAATGTCATCGGGACTAACGGGGGATCCAAGGGGTAGCGCCCCCGAGAGAAGCGGGGTCCAAGGGGCGGTAGCCCCTGGCGGGGTCCAAGGGGCAGAGCCCCTGGCTGGGGTCGAGCTAAATTTTTTTTTTATTTTGGACAAAAGTCCTTTATCGAAAATGCATCAGAAATTAAATTTCGGGCTAAATATGCACTTTTGAAACATGAGGGACTAAATGTGGTTTTTGTTCATAAATGGAAACTGCAAGCAGTTGTGGAAACTGCAAATACGCTCTCAAACGGTTTTGGCAAACCCTAGACGAATTTGCAGTTCGTCAAAATCCCTCAAAATTCTCTTAACCAAATTTTCATACAGAAATCTAGAATCAATCTGATTTTATCCGATCAAAGATTGGTAGCCACTCCAATTGTTTGATCTGAAAGTGATTACACGACTTCAGATTTATCCAAGCAATTTCTAATTTCCCCAACAAAGATCAAACAATTCAGTGAAGATGACAAGCGGTGGTGAATCTGCGAAGGCTATGACGAACAAATTTGCGAAATTGGACAAGTTTGAAGGGCAAGACTTCCGTCACTGGCAAAAGAAGATGCATTTCCTGTTGACGAATTTGAAAGTGGTGTACGTTCTGAGTACCCCGATGCCCGAAGAAGTGACGAATGAGCTGCTGGAACTAACTAGGAAGCGTGGAAAGTGGCTGAATGATGATTACATCTGTCGTGGGCATATTCTGAATGGTATGTGTGACTCTCTTTTTGATATATATCAAAATGTTGAATCTGCAAAAGAACTGTGGGAATTACTAGAGGCCAAATACATGGCTGAAGACACATCTAGTAAGAAATTCTTAGTCAGTGATTTTATGAATTATAAAATGGTTGATGATAGATCCATCATGGAACAATATAACGAATGTCTAAGAATTCTGGGTCAATTCGAACTACATGGTTTAAAGATGGATGAAGCAATTTCTGTTCCATCTATCATTGATAAACTTCCTCCTTCTTGGAAAGATTTTAAACATACTTTAAAACATAAGAAGGAGGAAATGAATCTGGTTGAACTTGGAAGTTGTTTTCGAATTGAGGAGTCTTGTCGGGCCATGGAAAAGGTTAACAAAGATAAACACGTTGGTGGGTCTTCTGTTAACATGGTGGAAGAAAGTGGTCCTAGTTTTAAAAATTCTAACAAGGGAAACAACAAAAGGAAGTTTCAAAGTGGGCCTAACAAGAAGAACAAGGCTGTGAAACATTCAAAACAGACCAAGGATGAAGGTTGTTGGAAGTGTGGTAAACCAGGACACTTCAAGAGAGATTGTCGTGTTGTTAAAGGCAAGAACGAAACTGGTACTAGTGGATCCTCTAAGGATCCAAAGCAACAAGGTCAGAAATTAAACTTTAATTATAATTCGGATGTGAATTATGTTTCACTAATTTCTAAAGCATTTTATGTGCAGGATGATTCTGTTGCTTGGTGGTATGACTCGGGTGCAACAAGTCACGTATGTAAGGATCGAAGATGGTTCAAGGACCTTACATTAATTGAAGATGGATCTGTTTTAAAGATGGGAAATGTTGCAACCGAGCCAATCCACGGAATTGGAAGTGTAGTACTAGTATTTACTTCTGGAAAAACTCTAAGTTTAAGTAATGTATTGTATGTACCTGGCATTCGGAAAAACTTGTTATCCGGTATTGTATTAAATAATTGCGGGTACAAACAAGTGTTAGAATGTGACAAGTATATCTTGTCAAGACATGGTTCTTTTATCGGATTTGGTTATTTATGTAATGGTATGATTATGTTAAATCTAGAAGTGCCGTTTAGTGATGATTCTGTTTGTATGATTGATTCTGTTTCTAGTGTAAATTTGTCTAAATCTGAATTATGGCATGCTAGATTAGGACATGTACATTATAAATGACTTATGGAAATGTCTAAAATGAGCTTAATTCCGGCAGTAACTTTAACAAATGAAAAATGCCATATCTGCAAGTTGAATAAAATAACTAGAAAACCCTTTATGCAACATGTTACTAGGGAAAGTAAACTGTTAGATTTGATACATAGTGATTTATGTGACTTTCATGGTACACCATCATTAGGTAACTAGAAGTATGTTGTAACCTTTATAGATGATGCTACTAGATTTTGTTACGTTTACTTGTTACATGCAAAAGACGAAGCTCTGGAAAAGTTTAAAATCTATAAACAAGAAGTAGAGCTTCATCAAAGTGAATTGATCAAAACTCTACATACCGATAGAGGTGGTGAGTATTTTGATCCGGTGTATTTCCAATCAACTGGAATAATACACCATACCACGGCTCCTTACACACCGGAACAAAATGGTGTGGCGGAAAGGAAGAATAGGACACTAAAAGAGATGGTTAATACCATGTTGTCCCATTCGGGTCTAAATAATGGGTTTTGGGGAGAGGCGATGTTGACGGCTTGCTATTTGTTAAACCGAGTTCCTAATAAAAGGAACAAAACAACCCCTTTTGAGCTTTGGTATAAAAAGCCACCCGAGTTGCAAAAACTGAGAGTTTGGGGTTGTAGAGCCGTGGTAAGGCTCAATGATCCTAAGATAAGAAACTTAGGGGAAAGAGGTATAGAATGCATTTTCATTGGATATGCGGAGCATTCATTTGCTCACAGGTTCTATGTAATAGAACCAAATGACCACGTGTCAGTCCATACGGTCATTGAGGCAAGAAGTGGAAATGTAGAATATGATGAAGAGAGATTCACATCTATACCTAGGCCAAAGGATATGAATCCTTCTTTAAAGATTTCTAGTGGAAAAGAAATTATGCCTTCAACTAGCACTGAACCAAGAAGGAGTTCGAGAGAAAGAAAGGCCAAGTCTTATGGTGACGACTTTCAATTATACTTAGTTGAAGGTTCGAGGGTTGATATTAATTTTCAATATCAATATTGTTTCAATGTCGATGAGGATCTAAAGACATATAGTGAAGCAATGGCTTCAAGGGATGTTTCTTTTTGGAAAGAAGCCATCCAAGATGAAATGGATTCTATCTTGCAAAATAACACTTGGAAATTGGTGGATTTACCTCCTGGTTGTAAACCATTGGGAAGTAAATGGATCTTCAAGAGGAAGATGAAGGTGGATGGTACTATTGATAAGTTCAAAGCCAGATTAGTAATCCAAGGGTTTAGACAAAAGGAGGGTATTGACTTCTTTGATACATATGCTCCTGTAGCAAGGATATCTACCATTAGATTATTATTAGCACTTGCTGCTGTAACAACTCTCATCAAAAGTTATATTTAATTAATTAAATTGTTCAATAGGAAACCCTAATTGAGAAACCCAAGTGATTCTGCACAAACCCTAAAATTTTCAAAACAATCGGAATCAGGATCAGGGCCCCTAAAACTCAAGGGGGGTAAACCCTAAGTTAACGATTATCTAAATTACTCGCTGTCAAAATTATAAAATTAGAATCTGTCAAGTCAGCATAGCTAGTCCCAACCGTGGCTACCCTATAACCTATTTTCAACCCTTACGCACCGTAACAAATTAAGTCTTACGGTCCGTAAGCACTCTTACGCACCGCAACAATTTTAGGCTTACGGTCCGTAAGCAAAGTGAAATTTCGACTATAAATAGCAGACAATGGCAATCGAATTTGGGAGTTCAAACGACGTAAAAACTCTTTACGTACACTGAGATACATTTTGTTTACTACAATTAACACACACTAATCACGAAGTGCTGCCGCAATCAGGGTAATAACTCGATCGCTGCTACGATTCAATGTCCGATCGATTAAACTATCCAATGGATGTTTAAGTGCTGCCCACATTAGGGTTTATGCTTTGTCATTCGTCGTTAAATCGATGGATATTTAAGTATCGCACTTTGTCATTCATTGTGAAGGTTGTAATCCCGAATTGTGAAATAAAATAATCGGGAAATATTTCAGTTTTAAAAAGGATCCTGAAGAAACTTCCGCTGTTAATTAAATACCACGGGATTTCTGTCCCGCGGCTCCTGAAACGGGTCAAACCGGGTCGGGGGCCGTGACAGAAATAAGGTGGTATCAGAGCCACTGATTTAAGCCTATTAAGTATTTAGAAATACTTAATTTTACTGATTACCAATTATGTGATTCTGTGTTTATTAACTGATTATTTGTTAATTACAGTATGGGTAAACAAAAGCTGTCAAACATCTATCTTAAACTAGATAAGTCATTCAACGAGAAGGGAAGTTCATCCCAAACAAAACCTTATGTAATTCCTGAAGAAGGAATATTTGTCCGTAAGGCACATTACGAGGAACCACTTTCTCCTAATAAAAGAAGTTTGATTATTAGGAAAAGTCAGGAGGAAATAAGGAAAAACCAAGAGAAGAAAGTTAAACAAGAAACCCAGGATTTAATCAATAAATCACCTTGGGAGGACAAATTAGACGAGAAATGGGCAAATCTTTATATGCTAGCCACAGTAGCAGAAAATGCAAATCTCTAAATACCCCAAAGTTTTAGCACTTTTATTTCCAGAACCCTTATTTAGTAAATAAATAAGCTACAGTAAATCATAGTATAATTTACTCGTCAGTTGTTTTGTGTATACAATAATATTTACGGGTTATCTATAAAATGTTGTTTTAATAATTGGTATGTATTTTGCATATATGCTAAACAGCATGAATGAGATATCAGAAGGTTTAGAAAATCTTAACCTCTATCCCGTTAAGATAGAAGTTTCCAAGGAATTCACCGGTTACTTCACTGATAAAGAAGAACCCATGGAATTTCAATCCAAACCACCGGCATAACCTAAACCCAAGAAAAGAAATAGATTTGTGGGCTGGAGGCGTGTACGTAGGAAAAAGCCAGCAACAAGAAAGGTTACTAAAACTGAAGAACCAAAAGACAAAGGAAAAGGGGTAGAAATTGAAGAAAATGTTAATCAAATAGAGATAGAAGCTGAAAAGAGTTTTAAGCAACCAGAAAGAGAAGTCGGAGAGAGTTCTAGGCAGAAACAGAAAATGACTCCTTGGGAAGTTTTAGATCATGAATTAGTAATGAGTGATCTCATCGGACCTGCCGATGGAAACCTTGAAGCAGCTAATCCAAACCTTATATTTACTGAAGAAGATCTTTTCAGTTACCCACTAGAAGCTCCAATTCCAATCAATCTGGAACCTGCTATTCCGGATCCGATTGTCCAACCTCAACCATTACCCGTAGAATTAGATGAATGGTGGACAACCGATTGGCAATACCAAAACCTTTTAAACAATCCTGATACATTTTTCCCACAAGTTGACCCAGAACCTCCACTATACCCAACTATGAGCCCGGAGAATCTGACTGAACTTCGCCTTTGGGGCGAAGAGTTAATTGATGCAGGAAATCGAATTAGGGATGTGGGAGAAAGAGTTACTTGGAAATATGACGAAAGGGAGCGTCGTTTTTAAGAAATTAGCTAACCAGATAATGGAAGTTTGCAGGAATATGTGTTAATAAATAATCATAATAATCAGTATGTGTAAATAACTTAACAATAAAACGTTGTATGATAATCGTGTGTACGAGGCATAATATAATATATAAAAATGAAACTTGTGAAATCAATAATTTTGGTTATACATGTTAATGTGATTATGTGTAAACTGTTTTATTATTTATACTAATTATTTACATAAAATTTATTATCAGATGTCAAACATTGGTAATGAACCAGTAAATGAGGGTAATCAGTCAGAGCAACATCCAGGAGATCAATATATGACTAGACAGGATATCGAGAATATTGTTGCTCAAGGGATAGCTAATGCTATTCCAGCATTTGTTGCCGCTATAAAGAATCCAATTGAACCGCAGCAAATGGTTCCAAGTAAACGTATTACTGAAGATAACTTCAGTAATAGTGTAAACGGAGGAAATGATAATTTTAATCATAATGCAGAACCACATCAAGCTCCATTTCCTAAGAAAATGAAAACTGCAACGCCTGGTTGCACTTTCAAAGAATTCCTTGCTTGTAAACCCACTGAATTTGCAGGCAATGAAGGAGCAACTGCATCACTGCGTTGGTTAGAGAAAACCGAAGCAGTAATTGCAATAAGTAAATGTGCTAAAGATGATCAGGTCATGTACGCATCAAATCTCTTCAAGGAAGGAGCACTAGAATGGTGGAACACTGTGTTACAATCAAAAGGAAGAATAATAGCTTATGCTATGACTTGGGAAGGATTTAAGGGTTTAGTAGAAAGAAAATTCTGTCCCGAGTATGAAAAGGAACAGATGACAAATAAGTTTTTAAATCATCGGATGATGGGTGTAGATTGTCGCGGTTATACTTCGACATTCTTTGAATATGCTAGAGTAGTACCAACGCTGGCTTCGCCAGAACCGGTACTCATTTCTCGCTACATTTGGGGACTGATTAGTGAAATCCGCAATATTGTTAAAGCTGCGAGACCTCGCACTATTGACGATGCTGTGGAATTAGCTAATACCCTAACTGATGAATTAGTACGCACACAAGATGAACACAGGAAGAAGGAATTAGCTCAGAAAATTACCCAAGGATTTCGTATGGGTAATAATAATAGTTTCAAGAAAAGAGGAACAGGGCAATCTTCAACTTTGCCATTCTGTCAAAATTGCAAAAAGAAACATTTTGGAAAATGCAAAGTATATTGCAATTTTTGCAAAACTGTAGGGCATCGTGAAGAAAATTGCAGGAAGAAATCCATAATTTGTTACAATTGTGGAGAGGCAGGACATTTTAAAACAGAATGTCCTAAAGTGATCAAACCAGCAGACAACAAAACCAAGGCGACCGACGGAACTACTAAGAAGAATGCCAGGGCATTTTAGCTGACCACTCAAGAAGCAGAACTCATTCCGGATGTGATAGCGGGTACGTTCTTAGTTCACAACATTTACGCCAAAGTATTATTTGACTCTGGTGCAAACCAAAGTTTTATAAATACTTCATTCTGCCAAGCTCTTAGTTTACCTTTAACCAATATTAGGTAGATTTTTACAGTTGAAACAGCAGACGGAAATTCAGTTAAAATAGATCAAGTTTTGCAAGAAGAAAACATAGAACTATTAGGACATAAATTCTCTGCAAAACTATTGCCGATGAATTTAGCTGAATTTGATGTTGTATTAGGAATGGATTGGTTAGTAGCCAACCATGCTAGAATCCTTTGTGATCAGAATTCTATAGAAATTCAATCACCCACCGGAGAAGTGATTAGGATTACAAGAGATAAACCACGTAAGCCCATGAAGTTCATATCAGTAATGAAAATTGCTAATTATGAACGAAAACAAGGAATAGTGTATATGATTTCAGTAATCATTAACACTAAGGGTAAAGAACTTAAGGAAATACCAGTAGTCTCCGAATATCCGGATGTATTCCCAGAAGATTTACCGGGATTACCTCCAGACAGGGAAGTAGAATTTAGGATTCATCTAATTCCAGGAACTACACCGATAGCCAAGGCACCTTATCGGTTAGCACCCACAGAAATGTTAGAACTGAAAAAGCAATTAGATGAATTACTAAGTAAAGGATTCATACAACCTAGCTCATCCCCTTGGGGAGCGCCAGTGTTGTTTGTGAAGAAAAAGGATGGTTCAATGAGAATGTGTATCGATTATAGAGAATTGAATAAGGTTACAATTAAGAATCGATATCCATTACCTAGGATTGATGATCTTTTTGATCAACTTCAGGGGGCTAGATATTTTTCTAAGATAGATTTACGCTCCGGATATCATCAATTGAAGGTACAAGAAGAAGACATACCTAAAACTGCTTTCAGAACTAGGTATGGTCATTATGAGTTTACAGTCATGCCCTTTGGGTTAACAAATGCACCTGCTGCATTCATGGACATGATGAATAGGATTTGTAAACCATATTTGGATAAATTTGTAATTGTTTTCATAGACGATATACTTATTTATTCCAAAAGTCAGACAGAGCATTGTGAACACCTTCATGCACTCTTAACTTTGTTAAGAAAAGAAAAGCTTTATGCCAAATTCTCGAAGTGTGAATTTTGGTTACAAGAAGTGCAATTCTTAGGACACATGGTGAATCACGAAGGTATTCACGTGGATCCTGCTAAGATAGAGGCAATTACGAAATGGAAGGTTCCACAAACAGCAATGGAAATAAGAAGTTTTATAGGTTTAGCTGGGTATTATAGACGGTTTATTAAGGATTTTTCCAAGATAGCCGTACCATTAACTAAGTTAACCTGTAAAGCCATTAAGTTTGAATGGGGACCTAAGCAAGAAGAAGCCTTTAGAATATTGAAGCAGAAATTAACAAATGCACCAATCTTAGCCTTACCAGAAGGAACTGAAGATTTTGAAGTATATTGTGATGCTTCAAAACTAGGATATGGATGTGTGCTTATGCAACGCAAAAAGGTGATTGCATATGCTTCAAGGCAATTGAAAAAGCACGAAGAAAATTATACGACTCATGATTTAGAATTAGGAGCCGTAATTTTTGCCCTTAAGAGTTGGAGACATTATCTTTACGGAAGTAAATTTACTGTCTACACAGACCATAAAAGTTTAAGATATATATTTGGGCAAAAAGAGTTAAATATGAGACAAAGGAGATGGATGGAAATCCTAAGTGACTACGACTGTGATATTCAGTATCATGAAGGAAAGGCAAATGTAGTTGCAGATGCCTTAAGTCGTAAGTATTATGAGAAACAACGACGAGTTCGTGCTCTCAGATTAAATCTACAAATAGATTTAATGGAACAATTGAAGAATGTTCAAACTACAGCAATTAAAGATGATGCTGAAGGAATGAAAGGACGAATGAAGGAATTAGAACAAGGAGCAGATGGAATTTGGAGATTCCACAAAAGTAGAATTTGGGTACCTAAGCAGGGAGACTTAAGACCTAAGATTTTAGAAGAAGCTCATAAATCTAGGTATACTATGCATCCAGGAAACAATAAGATGTACCAAGATTTAAGAAAGAACTTTTGGTGGATAGGAATGAAAAAGGACATAGCACGATATGTTTCTAAATGTCTTACTTGTTCACAAGTTAAGGCAGAACATCAAAAACCTTCAGGGTTACTACAACAATTAGAAATGCCAGTATGGAAATGGGAACTTATAACAATGGATTTTGTTACTAAGTTACCCAAAACCAGAAAAGGTAATGATGCGATTTGGGTAATCGTGGATCGATTAACCAAATCAGCTCACTTTTTACCAATGAAAGAAACCTTTAGCATGGAAAGACTGGCTAAATTGTATGTAGATGAAGTTGTATCCTTACATGGAGTTCCAATCTCCATTGTTTCGGATAGGGATAGTCGTTTTACTTCCCATTTCTGGAAAAGTTTCCAGCAAGCTATGGGAACTCGATTAAATTTGAGCACTGCATATCATCCCCAAACAGACGGACAAAGTGAAAGGACAATCCAAACTCTAGAAGACATGCTCCGAGCATGTTTAATAGATTTTGGTGGAAGTTGGGATGATCATTTACCATTAATTGAATTCTCCTATAACAATAGCTATCATTCAAGTATTGAAACTGCCCCATTTGAAGCATTGTATGGAAGAAAGTGCAGAACTCCAGTTTGTTGGGCAGAAATAGGAGAAAGTCAATTATCAGGTCCTGAAATAGTGCAAGAGACGACTGATAAGATTACTCAAATCAAGGAAAGACTGAAGACGGCTCAAGATCGCCAGAAAAGTTATGCAGACAATAGATGCAAGCCGTTAGAATTCCAAGTTGGAGACAAAGTACTATTGAAAGTTTCTCCTTGGAAAGGAGTAGTTAGATTCGGGAAGAAAGGAAAGCTAAGTCCAAGGTACGTAGGACCATTTTCAGTGATCCAACGTATAGGACCAGTTGCTTATCGTTTACAACTACCAGAAGAGTTAGCTGGAGTACATGATGTATTTCATGTATCCAATCTCAAGAAATGTTTATCAGACGAGTCTTTCGTAGTACCTCTTCGAGATATAGAGGTAAACGAAAAGTTGAAATTTGTTGAGAAACCTCTTCAAATTGAGGATCGAAAGATCAAGTTTCTTAAACATAAACGACTAGTTTTAGTCAAAGTCAGATGGGATTCAAAGAGAGGAGCTGAATACACTTGGGAGTTGGAATCAGAAATGAAGCGAAAGTATCCTCACTTATTCCAGTAAATCTCGAGGACGAGATTTTATTAAGGTGGGGAGAATGTAACAACTCTCATCAAAAGTTATATTTAATTAATTAAATTGTCCAATAGGAAACCCTAATTGAGAAACCCAAGTGATTCTGCACAAACCCTAAAATTTTCAGAACAATCGGAATCAGGATCAGGGCCCCTAAAACTCAAGGGGGGTAAACCCTAAGTTAACGATTATCTAAATTACTCGCTGTCAAAATTATAAAATTAGAATCTGTCAAGTCAGCATAGCTAGTCCCAACCGTGGCTACCCTATAACCTATTTTCAACCCTTACGCACCGTAACAAATTAAGTCTTACGGTCCGTAAGCACTCTTACGCACCGCAACAATTTTAGGCTTACGGTCCGTAAGAAAAGTGAAATTTAGACTATAAATAGCAGACATTGGCAATCGAATTTGGGAGTTCAAACGACGTAAAAACTCTTTACGTACACTGAGATACATTCTGTTTACTACAATTAACACACACTGATCACGAAGTGCTGCCGCAATCAGGGTAATAACTCGATCGCTGCTACGATTCAATGTCCGATCGATTAAACTATCCAATGGATGTTTAAGTGCTGCCCACATTAGGGTTTATGCTTTGTCATTCGTCGTTAAATCGATGGATGTTTAAGTATCGCACTTTGGATTCGTTGTGAAGGTTGTAATCTCGTGAGTTGTCGTAAATGTTGTATTAAGTTACTAACCTAGTTTGTGTGCTTGATTATTTAAACTAGGTTATCAAGGCTAATAAGTAGAATAAGCTCTGTTAAATCTGCAATGTGAGTCATTCTCTTTTTATCAAATTACTTTCCAAAAGCATGTTTATTTTCAAAGATTATAATTACAGGGATTAAGTCTATGTAATCTGAAATTACTGCCAGTATGTGGGGGGATGTGCACATAGCTACTAATTATTTATCACTTGTGGGTGAACGGACCCAGCAAGTGATATGTCCACAGTCACAAGTCCGGTCAAGTGACAACTGGATCAGTTAATTAAAAAGATAGAGACATTGTAATCGCTCTTAATACTGTAAATTATAACAAATGTGTCATTTTAGTAAAATGAATGATTCACTCAGTATTTCCCGCTGACAAAACCTTTTTCAAACATGTTTCAGGTGATCTGTTGTGATCCAAGAAAAGTGCCGTGAAGCACTATCAGCTTAAGAAAGTGGCTCAGTATTAAATAAAGAAATATGTTTTGAAAATAAAAGATTTCTTCGTGAAATCTCAGTATTGTAAATTATCGGGTTTTATCCCGAATTGTGAAATAAAAAATCGGGAAATATTTCAGTTTTAAAAGGATCCTGAAGAAACTTCCGCTGTTAATTAAATACCACGGGATTTCTGTCCCGCGGCTCCTGAAACGGGTCAAACCGGGTCGGGGGCCGTGACAGCTGCTATACATAATCTTAAAATTCACCAAATGGATGTGAAAACTGCATTTTTAAATGGTGAATTAGATGAGGAGATTTACATGAAACAACCAGAAGGGTTTGTTATGCCTGGAAGTGAAAACAAGGTGTGTAAACTAATTAAATCTCTTTATGGCTTGAAGCAAGCACCTAAACAGTGGCATCAAAAGTTTGATGAGATTGTGTTGTCGAATGGTTTTGTTTTAAACCAAGCAGATAAATGTGTTTATAGCAAGTTTGATGCTTCTGGAAACGGAGTCATGATCTGTTTGTACGTAGATGATATGTTGATTTTTGGTACTAACCAAGATCAAGTTGATAGAACAAAGGAATTTTTATCATCTAAGTTTGCTATGAAGGATATGGGGGAGGCTGAGGTGATTTTAGGTATTAAAATCAAACGTGAGAACAGGGGCATTTCAATCTCTCAATCCCACTATATTGAGAAGATCCTGAACAAGTTTAATTTCAAGGATTGTTCTCCCGCAAGTACTCCTGTTGATCCTAGTTTGAAGCTATTACCTAATAAAGGTATTGCAGTATCTCCACTTGAGTACTCAAGAGCAATTGGATCACTTATGTACGCTATGATCAGTACCAGACCAGATATAGCGTATGCTGTTGGAAAGCTTAGTAGATTTACTAGCAATCCTAGTACTCATCACTGGCAAGCATTAGGTCGAGTATTCAAATACTTGAAAGGAACCATTGATTATGGTCTGACTTACATTGGATTTCCTTCAGTGATTGAAGGATATTCAGATGCAAGTTGGATAAACAATAAGGAAGATCATTCTTCCACAAGTGGTTGGGTATTCCTACTTGGGGGAGGTGCTATTTCTTGGGCTTCAAAGAAACAGACTTGCATAACTGACTCAACTATGGAATCTGAGTTTGTAGCCTTAGCGGCAGCTGGTAAGGAAGCTGATTGGCTAAGAAACTTGATTTATGAGATTCCATTGTGGCCCAAACCAATATCTCCCATTTCTATAAGGTGTGATAGTGAAGCTACATTGGCTAAGGCATATAGTCAAGTGTATAATGGCAAGTCAAGACACTTAGGTGTGAGACACAGCATGGTTCGTGAGCTCATCATGCATGGTGTGATTTCGGTTGAGTATGTCAGAACTCAACAGAACTTAGCTGATCATTTGACCAAAGGGTTAACTAGAGATCTCGTGAAAGTATCAGCTGTGGGATCAGGGTTAAAGTCCATCTGAAAACTCTCATGTTAAGATACCCAATTCCCACCTAATATGACGTTAGGTGCAGAATTCAATGTGGAAAGCTTAACATCTAGAGTTTGGAACACAACATTAAATTGTCCCAAAGGTATGTGTTTAGATCTGCAAGTTAAGGAAGGTTGAGGTATATCTTCTTAATAGCTCTTTTGAAAAATTGCATTTGCAGGTGCAAGAGTAAAAGAGCTACCTATATGAGCATGAAGTTTAGCTGCTTCAAGAAGCTTGGACTTGGCTTTGATATGCTTATGAAGGATAGGGACATAGGCTAGTAAAAGATAGTGTCAAGTTAGATCTATGTATGTAAACTAATGTGTATATTATCTTCATGTATTCATTATGGATATTAAGGGTTCAATCCTTAGTGACACCCTTAAATTCGAATATTTGGAATGTGTAATATACTAATATGAAATTCAATCGTCACGACATTTCATTTATGCATTAGTTTGTTTTGGTTGCTGTGAACAAGTTAGTTAATCTATGATTACACTAAAATGGGGGAGGTATGTTGGATATTTTAGTGTAATTTGAGATTGCGTGTGACATGCAAATAAGAGTGCACGCTTATTTGAATGTCATCGGGACTAACGGGGGATCCAAGGGGGCAGCGCCCCCTTGGCGGGGGTTTGGGCAGCGCCCCCGAGAGAAGCGGGGTCCAAGGGGCGGCAGCCCCTGGCGGGGTCCAAGGGGCAGAGCCCCTGGCTGGGGTCGAGCTAAATTTTTTTTTTATTTTGGACAAAAGTCCTTTATCGAAAATGCATCAGAAATTAAATTTCGGGCTAAATATGCACTTTTGAAACATGAGGGACTAAAGGTGGTTTTTGTTCATAAATGGAAACTGCAAGCAGTTGTGGAAACTGCAAATACGCTCTCAAACGGTTTTGGCAAACCCTAGACGAATTTGCAGTTCGTCAAAATCCCTCAAAATTCTCTTAACCAAATTTTCATACAGAAATCTAGAATCAATCTGATTTTATCCGATCAAAGATTGGTAGCCACTCCAATTGTTTGATCTGAAAGTGATTACACGACTTCAGATTTATCCAAGCAATTTCTAATTTCCCCAACAGGGGGGGGGGGGGGCTTGTGTAAAGAACACCGGTGAATGTTTCTCCATTATTGTCTGATCAATCAAAAGCTTCCAATTATTATTTTTGTTTAATTTCTTTTTTAAGATAACAATTGTGTAATCATTGATGGGCATTATTGGGAATTATCCCACTACACCCATACATGAAAAACGTCCCATAATATTCTTTTGCTGACGGGGCTGGCACATAGCGTATAACACCCAAGATTGGAAAATTACCACTACACATGGTCTAATACGTGAATTATTGAATCATGAATGTTATCTCTCCAACTAATTTAATTTTTGTTCTATCAGTTTCAAATTATAAGATTTGACCCTTAACTTCTTTATTTCCAACTAATTTAATTTTTGTTCTATCAGTTTCAAATTATAAGATTTGACCCTTAACTTCTTTATTTATATAAGCAGATAATAAAAAAAGGGATGCTATGATTATTATGTATCAAATCGATGGAAAACCCTAAAACTCAAAATATTCAAGACCGGTGTGTATGGTGTATCAAATCAGTTTAAAATTTCAAAGGTATGGAAGAATTATGGTATTATGTGACATCCGACCCGATAACTTGAAATATAGATACACGTTTATCCGAAACAAACTAAACTTTTTTTAATGTTGTATTGTCCTTTGGTAATAGAAAAAAAAAAAAACTACAAATTCCATAACTTCTAGTTTTATATTTTCACTTTCCTTGAATGAAAAGTATCTGAGAATTTAAACGTCAACTTTTAACACACAAGTATATCTGATATCTGCTATCTGCTGGTATGTCTAATACTCGACGGGTAATTAGTCAACACATACCCACCAGATATTTGACACGATTTATAATCATGTATGAGTAAGACTATTCGCAGATACGATTTTACAACTTGAGAATCTTAAAAATAGGATCAACTTGAACCCAAGATTAGGGGGACGTCTTGGGTTTAAGTTACACAGACGACAAGAATAACAGAAATATGCCGTTCAAAAAAAAAAAAAAAAAAAACTACATAAAGATTAAATCTATTATACTTTGATGGGAAATTGAATTTTTTTATTCCCACCTTTTGTTAGTTGGCCAATAATAATTCTACTTTCAAAAATCGCCACCGACAGTCCCACTTTTTGAAAAGAAAAATCTCAATGGACCTCCGTCAAAAAAACTTAACTCTGTTTATTTTTTTTTCTTATTTCAAACTGATGTTTTAGGCTTTTGATAAGAACGAGGATATGAGTATATTAATGTAAAACTTACCTCGATTCGGTGCTCCAAATGATAAAACGCTGCTTCAATTCGAGTGTTAAAAACTTTCAATTAGCAAAAATTAAACTGTTTGGAGCACCGTTTCGAGATAAATTTTACATTAATCCACTCTTATTCTAGTTCTGATCAAAATCCCTAAAAACAGCTTGAAATTGGGAAAAAAAACCTAACAAAGTTAAGTATTTTTTTTAACGGAGATCCATTGATAAATTAATTTTTCAAAAGTTAGGGATTGTCAATGGCGATTTTTGAAAATGAGATTGTCATTGGCTAACTACCAAAAGATGGGATTAATAAAATCCAATTTGCCTAGTTTTATTGATGAGTATAATATATATTATTCTAACATGCTTTTCGTTCGTATGTATCATGTTACCTAAACCTGAAATATACAACACAAGCATTTGTGTATAAAATTAGTTAAAAAAGTTTTCATATGCATGTGATGGGTTTGGTACTTGGTGATATTGTGATATCTAATTCCAATTACCTAAAATTTATATACAAGTCTACCGAACCATAGTCATAAACATTTTTTTAACTTTATATTGTTCTTGGTAATATAATAACCTACCAATTCTCTAGTTTAAGTTTTTATATTACCAATTTAATTTGATAATAAATTATACAAAAATTACCTAGCGATAAATGTATTTGAATTACTAAAGGAAGATTTTAAACAGATTAACAAGTCCAACCGAGATTCACGAGTATATCTGATACCCGATATATAGTTAATCAACACACACCCACTTGGTATTAGATGTCGAATCGGGGTTCGCTTGACATTCACTAACACTGGATAAACAATTCTTAGTGTGCACAGACTTGTGTAGAGACTCGGAACCACATGGACAACACACAAGATACACACAAACACACACTTATATTATTATGAGGCCGGTTAACGTACAAAATGCCTTAATGTACATTGCGTACGCAACTCGGCATCAACATGCGAAAATTGGTTTACATATGTATATACATGTGATTTCATTAGTGTATACACATGCGATTTCATATATATACACATGCGATCTCATTAATATGTAGAAAAAGTATATACACATATATAACATGCGATTCGACAGTCACTTTCATATATAACATGCGACTTCATATATATACACACATGCGATTTCCAATTTTTTTTATAATATAACGTGCGATTTTACCATCGCATACGTAATGTACGTGAAGACCAATTGTAAGATATACTTTTTCATATTATTATTATTATGTACACATACAGATGAAATTAGCTTGGGGTATTTATACCCACATAATTAATGTTTAAAAAACTGTTTTTGTAACTACCTAACTAACATAAGTAATTGTCATAACTTGTTGCTTAATCATCACATTATAATATGTTTTCCTTATGCAACCTGTTTGACATTTTAACTCTATTTGACTTTTATATTTTGACTCCTAAACATATAGAATTTCTTGATTAATTATAATGCTAACATTCGCTCCCCTAATCAAGAAATTATGAATTCCTTTTGTTCATCCATGTGTAGTCCATCATCTTCCTTTTTTTGTTTGAATTCCGATTGCAATTCAAATTCGACTCTCCGTATTTTGATCAAGATTGAAGCGGGTTAACGCCACTGGCATTGGATTGGATTGTAATCCGTCTAATTTCGCTCCGAAGGTAATTGCCTCGAACAATAATTAACCAGTTTCCAAAGTGAACATGTTCTACTTTTTCGGTGTTTTCATCGTCCACATTCCTTTCTTCCTTTTTGGACTTCCAAACTTCATACTTTGTTTTCTCTCATGCTTTCTTATAACTAATAACTTTCCACTTTCCTTGCTTCACACCATACTGCGATCACCACTTTCTTTCTTCATTCGTTTCCTTTCTCTTTTGTTGTAGAAATAGAGATTTCTTCATGCTCTGGTTTTTCATTCGATGATGTGACAACCCATTAATCCAAGGTAAAAATCATTCATTCTTTTCAAATTTCTTTAGTTACATTTCGTATACGTTCTAATTACCGCTTCATACCATTTATGAGCAAATGTGTACTATACATATTTATACGTGTATATCATGCCTAAATTTATTTGATTATATTTGGGGTGATTATATTTGTTTTTAAATATATATATATATATATATATATATATAGGATAAGGATCATTACAGAACACTAATTATTACGAGAACAAAAAGAACAACTCTAAATCATTAAATTTTGGGATTTAAAGTTCATATTTCTTAAATTTTATGTTTCTTACATTCATATGTGTATTATATATACATAAAAAAAATCATATATTTTTCCCTACACATAGTCTACATACATGTAGGTAATTTAGCCTACACATAACCTACATGTGTGTAGGTTATTTAAAAACTGAAGATTTTTCATATTTGTTTTAAATTCTAGTGTTAGAAACAATAAGTCTTACATTTATTACATTTTTATTTACTTTTTAGGTTTTTAGGATTGAAAAAATGAGTGACTTATTTTGTTCTTCGTGTTCTCGCAATATTTAGTGTTCTGCATAGAACCTTCTCAACACTAACTTTTGCGAGAACAAAAAGAACAATTATAAAATACTAAATTTTGAGATTTAAGTTTCATGTTTTTTTTAATTTTAGGTTTCTTACATTCATATATATATTATATATACATAAAAACCATATTTTTTTTTACCTACACGTAGCTTACATACATGTTGGTAATTTAACCTACATATAACCTACATATGTTAGGTTATGCAAAAAGTGAAAAATTTCCACATTTTGTTTTAAATTCTAGTGTAAGAAACAATAAATCTTACATTTGCATCATTTTCATTTACTTTTTAGGTTTTTAGGATTGAAAAAATAGGTGATTCATTGTGTTGTGCGTGTTCTCGCAATATTTTGTGTTCTGCATAGAACCTTCCCCTATATATATATATATATATATATATATATATATATATATATATATATAGTGTGAGGTTCATTGGAGAACAATAAAAAAAGTGGGGAACAGTGGGGAACCGACTCAAACGAACTCCGATTTGACTCATTCCAGTGGCGTTGGAACCGGCTCGTCGAACCCTAACTAGGATCTTTTAACCCTAAACCCTAAATCATAACCCTAAACCCTAAATATATTAGGGTTTGGCTTTTAGGGTTTAGCTTTAGGGTTTAGCCTTAGGGTTTAGCGTTAGGGTTTAGCTTTAGGGTTTAGGCTTTAGCTTTAGGGTTTAGGGTTTAGCTTTAGAGTTTAGCTTTAGGTTTAGCCTTTAGGGTTTAGCTTTTAGGGTTTATAGTTTAGATTTTACGGTTTAACTTAGGTTTTAGCCTTATTTTTTAGCTTTAAGGTTTAGGGTTTAGGAGTTAGGATTTAAGGTTTAGGGTTAAGAGATATTAGTTAGGGTTCGACGAGCCGGTTCCAACGCCGCTGGAATGAGTCCAATTGGGGTTCGTTTGAGTCGGTTCCCCGCTGTTCCCCACTTTTTTAGTGTTCCCCAATGAACCTTCCCCTATATATATATATATATATATATATATATATAAACAAAACCAATCGGCCCAACCCTAACCTCTCACCTTTGCCCCTTTGCGACACCAGTCCAACACCCATCTTCTTTTATTGGGCTCAAGCTCAATCGGCCACCAAAACCCTAACTCTTGTCCCTTCCTCTCCAAGTTACCCCCCGTGCCTTTTTATTTAAAGTATGGATGCACGTGTGTGTTAAGTAGTAGCAAAAACTAAATCCTAGCTCTTATCCCTTCTTCTCCAAGTTACAAAGCAAAACCAAAACCCTAGCTCTTGCCTCTTCCTCTCCAAGTTACGGCAGCCAAGAACAGCCCCTCCCCCTCTCGTGAACTCTATTCCAGCCGAACACACTCTCTTTCGCATCCCTTTCGTCTCTCGGTTAGTATTTTTGACGTCTTGATATTCGTTTATAGTATTAGATAATTATACATGTTCATCGGTTACAAAAATCATGTTAACTTGGCTGTGTTTTTCTGATGTGTGATGATGAATGATGCTATGATGATAAATTATTATGTTAGGGTTCATAAAAGATTAAGTGTTATGCTAATTAATATGGATAGAGATATCTTGTTTTGTGTTGAGATGCTTGATGGTTTTGATGTTTGAACATGTTAAATATGATATATATATATATATATATATATATATATATATATGTATATATAACGTACAACCTGATGTGAATAATGATTACGTGTCGCGGGTATGTTAGTTGTTCAGTTGGGAAGATCGAGTATTGGAAACCGGTTCTGTCCGACAGTTACAACCGACTTCATACGGCTGTAACGGTGTCATAACTTAACGAAAATTGGGTTTTCTTGAGTCTATAACGTGCTATTTCAAAATACGCTTCTAATGGCGCTGGAATCATGATTTTTGGACGTTGTTTGCTATTTAAAATAAATTGTTTTGTGTTAGCAATTAAACATGTGTTTTTCTGTAGGCTTTACGTGTTATGTTTTGAGTCATAACTTGATGAATACTTAGAGTTAGAACATGAAATTTATACTGTAGATGCTCTTAAGTGTCCGTGCAAACCTCCAACTAGAATTTCGTCAATTGGATAATCGAGGATTTTAAAATGAATTTTTCCGTGAGCTGCAATCCAAAAGTGACGAATCTGATTGCAGCTTAGCTTAGTAAATGATTTTTAATAAATTTTGGTGAAGATTTAAACTCTAAATATTTAACACAAGACCAACCCCTCCAAGGGGCACATCACATAAAACGATTGTAATTTTTGAAATCTCGTAAGGGCGGTAAAAGGACACCCCAAAACAGCCTATTTTCAGTGAAATAAATTGTGCAAGCTTGTAAGTTTATAAAGTGTCGAATCTGCTATTCTTGGTACTCGTACATGCTAAATGATTGTATAAATGGTGCATTGCGTGTTGTAGTGTATGTTACGAACATGTGCCTAAAAATTACTCGGTAACATAGTTGTGACAACTTGCTTGCATGTTAATTGTTAGATGCGTGTAAGATTTGCGTGAATTACATAAACGACCCCTAATGTTCTTGGTAACCATAATAGGACGTGGTTGACCATACTAGCTCGCATAACTTAATCTGCTGAGCTAATCTAAGGTGAGGTCACACTATCACTAAAAGCATGTATTCCCGGTGGATTGGGAACCTAATATTTCGAAGGAACAGAATAATATTAATTGATAATCATAAATCAAGTCTTTAGCGAACTAAACGAAAGTCTATCATAAAGTCCCCATACGATAATACCGAGTAATCGTCAGGTCGGGCGAGTGGGATATTAGTTGATAGCGCTATTAGGTTTGACAAACCTCACACCGGGCCTTAGAGGACGGGCGTGAACTTTTATGCCTTGGCACTGATCAATGATGATAGACATTGATCTGGGGCAAAACAACTCTAGTGTCACAGCATCGGTACCACACAGTTTAGTAGCTTCACGATGGGGTAGCTTCCCAAGACATATTTTATAAACCGGTAATTTAATAACTTATGTTTTTGGGATAAAACGTGTAAAACATTTTAAAACCGTGAACTCGCCAAGTTTATGTTGACATACTACTGCATGCTTTGTAGGTCCTTAGGTGCTACGTTGGAGTTTGCATGGAGGAGTGTAGTGGCTATCTAGAACCGTTGTTGGGTTCTTATTTAAATAAATTGTTTTTAAACTATTGTTGAGACCATAGACCTTATGTTTCCGCTAGCAACTTAAACTATGTTTTAAACTTTCAATGTTTTCTCACTAATCATATTAGTGATTATGGATTTACTCTGATTATCTTATATTAAAGTATTCAATATGATTGGTGGCATAATTCTGGTCAGTCGCACGCCTTGTAGTAATACTCCACAAGTGGAAATTGAGCGTGTGACGGATGAGGCTGCACTTCAAATTCGCTCCTTTTTAATCTTGGCTCTCATACCACTTTCGAATGGGGATCGGTTGACATTCACAAACACTGATGAACAATTGTGAGTATGCACACTCGGAACCACAGGGACGACACACAATATACACATAAACATACACTTATATTATATTTTGTATGCATACAAATGAAATCAGTTTGGGGTATTTATAAACACATAATTGACGGTTATAAAACGTTTTTATAACTATCTAACTAACATAACTAACTGTCATAACTTGTTGCTTGATCATCACGTTATAATCTAATATGTTTTCCTTCTGCAACCCTAACATAACTAACCGTTATAGCTTGTTGCTTGATCATCACGTTATAATCTAATTTGTTTTCCTTATGCAACCCGTTTGAATTTTTCACCCTATTTGACTTTTATATTTTGACTCCTAAAATTACAAATTTCTTGATTAATTATGATGCTAACATAGGACATGATTTTAAAGTCATGTATTGGACTAGAACAAATACTGTTTCATTGCCAATGTTTTACAGCTCGAGGATCCTAAATGTGACAACCGTCACTTTTCCGTACATTCCGTACACTAGATGAACAGTAATTTGTGCTTAAATGACTGTGCATGATCTGGTTTACCAGACAAATAAATTTCTGAATTCCATGCAAGTGAATTCATGCATGATATATACTACAAGAATTACTTCATGATAGCGTTGCGTCAAAATACTAGTAAACTCACCGGTAAGACACATCGTGTCAACAGAACTGCAGAAAGTAGTCAGACATTAGAATTGGAGCCTAGGTGTAGGTCCAACGTCAAGAATGCACTAAAACCCAAGAGTACATACAAGGGTTTTATTATAGGCTTTCCAGAAGCTAAAATACGCACTAAAAAGCACCCGAAACGCACTTTAAGTGCAGAATTTATTTAAATTCAGCAATAATCAGCATTATGACAATGAAATACTGTGCAGAAATGTCGTTTTATCATCCAGAATATTTCCCCTAAGTGACGGGAATCGAAAGTATTACAAAAAGGTACTTAACGACACTTTAAATGCTTATTTAGCGCTTTAACGAATCGGTACCTAACCAAACAACCGGATATTACTCGGAACACCAAAATAATGCTAGAAGCATTGTTTTTATTTTTCTAAGACAGTTAGGGTCCCCGAATACCCTAACACCCGTTACAACTCACTACATGCTAGTAACTAAGTTAACCTCCTAATTAACTAACTATTGTCTAACCACTTGGTTGGAAACCAACCATAAGACCCCCCCCCCCCCCCAACGAAATCGGCTCCCCAAGGGGGCACCCCACTAATACTTTTGATTATAATAATCTTGCTTGCCCCATATCTTGAAGACACATTATCTAGAGGGTAATTAGAAGATGGGGTTATAAATGTAACCATAAGTTCATAACATCACATAACCCACACTTAGAAAAATTCACTCTCCTCTCTCTCCCTCTCATTGAGTTCGGCCGAAACCCCCAAGCACCCATCCATCATTTTTCGATTTCATTCAAGCCATTCCAAGCATCTACAAGGCTTAAGGATCGCGTATAAGGAAACTCGGTGCACCCGGATTGCGGAGGACCTCACTACATTGCCTTTATCCACACGATTTCCAACTAGTTTCTTCCCTAGCCTAGAGCTAGTTGTAAGTGCTTCTAATCACCTTCTTGATCTTGTCTAGGGTGGTTAATAAGAGATTTGTTGATTGAAAATCTTGAACACTAAAGATCACCAACTAAAAGTCTACTAAAATGATAAACAAAGTGGTTAAAGAATGAATATTGGTGTAAAACTTGTTAAACTTGCTTTGTTATGATTATTTTGTGTTGTTTGTTGCTAGTAGTAGTTCGGATCGTCATCTAACCCGGCTAGGTCATGTTCATAGAACATGAACTAGTATATGTTAAAGCCTGAAAAGGACTAGATGATGAACACTACTACATAATGACATGAACTTGTGTAAAAGTAATTTTTCTTGTAAAATGAAGTTCTAAACTAGTAGGTCTAAAGATCTACAAGTGGTATTTTCGAAGAACCAAGTATATGACGAAATCATGTTTTAAGGCCGGATCTTCCATAAACTAGAAGTGTTTTTGTGAACAAACAAGTGTGTGGACACTTGTGTAACAAAAGGATTTAACAAAGAAATATTTTCGTAAATACCGACTAGAAGTTGTAAAACTTCATATTCTTTAAAAAAAAAAAATAAAGTTTTCGAGATAATGATTTTATTTTTAAAGATGGAAAGACTTACTAAATGTGCTAGTAAGTTACTACACATTTTTACACAACTTGCAAGTTCATGTGATTGCGATATATGTTTATGCTGGACTAGTTTGATGATGATTGGAAATTGATTGGTTGAACTTTTTAAAAGAAAATGATACGCTAGTAAGCGTGGCCACCTCCAGTTACAGAGGAAACTCTGGCGAAATTTTTTTCCAGAAAATAACACTTAGAATATTTTTGGTGACAAGTGTTAAGAATATATTTTTGACTTGTTTTCCAAACAAACTTCGCCATGATGTTTATTACAAAATTACCAAATACCGGAGGTGGATTTTCATAAATGGAACTTGTTAAATATATATTTAGAATATATATATTTATCGCTTGTGTGATTATGTGATTATTTTGTGAACTAGGTATAGATTATTTTTAAAGTAAAAATAATATGACTTGGAGATACTCGTAACGAGTAAAAATACAAAAGAATACACATGCAACCTAGTCAGACAAAATACATAATTCGGGTGCAAAGTGCAAAATACAAAAAGCTTATATTTATTTTGAGAAAATAATATAAGTAAGACATTTAGTTAAAAATATAAAATATTTTTAACACAAGAAAATATACACAAAAGAGAGTGACTGTACTTGTGCGACGCAAGTCTAGTGACTAACGTTAAGAAAACGCGTATAGGTTACGACGTTAATTAAGCAAATCCGGTGAAGTTTACGACGCACAGGAACGCAAAGTTGTGAGTTCATGCTCCCCCTTTTCTCTAACTGTTTTTGGTTTTATAACTCTCGGGGGTGAAATACATGTTACAAATATTATAATTTTTACAAAGGGTAAAAATACAAGAAGCACTCTTGGTGAGAACGAGAACCGAGTGCAATATGATTTGAGAATACGAGAAGCACTCGTGGTGAGTGCAATATGATGAGCTTTAAGAAAAGCCTAGAAAATACTAGATCATGTGAGCTTAAACTAAATATTGAGATGCCATTAATACTTAATTAGGGACGAGGGTTAGATCTAACGGGTACGGCCGAGCCCCACTCAGGGTCCTTATGTGACCACTTGAGTGCTTCGGTGTCCCAGTCGAGGGAAATCGACACAGTCGAGGTTAATCGACACAGTCGAGGGTAATCGACATAGTCAAGGGAAATTGACGCAGTCGAGGTTAATCGACACAGTCGAGGGTAATCGACACAGTTAAAGGAGAAAATACTAATGCTCCCTATGTCCTCACATGCCTTGAAGGAGATATACTAATGCTCCCTATGTCCTCACGTGCCTTAATGTCCTTGCATAAACAATCATTTAAAACGTGGGGTACACAAGAAAACTTGAATGATACTTGAGTACGTGGGGTACTCAAGAAAACGGGAATTATACTTGAGTACGTGGGGTACTCAAGAAAGACTTGAATTATACATGACACATACTATGTTTTCATACAAAGTATAAAAACGTGAAATACAAAAACGCATGAACTCGCTCAACTTTATGTTGATGTTTTCCAAAATTACATGTATTTCAGGTGACAGGATGGATCTTGGGCGCAAGTGTCGTAACTAGAAGTAGACTACAAGTTTAGATGTCATCCACTTTTGTTGAATTGTAACCTTGTCAAAGGTCGTGTTTTGAAAACTTAAATAACAAGTGTTTGTAATACTCAAATTTTCATGAATGGATGAACATCGTTTTGATCATGTAGTTGTTTATTACGATTGAATGCAATGATAACAAGCTAGTCACACATCATACGCTTCCGCAAAAGACAGGGTGTGACACTAAAAGTAGGATTAATTACTACATACACTCTAGGTTATGGTGATGCTGCAGATATTTGAGCCTCTTGCTCGAAACGAGTTTCATACAATCCTAAACTCTAGGATTCGGACATGTTAATCTACGTTATTTTTTCAATATTACATGTAACTTACTTATAGTTTGGAGTAAACTGCCAAAATGGTCCCTGAGGTTTGATCACTTTTTGCCACTTTAGTCCAAAACGCAAACCTTTTGAATCTGGGTCCCTATGGTTTCAATTTTGTTGCCATTTTCATCTAAAAGCAAAATCTTGTCAAAATTTTCAGTTGATATCCAGTTTATTTGTCTTTTCCTCCCTTTTAATGAAGGGGCAAGATGGTTAGCTTTTTTTAATTTGTTATAATAAAACCTTAAAAGACCATTTTGTCCTTCATTAAAAAGGACGAAAAAGATAGAAAAGCTAGATGTTAACTGAAAATCTGACCAGATTTTGATTTTGGATGAAAATGGCAACAAAATTAAAACCATAAGGATCCTGATTCAAAAGGTTTGAGTTTTGGACTAATTTGGCAAAAGTGACCAAACCTCAGGGACCACTTTGGCAATTTACTCTATAGTTTGACTTATTTATCTGTGTTATATAATTCTATAGGGAGGGGGTAAAATAGGAACCACATTTAGATGCGAGAACCATAGGAACCATTATCCACCCTAGATCTCCTATGTATGTATAAGTGGTTGAGATTGAATTGTTAAGGTTTGGTTGTCTTGTAGTGATTTTATTGATTAAAAAATATGTAGTACAAGAAGGGTACTTTGGAAAATTTGACTTGTGTACTATTCATGTCAACTTGTTAAACTTACAATCAAACATCATAGACTACATCACTCTGCATGTCAACATTAATTACGTTTATCTATTAAAAAAAAGAATAAATGATCACACATGATTTTCATACAAAAAAAATACACTACATGTATAAAAAGAAAACGTCTTCAATCTCTGATCCTGATCTTCATTTTTTGTTCGTTATCCTCGCCATTTGAACGTAAAACCCCAACACCTATGAAAATCAAAGAAAAAAATACAGCGTTTACATTTCATAAACGTTTAGAGAAGCTCGGGACGGCGATCAAAGGTGTAAAAAAATATTTTTTACATTCAACACCGTGCGCGAATTTTGTTTACATTCGACACCATGCGCGAATTTTTTTTACATTCGACAACATACGAGATACAATTTTTCAAACGTATGTTAAAAGCGAACATTTACGCGTGCCATTTTTACATACGTTTGAAAAAATAGATTTATGCGTGACATTTAGAGGAGCTCGGACCGATGATCAGGGGTGTAAAAAAACTTTTTTTTATTCGATACCGTGCGCAAAAAAAATATTTTACATTCGACAACTTACGTAAAAACATTTTTCAAAAACGCACGTAAAACTATTTTACGCCTTCCGTTTTCACACAAATCTGAAGAATAGATTTACGTGTGATGTTTAGAGGAGCTCAGGTCGGCGATCAGGGGCGTAAAAAAACTTTTTTTATGCACGTTGTTAAAACATTTATTTATTTACATAGTGGTGTTCTCATACTCAGTTAGTGTAAATGTTTACGCACGTTGTCAAAACTTTTTTTACGTACATTGTCAAAACTTTTTTACGCACGTTGTCAAAACTTTTTTTACGTACGTTGTCGTATGTTGTTTTAAAAAGTTTTAGTGCAAAGTCATCAAACGTTAACGAATGAAATAGAAATTTTCAATAAACATATAAGAAAAATATAGCTTGCATTTTATAAACAACATTATGTTATAATTAGGGGAAAATATAGCAAAAAGTAATAGATATTATTTTTGAGGTTCCTGTAAAAATGACTTTTTTCTTGAAAAGTGTGAGAAGGCATAGAAATTGACGTGTAGGCATTATGTTTTCGACTTAGGCATGATGTTTTGGGTTGTTTTGGCGAGAAAAATACCAAACATAACAATTTAAAACACAATGCAACGTATTATAGGCGTGAAATTTAAAACACACTACTTAACGTTCTTGGCATGGTGTTTTAAGTTTTAAGCCTAGAATTCATTGCAATGTATCTTAAATTGTTATGTTTGGTGTTTTTCTTACTAAAACAACCCAAAATATTATGCACAAGTCCAAAACACGATGCCTACATGTCAATTCTTATGTCTTCTCACACATCTCACGAAAAATGTCCTTTTTACAGGATCCTAAAACATTATTTTTGATAATTTTGTATTTTTCTAATAAATATATAAGACAAATATAGCTTGCATTTTATAAAGAATATTATGTAATAATTAGGGAAAATAGAGTGAAAAGAAATAGATATCATTTTCGATATTTTTGTATTTTCTAAATTACGTAATACTTTTAGTGCTTGAATTTAAAACTAAGATATTTTTTTTTCTCAATTTTAAATATAAAAAGTATAAAAGAGATGGAATGAGAGAGATAATGATAATGTGATGTGTTTTAGAGATAAGAGATAGTGGGATGTGACATTGAGAGAAAAATACTAAAATACCCTTTTGAATTAAATTGATTATAGATGATGTGTTAAAATTCTATTGGATGGAGTAGTTCTCATGGTTCTCGTAGTGGTTCATTTTTTAACCGAATCCTAATTCTATATATACTTAATTATGGTTGTGGGCAATGTTTTAAAAACCGGTTTTTAAGTTATATCGGGTTGGGCTCTAAAATGGTTTAACCGGTTGAACCGGGTTGTTTCGAGCAGTTGAACCGGGTTACTAGTCAACCTTATAAATTCCATAAAATACAAATTCATTTAAAAAAACAGTCAAATCTCAACTTGGATTTATGTAACTGATCATAGTTTATCTAAAAACAACTATTTTTGTTGTAAACTATTAAGCATTTTAAGAATATTTTTATTAGTTATAAACAATATTGCATTATACGAGCTGAGTAACAGTTTCAACAACGATGAAATATTGGAATAGAAGACACTAGGTTAATTATCGGAAATATGGAAGATCAATATTACCTTAATATCGTATTTTATTAAAATTAAGAAATCAAATCTTAAGATAATGCAAATCGGTTCAACGGTTTGAACCGGTAGAACCGGATTTACCGCCGGTATATAAGACATACCGTATTCGGGTTTTACCGGCCTTTATCGTACCTGACTCGTGTCCGATATCCGGTTTAACCGGTATAACCGGCCGGTTCATATACCGGTATTTAAAACATTGGTGGTGGGTTCCTTTCAAATCAGGCTACAGTACTGGCCATTATATTATATATATATTGTTGACGAGTGAACATTAATAGTAATTTTATTTTTATAATAATGTATAGTTATTTTGTTTTACTATTTTTAAAATCATATTCTGTTTCTTATTTACTTTTTACTTTTATTAATTCTTTTTTTTTCTTTTTTTTTTCTATCATATTTCCTTTTAATTTGAATTTTTTTAATAACTTACGTTTGTTAATTTATTTCCAAAAAGTTGAGTACTTAGTTGTGTTTAATTTTATTTTCTCGACATTCCGGTATAAATTTTGTTAAAATGAAGTTATGTTATATTAATTTAGACTGACGATGAAAGGCAACTAAATATTTATTTATTATTATAACTGTTTTTCGTTAAACTTTTATTCTGTAATACAATATTTTATAATTTTTTTTATTTTCTATTATAACTTTTATTTTATTATATTAGTAAACTTTAAACATATATTAATTTAAACATGTCTATTTTTATGCACATGGATACAAAAAAAAAATGTTCAAAATGAGTTGTGAGTGTCAACGTACAACTAATCAAAGTACAAACGTAAGTGTTATCAAAACCACCTTACTTTTTTTTTTTTTTTTTTGTAACTCGACATCATTTTACCTTTTGTTATTCTAATAATGTAGTGTTATATATGTTTTCTAAAATTATGAATATTTCATTACGACGTGTTTACTTTTAACTACGCTTTAATAAAAGTTTTGTTCAAATCAGATAGGTCAAATATAATTGATTTTTTTGGTTATTTATTGTGACGAACCGAACCAGTATCGTATGAACAACTTTGGTAATAATATAGAGAAAATTTTATATACCTTAAGCTATAGAGAGTGCTGGTATGTGACAAACCAAATTGATATCATCTAGCAACATTGATGACATATCGGTTCCTAACAACATCGGTACCGGTACTATCAGAACCGTTATTGATATTCGTTTTTTATGGTTTTTCAACCGATGTAAAACATGTGAGGATATCATTTTGGTCATAGCATAACTTTATTTTTTGGGTTTTATATTTCGGTGATATATCGAGTGCCAATACCGTACTAATACCATAATGAATCAAACTGATACTGACCTAATACTCGCCGCAACGCACGGAAGAATATTACTACTTATACTAAAATGCAAGATACTTTTATTTACATATTGATATTGATGTAACGTCTCTATATATACTTGTACCAAGATACGGTATGTTGCATGCGAATGAACAAAAAAGGTGGAGTTTCATGTATATGATGATATAAATATAAAAGGATGTTACAATTTGATGTAACTAATCCATTTTTTGTTAACAAAGTTATAGAGCTTCAATTGATGATCATGAAGGGCTAGTATAGGCCATTATTTCACCAGAATAGACATTTGGGAACCAAGAATTCACATGCATTCTTATCGTTTTACATTGTGTACGTGGTGGGGTTTCATTATTGGTACAACTAAACACATGGACATGATAACAACTACAAAACGTGAACTATATATGTTCAAATTGCAAGAAAGCAAGGACCGTCCTAGATTACGATCAATACTCCACACACACACTGATTTGAAACAACACAAGATAAAGAAACAGATCGGTTGATGCTGTTTTGTTGGTTTCTTTCGGTAAGTGGTAACACACACTTAAACACACAAAGAGGACAATAACTGTATTATTTAGGATTAATTCTTGATAATAGGAAGTACACCATACAATAACTTAAATATGATCTAAAAAAATGGTTGGTGGCGGGTACTTTGCAGTTGAAACTGGCGGGAATGGCCCTAAGGGCAGTTCTGTCTTTTTTCGGTCTGACCCGAGGCGCGCCTCATGTATTTCTTGGTGGAAGGTTACACTTGTTTGAATGGATCATATTTAAACTAAACTAACATAGTACTACTTTACACCTAATCATTATATTCTAAACACACATATACATAAACAATAATAAGGTTCAATGTTTGATTTATAATTCTCGGTCCAATAATTTGGACACCATTATTGTTGGAAATTTAGATGGTGTGAATGGATATGAATTTAGTGAAATTATAATTTAGTAAAATTATAATTATTTACTAGACTCTTTATATGGGTGATAAACTCTTAAGTAGAGTTTTTATGTCAATTTATTAGTCTTTATTAGAGTTTATGTCTCTAATAAAATCTCTAATAAAGTGAGACTTTTAGTAGAGTTTTTATGTCAATTTATAAGTTTTTATTAGAGTTTATTTCTCTAATAAAATCTCTAATAAAGTGAGACTCTTCTCTACCCATATCTCTTGTATGCAAAGTAGGTTATGTGCCTAACTTGACGAAGCTAATTACAAGTAGAGAATTGAAAGTGGAATTTTAGAGAAAAGAATTAGAAGAGTTCTTGGAGATACTTGAAGACCCATGTGTTGGGTACTTAGGGGCTGTTTGTTTTTGCTTAAAACTTCTGCAAGGGGCTTTTGTCTTCACACGGGCAGACATAAGACTTTGAAGCTTGTTTGTTTTTTTTTAAAGAAGATCTGAAAACTACTTTTTTTAGCTTAAAAAAAGCATATATACAACATCTTCACAATGAAATCAGATTTTCAAAAAAAAAAAAAAAAAAAAAAAAAAAAAAAACCAGACCTCTTCTCTCTCTCCCTCTTAAACCCAGCACCACCTCCACCTCCACCTTCAACCCACCTCCACCGTCACCTTCAACCCACCACTAGGGGTGTGCAGAATTCGTTTCGAATTCGAAAAATTCGAAATTCGTTTAAATTCGATTCGGTTATCAAGAATTCGCTTCGATTATAAGAATTCGAATTCGAATTCGATTCAATTCGAGTCAAGTAAATCGAATACGAATCGAATACGAATTTATAATTTCAAATTCGATTCGATTCGAAATTCGAATAAAAATTATACATTTTTATTTATTATTTTTATATATAATACATATATAACTTTTATTAGGCTATACTATAAATTATTTTCAAATTTTTTTCCAAGTACTAAAATTACCCATTACCAAACCCACTACATGGCTCATAACTAAAACCTAAGTAACAAATCTATCAATAGATTTCTAAGCGTAAAAATATTAACTTGTAATGTGGAGTGGTTATTCCCGACTTATCGTTTTGAATTTTAGACTTGTGGTACCTTATTTGGAACTTTTTAATGTGTTATCGTGTTTTATGGCTGCTTTAAAATTTATGTTTCATTTTGAAAGTTTTTTACATTTTTTAAAAAATCTAAATTAAATCGAATTTATTCGAATTCGATTCGAATTCGAATTTTTAATCGAATACGAATTCGAATCGAATTCGATAGGTTTTAATCGAATTCGAATTGAATACGAATTCAAGGAAAAATAAAAATTATTCGAACAATTCGATTCGAATAATTCGAAAATTCGATATTCGATTCGATGAACACCCCTACCCACCACCACATCCACAATTACACCAGCACCTCCACCTCTTTCTCTCCGACTTCTCTCTCTCTCGTCGACTCATCAGATCTTCTCCGACGAGTTTGTTGTTTTTGTTTAGAATGAACCACCCCAGCCCCCTACGACGATCCTTAATCGGTTGGCGTTGCTGATCTGCTCGATTTTTCAGGTAACAGGGACGACACCAACCTGCAATTCGAAGTGGGAAGTGTCGAAATTTTCAAGTGTGAAGTGACGGATCGAAGTGTGAAGTCAGAAGGCGTTAAGTGTTGAATTTTGAAGTGTCGAAGACAAAGTCTCAAGTTTGGCGATTTGGGTGCAATTCTGAGTTAAAGGTTTGTTTTCTGTCACTTTTTTTGGTTAATTGATATAATGATATGAGATTGGTCATGATTGGGTATTTGTGGGTTTGTTGTTGTTTTTCGATTTCAGTTGGAAATTTTCAGATGGGTTGTTTGAAATTGGGATCTATAGTGATGATAAAGATTCAAGAAGATTAAGATGTTGGAGGTGTCTCTCCGATTACACGGATTGAAGAAATGGGGGTTTCAGATGGGTTGTTTGAAATTGGGATCTTGAAATTTCTGGTCAGATTCGTTTTTTTTTCCGACTTGTTTGAGTGGTGGTGCTGGTGGTTTGGGCAGTGTAGTGGTGATGGAGGTGGAGGTGGTGGTTGTATTATGTTTTTTTTATGTTATACAGATGATATCCAGTTTATAAAACAAACAGTATTATATTTTCAGCTTGCAGACCTTCAGACCACATCTTCAGTTGCAGACATAAAATCAGCTGAAATCAGACTGCAGACAGTTTTTGTCTGCAAAAACAAACAACACCTTAGAGAGATATGTTGTCTCTATTCGATTTCATCATCTTCATATCATTATTTTCCACAAGTTCTAACACTATAGTTTTATCCGGTGTAACCTCGGGCGTGTGGCCATCTCCGGCAGTACATACTTCTTCGGCTGTTGTACCCTGGGAGACAGACGCGTCGTCTTTAGTAGAGGTGCGAAATCTGTTTTAAGGGAAGCTTGTTGAACACGTGCCTCAACCAAACTCGTCAACGTTTTAGTTTGCTCTTTGTTGCAGTCAAGGAGTATTTTTTAAGACTCAAGATGATGAATACTCGAGTCTAGGATGCTATCAAATGCGCGTGAAGAACCCACCAGAGATGCGGCTTGAATCAAGATTGGTATATAAAATTATATTTTGTATTCTTTTTATTTAGTTATTTCAACCGATATTGTACTATGATATTTCCTACGAAGAACGACAGTCTCGTTATTATATATTTTGTAATTATATTTTATAAAAAGTGAACCTAGTTCCTACAAACTTAAAACAGATTGCATGGGATTGTTGCTATAATCTTAAAACCTTATTTATAAGGATTTTGGGTTCACAAAAGGATCTATAATAAAAAAAATATTTTTAAAGATGATGATCTTATAAATATCTTCTTTTAGGAAATATGTATGTAGTACAACTTGTGTTTGGATTTCATGAGATTGAGATACAATCTTAAATCGTATACCCTGGTACAAAACGAATAGTTTTGGTTCAACCGTTTGGTTTTTGAAACGATTTTGGGAATCGTTAATTTATCTAACTATTGTGTTAGATCGGGTTGATTAGTGTAAACCATACGTTTTTTGTTAACGTTCAATTCTCTAACATGTGTGTTAGACCGGAATTATTGGTGTAAACCATACGTTTTTGTAAAGGTTAAATTCTCTTAAGTAGAGTTTTTTTATGTCTTTAAATAAGAGTTCTATGTTACTTGATTAGAGTTTTATGTCTCTAATTAAGTCTCTATTTAAAGTAGACTATTCATACACCCGTGGATTGATATGAACAAATAAGTCTTATAATGATTTTTGTAATCATTTGTCTTCTAACATGTGTGTTAGAAACGTTCATGAAACGCGTTAGTTTGAAAGCAATTTTTAATTGTTTAGTTTCTAACGTGTGTATTAGAAATGACTTATTTATTTGAATCATATATGTGTTTTTAGCAAGTCGAATTAACATTTTGTGGAAATGTTAATATTTCTAACGTGTGCGTTAAAATTTCTTTCATTTTAACATGATTGTTAAAATGGTTAAAATACAAATGCTTTGAAATGTTTTATGTAAACATTTGATGTAAGTAATTTGTTGTAGCATTGATTTTAATGCTTTGTATGATTTAGAAATAAAATGTCATACATTGAAGTTGATGTTTGATTGGCTTCAAGAATTAAATCACCAAAAAGTATTGGTGTAGTTGTGTGGGATTTATCACAAACCTTAATTTAGGATTTCTAAATCCATTTGTGTGAAATTTTAATTACTAATTAAACTCTTCATATGGTGAAACTCTTGAGTAGAGTTTTAATGATGACATTTGATGAGTTTTATTAGAGTTTAACTCTATAATTATTGAGACTCTTAACTCTTCCTATGATGAAACTCTTGAGTAGAGTTTTAATGATGACCTTTGATGAGTTTTATTAGAGTTTAAGTCTATAATTATTGAGACTCTTAACTCTTCATATGGTGAAACTCTTGAGTAGTGTTTTAATGATGACATTTGATAAGTTTTATTAGAGTTTAAGTCTATAATTATTGAGACTCTTAACTCTTCATATGGTGAAACTCTTGAGTAGAGTTTTAATGATGACATTTGATGAGTTTTAATGATGATATTTAATGATTTAATTTGTTCATGTTTTGTATATATAAAATGACTTAAATTTTCTAACATGTGTGTTAGAAAATGTGTATCACGAATACAAGGTTAGAGATTGTTCATAATGAACATAAATGTTTTATGTAAACATTTAATTGCCTATGTGTGCATTAAAAATGATGAGAAATGGTTTATTTTATAAATTATATCTTTGGAAAACGTTTTATGTAGACGTTCGATTCTATAATGTGCTTGTTATAATATTTTTTTCTAACATGCATGTTAGAAAATGTTATTTGGTGAAAACAACTTGGTGTTGTTGTGAACAAATTTAATTGTTCAAATTTACTACTTAAGTGTAGTATCTGTAACAACTTGGTGTTGTTTTGAGCATAATTGTCCAATTTTAAAGTTTCAAGATGAAATGGGGAACTTGTACTTACAAGTGCATGGAGTCTTATTGAGGGAGTACCTCAAGACATGCCAGGGGACGGTATTGTTGAGAAGATTTCGGTCAGATTATAAAGTGTTGAAGATAAAAGCACTTTGCTATTTGATGTCTACATATTGTCTATGCTTCCGTTTAAATTTCAAAAGTGATTGACACTTATGATTTAGTTTCCAATGTATTTAATTGTTTTGTGTTCAATATCTTCGGATAACACATGCAATTTTTTACAAAGAAATAAATCACTAATGGTTGTGACTTATAAATTATTTTTGTGGAAAATAATTATAACGTCGGTTATACATTGTTTAAAAGAATATATGGTTTTAAACGGATAATACATGAAAGTACTTGGACATCACTACAAGAAATATGGGTTTTAGCGACCACACCTTTAGCGACGAAATGATTCATCGCAATAGATCATCTATTGCGACTAAAAGTAGTTTCTACAAGTGTATTGAAATTTTTGTGTTTGGTATCCTATGACAACGAAATTTGGTTGGTATAGGTTTTTAGCGGGCTGGAGGGAAATTAAAGACCTCTTTGAAATTTTATGAAAGTTCAATAGCAACAAAAATTCGTCGCCATAGATTAAAACACTTTTATTTTCCCTTTTTTGTTAATTTGTATTGTAAAAAAATAAAACAATAAATAAGATTTTTTTTGTTTCTAGCTATTGCGACCAAACGTAGTCTCTATAGGGTTTCCACATTAAACAAAATTAGGCCCAAATAACATCCCCATTCTGCCCCAAAACCCTCGTTCCCTCTCTGGCGCCGGTTTCTCCTGTCTTCCACCTTCACCCATTGTCACACCCCGACCACGTAGAACATACAAAACGTGGCGGAAACATCGGGGGAGTGTTGTAACAGAATTAATGTTTCACAACCATGGAAATTTAAGTTTCGTTTTATTCAACAAACAAGCGAGTTACATTGTCTTTAAACAAGAAATAAAGAGTACATAACAAAATTTAACTAATTCTTGTCTCGTTTTAAGTCACTAAGGCACAGGTCCGCCTAAATATGTCTTGATAAATCCTATGCATCATCTCCTGAAAAACACATGTGAAAATAGGTACGTCAGCATAAAAATGCCCGTGAGATACATAGGTTTATGAAAATAGGATTCATGACTTATTGTTTAAGAAAATGTTTAGTCATGAACCCTGTAATTTGCTTTGTCTTGTAAATCATTTGAATAACGATAAGATTAGATGATATGTATAAATAAATGTAAGGTTAAATGAATAACCATGTAATATGAGTTTGTATAAGATAAGTTGTTTGTAAAACAATGTATTTTGAAAAGTATGTTATTTGTATAAAATGTTATATATCTTAAATTGAAATGATTCAAATAACGCTACGACATGTAATACCATACAAACACTTATATATAGGAAGTACCAGCGGCGTATCCACCATGCTTGTATCATATTACACACGCACCGTTACTCAAATCACTTACCCAAACAAACCACCAATGTAAGATATCTATGTTTAAACCAATTGCCAAACGTATTGAATAATATGTCAAAAATGTTTATGTCAATATGTAAATCATGTAATGTGTAACCAATGTCAAAAATGTTTGTGTCAAATGTAAACCATGTAATATGTAACCAAAATGATATGTATGGCTAGTGAAATTGTATCAACTAAACCATATGCACAAGAACATAGTATTGAAGTAAAACTTGGTTTAAATCAAAGTTATGTCCTGTGGAAATGCATGATCAATGTAAACCATGTAATATGTAACCAAAATGATCTGTATGGCTAGTGAAATGTATCAACTAAACCATATGCACAAAAACAAAGTATTGAAGTAAAACAGGGTTTAAATCAAAGCTATGTTTTGTGGAAATGCATGCTATACTGATACGAACATCTATGCGGTATTGTGAAAATGCATACATACAAGCCTTGAGACTGCGGCGATAAACCCTTAAACCACTTAAAGGTTTATCTAACTTATGTATATCGAATTCGGTCATTCCTTCCAATCCAAACAAACCCAGGATTTCAGGAACGGGAGTTGTCAATTCCTATGGTACCACTACCTACTAACGAACGGCGTAGCTAATGTTAATGAATGTATTGTTCCATTGTAAACAACCCAAATGTCATAACAAAATGTAAGCATGTGATGAAAACACTGTACTAAGTATGTAACCAACGGACATACATAGCATAAAATGTAAATGTAAAACAATGTACTAAGTACGCACGCAATGGCATACATAGCATAAAATGTAATGAAATCATGTACTATAAATGTACTAATAAACATAGCAAGTATATGATGTGAAAACAGGAAAGCATGAAAGTAACAAGTAGGCACATGTGTTTCACCCCAAAACAGTTTGAAAACAGTAAAAGAGGGGTCTATGTACTCACTTGAGATTGCTCAGAAGTCCTAGGATAACCACCAAGCAATGCTAGAGATCACGAAATCAAACGGCACCTAATATAGGTAACTATGTTAATAAACCGGACCTACATCGGAGGATTTAGATAGAATGAGGGTTCGTAAACCAAACGAGTATAGAGACTCGTGTCATATGGTTTAACAAAGCCTACATACTAAATGAAACCTAACCTAAATGTTTATGACCCATTACGACCCGTTTAGGTAGCTTATGCTATTTTAACGCGTCGGTCGCGTGAAACGCGTTCGGACCGCCTAACTAGCCCTATGACAAGTGTTATATGCCTAAACATGTTACATAATCAGTTATGTGACGAAATTTTAGGTTACATATGCTTAATTACCAATTATACATGAAAAGGGTATTCTGGTAATTTACCTAAGGCATATAAACTACCTATCATACAACTACTTAAACGATGTGACCATAAGGTATAACCTCGGAAGGTTATTCCCTGCCTACTATGGTCACCTAATGTGTTTGGTCGGATCCTAATGATCGACCAAATGGGTCGGGTTCGAGGTATAAGCGATTTATTAGATCGCTTACCCTACGACCCTAGACAACGTGGTAATCAGTAGGCATAGTCCCAAGGGACTATAACCAACGTGATTACACTCACGTTGCGAAGTTCAAACGAACTTCGCATTGACCATAAACTGGTCAACGCAGAAAGTCAAACAAAGTTTGACTTTCAGACTCGAAAGACTCGAAAAGCAATAAAAGAACGAAAGAATACTTACAAAGGGTCCCCGAATGCTAATCTCGATTCAAGAATCTCAGGTATGAAACAAAGGTTTCAACTTAGAGTTTCTCAAATCAAAATTCTAGTGATTTAAGCAATGGGGGGCATGGGGTATTTATAGTTTTTGGTCCACCGTTAAGATCATTTCATGGAAACCGTGCTCGTATCTTGTGCGTACACTTGTTGGAAACTCATGGTAGCTAAAACATGATCCTTATCAGCTGACTAGGCAATTGAGAATGTGTGGGTGGGAATCAAACAGCTGCAACCTGCTATTAAAAACACTGCATCTGGTCTGAAGACCCCCTACGCATCGTAGGGCAAAAGTGCATGCGCATCGTAGGGCAAAAGTTTGGCAGAATTACCATTTTAGTCCCTGTTATGCAATAAGGTCATTTTCGACACGTTTAAGGTCCGTTAACCCCATTTCAAAGCTCTAAAATGAAGTTAAAGTATAGGGAACTTAAAATGTGTTCAAAAATATCTCGGATGTCGGTTCGTTTGGCCGTACGGTCGCGATGTTCGCTTAATTACGACGGAATGCGCACAAGCGCGGAAAACGATCCAAATGACGCAACGAATGGATTTTTGGCAAGCCAAACACTAAAGCATAATATAGTCATGCTTACATAATTTTTTAGATGTCCGAATGTATTCAGAACGTAAGTTATGCACGAAAATGCAAACTTGTGCACTTTTTGACACTTTTAGTCCCTGAATGACCCAAAAGTTTATTTTAGCACACCGAACCCCTCAAAGCCTATTTCTAAGCTATGTAAAGGATATTTATGGTATGTTTAACTTATGGACATGTTCTAGAATGTTTGTTACAGTTCAAATTGGCACACTTTCGTAGTTTGTCAACTTTAGTCCCTGTAAGCGATTTAACTTGATTTTGCCATACCAAAGCCTTCGAAACTTATTTCTAAGTTATGTAAAGGTTATTTAAGGTATGTTAAGCCTATGTCACTGTTCCGGAGTGTTTGTTGCATTAAACTGGTTATATTTACGCATCGGTGCGCGTATAACCTTCCAGAAAGCGATTTAGAGTTTGAATTGAACAAATATTGATATGTGCAAATGATACACATATTTTTACAAATCCCAAGTATGAAATATAATATTTCATTGGTTCGGTATTTGTTTGATGGCCGTGGAGGCACAGGTGTTACAGTCTCCCCTACTTTAGGAAATTTCGTCCCGAAATTTATTTAGAGGAAACTTGTGAGAGCTTGAAAACATGAAGCTGAAAAGATCGAACAATATTGATTAGGGTTCTGAACTTCTAGTAACCTTTAATAACATCATGATTGCAATGTAAGAGGGATACTTATATACAAGTATATGAAGCGTCATTGGTGCGTCCACCATACCTCCATTACATCGTTCTCATTTTGTTATTGTTGTCACTATCGGTTCTTACACATAATAAACCTTACTGGGTTTCTGTGCACTAAATTTCATAATTATGTACGCGTCCATAATCAGACAATTCCTTGCGCAGTTCACACAGTCTATTTTATAATGTGTAGGGGAAAACCAAATGAACAATCCTGTGATGAGTGTGACTAGACCACCATAGAGTCCTTTTAATTAAATCAATAAATGATCTAAATAGACTATCAAGGAGTCTGTTCAGCTACCTCACTAGATGTCATTCTTTAACCAAATTGTGAATCAATCTTTTTGACTAGACCTCTAAAGGGTCTCTTAGGAATCATGGAGTGGTACTATATAATCCAAGGGTCTTAACTATTATATAGAAGCCCAATAAGGATTTAAGGTATCACCTTTTGACTACCCTGCTACAAATCCCTCATATGGAGATATGAAAGATCCTGCAAGGATTTGGATAACGAATATCCAGAGTATAACAAAAACACAAAATGCATAAAAGAAAACCCAAGATGCATAAACACATAGTCATATAACCACAAAATTGTTTAACTAGAAGTTTGTTCTGCTAACAGAGCACATGTATTTAAAGCACACTAGAAATCCATTCCTTGGATTTCATTTGGTACTTTAAACATTATCAAGAATCTAACTATAAAGATAGAAAGATTTCTAAAAGAAAAATTCGATTTCGATTATAAGGAACCGAAATGTTCGAATTTAGGTACATAAGGAATCCAATTAAGGACTCTGATTTGAATGATGATCATCCACAAGGGTCTAAATGTTAAGATAAAAAAAGATCCCATATGGATTTTAGAAGTTGAAGATGTTTTGAAACCTTGCACTGGACGTGCTTATGTCAAAACATGAAGTAAAAATGCTTTACGAAGTTGAGATGCCAGATATGCCAAGGCGACATATGAAGCGAAATTTGAAAGTTAAGTCAATGTATGAGGAGAATATTTTTGAAAACTAAGCATGGGGTTCTTTTAAGAAAAAATGTGTTTAACGTTTTTGAAACCTTATATATAATACTTTTGAAATCATAAAGTAGGTGTATTAGGTAGGTATATTTATAAAAATGTTTTAAAAAAATCATGCGAGATGAATTTTTGAAATTATGTATAAGGTTTTTGAAAATATGAATGATGCTTTTCGAAATCATGCTCTTGATAAGAAAATGTATTGTATTAATATTGTTTTCAGGCTATATGAGACATTTTGAAATTTGGAAGGTTGGTTTTGATAACATGGCCAATGTTTTTGAAATAACATAGACAATGCATCTAGAAAAATTGTTTTCAAACTATATGAAATGTTTTGAGATCATGAGGATTGTTTTGAAATACTTGTACTGTGTATGTTGAAAAATCATAACGTAATGGGTATGAGATTTGAAAATACCCCTTAGTTATCTAACCAAGGATTTAAAGGCACAGATGTGCCGAAGCATGATTACTCATAATGTCACTTTATTTTCTGTACTATGTTTCTTAGAATGAAACGAGTACTTAAAATTTTTGAGGGAATCATGAGCGATCATTTGAAAGAGAGAAATCACAAGAGTAGTTTGTAAGGAACATAGTTCCTTAATGTAGGTATTATAGGGGAATGCCATACACACATGTAACTATACTTGTATATCAAAATTGTGAACAACAACATTTATTTATAAACAAACAGATTGTTTCACATTATAAGGATAACAAAAGAACAAAAGCATAAGACAGCAACATCCTTTGTTCAGCCAAATGCTCATCCAAGGGTTGGATTTGCACTGACAATCTTCGGGCAGTTGTTCCTGTAATGGCTCGTATCGCCACAGTTGTAGCAAGTACCAGGCGGAAAACGAGATTGAGTAGGGTTGACTTGGGGTTGATTTGGACCACCTTGGTTCGGGTTATATCGACAAGTACTTGCCAGGTGACCAACTCGTCCACATGATACACACAGATGACACTGTAAGTGAGCAAGGTGATGCCCCTTACATTTGTTGCATAATGGTGCCGTTCCCTTGTATTGCTTCTTAGCAGGTGGTGTTGCCACCCGGATGGGTCCTGTTTGATTTGGTACTACTGCAACACAAACTTTTGCTGTATGACCTTTACGTCCACAAATTTGGCATTCACGGCACTTCACCATAGCATGATGATAACGGTTACATTGGTGGCACAAGGGTGAAGTTCCATTGTATGGCTTCCTAGCTGGTGGCCTTGCCACATGGCTAGGTCCCGCTTGATTAGGTGTAACCGCTGCGGGTTTCCTTGAAGCCTTACGCTTCCTTGATTTTGGTGCTGGCTTGACTTCTGCTTCCTTTGGTGGCTCTTGTGTGGCTTCATTGTCGAAACGGGAGGCTTCATTGTTGAGACGAGCCATGGCAATGCCTAAATCCACAGTCTTCTGAATCACTTCGCCTATTTGCTCGGAAAATTTGGCTGTTCGCTCGGACATTTGACCAGTGCTGAGAGGAATAGACATTCTAGAAGAAAATGAAAGACATAGGAAGAAACGAGTGAAAGGTTATTGGATAATCAATACAGAATGGTAACGAATGAAAATTGTGATCATTTGTTTGTTACCTAAGGCAAACAAATGAGATGGTGACAAATCAAAGTAAATGGGTAAAAAATAATGTATCGCGAAGACATGCTCGCCTATAAGTGAACACTCATCCCAAGAATTCCCAGGTAAGCACAACTGGTCTCGCGTCTGATGAGATGTATACGAAGTGCTTGCCTAGACAGAAAACCCAGAATACAGGCATTCACCCTTCCAGTTTGCACGTGTTCACATTATTTAAAACCCAAAACCTTGACGAGATTTTGAAAATTCAAAGGGGTTCAAAACCATATAACAGAGGGTTCAAAACCTTACAATAGAGGGTTCAAAACCTAGTAATCAATCATCCTAGAACAGATGATTAGTTTTCAAAGAGGTTTGGAAATTTATGTTCTTGTTGAGGTCGTCGCCTAAGGATAGGTGACGGTATTGTTTTATGACTAAACGCAAGTAAACTCGCGTTAGGGTTCTAAGAAGGTTATAGACTAGGTCAAAGTATTACTAATAACCTAATTCCCTATAACCATGAGCTCTGATACCATCTTTTCTGTCACACCCCGACCACGTAGAACATACAAAACGTGGCGGAAACATCGGGGAGTGTTGTAACAGAATTAATGTTTCACAACCATGGAAATTTAAGTTTCGTTTTATTCACCAAACAAGCGAGTTACATTGTCTTTAAACAAGAAATAAAGAGTACATAACAAAATTTAACTAATTCTTGTCTCGTTTTAAGTCACTAAGGCACAGGTCCGCCTAAATATGTCTTGATAAATCCTATGCATCATCTCCTGAAAAACACATGTGAAAATAGGTACGTCAGCATAAAAATGCCTGTGAGATACATAGGTTTATGAAAATAGGATTCATGACTTATTGTTTAAGAAAATGTTTAGTCATGAACCCTGTAATTTGCTTTGTCTTGTAAATCATTTGAATAACGATAAGATTAGATGATATGTATAAATAAATGTAAGGTTAAATGAATAACCATGTAATATGAGTTTGTATAAGATAAGTTGTTTGTAAAACAATGTATTTTGAAAAGTATGTTATTTGTATAAAATGTTATATATCTTAAATTGAAATGATTCAAATAACGCTACGACATGTAATACCATACAAACACTTATATATAGGAAGTACCAGCGGTGTATCCACCATGCTTGTATCATATTACACACGCACCGTTACTCAAATCACTTACCCAAACAAACCACCAATGTAAGATATCTATGTTTAAACCAATTGCCAAACGTATTGAATAATATGTCAAAAATGTTTATGTCAATATGTAAATCATGTAATGTGTAACCAATGTCAAAAATGTTTATGTGTCAAATGTAAACCATGTAATATGTAACCAAAATGATATGTATGGCTAGTGAAATTGTATCAACTAAACCATATGCACAAGAACATAGTATTGAAGTAAAACTTGGTTTAAATCAAAGTTATGTCCTGTGGAAATGCATGATCAATGTAAACCATGTAATATGTAACCAAAATGATCTGTATGGCTAGTGAAATGTATCAACTAAACCATATGCACAAAAACAAAGTATTGAAGTAAAACAGGGTTTAAATCAAAGCTATGTTTTGTGGAAATGCATGCTATACTGATACGAACATCTATGCGGTATTGTGAAAATGCATACATCCAAGCCTTGAGACTGCGGCGATAAACCCTTAAACCACTTAAAGGTTTATCTAACTTATGTATATCGAATTCGGTCATTCCTTCCAATCCAAACAAACCCAGGATTTCAGGAACGGGAGTTGTCAATTCCTATGGTACCACTACCTACTAACGAACGGCGTAGCTAATGTTAATGAATGTATTGTTCCATTGTAAACAACCCAAATGTCATAACAAAATGTAAGCATGTGATGAAAACACTGTACTAAGTATGTAACCAACGGACATACATAGCATAAAATGTAAATGTAAAACAATGTACTAAGTACGCACGCAATGGCATACATAGCATAAAATGTAATGAAATCATGTACTATAAATGTACTAATAAACATAGCAAGTATATGATGTGAAAACAGGAAAGCATGAAAGTAACAAGTAGGCACATGTGTTTCACCCCAAAACAGTTTGAAAACAGTAAAAGAGGGGTCTATGTACTCACTTGAGATTGCTCAGAAGTCCTAGGATAACCACCAAGCAATGCTAGAGATCACGAAATCAAACGGCACCTAATATAGGTAACTATGTTAATAAACCGGACCTACATCGGAGGATTTAGATAGAATGAGGGTTCGTAAACCAAACGAGTATAGAGACTCGTGTCATATGGTTTAACAAAGCCTACATACTAAATGAAACCTAACCTAAATGTTTATGACCCATTACGACCCGTTTAGGTAGCTTATGCTATTTTAACGCGTCGGTCGCGTGAAACGCGTTCGGACCGCCTAACTAGCCCTATGACAAGTGTTATATGCCTAAACATGTTACATAATCAGTTATGTGACGAAATTTTAGGTTACATATGCTTAATTACCAATTATACATGAAAAGGGTATTCTGGTAATTTACCTAAGGCATATAAACTACCTATCATACAACTACTTAAACGATGTGACCATAAGGTATAACCTCGGAAGGTTATTCCCTGCCTACTATGGTCACCTAATGTGTTTGGTCGGATCCTAATGATCGACCAAATGGGTCGGGTTCGAGGTATAAGCGATTTATTAGATCGCTTACCCTACGACCCTAGACAACGTGGTAATCAGTAGGCATAGTCCCAAGGGACTATAACCAACGTGATTACACTCACGTTGCGAAGTTCAAACGAACTTCGCATTGACCATAAACTGGTCAACGCAGAAAGTCAAACAAAGTTTGACTTTCAGACTCGAAAGACTCGAAAGACTCGAAAAGCAATAAAAGAACGAAAGAATACTTACAAAGGGTCCCCGAATGCTAATCTCGATTCAAGAATCTCAGGTATGAAACAAAGGTTTCAACTTAGAGTTTCTCAAATCAAAATTCTAGTGATTTAAGCAATGGGGGGCATGGGGTATTTATAGTTTTTGGTCCACCGTTAAGATCATTTCATGGAAACCGTGCTCGTATCTTGTGCGTACACTTGTTGGAAACTCATGGTAGCTAAAACATGATCCTTATCAGCTGACTAGGCAATTGAGAATGTGTGGGTGGGAATCAAACAGCTGCAACCTGCTATTAAAAACACTGCATCTGGTCTGAAGACCCCCTACGCATCGTAGGGCAAAAGTGCATGCGCATCGTAGGGCAAAAGTTTGGCAGAATTACCATTTTAGTCCCTGTTATGCAATAAGGTCATTTTCGACACGTTTAAGGTCCGTTAACCCCATTTCAAAGCTCTAAAATGAAGTTAAAGTATAGGGAACTTAAAATGTGTTCAAAAATATCTCGGATGTCGGTTCGTTTGGCCGTACGGTCGCGATGTTCGCTTAATTACGACGGAATGCGCACAAGCGCGGAAAACGATCCAAATGACGCAACGAATGGATTTTTGGCAAGCCAAACACTAAAGCATAATATAGTCATGCTTACATAATTTTTTAGATGTCCGAATGTATTCAGAACGTAAGTTATGCACGAAAATGCAAACTTGTGCACTTTTTGACACTTTTAGTCCCTGAATGACCCAAAAGTTTATTTTAGCACACCGAACCCCTCAAAGCCTATTTCTAAGCTATGTAAAGGATATTTATGGTATGTTTAACTTATGGACATGTTCTAGAATGTTTGTTACAGTTCAAATTGGCACACTTTCGTAGTTTGTCAACTTTAGTCCCTGTAAGCGATTTAACTTGATTTTGCCATACCAAAGCCTTCGAAACTTATTTCTAAGTTATGTAAAGGTTATTTAAGGTATGTTAAGCCTATGTCACTGTTCCGGAGTGTTTGTTGCATTAAACTGGTTATATTTACGCATCGGTGCGCGTATAACCTTCCAGAAAGCGATTTAGAGTTTGAATTGAACAAATATTGATATGTGCAAATGATACACATATTTTTACAAATCCCAAGTATGAAATATAATATTTCATTGGTTCGGTATTTGTTTGATGGCCGTGGAGGCACAGGTGTTACAGTCTCCCCTACTTTAGGAAATTTCGTCCCGAAATTTATTTAGAGGAAACTTGTGAGAGCTTGAAAACATGAAGCTGAAAAGATCGAACAATATTGATTAGGGTTCTGAACTTCTAGTAACCTTTAATAACATCATGATTGCAATGTAAGAGGGATACTTATATACAAGTATATGAAGCGTCATTGGTGCGTCCACCATACCTCCATTACATCGTTCTCATTTTGTTATTGTTGTCACTATCGGTTCTTACACATAATAAACCTTACTGGGTTTCTGTGCACTAAATTTCATAATTATGTACGCGTCCATAATCAGACAATTCCTTGCGCAGTTCACACAGTCTATTTTATAATGTGTAGGGGAAAACCAAATGAACAATCCTGTGATGAGTGTGACTAGACCACCATAGAGTCCTTTTAATTAAATCAATAAATGATCTAAATAGACTATCAAGGAGTCTGTTCAGCTACCTCACTAGATGTCATTCTTTAACCAAATTGTGAATCAATCTTTTTGACTAGACCTCTAAAGGGTCTCTTAGGAATCATGGAGTGGTACTATATAATCCAAGGGTCTTAACTATTATATAGAAGCCCAATAAGGATTTAAGGTATCACCTTTTGACTACCCTGCTACAAATCCCTCATATGGAGATATGAAAGATCCTGCAAGGATTTGGATAACGAATATCCAGAGTATAACAAAAACACAAAATGCATAAAAGAAAACCCAAGATGCATAAACACATAGTCATATAACCACAAAATTGTTTAACTAGAAGTTTGTTCTGCTAACAGAGCACATGTATTTAAAGCACACTAGAAATCCATTCCTTGGATTTCATTTGGTACTTTAAACATTATCAAGAATCTAACTATAAAGATAGAAAGATTTCTAAAAGAAAAATTCGATTTCGATTATAAGGAACCGAAATGTTCGAATTTAGGTACATAAGGAATCCAATTAAGGACTCTGATTTGAATGATGATCATCCACAAGGGTCTAAATGTTAAGATAAAAAAAGATCCCATATGGATTTTAGAAGTTGAAGATGTTTTGAAACCTTGCACTGGACGTGCTTATGTCAAAACATGAAGTAAAAATGCTTTACGAAGTTGAGATGCCAGATATGCCAAGGCGACATATGAAGCGAAATTTGAAAGTTAAGTCAATGTATGAGGAGAATATTTTTGAAAACTAAGCATGGGGTTCTTTTAAGAAAAAATGTGTTTAACGTTTTTGAAACCTTATATATAATACTTTTGAAATCATAAAGTAGGTGTATTAGGTAGGTATATTTATAAAAATGTTTTAAAAAAATCATGCGAGATGAATTTTTGAAATTATGTATAAGGTTTTTGAAAATATGAATGATGCTTTTCGAAATCATGCTCTTGATAAGAAAATGTATTGTATTAATATTGTTTTCAGGCTATATGAGACATTTTGAAATTTGGAAGGTTGGTTTTGATAACATGGCCAATGTTTTTGAAATAACATAGACAATGCATCTAGAAAAATTGTTTTCAAACTATATGAAATGTTTTGAGATCATGAGGATTGTTTTGAAATACTTGTACTGTGTATGTTGAAAAATCATAACGTAATGGGTATGAGATTTGAAAATACCCCTTAGTTATCTAACCAAGGATTTAAAGGCACAGATGTGCCGAAGCATGATTACTCATAATGTCACTTTATTTTCTGTACTATGTTTCTTAGAATGAAACGAGTACTTAAAATTTTTGAGGGAATCATGAGCGATCATTTGAAAGAGAGAAATCACAAGAGTAGTTTGTAAGGAACATAGTTCCTTAATGTAGGTATTATAGGGGAATGCCATACACACATGTAACTATACTTGTATATCAAAATTGTGAACAACAACATTTATTTATAAACAAACAGATTGTTTCACATTATAAGGATAACAAAAGAACAAAAGCATAAGACAGCAACATCCTTTGTTCAGCCAAATGCTCATCCAAGGGTTGGATTTGCACTGACAATCTTCGGGCAGTTGTTCCTGTAATGGCTCGTATCGCCACAGTTGTAGCAAGTACCAGGCGGAAAACGAGATTGAGTAGGGTTGACTTGGGGTTGATTTGGACCACCTTGGTTCGGGTTATATCGACAAGTACTTGCCAGGTGACCAACTCGTCCACATGATACACACAGATGACACTGTAAGTGAGCAAGGTGATGCCCCTTACATTTGTTGCATAATGGTGCCGTTCCCTTGTATTGCTTCTTAGCAGGTGGTGTTGCCACCCGGATGGGTCCTGTTTGATTTGGTACTACTGCAACACAAACTTTTGCTGTATGACCTTTACGTCCACAAATTTGGCATTCACGGCACTTCACCATAGCATGATGATAACGGTTACATTGGTGGCACAAGGGTGAAGTTCCATTGTATGGCTTCCTAGCTGGTGGCCTTGCCACATGGCTAGGTCCCGCTTGATTAGGTGTAACCGCTGCGGGTTTCCTTGAAGCCTTACGCTTCCTTGATTTTGGTGCTGGCTTGACTTCTGCTTCCTTTGGTGGCTCTTGTGTGGCTTCATTGTCGAAACGGGAGGCCATAAGGTATAACCTCGGAAGGTTATTCCCTACCTACTATGGTCACCTAATGTGTTTGGTCGGATCCTAAGGCATATAAACTACCTATTGTCGAAACGAAAGTTTAGGTTACATATGCTTAATTACCAATTATACATGAAAAGGGTATTCTGGTAATTTACCTAAGGCATATAAACTACCTATCATACAACTACTTAAACGATGTGACCATAAGGTATAACCTCGGAAGGTTATTCCCTACCTACTATGGTCACCTAATGTGTTTGGTCGGATCCTAATGATCGACCAAATGGGTCGGGTTCGAGGTATAAGCGATTTATTAGATCGCTTACCCTACGACCCAAGACAACGTGGTAATCAGTAGGCATAGTCCCAAGGGACTATAACCAACGTGATTACACTCACGTTGCGAAGTTCAAACGAACTTCGCATTGACCATAAACTGGTCAACGCAGAAAGTCAAACAAAGTTTGACTTTCAGACTCGAAAGACTCGAAAAGCAATAAAAGAACGAAAGAATACTTACAAAGGGTCCCCGAATGCTAATCTCGATTCAAGAATCTCATGTATGAAACAAAGGTTTCAACTTAGAGTTTCTCAAATCAAAATTCTAGTGATTTAAGCAATGGGGGGCATGGGGTATTTATAGTTTTTGGTCCACCGTTAAGATCATTTCATGGAAACCGTGCTCGTATCTTGTGCGTACACTTGTTGGAAACTCATGGTAGCTAAAACATGATCCTTATCAGCTGACTAGGCAATTGAGAATGTGTGGGTGGGAATCAAACAGCTGCAACCTGCTGTTAAAAGCACTGCATCTGGTCTGAAGACCCCCTACGCATCGTAGGGCAAAAGTGCATGCGCATCGTAGGGCAAAAGTTTGGCAGAATTACCATTTTAGTCCCTGTTATGCAATAAGGTCATTTTCGACACGTTTAAGGTCCGTTAACCCCATTTCAAAGCTCTAAAATGAAGTTAAAGTATAGGGAACTTAAAATGTGTTAAAAAATATCTCGGATGTCGGTTCGTTTGGCCGTACGGTCGCGATGTTCGCTTAATTACGACGGAATGCGCACAAGCGCGAAAAACGATCCAAATGACGCAACGAATGGATTTTTGGCAAGCCAAACACTAAAGCATAATATAGTCATGCTTACATAAATTTTTAGATGTCCGGATGTATTCAGAACGTAAGTTATGTACGAAAATGCAAACTTGTGCACTTTTTGACACTTTTAGTCCCTGAATGACCCAAAAGTTTATTTTAGCACACCGAACCCCTCAAAGCCTATTTCTAAGCTATGTAAAGGATATTTATGGTATGTTTAACTTATGGACATGTTCTAGAATGTTTGTTACAGTTCAAATTGGCACACTTTCGCAGTTTGTCAACTTTAGTCCCTGTAAGCGATTTAACTTGATTTTGCCATACCAAAGCCTTCGAAACTTATTTCTAAGTTATGTAAAGGTTATTTAAGGTATGTTAAGCCTAGGTCACTGTTCCGGAGTGTTTGTTGCATTAAACTGGTTATATTTACGCATCGGTGCGCGTATAACCTTCCAGAAAGCGATTTAGAGTTTGAATTGAACAAATATTGATATGTGCAAATGATACACATATTTTTACAAATCCCAAGTATGAAATATAATATTTCATTGGTTCGGTATTTGTTTGATGGCCGTGGAGGCACAGGTGTTACACCCATCACCTGCAACAACCTTCACACCAATCTACGCCGCACTTTCCTTCACCACCGTAACCTCGTAACTCCGTGAACCTCCAAGAAACACACCCACGACTTGCTGGATGGAATAGTTTTGATTTTTGCTTGATCGATTCCATCGGATTTACAGTTTCTTGAGAGCTTCCACAGCCTCGATAGGCCAGGTAATAGTCTCACATGATATATTCCTATCGAAATTTGTAGGTAGTTGTTTCATTTAGTTAGGTTAGATTTGTTGAATAACGGATTCGTCAGTGAAATTCCATTCCGGCTAGTTTAGGTTTGTTTGTTTTTTAATCCTATTGTTTTGTCTGGAACTAATTTGTTCTTGGATTTCAATATTAGATGAAGAAGCCATTAATAATTTAGGTGGCCGATTGGAGTTCAATGCTGATGTCAAAGTACAAAACAATGAAAATTAAATAATTAAGAGTGCATGCCGTAATCATATTCTACAGAACATTGGAAATTAATATGATTCAACTTTATATGTATGTGTGTAGAAGTGTATATGTTTGGAATTTTCCAGTTTTTTTTAGGTATTTTGTTGTTTTTTTAATTGTTTGATGTTTAGTGTGTTAGAGACCGATTCGAGATGATCAATCTCCCGATAGATACCCGTAGAGTGGGTTAGGCTCCAAGAACAAAGATAAAGAACAAGACTAGTTTTGCTAATGAGTCCTTGTTTTTGGTTGATGATGCGGTGTCAGTAGAGACGCCGATGCGGTAACTTCAATGTGTGTGGTTATGGTGGTTGAAAGTTCAAGTTCTTGTGGTGTGTTCTGGTCATGGAGGGTTGTGTTTTGGGTGGAAGATGAGAGTGTCTCAGTATATTTGGTGATGGTCGCGGTGAGGGAGGTGATTGTGGTGTGTAGGGCTTCAAAGGCTTTGGCTTGTGCAGCTTGTTGCGCAGCTTGGTGATCCAGCCCAAAGTCTAGTCGCTCAACCAAAGCCCGGACCACGTCTTCACATGACAAAGGAGGCATGAGCAAGCTAATGAAAGCACCAATGTTAGAGGCCGATTCGAGATGGTCAATCTCCCGATAGATACCCGTAGAGTGGGTTAGGCTCCAAGAACAAAGATAAGGAACAAGACTAGTTTGTATGTGTATGTGTATGTTTGTATGGTTTTTTTATAATGAAGGTACTTGCAGACAACATCCTATTCTTTGGAAACATTTGAGAGAACAGCACTAGAGTGGATGAGGGATATGTGAAGATATGTGCAGTATTATGTATATGTTACTTTAATGTTTAATCATGTGTGCCTATATCCTTCCATTTTTTTATGTATATGTACTTAAAACATTAGTAATGTGGATTTCTTTCATTATATTTTTATTTAGTCTAATCTGATGCAGCTGTAGATGAACTGACTGGTTATTTAACAAGCGAAAAGTACAGCTGTTATATGGCGAATCATAGAAACGAAGAACAAACATCGGTCCTTACAAGGTTTTTTCAGTTTTGTGTATATTTATTCTTTTTCTTTACATATACTCTTACGGATATCAAATATATATTGTTTATCTAATGTTTATTCATGTTGTTTGTTGACTGTCAAATTGTACATGCTTTGTTCATAGCAACAACAGGCTAGTGAGTTACGGTCCACCCGAGCCTAAGACCCTTCTATACTTGGTCCTTAAGAAGAGGTTTTTATAGTTTTGTTTTAATTGTCTTTTGCTTTATGATGTACACTATGCTCGGTATCAAACAATGTTATCCAATTCATCTTGTGCTTCTTCTTTGCAGTATATATCGATGATGAACAATTATGAGAACAAGAGGCAAGGTCTACTACCTATGAATCGAACACTGATGACTGTCAATACTTAGTCGGCTCTGAAAAGGTTTACCCAGTTCTGTTTTGATTTGATCTTTTGCTTTACAAATACCGTTTATGTACTCTTATGGATACTGAATACTTGCTGTCAAAACTTACTGGTAACGGATTCGATTATGATAACAACAATCAGGATAAGAAGAAAAGATTGACAAGTGGGCAACTAGAGGCATTGGAAAACAGTTTTCAGGAGGAGATAAAGCTTGCACATGAAGTTAGGCTGAACCCTGATAGAAAGACGAGTCCTAAAAAGTGTAACACCTGATGCATTCCCTAATGTAAACAAGGATGAAGAGGATGAACATCGACAAAGAAAAGAACAAGCTATGGAGGAGATCGACAAGATAATGCATCCTTGACAGCTCGTCATTTCAACTTGAGAGTTGTTACATTGGCAAAAAGTCAAAGACGAAACATCAAATGTATAACCACATCATGAGTGAGTAATGAAAGAACGTAGTGAGTGTATTGAGATGAAATACACTAACGACATTCATGTCGACATACTTCATTAGAAGTCATTGGAAAATTCACAAGTGTGAATTCCAACATATGAAAGTAAAAGTACTATATGTTATTGTATACCTTTAATAAATCTTGCGAGATTTATAAGTAGATGCGTCTACCACTAGATTATTGTTAGATCTATATGGATATTTTACCTTCATTTGGGAGAGCATCCTAAATATACATATCTCCTAATGAATAACAATACATGTGTGCAAATCACGTATGGCAAAATTATGAATGCCATGTTATTGAGTGTCAATCTAGTTGACTCTATCTCACACAAAATAGTGATTGTAGACAAGAAACATTCATCTTGTTGGTGATGAATGTGTTCACCAAGTGACTTGGATTAAGGCTTATGTTTAAGTACTTATGAGTCAATGGTAGATTGTTGGAGATCATAGGTAAACAAGTTATGTTCCTTAAATGAATGATGAAATTTAGCTTTGTGCTATATACAATAATTTGTGAGACATTCCTAAATATTGATGTTTTAGGATTATGAATAAGTCTCATTATTTTGTCTTAACAAGGGACGAATGTTGCAAAGTGATATTATGATATCCTTAGGGATGTGAAGAATCAGAATGATGCATCTTCTGTTCACATGCTAAAGTATTGTAATCTAAAGCATGCTAGACTAGTACTTGGTTAATTATGGGTCTTGACAGAGACTAATTAACTCTAAACATTCAAATGTGTATGAACACAAAAAGAACTTGTGTATAGAAAAAGTTGAGGGAGAATTTTTCATTCATTATAAGGAAAAGGCATGTAACTTTTTAAGAGTTTGTTCAAAAAGCTAATGATGAGAACTCATTGTCTAAGCTTATTCTAGATGTTAAATTAGAATTATTCTAAGTTGGTGACAAACTTATGACAATGGCATGTGTTGTTTTGGTCAGCTTGGAAGCTTATGTAAGCTAATGCAATGAGTTGAATCCACTGATACAATGAGATTGATCTTGTTCAATCATATGTTTATAAAAGTCGCCATAAGTGGTGTTACGGAAATGTTGATCAAATGGCAAGAAATGTGGGGGAGGATCCATTTAGAAACAACCCTATAAGGGTATGTAGAAATGGTTTTCATTACCCCATCTAGATGATATCCTATAACACTTAAATTTGGGGGTGTATTGCATTTTTATCATAAAAGTTTGGCAATAAGGATTTTGTAATCCAATCTAACATTGCAAACAGACGACTATGTGGAGGACACAAAGGTCGTAGTGCATAATGGAGATGTTTTTACCTTAAATGATAAGCGTATCTTACAAACACATATATTATAACCAGATTCAGATGGCCACTGAGGTTATAGTCTTAGAAGTTGACAATAGGCAAAATTAACCTACGAGTTAAGAACACATCATGACAACTGATCTCAAATACGCAAAGTTATTTGTTAATGTTATGGATCCAACAACTTGTGGGTTTATTAGAGATCAAGTTGTGGAATAAGACTGAAGCCCATGGAAAAAGGGTATGTGAAGGACACCTAACTTAGTTGACTAGAGATCCCAAGATCTAAGTTCAATAGGATAACTAACTCATATGCCTAAAGGTGGTAACTGTGGGGGCATAAATGATATGCATAAGCCAGTATATATGGTTATACATACCCCCAAAGTTTAAAAGGGTGTTTAAATACGTCCTAGTCTATTCCTATGATATTCAGTGACAAAGAGTGAGGCTAAGCATAATATGTGGTAAATGATTTGGATAAATCACGATAGCCACAATGCTTTTAATGATCTAAGGAGAATCACCTATGTTAGAGAGAAGTGGGGTCGCTTCGAATGGAATTGAGGGCACAATTCCTAGAGCTCTCGCAAACTGGGAAAGTGTTCCACGACCATTATTGGACACGACTATGAGGAGATGACCCGGCTAGGGAGAGTCTTGTGTGAAGTGTATTTTCGTCTACACAAACGGCAGACGAGTTCAAAGACATCGAGATCTACTCAGAGCTAGTGGGCTAAGTGCATTTCATGAGCGAAGGTTCAAAGGGTAACGCCTAACTATCGTATGCAAAACTCAACTGTCGATGTTCCATTGGAAACTTTGTGTGTTTAGAACGATCTCCATTCATGTGGGGGATTGTTGGAAATTTAGATGGTGTGAATGGATATGAATTTAGTGAAATTATAATTTCGTAAAATTATAATTATTTACTAGACTCTTTAAATGGGTGATAAACTCTTAAATAGAATTTTTATGTCAATTTATTAGTTTTTATTAGAGTTTATGTCTCTAATAAAATCTCTAATAAAGTGAGACTTTTAGTAGAGTTTTTATGTCAATTTATTAGTTTTTATTAGAGTTTATTTCTCTAATAAAATCTCTAATAAAGTGAGACTCTTCTCTACCTCATATCTCTTGTATGCAAAGTAGGTTATGTGCCTAACTTGATGAAGCTAATTACAAGTAGAGAATTAAAAGTAGAATTTTAGAGAAAAGAATTAGAAGAGTTCTTGGAGATACTTGAAGACCCATGTGTTGGGTACTTAGAGAGATATGTTGTCTCTATTCGATTTCATCATCTTCATATCATTATTTTCCAAAAGTTCTAACACTATAGTTTTATCCGGTTGTAACCTCGGGCGCGTGGCCATCTCCGGCAGTAAATACTGCTTCGGCTGTTGTACCCTGTGAGACAGACGCGTCGTCTTTAGTAGAGGCGCGATATCTGTTTTAAGGGAAGCGTGTTGAACACGTGCCTCAACCAAACTCGTCAACGTTTTAGTTTGCTCTTTGTTGCAGTAAAAGAGTATTTTTAAAGACTCAAGATGATGAATACTCGAGTCTAGGATGCTATCAAATGCGCGTGAAGGACCCACCAGAGATGCGGCTTGTATTAAGATTGGTATATAAAATTATATTTTATATTCTTCTTATTTAGTTATTTCAACCGGTATTGTACTATGATATTTCCTACGAAGAACGAGAGTCTCGTTATTATATATTTTGTAATTATATTTTATAAAAAGTACGTGAACCTAGTTCCTACAATTATTAACGAAGGGTTAACAAACCTAACTCGCATGTACTTTTGACCATTCATGAAAATAAAGAAAAGTCATAGCTGTGATGTAGCCTCATTGGTAATAGTCTATCACAAACGTAGTGTGAGTTCGAATCAGTGGCGGATCCAGCCCTGTTTTGGGGGTTCACATCAACCCACTCGGTGTGGAAAAAACTAGTGAGAACTTTGTGTGATTTGGAAAAAATAGTGAGAATCTACCAAAACGAACCTAGTGCAAGAAGTTGTTGGATCCGCCACTGGTTCGAATCCTTGTAAGCATAGGTTATACCTTTTGTTATCTTTATTGTGGCAGTTGCACATAAGTTTCTTTGTTTGGGACCATTTGTGGGTAACAAGCAATTAAAAGAAGAGAGGGGTAAAACAAAGGACGGCATTGGTATGTACGGACTTCTTCATGACAAGCTGTTCTTTGGTTTTTCTTAAATTCTAAAAACCTTATCTTTAAGACCTACAAGATTTTGTCTGTACTATAATCATCATGTTACGATGATACTTCTTAAAAAGAAATGCAAGTAAACACATATATACTAACACATAATTATACAAACATATTTGAACCTTAGAGGTTAGGGGTTTGAATCTGGAAACAAGCTCTTGGACATGTTAAAAAGAAATGCGAGAAAACACATATATTGATACATAATGATAAAAATAAAACCTCAGAGGTGAAAGGTTCGAGTCGTGGAAACAGTCAAATGCAAAAATGTAGAGTAAGAATTCGTATATCAGACCTAAATTGGCCTGACACCCCTCGGACCCTACACTTGCAGGAGTCTTGTGCACTAGGTTTGCTATTTTTAACCGAGTGTCCAAACGCTCAAAGTTGATGAAAAGTTTTATGTCAAACGATTGGACAATATTGATAGATACATGACACGAATTCATGCTCAAAGTTATTAGAGGCCCTTTTCAAACACGTTTAATTTGTAGGGTAGAGTGTTGTAATTTGAAATGCTTTCTTTCAAGTTTCCACACCATCGAATTTAATAATTCAAGAAGTTGTTGCAAGTTATGGATTAAGGCTTAGGTTCAAACGCATGACACGTAATGCTGAACCTTTGGATTGGGACCCAAGAATGGATGTCAAAAAAGTTGACATTAATGCATAAATCTAGTTTTGCAGCTACTTATTATTTACCGACTCAAGCATATGACAAGTAAATATTGGTTGCGGATAACCTCTTGGTTTAGTGACAAGATGCGTTTATTATCATTATAGTCGTGTAGGTTCGAATCCCACAAAGTGGGCAATAGATGAATTGTAACAGTAAATTTCGGAACAATTAATGTTCTAAAAAATATATTGATCCAGTTGATGAACACCTTTGCTACAAAAAGACCTAGTCCTAAATCTTCAAAAATAGTTAGCATTTATTGAATTAAACATTGTGTTAATCTAGTATGTTTGTTACTAATAAGGATCATAGCTAGATCATCACAAGTTATGTAATGATGTAGAGTTGACCAACGTGGGATTTATACGTTTTAGTTTACGGAAAACTGTTTCAAAAGTTGACTGAAGTTTTCTATTTTCCTAAGGCTTTCACTATTTTCACATCTCTAAATCTTATTCCCCCACTCTTATTGACTCTATGTGTCTCTCTATATATATGATATATCTATGTATGTGTAGAGAGAGATAGAGAGGAGGGATGTTTGAATATTAACTCCCTTTTCCTAAACATATGATCTATTTATGCTCTTCAGTGTAAACACTGGTGTATTTCTCGACTTAATATATAATAGTGGTGTAACCCAAGTCGTAATGATGTTCGTTTTAATACCTTACTAAATAAAGACAATTCGATAAATCAAACTGCAAGATATAAATGATGTTAGATACACTAATAGAACTTTAGCCGGTTGAAGAGTTAGCCAGCACTACCAAATAGTTATATGTTGAATGGTATATAACAAACATATCAAAGTTTGATGTTCATCTAAAATATGATAAAATTCATAGCAGTCGTGGATCTAGGATTTTGGGTCATGAGGAGAACAAACGGACTTGTTAGGTTCGATGATAACAGGTCAGAGCTCTGAGCGCCAATTGAAGAATCATAATTCGTAGTCTTATATCGAAACCTAGACATCGTTGAACCGTAAATCGCAAATTTGACAATAATGTAACAGTAAGCAAGCATGTGTGCTTGGTTGTGTATAGGACATCCCTCTACTAGGCTAAGTTTGGTGGGCTCCATGGCTTGATACCATGTGATTAAAGAGAATATATTCTATATCTCACCAATGACAATACAAAGTACATACGTATATGATATATACATGAATGAGGAAACTATAGAGATTAGAAACAAATATAAGAATAAATGCTATAATTGATTATCAGAGTATTACTCCAACAGACTACATATATCATTTTATAAGCATTATTGTAGTCTATAGAGCTTTTACCTTCCTACATGGATCTGTGTCCCAGTAGGTTTAAAATTGCAGAAAGTGCTAAAAATCACTTATAAAAATAAAATGATCCTTGATCGATTAGGGTTGTGGTGGAGTTGAAGAAACAAAGATATCCTGAGGACGATGTTGGTTTGACGCTTCTTAACTATATTATAAAAACAAAATGATCCTTGACTGATTAAGTTACTGGCTGATTATTTCTTGTCACAATTGAAAAACACTGATAGTGTAAATACCTAGTAAGAAAAAAAACGATACAGCATTAAACAAAATAAAGAAGGTATGATAATGCTTAAGAAACTTTTTTGTTTCAAAAAACTTGTCTTTTTTTGACAGGAAAAGATGTATATAAAAGTTCGTAGACATAGAAAAGGTGTAGTATTATTAATATGTATAGAAAAGGTATCTCTACTCAAGTGGTTAATGTAAAGTATCAAACCTCAATGATCAATGAGGTGATCGATATGTGTATTTATATTCAAAGGTATACATAAATCTCTCCTGTAAATAAGGAGAGTCAACCACTAATTTACAAGATAATAAATAAGCTAAATAAATACAATTATTTACAAATCATTTCCTCTAATACCCCCCTTCAATCGAAACGGTGGCGGACCGAGACGAAGCATGTCACGAAAAACAACAAATTGGGCGCGCGGAAGACTTTTAGTAAAAATGTCAGCCACCTGGAGATTGGTTGGGACAAACTTAGTATATAGTTTTCCAGAATTAACCAACTCACGAATAAAATGATAATCCAAGTCAATGTGTTTAGCACGTTTGTGAGACACGGGGTTCTGAGTCATAAAGAGGGCACTCTTGTTGTCACAAAGTAGCGTTGGGCGATCAGGTGGTAGAGCATGCAATTCTCGTAAGAGATGAGTGATCCAAACAAGTTCAGCAGCCGTGTTAGCCATAGCACGGTATTCAGATTCGCAGCTAGACCTGGAGACTGTAGGCTGCTTCTTCGCACTCCAAGAGACTAAATTACCACCTAGAAAAATTGAATAACCATATGTGGAGCGGCGCGTATCTAGACATCGAGCCCAATCTGCATCAGAGTAACCAACGATATCCGGCGGGTGGGAGCTGCTATAGGAAAGACCAAATGAAAGTGTGCCTTTGACATACCGTAAGAGGCGTTTAACTGCTCGAAAATGATCAACTGTTGGGCAATGAAGAAACTGAGATAGTTGATTGACAGCATACGAAAGGTCTGGCCGAGTAATTGTTAAATATTGTAACGCACCAACCAGTGATCGGTAGAAGGTGGGATCAAAGTAGGGAACACCTGACGCCGTAAAGGATTCATGCGGAGCAAGAGGCGTATGAACAGGTTTAGAGTCGAATAATTTCGCTCGGAGAAGTATATCTTTAGCATATTTGGCTTGTGTAAGAAACAAGCCAGTGTCCGTGTGAACTACTTCTAATCCGAGAAAGTAATTTAGACTACCAAGATCCTTGATTGCAAATTCACGATGAAGATGTGAAATTAATGACCGAAGAATTGTATCATCGTTTCCGGTAAGGATGAGATCGTCAACGTAAACGAGAAGATACATAACGTGAGTGTCCTTGCGAAGGATAAACAGAGAGGGGTCGGCCCGACTACAAATGAACCCGTAGGATAGAAGAAAGGTGCTTAAGCGCTGAAACCACGCACGAGGGGCTTGTTTGAGACCATAGAGTGCCTTGGATAATTTGCAAACATAATCAGGATGACTGGGGTTGACAAACCCGGGTGGTTGTTCCATGAAAACAGTTTCATTTAAATCACCATTAAGGAAGGCATTTTTTACGTCGAGTTGATGTAACCTCCATTTGTTGAGGACCGCAAGAGACAAGACAATACGAATTGTAGATGCCTTTACCACCGGACTGAAGGTATGAGAATAATCCAACCCCGGAATTTGAGTGAAACCTTGAGCCACTAGTCGAGCTTTATACCGATCAATAGACCCACCTGAGTGATATTTAATGCGGAACACCCATTTAGAACCGACAATATTCATAGAGGATGGCCTTGGAACCAACGTCCAAGTATTGTTGTGATGGAGTGCCTGAATTTCATCGATCATTGCTGCCATCCACTTGGGGTCTTTGGCAGCCGACTTGAAGCCACGTGGTTCAGTATTGGTGGACAAAGCCACATGTAAAGCATAAGAGTGTAGAGCCGCGAGATTTGCTTGATGTTTCGGTTTAAAAATTCCTGCCTTTGCTCGAGTCGTCATAGGATGAGAGTTAGCTATAGTGAAAGTGGGATCGGTTGGGGTGGGGTCGGTAATAGTGGAATCGGTTGGGGTGGGGTCGGTAATAGTGGAGTCGGTTTGGATGGGGAAGCCGAGAGACTCAGAAGCAACAGAGGGATTATTGTGGCTAGGAGTGGGTTGACTATTTTGGTTAATGGGCTCAGTAGGTGGGGTAGTGGGCTCGGTTGTAGATTCAGGTGAGGTGGCTGGTGGGTTAGTATTGTGGGCTTGTGAGGGAGTAGGTGAAAAGGTACAAACTGGGCAAGAGGTATTTTGGCTTTCGGAAGGGATTGGGCCAGGAGGTGAAGGTCCATTTGCGGATGAAGGTGGGCTGGAAGTGGGTAGGTCATCACAGAAAGTGGTCAAAGTGAATTGGTGTGAATGCACAGAGGCAGTTGTACCTTTAAAGGGAAATAACGACTCATCAAAGCGAACATGGCGGGAGATAAAAATCCAATTTGTAGACGGATCCAAGCAACGAAAACCCTTGTAGGATGAACTATAGCCAAGAAAAATACACGGTAGGCTTCGCGGCTCAAGCTTATGTTTTGCATAATCACGAAGATACGGGAAAACGAGGCAACCAAAAACCCGAAAATTGGAGTAGTTTGGAAGTTGATCAAACAGCATCTGCAACGGAGACTTGTTTTGTAGAAGCGGTGTTGGCACACGATTGATAACGTAAGTCGCCGTAGTAAAAGCATCAACCCAAAAGGAGGCAGGCACGTGAGCATTAAATAACATAGCGAGACCGGTTTCAACTATATGGCGATGTTTTCTTTCGGCACGCCCGTTTTGTTGAGGCGTATGTGGACAAGAAAATCTGTGAAATGTCCCATTAGCTTCAAAAATTTTACGAACGGTGTGATTCATAAACTCACCGCCACCATCACTTTGAAACGTTTTGATTTTACGTGAAAATTGAGTTTGCACAAGTTGAATGAAGGCCGATAAGACCGCATAAAAACCTGTTTTTGTTGTGAGTGGATAAAACCACGTGAACCGTGAATAGTCATCAATAAAAACCACATAATAACGATAACCATCCGTATAAGCTACAGGTGCCGGGCCCCATAAATCACAATGAATTAAGTCTAACGGAAAAGAAGCTCGTTTTTCATTGTTAACAAATGACAATCGTTGTCCTTTTGCAAGTTGACATGAAGAACAAATATCCGGTTTTGGTAATAAAGAAGTAAGTGACAAACAGCCAGTTTTATTCAAAGTAGAAATAACATCAAACGATACATGACCCAAGCGGGCATGCCATAATTCATAAGAAGCTTTCTTTGAGACACCAGCAACAAGAGCTTGTGGTTCATTCCGAAGCACATAAAGACCATCAACGCATGTTCCCCGAGCAAGTACCTGTTTTGTTGTTCGATCCTGAATGTGAAAAAAAATTTTAGAGAACAACACATCAACTGGAAGATCATTAGTAAGCTTGCTGATTGATAATAAGTTTTTGGTGAGATGTGGGACAACAAGTACATTTCGAAGGGGAATTTGATCACCAACTTTAGAGGATCCAATATGCGTTATAGAAAGTCGCTTACCATTTCCGAAAATAACCTGATTATTACCTTTGTAAGGGGTGGAATGATGAAGACAATCTTGAGTGGAAGTCATATGGTCAGTGGCCCCCGTATCACCGGTCCAATCGGGAGTATCGTGAGTAACATGACATTGAGCATGAAATGCCTTGACCAAGTCATCATCCGAAGTAGAAGATCGATTAGCAAAATTTTTAAGATCCGGACAGGCCGAAGCATAGTGGCCATTGGTTCTGCACAATTGGCAGTGGGGCGGACGACAATTGTTGCTACGGCCACGGGCATAGGAACCACGAGAAGATGTACCGCGATACGAGCCACGACCTCGACTAGACGTTGAAGATTCACGTTTAACATGAAACGCAGCCGGAGGTGTGGTAGTCTCATGAAGAGATTGAGAAAATAAATCGTGGCTCTCTGCTTGTGAAACCAAATCACGAAATAACGGAACCGGTTTGACGGCGCGAATAACAATCGAAAAACCTTCATAAGAAGGGCCAAGACCACGAAGGAACCAGTGTATCTTGTCGGTTTCCGCAACAGGATGACCAATGGCAGCAAGTTGTTCACAAATAAGCTTGAATTTTCTGGAGAAGTCCGTGACGGATGACGTACCTTTTTTAAGTTGTTGAAGAGAGTCACGTAAGGTTTGAACGCGTTCAATGGACGCATTACTATAGGTATTCTCCAATGCAACCCAGATTTGTCGAGCACTAGAGATACCCAGTACTTCGGTTGCGGCTTCCTCGGTCAGAGAAGAAAGAATAAGAAGCGCAGCCTTCTGATCAGCGGTGGTCCAGGATGTGAATTCTGGATTTGGCGCAGACTTACCATCAGTCGTGACGGTTTCAGCAGGTACAGTGGAGTCATCGATGTGGGCTGAAAGTTTATGGAGTCCCAGCAACAAGGTCATATGGTTGCGCCAGATAAGGTAATTGGTTGAAGAAAGTTTGACAGAGAAAAGATGAGGAACAGCAGGTTCAGTGGGGGTAGCCATGAAAGGATCGAAGAGAAGAGAAAGAAGGGGATGAGGAAAAAAAAAGAAGGGTTATTGATAGGCTGATACCATGTAAAGGATCAAACCTCAATGATCAATGAGGTGATCGATATGTGTATTTATATTCAAAGGTATACATAAATCTCTCCTGTAAATAAGGAGAGTCAACCACTAATTTACAAGATAATAAATAAGCTAAATAAATACAATTATTTACAAATCATTTCCTCTAATAGTTAATGGTTCTATTATCAAAATACACAAATTTAGAAATATGATTAGGGAAAGACAACTTTTTTTTTTTTTTCTGAACGACGAACAAAAATAAATAACCCGGGTAAATCCAATGGCAAAAGGTCACTAACGCCTGCAAACATAGATGGCGTTGGTGACCTGGCCTGTTACAATTTCAGAGAAAACCTACCGCCGAAAGCCCGTTGTAGTAAAACTACTGGCACAACTCAGAACACTTTTCCTACAGACAAGACTCGAACACACAACTTTCACTTTAAAATGTGATAGGGCTGCCAATGCGCCTAAAAAACTCATTGGCTGAAAGACACAAATATGATAGCTGATTATATTCCTTGTCTTTCTTTTTCTTTTATGATAGACATGATAGCTGATTATATTCTTTATCTTTTCCGTTTCTTTTACGATAGACTTTTAGTATAAGTGTTCGGTTTGGTATTAGCTTCTTGTATTAGGAGCTTAGCTTTTTAGTTATTTTGGTGGTCTATGTGTGTTATCGCTTGCATGTGTATATCTATGGTGTTAGTTGTCGCTAATATATGTTTTTATCAATTTTTAGAGTGGTACGTGCTAAGTTATTATATCAAGTTGTTTTTTTTTTCTAATCATATGTCCTGGATATGACTTTGGAGCCGGGGGTCTCAATGAAGGCGGTCACTTTATCCTGTAATATAAAGGTAATGTTTGCCTACATCCATCCTCAACAGACGTCACCATTAGTTTAACTATAGGTGAGATTATACCGGATAATTAAGATTGTTGCTGTTGTATCTTTTCCTTTTCTTTATTTTTCCTTTTCTGTCACATTCTAATTCAAAATTTCTAGTGTTAGAAAGAAAGTGAAGTTATTTTCAAAACATAAAACCAGTACATATTTTAAAGTTGTAAAAAATGTACATTGTATTTTGTAGCTTAAGTGCAATTATGTATAGGGTGTAAAATTGTAACTATAAAATAACGAGTTTTTAGAACCCGTGTGTTGTGCCGGGACCATTAAACTGAACAAAAATAGACATAAAAACGTTGAACCATGGACGGACGCTATGGGTTGTCACTCACCAAATTAAAAAAAAAAAGAGAGAGAGAAAACAGAAAAATAAGAACATAACCCACAAATCAATGTTTTTAAATCTGGATCAATAATTGAACCGACCTGCCTACGGGTATATTTATCAGATCGGTCAGACCGGTCATACCATTTTAAGAACCGAATATAATCACATAATTAAATAAATGTATAGATACAAAATTAAGAGAACAAATTGTATTTCATATAAAAAATAAGTTTATCTTAAGAATGTATTAAATTATATAATATAATAACAAAGATAATAAAAGAAGTGTCATTTATAGGGTAAATTACACTTTTCGTCTTTTATGTTTGTACCGGATTGCAACGGACAGCCTTTAACTTCAATAATTACAGTCACAATCCTATGTTTGCAAAACCCGTTACACTGTACGTCCTTTAGCACTAACCTGGTTAAAAAAATTTTGTTAAGTTTATTCACTTCAGGGTATTATGGTCAATTCATACTTTTATTTAAATGTTTAATAAATAAAACAAAAAAATGCATATAGACATCATCTTCCCTAATTTCCTAACCCTAACGACCACATCTTGCCACCACCACCACCTCATCCCGCCGCCACCACCACCACCTCATCCTCATCCTCATCCTGCCCCTAACCTCTGCAACTCCCCCTCTCTCTTTATACCTTTTCTCAACCACAAATGTTTAGGCTTCAGAATGTGGAAATATGGAGTTGTTTAGGGCAGACTGGCGAACCACCTTTATCAACCATCTCCCCCCGCCAACCAAACCGATCATATCATCATAATTTCTTATATTCTTTTATTTTTTAAACTTTTTTTGAATTTTTTTTGTTTGTTATCTGTTGAAAACCTAAATAATACTACTTCTGTCCCATTAAAAGTGTCCTATTTTGAATTTTCAAAGTTTTAATTTATAAACTTTGACCTTAAATAATTTTGTTTGTGTTAGATAATACTTGATGAAAGTTATATGATTTGAGTGTGTTTTACAAGTGTTTTTATCGGGTTAATTTTCATCAAGTTTTAAATACCACAAAAAATATATAATTAAATTCAAAGTTTATAAATAAAGACTTTAAAAATTCAAAATAATACACATTTAATGGGATGGGGGGAGTACAAAACAAGAAAACCCTGGCTTTCGGGGTCAAAAATTTTAGAGTTTCTTGTATAAACATGTATGACATATTATAAACAAACACTGTTCAAATAAAGAATCAATGAATAACGAAACCCTAACTTTCAATTTTTCAAATTAAAACCTCAATTCTCAAACAATAACACAAAAATCAATAAAATCCAATATAACGAAATCAAACAATTGAATAAGTAGATGAATTCGACCACACAAGAATGTAGCCTCTTCGATCTTGCATCAGATATGAGTTTTCCTACCACCGAAAAAAGGGAGGGGCTGGATTCTGATGGTGGCGGGCCTATGGAGGTCAATGATGATGGTGATGGTGTCAGTGGTCAACGGTGTTGGTGGGTGGTGGCCTGATGATGATGATGATAATGGTTGTAGAAGAGGGATGGAGAGAATTATACAGTGAATGAGTTGAGAGTGAAAGAAAGATAAATAGAAAAGGGTTGCCCTGCTGATATACTGGAGATGAAACAAGAAGGGTATATGACATTTTTGCTCTTACATGGGATGCACATAACCTTATTTAACTGAAAATTTTAACTAGGTTAAGGTTAAAGAACGTAAGGTATGATGCTTTGAACAAAATAAGGATTGTGACTGTAATTGTTAAAGTTAAAGGATATCCATTGCAATCCGGTACAAACATAAAGGACGAAAACTATAATTTACCCTTTATCTAAATAACAAATTTAGTACGGAAGTATGGAGCAGAGATGTGTTAAACAGAGAGTTGAGAGCATGAGGAACATATAAGAGTAACCAATCAAAACAAAAGAAATTAAATAGTAAATATGTGTGAGAAAAGAAACTTACTAAATTATACAGGTGAAATAACATGTTTCTAATCAACTCACACGTATATATAGGAGTGTCGTTCAGTTCATATGTCTGACATTATTTTTGAGTTTGTGTCGTGTTCAGATTCATGTAAAATTTTGAATCAACTACGAGTCAACCCACCAATCTATAAATACAACAATGTTTAACACTCTAACTAATTAAAAAGAAAAACCCTATGTAACACTTAATTGTGTGCTTAGATATACCTTTTTAATTTAGATATACCTTTTTAATTACAATATGCAATTTTTAACTACAAGACAGAATAAGATACTTTATAATCTAAATTAATCTCTTATACATTGATATGATTTGGAGAAGTTAATGAACTATAACGTCTAAACCTTTTACATAGATGTGTTAATGTAGGTGATTCAAACAAGTTGTGCAACTTGTTGCCATGAGTAAGTTTTTTATATGAGAAAATGCTTAATTGTTTTATTTAAGATGATGAAGATTATCTTAAACATTTCAGTAAGGTTTTTTTGGGTGATTTTCCACACCTTTTATATATTTAAATTAGGTTACTCTATGTTGGGTTGGACTTGGAATTAACATCAACTCTTACATATGAATAGTTATAATAATTAACTTGATTATACAATAATTAAAAGATTATTATACCTTTAAAACTACTTAATTAAGCGGAACCTTCCTTTTCCAAACATGGATGAAGGGTTTGTTTTGTCAGTGAAATAGAGTACAAAATATTCCCTTGTTTTATAGCTTGGAACGTAGGGACTCAAGCCCTAAGATCCACACGTTATGAATCGAATTTAAAAACGTGGTGAATTGCATGTTTGTCGCAACATGATCTTAGTATTTATTTTAAGATGTTCAATATTAAGTCATAATCGACTGAAGAGAATTATTAATTTAGAGAGGCGATTTGTTTACGTAAAAAGATACCACGTCACGGAGGGACATGATGATGGTTAAGGTGTCTCCTCTCTATTTTTAGATAGAGGTTTCAACTCCTGTAAGTTGCAGGTTTCGAAGTACTTAAAAGTATGTTATTTTGTCCATAAAAAGATAACACATAACACTAAGGCTAAGTGGTATGAAATGGAGCCCAAGGGCTCCACTGTGCCATGTCAGTGCAACGTCAACATGGGGCTTTATATTGGCGTATAATATGTAGGGTTTTAGTATTGAACCCACATGTCAGTTTATCTCTATATATTGTAACTCTATTGAATGGAATACAAGGAATCAAGTCTTTTACCATCTTACATGGTATCAGAACCAACCTAGGCTCTAGGTCATTTCCGTCGCGTCACACACAAATAACCAAACCCTAGCTAGCCGTTACCACTTGAGAAAAACCCTAGACATTGCAGCGTGCCGTCATTGCCGCCGCCCTATCCAGCCGTTGTTCGTTTTTTGTATCCGTTTCTTTTTTTTTTGTTTCATGTTCTAATAAAGCTTCATTTACGGTTCTAGATTCACCAGCGTTCGTTCTTACGGTCTATTACCACACAGATGATGCTAAGGCTATTCTTGTTGATTTCACGTCTCCGTCAAGACGCCCCTTGCCGTTGTGCTGACATCGCTCATTTGACTACGGTCTCCCGCAACGCCGAATGTAGGATTATAATATGTCGTCGCGCCGCTACCCGCTACCGCCGCACTGCCGTATTGGATGCCTCTTGTAGGATTAATGAATCAGTTAAAATTGTGGAATGAAGTTTGCTGTAATTTTGGCATAAGTTTCGACTTACAAGTCAAGGACCGAGATCGAAGCTGTTTTTGATGATTATAATTGTTTCTTTATGCTTATCATTGTTTTCCAGTCTAATCATCTGATTCTCTACCGCTCTGACTACGGAGGAGTATTGGCGTATAATATTTAGGGTTTTAGTATTGAGCACACGGACCAGTTTATCTTTATATATTGTAACCCTATTGAATGGAATACAAGGAATTAAGTCTTTTACCATTTTACACTTTATTCACTCCTTATAACAACACTCATACAATGGAATAAATAATAAACTAAATAAAAAATAAGGAAAAAAATGATATTCCAACTAAAAAATAACATAACATTTCAAATAAAAATCACATGGTGGATTGCAATAACACATAAACTGCTAAAATTTTAAATATGAAACCTAAAGTTACGAAATTTAAAAAATAAAAAACGGCGAAACATTGTTCTAAAAAATTCACTAGACGGTATCTCAAAATTCTCCAAACCGCAACGTTAGCAAACTGAATTTGGTGTCGTGGAACTCGCTATGTACCGTGGCAAGCGTTTCATCCTCAAGTAAACCTTCATCGTTGTTCAACACATGGTAACACAACTCAAATTTTGTACCCTTTGTTCGTGGAAGCACAAATCTTCCTAATATTGCATTTATATTACGATGGTTTGCACCCACGTGGTGATGGAATATGGACAAAGCCCGGTTTCAAAAGTGTATACTATTTAAATGCATCCCTAACTCAACGACAACCCGCTAACTCATGGTGAAAACGATATTCTCATGCTTGGTCTAACGAAGTGTCATCTGAGAGTAGAGATTTTTTTTTTTTTTTTTGAAAAGTTGAGAGTAGAGATTTTGAGGGTAAAGAAATTGAGAGTACAAAATATAAGAATAGAAATCAGGTAAAAAAAATAAGTCTACGTGTTATATATGTGGAAAAATAAAAGAATTCGATTTTTTTTAAGTGATTGTCCAATGGTTAAATTTGACCATGACCCACCATTTCTCCTTGTGACCCGTTGTTATTGTGCTCGCATTTGACATATAGCGTCCCTCCAACGGCGCCGCTACAATGAGAGAAGGGGCGCTATTGGATGGTTTTTGGCTAAGGTAGATGGAGCGCCGCCAGCCCTTACCACCTGGCCTAACTTGTATCATAACCACAAAATATTGCAATTTATGTGCATGAGTAACTTTCTTTTCATTTACAAACAACATAAAATCTTTAACAATTATGTTGGTTCTTATTCAAAATATTATGCGAAATAGAATTCATTAGCCATTGTCACAACATTTAGTACGTTAATAGTGTATGGTAAATATGGGTAAAACTAGAGCCCGATTAAAGTCTCGGATGATAGACGTATTCAACGTTGTTTTCTGTTTTTTTTTCCCTTATGTAAATTCAAGTTTTTATATGTATTCAACACTGTTTTTTTGTTTTCATTATGTAAGCCAAGTTTTTATATGTTGTCAAACGAGTAGTTGAATAAAATGTATAAGAGAGACATCTTCCTTCTTTTGAATCTGCTCTCTTTGTCCCTCTACCGATTTGGAGGGGTGGTGCTCCCGCTTTTTGCTCCTACGCCTCTTCATTTTCTTCTTGCTTCCTCCTCTAATCGTTTACTACTTCACGCTAAGAACCCCTCTTCATCCTGATACACCTTCCTCCTCACCGCCTCCTCATCTAGCCACGCCTACTCTCCATGCATACCTTCAACCCTATTATCCCTATATATTTTATTATGAGTTTGGAGTTGAACATTATAGTTGAATGTTAATGAATGAAAATTGTGTGGAAGGCAAAATAATCACGTGAATGTAAATTTGCCAACTTGTTAGTAAACCAAACGACAACATTTCTTTTTCTTGAGAAAGATGATGACAAAATCTTTGTTCATGATAAACTATAGACAATGAAATTTAAATTCTTTAAATTTTTCTAAGATGTTGTTGATCAAATTTATGAATGAATTAACTTCTTTCTAAACAACCTAAATTTATAAATTTCATAACTTTTAGTGAACAACTTTATAACTTTTAACTTACTAAGATTTTAGTCATGTCCGATGTCTTATATTGAAAATGGCTTTATGGCAAAAAAACCAAGGGTGCCTTGGCTCAATTGTCCAAAGCCAAAATTCCTCTTGTTTGCATCTGTTTGGAATTTCGTAAATTTTGATGAATTCCATATTTATATTACTTATATTATATTTGAAAACCCTGAAAAATCTGAAATTGTTTTTTTAACCATACGAAATATTAGCTATTTATTTTCATTTATTTATCTTCACATGAATTTCCAAGGGTACATAAAAAAACTTAACACAAGGGGTTATTGGATTTTATCACCCCCAACTATCGGTCTTTGGTCGTTGCCATCCGCAACTAACACTTGGACACTCGGCACCCCCAACTTGACTTTTTGTATGCAATGGCACCACCCAGTTAAATATCCACTAGCTGGGTTTGATTTTTGTCCGACGTGGCACAGGTTTGCTGAGTTGGAGATGATTACGTGGCGATGATGTGTTTCTTTATAACACAGTCAAGTCTAATAAAAACCCTAATTTCATCTTCCCCAATTGGATTCCTAGATCACCGGAGTTTGCCCCGACCCCCAAAAACAAAATTCATGCTTCAGTTGCCAAAAGTTTGGAAAAGGTCAAGAATTGCCTTTGTCGGTGGCGTGGAATAGTAGTGGTGCCCGATGAATTGCGTGCAACCAGAAAATATAGAGGAGCAGGGCCACAGTCGGCCGATCGAGAGTGCGACATCAGTAGACTGCTCGCTAATGCAAGAGAGCAGGTGGCGGTGGTAGTCTGCTCAGTGTAGTTGAGAACAGAGCCGCTGATTAGTGAACTATCTGAAGAGGCGTCGTGGTGTTAGCAGTTGTGGTTGTTGTTGTGGCAGTGACGGTGATGGTTGTGGTGGCTACTGGATTGTAGAGAGGTATTTCTACAAATCGGACATGTGTTTTTTCTTCTTTGATATCAATCAATTACTTCAATTTTTCCATGTCTTTACTTGGATCCCTAGAAGGAATGAGATTATGACACTTGCATCTGAAAGCCTCAGCCAACACTCTGCTCATGATAACTGTGTTAAGATTGGTCTCAAGTTCCATCTTTTCTGAGTTATAAGCCGCATCTGCTTCTACATGTCTAGCTTCTACATGTTTTTATTGGATCTGAAATTAGGGTTTTTATTGGACTTGTCTATGTTATAAACAATGAGATGAGGTTTACATACACATCATTGTCACGTAATCATCTCGAACTTAGCAAACCTGTGCCACGTCGTACAAAAAACAAACCCAGTTAGTGGATATTTAACTGGGTGATGCCATTGCAAACAAAAAGTCAAGTTGGGGGTGCCGGGTGTCAAAGTGTTAGTTGCGGGTGGCAACGGCCAAAGGCCGATAGTTGGGGGTGATTAAATCTAATAATCCTAAGATAAAAGAACATGGTTTCTTAGGACCAACCATGTTATATTATACTTTTCAAAAGAAAATTATATAGTTACATACAAAGGAGTGAAACACATTTGTTTACTACCAATGATGTATATTTATACAGCAAAATCTGGTTCTAAAGTACCAAATTAACAAACCTTATTATTATTATTATTATTTTTAAATTGCTTATTACAGTTACATACAAAGCATGATTTTGTTTTAACATTTAAGGGATAATATGCTAATTCTTACACAACCCGATCCGGCCTCCATCAAAGGTGCAATGACCCAAACCGGATTTAAGGCGGATTTAAGAAAAAAAAAACTAAACGATCTTCAGACTAGATGGATGTGCTCATCAACCCGAAAGAATCCTTCCGACGTCATTTAAGTTATGGAAACTATACTTTAGCTTTTCCATAAACGTAACTTGTTCTCATGTAGCGGGGATAAATTTTCTGTCACTCTTGCTTTGATCATGTATGGGCATTGCCAAATTTTTCTTTGGCTTGAGGACATGCTAACCTGTACATATGGAAGATGCAGTGTTGTTCTTTGACAAAGGTTTGCATGAGGCGATTAAGGAATTGGTGGTTTGTGAAGTCCTTTCTTTGGAGACCTCCAGTGGCGACTTGCTTCTTTACCTGTTAGGTTTGGGGGTTTGGGGTTGTATTCGGCTGTAGAGGCTTCATCCTATGCTTTTGTGGCCTCGAGGGCCCAATCGTGGGTGCTACAGGACCATATCTTAAGAGACAGTGGCATATGTGGTATGGATTTTGATTATTTTTGTGCTTTGGCTTGTCTTCGTGATACAATTCCAAGCTTTGACCTCAGCGATTTCACTAATAAGGACATTGCCCCCCATAAAGCCCTATATGCATTGGCGAGTGCTCTTTTTAGTAAAATTGCCCACGAAATCGAAATACAGTTTGACTTGACCATTAGACAAAAAACCGTTTTTGAGTGTCTACAAGCACCACATGCACATAATTTTCTTCTTGCTATACCTATAGATAGGTTAGGCCATCATATGTTGCCGGTGGAGTACCGTACTATCCTTAAGTATCGCCTCATTATACCTTTATTCATAGTTGATGAGGTGTGCCCTGTTTGTCATAAGGCGTGTTTGGATTCTTTTGGGGAGCATGCAGTTCATTATAGAGAGCTCCCGATGTTTAAATACCGACATGATTTGGTTAGGGATGTCCTTTTTGACATATTCAGGCGCGCTGATATTTCTGCTAAGAAAGAGACACCCGTTAATTTCTTAACAGACCCTTTGGAAGGGAGATCTACCCTTCGACCAACCGACATTCTGGTCTTTGTATGGGTAGAGGAAAACATGCCGCTGTGGATCTAATAGGGGTTTCCCTGCTTGTGGGCTTAGAGGGTAGTGGGTCAGGCTGCTTTAAAGGCCGCTTCGGGTAAAGTGACCAAACATGAGAAAGTGTACCTTGACAACCAGCACATGTTTATCCCATTTGCTTTTGACACCTTTGGTTTTCTGGCACTAGAGGCTGTGGACCTACTTAGTCGAGTTCAAAGGGTGCATAGTAATGTTATGACCCCGATATCTATGTACGTAGTTTTTAAAAGACTTAGTTTTGCAATTCAAAAAGAGGTAGCGACGCAGCTTGTTACCCGTTTACCAACTATCTCGATGTAAATTCATAACACGAGTGTAAATAATACTTTTACTACTAAATAACAAATTATTCTCGTTTCCTTAGTGCCAACCAGACTATGTTTTTCTTTATTTGCTTAACATTTAATTAAATTAATATCCATTATTTAAAACCAAATGATATATAATTTGACATATGCTTGAATTTGTAGGAGTGTGTCCAAATCAAACACTTGTCTTTTACAATGAATCTTATATTCTTGTAATTTTAATGATATTAAATAAAATCAACAATTTCTTCCCTAAAGCATGATTAAAGTTTGTGTTAAAGATTCCGTTAATGAGTCACCCACTCACCCAACTAACTTGAAACTTCATGAAAAAAGAAAGGTGAAATAAAAAGGGTAAATATGAAAGTGAAGTTACTAGTTGTAGAACATAGAAACAAGATTTTTTTATCATCCCTAGTTTAAATGGTACTTAAAATAACGACCCCATATGCATAGAACCATGTGTTCTCTCTCTATATATCGATCTTTCTCTCTCTATATATCTCTCATGATATTGTTTGTTATAAGTGTATCACTCAGTCAGAAATGATCCAATAAGATAAACTCACTGGCTCACTGCCTCATCTTAAACTTTATCCTCCATTTTCTATCCAATAACATATGCACTTATCAAGATCAAATCATCAGCTATTGGTTCAGTCACAATGAGTGCAGAAAATCCCACTTCTGAACATGATGATTGCAGCTCAAACTCCTTGACTTCACCATGTTCCTCACCCGGTTCAACCCAACCGGTTCACAGACCACAAAACCCTAAAACCCGAACCATCAAGAGAGACCGCGACACGAGCACAAAACACCCGGTATACCGCGGTGTTCGCATGCGTAGTTGGGGAAAATGGGTGTCAGAAATCCGTGAACCAAGGAAAAAATCAAGGATATGGCTTGGAACATACCGAAACCCTGAAATGGCTGCGCGTGCACATGACGTGGCAGCACTTAGCATTAAGGGAAATTCGGCTATTATTAATTTCCCTGAACTGGTCGGGTTATTGCCCCGACCAGTTTCCTCGTCACCGAGAGACGTGCAGGCTGCGGCAGCTAAAGCTGCCGCAATGGAAATGTTTGACTTTCCACCTGCACAGTCCTCAGTGTCATCAGAAGATCTGGACGAAATAACCGAGCTTCCGAGGCTTGGTTTGGACTCGGTGGACTCTAATGATAAAGAGTTTGTGTACATCGACCCGGTGGCGGAGGGGTGGTCGTACCCACCACAATGGATGAATAAAGGTGGCGATGGCGACGCCGACGGCGGCGGGCATGTTTCCGGTCAGAAGAATGTGGTTTCCGGTGATTTTGAATCTTTACTGTGGAATTATTAGTGTACGTGTTTTTGGTTTAGTTTTTAACCTTTCTAATCTTGCTTATTAAAAAACTCATCCTAGAAAAATTATATCATTTATGTTAATTTGTTGATATGATGTAACCAACTAAATAAATAAACGTATTAATATTACTTTTCAACCAATTTAAATGTTGGGCTAAGTATTAATATTACTTTTCAACCAATTTAGATGTTGGGCTAAATATACATCCAATATTAAAAAAATTTATAGAAAATTGTTACCTTTTAGGTATTGTAGTTGGGCTAAATATACATCAAATATTAAAAAAAATATAGAAAATTGTTACCTTTTTGGTATTGTAATATAGAATTAATTTAAGTATTTATATGATTAGACACCAAATAATTTGTAGCTAGCGGTACTAAAGTGTTTAAATGATGTTTATCTTTCAAATGGTGAATGCTCAAATTCTATTGTGTGAACTCTTTTCATTCAGAAAAAAGATTATATGATTGGACTTCTTATTAAAATATTATATTTGTCCAATCTTTTATTTATTTATTTTCTTTTTATCTGCTTCTAAGTATTATTATATTTGCTTACATAACTGGTTACTTTGTATATCTGTGATATTTATGACCATATTTTTTAGAAGAAATTTTAATTGAGAAGAAAAAAAAAACAAAGGGTAAAAATGTAAAAGATTGAATAGTTTTTCTCTAATCTCATTTATTAATTATTTGATTAATTAATTAGTTATAAAGACTATCATCCTTTTACACTAATTCTTTTTGTCTACACACAATAAAAATTATCCTACACATTCCGAAATTTATCATATGCAACTTATAATTTATCCTACATAACTCGTAATTTTTCCTACACTCTAAATTAATTTCTTTTTGAAAAATATATATTTTGAAAAAAAATATATATATTTTAAAAATAAGTTACAAATTTAATTTAATTATTTATTAAAGAGGAAGACTACAATTTAATAATTTATGCAAGTTTACCAAGATACTCTTACAATGAAATTAAACACAAAAATTTAATAAAGTAAAATGAAACATTTCTATTCGTTGAAAAAAAAAATTTCTTACAAAAAAATTCTTTTATTTGAACTCTTCACTATGACCATAAACAATATAAAGTAGATTGGTTAAATAACTTTAGTATATCATAAATATAAGTGTATAAATATTTCACGTGTAAATTAGTTATGTGATTTTCTTAAAGTATCACCATTGACGTGTAAATTAGTTACTTATATGAATATGTCATATCATATTTATATTAGTTTATCTTTTATTATAGCTTAGCCTCATGTCATTTATTAGTATATCTATTTATTATAGCTTAGCCTCATGTCATTTAATTTGAGGTGATTGATACGTGGTCTTAATTTTAGAGTGTCATTGTCCCATCTAATTGAATAGTTATACGTTGTAACGTATAATATAGTTTATATTATAAATATTATATCGTATAAGTTTATAATACGACTATAAAGACAAAAGGTAGTGTATTAATTGTAGAGTACATACATGATAAATAGTCGTCCTACTTTTTTGGTGTTAGCATTCGTGTGGCTGGGGGAAGGTGAGGTGACAAGAAAAGGGTTTCCGACAATTGGTTGAGGTACATCTTGTTTTGCATAAAGTACAATTTTAACACTCAAAAGCTACATTAGGCCGTGGGGTATGGTAGGACTTGAGTTGGGGCATTTGTTGACACGTGGAATGAGAGCCCCCCCCCCTCCCCCACCGCCTGGTTACGTGTTCGCAGGGTATGGCGGGGCGTGGGTTGGGGGTTACAATATATAGGGGTTGTTGGGAGATCCGGGTGGCGGTTTGGTTTTCCCCCAAACCGTTTGAATTTAAAATTCAAAATTTGAAAAGTCCGCTATGACGTGGCAGGGTGAGCAAATGGGAGGCAGCCAGCTAGCATGACCATACCGCCCCACGCCCGGCTTGAAAGCCAAGCCCCAAGGGCCACGCCCCAACCCAAGCCCACCCGGGGTGGTGGCTTAGGCGTTTTCCCCCAACCCACGCCCCAATCCAAGCCCCATACCCCATGGCCTTATTAGCTCTACAAGCTTTCTTATTTAACATTTTTAATTAATTTATGCATGGTGTTCAAAGTTGTTTATTTTGTTAACCTTTTTAAACTCATGATTCCTCCCAATGATTTAATTTGAGCAAACCGACTGGTCAGACCTGTTGAATCGGGAACTAGCGTTACCGGTGGTCCGGTTATGCTACTTAGGCCCTGTTTGGTAGCCTCTTAATCCATTCAGAGGCTGCCTCTTAATGAAATCATTTGTGGCCCTTATGTCTGAATGAATAAGAGGTAACATTATGTCTGACTGGATAAGAGGTAACATCTGAATGGTAAACCATCACATGTCACATTCTTCTACATTATCTTTGTTAAACTCTTAAATGATTTCATTAAGAGGTAGCCTCTTAATGTCATTTAGATGCTACCAAACAGCCCCTTAGACCGTTTTAGCATTGAACCGGTTGGTTGGTGTCTGAACCATTTGAACCGGATTGAATTACTCAATCCGTTCTATGTTTTAGTTTAAGTTTGATATTTTTAGTTCTTGTAGCAAAAAAAATATATATATTTGTTTTTAGGTTTAACTTAACAACTTAATTTGCCTTTTTAAATGAATTGATTTCGTTATATCATACTAACTTATTATAAGGAATTGTTATCTATTTTTAAAGCGATTTAATCTCATACGTCAAAATGAAAATGTGTTTTGTGGAAAACTTCCCAAAGTACAATAAAACAAAGTGTGTAAAGTTTATTCACACTTGAACGAGGTGATGATAATTTGGGTAAACTAGCGTGTTACATAAGGATATATAGATACTATCTAGTATATTAGGACAAAGTGTTGTGTAAAAGTTTTTCTTAATAAGAAGCTTCTTTTTTTTTAAATAGCGGCAATATCATTAGAAAGACTTAGTGTTAGTAAAACGCTAGGTTGAAAACATACTTCTAGTAAATAATGTTGATTTCATCATGGTACATATGGGCAAAATGTGAAGGTTTAGAGTTTAGACTATCCATTCTCGATTAAACACATTCCCTTTAACACGCCACATCAGCTTGTTAACGATTGGCACACTACACCGGTCCGTTAACAGCTTTCATTAATGGCCAAATCGTTAACACATTGGCGGTAGTACACGAGAGGAAGAGAGGTTGTGGTGGGCCCCATGGATGTATCTAGCAATCACAAGACACCTTCAATTTCTTTTTCTCTTTTTTTTGTTTAGTTAATGATATTGGGTGTTAGTTAACCCACGACACAATGTTAGCGGGTATTTAGTTAATGGTCAAGTTGTGACGTAGTGGTGATGTGACAATTGTTAATGGATATTTCGTTAACCCACATTACATAGTCTTAGAAGAAGTAAAAGTAGAAAGATGATATGACTAATATAGTAGGTTAAAGACAGTAAACACAATAAAATCAATAGGAAAGAGATATGTTTCGTGCAACCCACTAAGTTTTTAAACCAGTTGTAGAAATATACATGGTACACGTTATCATCATTATCTACCTAGTTAAGATTTTGTCATATATTTCATCTCGACAAAGACCCATCAATCTTTCATTGAAAGTTATGGTGCCTAATTCACTTAGAACATGAAGTTTTCAAACTTAATTGGCATTTGGCAGAATTATATTTGAGTTTTTAAATATTTTCAGTCAGTTTTTAATTATGAGAGTGAGCTCGTGGTTTTGTTTAAAATGTTCATGAACCTCTCAAGAGATTCATGCTTTCGTTGATAACTTGTCGCTATCCGATATTCGCGACAAGACTTACGTAATGATTCATATATTCGTTGGTAACACATCGCTATTTTGTCGCAAATTTGTCATTTTGTGTTTCCTATCGATCAATCATGTCTACATTTTTAAAGGGCATTTTCCATGTAGTTACCATCTATAATATTTAATTTGCATAACTAAGTTATTGATTATAATAAACTATTAAAGTTATGTGCATTTAAAAAAAAGCATCACTTGTTTCTTAGATGTTAAAATTTTAATAGATTTACTTTATAAAGTTTGACAAGTATTTATAAACATATGCAAAGTTTGTTAAGTTATTTATAAAAGAAAATAAAAACATATATCGAGTACCTTACGAAGTACGTTGTCAAAAACGTGCTTTCACCTTTCACCCTCTGGATTAACCCGCCAGGTGTCACAGTTGTGTCCACAACCCCGTATTACGCTCCTCTAAAAAACATACACTTACAATCTAAGAACTCCCTTTATAGAAAATACATAATTATGAAGATACACCTTAAAAGATCCAAAAGTTTTGTTACAATGCCATTGATGACAAATTAACCACTACTAGATTTGAGCTTTTCTTTTTGATTTCAAAAGGTGATGGCTGGCAATGGCTGTCACAAAACATAATAGGACCAAATGTATTTTGTGTAATTTGTGGACACGAGACAAACCACTTGAATGTTGACCCTTCCCCACCTAACAAGGCATCTCTCCCCATCAAATTGTTGCTAGGTAGAGCACAATAGTTCCATGATCGCGGGTGGTATCGTGCCCGTAGCGAAGCTAATTTACATTTTCTATTATGTTGTATCAGCGTATCAGATTTTCTAAATAAGATGTTTATAAAGTGTGTATATATATATATATATATATATATATATATATATAGGGAGAGCATCATGAGAAAACTAGATATAAATGAGAAAACCAAAAAACTAACCAAAAAAACACTAAAAATGAGGGGGGAGCCTTTTAATGAAGGAGGGGGGGACTTTTAATGAAGGAGGGGTAAAATTGGAAAAAAAAATATATAACTTTTCAAACATTTCCCATTTCTCCATACGTTATCATTTTAAAACAAAAATGGCACCATAAGATCACAAATTTTTGTATCTTTCATTCAAGTATATTCGAGCATATTTTTTATGACATAAAAAAAGATTTATGGTGTCGTCTTGTTTTCAATACTATTATTACAGTAGTGCACATGTGCAATATAACATGTACTACAATTGCATTACATGCTTAAAATTAGCTTTTTGAGTCTAGTTTAGCTTTTAGGGTTAGTTTTTTTAGAGGTTTAGGATTAGGATTAGGTTTTTAGGTGTGGGGGGGAGGGGGGGGTTAGGTTTTTGGGGGGTGGGGGTGGGGGGGTTTAGGTTTTTTTCGGGTTTACAATTGCATTACATGCTTAAAATTAGCTTTTTGAGTCTAGTTTAGCTTTTAGGGTTAGTTTTTTTGGAGGTTTAGGATTAGGATTAGGTTTTTGGGTGTGGGGGGGGAGGGTGGTTTAGGTTTTTGGGGGGTGGGGGGGTTTAGGTTTTTTTCGGGTTTATGTTTAGGGTTTAGTTTTAGGTTTTCGGAGGGGTGGGGGGGTTTAGGTTTTTGGGGGGTGGGGGGGGGGGGTTAGGCTTTTGGGGGGTGGGGGGTTAGGCTTTTGGTGGGAGGGTGAATTTAGGTTTTTTTTTGGGGGGGGGGGGGGGGTGGGGGTGGGGGGTTTAGGTTTTTGGGGGGTGTTGGTGGGGGGTGGGTTAAGTGGTTTAAGCTTTATGTACTAGTGCACATGTGCAGGACAACCAAAAAAAAAAAAAAATTTTTTTTTTTTTTTTTTTTTTTGAAATTTTTTTTCTAGGCATAAAAACTAGCGATTTTTTTATTAAAAATTGTAAAAAAAAAAAAAAATTTTGGTATGTTTTTAGGTTTTTTTTGGGCTTTTTTGGTTAGTTTTTTGGTTTTCTCATTTAAACTAGTTTTCTCATGATCCATCCCATATATATATATGTGTGTGTGTGTGTGTGTGTGTGTGTGTGATGTTGATATAATTATACTTTTACCTTTAAATAGCTTGTATTCACGGAAAAATGTATACACAAGCGTTAAGTTGTGATTTCTTGGTTCATCTATTATTTTGTGTTGGGATATTTAATAATTTTGTGAATTAATTGAAGTGTGAAAATGATGTAAAATAAAAGATCGAAATTAAAAAAAAGAGTTAATTACATAGTTGGTCCCTGTGGTTTGCACAAACTAACATACTTAGATACTAATAGTTTAAAATCACATTCTAGCGTATTAACTTTTCATTTTGTAACGTTTGGAGATATTAACGTTATTTGTAGGTTTAAAATCACCTTCTATTAGTACCTAAATATGTTATTTTGTGCAAACCACAAGGACTAACTATGTTAATACCCTAGAAGTTAATACCTCCAAACGTTACAAAATGAAAAGTTAATACCCTATAAGGTGATTTTAAACTATTAGTACCTAAGTATGTTATTTTGTGCAAACCACATGGCCTAACTATGTAAATTTTGTTATGACATAATATTACATCATATTTACTGTTTTAGATTTGAGTTTAAAAACATTCTTATAGTCCACATGTATTAGTTAAGTTTGTTTTTATCTACATGTATCATGAACTTTGAATTCATACATTTGGCATTGTGGATTATGTTTCACTCATTTAGTCTTGGACAAAATTCACACATATGTGTCTTAGAGAACTTGATTCTCACATTGTTGTGTTATAATAATTCACATGTATGTGAAATATGAAGCATGTGTTTGTGCAAGTGATAAATATTTATATGTATGTTGTGTAAACTCACTCTTACCTATATTAGTGAATACATGATGAGAATTGGTGTATTGTGGTAAAAACATGAATTTTATACTCGCTACTTGGTTGTATAGGGACCACATCAAGCATCATAATCTTATGGGGGAAGGATCGTAGGCTTACTCTACTTTTTTTTGAACGGCAAAGAATCTTACGTGTAAACCACCCTGCTCGGCGCTATATTCAAGGTTGACTTCTCGACGGCCATGAGAGCGTGCCCCCTGATGCACGGGAACCGGATGGAATCCGTAAACCCTTGCCCCTCGTCAGGTTCGAATCCAGGATTAAAGCCCCTATTCGTCCCTTCACCCATATGTCTCTCGAAAATGGCGCAAACGAGAATCGAACTGCATCTCTACTAAGGAGGACAAACCTTTTGACTTCTGGACCAACATCTCAGGACAGGCTTACGCTATTTAATTGGGGATCTTTCTCATTTCGTATTATTAATATATGATTTTTTTTGTTTTTTTTGTTTTTTTTTTTTTTTTTTTTTTTTTAATTCCCGCGATGGTAGCCTTACGGTACATTGACATCTCTATGGTGGTCCTATGACAAAAGACAAATGCTTCTTCATACGTACGTGTTTTGCATTTGTTTTTAGTTGGTTTTCAAGTACCAGCCCTCTTTGTATTTATGTAGTTTGATGAATGTGTGTAGTGTCTTCGTTCAAGTGATACACTTAATGAAACAAAATCTGGTAAAGTAGTGTATTTTCAATTTTTTTTCATATCGTTGAAATGTTATAGCTTGTTTAATTAGATATATTTATTGTATTACCGAGGTATTTGAGGTCACTTGTTTGGAATCATTGCACCATTGATGATATGTATTTTTAAAAATATTGTCGCTGGCGGTATGCGCATATAATGATATATGTGTGGGTGTTCGGGGGAAAGTGAAAGTGCACTAATTTTTAACATTATTTTACTCATTTCGTGATTGTCGCTGGCGGTATGCGCATATAATGATATATGTGTGGGTGTTCGGGGGAAAGTGAAAGTGCACTAATTTTAACGTTATTTTACTAATTTCGTGAAAATAACGTTAAAAGAAAGGGATAGTTAATAATGAATCATGTGGTGGCGTTGATATCCAAAAGACAAGGGAGTACATACACTAATCGACCTTTGTTTTAATTGCTGTCCAAGGCTTGATGCAAAACTACTATCGAGCCAAGGGTCTCACTGGAAGGAGCATCTCAATTCTTAACGGGTAGAGGTAAGGCTTTCTACATCTTGTCATCCTCAGATCCTACCTTAACTTTGCTATTGATGTGATTTACTGAGTATGATGATGATGATGATGGTTGATCAACAAGATTTTAATTGTAGTTGAAGAAAACCGCTGTTTTTTAATACACTACAATATTTATTTTTATATCAAATTGGCACCTTGTTTATAAAAAGTGGAAATTAATATTTTTTAAAATATAATATGAAAAGAGATATAAAAATAAGTATGTCACATCAAATTAAGATAAGCGTACTCGACTATACCATTAATTTTTAATAAATCGTTAATTAAAAGTCCCGTTTAGATATAAGCAAAACTTACTTTTACTCTAGAAACATAATCAAACAACTGTTTTTCCTATACTGAAATGAGAGAATAAATACAACTTTTATTGTTTAACGTAAATGAATAAAGTCAATCGTGAGATATGGAGATACTCGAAATCAGTTTATTAAAAGATTGAATTTAATCGATCATAAACAAGAGCAGAACTCATCCATATACTATATCACAACTAATAAACGAGCTCGAATCTGAATTTCACACATCAAGCTTTATGAGACCGATAAGTCTAAACAAGTCGATTACCTTTAATAGATATAATGTTATATCTATAAGATGTAACTACATAATAATTACCATCTTATATATGTATAATGATGATAAAATTACTATATATAGTACACATTGGGTAAAATCAAATAAAAAGTTTATTTTGCCTAAGTAGGATGAGAAGTAATCTTAACCATTCATTTTTCAAATTAATGGTTAAGATGAAAGTGTAGGAGAAAGGAGGAGTGCAAAGGTATCTTGGGAAAATTTTATTTATGGACTTTCTCTCTCCACATGCAAGGCACATGCATATTCCACCCCCGTTTTTTAAATGTTCATAACTTTTTTATACGACATTATTTTTTCATAAAAATTTCACCGTAAAATCGAGCATCTTTTTATCTTTAAATTGAGTACCATATTGTTATATAAAATATGAAGACTAAAAAAACCCACTAAAATGTGTTGTATTTCTATGTTGTATAACATTTTTTGTGCTGGATTTTTGTACTATATTTTTGTGCTAAATTTTTTTGTCTTAATTTTTTTTTATCAATTTTTTGTGCTGGATTTTTTTGTAACATTTTTTGCTGAATTTTTTTTTGCTAGATTTTTTTGTACTACATTTTTTGTGCTATATTTTTTTTACTATATTTTTTTGCGCTAATTTTTTTGTACTATATTTTTTGTAGTATTTTTAAAAAAGCAAAAGGGGTGCCACATGTCATTTTTACTCCTATTTATAAGGACCAAAATACTCTTCATTCCTACTTATTAAGAGTGCCACATGTTATCATCACAATCCTTCTTAGGCTACTTAGGCAAAATCCACTTTTTAGTGGATCCTAGTTAGGGTTAAGATTTAGAGTTATGATTTAGGGTTTAGGGTTAAGAGATCCTAGTTAGGGTTCGATGAGCTGGTTCCAATGCCGCTGGAATGAGTCCAATCGGAGTTCGTTTGAGTCGATTCCCCACTGTTCCCTAATTTTTTAGTGTTACTCAATAAATCTCACACTTACATATACAAAGAATTAATTATATGCAAGCTTTAGGTCGTACATGTAGTGATTGATAGAAATGAAATAATACAAAGTTCTGTTAAGGGAAACGTGTTAGTAATCGAGTTTAGCAAACAATGCACTCATATTAAACCAAAGGCAAATAACACTAGTAGATGTCTTTTTTTTTTTTTTTTTTTTTAAAACACAAATAAATTTACACGCACATTTTTTAGTTGTATGGCTCAAAAAATGGTTTTTTTTTTTTTTTTTTTTTTTGAGCTGCTGTAAATTTACGGCTCAAAAATAGATTTTTTTGTGGTACATAACAACCTAGCTCAAATAAAGGGTTTTTATCATATTTCTTAATAAAAAAACTCTACAAATTATTATTAGATTTTTTTCCTATATCTCTATTTTTTCTCTCTGTAAACTACCGCTTTTGGCCTTCAATTCGATCTTCTTCAATTCGATCTACCCCCAAAACCCCGCCATTACTTTTCACTATCTCGCACGCACCTTCAATTCTTCTTCCAAAACCACCGCTTCAGGCCATCGAGCGTGTAGTTGTTGCTTTGCTTTAGTTCATGTAACAATCGATGTGTGGTATGATCATAACATCCCCTTATAACGATCGATGTGTGGTATGATCGTAGCATCCCCGTATCATCCAAAGAATATAAAACCCTTTCAGATTCACACAAAACCGTCGCCTTCAGTTCTTCTTCCAAAACCCCTTGGTAAGAAATCCTAGTTTTATCAAGTATCTTCTTAAATTCTTTATATCAGTGCAAAATTTTGAATACAATTCGTTATTATGTTGGATATATGTTGGATATTGCTAGATATATATGATTCCATGTGTGGCTCTCATGTCATATTCAATATACATTTTGAGTGGTTTATGCGTATCTCATGTGGTCCCCTGTCATATATATATATATATATATATATATATATATATATATATATATGTTAGGTCTTTAGTTGAGACTTTCTATGTCATCTACTGATTTGAATCATATTGTGAACTTTTTTTTATGAGGTGATGATACTCTGTAGGTCATATTGTTTAGTGTTTTTATATGATGTTTGTTAATTTGTTTTTTTTTTTTTTTTTTTTAGTGAGTAAAATGTCTATACTTGGGAGAGGGAAACGTGGGCCTGCGACTTTCTCAAAGAAAGACTGTGACTATACAATTGAGTTTAACCATGATAATCAACCGATTGGCAAGAATGCGACTGATTATACTTCATGGTTAGGAGTGAAGCTAAAAGCCGAATTTTCTTACCATATTCTGCGAGATAAATTTGAAGAACAAAAATGGGAACATTTATGGAAGGATATTCAGGTATTATATATTTTTGTTTGTAATTTTATAGAAACATGAATAATATTTGTTAAACCTTTTGTTTTATAAATATGCAAGGAACTATGGAAAGTTAATAGCATTGCGCCCAAAGAAGCGGCACTTAAAAATGCAAAAAAACGTCATACAAATTGGCGAAGTTATCTTACAACAACCTATGTAAGGAAGAATAAAACTCCTTTCAAGGCATATAAGAATCTCGAATCACAGCATTGGGAAAACTTCGTTGCCCAAAGGAGTAGCAAGGAATTTATGGTATATGAGAATTTTTAGTTATATTATTATTATGTATGCTATTGTTATATGTTTATAACTATTAATGCATTACAATTTGGTTTTATATATAATGTTGGTTTTAAAAATGTTGTCTCATTTTGTAGGAGCTTGCTGAATATGAATTGTTATTCCCGGGCCCTTCTATGAAAGAAAAAGTAGTCGATTCAGGCCTTGTGTATCCTACTATTGATAGGTTATTAGATGAGGTTCAAATGAAGGATGGCTATGTGAAAGTCAAAGTAGATATCATCGATCCAAAATTCAAGAGCAGTCCTCTCCCTCCAGTTTCATGTTATGACGAGGTTACAAATTTAGGTGATGCTTGTGGTAAATATGTTCAATGGCCACGTTTTGCAATAAAGGTAATTTAAATATGTTCAAATCTAGGTACCCCCACATTCACGGGAATGTCATTTAATCATAATGTTGGACCGAATCCGAGTGTTTAATCAGATATTTGTATAACATAGTATTTTATAAAATAGCTCCAGAAGACCCTAAATTTGCCTACTTCAATATCCACAAAATAACTGGAAAAGAGTATGAGACAAATTTTGTAATTGTAAAAGAACACTTGTTAAGTGTCTACAAACTTAAAAAGGGCACAAAATATTTTCTTGCACCCTTTTTTATAGGTAATATATATTTTATTGTTTTTTAGTGTATTAAAGTTAATTTTCTTTATTTTATTACACTACTTTTTATACCTTTCGTAGCGCGCATTGGGTTTTGTTTATCGTTTCTCCCAAGGAACGAAGTGTTTGGATTTTGGATTCGACTTCGGTTAAGGCCAACAAGAAAAAAGATGCTTATCCTCTTTCGAGAGCAATAAAATCTTCTTTTGGAAGTGGACTTACATGGACCATGGTTCAAGTATGTTATCAGTATTATTAACTCTTATGTTATACAATTAATGATTATTTTAGTAATTGATTTTTTTTTAATATTTAATGCAGTTTAAGCAACAAGACGGGTCTTGGGAGTGTGGGTTCATGGTGATTTGGTTTATGGTCCAGTTTGTTTTAAAGAAGCGATTTCGTTTTCCAAACAATGTAAGTATTACTTTTAGAATTTACCTATTTTGACTTTAGTATGTTGGGGTTATTGATCCGAGTTTAAGGTTGTATTATTCAGGTTTTATGTTTATTTTTGGTGCTTCGGGTTAACTGATATATGTTATTTGATTTCTTTTTAGATTTGGACCCAGATAACAAGAGTAACACAAGAGGAAATTGACATGTTGGTTGAAAACATCTGTTGATGCAGATTTTATGTCCGATGCTTATCGAATAGATTAGATTTATTTTATGTTGAATATGTAATAGTTAGTGAAACGGTCAAACGAATGTGTATTGACCCGCTCGTTTGAAGTGGTCAAACGAGAGGGTTATGTGTTTGACCGTGTGTGTTTGCTAGACAAGTGGGTGTGGGTATAAATACCAACCCCTTGCTCATTTGCAAACTAGAGAGAGTTAGAGTGAGGGAGCTCATTGTGAGAGTTCTCAGTGAGTTTTGTGGTTTGGGGGAGAGATCACCACTTGGTCTCTCCCCGGATGTATACTCCTTTGGTATTAGTTCGGTTATCTTGTAATCGGGCCGATTTGTATTGTTTTACTACCGATTAATACAAAGAGTTTTGTTTATCCATCTATAATCTCTCCTGTCTTGAACTGATCTCACACGAATCACGGTTTCGGTCCCGAAACACGGTCCTACAATTGGTATCAGAGCTATGGTACCCGATTTAGAAAATCTAACCGTTTGCTAAATCACATGTGCTCTAGATCTGTGATTTTAGTGATTTTTGTTCAAGATGCAAAGTTGGGTGAAAATGAGAAAAACCCAGATCTGGACCCGAATATTCAGATCTGTGCTGAAACTGATCACAACAGAGTGTTGGGTTTTATGTTTTACACCTAAATAATCAAGTTTTCATCATCAAATATCACTTTTGAAGTGATTTTCGTCAAATCTGCAAAAGAAACAGTGGTTGTGTTCTTGAAGGTGTATGGCGGCTGTTGAAAGAAAGCTAGGGTTTCTTCATATCTGCTCCCACGAAACCCCCCCCCCCCCCTGACGAAGAACCTTTTTCGTCATAATGTGTCCGACGAAAAACTACTGGATACACAATCGACGAGGAACCCCTGCCAAAAAACCTACCATCGACGAAGAACCACTAACGAACCTGCTGCTGCTGAACAAAACTCCGGCACATCTTTTGTGGGTTTCAGACGAAGAATGATGATGTTAGTGGTTGCTGTTGGTATGTACTGCAGATGTTGTTAAGGTTGTGATTTACAGTTGTGGTAATGGCTGCACATGTTTGAAGGTTTAAGATGAAATTAGCGGTTGAAGTTGGAATCGGAGGTGTATACCGCAGATGGCAGCTGTACAAGATGATATCTACGGCTATGGTATTTTTGATTGTTTTGGCTGTTGTGTATCGAAGAGTTTGAGGAGAGGATCTTGCTGTTGGTGTGTTGAGAATCGTTTTGAAATTGATGGACTGCACAAGATTTTAATTTGGGGGTTTGATGTTTATGTATCGCTGGTGAATGTGAAATCGAAGAAGAAGACCTTGTTGGCTGGTGATGTGTGTATCGAAGAAGGAGAAGAAGACAGACAAAGGTCTGGTGATGGCTAATGCTGTTGTTAATCGTATGAGAGAAAGGGTTTCAGCTTTTGTTGTTGTTTATTGTAGAAGAAGACATGATGAAGATGATGTCTTTTAGCGGCTGATGAAGTTTAAAAAAAAAAACTTAGGGTTGTTGACTTTGGGCATAAGTATTTTTCGTGGACCTTCAAACTTTGGGCCTTTTGTTCTGTTGCTAATTAAACTTTTGTGAAATTTACATTTCCAAAGTGTTTAGTCTTCGTGGGCCATTTTTAAACATTTACAGTTTAAAAAAAAACTTGGGCCTAGTCAATCTAATTGGAAGACATTACAAGTATTATTACCGTGACATCACAAGTCTTCGTAGACAACAAACATTGTTAGTGGGCCAATATTGTTTGGGCCGACTACAACAGGTTTGCTACAACAGATTCTTTTGTGGGATCGGGTGTTCGCGAAGTTGATTTGAACCACGCTTCTAAATGTCAACGTCAAAATTCGTACGGGTTTTGGGAGCGCGCAGGATGATGTGAGATGATGAAAACTTGATTTTTGTTAAACGTGGGGTAGTCACGGTTACCGATGCAAACGTCAAACTTGGTGACTTGACTACTATGGGCCAAAAACCAAAAACGGTATGTTCACTTCCGCACGTCAATGTTTATGATTGTTATCGGTTATTCGAAAATGTTTGAAAGCATTTTGTTTATTGTCATATTCTCGCATTTGAAAACGAACGTATGAACCTTGAATGTCAATACCGGTCCTAACGAGTTCACAAAGTCTTTGGAGGGATACAAGTCGGATCCTACGTGTGACAACCCGAGACTTCAAGTTCCTTCCTACGTATCTCTTGTTTCGAAATTCTTGTGACAAATTGTTTTAGTTTATTTTTGAAATGTGCTTTGAAATGCTATTGGACCGAATAGCCTGAATGATTAAAATGTTAGGCCGCTCAACAATTTACAAATTGATCTTATCGAGTTCACATGCAGCTAGTGAATATGTCGAGCAATGTGCACTGATTCAAGATTCAATGTGTTGAATAATTGACTGCAACAACTAAACTAGGATTGGACCTCACATACACTATTCAGATATATAATTGGGCCGCAAACAATTATGTTGTTATCATGGGCCGTTTACCACTGTGATGCTCTTTGGACCTTTACACCTTTGAAAGCAAATTATTCACAATTAATAAGGATCAGCACGTGGACGACCTTTTTTATTGAACATTTATTGCACACAACCGAGTTTCGTCAACTGAGTTTCGTCAAAGACTTCCTCCTCAACGAAACATAGAGAGTTTCGTCGCCTGTGGTCTTTCGTCATAAATGTTTCGTCGCCAGTGGGGTCTTTCACCGGCCCAAATCTTCTTCGAAGCCCAAGTAGGGCCCGGGTCTAGTTCATGAATATAAACACCCGTAGGGTGTTTCATTATGTAACGTAACTGACATCTTGCAACCCTAGAAGTCCTTGAACATTGAATAACGCATCACATGGGCTGTTTTTGGAAGCCGGGTCACCCACTTTCTGTTCGGGCCTTGCATAAATAATGGGCCGCACCCTCGGCTATAAGTGAACAGACCTGTTTAAATCATTGGGCCGCACATGTTTAATAGTTGGGCTTGAAGTGTATGTGAGTAAATTATATACGTATGCATGTAGTATGTTTGAGCTATTACATGTTAAGCGATTATTCGATGGCACTAGGTGAATGGATTAACTGTCATGACTGGAATTACATGTGTGCATTACATGTACATTAAATGTGCTTTATGTGAACAATGAATACTTGAATTAATTGTACGTGAAAGATGTGGGTCATGTGCACGTGGAACTGACTGTTATCGGTAACCCTTTTAGGACGTGTTTGTTCAACTGATAAACAAGATACTTAATCTTACCGAGCAAATCTAAGGTGAGTTCACTGCTCTTTTTCCAAGCATGCGTCCCGGGGAGGGACATCTGGTAAATATTCCGGGGAGGAATATTGGGTAATGGGTTTGACTGGAATGTTAAACCGGAATGTTGGTTAATATACGTCTATATCTATCACTCAAGTCCCTCCTACCGATTGTTTCTTGTAGGGTAACGGGGTATTAGTTAGTAGCGCTACTTAGGTTTGGCACCCTCACACCGCACCGGGGAGGTCGGTGATGAACTAATGACCCCCATCTTGACCATTGCTTTGATAGAGGCAATGGGGTTTAGGGCAAATAATCTGGAGCCATCTACGGTAAGCGTGTGATTAACAACATCGAATATGTGAAACGTTTTAATCTGGTAACTGGTATCTAAACACGTTAACAAAACTTTGAACTCACCAGCGTCGTCTGACACACTTGTCTGCATGCTTGCAGGTCTGTAGGGTTATAGCATGGAACTTGCTGTCTGGAAGACTGGAGTGGTCATGGGTCGAGATTCATGGGATCGCAAGACAAGTCCAATGGTTTTCGTACATGTGGTTTATGAACCACTTAACAAACGATTTATGCTTCCGCTGTATACAATAATTTATATGTAATGATTTGTAACACTTTATGTTAATGTATGAAAGTTTTATTTAAATATATTTATGAGTTCAATGTGATTGGTGTCTAAGATCCTGCTACGTCACACGCCCCACGGTGTTTCCGCAAGTGGTATTTTGGGGGTGTGACAGTTTGGTATCAGAGCCACTGGTTATAGTGAACTTGGTTTTAAAACATTTTTATAAAACCAGACTATAACCGAACAAGTTCTGAATACGACCATGACACTCAGCTCCAGATTGCAAGGTTCGTCTCTCGTTTACTCATTGTACTGCATAACTAGTGAACACTTACATATGAAATTGCATGGGATTGCACGTATAGCACAACAGTATGAATTCATATATTACTTGCATGCGTTATGTGATTGATAGTGTGGTGTTTCCCTAGACATTCACGACTCACGTTTTGTGATGTTATTTGTTTGCTACTCGAGTTTGAGGAACCATTTGACATGAGTTAGGAGGAGCTGAGATGAGCATGCAACTCACAATATTATTGTGGGTGCACACATAATAATAATATGGGGTGCATGCGAGTCCCAGTGAGGCTTAACAAGTGAAAAAGGGTTCTGTTCCGATTATTTGATCAATGTGAAACGTAACAATCTATAAGAGTCATAGCAGTGGTTGTCTCTTACTTGAACATGATCTTTTCACTCCTCTCTGAATCCTTACGAATCTCGATGCTATCGAGTATTACCTGAACACCCATCTGAACGCCTAGCGAACTGTGTAGAATGTTAGGTGCTTGTACGAACATCCCTGAGTTGGATGTTGCAGCGTCGAATGATTGGCCGATACCTTCTCACTCCTTTTCATTGGTTGGAACCCTGTGTATTGACGCCTTAGATTCCGTAAGTGCGATCGTTTCTGCAACACCCTAGCAACGTACTGTGTATCACTTGACCAACTTGCAAGATCGAGGGGCAAGAGGATGATGATCGTAGTATCTCACCGACTTCATGTAACAATCCCAAATAAACCAACACCTTCGATTATTTTCCGACACCCCAAAATATTTTAAAATATCCCTATATGTCCTTAAATACACCCGTATGTGAAAACCGAGCCCGAAATACAATATAGCATTAAAAATAAATTAAAAACAAGAAATTTTAAGTTGAAGCGGGCCACGTAAGACCCACCCCAAATTTTACGCGGGCGGTGTCAAGGTTAAAACCTTATTTCGTTGAGTTTTAAGCTTAGGCGAGCCGCGTAAGCTAACCTTACCACCTACGCAGGCCGCGTGAGATCAAGATAGTGGCGCAGCCCGGTGCTGCCACGTGGCAGCCACACGTCGACCCTACTCGCTGACCCGGATCAGCTATACATTGACCTGGAGTCAACGCGGGCCGCGTAGGCCCTTCTCTTGTGTTACGCGGGCCGCGACAAAGCCAGATTCAACAACTATAAATAGAATGCATCGGATCTTCAGTCTGTTCGTCCCATTTTCATTTCTCAATCACAATTTCTGAATTATAGGCATTATAAGCGGGTATTATACCCCCGTAAATAGCGAAGTTCTGCTCCGTTGTAAGTATTATAACCCCTGGATACGTATTAGATATGCTGCCCGATTGATCTAGGGTTCCGTAACGGCTGTCGCGGTTCTGCCCGACGTAGTCGTTGGAATGCCGTCTCGGGGAGGGTATTACTAATGTTAAAATGGGTTATTAATACTAACGCGTGTACATTTGTGTAAATTATAGATTATCACCGGGAAACCCTTACGAAAAATCTAAGACAGCAATGTGAGTTGATCCACTTTTTGTAAATCTTTTGTTAAATGTTTTTACAAAACCTTAAATACTTTTTCATGCGAATAACAGTTATTGAGTATTTGTAAGAATACAATTATGACGAGTATGTTGGGGTTTTGTATACAAAATTTGTTACCACCTAGTCAAGGAGTAACATGTCCACAAGTCGGGTTTGACAGTACCATGGATGTTAATTGTAATATTTTGGAAACAAATATAATTGCGGGATCGCCCTCAATACTATACACTGGGACTTTTTATTTAAACTTTATTAAACTAGGATTCACTCACCAGTATTTCCCACTGACAAATGTTTTTAAAACACGTTTCAGGTAACAAACTGTGAAAGCCAAATAGAAGACAGCTGGACAACACTGAAGGTTTGGAAAAGTGGCAATAAAGTTACCTAAAAATAAAATGGATGTTTTTATTAAATAGATAGGATTTATTCCTATGAAAACACATGTACTATGAACGTGGGTTAATCCCATATGTTTATTGTTATATAAATGGTGGTGTTTTACTCTGATAAAATATTTCCTAACTACGGTCCTGATGAAAATTTCCGCTGCCAAATTAGACAATACGCGATACCACCGAAACTGGCTCGCGGCCGCCCGTTCCCGGGGAACCAGGGATCGGGGGTTGCGACAGGAGGTGGTATCAGAGCTAAGCCACTGATTCAGCCACAGAGGTGTTCTGCTGACATCAAAATGTAAAGTGTTAGGAAATAAATTACGGAAATACGTGCATAACTGTATTTATTGTTATGTGTTATTTGACTATCTGTTAGTTTACAGTATAAGCGACCAAGGACCATCTCACGTGTACCGTCAATTGTCTGGTTCGCCTAGAAGCGAAGGCACCTCCTCTTCTCAGCCTGCCCTCTCAGGGTACTCTGCTGATACGGAAGAAGGAATCTTTGTGTTTAAGGCTCAGTCAGAAGAGCCATTTCCTCAGAAAAAGAGGGGATGGTTCAGTTGAGGGGCACACGAGCGTAGGAAGCGTATGAAAAAGTTGCAAGACCAGAGAGCACTAGCAGCAGCCATGAGAGAGACAGATGCCTATGCCCAGGATATGATAAATAGGGGTATAGCCAACATCCACATCCAAGCCACCACTGCAGCTGACCCTAATCTGGAGCAAATAATAGCACCCCAACCACAACTGCCAATCCCTGACCAACCAATGGAGATAGAAAACCCTGAAAACCAAGTAGAGATGCATGACTTCAATCCAGAAGAAATCCCTAGGGTACCAGCACCGAATCCCCTAGACCCAAGCTACAATCCCTGGTGGGATGACGTTAGGGACTATGTGCAACGCTACCCGATACATGAAGACACCCCCATGCAGAATGTGGGAGCCTACCTAGGTTTGGACCCTTTAGATCCCTATTTCCACGATGAATACATTAGGGAAATTTTAGATGATCCTTACCAATTCCAGGCACCTACACCCCCACACCAGGAACCCGCACCCTAGATTCTGAACCCAGTCCAAGAACCTGCACCCCCAGTGAGTGCAGAAAACGTACAAGAACTTAGGACTTTTGGTGAGGAAATTTTAGAGAGCAGTGAGAGAATGCGACAGGTGGGAGAGCGACTCGTATGGAAATACGACGAGCACAATATGGATTTTTTTGTTGGTGCATGCGTCTGTCGACTTCGTCTTGTATCGAGTCTTGCATTACACATGGCACAAAGATCGAGAAAACAAGTCAAAGGGCTTATTCCGCTTAAAGAGGGCATGGCAGGTTCAAGCGAAATAGCTGATTTCGCTTGAACAGGTGATCTCTCTTGAGAGTCTTGGTTTCGCTTGAGCTTGTAATTTCGCTTGAATGGTATTCCGCTTGAGCATGTTCAAGCGGAATCACCTGGTCTATAAATAGGAGAGACCTGATTTCGTTTGAAAAGAGTTCATGTATGTATGTTTCCAACGGCGAAGCTCTGTCGAAGTGTCGTCTTGCTGTAAAACTATTCTAGATCAATATAAACGACAGTTAAAATGATATCTAGCTGAATTCAACTCATTATGTCTGTTTCCGACTTTCATTTTGAGTAGAACACCTCTGATTGACTCATTTCGGGTCCGTACACGATCCTTCATGTGGTATTAGAGCTCAGGAGGAGGAGTTCTGCAGTTTTCAGCTTGATTTCATCTTGATTTCTTACTTCTACACCTTCTTTTATCAATTGAACAACTTTTCACGGTTAAAATGGCCTGAATTTTTCACAACATAAGCGAAACAGTGTTTTAACAAACCCTTGAAAATATTAGACCAAAATTCAGCTTAAAAATGACAAAAATGGGCCAAAGTTCTTATTCCGCTTGAACGAGTCTTGTGATTCCGCTTGAAAAGTTGTTGCCATTTCAAGCGAAATAGCAGGTTTCGCTTGAAAAGTGTTATTCCGCTTGAAACATCATAAGCAAAATCTGTGATTCCGTTTCAACCTGCTATTCCGCTTGAATTTCAAACGAAATCAAGTGATTCCGTTTGAACGTGTTATCCCGCTTGAAATCTTTGATCTCGCTTGAAGTTGTTTGAAGGTGGTTATCTCGCTTGGAAGGGATTTCAATTAAAGACTTTATTTCGCTTGAAAGTACCTGTTTTGTGAAAACGTGTTTCCGAATCATGAGTGAAGAATTTTACAACGCTTTTGCAACATCCCCGACTACTCCGGCTATTATTGCTCAAAACATGAACTTGGAAAATGAGACGGGAACTATGCAAAAACCCCTGAAGCTAATGAGCATTGAGGAGTATTACGGTTGGAAAGATCGGTTTGAAAACTGGTTTCAAGCAAACCATTTGAGATCTTGGGAGTGTATTTTGAAGAAATATGTTCTACCACGTACTGATTTGCAAGTTGAGAAAGAATTTTCTGAATTCAATGACAAAGAACGAGATATGTACAGAGCTGAAAAGATGATGAGTAGTCTGCTTCAGCAAGCTATTAAAGAAGACATCTTTGTATTGCTTCAACATGACAAAACTTCAAAATCAATTTGGGATGCACTTAAAATCAAGTTTGAGGGAAGTGAAAATATGATCAAGAGTAAAAAGTCGTTACTTAAGAAAGAATTTGATCTATTCACAAGTCTGCCTGGGGAAGATACAAAGAAATTAATTGAAAGATACTGTCACTTAGTGAGTTCTATGTCATTGTTAAGCATAACCAAAGACCGAGAGGAATGGGTAGACAAACTAGCTGATGCTTTACCTCAGAAAGAATGGGGTACATTTTTGATGATCTTAAAGAACACCGGAGTTTATGATGGTTTGACGATCTCTCAGTTCATCGAGAAGATTGAAGGACAAGATCTTGAACAACAAAAGATTGTAAGGATGAGTAATCCTAGTGGTCAACAAGATGTGAAAATGTATTACAAAGGCAATGTTCAAGAAGCTGAAAAGAATCCGAAAATTCAAACTGCTTTTAGTGCTGGAAAGTCATCAGAAAATGTTGAACAAAGTCCAAACAGTACCAGCGGTTTTTCTTCATATCCAAGTGTTAATCCGAAGAGTTCAACATCAAGCTTTCATTCTCAAAGCTCAAAAAGTGGAAATGGTTGTGTGATACAGTGCAACATTGCATTGAATCTTCCAGATGGTCAAAGTTTTTCTGAAGAAATTGCAAAAGATCACATGGCGTTACTTGCAACTGTGCTACAATCCTATGAAGGTTTGGTTGCAGGAAGGATCGGAAATCCTATGCTGACGAAAGAGGATTATGATCAGATAGACGCTGAAGAGATGGAGCTCATGGACATCAAATGGTGTCTAGCTAGTGTATTGAGGAGAGTAGAAAAGTTTAAAATGATCACAGGGAGAAATGATTTTCTGGATGCACATGTGTCTACTTTGGGTTTTGATAAATCTAAAGTTACTTGTTTTCAATGCAGGGAGAAAGGTTATTTCAAAAGAGAATGCAAAAATCAAGAGGCTAGTGGAGCAAAGAATTCATTTGGAAAAGATGATTACTATCGGAAAGCCATATATCAACAAGTTGCTCATCAACCATATCAACAAAAAGAAACACAAACTGCTCATGGGAAGATGATTGAAGATGAAAATAAGAAAGCTTATTCTGGCATTATTAATCAAGATGATGAGAAAATGGATCAATGTTTCAATTGGGAAAAATATATATCAGCTGATAGTAAAGCATGTTTAATAAACCAAGATGATGAAAAGTTACCTGAAGGGTTCAGCTGGGATAGGTTTGCGGATAAGAATGGGAATTTTAAAGCTTTCATGGCAAAGATAGTTCAAGAACCTGATTTGTTTACTAATTGGATGAAAGTGATTGGTGTTCATGTGAAGAATCAAGAAGAAGAATCTGTTTCATCCGATGAAAGCTCAGAAGAAGCAACTGTTGTTGATTAAACATCATATGATTCTGGTTTTTCAGATGAGAGTTCTGAAAAGACATTAATTTTTTATCAAACACCATCAGATTCTGGTTCTTCAGATGAAAGTTCTGAAAAGACAATAGATTTTGATCAAACACCAACTTATGACAGTGGTGATGATGAGGAAGAAAGACATATTAATGTTGCAAAAACTCATCTATCTCCTGAGAAGTTTTCAATTTTATTTTGAAGATCGCTTGAAGAAGCTAAAGGAGAGACAAGCAGCAAAAGAACTAAAGAAAATGAAGAATTAAAGTATTGATCAAGAAGAAGAGACTGTTCAAAATGAAGAAGTTTAAGCTGAGAAGGTGACTGAAGTTGAATCAGAGATTGAGGTTGAGAAGGTCATCGAAGTTGCAAAGATTGTGGAAGTCATCAAGCCTTGCTTAAAGTGTTCAGAATCTTGCAAGCAATGTGCAGAAAAAGATGAGAAACTGAGCGAGCAAGACAAGATGAAAGAACAATTATTGTTCAATCTCAACTACGTGAAAGAATCTTACGATGTACTAAATAAAACAGTAACTGGTCTACAAAAGACTAACTCTGAAAGAGAAGATGCACTGACTATGATGAATTCTGTGATGATGACAAAGCAGAAGGCTATAAATCATTACATCGAAGAATGTGCAAAGTTGCAGCGGGAGTTGGAGACAGAAAAGATTGAGAATGAGAGAATCAGACGTTTATTACAAAGTTATTCTAGTTCTGATTATCTTATTGATCGAATTTATCCAACTGTTGCAGGTTTTGAAGCATTTAAAGATGATGAGAAGCCAAAGAAGAAAGATACTGGTAAGAAACAAAGTGTTAGTTATAACAAGTGTCCGCCTCCGATTTGGGAAGGATATTCTCCTAGAAAACCGAATGAGGAGCAAGTCGAAAAAAGCAGTCAATATAAAGTTAAAGTCCGACGTAACCGATGAATTACCAGAAAACATTGATGTTGTTTTTACATCATCTGACACTGATCATGAGTCCGAGTTAATAAAAAAGGTGGTCGATCAGGTGTTGGATACAGATGAGGAGTCGGAGTTAAAATCTGAATCAAAGTCTGAGTCCGGGTGTTCAAGTTCGTCCGTCAAAAGTTTGAGTTTGTCAGTCAACAGTTCAAAGTCATCGGTTAAACGGGTGTACAATAAAGAATTCCTGTTATCAAAATCTAATTTGAATGACGAAGCAATCAAAGTGGCATATACATTGATTGATTCAGACAAATTATATTCTGATGAGGAATTTCCAATAAGAAGTGTTAAATTTGAAAAGATCAAAAAGGTTTTCAAACTAACAGAAATTAATATTTCTGAAATAAAAGATGTAAATCTTACTGAAAAACCTAAAAAATACACTTCAAGAGTTCAACAAAGGTTAAACAAGAAAAAGGGTTATCGTTCTGGTTCTGGTGTTCAAAAGAAACCAAACCATAACGGTAATTTCAAAAAGAAAGGTTTAGGATTTATTTCACCAGAAAATTATAAAAATGAAAAATATGTCCGAGATTTTAAATCAAAAATGAAATTTGTTTCAGGGACAAGTTCGGAAGAAGAAGCAAAAAGCCCATTCTGGAAGCAATCAAACAAAGAATTCTTTGCCAAAAAGCAAGAGAATATGAAGAATGGAGCTAATCAAAGAAAAGAAACAAGAACCTGTTACAAATGCAATGAAGCTGGTCACATTGCATGGAATTGTTCTCTAGCATCAAAAACAAAACAGGAAGTCTCTAGAAAACTCAAAGGAAAAGTTGTTGAGAAAAATGAACCACCAACTGAAAAATTAATTTTTTTTGAAAATTCAACATATGAAGTTGGTGAGTGTTCAAAAACTCATTTTTATCAAAAGAGAGCTAAACATGACAACCAAGTGTGGGTTGTTAAGAAGTTTTATGAGAAACTTGGCGATGAATCTAACTCCACAAAGTTAGACGAGCCACAAGCTGAGTTAGAAGATGAAAACTTAGTACCTCCAATGGATGATGTTCATTTTCCACCATTGAGGTCTGAGAATTTTAAATCAAAGGTTGGGAAAGTTGAGATCTCAGATCAATTCTATTCTGAGAAGAAAGAATTTGATGTTGAGAAAGTTTTTAATGGAAATGTGAAAAAGATTTTTGGAAAAATGGTTGAGGGAAAGGCTAAAGGGGTAAAGGACTTCTATGCAACCAAGAAAGCAACATTTTACCCTAGTGCAGTTGAGAAGGAAACATCCAAGTTCAGTCAGGCTTGGATGGAAGTTTTTCACAAGTAAAATCCTGACTTGCCGGAGCTCCCAGGTTGGTAAGTGAGGAGCAGGTATCGGCATCTTAATTCAGAAATCACTTTCGTGAGTGATAAGTGTTCAGTGATTTCGTCTTACAGGTGGTTAGAAAAGATTTTCACTTACAAGTGGTAAATCAAGGACATTAAGTTGTACTTGTTTTTCCTACATGTGGTATTTTCAAGAACAATATGATGAACCTCTAATCTACAAATGTTAAAATCAACAAAACTTATTTTCTGGAAAAATCATTTTGGTTAAAACAAACTTAAGTGTTTTGAAATCATAATGAGATAATAGTTTGTTGTAAGGGGGAGTTCTGATTGTTTTTGCCAAGTGGATGGCGATTTGAAGCAATTTGATATCAGTTGTCACGTTTCTTGTATAGTTTATTTTCAAATTTCCTGAAATGTGTTTGCATTTTAGGGGGAGTAGAAATTTCAGAAAATCCAAAAACATTAGAAAATTTGAAAAAGACAAAAACATGATAAAATCAAAAATGAGTTTTGGTGTCAAAGAAGAGGAAATGATAGTACATCAGTAGACAGTTACAGTATGCTAAAGAAATATATTGTTTAAATAGCGTTAAACGGTCTCACTGATGATATGCCGATAGGTTTTTACATATTTAGTAAACTTTTTCGGGATATAAACTTAAATTCAAACTTGCTTATTTTGTGGGGAACACTACTTGGATATATAGGTAACCCCTGAAATCTCGTTTGAAAGGTCCCTCTTTCTGAGATACTAGGTCTTTATGCTCAGTGATATCTGGGGTATTATCCCGGGACTTCTGATTTTGCGGAAGCAATGGCCTAGTCCCCGGAGAATACTTTCTGCTTGCTTGAAATATAGCGCCACTCTCAGCAAAAATGTTGAAACAATAAAATTGATAATCATTGCTGTTGTAAAAAGATCCTCTAAAGGGGACCCACCAAAAGTCGAGTCGTGATCTCTCTGCTGAACGGTAGTTCTGACCTGAGCTCTCACGGTTTCGTACTGTTTCTTAATTTATTCCCTTACAGATATCATCTGTGGTATACTCACCTGTAAGACTGAATATTGTGATCTGGATACGGGAGTATATTCAAGAGGTGGGACACATGAATGAGTTTAAGTTCTTAATACACCTAACTCATATCCTGAATTAGTTGAAATTTGTGTGAAAATTTAAGTGGATCAGTATATCGGCAATCTAAGTGAATTGTTTAATTCTTAATGTGTAACTAAGCTCAACGGTACTTGTGACTTGTTAAAAACTGATATGATCCTCTTACACAAACTCACAAAAATATTGTTTGTAAATATTTCCTTACTGCATTTCATTTCATTCAAAAATCCAAAAAGATTTTAGTGTGTTTTAGCATAAATTTTGAAAAATACAAAAAGATTTTTGACAACTGATGTTGGAGAGCTGATTTTCAAAATTCCAAGTGCTAAACATGATGAGCATGTGGTGATGGGGAGTGTGTGTTTTAAATGAGAAAATTTTTTGAATATTTTTCAGTACGAGTGGTCATCTGAGGTTTCTATCATTGGTAAATCATTCTAGCTTAATTTGAAAGGAGAATCTGAAGTTATAAATTTGTCAAATGTTAAATTTGTGAAATTTATTTCTGGGTTAAGTATGTGCAGGTTTGTCAGGTTTCGATCCTGATTCTGAGTGATAGAGAGCCATGTTCCGATACCTGAGGACTATGTAATTTCAACAAGCCAGACTGCGATCCTAGCATATCGAAAGGGGGAGTCTGAAGACATCCTAGTAGATAAGCGTGTTCGAGGGGAATCTGTTGATGCTGAAGAGGAGAAAGAGATAAAGTTTGAGGATGCTTACAAGTTCAGACTGATAAAGACTGAAGACGTTGAAGACTCGACACTTAAGACTCGTCAACATTCGAGGGGGAGTCCGTTGGTGCATGCGTCTGTCGACTTCTTCTTGTATCGAGTCTTGCATTGTACATGGCACGAAGATCGAGAAAACAAGTCAAAGGGCTTATTCCGCTTGAAGAGGGCATGGCAGGTTCAAGCGAAATAGCTGATTTCGCTTGAACAGGTGATCTCGCTTGAGAGTCTTGGTTTCGCTTGAGCTTGTAATTTCGCTTGAATGGTATTCCGCTTGAGCATGTTCAAGTGGAATCACCTGGTCTATAAATAGGAGAGACCTGATTTCATTTGAAAAGAGTTCATGTATGTATGTTTCCGACGGCGAAGCTCTGTCGAAGTGTTATCTTGCTGTAAAACTGTTCCAGATCAATATAAACGACAGTTAAAATGATATCTAGCTGAATTCAACTCATTATGTCTGTTTCCGCCTTTCATTTTGAGTAGAACACCTCTGATTGACTCATTTCGGGTCCGTACACGATCCTACATTTTTGGATGAATCCATATCCATGATGTGATGGAGGAGACGGTAATAGTAATAATAATAAAATAAAATAAAATAAAATAAAAATCAAATAAAATAAAATATGTGTGTCTGGATGCCTATTACTCTTAGTGTAATTCTATTTCAATTGGTATTGTAATTTTTATTTCAGTACTGGTGTGTAATATATGCATAATAGTATATGAATAGAGTAAAGTCGCAATGATCGACGCTTTTGGCAAAAATGCGTGTCATGTGATAGACTATATTAATATTATTTTGTGATATTAATACGGGGTAAATGTTTAAAATTCAGATGGCCGACGAAGGAAATCAAGGAAAGCTAAATAACGATAACCAGAGTAACATTAACGTGGTTAATGAGAATCTGAGCATTAATAACAATGGAAACCAAATGGATAATAGCGCAGTTCAACACATAGTGGCACAAGGAATTATAGATGCAATGCCATTTATTATTCAAACGGTTCAAGAAGAGAATAATAAAAGTAAACATAGCAGTAAGCGACCAGTTGAACCAGAACACAGTGTGAACAATGAACCCGTACTTCAAGTGCCCATTCCCAAAAGAAGAAGAACCGTGTCTTACGATTGTTCTTACAAGGAATTCTGGTCCTGCAAACCAATAGAATTCTCGGGCAATGAAGGACCCATTGAAGCCCTACGCTGGATAGAAAAGACTGAGGCTGTTTTAAAAATAAGCAAGTGTGCTGAAGAAGACAAGATAATGTTTGCTTCTAATCTGTTTAAGAACTCAGCCTTAGAATGGTGGAACACTATCCTCCAATCAAGAGGAAGTGATAGGGTTTACAACATAGAATGGAAAGAATTTAAGAATATGGTAGAAAGGAAATTATGCCCTCCCAATGAAAAGGAACAAATAGCAAATAAGTTCTTAAACTTAAGAATGACCGGGGTAGATAGTAAGGGTTATACTACTACATTCTTTGAATATGCTAGAATAGTACCAACCCTTGCATCACCCGAACCAGTATTAATCTCCCGTTACATTTGGGGATTAATCGGAGAGATTAGACATGTAGTCAAGGCAGCTAGACCTCAAACTATAGAAGAAGCTGTAGAACTAGCAAATACTGACAGATGAATTAATCCGTACTAGAGAAGAAGAACAGAGGAGAAACCTAACCCAAAGGCTTACTCAAGAATTCGTTCTGGGAATTACAATCGTAGGAATATGGGTTCTACCTCTGCACCCTTCTGCAAGGTCTGCAAGAAAAAGCACTCGGGAAAATGCCCTACTCTTTGCAATTTCTGCAGGATGCCAGGACCCAAGGAAGAAGATTACAGGAGAAAATCCAGTAATGGATTATACTACAATTGTGGAGAAAAAGGTCACATTAAGACAAACTGTCCAAAATTGGCTCCAGCTGTGAACAACAGGAACACTAAAAATGCTAGAGCATTTGTTCTGACTGTAGATGAAGCCAAGATGATCCCAGATGTGATCGCTGGTACGTTTTAGTTAATGATGTTTTCGCTAGGGTATTATTTGACTCTGGTGCAAACCAAAGTTTTATTAATACTTCGTTTTGCAAACTGCTAAATCAGTCATTAACTAAACTACCACAAGAATGTCTAGTAGAGACAACTAATGGAGAAACTGTTAGGATTTCTGAAATCTTGCAGGGAGCAAGAATAGAAATTTTAAATCATAAGTTTATGGCAAACCTTTATCCTATGAACCTGACGGGATTTGATGTTGTATTAGGAATGGATTGGTTAATAACCAATAAAGCCAGTATTTTATGTGATCAAAAGTCAATCCAAGTAAATTCACCAAAAGGTAAAACGATCACAATTAAAGGAGATAAACCATCTAGATCCACAAAATTCATCTCTGTGATGAAAACTGCAAGTTATATAAGAAAAGGTTCTATAGTGTATTTGATTTCCATAATCACTAACACTAAAGGAAAAGAACTAAAAGACATTCCAGTAGTATCCCAGTTTCCAGATGTATTTCCAGAAGAATTACCAGGACTACCTCCAGATAGAGAAGTTGAATTCAGAATTCACTTGCTACTAGGAACAACACCAATTGCCAAATCACCTTACTGTTTGGCACCAGCCGAAATGCAGGAACTAAAGAAACAATTAGATGAATTGCTGAAAAAAGGATTCATATATCCAAGTTCGTCGCAATGGGGAGCGCCGATTTTATTTGTTAAAAAGAAGGACGGATCAATGCGTATGTGCATTGATTACCGTGAATTGAACCAAGTCACGATTAAGAACCGGTACCCATTACCGAGAATCGATGATCTGTTCGATCAACTGCAAGGAGCTCGATTTTTCTCTAAAATCGATTTAAGGTCAGGATATCATCAATTAAAGGTACAGGAAGAGGACATTCCTAAGACTGCTTTCAGAACAAGGTATGGTCATTATGAATTTACTGTCATGCCATTTGGTTTATCCAATGCCTCAGTTGCATTTATGGTCATGATGAACCGAATATGTAAGCCATATTTGGATAAATTCATAATCGACTTCATAGATGATATTCTAATTTACTCTAAGAGTAAAGAGGATCATGCAAAGCATTTGCACGCACTTTTAAGTCTATTAAGAAAGGAAAAGCTTTATGCTAAATTTTCAAAGTGCGAATTTTGGTTAGAACAGGTACAATTTCTTGGACATTTAGTGAATCATGAAGGAATTCATGTGGATCCAACAAAAATCGAGGCGATTACTAAATGGAAAACCCCTGAGTCACCAACCGAGGTTAGAAGTTTCTTAGGATTGGCCGGTTATTATAGAAGGTTTATTCGAGATTTCTCTAGAATAGTCATTCCTTTAACTAAGTTAACTTGTAAATCCATTGAGTTTGAATGGGGACCAAACCAAGAAGAAGCTTTTAGAATTCTTAAGCAAAGATTAACTAATACACCCATATTAGCGTTACCAGAAGGAATTGAAGACTTTGTAGTCTATTGTGACGCTTCTAAGTTAGGTTATGGATGTGTATTAATGCAACGCCAAAAGGTTATAGCATATGCATCTAGACAACTTAAGAATCATGAAGAGAATTATTCAACCCATGATTTAGAATTAGGAGCTATAATTTTTGCCCTTAAGATTTGGAGACATTACCTTTATGGTAGTAAGTTTACCGTATTCACTGATCATAAGAGTTTAAGGTATGTTTTCGGGCAAAAGGAGTTGAATATGAGACAAAGACGCTAGATGGAGATGCTTAGTGATTATGATTGCGATATCCAGTACCATGAAGGAAAAGCAAATGTAGTGGCAGATGCTTTCAGCCGAAAGTATCATGAAAAGCCAAAAATGGTACGTTCTCTTAAATTAAATCTACAAGTAGATTTAAATGATCAGATAAGAGAAGCACAAGAATCAGTAATCAAGGATGATACTGAAAAACTAAAAGGTATGATTAAGGAACTAGAACAAGGAACAGATGGAATTTGGAGATTCCATAAAAAGAGAATGTAGATACCTAAATTAGGAAACCTACGTCATCATATATTAGAAGAAGCCCATAAGTCTAAGTATACGATGCATCCAGGAAATGATAAAATGTACCAGGATTTAAGGAAAAATTTCTGGTGGATAGGAATGAAGAAGGACATAGCAACCTATGTTTCTAAATGTTTAACTTGTTCACAAGTCAAAGCTGAACACCAGAAACCCTCAGGTTTATTACAACAATTAGAAATGCCAGTATGGAAATGGGAATTAATAACAATGGATTTTGTTACTAAATTACCCAAAACAAGGAAAGGTAATGATACAATCTGGGTGATTGTAGATAGGCTAACCAAGTCAGCTCATTTCCTACCAATGAAGGAAACTTTCAGTATGGAACAGCTAGCTAAATTATATGTAAATGAAATTGTTTCATTACATGGAATTCCTTTATCAATTATTTCTGATAGGGATAGCCGATTTACCTCTCATTTTTGGTCAAGTTTCCAAAAAGCCATGGGAACCAAGTTAAATCTAAGCATAGCTTATCATCCTCAAACAGACGGACAATGCGAAAGGACAATTCAAACAATGGAAGACATGCTTAGAGCTTGTGTAATTGATTTCGGAAGTAATTGGGACGATCACTTACCTTTAATAGAATTTTCTTATAATAATAGTTATCACACAAGTATCAATGCTGCACCATTCGAAGCACTTTATGGATGAAAGTGTCCAACCCCAGTCTGTTGGGCAGAAATTGGGGAGAAGCAACTATCTGTACCTGAGATAGTACAAGAAACAACCGACAAGATCATTCAAGTCAAGGAACGACTGAAAGCAGCACGTGATCGACAGAAGATATATGCCGATAACCGACGCAAGCCATTGGAATTTCAAGTAGGAGATAAAGTATTGTTAAAAGTCTCTCCTTGGAAAGGAGTAGTAAGATTCATCAAAAGAGGAAAGCTAAGTCTCAGGTATATTGGACGTTTTGAGATTATTAGAAGAATAGGACCTGTAGCCTATCAGCTACAACTGCCAGAGGAAATGGCAGGAATACATGATGTATTTCATGTATCTAACCTCAAGAAATGCCTAGCTGATGAGTCACTAATAGTACCTCTTAAGGATATAGAGGTAAATGAACAACTTAAGTTTGTAGAGAGGCCTCTACAGATTGAAGACAGGAAAGTCAAAAATCTCAAAAACAAGAGATTAGTTCTGGTCAAAGTGAAGTGGGACTCCAAAAGAGGACCTGAATACACATGGGAGCTTGAATCTGAAATGCAAAGGAAATATCCACACTTGTTCCAGTAGATCTCGAGGACGATCTCTAAAACAAGGTGGGGAGGATGTAACAATCCTAAATAAACCAACACCTTCGATTATTTTCCGACAACCCAAAATATTTTAAAATATCCCTATGTGTCCTTAAATACACCCCGTATGTGAAAACCGAGCCCGAAATACAATATAGCAATAAAAATAAATTAAAAACAAGAAATTTTAACTTGAGGCAGGCCGCGTAAGACCCACTCCAACCTTTACACGGGCGGTATCAAGGTTAAAACCTTATTTCGTTGAGTTTTAAGCTTAGGCGGGCCGCATAAGCTAACCTTACCACCTACGCGGGCCGCGTGAGATCAAGATAGTGGCGCAGCCCGGTGCTGCCACGTGGCAGCCACACGTCGACCGTACTCACTGACCCGGATCAGCTATACGTTGACCTGGAGTTAACGCGGGCCGCGTAGGCCTTTCTCTTGTGTTACGCGGGCCGCGACAAAGCCAGATTCAGCAACTATAAATAGAATGCATCGGATCTTCAGTCTGTTCGTCCCATTTTCATTTCTCAATCACAATTTCTGAATTATTGGCATTATAAGCGGGTATTATACCCCCCTAAATAGCGAAGTTCTGCTCCGTTGTAAGTATTATAACCCCTGGATACGTATTAGATACGCTGCCCGATTGATCTAGGGTTCCGTAACGGCTGTCATGGTTCTGCCCGACGTAGTCGTTGTAATGCCGTCTCGGGGAGGGTATTACTAATGTTAAAATGGGTTATTAATACCAACGCGTGTACATTTGTGTAAATTATAGATTATCACCGGGAAACCCTTACGGAAAATCTAAGACAGCAATGTGAGTTGATCCACTTTTTGTAAATCTTTTGTTAAATGTTTTTACAAAACCTTAAATACTTTTCCATGCGAATAACAGTTATTGAGTATTTGTAAGAATACAATTTTGATGAGTATGTTGGGGTTTTGTATACAAAATTTGTTACCACCTGGTCAAGGAGTAACATGTCCACAAGTCGGGTTCGACAGTACCATGGATGTTAATTGTAATATCTTGGAAACAAATATAATTGCGGGATCGCCCTCAATACTGTACACTGGGACTTTTTATTTAAAGTTGATTAAACTAGGATTCACTCACCAGTATTTCCCACTGACAAATGTTTTTAAAACGCGTTTCAGGTAACAAACTGTGAAAGCCAAATAGAAGCCAGCTGGACAGCACTGAAGGCTTGGAAAAGTGGCAATAAAGTTACCTAAAAATAAAATGGATGTTTTTATTAAATAAATAGGATTTATTCCTATGAAAATACATGTACTATGAACTTGGGTTAATCCCATATGTTTAATGTTATATAAATGGTGGTGTTTTACTCTGATAAAATATTTCCTAACTACTGTCCTGATGAAAATTTACGCTGCCAAATTAGACAATACGCGATACCACCGAAACTGGCTCGCGGCCGCCCTTTCCCGGGGAACCAGGGATCGGGGTTGCGACACTTCAGTATTAGAACGGCCTTGGTTTCTGGCAACGAACACCAGCAAATTGGCTTCAATCGAATCCTTAACGCTAGTCAGCAATTATGGGAGTCAACTCTTACGAATCAATCGGGGCATAAGTGATGACAATTGGTAATAGTATGGAATGTGTAACAGCCAACACGATTGGGTAGCGCCTTAGGACGTGGCATGGAATGTGAAAAGATGGACCCTGTTGGTGGAAGGTCGCATGACTCTGTTTCAAGCAACGACATTGGGGGCAGCAGTCACGGCGACATCAAGGTACTTGTAATCATAACTCTTAGTATGGAAACGAAGGTGACTTCGACAAGGATTGACAGTTGTTAAGTCAAAATGTCAACGACCAAGGGAACAATGACAGTAATGGGAATCCACATGACCATAACAACAACACTGGAAGTGGTCCTCGAGGAAAGGGCATTTAGGATTGGCGTAGGCGACGCCAGGCATTATAGCAACATGGTAGCTTGCATGTTTTTGGGGTAAATAATCGCTTCGTCTCTGTTCTGTGTAACCCCGATGCTTTTTGAAACCGAACTTGTTGTGGAATTGGCTGATGGCAAGTCAATTGAAGCCTTGTATGTTCGTTGGGGTGCAAGCTCAACTTTGTAGGACAAGTGTATGACATCGACCTTCCTTATGCTATCCTTGGTAGATACGATGCAGTAGTTAGTGTGGATTGGTTATCCAGATATTGCGCAGATATACCCCGTGAGAAGAAAATTTTGCGTATCCTAGTGGAAAAATCGTTAACTGTCAAAGCGTCAGAGTTGCGCAAGGGATAGCGCCATTTCAGCCATGAAGGCCCAGAAGTGTCTACAGAGGGAATACCCTGCTACGTTAGCAACCGTTACTGATATTAAGGCTAAGGAAAAGAGGATCGGGGATCCCCCAATTGTTCGTGATTCTTCTCGGTGTGCTACCCGAGGAGCTTTCGGGCTTACTTCCACAATTGTTAGGCAGAATCTTTGTTTGATCTCACGTCAGGGGCAGCCCTGATTACTCGTACTACATACCGTCTTGCACCAGGAGGGTTGCAAGAACTATCTACAGGAACTATTGGACATGAGTTTTATTGGATATAGTTTTTCGCTTTGGGGGAGCCCCAGTTATATCCGTGATGATAAACCTTCTCGTATGTGTACTGATTATCCAGAACTCAGCAAGATGACAGTCAAGAACCGCTTGCCTCGACCATTGTATTGACAACCTGTTGACCAGTTGCGAGGGTCAAGCTCCTATTCATAGATTGGCTAACGAACGAGCTATCGTTAGATGGAAGTCCAAGAGGAGTATGTTCCTAAAACGGCATATCGAACGCAGTATGGCCATTACGACGTTGTATTCCATGACCTTTGGGCTAATCATCACACCAGCAGCTTTATGGATCACATGAATCGACCATGCTTATTGATGACATCTTGAATCAATTCCAGGAGAAAGGAACATCATGGACGACATTTGTGTTTTATTTTTAAAACTCCTGAGGGAGGAGCCACTATGCGCGAAGTCTTGTTAAAGGTAACTTCTGGATTCGAGAGGTACATTTTTTGCCATAACATCAACAAAGTGGAATACATGTGGATCTCGCTAAGATTCATTCTGATAGAAACCGGTTGGCACCAAAGATTCTTCTAGGGATACAACAAATTCCTTGGTTTCGCTAGATAATATCGCCTATTCATTGAGGGATTTTCGAAAATTGCGCCGCTGTAACCTCTGCAGCACAGCAGGGTGCTGTGTTCGTGAAAGACAAAACAGGAGGACATCTTTTCAGCTTTCGAATCCCAACTCTGCAATGCACTAAGTATTGTCTTTACCTGAGGGTACGGGTGATCTGGTGGCATACCATGATGGTTCAAACCAGAGTCCCAGTTACCTGCCGATACAACACGAGAAAGTGATGGCTTACGTAGTAGAATTACAAGAAGAGTTGCACGAATCACAACCTGCGATGGAAACCATGGTCTTTGGATTTAAGTTGGAGGCATTACTTGGACGGTACCAGATGTGCTACTTAGACCGATCACAAGGGCCTCCCATGTACCGTTGTTTCGAAGGAGCTAAAACATGTAATGACATCGCTGGATGGAACCTTTGAATGATTTCAACTGTGAAACCTAGACGTGTACGAGCCTCGCAGCACACCATCGACTTTAACCTACCTGATCAGATTTTCCCTGCTCAAACCGAAGCATTAAAGGAAGAGGAATTTCAAGTTGGGTTCATGTGGGCCATGAAAGAGCAATTTTTGGTAACATGAATGATATTCGCTACCTCATGGAAACGAATGTGGGTCTCATTATACGGCAACTGTAGGGAACTCGTGTTGAGCAAAGCACACCGGCCTCGATATTCTAGTCGTCTGGGTTTTGATGAGAGATATTCGGATCTATAAATCTTGTACTGGTGATCGGGCATGAAGGCCCACCTAGCTATGTATATGAATGATGGTTGACTTGTGGGAAAGTCAAGGTGAAATATCACCAACCAGCAACACCCGAATAAGAACAGACTCCCATGGATTTTGTCGCTAGTCTACTTGCAACTCAGAGCGGAAATAGTATCACCTGGGTGATCGTTGATTGTCTCATGAAACCAGTATACCCTCTTGCCATCAAAGAAACTGACGAGTCTTCACAGCTATGAATGTTCCTCTGGGAGAGGCGGTTTTAGGCACGAGGTGCCAACTCCTGTTACCCCTGATTTTGATCCATGCTTGATTTATGACAGGCAACACACCACACTCTTGGCTCACACCTAGTCATGAGCATTGCTTATCACCGTAGGACAAACGGACAGAATAAACAAACCATCCTGACACTCGAAGACATGCTGCGAGCATGTGTGTGATTGACTTAGTGAAAATTGGAAGGACACATACCTCTGGCTGAGTTCTACCGTAGCAGTTACCATTCTAAGTATTCAGACAGCTCTGTTTGAGGCATTGCATGAGCAGTAACGTTAATCTCCTTGTTGATTAGGGTGGGTGACAACCTAATCACAGGTCTAGGATTTGTACTCGAAACTCTTGGGAAGATTGCTTGGATTGGAAATCATTTGGTGGCAACGCGAGACTGTCAGAAAAGCTGATAAGCTTAGGAAACACTAGGAGTTCGCTGTAGGTGAACGTGTCATAATCGAAAGTCTCACCCTGGGAGGGTGCGGTACACTATAGAAAACGTGGCAAGCTTAGTTTATGATGCGTTGGGACAGTCAGATTTCTGGGACGAATCGGTGACATGGCTCACAAACTCGAGTTAACTGACGAATTGGATAACGTTCGCGATGATATTTATGCCTCGAATCTAAGGCAGTGTTTGTCCAATGAAACACTTGTGATACCTTTACCAGAGCCTAAGGTTAACTGACCAGTCGTATTTTTCAGGGAATCTATCGAAAACATGGACCAAGAAGTTAAGGTTAGTTGACATAGCCAAAGTCCGGTCGTAAGAGGTTGTTGGAACTCAGTACGTGGACCGAAGCCCTTGTGAGAGCGTAATAAAAAAGGGAGCTTTAATATCTCCAGTTGTTCAAACGGTTGAATCAACTCCTGATATCATTGAGGAATTTTGGGACGAAATTCCCTTTCAAGTTGGGGATGATGTGGCACCTGGGGAAAATCCACAGTCATCCTGATTTAACATCTTACCACTTCGGATTACTTGTCAAATTTCGGGACGAAATTTCTTTCAAGTTGGGGATGATGTGACAACCCGAGACTTCAAGTTCTTCCTACGTATCTCTTGTTCCGCAATTCTTTTTTTGGGTAAAGTTGTTCCGCAATTCTTGTGACAAATTGTTTTAGTTTTTTTTTAAATGTGCTTTGAAATGCTATTGGACCGAATAGCCTGAATGATTAATATGTTGGGCCGCTCAACAATTTACAAATTGATCTTATCGAGTTCACTTGCAGCTAGTGAATATATCGAGCAATGTGCACTGATTCAAGATTCAATGTGTTGAATAATTGACTGCAACAACTAAACTAGGATTGGACCTCACATACACTATTCAGATATATAATTGGGCCGCAAACAATTATGTTGTTATCATGGGCCGTTTACCACTGTGATGCTCTTTAGACCTTTACACCTTTGAAAGCAAATTATTCACAATTAATAAGGATCAGCACGTGGACGGCCGTTTTTTATTGAACATTTATTGCACACAACCGAGTTTCGTCAACTGAGTTTCGTCAAAGACTTCCTCCTCGACGAAACATAGAGAATTTCATCGCCTATGGTCTTTCGTCATGAATGTTTCATCGCCAGTGGGGTCTTTCGCCGGCCCAGATCTTCTTCGAAGCCCAAGTAGGGCCCGGGTCTAGTTCATGAATATAAACACCCGTAGGGTGTTTCATTATGTAACGTAACTGACATCTTGCAACCCTAGAATTCCTTGAACCCGACGGCAACATTCCTTTCGCGAAACTCCTCCTTTGAGTCCGTCTTGTATCTTGATCCCTTCGGTTAGTGTACTTTTACGATGTTTTGAATCAACTCTATTGTCTTGCATAGTTGTGTAATAGGTGTTTGTTAGTGGCGATTAGGTGTGTTATCGGCTACATCATGTTCTGATTCGGAGTGTTATGTGAATTCTTGTTAATCTTAATCATAAATGGGTCTAAATCATTACACGAAAACTCAGTTCTGGAGTATGTCTGATGATGATTATGTTATGTGAAATTGAGAGTTCGTTATGAATATGTTGATGGCCCATTAGCATGCTAATGATTGGTGTTGTTACATATGATAATGATTATGTTTGGTACAATATGAATCGATATCTAGGGTTTAGATAACATGTCAACGAGGTGTATTGTTTATATGATGGTGATAGCCTTAAGCTTTATAAATAACCTGATTGCTTGAATTGATTACATAATTACAATGAGTAACTGTTAGATGACAACTAGAGAATTGTGGATTGATATTGTTTGAAACTGATTTGGGCCGTGTATCTGGGCTACGGGTATTTGTGGGCCGCTGCACATCTGATGCGGGCTGGACTCCAGGGATTAAATAGTTGGGCCGGGTAACAACATTGAATAACGCATCACATGGGCTGTTTTTGGAAGCCGGGTCACCAACTTTCTGTTCGGGCCTTGCATAAATAATGGGCCGCACCCTCGGCTATAAGTGAACGGACCTGTTTAAATCATTGGGCCGCACATGTTTAATAGTTGGGCTTGAAGTGTATGCGATTAAATTATATACGTATGCATGTAGTATGTTTGAGCTATTACATGTTAAGCGATTATTCAATGGCACTAGGTGAATGGATTAACTGTCATGACTGGAATTACATGTGTGCATTACATGTACATTAAATGTGCTTTATGTGAACAATGAATACGTGAATTAATTGTATGTGAAAGATGTGGGTCATGTGCACGTGGAACTGACTGTTATCGGTAACCCTTTTAGAACGTGTTTGTTCAACTGATAAACAAGATACTTAATCTTACCGAGCAAATCTAAGGTGAGTTCACTGCTCTTTTTCCAAGCATGCGTCCCGGGGAGGGACATCTGGTAAATATTCCAAGGAGGAATATTGGGTAATGGGTTTGACTGGAATGTTAAATCGGAATGTTGGTTAATACACGTCTATATCTATCACTCAAGTCCCTCCTACTGATTGTTGCTTGTAGGGCAACGGGGTATTAGTTAGTAGCGCTACTTAGGTTTGGCACCCTCACACCGCACCGGGGAGGTCGGTGATAAACTAATGACCCCCATCATGACCATTGCTTTGATAGAAGCAATGGGGTTTAGGGCAAATAATCTGGAGCCATCTACGGTAAGCATGTGATTAACGACATCGAATCTGTGAAACGTTTTAATCTGGTAACTGGTATCTAAACACGTTAACAAAACTTTGAACTCACCAGCGTCGTCTGACACACTTGTCTGCTTGCTTGCAGGTCTGTAGGGTTATAGCATGGAACTTGCTGTCTGGAAGGCTGGAGTGGTTATGGGTCGAGATTCATGGGATCGCAAGACAAGTCCAATGATTTTCGTACATGTGGTTTATGAACCACTTAACAAACGATTTATGCTTCCGCTGTATACAATGATTTATATGTAACGATTTGTAACACTTTATGTTAATGTATGAAAGTTTTATTTAAATATATTTATAAGTTCAATGTGATTGGTGGCTGAGATCCTGGTACGTCACACGCCCCGCGGTGTTTCCGCAAGTGGTATTTTGGGGGTGTGACACTACGGGGTGCTAGGCGATTTTCTTTATCGACTAGAATATGCAAAGAAGAAAGCATTTTGTTTATTGTCATATTCTCGCATTTGGTAACGATTGAATGAACCCGGAATGTCAATACCGGTCCTAACGAGTTCACAAAGTCTTTGGAGGGATACAAGTCGGATCCTACGGGGTACTAGGGGACGTTCTTATTCAACTAGAATATGCAAAGAAGAAAGTCGTTTTCTTGATTTTTTGAACAACCGAGAACATTCAGTGAAGATTGACGACAGTTCCGCTTAGTGGAGGGAATTGGTGAACATTTGAAGATAAATTCTACTCAGTGGAGAGAATTTGTTCTGTGAAATTGACGACAGTTTCTTTGAAGTGGAGAGAATCGGTTAAGGTTTAGAGATCTTACCAAAGAAATGGGGGAATAAAAATTTTCGTATGATTGAATTTCTTCGGTAAATTTCTAAACGCAATCACAGGTGGTAGAGTTTGTCTTATGAGAGATCAAGACTTGTTGCAGTTTTTTAAAGAATGGAACCCTTATCAAATGCCGGTTGGAGTATTGGAAGATCAGCGGAAGATCGGTCAATTGAGCCTTGTGAGGGAATTGCACAACACCCAACACGGATACGCGTACTTTGAGGGGGAACTATTATACAAGGAGCGTCAAGATACTACTTACCTGGATCATCGGTCAAGGGGGAATTTGTTAACACAGAGAAGATAAATACTTGACTGAAGATCGATTGCAGTTGCATTTTCAGCATTCGACAGCAATGGACAAGGGGGAATTTGTTGATGCAGATTTTGTGTCCGACGCTTGTTGAATAGATTAGATTTATTTTATGCTGAATATGTAATAGTTAGTGAAACGGTCAAACGAATGTGTATTGACCCGCTCGTTTGAAGTGGTCAAACGAGAGGGTTATGTGTTTAACCGTGTGTGTTTGCTAGACAAGTGGGTGTGGGTATAAATACCAACCCCTTGTTCATTTGCAAACTAGAGAGAGTTAGAGTGAGGGAGCTCATTGTGAGAGTTCTCAGTGAGTTTTGTGGTTTGGGGAGAGATCACCACTTGGTCTCTCCCCGGATGTATATTCCTTTGGTATTAGTTCGGTTATCTTGTAATCGGGCTGATTTGTATTGTTTTACTACCGATTAATACAAAGAGTTTTGTTTATCCATCTCTAATCTCTCCCGTCTTCAACTAATCTCACACGAATCATGGTTTCGGTCCCGAAACACGGTCCTACAATATCATGATGCGGTTTTAAGAGTGTAGGTTGGTTGAATACATCATGATAGGTTAGGTTAGTGTAGTTATTTGAACAACTTTGGAAGTTATTATGTTTAGAACAACTTTTGTAAACTTTGGAACTTATTACGTAATCAAGAGGTTCTATGATATTTGCTGAGTGTTGTTTCTTTAGTTCTGGCTTCTGTGTATACACTTTTCTAGCTGAGCTCTCCCATTATCCATTATTTTGAGCCAAGATTTTTGATTTTGCCATTATTTTTTCTGCCTGTGACACAGCTAGCCGTTATTTTGAGCTAGCTCTCCCATTACCCATTATTTTGAGCTAACAATTTTGATTATTTTGAGCTAACATTTTTTATTTAGGCATTATTTTTTCTGGGCGGTTGGGATATTAAACCACCACTCAAAATCACAAATTATTGACATGTTTTTTTGGGCGGAATTTGTTTTATTTTGTGCGAGTTTTTAACCGCTGAAATTAATTAAACATTTTTTCCTGCCACATTTGTTTAGGCGGTCACAAAACTGCTCATAATCCTCATTTACACTGCCTAAACAAATCATTTTTGTAGTATTGAAAACATATTTATATACGTGTCAACCTTTGCTTTTACTTGCAATAGATCGATCTTCCTTTGTGTTATGAATTTACATCGAGATGTGTTTATTGTTGAAAAACGTTTCCCTTATAAAGCCAAGACATAGGAGAGTGCCCTCTCGTGGTCCACTCTCAAATATTTCATATACACCAAAAGATGAAAAAATATGTTTTGTAGAGAGACAAGAATGTGAAGAGAAAGCAGTAAGTTTCGACGCTTTCTTAGAACTTTGCAACAAATTTAAATAATGGGTGAGAATATGTATATCTAAGATCACTACCAGCTTCACTCAAATGCTTTCTTAGAACTTTGCAACAAATTTACACATTAATTATTTGTCGTAAAGTAAAATCTGTATAAAGATATACTTGGGTCATTTGCATTTTTGAAAAAGAATGTGAAGAGAAAGCAGTAAGTTTTGACGCTGGATGGTGCTTAATTCGATGCGAGATTGTTCACCTTATTTGGTTTATAACCCAGTTACAGCACCTGTAAAAAAGAAGAATGCTCTCATCTGTAGCTGAGTTCTTGTATTTAGTGTTTTTATGATATATATAGAGAGAGCAAGAGAGAGAGGGATGTATAGATTTAGTAGTTAAGCATGCATGAACATACGCTGTTCTACATTACTAGCGTTCACAAAATTAGGCAACTTACCTTACAATTTTGTTATAACATGTAAATAAATATTATTATAGAAAGTATTTTGTTGTTTATTATCATATGTAAGTAATAATAAAGCATACGATATGGTAGCTGTTCATCGATAAAAGCCAAAGGCGTGTGATCAATTTACATGCTATAAAAAGTTGCTTGCATTGTGAAAATTAATAATCATTAGATGTGTTACATACAACTTATAAAATACTTTTTAAGAGAAGAAGGAGCACTTTCATCTACTCTATACCCATTAATTTTGTATTGGCACCGTATTTCTACCCTTATATAACTATCATAATACCACAAAAGGAGTGACAACATTCCTCTCAACTACCCTAATTGTTTTTTTTTTTTTTGTAAAGTAAAAAATAAGTTAATATTACTTAATCAAAATTGACGACCTGTTTGACCAGCTGCAAGGGTCAAGTTTCTACTCGAAAATCGATCTAAGATCGGGCTATCATCAGATGAGAGTCCGAGAGGAAGATATTCCAAGAACAGCTTTCCGAACGCGGTACGACCACTACGAGTTTTTGGTCATGCCATTCGGGTTAACTAATGCATCAGCGGTATGGATCTTATGAACCGTGTGTGCAAACCGTATCTTGACGACTTCGTCATTGTGTTTATCGATAATATCCTGATCTATTCTAAGAGCAAGTAGGAACTTGAACAACACTTGCGTCTTATCTTGGAACTTTTGAGGAAGGAGCAGCTCTTTTATCGAAATTCTCTAAGTGTGAATTCTGGATTAGAGAAGTACACTTCCTGGGTCATGTGGTCAATGCGGCAGGAATACATGTCGACCCAGCTAAAATCGATTCTATCAAGAATTAGGCGGCACCTAAGACTCCTACGGAGGTGCGACAATTTCTTGGTCTCGCGGGGTACTGTAAGGACCTGCAAAAATGTCCCAAAACGACCCGTAAGTGAAAACCCGGACCCCTGAAACCCTAATATGCATGAAAAACCAAGAAAACAAGATTTCTGGGTTTCACGCGGGCCGCGTAAGAGTAAGCTTAGGCTTACGCGGGCCGCGTCAAAGTGATGTTGACCAGATAAGCGTTCCAGGCCACGTGTCGCACACGTGGCAGACCTAGGTGTGCTAGCTCTAGTCGTAGACTAGGTGGCCCTCGCGGGCCGCGTAAATGTAAGAGTGGGTTTACGTGGGCCACGTAAAACCCATTTTTCAGCTATAAATTGCTAGGGCATGAGCAGTTCATCTGTGTTTGAGAATTCAATCAAAAACGAAAGTATACTGCTCAAAATCGTAATTTACATTAGAAAGACACCGCTACGATACAGGGTATTAACTCGATCGCTGCTACGATTCAATGTCCGATCGATTGTAACCAATCCGATGGATGTTTAAGTGCTGCCCGAATCAGGGCTATACTTTGTCATTCGTCGTGAGGGTTTTAATCTCGTGAGTTATCGTAAATGTTGTATTAAGTTACTGACCTAGTTCGTGTGCATTGTCATTTAATTTAGGTTACAAGGCTTATCAGTAGGTTAACTATGCCCGTTTAAACTTGCAATGTGAGTCATTCTCTTTTTATCAACAATGTTTTACAATACTCCAACCATTTTCAAAAGTTATAATTACAGGGATTAAGTCGTGGTTATCTTGAATCACTGGCTAGTGGGGTATTGTTCACATTACTAATTTCTCACGGTTAGGTTCATTAACCTAACGGTGATAATCATCACTACTTGGGTGAAAGGACCCAATAGTGGTATGACCATCGTCACCAGGAGGTGACACGGCGCCAGATAAAAATAAGATAGTAGCCATCGCTCTTATGCTGTAATGCATAACTATGTGTCGTTTTATCAAATTGAGTGACTCGCCAGTATTTCCCCGCTGATAAAATATTTTAAACCATGTTTCAGGTGACCTACTGTGAATCAAGGAAAAGTGCTACGGAGCACTAATAAAGCTTATAGTGGTGGCTCAGTAAAATAAATAAACATGTTTTGTAAAACAGGGAATTTCCTAGTAAAATTCCTCTATTGTAAATTACAGGGTTTATCCCAAATTATGAAATAAAATAATTGGGCATTTTCAAGTTTGAAAAGATCCTGTTTAAACTTCCGATGTTAACTCAATTAATAAATACCACAGGTTTCTGTCCCACAACTCCTGGACCGGGTAAAACCGGGACGAGGGTCGTGACAGAAAAATGTGGTATCAGAGCCACTGATTTAAGCCAATTAAGTATTTAGAAATACTTAATTTTCTTATTGCCATTCTGTGAATCTGTGAAAATTTAATTTACCAAATTTTAACTTAAAATTTTGTGTGTTTCTTCATGTATGCTAACAGCATGAATGAACTATCAGAAGCACTTCAAAACTTTTCTATCCATAGCTCAGATATGGATACCACCAGTACCTTCACTGGCTACCAGGCTGACACTGAAGAGCCAATGGTATTCCAAGCCCAACCTCAGGAAAAACCTAAACCGAAGAAAAGAAGAAGACTTGTAGGCTGGAGGCGTGTGCGTAGGAAAAGGCCAGCAACACAAAAAGTTATAAAGACTGAGGATCCCAAAGATAAAGGCAAAGGAATAGAGATCGGAGAAAGTTCAAGGCAAGCCCAAGAGATGCCACCTTGGGAAGAGCTGGACCGCCAACTAGCAAATAGCGACCTCATCGGACCTGCCGATGAGACTCTCTTCAGTTACCCAGCTGAAGCCTAACTTCCAGTCAATCTGGAACCGGCTATTCTAGATCCCCTTGTTAACTCCAAACCTCTAGGAGAGCTGGAAGAATGGTGGACCACTGACTGGCAGTTTCAGAATCTCCTAAATAACCCTAATACCTTTTTCCCTCAGTTTGACCCTGAACCTCCACTACACCCACCTATGAGTTCAGAAAACTTGGCTGAACTCTGCCACTATTGCGAGGAGCTAGTGGACGCAGGAAATAGAATCCGGGAAGTAGGGGAGAGGATATCCTGGAAATACGACGAGAGGGAACGTCGTTTCTGAAGTGCCAGCTAACAGGAATCGTGTGTGGTTGTGTGGTGTGTTTGTTTAATCATAATGAAATAATAATATAATAATAAAAATATAATTATGTAAAATAACTAAAAATAAAACTTGTGTAACAAAACTGGCGTGTACGGACGCATATTAAAATATATAAAATATGGAAGTTGAAAAATCGACAATTTTGGCTATACGTGTTGACGTGATTATGTGCGATTCTTTTATTATGTTTGGTTATTATTTATTTTGTGCTAATCACTTATATAAATTAATTACCAGATGGAACATGCTGGTAATGAACGAGTTAACGAGGTTAACCAATCTAAGCAAAACCATGAAGATCAATTTCTGAATGGGCAAGATATAGAGAATATCGTTGCCCAAGGAATGGCTAATGCTACTCCAACAATCCTTGCTGCTGCCCGAAATCCAGTTGAACGTCAACCAATTATTCCCAGCAAACGTACTCACATCGACAATTTCAGTAATAGTGTAAATGGAGGCGGCAACAATAATAATAACGATAATGATGGGATACAAGCCCCATTCCTTAAGAAAATGAAAGCTGCAACGCCTGGTTGCACTTACAAGGAATTTCTTGCCTGTAAACCGGTTGAATTTGCAGGCAACGAGGGGGCGACTGCTGCACTGCGTTGGTTAGAGAAGACTAAAGCAGCAATTAAAATAAGTAAATGTGCCGAAGAAGACAAGGTCATGTACGCGTCATATCTTTTTAAAGAATGAGCACTAGAATGGTGGAATACGGTGTTTCAAGCCAAGGGAAGTGACATGGCCTATGCCATGAGTTGGGAAGAATTTAAGCGGCTGGTAGAAAGAAAATTATGTCCCGAATATGAGAAAGAGCAAATGGCGAATAAATTCTTGAACCACCGGATGGTGGATGTAGACTGTCGAGGGTATACTTCGACATTCTTCGAATATGCTAGAGTAGTACCAACCCTGGCTTCGCCAGAACCGGTACTTATTTCTCGCTATATTTGGGGTTTGAATGGCGAAATCCGTGATATCATTAAAGCTGCGAGACCTCGCACTATTGACGATGCTGTGGAATTAGCCAAGACCCTAACTGACGGGCTGGTATGCACAAGAGAAGAAAACAGGAAAAAGGAAGTGGCCCAAAAGATTACCCAAGGATTCCGTGTGGGTAATAGTAGTAATTTCAAGAAAAAGGGAACTGGGCAATCTTCCACCGCTCCATTCTGCTGTACCTGTAAAAGAAAGCATTTTGGAAAATGCAAAGGGTATTGCAATTTCTGCAAAATTCCGGGGCATCAAGAGGAAGATTGCAGGAGGAAGAAATCAACAATCAGCTACAACTGTGGAGAAGCCGGACATTTTAGGCCAGAATGCCCGAAACTGGTCAAACCAGCTGACAACAAAGCCAAAGCTGCAGAAGGAACTACCAAGAAAAACGCAAGAGCCTTCCAACTAACTACCCAGGAAGCCGAGCTAATCCCTGATGTGATAGCTGGTACGTTCCTAGTTCATGACATTTATGCAAAAGTATTATTCGACTCTGGTGCAAACCAAAGTTTTATACATACTTCATTCTGCCAAGCTCTTAACCTACCCTTAACCAAACTTAGGCAAATTTTTACGGTAGAAACGGCAGATGGGAGTTCTGTTAACATAGATAAGGTTTTGCGAGAAGGAAAGACAGAACTCTTAGGTCATAAATTTTCTGCAAACCTGTTACCTATGGATTTAGCCGGATTCGATGTTGTGTTAGGAATGGATTGGTTAGTAGCCAACCATGCTCGAATACTATGTGATAAGAATTCCATAGAAATATATACACCCACTGGAGAAGTAGTAGTGATTACAGGAGATAAGCCACATAAGCCACTGAAATTCGTTTCAGTAATGAAAATGGTCAGTTATTCAAGAAAACAAGGAATAGTGTATATGATTTCGGTAATCATTAACACTAAAGGTAAGGAACTTAAAGAAATTCCAGTAGTATCAGAATACCCTGATGTATTCCCAGAAGAACTACCTGGATTACCACCCAATAGGGAAGTCGGATTTAGAATTTATCTAATTCCTGGAACTACACCGATAGCCAAGGCGCCATATCGGTTAGCACCCACCGAAATGCTAGAATTGAAAAAGCAGTTAGATGAATTATTAAGCAAGGGATTTATACAACCTAGTTCATCCCCGTGGGGAGCTCCAGTGTTGTTTGTGAAAAAGAAAGATGGGTCAATGAGAATGTGTATCGATTATAGGGAATTGAATAAGGTTACAATTAAGAATCGATACCCATTACCTAGGATCGATGATCTTTTTTATCAACTTCAGGGAGCTAGATACTTTTCTAAGATAGATTTACGCTCCGGATACCATCAGTTAAAAGTACAAGAAGAAGACATACCTAAAACCGCTTTCAGAACTAGGTATTTTCATTACGAGTTTACAGTCATGCCCTTCGGACTAACAAATGCTCCTGCAGCATTCATGGACATGATGAATAGAATCTGTAAACCGTACTTGGATAAATTTGTAATTGTCTTCATTGACGATATACTTATTTATTCCAAAAGTCAAAACGAGCATTGCGAACATTCACGAGCACTCTTAACCTTGTTAAGAAAGGAGAAGCTTTACGCCAAATTCTCGAAGTGTGAATTTTGGCTACAGGAAGTGCAATTTTTAGGACACATGGTGAATCACGAAGGTATTCACGTAAATCCCTCCAAAATTGAAGCGATCACCAAATGGAAGGTCCCGCAATCAGCTATGGAAGTTAGAAGTTTTCTAGGGTTAGCTGGATACTATAGACGATTTATTAAGGATTTTTCCAAAATAGTTGTGCCATTAACTAAGTTAACCTGCAAAGCAGTGAAGTTTGAATGGGGACCTAGACAAGAAGAAGCTTTTAAGGTTTTAAAGCAACAGTTAACGAACGCCCCAATTCTTGCCTTACCAGAAGGAACAGAAGATTTTGAAGTCTATTGTGATGCTTCTAAGCTAGGATTAGGATGTGTGCTAATGCAACGCAAAAAGGTAATTGCGTATGCCTCAAGACAACTGAAAAAGCACGAAGAAAACTATACGACTCATGACTTAGAGTTGGGAGCCATAATTTTTGCCCTTTAGATTTGGAGACACTATCTGTATGGAAGTAAGTTGACTGTCTATACAGATCATAAGAGTTTAAGATACATATTTGGGCAAAAAGAATTAAACATGAGGCAAAGAAGATGGATGGAAATTTTAAGCGATTACGACTGTGATATTCAATATCACGAAGGAAAGGCAAATGTAGTAGCAGATGCCTTAAGTCTTAAGTATCATGAAAAGCAAAAGCGAGTTCGTACTCTTAGGTTAAGTTTACAATTAGACCTAATGGAACAATTGAAAGATACTCAGGAGACAACAATCAAGGATGATGCTGAAGGAATGAAAGAAAGGATAAAGGAATTAGAGCAAGGAAGTGATGGAATCTGGAGGTTCCACAAGAAAAGAATTTGGGTACCTAAGCAAGGAGAATTAAGAAATAAGATTTTAGAGGAAGCTCTTAAATCTAGGTATACCATGCATCCTGGTAATAATAAGATGTACCAAGATTTAAGGAATAACTTCTGGTGGATAGGAATGAAAAAGGACATAGCAAGATACGTTTCTAAGTGCTTAATGATGTGTGCAAAATGCAACATATAAATTACATCAATTGTGGCATAAAACTAACCCCTTTTTAGTACTAATGTTGGAAAAAAGTGTGCTTTTGTCTTCCTTTTGTATTTTCAGGATTAAATGAGGTTAAATTAACAAAAGAAGCAAAAAGGCAGCTAAATCTAACATAAATTCAAGAAAAGGAACAAACGTGGCATGCCCGACCTCCCCGAAAGCATCTTCCCAAGCAAAACAAGAGAGCAGAAGGCTGAACACGCCCCGTGTTCAGTGAACATGGGGGCGTGCCCAAGTGTCAGCATAAAAGACAAAGTTGTAGAAGCTTCCATCGCCCACCACGGGGCCGTGCTCAGTGGGCATGGGGCCGTGGTCAACTATAAGATTCGCAGAATCTAGGCAAATCTTGATAGTACAGATATGCTTCTGCACACGGGGTCGTGCCCAGCGTACACGGGGCCGTGGTCAACTAATGCAGAAAAAAGCAATTAATGAAGACAGAGAAGAGGATGGACACGGGGCCGTGCCTAGCGGACACGGGGCCGTGCCCGAGCTTCTGTTCAGCCTATAAATAGGAGTGCTTGGTTCAAGCTCAAACCATCCCTTGGCACACCACCTCTCTCACACTTCACCCACCACCACCATAACACCATCATCCATTGTCCATCATAGAGTGTCGGAGTCGTCTCGGGATCCAAGATTGATCGTAAGAGTTCTTGACAATCAAGGCCATGTTTGCCTAAGTCTCTTACATCACTTGGTGAAGACAAAGTGTCTAGTGTAATACTTTTAATTTTTAATCTTTTCGCACTTTTAAATTGGTTATGTATTAATGACTTTAATTACTAGTTTCTTATGTTGAAGATGATTCTTCCTTATCGTTTGTCCGTGGTGTCTTGGCATTATTTTACTGTCTATATAAAATAAAAGATTTTCACCATTCATATCTCCACGGTCTATATGGAGGTATGGTGGCTACCTGGTCGGGGGTTAAGGGAATGGTTTGGTAAGAGTCTTGCCATTGTTCAGTGTATAGATCCTGCAAAGGACCTGGGTCAAATTTAGTAGGACCTCCTTCAATACTTAACGGTATTGGATGGCGGGGGTCCAAATTCTTTGATCCCCTCATGAGTTAAACTACTATTAAAACTTTAACCCGACGACTTAGGACTGTATCCCTGCTGACTCAGACTAGTTAGCCGAGGGTAACGTCGCCTTTAAAAGAGGGGCCTACCACATTATGAATTAATAACTTAATTAGTTATTGTGTCCTTGGACGACCTCGGTATCTTACCAACACTATACTACGCTCACGATGGGTGCACTTGCCCATATGTGTGTTTAGTGTTAGTAAATATCGTGTTTTATAAATTTAAAACTTGGCTAAAGAAAGTGTAAAAGGGCTTAAAATATACTTAAACTTATATACACACTTCACACGCATCAAGTTTTTGGCGCCGTTGCCGGGGACACAAGGATTTTAAGAAAGTTAGGAATCAACGGCCTAATCGTTTTTCTTAATTTTCTACTTTTTTAGGATTTTTCTTAGTTTTTCAGCTTCTGCAGAACTCAGCACGGGCCGTGCCCGCTGAACACGCCCCGTGCCCAATCATTGGAACTGGCAATCTGGTTTTAAGTCAGACAGTAAGCTGAACACGGGGCCGTGCCTACTCAACACGCCCCCGTGCCCAAGATTCAGTTACTGAAAACAGAACCGTAAGATCCCAACGGTTGGTAATCTCTGACACAAACATGAGTGATACTGATATTTTTTACTTTCGGCACTCTTATGGTACGTGGTGTCAAATATGTGGTGGTACCCATGAGGAATTAGAATGTTACTTTCTAAATTATAAGCCCCACTATATAGACCCATCGTTTCCTTGTATCCTTAAGAGGGGCGAAAGTAAAAATAATCTCTATCTCTCCCTCGAATGCTCCTAACCAGATTTTCTAGGAGAAATGCTCCTTGATGAACTATTTCAATTAGAAGATCTAATTCTTAATTGGTTAAAAGAACTTAGGATAAATTTCAATAATTTATCTCAAGATGATAACCAAGAAGAAGTGTTGGAATCACATTCAAACAACTTCGTTGTTCCCAACAATACTTCTAACTCTAGTGAGGACTTGAGCGATAGTCGTCCCTATGTCGATTGTGCCGTGAAGGACTCCCCATCGACTTCATTCGATGCATACATAGACCTGAGCGATTCGGCATACACCTTCTTTAACGAGAGCCCGGGAAAGGGTTGGACTTGTCCACCTACATATAACATAGGAATCACCCTCACCGACAACGAGCGTTCTCGTCTTAGTCTAGAACAATTAAGGTATCTTAGGCACTTTGGGGTTGTTCCATCCAGTAAGGAACCGCCCGATCCAGAAAAGTTCCTTAAAAATAGACAAACTTTCTAACCAGCCCTTCGACACGGGGCCGTGCCCAGGTCAACACGCCCCCGTGTCTACCAAAAGATTCCCTTTTGACTTTTTGTCAGAATATGGACAAAACGTGTCAGGATCTTGCCTGCACACGGGGTCGTGTCTAGCCGACACGGGGCTGTGTCTAGTATGCTGTCGTTTTCTATAATGCAGCCAAGAATCCTGCACATTTGGACCATCCAGGGACAGAGATTTGAAAGGATTTTCTAACTTACCATCCTAGGTATGTTCTAAAAGAAGGTTCCAACAAACATCTTGTCCTTTCCTCTTTTATCCATTACCTTCTTCTTCATCTTTCATGCAACAACACCTCCATTGAAGCTTGATTCCAAGCTTTATTGTGATGTTTGTTAAACTTTTGTTCAAGGAATCTTGTTAAAAATAAGTTACACAACATTGTTTTAAGTTATTTCTGTTCAAAAATGCTTCATAAAATGGGAAAATAATTTGAAACTTCAAGATTCCTTGTTCTAAAAAACTGCAGAAAGGTGAACACGGGGCCGTGCTCATTGAGCACGGGGCCGTGTTCGTGGTACTGTTTCATTAAAATGAACTTTTTTTGGTTTGTTCTCGTAGAATGTCTAACCAAAATAGTGGAACCTCCTATGCGCACTCCAGAAACAGTCGAAGGGAAAGAAGGCCATCAATTGAAGCCACTCTCGTACGATACGTAATGGCGTTACATGAAGCTCTTGATGAGATAACTTCGGTAGAGGTGGTCCTAATAGACCGTATAAATTATCTTACGGTAGGGCTGGAAAACAGTTTTCAAGAAATTAACCTCTTGCACCAGAGGTTAAACATTCTTGTAACACCTCCCATGGAACCAATCCTCCCTCAAGAGGATTGGAACCTAGCACTTGGAATCCACAATCCTACCGGTTGGGACGACATTCCAGCGGAACCTCCTCTTGAAGATCTACAAGAAGTCCCGGTGGAGGTTGCACCTACTCAAACCAATGCCAATGAGCCCGCTGTTCTTCTCCCTAGGGAGATAGAAGAATGGCTTGCCGACGTGTGAGGAACCCATGCCCGGAGAAAGAAGTTTTTCAAGCCACAGTTAACCGAAGGATTTACCTATTCGGAAATTTTGCTAATAAAATAAGTAGTAGGCTAGAACTTCTTGGTTTAGATTTCTTGTGTTTCTTTGACCTAACTATCTAGTATTTTAACTTTTAGACTATTATGTAATTCTCTCTTTGACTTAATGAATGATGGTTTTAGTTAATTTGGTGTTTGGATGGTGTTGAAACGAATAAAACACACTCGAGATGGCAAAGGATAACAAGGGAAACTTGAACCAGCAACCCATGCAGAAAAACGGGGCCATCCAACAATTTTCTTCATTAACAGTAAGCTCAGTACGGGCCGTGTCCGCCCAACACGGCCCCGTGCTGCACAATATGCAGAAATGCCCAGTTCAGGTAAACTGGACACGGGCCGTGTTCACCCAACACGCCCCCGTGTCCAGGCTTCTGTTTCTTTTGTTTAACTTTTGTTACTGGCACCTGAACACGGGGCTGTGCCCGGATAACACGGGGCCATGTCCAGGCGTCCAGTAACACAACTTTTTGCTTTTTCACACCTTTTACACATTCAATCAACCTAAAAACTTATTTTTGGGACACATTGAGGACAATGTGTAATTTAAGTGTGGGGGGGATGCTAAAACCTTGAATCTTGCAAGTCCTAATAACAAGCCTTACACAAAACTCTATTGGAACCGCTAATCACCCCAAATTTTTTTTTTTAAATTTCATTTTTATTTTTTTACTTGTCTAGGTTTAATTTGGGAATTTCAAAATTCTAAAAAGGTTATATTTTTACAAATTTACAACCGATAGCGTCGTGATAAAAAGAACAAACATAAGAAAATTATGAAAATGCATGACAAGCTTAGTTAAAATTTAATTATATATACTTGATCACATAAAAACTCATTCCCACAAAAGTGAGTTTTGAGCCTTTATTGAGCATACAAATACATATCTTTAAATTAAATGCTCATTTTTCGTTTCTTGTGTGAATAGCCGCTTGGTTCTTACAACTCTAGAACTTGCCACGACGATACATTCCCGGTCCTTACCAACTTAAACCCGAGTAAGTAAATGATAGAGGCATTGGGACTAACCCTTTTTATTTCTACACCATTATTTTTCTTTTTTTTTACCACCTACCCAAAATCCCCCTAGTTAACTCCTTTGAGCCTAAACCTTTTCATTTCATTACCCAAACCAAACACCCTTTCACCCACCAAAACCTTTTTATTTTTAACCCTTTGTTTTAGTAACAAGTTCGGTTTTTCGTATGACTTCCTAAAAAAAATGTTGATGATGAAGCAAAAGAAATAAACAAGCAAGTTTATCAAAAATAACTTTGTTTGGAATTATGGCTTCATCAAAATAAAAAGTTGAAAAATAGAGAGTCTTACGAAAACCGATGCTTTTTACGCTTTTTCGCCCTTTTCTACTAACCACTAACCCAACCACCTACCTTTAACCCAAGCCTAACCCTTCACCCAAAAAGTCCTCTTGATATTTACAAAGGTATATAGTTAAAAAGGAGGAGGATTGATTGCTTGGCAAGCCTATGGTAGGAGTAAGTTCCACGCCACTCTCGAGTGATTCACTAAAATACATCTTCGGCCGAGTGTTGAGTGATCCCCCGTGAGGTATGTGAACTTGTATATAAATAGAATTTTAAGGGAGCATGTTATGCCCTAATAAGTAATTTATCTTATGAAAAGTTTTAAAATAAATCATGACGAATAGGATTGTAAATAATTAAAAATAAAACTTAGTAAAGAATCTTGGAAATCCCGACACTCTATGACAAGCCCAAAAACCTTCTCCTCTACCCATTCCATTTGGGAGTGTAAAGCCAAATTATAAAGAGTTTTGCTTGAGGACAAGCAAAGATTCAAGTGTGGGGGTATTTGATGTGTGCAAAATGCAACATATAAATTACATCATTTGTGGCATAAAACTAACCCTTTTTTAGTACTAATGTTGGAAAAAGTGTGTTTTTGTCTTCCTTTTGTATTTTCAGGATTAAATGAGCTCAAATTAACAAAAGAAGCAAAAAGGCAGCTAAATCTAACATAAATACAAGAAAAGGAACAAATGTGGCATGCCCGACCTCCCCGAAAGCATCTTCCCAAGCAAAACAAGAGAGCAGAAGGCTGAACACGCCCCGTGTTCAGTGAACACGGGGGGCGTGCCCAAGTGTCAGCATAAAAGACAAAGTTGTAGAAGCTTCCATCGCCCACCACGGGGCCGTGCTCAGCGGGCATGGGGCCGTGGTCAACTATAAGATTCGCAGAATTTAGGCAAATCTTGATAGTACAGATATGCTTCTGCACACGGGGTCGTGCCCAGCGGACACGGGGCCGTGATCAACTAATGCACACAAAAGCAATTAATGAAGACAGAGAAGAGGATGGACACGGGGCCGTGCCCAGCGGACACGGGGCCGTGCCCGAGCTTCTGTTCAGCCTATAAATAGGAGTGCTTGGTTCAAGCTCAAACCATCCCTTGGCACACCACCTCTCTCACACTTCACCCACCACCCACCACCACCACCACCACCATCATCCATTGTCCATCATAGAGTGTCTGAGTCGTCTCGGGATCCAAGATTGATCGTAAGAGTTCTTGACAATCAAGGCCATGTTTGCCTAAGTCTCTTACATCACTTGGTGAAGACAAAGTGTCTAGTGTAATACTTTTAATTTTTAATCTTTTCGCACTTTTTTATTGGTTATGTATTAATGACTTTAACTAGTTTCTTATGTTGAAGGTGATTCTTCCTTATCGTTTGTCCGTGGTGTCTTGGCACGATTTTACTGTCTATATAAAATAAAAGATTTTCACCATTCATATCTCCACGGTCTATATGGAGGTATGTTGGCTACCTGGTCGGGGGTTAAGGGAACGGTTTGGTAAGAGTCTTGCCATTGTTCAGTGTATAGATCCTGCAAAGGATCTGGGTCAAATTTAGTAGGACCTCCTTCAATACTTAACGGTATTGGATGGCGGGGGTCCAAACTCTTTGATCCCCTCATAAGTTAAGCTATTAATAAAACTTTAACCCGGCGACTTAGGACTGTATCCCTGCTGACTCAGACTACTTAGCCGAGGATAACGTCGCCTTCAAAAGAGGGGCCTACCACATTATGCATTAATAACTTAATTAATTATCTTTCAATAATCCAACCCTTTAGGATTGTATCCCTGCTGACTCAAACTACTAGGTTGAGGGTAACGTCACTTCCAAAAGAGGGGCCTACTACAATAACTAAGATAATCTCTTAAATAGTGCAAAAGTGCGGAAATAATCAAAGGTTACACTAAACACGAGTCGGAGCTAAGTGATTCATCTTGTCTATCTGTTTTTTACTTTTTATTTTTATTTTTCGGCATTTTAGTTAGTTTTTATTTTCTTAGTTTAAAACATTTTTCTAAACTTTTGATTTGATTAGACGTTGAGGATAAACCGGTACTAAAAGCTCTTGTGTCCTTGGACGACCTCGGTATCTTACCAACACTATACTACGCTCACGATGGGTGCACTTGCCCATATGTGTGTTTAGTGTTAGTAAATATCGTGTTTTATAAATTTAAAACTTGGCTAAAGAAAGTGTAAAAGGGCTTAAAATATACTTAAACTTATATACACACTTCACACGCATCACTTAACTTGTTCACAAGTTAAGATAGAACACCAGAAACCCTCAGGTCTACTGCAACAATTAGAAATGCCTGTTTGGAAATGGGAGCTCATAACAATGGATTTTGTTACAAAGTTGCCCAAAACCAGAAAAGGTAATGACGCGATTTGGGTAATTGTGGATCGATTAACCAATCAGCTCATTTCCTACCCATGAAAGAAACCTTTAGCATGGAAATGTTAGCCAAGTTATATGTAGACGAGGTAGTATCCTTACATGGAGTTCCACTCTCCATTGTATCGGATAGAGATAGTCGTTTCACTTCCCACTTCTGGACAAGTTTCCAGGAAGCAATAGGGACCCGACTAAATTTAAGCACTGCATACCATCCCCAAACAGACGGACAAAGTGAAAGGACAATCCAAACCCTGGAAGACATGCTTAGAGCATGTGTGATAGATTTTGGTGGAAACTGGGATGACCACCTACCCTTAATCGAATTCTCCTATAATAATAGTTATCATGCAAGCATCGAAGCTGCCTCATTTGAAGCACTGTATGGATGAAAGTGCAGAACTCCAGTTTGTTGGGCAGAAATAGGAGAAAGCCAATTATCAGGTCCCGAAATCGTACAAGAAACCACCGACAAGATCACTCAAATCAAGGAAAGACTGAAAACGGCTCGAGATCGCCAGAAGAGTTATGCAGACAATCGACTCAAGCCACTAGAATGTCAAGTTGGAGACAAGGTACTTTTGAAAGTTTCTCCTTGGAATGGAGTAGTTCGGTTTGGTAAAAGAGGAAAGTTGAGTCCAAGGTACACAGGACCCTTTCCAGTAATCCAACGCATAGGACCAGTTTCATATCGCTTACAACTACCAGAAGAACTAGCCGGAGTACATGACGTATTTCATGTATACAACCTCAAGAAATGTCTATCTGACGAATCCCTGGTAGTACCTCTTCAAGACATAGAGGTAAATGAAAAGTTGAAGTTCGTAGAAAAACCGCTTCAAATAGACGATAAAAAGGTCAAGTTTCTCAAGCACAAAAGATTGGTACTAGTCAAAGTCAAGTGGGAGTCAAAAAGAGGACCCGAATACACCTGGGAGCTGGAATCGGAAATGAAGCGAAAGTATCCTCACTTATTCCAGTAAATCTCGAGGACGAGATTTTAAATAAGGTGGAGAGGATGTAAGGACCTGCAAAAATGTCCCAAAATGACCCGTAAGTGAAAACCCGGACCCCTGAAACCCTAATGTGCATGAAAAACCAAGAAAACATGATTTCTGGGTTTCACGCGGGCCGCGTAAGAGTAAGCTTAGGCTTACGCGGGCCGCGTCAAAGTGATGTTGACCGGATCTGCGTTCCAGGCCACATGTCGCACACGTGGCATGTCACACCCCGACCACGTAGAACATACAAAATGTGGCGGAAACGTCGGGGAGTGTTGTAACAGAATTAATGTTTCAAATCCATGGCAATTGAAGTTTCGTTTTATTAACCAAACATGAAAGTTTACATTGTTTTAAACAAGAATCAAAGAGTACATAACATAAATTAACTAGTTCTTGCATCTTTTATTGTCACTAAAGCCCAAGTCTGCCTATGTGTATCTTGATCATCTTATGCAACAGCTCCTGAAAAACACATGTGAAAATAGGTACGTCAGCATAAAAATGCCTGTGAGATACATAGGTTTTGTGAAAATAGGATTCATAACTTATGTTTTGTGAAAATATTTAGTCATGAACCTTGTTATTTGCTTTGTTTTGTGTATCATTTGAAAATCGATAAGATCAGATGATATGTATAAATAAGAGAATAATGTATGGTTAAATGAATAACCATGTAAAATGAGTTTGTATAAGGTATGTTGTTTGTAAAACAATGTCTTGTGAAAAGTATGTTATTTGTATAAAATGTTATATGTCTCAAATTGAAATGATTCAAATAACGCTACGATATGTGATACCATACAAACACTTATATATAGGAAGTACCAGCGGCGTATCCACCATGCTTGTATCATATTACACACGCCTCGTTACTTAATCACTTACTCAAACCAAACCAACAATGTAAGATGTCTATGTTTAAACCAATTGCCAAATGTATTGAATAATATGTCAAAATGCTTATGTCAAGATGTAAATCATGTAATGTGTAACCAGAAATGTCATGTATGGTAAGTGAAATGTATCAACTAAACCATATGTAAAATGCACAACAACAAGGTATTGAAGTAAAACATAGTTTAAATCAAAGTTATGTTTTGTGTAATAAATGCATGCTATACTGATACAAACATTTATGCGGTATTGTTATACCCAAAATGTAAGCATGTGAAAACGATGCACTAAGTATGTAATCAAGTGAACATACATGGCGTGAAATGTAATGTGAAACGATGTACTAAGTACGCACACAATGGGCATACATAGCATGAAATGAAATGAAATCATGTACTATAATGTACTAACGAACATAGCAGGTATATGATGTGAAAACAGGAAAGCATGAAAGTAACAAGTAGGCACATGTGTTTCACCCCAAATCAGTTTGGAAAACAGTGAAAGAGGGGTCTATGTACTCACTTGAGATTGCTCAGAAGTCCTAAGATAACCACCAAGCAATGCTAGAGATCACGGATATCAAACGGCACCTAATATAGGTACTATGTTAATATACCGGACCAAAATCGAAGGATCGGGTAGCATGAGGGTTCGTAAACCAAACGAGTATGGAGACTCGTGTAATATGGTTTAACAAAGCCTACATACTAAATGAAACCTAACATAAGTGCTTACGACCCATTACGACTCGTTTAGGTAGCTTATGCTACTTTAACGCGTCGTTCGCGTGAAACGCGTTCGGACCGCCTAACTAGTCCTATGATAAGTAAAATATGCCTTAACATGTCTAATATAATCAGTTATGTGACAAAAGTTTAGGTTACATATGCTTTATTACCAATTATACATGAAAAGGGTATTCTGGTAATTTACCTAAGGCATACAAACTACCTATCATACAACTATTCAAACGAAGCGACCATAAGGTATAACCTCGGAAGGTTATTCCCTATATACTATGGTCACCTAATGTGTTTGGTCGGATCCTAATGATCGACCAAAGTGGTCGGGTCTGAAAGTATAAGCGATTGTTTAGATCGCTTACCTTACGACCCTATATAAGCACTAAACTAAAAGTGACGAGCTAAGCATGTAGAACATGCTTAACTAAGTTTAGAAAACAGGTTTGGTATCAAAACAAACGGTTTTGATACCCATAAGTAGTTTGGTTACAAAATACACAAGAATACGTATTCTGACCGAAACTACGGCTCGTCACTGAGCCTAGATAACGTGGTAATCAGTAGGTATAGTCACTAGGGACTATAACCATCGTGATTACGATCACGTTATGGAGTTCAAACGAACTTCGCGTTGACCATTGACTGGTCAACGCTAAAAGTCAAACATAGTTTGACTTTCGGACTCGAAAAGCAATAAAAGAACGAAGGAACACTTACAAAGGGTCCCCGCAAGATTGATTTCCGAGTAATCTCAGGTAGGAAGTGCTTAAACACAACCACTTAGAGAAAACTCAGATTTCAAGTGGGTTTTGCAATGGGGATGGATGGGTATTTATAGTAAAAGGACCACCGTTAGGATCGTTTCATGGAAACCGTGCCTAGATCTCACCCGTACACTTGTCGGAATGTTATGGTGACTAAATTGGCCACTCACCATAGGGTATCAACATGTGGCAAAGGATTTGGGAGTGGTTAACAACTGAAAACAGGCTGTTTAATACACTGCATCTGGTCTGTAGACCCCTTGCGCACCGTAACACTATAATTGTTGCGGTGCGCAAGCATGTAACTTTGGCAGATTTACATATTTGGTCCCTGTTGTGTATTCAGCCCATTTCCGACGCGTTTAAGGCCCGTTAACCCCATTTCAAAGCTCTAAAATGAAGTTAAAGTATAGGGAACTTAAAATGTGCTCAAAAATATCTCGGATGTCGGTTCGTTTGGCCGTACGTTTGCGTTGTTCGGTTAATTACGACGGAAGTCGTAACGAACGCAAAAACGATCCAAATGACGCGACGAATGGATTTTTCTCATGCCAAACACTAAAATAAAATGTTTTAGTGCTTACATAAATTTTTGGATGTCCGGATGTATTCAGAACGTAAGATATGCGCGAAAGTGCAAACTTGTGCACTTTTTGACGCTTTTAGTCCCTGAATGACCCTAAAGTTTATTTTAGCACACCGAACCCATAAAAGCCTATTTCTAACCCATGTAAAGGATATTTATGGTATGTTTAACTTATGGCCATGTTCCGGAATGTCTGTTACAGTTCAAATTGGCATACTTTCGCAGTTTGTCAACTTTAGTCCCTGTAAGCGATATAACTTGATTTCGGCATACCAAACCTTCCAAAACTTATTTCTAAGTTATGTAGAGGTTATTTAAGGTATGTTAAGCCTATTTCACTATTCCAGAGTGTTTGTTGCATTAAACTGGTTATATTTACGCATTAGTGCGCGTATAACCTTCCAGAAAGCGATTTAGAGTTTGAAATCGAACAAGAGTTGATATGTGCAAAAGATACACATATTTATACAAGTCCAAAGTATGAAATACAATATTTCATTGGTTTGGTATTTGTTTGATGGTCGCAGTGACACAGGTGTCACATGGCAGACCTAGGTGTGACACGCTAGCCCTAGTAGTAGACTAGGTGGCCCTCGCGGGCTGCGTAAATGTAAGAGTGGGTTTACGCGGGTCGCGTAAAACCCATTTTTCAGCTATAAATTGCTAGGGCATGAGCAGTTCATCTGTGTTCGAGAATTCAATCAAAAACGAAAGTATACTGCTCAAAATCATAATTTACATTAGAAAGACGCCGCTACGATACAGGGTATTAACTCGATCGCTGCTACGATTCAATGTACGATCGATTGAAACCAATCCGATGGATGTTTAAGTGCTGCCCGAATCAGGGCTATACTTTGTCATTCATCGTGAGGGTTTTAATCTCGTGAGTTATCGTAAATGTTGTATAAAGTTACTGACCTAGTTCGTGTGCATTGTCATTTAATTTAGGTTACAAGGCTTATCAGTAGGCTAAATTCCTCCCGTTTAAACTTGCAATGTGAGTCATTCTCTTTTTATCAACAATGTTTTACAATACTCCAACCATTTTCAAAAGTTATAATTACAGGGATTAAGTCGTGGTTATCTTGAATCACTGGCTAGTGGGGTATTGTGCACATTACTAATTTCTCACGGTTAGGTTCATTAACCTAACGGTGATAATCATCACTACTTGGGTGAAAAGACCCAATAGTGGTATGACCATCGTCACCAGAAGGTGACACGGCGCCAGATAAAAAAAAGATAGTAGCCATTGTAATCGCTCTTATGCTATAATGTATAACTATGTGTCGTTTTATCAAATTGAGTGACTCGCCAGTATTTCCCCACTGATAAAATATTTTAAAACATGTTTCAGGTGACCTACTGTGAATCAAGGAAAAGTGCTACGGAGCACTAATAAAGCTTGAAGTGGTGGCTCAGTAAAATAAATAAACATGTTTTGTAAAACAGGGAATTTCCTAGTAAAATTCCTCTATTGTAAATTACGGGGTTTATCCCAAATTATGAAATAAAATAATTGGGCATTTTCAAGTTTGAAAAGATCCTGTTTAAACTTCCGCTGTCAACTCAATTAATAAATACCATGGGTTTCTGTCCCACAGCTCCTGGACCGGGTAAAACCGGGACGAGGGTCGTGACAGAAAAAGGTGGTATCAGAGCCACTGATTTAAGCCAATTAAGTATTTAGAAATACTTAATTTTCTGATTGCCATTCTATGAATCTGTGAAAATTTAATTTACCAAATTTTAACTTAAAATTTTGTGTGTTTCTTCATGTATGCTAACAGCATGAATGAACTATCAGAAGCACTTCAAAACTTTTCTATCCATAGCTCAGATATGGATACCACCAGTACCTTCACTGGCTACCAGGCTGACACTAAAGAGCCAATGGTATTCCAAGCCCAACCTCAGGAAAAACCTAAACCGAAGAAAAGAAGAAGACTTGTAGGCTGGAGGCCTGTGCGTAGGAAAAGGCCAGCAACATAAAAAGTTATAAAGACTAAGGATCCCAAAGATAAAGACAAAGAAATAGAGATCGGAGAAAGTTCAAGGCAAGCCCAAGAGATGCCACCTTGGGAAGAGCTGGACCGCCAACTAGCAAATAGCGACCTCATCGGACCTGCCGATGAGACTCTCTTCAATTACCCAGCTGAAGCCCAACTTCCAGTCAATCTGGAACCGGCTATTCCAGATCCCCTTGTTAACTCATGACCTCTAGGAGAGCTGGAAGAATGGAGGACCACCGACTGGTAGTTTCAGAATCTCCTAAATAACCCTAATACTTTTTCCCTCAGTTTGACCCTGAACCTCCACTACACCCACCTATGAGTTCAGAAAACTTGGCTGAACTCCGCCACTATTGCGAGGAGCTAGTGGATGCAGGAAATAGAATCCGGGAAGTAGGGGAGAGGATATCCTAGAAATACGACGAGAGGGAACGTCGTTTCTGAAGTGCCAGCTAACAGGAATCGTGTGTGGTTGTGTGGTGTGTTTGTTTAATCATAATGAAATAATAATATAATAATAAAAATATAATTATGTAAAATAACTAAAAATAAAACTTGTGTAACAAAACTGGCGTGTACGGACGCATATTAAAATATATAAAATATGGAAGTTGAAAAATCGACAATTTTGGCTATACGTGTTGACGTGATTATGTGCGATTCTTTTATTATGTTTGGTTATTATTTATTTTGTGCTAATCACTTATATAAATTAATTACCAGATGGAACATGCTGGTAATGAACGAGTTAACGAGGTTAACCAATCTGAGCAAAACCATGAAGATCAATTTCTGAATGGGCAAGATATAGAGAATATCGTTGCCCAAGGAATAGCTAATGCTACTCCAGCAATCCTTGCTGCTGCCCGAAATCCAGTTGAACCTCAACCAATTATTCCCAGCAAACGTACTCACATCGACAATTTCAGTAATAGTGTAAATGGAGGCGGCAACAATAATAATAACGATAATGATGGGATACAAGCCCCATTCCTTAAGAAAATGAAAGCTGCAACACCTGGTTGCACTTACAAGGAATTTTTTCCTGTAAACCGGTTGAATTTGCAGGCATCGAGGGGGCGACTGCTGCACTGTGTTGGTTAGAGAAAACTGAAGCAGTAATTAAAATAAGTAAATGTGCCGAAGAAGACAAGGTCATGTACGCGTCACATCTTTTTAAAGAATGGGCACTAAAATGGTGGAATACGGTGTTACAAGCCAAGGGAAGTGACATGGCCTATGCCATGAGTTGGGTGGAATTTAAGGGGCTGGTAGAAAGAAAATTATGTCCCGAATATGAGAAAGTGCAAATGGCGAATAAATTCTTGAACCACCGGATGGTGGATGTAGACTGTCGAGGGTATACTTCGACATTCTTCGAATATGCTAGAGTAGTACCAACCCTGGCTTCGCCAGAACTGGTACTTATTTCTCGCTATATTTGGGGTTTGATTGGCGAAATCCGTGATATCGTTAAAGCTGCGAGACCTCGCACTATTGACGATGTTGTGGAATTAGCCAAGACCCTAACTGACGGGCTGGTATGCACAAGAGAAGAAAACCGAAAAAAGGAAGTGGCCCAAAAGATTACCCAAGGATTCCGTGTGAGTAATAGTAGTAATTTCAAGAAAAAGGGAACTGGGCAATCTTCCACCGCTCCATTCTGCGGTACCTGTAAAAGAAAGCATTTTGGAAAATGCAAAGGGTATTGCAATTTCTACAAAATTCCGGGGCATCATAAGGAAGATTGCAGGAGGAAGAAATCAACAATCAGCTACAACTGTGGAGAAGCTGGACATTTTAGGCCAGAATGCCCGAAACTGGTCAAACCAGCTGACAACAAAGCCAAACCTGCTGAAGGAACTACCAAGAAAAACGCAAGAGCCTTCCAACTAACTACCCAGGAAGCCGAGCTAATCCTTGATGTGATAGCTGGTACGTTCCTAGTTCATGACGTTTATGCAAAAGTATTATTCTACTCTGGTGCAAACCAAAGTTTTATAGATACTTCATTCTACCAAGCTCTTAACCTACCCTTAACCAAACTTAGGCAAATTTTTACGGTAGAAACGGCAGATGGGAGTTCTGTTAACATAGATAAGGTTTTGCGAGAAGGAAAGACAGAACTCCTAGGTCATAAATTTTCTGCAAACCTGTTACCTATGGATTTAGCCGGATTCGATGTTGTGTTAGGAATGGATTGGTTAGTAGCCAATCATGCTCGAATACTATGTGATAAGAATTCCATAGAAATACATACACCCACTGGAGAAGTAGTAGTGATTACAGGAGAGAAGCCACGTAATGTCACGACCCCCGACCCACCCTGGACGGAATCGGGAGCCGCGAACAACCAAGTGGTACCGGTGATTATTTTGAAAAATATTGCAGCGGAAATTTCATCAGGACTGTGAGTTAGGAAAAATATCAGAGTTTAGAAACACCGGATTTTATTTATTAAATAGATGGGATAAACCCATGTTTTACAAAGGTAGCTTTAATAAGGGATAAACCCAATTACATAAAACAATATTTATTAATTTGATTTAATTAATAAAATAAGCCACTTCTTGAAGCCTTTCAGTGCCGTATCCATCTCTTACTCCAATCTACTGTAATTACCTGAAACGCGTTTTAAAAAGGTTTTGTCAGCGGGAAATACTGAGTGAGTTCATTCTATTTGCTAAAACGACACGTTTGTTATAATTTACAGTATTAAGAGAGATTACAATGTTTCTGATATCAACCAACTACCCACAGTATTTGTCACTCGACTCGTTTCTGTGACTGTGGTCATATCCCCCATTGGCTGCCCCAATGGTGACGTATATCACTAATTAGGCTCGCCCACCTAAAGTGATAAAAACAGCAGTAATGTGCACAATACCCCACATACCGGCTGTAATTTGGTGATTACATAAACTTAATCACTGTAATTATAACTTTGAAAATAAATATGCTTTTGTAAATAAATTTGATAAAAAGAGAATGACTCACATTATAAGCATGCAGATTTATATGGGCAGAGCTTAGCCTATTGATTAGTCTTGTAACCTAGTGCACACGAACTTGGTAAGTAACTAATACAGTACTTACGATAACTCACGAGATTAAAACCCTCACAACGAATGACAAAGTGCAATCACTTAAACATCCATCGGATTCACAACAAATGACAGAGTATTCCCCGAGTTCGGGTGGTACTCAAACATCCTGTCGGAATCACGACTAATGACAAAGGATAGCGCTTAAACATCCGGTCGGATAGTTTCAATCGATCGGACATTGAATCGTAGCAGCGATCGAGTTAATACCCGATATCGTAGCAGAATTCGAGCTAGTGTGTGTTTCGTAATAAACAGGCAGTATCTCGACGTACGAAATGAATTTTAACGTCGCTCCAACACAGGAATTCAAGTCCCAACATCCTCTATTTATACGAAGATTTTGACCCCCTCGCGTGACGCGAGGGGTCACCCTTTGGGCTTCGCGTGACGCGAAGGACCACTTCTCATCAAATGGTTGCCACGTGTGTTTGGAGTTTAGCTGAGTCGACGGAATTGATATTTTCGAATTTGACAGCAAGATATGTGGATAATCGTTGAGTAGGGAATACCCCCCCCCTGAGTTTTAGGGGCCCTGATCCTGATTCTGATTGTTCTGAAATTTGTAGGGTTTGTGCAGGATTACTTAGGGGTCTTAACTAAGGTTTCCCAATGAACAAAATATAATAATAAATAATAGTTTTGGTGAGAGTTGTTATGGTTTGGGATAAAAAGGTATAAAATAGTGAGAAAAGAGAATGGACCCACTTTGTAACTTTAGGGTTCAACTAGAAAGCCTCTTGTTAAAATATTGGGTAAAATCTTTTGAGCTATTTAAAAATATATAATGCACTCGTGTTAAGTATAATACCCCAAATTCAACTTTGTCCCTATGTCACGAGACAGAACCCCAACAACTTAGTCGGGCAGAGCCCTGACACGTTTTATGGGGCTCAGATCAATCGGAAAGGGTAGCGATAATCGGGAGTTAAAACACTTAAAACGAGACAGGGCTTTATTATTATTATAGTGTAAATAAGAAATAAAAAGTTTAAGAATATATATACATGTAGAGAGCGAGATCGAGATCGAGAGATGAAAAGAAAAAGGAAATGAAATTGTGAGCTGAAGATTGAAAGACATCCTCTATTTAAACCAATGTTCTACTTGGAGGCTAAGGGACTTGCATCAAGGAATGAATTACACGTACACCATTAGTTGTAAATTTTTATTATTATTTTATTTTTCTTTTAACTTTCTTGAATATCACATGCACACACACATCCACGTATTTCAATTGTAGAATTGTAGTTTTAAATATTTTTTTATTATTATTTATTATTATTATTATTATTTTATTATTTTGTTTCTCAGTTGTTAGTAAGAAGACACGTACATAACACACAAATTCAATTGTAAGTTAGTTATTTATTATTATATTATTATAATTAATTCAACTAGTTCACTTATTTGACGTTTATAACTTCTAAAATATAGCGTTTTATAAAATAATAAATATGTTATTGGAACTAGAATATTTTTGTCTACATTTGGGTCTAAGTTTCATTAAAATTAGAGTAGGTTCAAAATACAATGTATTTTTATAATTTAATATTTAGACGGTCACTAGGCTCGTCTAGGTACTTTATATTTCTAACATTCAACTTACCCGTAATCTACCTATTTAATAATATAAGTTGTTATAGACTTTTTATTTTAAATAGAAAGGTCACTCATATACAGGCCAATAATATTTCTACCAACTATATAAAATAGTGTTTAAAACTATTTGGGTTGAATATTTATATTAAAATAAACTAGTTACTAGTTACTAGTGGTTAATAAATTTAACCAAACCTATAATTCTTATATAAAAATAGGAATGTTACATTCTCCCCACCTTGTTTTAAATCTCGTCCTCGAGATTTGGGTTACGATATTTCTTTTAGACTTATGTCATATTTCAGTTAATAAAAACAATATTAAGGTAGATGACACAGAACTAAAATATCAAATTTTGTGAATACGAGTTGTAAAATAAGTAGGATTTAATGGTTCAACTGAATTAGTTCAAGAAATCGATGTCAAACGAATAAGATGAAATGATATAATTTCCAAAGTGACTAGGTTCAAGTCAAAAAAATATATGATCAATAGATATTTAAAATGAATGTGAAGGACTTTTAGAATTAATAAATTTTTTTGTCAAAAGAAAGCTTACTTTGATTGGCAACTAAGGAAAACTTAGAATTGATAGGTTCCAAATGAAATAAAAGCATGAAAAAAGATTTGTCAAATATTAAATTATGATATGAGAAAATCAATGTGCTGAGATGAGTGAATTGCAAGGATACACGAAAAGACAATAGAGTTAGTGTATTATTGTTTAGAGTTCCAAGTTATTTTAATTGTGAAACAATGTGATAGTACACTATTAGTGACCATATTTTTCATACTATGTCCTAGAGATCGAAATATAATAAGAACAAGTTGTTTTGGCATGACCAACCATTACATTATATTTGTAAAGCAAATGTAATATATATTATTTGTGTTCCTGTCTGAACCGTATCTTACATATCAAATATAAATACTATGTAATATATATTATTTGTTACGCATTTTTGTTATATGTAAATGGTCACCACTTTTAAATAAATATTATTTTAGTATTTTACTATACTATGTAAAATAACTTATATTTACTATGTAATATATATTACAAAACACCGCAATTTATTACATTTACAAAATATTTTAGTATTATTATTTTGTAAAAGAAATCACTATTATTTTTAAATGAAAGTTGTAAATAAAGGTGTAAAAATATTTATTGTACAAAAGTATTTGTAAAATATTTTGTAAATATATAACACTTAATGGGTCGATTCTATGTGATTACTTATTTTCATTTTGAAACCATATAACGTTGTGAATGTATTTACAAATGTTGTAAATAAGTGAAAACGGGGACTATTCTTATATATTACAATGTTCCCCTAACCCAACGTAGTTGATGACTACCATATTATTCTTATATGGTCATTTTCTTGCCAAAGCGTTACGGTACATAGTTACCACAAAACATGTGATAGACAATAATTTTATTCGTCTCTCTAATTCTTGTATTGTTTTATGAAAATATGTCTTCTCCTTACGGTATAAAGTAAAATATTTTTATTTTAAAATTTACTAAATAAGTATTATGACTCAATTTATTAACTAGTCATTATCATGGGTGGATATTGGTTAGTGCTCCCTTGTTTAAGCAAAGGTGATCAGTCCATGCCTAACTAAGGCTAGGCTATCCAATACATGCCCCTGACAATAACCCTAGTACTTAAAAATAATATTAACACTACTATTATTTAATATTAATTAATAATAAATAACTAAACATAAACTTAAATGAGAGTATACCTTAAACAAAATTTTTATACATATATATAGAATATAAATTCTTCATCCCAATGGTTTAACAAAATTCATTGACTCGACATCAAAAGAGTCACCGTTTTGCAATAATGCGATTCACAGTGCAAAAAGTGAAATGATATTTGAGTTTTGATAAAATAACAAATCGGAATGAAGCCCTCCAGTGGTCTTCATAAATCAAACGAACCATATGCGTAACAGTGCATGTGTAACGTGTGGATTTACCAAGAAATGAAACAGATCAATATTTGCTACTATGAAAGAAATCCTCATGGTATGATGACCATTAAGGGGAAGTAGTAATACGAAAGTCTACTTATGATATGCAGAAGTCAGAATTTAAAAAAAAAGAAGTATAAGAACTTTATCTGGAATTTTGTGTAATAACCGTTGTGAAGTGATATTATCAAGAAATGTCGAAAAAATAAAAATAGGGGAATTTGCAAAGGTATGTGACTCCTTTTGCAGTGATAATAATTATGACTCTGATTAGACTGTGCACCGATGGTTGTGAAATCTTGTTATAACGTACCTCAGCGATATTCATGTCGTTTGTAAGATTACGTGACAAAGTGCTTCTTTTTTATTAGTAGTTCTTCTACTGACAGAATTAGCATTAGTGTCATCGTGCCCAATTTATATTTTCCAAAGGTCTTGCCTTGGAAGTCGTGTGTGATATATTTCGACGTCTGTGGACGTATAATTTAAGTTTCATGTGTTTTCTTGTGTACTAGCACAACTTTATATGCTTCTTACTTGCGTTAATCGTATATGGTAACTCTTTGGTAATTTCTTATACTTTTGATGGCGTCCCGACTTAAAGGGTTTCCATTGCACAAGTTATGAGGTAGATGATCAAACGAAATAATGTTTGATATCGGAAAAGAGATTCCTGATAAAGAAATCTAGACACATATGCTTGTGCTTTATTCTTAATTGACTTTTGGAATTCCTTATAGATATACATATCTATATAATCATATATTTCACATGCTGTAATATACATACCCGTAGTAAGGTCAGTGTATTTAACAAATTCATTATTCTAAAACAAGTCAGATATCAGGTCATGATACTATTTAGGGAAATCTTGTCACTTGTTTGACATATTATATACCCCGTCTTATCCGGTTCACGCCGGAGAGGTAACCTCAGTATATCTGAACAAACTGGAGAGTCTGCTACACCATACTCAGTCTTGCCGGAGAAAATTTTCTATTTCCCATAAATAGTATTTTTTTTTTCAAGATTTTAAAAGTGCCTCTTTTATTAGAGCTTTTATCCAGAATTAGGGAAATTTGTATTCCCGTAACATATCTTATTCTAGACCAAGTAATATCAATAAGCAAGAATTAATAGCAATTAAGTGCTATTGCCTGCAATGTTCTAATTGTCATTCTTACAGCATACCAAAATTCATCATACTTTATTTACACAAGTACTTAGCTTATCTCGAAGCTTATACTAAGGCATCTTTTCTTAAGTTCAAGTCTAAATACTATCCTGAGTGCTACCATAAAATATCAAGTTCCTAACTCTTCGTTTAAACTTAGGTATTTTATTACAACACCTATTGGCTTAAAGCAGTGGCTCTGATACCACCTTCTGTCACGACCCCCGACCCACCCTGGACGGAATCGGGAGCCGCGAACAGCCAAGTGGTACCGGTGATTATTTTGAAAAATATTGCAGCGGAAATTTCATCAGGACCATGAGTTAGGAAAAATATCAGAGTTTAGAAACACCGGATTTTATTTATTAAATAGATGGGATAAACCCATGTTTTACAAAGGTAACTTTAGTAAGGGATAAACCCAATTACATAAAACAATATTTATTAATTTGATTTAATTAATAAAACAAGCCACTTCTTGAAGCCTTTCAGTGTCGTATCCATCTCTTACTCCAATCTACTGTAATTACCTGAAACGCGTTTTAAAAAGGTTTTGTCAGTGGGAAATACTGAGTGAGTTCATTCTATTTGCTAAAACGACACGTTTGTTATAATTTACAGTATTAAGAGAGATTACAATGTTTCTGATATCAACCAACTACCCACAGTATTTGTCACTCGACTCGTTTCTGTGACTGTGGTCATATCCCCCATTGGTTGCCCCAATGGTGACGTATATCACTAATTAGGCTCGCCCACCTAAAGTGATAAAAACAGCAGTAATGTGCACAATACTCCACATACCGGCTGTAATTTGGTGATTACATAAACTTAATCACTGTAATTATAACTTTGAAAATAAATTTGATAAAAAGAGAATGACTCACATTATAAGCATGCAGATTTATATGGGCAGAGCTTAGCCTATTGATTAGTCTTATAACCTAGTGCACACGAACTTGGTAAGTAACTAATACAGCACTTACGATAACTCACGAGATTAAAACCCACACAACGAATGACAAAGTGCAATCACTTAAACATCCATCGGATTCACAACAAATGACAGAGTATTCCCCGAGTTCGGGTGGTACTCAAACATCCTGTCGGAATCACGACTAATGACAAAGGATAGCGCTTAAACATCCGGTCGGATAGTTTCAATCGATCGGACATTGAATCGTAGCAGCGATCGAGTTAATACCCGGTATCGTAGCAGAATTCGAGCTAGTGTGTGTTTCGTAATAAACAGGCAGTATCTCGACGTACGAAATGAATTTTAACGTCGCTCCAACGCAGGAATTCAAGTCCCAACATCCTCTATTTATACGAAGATTTTGACCCCCTCGCGTGACGCGAGGGGTCACCCTTTGGGCTTCGCGTGACGCGAAGGACCACTTCTCATCAGATGGTTGCCACGTGTGTTTGGAGTTTAGCTGAGTCGACGGAATTGATATTTTCGAATTTGACAGCAAGATATGTGGATAATCGTTGAGTAGGGAATACCCCCCTGAGTTTTAGGGGCCCTGATCCTGATTCTGATTGTTCTGAAATTTGTAGGGTTTGTGCAGAATTACTTAGGGGTCTTAACTAAGGTTTCCCAATGAACAAAATATAATAATAAATAATAGTTTTGGTGAGAGTTGTTATGGTTTGGGATAAAAAGGAATAAAATAGTGAGAAAAGAGAATGGACCCACTTTGTAACTTTAGGGTTCAACTAGAAAGTCTCTTGGTAAAATATTGGGTAAAATCTTTTGAGCTATTTAAAAATATATAATGCACTCGTGTTAAGTATAATACCCCAAATTCAACATTGTCCCTATGTCACGAGACAGAACCCCAACAACGTAGTCGGGCAGAGCCCTGACACGTTTTATGGGGCTCAGATCAATCGGAAAGGGTAGCGGTAATCGAGAGTTAAAACACTTAAAACGAGACAGTGCTTTATTATTATTATAGTGTAAATAAGAAATAAAAAGTTTATGAATATATATACATGTAGAGAGCAAGATCGAGAGATGAAAAGAAAAAGGAAATGAAATTGTGAGCTGAAGATTGGAAGATTGAAAGACATCCTCTATTTACACCAATGTTCTACTTGGAGGCTAAGGGACTTGCATCAAGGAATGAATTACACGTACACCATTAGTTGTAAAATTTTATTATTATTTTATTTTTCTTTTGACTTTCTTAAATATCACATGCACACACACATCCACGTATTTCAATTGTAGAATTTTAGTTTTAAATATTATTTTATTATTATTTATTATTATTATTATTATTTTATTATTTTGTTTCTCAATTGTTAGTAAGAAGACACGTACATAACACACAAATTCAATTGTAAGTTAGTTATTTATTATTATATTATTATAATTAATTCAACTAGTTCACTTATTTGACGTTTATAACTTCTAAAATATAGCGTTTTATAAAATAATAAATATGTTATTGGAACTAGAATATTTTTGTCTACATTTGGGTCTAAGTTTCATTAAAATTAGAGTAGGTTCAAAATACAATGTATTTTTATAATTTAATATTTAGACGGTCACTAGGCTCGTCTAGGTACTTTATATTTCTAACGTTCAACTTACCCGTAATCTACCTATTTAATAATATAAGTTGTTATAGACTTTTTATTTTAAATAGAAAAGTCACTCATATACAGGCCAATAATATTTCTACCAACTATATAAAGTAGTGTTTAAAACTATTTGGGTTGAATATTTATATTAAAATAAACTAGTTACTAGTTACTAGTGGTTAATAAATTTAACCAAACCTATAGTTCTTATATAAAAATAGGAATGTTACACGTAAGCCACTGAAATTCGTTTCAGTAATGAAAATGGTCAGTTATTCAAGAAAACAAGGAATAGTGTATATGATTTCGGTAATCATTAACACTAAAGGTAAGGAACTTAAAGAAATTCAAGTAGTATCAGAATACCCAGATGTATTCCCAGATGAACTACCAGGATTACTGATGTGTGTAAAATGCAACATATAAATTACATCAAATGAGGCATAAAACTAACCCTTTTTAAGTACTAATATTGGAAAAAGAGTGTTTTTGTCTTCCTTTTGTATTTTCAGGATTAAATGAGCTCAAAAACGCAAAAGAAGCAAAAAGACAGCTAAATCCAACATAAATGCAAGAAAAGGAATATTAGTGAACTGCCCGAACCCTCAACGGCACCTTCCAAAGCAAAATAGAGAAATCAGAAGACTGAACACGCCCCGTGCTCAGCCAGCACGGGGCCGTGCCCAAGAAGCAGCAGAAAAGACAAACCTATAGAAGCTTCTATTGCCCACCACGGGGCCGTGCTCAGCGGACACGGGGGCGTGTCGAAAGTAAAGCAGGCGCATTTATTGTAATTGCGAATTACAATTAATGAGGAGAGAGATTGTCAGACGGACACGGGGCCGTGCCCAGCGGACACGGGGCCGTGTCCAGCTCTCTGTTCAGCCTATAAATAGGAGTGCTTGGATTCATTTCATCTCATCCCTTGGCACACCACCTCTCTCACACCTCATCCACCACCCACCACCATCACAACACCATCATCCACCACCATCATCCATTGTCCATCGTAGAGTGTGTGAGTCGTCTCGGGATCCAAGATTGATCGTAAGAGTTCTTGACAATCAAGGCCATGTTTGCCTAAGTCTCTTACATCACTTGGTGAAGACAAAGTGTCTAGTATAATACTTTTTTATCTCTAATCTTTTGCACTTTTTATTTGGTTTTGTATTAATGACTTTAATAACTAGTTACTTATGTTGAAGGTGATCTTTCCTTATCGTTTGTCCGTGGTGTCTTGGCATTATTTTACTGTCTATATAAAATAAAGGATTTTCACCATTCATATCTCCACGGTCTATATGGAGATATGTTGGCTACCTGGTAGGGGGTTAAGGGAACGGTTTGGTAAAGGTCTTGCCATTGTTCAGCGTTTAGAGGTCCTGCAATGGACCTGGGTCAAATTTAGTAGGACCTCCTTCAATACTTCACGGTATTGGATGGCGGGGGTCCAAACTCTTTGATCCCCTCATAAGTTAACTACTATTAATACTATAACCCGGCTATTTAGGACTGTATCCCTGCTGACTCAGACTACTTAGCCGAGGGTAACGTCACCGCCAAAAGCGGGGCCTACCACAATACTGCATTAATAACTTAATTCATTATCTTCCAATAATCCACCCTTTTAGGATTGTATCCCTGCTGACTCAAACTACTGGGGTGAGGGTAACGTCGCCTTCAAAAGAGGGGCCTACTACAATAACTAAGATAATCTCTTAATTATGTGCAAAAGTGCGGAAATAATCAAAGGTTATACTAGATACGAGTCGGAACCAAGTGATTCATCTTGTCTATCTGTTTTTTCTTTTATTTTTATTTTCAGCATTTTAGTTAGTTTTATTTTTCTTAGTTTAAAACATTTTTCTAAACTTTTATTTTGGTTAGACGTTGAGGATAAACCGGTACTAAAAGCTCTTGTGTCCTTGGACGACCTCGGTATCTTACCAACGCTATACTACACTCAACGATGGGTGCACTTGCCCATATGTGTGTTTAGTGTTAGTGAAATATCGTGTTTTATAAATTTAAAACTTGGCTAAAATAAGTGTTAAAAAGGGCTTAAAATACACACCTAATATATATAACACTTCACACGCATCAAGTTTTTGGCGCCGCTGCCGGGGACATAAGGATTTTAAGAAAGTTAGGAATCAACGGCCTAATCATCTTTTATCTTTCTTTTTATTTTTTTTAGGATTTTCTTAGTTTTTCAGCTTCTGCAAAGCTCAGCACGGGCCGTGCCCGCTGAACACGCCCCCGTGCTCAATCATTGGAACTGGCAATCCTGTTTTACATCAGACAGTAAGCTGAACACGGGGCCGTGCCCACTCAACACGCCCCCGTGCCCAAGTTTCAGTTACTGAAAACAGAACCGTTAGATCCCGGCGGTTGGTAATTTCTGACATAAACATGAGTGATAGTAATTATTTTTACTTTCGGCACTCTTATGGTACGTGGTGTCAATTATGTGGTGGCGAACATGAAGAAGTAAAATGCTACTTCCTAAATTATAGGCCCCACTACATGGACCCACCAACTTCTCACAACCTTAAGAGGGGCGAAAGTAAAAATAAGCACTATTTCTCCCTTGAATGCGCCCAGCCAGATATTCTAGGGGAAATGCTCCTTGGCGAGTTATTTCAACTAGAAGATCTAATTCTGAAATGGTTAGAAGAGCTTGGGAAGGATTTTATTGATCCACCCCAAGACGATTCCCATGAAGAAATGTTGGAACCGCATTCCGACAACCTCGTTGCTCCCGAAAATACCTTCGTACCTAGCAAAGACTTGGACGATAGTCGTCCCTGTGTCGATTGTGCCGTGAAGGACTCTCCATCGACTTCGTTCGGTGCATACATAGACCTGAGCGATTCGGCATACACCTTCTTTAACAAGAGCCCGGGAAAGGGTTGGACTTGTCCACCTAGAATGAAAATAGGAATTACCCTCACCGACAACCTCTTGCGTTCTCGCCTTAGTCTAGGACAATTAAGGTATATTAGGCACTTTGGGGTTGTTCCAACCAGTCAGGAGCCACCCGATACTAACAAGTTCCTTAAAAAACTAGACAACTTCATAAAACAGTCCCCAGACACGGGGCCGTGCCCAGCCAACACGCCCCCGTGTCCATCGAAAGATTCCGTTCTGATCAGTACGTCAGAATACAGACAAACTGTGTCAGAACTCCACCTGCACACGGGGCCGTGTCCACTGAACACGGGGCCGTGTCCAGGATGCTGTCGTTTTCTATAAATGCAGCCAAGAATTCTGCACATTTGGACCAACTTGGGGCAGAGATTTGCAGGAATCTTCTCTCAAACTATCCTAGGTAAGTCTAAAAGAAGGTTCCAACAACCCATCTTGTCATTTCCTCTTTTAGCCATTTCCTTCTTCTCCATCTTTCTCCAAGAGCTACCATTGAAAGTTTGGAATTCCTCCAACTCTATGGTAGGGATAAATGAGTTTTGTTCAAAGAATCTTGGTAAAAAAACATGTTATGAAACATTGTTTTAAGTTATTAGTAGCTAAAAAGGCCTCAAAAGTTCAGAAAATAACTTAAAAATCCAAGTTTCCTTATTCCGAAACTCTGCAGAAAGATGAACACGGGGCCGTGCTCATTGAGCACGGGGCCGTGTCCGGTTACTGTTTCATTAAGATAAACTATTTTTAGTTTATTTTTCGTAGGATGACGAGTGAAAACAGCGATACATCTTCTGTGCATTCATCAGACAGCCGAAGAGGAAGAAGACCCTCCATTGAAGCTACACTTGTGCACTATGTGATAGCATTAAGGGAGGCTCTCGACGAAATGACTTCAGTAGAGGAGGTCCTAATCGACCGTATTAACGATCTTACGATGGGACTTGAAAGCAGCTTCCAAGAAATTAACCTCTTGCACCAGAGGTTAAATATTCTTGTAGCACCTCCAATGGAACCAATCCTTCCTCAACAGGATTGGAACCTAGCACTCGGAATCAACAACCCTACCGGGTGGGAAGACTTACCAGCGGAACCTCCCGTGGAACACCTACAAGAGATCCCGGTGGAAGTTGAAACTCCTCAAACTAATGCCAATGAGCCTTCTTTTCTCCTCCCAAGGGAGGTGGAAGAATGGCTCGCCGACATTTGAGGAGAACCGCACTCGGAAGAAGAAGTTCAAAAAGGCCTTGGTTAACCAAGATTAATTACTTCTTGGAAATTTTGCTAACTAAAATAAAGTAAAGGCTAGGACTCCATGGTTTGTTATTTCGTTGTTTTATCTAGTTTAATTTAGGGTTATGTAAGTTCTCTCTATGATGAAATGAAATGATGGTTTTAAGGTTTGGATGGTTTGTAATGAATAAAACACACTCATGGTAGTAAAGGATGAAAAGGGGAACGAGAAAAATGATCCCATGCACAAGAACAAGGCAGCCCGACAATTCTCTCTATTTCAGAAAGTTCAACACGGGCCGTGCTCAACCAACACGGCCCCGTGCCGAACCACCTGCAGAAAAAACGCCCAGTTCAGGTACCTGGACACGGGCCGTGTTCACCCAACACGCCCCCGTGTCCAGACTTCTGTTTCTCTTATTTTAATTTTGTTACTGGCACTTGAACACGGGGCCGTGCCCGGATAACACGGGGCCGTGTTCAGTGCCCAGTAACACAAATTTTTGCTTTTTAACACTATTTTACACATCTAATCAACCTAAAAATTTATTTTTGGGACACATTGAGGACAATGTGTAATTTAAGTGTGGGGGGGATGCTAAAACCTTGAATTTTGCAAGTCCTAAATACAAGCCTTAGACAAAACTCTATTGGAACCGCTAATCACCCCAAAATTTTTTCAAAAATTTCATTTTTTTTTACTTGTCTAGGTTTAACTCGGGAAATTCAAGTTCTCAAAAAGGTTATATTTTTACAAATTTACAACCGATAGCGTAGTGATAAAAAGAACCAACATAAGAAAATTATGAAAAGGCATAGCAAACTTATTTAAAATTTGATTATATATACTTGATCACATAAAAACTCATTCCCACAAAAGTGAGTTTTGAGCCTTTATTGAGCACACAATTACATATCATTTGACTAAATGCTCATTTTTCGTTTCTTGTGTGAATAGCCGCTTGGTTCTTACGACTCTAGAACTTGCCATGACAATGCATTCCCAGTCCTTATCAACTTAAACCCGAGTAAGTAAATGATGGAGGCATTAGGACTAACCCTTTTTATTTCTACACCATTATTTTTCTTTTTCTTTTACCACCTACCCAAAAATCCCCCTAGTTAGCCCCTTTGAGCCTAAACCTTTTCGTTTCATCACCCAAACAAAAACCCTTTTACCCATCAAAACCTTTTTCTTTTTTACCCTTTATTTTAGTAACAAGTTCGGTTCTTCGTAAAAAAAAAAAAAAAAAAAAAACAAAAAACAAAAAAAAAAAGTGTGATAATGATGAAGCAAAAAGAAAATAAACAAATAAGTTAATCAAAAATAACTTAGTTTGAATAAAAGCTTCATCAAAATAAAAAGTTGCAAAAATACGAAAACCGACACTTGTTACGCTTTTAGCCCTTTTTTCTACTAACCACTAACCCAACCACCTACCTTTAACCCTAGCCAAACCCTTAACCCACAAAGTCCTCTTGATATCTACAAAGGTATAAAAGTTAAAAAGGAGGAGGATTGATTTCTTGGCAAGCCTATGGTAGGAATAAGTTCCATGCCGCTCTCGAGTGATTCACTAAAAATACACCTTCGGCCGAGTGTGAGTGATTTCCCCGCGAGGTATGTGAACTTGTATATAAATAGAATTTTAAAAAGGCATGTTATGCCCGAATAAGTAATTTCTTTTATGAAAAGTTCTAAATAAATCATTACGAATAGGAGTGTAAATAAATAAAAATAAACCCCCAAAAAGATCTTGGAAATCCCGACACTCTACGACAAGCCCAAAACCTTCTCTTCTACCTATTCCATTTGGGAGTGTAAGCCACATATTAAAGAGTTTTGCTTGAGGACAAGCAAAAGTTCAAGTGTGGGGGTATTTGATGTGTGTAAAATGCAACATATAAATTACATCAAATGAGGCATAAAACTAACCCTTTTTAAGTACTAATATTGGAAAAAGAGTGTTTTTGTCTTCCTTTTGTATTTTCAGGATTAAATGAGCTCAAAAACGCAAAAGAAGCAAAAAGACAGCTAAATCCAACATAAATGCAAGAAAAGGAATATTAGTGAACTGCCCGAACCCTCAACGGCACCTTCCAAAGCAAAATAGAGAAATCAGAAGACTGAACACGCCCCGTGCTCAGCCAGCACGGGGCCGTGCCCAAGAAGCAGCAGAAAAGACAAACCTATAGAAGCTTCTATTGCCCACCACGGGGCCATGCTCAGCGGACACGGGGGCGTGTCGAAAGTACAGCAGGCGCATTTATTGTAATTGCGAATTACAATTAATGAGAAGAGAGATTGTCAGACGGACACAGGGCCGTGCCCAGCGGACACGGGGCCGTGTCCAGCTCTCTGTTCAGCCTATAAATAGGAGTGCTTGGATTCATTTCATCTCATCCCTTGGCACACCACCTCTCTCACACCTCATCCACCACCCACCACCATCACAACACCATCATCCACCACCATCATCCATTGTCCATCGTAGAGTGTGTGAGTCGTCTCGGGATCCAAGATTGATCGTAAGAGTTCTTGACAATCAAGGCCATGTTTGCCTAAGTCTCTTACATCACTTGGTGAAGACAAAGTGTCTAGTATAATACTTTTTTATCTCTAATCTTTTGCACTTTTTATTTGGTTTTGTATTAATGACTTTAATAACTAGTTACTTATGTTGAAGGTGATCTTTCCTTATCGTTTGTCCGTGGTGTCTTGGCATTATTTTACTGTCTATATAAAATAAAGGATTTTCACCATTCATATCTCCACGGTCTATATGGAGATATGTTGGCTACCTGGTAGGGGGTTAAGGGAACGGTTTGGTAAAGGTCTTGCCATTGTTCAGCGTTTAGAGGTCCTGCAATGGACCTGGGTCAAATTTAGTAGGACCTCCTTCAATACTTCACGGTATTGGATGGCGGGGGTCCAAACTCTTTGATCCCCTCATAAGTTAACTACTATTAATACTATAACCCGGCTATTTAGGACTGTATCCCTGCTGACTCAGACTACTTAGCCGAGGGTAACGTCACCGCCAAAAGCGGGGCCTACCACAATACTGCATTAATAACTTAATTCATTATCTTCCAATAATCCACCCTTTTAGGATTGTATCCCTGCTGACTCAAACTACTGGGGTGAGGGTAACGTCGCCTTCAAAAGAGGGGCCTACTACAATAACTAAGATAATCTCTTAATTATGTGCAAAAGTGCGGAAATAATCAAAGGTTATACTAGATACGAGTCGGAACCAAGTGATTCATCTTGTCTATCTGTTTTTTCTTTTATTTTTATTTTCAGCATTTTAGTTAGTTTTATTTTTCTTAGTTTAAAACATTTTTCTAAACTTTTATTTTGGTTAGACGTTGAGGATAAACCGGTACTAAAAGCTCTTGTGTCCTTGGACGACCTCGGTATCTTACCAACGCTATACTACACTCAACGATGGGTGCACTTGCCCATATGTGTGTTTAGTGTTAGTGAAATATCGTGTTTTATAAATTTAAAACTTGGCTAAAATAAGTGTTAAAAAGGGCTTAAAATACACACCTAATATATATAACACTTCACACGCATCAATTACCACCCAATAGGGAAGTCGAATTTAGAATTCATCTAATTCCTGGAACTACACCGATAGCCAAGGCGCCATATAGGTTAGCACCCACCGAAATGCTAGAATTGAAAAAGCAGTTAGATGAATCATTAAGCAAGGGATTTATACAACCTAGTTCATCCCCGTGGGGAGCTCCAATGTTGTTTGTGAAAAAGAAAGATGGGTCAATGAGAATGTGTATCGATTATAGGGAATTGAATAAGGTTACAATTAAGAATCGATACCCATTACCTAGGATCGATGATCTTTTTGATCAACTTCAGGGAGCTAGATACTTTTCTAAGATAGATTTACGCTCCGGATACCATCAGTTAAAAGTACAATAAGAAGACATACCTAAAACCGCTTTCAGAACTAGGTATGGTCATTACGAGTTTACAGTCATGCCATTCGGACTAACAAATGCTCCTGCAGCATTCATGGACATGATGAATAGAATCTGTAAACCGTACTTGGTTAAATTTGTAATTGTCTTCATCGACGATATACTTATTTATTCCAAAAGTCAAAACGAGCATTGCGAACATTTACGAGCACTCTTAACCTTGTTAAGAAAGGAGAAGCTTCACGCCAAATTCTCGAAGTGTGAATTTTGGCTACAGGAAGTGCAATTTTTAGGACACATGGTGAATCACGAAGGTATTCACGTAGATCCCTCCAAAATAGAAGCGATCACCAAATGGAAGGTCCCGCAATCAGCTATGGAAGTTAGAAGTTTTCTAGGGTTAGCTGGATACTATAGACGATTTATTAAGTTAGTTTTTATCTGTTTTTCTAGAAGTTTTCTAGTCTATCTGTTTTTACTTTTTATTTTTATTTTTCAGCATTTTAGTTAGTTTTTATTTTCTTAGTTTAAAACATTTTTCTAAACTTTTGATTTGATTAGACGTTGAGGATAAACCGGTACTAAAAGCTCTTGTGTCCTTGGACGACCTCGGTATCTTACCAACACTATACTACGCTCACGATGGGTGCACTTGCCCATATGTGTGTTTAGTGTTAGTAAATATCGTGTTTTATAAATTTAAAACTTGGCTAAAGAAAGTGTAAAAGGGCTTAAAATATACTTAAACTTATATACACACTTCACACACATCACTTAACTTGTTCACAAGTTAAGGCAGAACACCAGAAACCCTCAGGTCTACTGCAACAATTAGAAATGCCTGTTTGGAAATGGGAGCTCATAACAATGGATTTTGTTACAAAGTTGCCCAAAACCAGAAAAGGTAATGACGCGATTTGGGTAATTGTGGATCGATTAATCAAATCAGCTCATTTCCTACCCATGAAAGAAACCTTTAGCATGGAAATGTTAGCCAAGTTATATGTAGACGAGGTAGTATCCTTACATGGAGTTCCACTCTCCATTGTATCGGATAGAGATAGTCGTTTCACTTCCCACTTCTGGACAAGTTTCCAGGAAGCAATAGGGACCCGACTAAATTTAAGCACTGCATACCATCCCCAAACAGACGGACAAAGTGAAAGGACAATCCAAACCCTGGAAGACATGCTTAGAGCATGTGTGATAGATTTTGGTGGAAACTGGGATGACCACCTACCCTTAATCGAATTCTCCTATAATAATAGTTATCAAGCAAGCATCGAAGCTGCCTCATTTGAAGCACTGTATAGACGAAAGTGCAGAACTCCAGTTTGTTGGGCAGAAATAGGAGAAAGCCAATTATCATGTCCCGAAATCGTACAAGAAACCACCAACAAGATCACTCAAATCAAGGAAAGACTGAAAACGGCTCGAGATCGCCAGAAGAGTTATGCAGACAATCAACGCAAGCCACTAGAATTTCAAGTTGGAGACAAGGTACTTTTGAAAGTTTCTCCTTGGAAAGGAGTAGTTCGGTCTGGTAAAAGAGGAAAGTTGAGTCCAAGGTACACAGGACCCTTTCCAGTAATCCAACGCATAGGACCAGTTGCATATCGCTTACAACTACCAGAAGAACTAGCCGGAGTACATGACGTATTTCATGTATCCAACCTCAAGAAATGTCTATCTGACGAATCCCTGGTAGTACCTCTTCAAGACATAGAGGTAAATGAAAAGTTGAAGTTCGTAGAAAAACCGCTTCAAATAGAAGACAAAAAGGTCAAGTTTCTCAAGCACAAAAGATTGGTGCTAGTCAAAGTCAAGTGGGAGTCAAAAAGAGGACCAGAATACACCTGGGAGCTGGAATAGGAAATGAAGCGAAAGTATCCTCACTTATTCCAGTAAATCTCGAGGACGAGATTTTTAATAAGGTGGAGAGCATGTAAGGACCTGCAAAAATGTCTCAAAACGACCCGTAAGTGAAAACCCGGACCCCTGAAACCCTAATGTGCATGAAAAATCAAGAAAACAAGATTTCTGGGTTTCACGCGGGCAGCGTAAGAGTAAGCTTAGGCTTACGCGGGCCGCGTCAAAGTGATGTTGACCGGATAAGCGTTCCAGGCCACGTGTCGCACACGTGGCAGACCTAGGTGTGACACGCTAGCCCTAGTAGTAGACTAGGTGGCCCTCGCGGGCCGTGTAAATATAAGAGTGGGTTTACGCGGGCCGCGTAAAACCCATTTTTCAGCTATAAATTGCTAGGGCATGAGTAGTGCATCTGTGTTCGAGAATTCAATCAAAAACGAAAGTATACTGCTCAAAATCGTAATTTACATCAGAAAGATGCCGCTACGATACAGGGTATTAACTCGATCGCTGCTACAATTCAATGTTCGATCGATTGAAACCAATCCGATGGATGTTTAAGTGCTGCCCGAATCAGGGCTATACTTTGTCATTCGTCGTGAGGGTTTTAATCTCGCGAGTTATTGTAAATGTTGTATTAAGTTACTGACCTAGTTCGTGTGCATTGTCATTTAATTTAGGTTACAAGGCTTATCAGTAGGCTAAACTCCGCCGGTTTAAACTTGCAATATGAGTCATTCTCTTTTTATCAACAATGTTTTACAATACTCCAACCATTTTCAAAAGTTATAATTACACGGATTAAGTCGTGGTTATCTTGAATCACTGGCTAGTGGGGTATTGTGCACATTACTAATTTCTCACGGTTAGGTTCATTAACCTAACGGTGATAATCATCACTACTTGGGTGAAAGGACCCAATAGTGGTATGACCATCGTCACCAGGAGGTGACACGGCGCCATATAAAAATAAGATAGTAGCCATTGTAATCGCTCTTATGCTGTAATGTATAACTATGTGTCGTTTTATCAAATTGAGTGACTCGCCAGTATTTCCCCGCTGATAAAATATTTTAAAACATGTTTCAGGTGACCTACTGTGAATCAAGGAAAAATGCTACGGAGCACTAATAAAGCTTGAAGTGGTGGCTCAGTAAAATAAATAAACATGTTTTGTAAAACAGGGAATTTCCTAGTAAAATTCCTCTATTGTAAATTACGGGGTTTATCCCAAATTATGAAATAAAATAATTGGGCATTTTCAAGTTTGAAAAGATCCTGTTTAAACTTCCGCTGTCAACTCAATTAATAAATACCACGGGTTTCTGTCCCACAGCTCCTGGACCGGGTAAAACCGGGACGAGGGTCGTGACAGGTACTATCGTAGATTCATCGAGAGATTTTCGAAAATCGCTCAACCTCTTACCGCTTTAACTCAGAAAAGTGTTACTCATGGGGAGCAACCCAAGAGAAGGCTTTTCAGCTCTTGAAACAAAAACTCTACAGTGCACCGATATTGTCCTTACCCGAGGGTACGGATGACTTCGTGGTGTACTGTGACGCTTCCATTCAAGGTCACGATTATGTTTAGATGCAACACGAGAAGGTGATAGCTTATGCTTCTCGACATTTGAAAGTTCACGAGAAGAACTACACAACTCACGATTTGGAATTGGGAGCCGTAGTCTTTGCACTTAAAATCTGGAGGCATTACTTATACGGTACTAAATGCACTATTTACACCAATCACAAGAGCCTTCAGCACATTTTCAATCAGAAGGAGTTGAAAATGCGACAGCGTCGTTGGTTTGAACTCCTGAACGACTACGACTGTGCAATCAAGTATCATCCAGACAAAGCTAAGGTTGTAGCGAATGCCCTCAGTCGGAAGGAAACAAACCTAGACGCGTTTGAGCTTTACAACTTACTATTCATTCTAAGCTTCCTAACCTAATCCGTTCAGCCTAAACTGAAGCATTGAAGGACGAGAACCTTCAAGCTAAATCCATGCGGGGAATGGAGAAGAAACTCGTAACCAAGTCTGACGGTATTCGTTATTTCATGGAGCGAATATGGGTCCCTTTGCACAGAAATCTAAAAGATCTTGTGTTGGACGAGGCACACAAGTCTCGTTACTCCATTCATCCGGGTTCCGATATGATGTATCAGGTCCTGAAAATCTTGTACTGGTGGCCAAACATGAAAGCTAACATAGCGACATAGGTGAGCAAATGCTTGACTTGCGCGAAAGTCAAGGTGGAGTATCAAAAACCGTTTGGCTTGCTTCAGCAACCAGAACTGCCTATGTGGAAATGAGAACAGATTTCCATGGACTTCATCACCGGTTTACCCGAAACTTAAAACGGAAATGATACCATATGGGTGATCGTTGACCGTCTGACCAAGTCAGCACACTTCCTTGCAATCAAGGAACCGACAAGTTTACACGACTTGCTAGCATCTACTTAAAGGAAGTAGTTTCTTAGCACGGAGTGCCAGTCTCCACCATCTCCGATTGTGACCCACGTTTCGCGTCTGACTTGTGGCAAGCAATGCACAAATCATTCGGCTCACGTCTAGATATAAGCACATCCTATCATCCTCAAACGGATGGTCAAAGTTAATGAACCATCCAGACTCTTGAAGACATGCTTCGATCATGTGATATCGATTTCGGTAACGGTTGGGAAAAACATCTGCCTTTAGTAGAGTTTTCCTACAACAATAGTTACCACTCTAGCATCCAGGCAACTCCGTTCGAGGAATTGTATGGACGGAAATGCCGAACTCCTCTTTGTTGGGCTGAGGTTGGTGACAGCCAAATCACTCGAAACTTATGTGAAGATTGTTCAAATCGGAAATCGTATGGCGGCAGCTCGAGATTGTCAGAAAAGCGACGCCGTTAAGCGTAGGAAACCTTTGGAATTTGCCATGGGCGATCGTGTTTTATTGAAAGTCTCACCCTGGAAGGGTGTGGTCCGTTTTGGGAAACTAGGCAAGCTCAATCCGCGTTATGTTGGGCCGTTTAGGATCTTAGAAAGAATCAGTACGGTGGCTTAGGGTTGCCTGATGAACTCAGTAATATACACAACGTCTTTCATGTCACTAACTTAAAGAAGAGTTTGTCTGATGAAAAACTTGTAGTTCCTCTCAAAGAACTAAAAATCGATGATAAGTTGCACTTTATCGAGGAACCTGTCGAAATCATGGATTGGGAAATCAAGGTCCTAAAACACAGTCGAATTCCTATCGTGTGAGTTTGTTGGAACTCAAAGTGTGGACCGGAGTTCACGTGGGAACGTGAGGATCAGATGATACTCAAGTATCCTCATTTATTCAAAACCGATGAACTTAACACTGATACGACTAGCGAATTTTGGGACGAAATTTCCTTTCAACTTGGGGATGATGTAGTACCCGAGGAAAACCCACATTCGTCTTAACTTATCTTTTCACTCTTCTGTGACTGCTTATCAAATTTCGGGATGAAATTTCTTTCAACTTGAGAATGATGTGACTACCCACAACTTCAGGTTAATACTTAAAGCTAACCATAGTTCGTTTAGACATACATTCATAGCACTGCATTTAACTAGGGTTACTTAAATGAGTCTACTTTGGTAATTCGGGGAATTACCAGAACACACACACAAGTGAATTCTCGAACGTTGGTGAATAACTCGAATAATAATTATAAACGGATGGTTTATACGAAACTTATACGTTGCATGGAAAATACGTGAATTAATGTTTTAATTGCAAACTGCAAGATGTTATGTGCTTTTGTATAAAAGCTATATAATTAAGCGTGTTTTATGGTTAATTTAGAAACTCTAATAAAACTACTTCAACCCTAAAACTCCCCATAATCTCACTATACGGAAGTTGTGTTTTCATTGATCATTTTGGCTATAAAAATCTCACACACAATCATCAATCTCTAATCTAGCAACCCATCGAGAACAAACACTAGATTGAATCTAAGTTAAGTGACGTGTGCGCGTATATACATAATTTTGCAATGAAATAACACACGAATCGGTTTTAAATTTATAAAAGTGATTATTACTTTAACATCAAAACACACACGAAAGAGGCAAGTGTACCCCGTCATATATGTAGTAAAGTATCGGTAAGAACCAAGTATCGATCCAAGGAAATGGGCGGAGGAATAATACTAGACCTTTGTCACTAAACTACTGGTAACAACATAAGTTGTTTCATTTTTAATAAACTAAAGTAAGCATAAACAACTACTTATAAAAACATAATAGATTTCAAATATGAAAATAGATAAATAGCCTTGCTTAATACACAACCAAAGCATGTCAACTAAGTCGGTTTTGGCACTAGAAACATTTGATCAATTCTCCAATTTTGAGACAATTAGTATCCCTTTCGGGAATCCTAACATGACAATCATTCGGAAAGTTAAAACGATAAACACACTTTAACCACCTAAAATTGTTCTTTAACGTGCAATTGATAAATGTCTATGAAAATCTCTTAAAAATAAGTTAGTCATCCGTTAGGAGTTTTCTAACCTCACTTAAACAAGGAAAGCGACACCGATAAACACAATGCAACCACCGAGACAAGCATAAACTACATTAAATCACAACCGAGTTCACTTTACAAATCTTGCACATAAATTCACCGAGATAGCAATTTTGGCCTAAACTACTAATTAAGCTAACAAATCATGGCAAGAATTTATAACAACACCATTTAACCCGTTAAAGTCCTTAAGTGACAGAAAGCTTTCTTGATTAACAATAATTACATTTTATTAAATCACTAACCATTTCTAGTATCATGATGCACACATTTTAACCAAGCTAAACTAGTTAATCAAGTTTAAAGTTTACTAATACAAGATTAATTAAGCTTCATTTTTCAACTATCTCAACTAACCAAATATTAATCATCCAACATAATTACTTATAATCAAGAAATCAACAACAATAACAAGGTTACAAACTAATCATCAAAGATTAACATAGAAAATATTTCCAAGTGTCATTACAAACAAAGATTAACATACTAATGGTTATAATCAAGCAAGGGATTGTTGTGTTTTTGCCCAAAGGCTACAATAATACATAAACATTAATCTAAATGCTTGAAAGATTAACAAAATTATGGAAAGATTAGAAAACCAAACCATAAACAAGCACTAGATTAAGAATCCGGATAGTAATCGAGCTAAACGGGACAATGTGGCTTGAATCCGGGTGAAAGCTAACGCCTCCGGAGCCTGAAAAGCGCCTGAATTGCTCTCCAAAATTCCAGAGTTACGAGCAGAATGTTTCTGCATGTTTTTTATATCTTTTCGATCTCGCACGGTCGTGCACTTTATTGGCACGACCGTTCACTTTTTGCATTATTGAAGTGACTGTTCACCATACCACATGACATCATCAGATCTTGACCGGTCTTCCGATCGGCACGGGCGTGCCATGAGTTGCACGGGCATGCATCTTCGAGATGGGTTTGGCTCGACCAACTGCACAGGTAGTGCATATCCGGGCTGGGGCTGGTCATCGCATCCGCACGGGGGTGCCACCAGTCGCACGGGGGTGCGTTCCCGGGATTTCGTTGCATTCCTGATTGCACTGGGTGTGCAACGCCGAGCTGAGCCTTGTTGTCGCATCCGCACAGGGGTGCCACCAGTCGCACGGGGGTGCAACTTGCCCAGGTCAGAATTTTCCACAGAATGTTCGCAGTTCATTCGTTTCGCCCGGAAAATCCTCGTTTTCACAATCATCTTGTCTGGCATGCTGTTTTAGGCCTGTAAACAAAATTATACTTGATTAAGTATCCGAATGACGGTTTTACGGTCGAAAACGCATAAAATGGGGATAAAATGGGGGACTAAAATATGTATAACTTAGTGAATATCAAATCTCCCCACACTTGAACTTCGCATTGTCCCCAATGCGAAACCCGAAATATAGAGATAAAGGTGAATAATACTCCCCTGATGATGATTTTGATGAAACGAGACTTCCAAAGCTGTATCCGTGATGTGCTCCGGCCCAATACTTGATGGTCAAAATCTGCAAGTATGTCACAAGGTACAGCAAAACAGAACAGAAACAAATAAACCATAATTTACATAAATATAAGTACTAAAATCCAAACATGACAAGACAAATAAAGTAAAGTGTCTGAAAATAAAGTACAATCCGGGGGTGTTTGAAATAACAACCAAAATGAACACCCGAATAACAAAGTACTGAAATAATAAAAACCACCAACGATCAACTCCACCGTCTCCTACTCATCGTCACCAGCATCATCTCTCGTGTTGGAGGGCCCTGCATCTCCATAACCAGGTGGGTTCCCATATGGGAACTGTGGGGGATGCCCGAAGTAGTTCGGGTAGGCATTATGAAGTTCCCCAAAAAGGTATGAAAATCCGTCATGCACCTCCCGGCGCAAGAAGTCCTGGTTCGCCCTGATCTGTTGGAACTGCTGCTCCTAGTTAACCTGCATTTGTTGGAACTGCTGGTAAAACTCAGGGTAAGACGGGATGCCCTCTGGCCAATCCTGGTGCTGGTGGTATCCAGGATGTTGTGGGGAATGTGGTGGTGAGTGTGGCTCATGGTGCTCGTGCTCCTCATGCTGTTCATGCATCTCCTCGTCCTCATCCTCCTCCTCTGCCGGAGGCAACGGTTCCCATACCTCGTTGTTTAAACCCCTCAATCGATCCCCGCGATCCGTCTCAGCAATCAACCCCATCGCTTTCAATGACCGACTATCAACAGATACACCATTAGTCACCAAAGTGAGACCCTCAAGTACCTCATCAATCATCAACCCCAAGTTGAAAGCAATTTCGGTCACATACTGACCGCCGTGAATCTGACTGTTGGGCTTTCTCCCTGAGCTTTTCACAAAATATTCCGCCATCCTCACTGCTAGGTTGATGTGTACCCCCTCAACCAGTGCATAAAGAAATATCAGATCTGGTGTTGGACAGTTCCCCAAACTGTCCATACGCCCGCAGATGGTATGGCTGAATATATGATGCATCACTCGATGCAAAGGGTCTCTCAATCGTGAAGCTTTAGACATTCTAGGATCATATGGGTCACCGACTGCATTTTGAGCCCAAAACGCGGCCCTCGCTTCATCACTCGGGAAGGTAAACTCATCGGTGAAGAACTCTGAATCCATGTCTTCATGTGTGTAAATCCCAAGTCTCCGACCCAATCTATCCACCGACCAATGGTGCCAACGTCTCCCCAATCTGAAAGTGATCCTCTCTCTGTAGCGAAAGTCTGGATTTTGATATGCTTTCGGCTTTTCGTATGAATAAGTGGAGAAGAATTCTATCGTTAGCTCACGATAGATGGGTCGGTCGATAGAGACTAGACGCGCAAGCGGAATAGTAAGCATGTTTTCTAGTCTTTCACGCTGATTTAGATCTCTCATGACATCCCAATCTAGCCTACGGGGGATGCCAAACTGCCCCCGCCTATTCCATAATTCGTTATGTCTTGGGATACAAAGAGCCTCTCTCTCATTGTTTTCATTGAATTGCAAGAAGGGATGATCCATATGTAATGAGGAATGATATTAAGAACATGAGAAACAGAAAAAATTTAGTTCGGAGCAGCCGAACACACTGTTATGAAGGTTCTGTCTTTGCTGATCTGGGCAAATCGCACGGACGTGCGACCAGACGCACGGTCGTGCGTCACCGAATATCAGCACAGGTGGCCGGTGTTTATCGAATCTGCACGGCGTGCGACCAACGGCACTACCGTGCATCACCGAGCCAACAGCAATCTATCGTGAACAGCCGGCAGGGCACGACCGTTCCACCCAAGGAACGACCGTGTGACCAGTTTTTTCTGCAGATTCTAACCCCGACTCTGAACAATCAGATTTTTCAAAAATCAATAAGTATTTATGCAAACAAGGGGCAGAGAATCAACCGGTTGTTCACGAGACTTAACAATCTTGCAAGGGTTCGGGTTTCGCTTGTGTTTATGAAGGGAACCCTAAAAAGCATTGAAGAATCGAACGAATCTAACCTAGAAAAAGATGAAACAGGAGATCTACAAGAAAGAACATACCGTGCGAAGAGATGGGAGAAACCGTGCGAAGAAATCGTGCGATTTGAGGTGAAATCGCTCTGGAACGGCTGGTGCGACTAGGGTTTTCGCGAATTATGAGACATAGCAGCAGATGGGGGCTTTTATATTGGAAAAATGACCATTCTGCCCCTGCCTCCCACATGGTCGTTCGACGACTCGCACGGTCGTGCGATACCGACGACGTCTAATCCCTGCACACCGATCTCGGAACTGCACTGGGGTGCAACTCGAGGTGCCGCCCAATCCCGCAATCGCACGGGCGTGCGGCCCATGGCACGGGCGTGCCACGGCTGCAGATCAGTTTTTCTGCAGAAAACAGATTCAGCACCTGTTTTGGCCGTTTTTCGCCATTTTTTCAACACGCAAACTGTTTTAACAATATCCCAACATAGAACCTTCGCCCGGCACGTATAAAAATTGTACAAACTAACGGAAACTACAAAACACATCTAAATTAAGCTAAAACGACAGAAACACAAAAAGGACAATTATACCCCTAAAGCGCTTAAGTCGCTCTTGCTACATTTTTAATCATCGAGACAGTAGCGTAGACTCATGCTAAATTTTTGTCGGCGAGTCGATAGCAAGACTCATGCTAAATTTTTGTCGGCGAGTCGAGAGCAAGACTCATGCTAAATTTTTGTCGGCGAGTCGATAGCAAGGCTCATGCTAAATTTTTGTCGGCGAGTCGATAGCAAGACTCATGTCCCCACACTTGTTACATGTGCGGGTCATTACCACGCCTCTTCGGATTTTGCTCTGTATTGCCCGGAAGACCACCTGGGGGTCTCTCCGACATCATTTTTGCAAACTGGCCCACTTGATTCTCGACGGTCTGAATGGAAGCCTTTTGACTCTGCATTTCTCCTTCGTAGACCAAGAACCGCTCCTCATGCTGCTGATATCGTTTCTCAGCAATTTGATTAGCACTGTTGGAGTTGTTCAGCAGTTGTGCCATCATTTCCTCTAGCTTTGCGTTGCTTTGAGATGCGTGTGGCTGGGAACTGCTTCCTGAGCCTTGATTATGATACTGTGGCTGGAAGGATTGACCTTGAGATTGCTGTGGCATGGGAGCATGTTGAGCATATCCGTGTGCGTTTTGGTTCCCAGAACCAGATTTCCACCCAAAGTTTGGGTGATTCTTCCACCCTGGATTGTACGTGTTGCTATAGGGGTTATTTTGGGGCCTGATTTGATTGCCCATGTAGTTCACCTCCTCGTGTCCTGTAAACATAACACCCTGCTCACACGTACCTGGCACGTGTGCAACCCCGCACTGATCACATGATGGTGATTGAATTCGCGAGACATTCTGAGACTTATCAATTCTTGTTGCCAAGGCTCCAATTTGCGCAGTAAGAGTCGTATATGTATCCACAGCATGAACTCCGGAAGTGGATGATGTCTTATTTCGCGCTCCACAGTGGCGAGAACTTGACTTCAACGCAGCTTTCTCTATGATCGCGCAAGCTTCAGTTGGTGTCTTCGTTCCAAGATCGCCTCCTGCATACACGTCTAAACGCTCCTGCGAGATAGAAGGTCAGTACTAGTTGCCTTTGGGACAACCGGTGATGTGGGACGTCAATTAAAAGATCTCTAAACCTCTCCCAAGTTGCGTATAGAGATTCTTCGTCGTCTTGCTTGAGCGTTATGATACGGTTCCTCAATTTAGTCGTCTTTTCCAGAGGAAAATATTTCTGCACAAATAGTTCTGCCATCCCGGCCCAAGTGGTGATAGATCCTGCCGGAAGTGACAAAAGCCAAGATCGGGCTTTGTCTCGCAATGAAAATGGAAAGAGCCGCAAACGGATCGCGTCCTCACAAACATCTCCTATCTTGAAAGTCGAGCACACCTCGAGAAACTTTGCGATGTGCCGACCAGGATCCTCGTGATCCTTCCCATCAAACTGCACCGAGTTTTGTATCATATTGATCATGCTGGATTTTATCTCGAAACTCGGTGCTGCTACTGTCGGTCGAGCGATGCTCGGTAGCAAGCCTTCTCCTCCGGGTTGGTTTGTTTCATTCAAAGGTCTGTCGTCGTCCGCCATGGTGCCTCTTGCTTCGTCCTCTGAGTTTTCGCTTTCAGAAAGTATCACTGGTTCGTCAATCGCATCTGCAATTCGTTGTGCAATGACACGTGACCTTTCTCGCAGCCTCCTACTTCTCCTAAGATTATGCGCTGGTTCGTCAGCCGGCTCAGCAACAGCGGGCGCGGGAGTTGAGGACATCAACCTATAATAAAAAGGATAAGCACAATGCGGATAAATAATATAATATTACAATAATTAAATTCTTTTTTTAGAATGAATAAATACAAAGAATAAACAATCGGTTCAATACGAACAAAATAAATGAATGAATAAATAAACAATCAATCAAACAAATAAATATTAACAAATAAATAAACGAATAAATGAATAAATAAATCCGGATCGAACAAATAAACGGAACAAAAATTTACAAGTGTACAAAATAATCTCGAAAATGATCAAGAAAATATTCACAAATATTAACAAGTAAATACACCGATAAAACAATGACTCGGGTCGTTCCTAAAGCTCGCCATTTCCCCGGCAACGGCGCCAAAAACTTGACGTGTGCGCGTATATACATAATTTTGCAATGAAATAACACACGAATCGGTTTTAAATTTATAAAAGTGATTATTACTTTAACATCAAAACGCATACGAAAGAGGCAAGTGTACCCCGTCATATATGTAGTAAAGTATCGATAAGAACCAAGTATCGATCCAAGGAAATGGGCGGAGGAATAATACTAGACCTTTGTCACTAAACTACCGGTAAAAACATAAGTTGTTTGATTTTTAATAAACTAAAGTAAGCATAAACAACTACTTATAAAAACATAATAGATTTCAAATATGAAAATAGATAAATAGCTTTGCTTAATACACAACCAAAGCATGTCAACTAAGTCGGTTTTGGCACTAGAAACATTTGATCAATTCTCCAATTTTGAGACAATTAGTATCCTTTTCGGGAATCCTAACATGACAATCATTCGGAAAGTTAAAACGATAAACACACTTTAACCACCTAAAATTGTTCTTTAACGTGCAATTGATGAATGTCTATGAAAATCTCTTAAAAATAAGTTAGTCATCCGTTAGGAGTTTTCTAACCTCACTTAAACAAGGAAAGCGACACCGATAAACACAATGCAACCACCGAGACAAGCATAAACTAGATTAAATCACAACTGAGTTCATTTTACAAATCTTGCACATAAATTCACCGAGATAGCAATTTTGGCCTAAACTACTAATTAAGCTAACAAATCATGGCAAGAATTCATAACAACACCATTTAACCCGTTAAAGTCCTTACGTGACGGAAAGCTTTCTTGATTAACAATAATTACATTTTGTTAAATCACTAACCATTTCTAGTATCATGATGCACACATTTTAACCAAGCTAAACTAGTTAACCAAGTTTAAAGTTTACTAATACAAGATTAATTAAGCTTCATTTTTCAACTATCTCAACTAACCAAATATTAATCATCCAACATAATTACTTATAATCAAGAACTCAACAACAATAACAAGGTTGCAAACTAATCATCAAAGATTAACATAGAAAATATTTCCAAGTGTCATTACAAACAAAGATTAACATACTAATGGTTATAATCAAGCAAGGGATTGTTGTGTTTTTGCCCAAATGCTACAATAATACATAAACATTAATCTAAATGCTTGAAAGATTAACAAAATTATGGAAAGATTAGAAAACCAAACCATAAACAAGCACTAGATTAAGAATCTGGATAGTAATCGAGCTAAACGGGACAATGTGGCTTGAATCCGGGTGAAAGCTAACGCCTCCGGAGCCTGAAAATCGCCTGAATTGCTCTCCAAAATTCCAGAGTTATGAGCAGAATGTTTCTGCATGTTTTTTATATCTTTTCGATCTCGCACGGTCGTGCATTTTATTGGCACGACCGTTCACTTTTTGCATTATTGGAGTGACTGTTCACCATACCGCATGACATCATCGGATCTTGACCGGTCTTCCGATCGGCACGGGCGTGCCATGGGTTGCACGGGCGTGCATCACCGAGATGGTTTTGGCACGACCAACTGCACAGGTAGTGCATATCCGGGCTAGGGCTGGTCATCGCATCCGCACGGGGGTGCCACCAGTCGCACGGGGGTGCGTTCCCGGGATTTCGTTGCATTCCTGATCGTACTGGGTGTGCAACGCCGAGCTGAGCCTTGTTGTCGCATCCGCAAGGGGGTGCCACCAGTAGCACGGGGGTGCAACTTGCCCAGGTCAGAATTTTCCACAGAATGTTCGCAGTTCATTCGTTTCGCCCGAAAAATCCTCGTTTTCACAATCATCTTGTCTTGCATGCTGTTTTAGGCCTGTAAACAAAATTATACTTGATTAAGTATCCGAATGACGGTTTTACAGCCGAAAACGCATAAAATGGGGATAAAATGGGGGACTAAAATATGTATAACTTAGTGAATATCAGTAAGTGTTTTGTGTTATACGTTGATATCTTTGTTCTCTTGATTTCTTGCAAACCCTAGATATCCAAACAATTGATCTGTGTTTAGTTGATCATGCTTGATGAATGTGTAATTGCTGTTGATTGAATGAATGTGTAATGGTTGCTAGATGTTAGTGATGCTATTGACATATTAGAACTGTTAAACTGTTGTTTTGGTTTTGAGAATAGGGTTTGATCGATGAATTGTAACTGTTACATTGCAAAACTGTGATTGTCACTTATTTTGTGTTACTGTGCGTGTATTGTCTGGGAACAACCTTGGTCCGACTTTGTGAAGTCACAAAGTCCGGGTTAATGGAAGTATAATCAAAATACGAGTTTATTGCATGAGTTCCAAGTTAGTATATAACTTCCGAATTATAAATGATTTTTGTGTTTACTTATATATATATGGTTTCGGGGTTTGTTTAAATAAAAAGGAGGGGGTTTTCCGGATTACACGTGGTTCCGTGTTTCCTTGTGTTCGAGTTATGTATGTTTGGTCCGGGTTTCCTTGTGTCCGAGTTATGTATGTTTGGACCGGGTTTCCTTGTGTTCGAGATATATAAGTTGGTCCGACAATATGTTGATGAGTCTGAGTTTAAGAAGGATCAAAGAGGGATCCGAGTTTATTGATGTTTATGTATATCTGAGTTTATTGATGGTTATGTATATCCGAGTTTATTGAGGTTTATGTATAGGAACTCCGAGTTTATGTATGAATATGTATTCTGAGTTTCTTGGTGAAGTCCGAATATAACTATAATGATTGTCCGAGTTTCTGTGGGTGTATACATATAAATGTTCTGAATTTATTTATTGCTTCCAAGTTTTTGTGTGAGTCCGAGCCTGCTCACTTGTCTGAGATATGATAGTTGTTCCAAGTTAACACATGTTGATCCAAGTTTATATAAGTTAACATGTTTGTTCCGAGTTTATGAGTTGAGCAAGGAGTCTGAATTATATATAATATCCGAGTTATTAATAAATCAATGTATCCGAGTTTATCTAGATTAAAACTATCCGAGTTATAACTCGAAGATTGTATGTTGTCCGTGTTTCTCAGAATTTCACAACATGTCACCAACTAGAGAAATCCACTGTATGTTACTGCATGTTAAACTGTTTAATCTGATCACAGTAAACACTTGGTTGTTTGGACACTTAGGGTATGCAAAACCCTACTTGTATACATACTTACACGTTATTGTACATTAGGTCATGTGTAACGGACGTAATACTTTATTAATGTGTAGAAGCACGTCAACACATACCGAGCAAACTATGGTGAGTTCACTACTCTTTCACAAGCACGCGTCCCGGGTAGGGGGGGCAAACTATTATTCCTAGGAGGAATACTTTTTAATAAATGTTGTAGTTTAATTTTGATGCCAGTGAATAAACTCAATCTCTATCATGTAAGTCCCTACTTATTACCGAGCTAGTTGTCTAGGAGACAACAGGGTATTAGTTGATAGCGCTATTAGGTTTGACAAACCTCACACCGTGCTGGGAGTCGGGCGTGAACTAAGGACCTTAACCATTTTTGGATCAATGCTGATAGACATTGATCAGGGCACAACAAACATAGTCAGTCATATCGGTACTGAGTTTATTATTTCTTGACAAGTCTTTAAAGCTAAACATTTACATGATTTACATTGAACAAAACTGTGAACTTGCCAACTTTATGTTGACACCGTTCTGCTTGCTTGCAGGTCGTTAGGTACATCAGTGCATTGGAACTTGCAGTCTGGGGAGCTGGAAGTGTCATGGGGCGTGCTTTCTGATGAGAATTTTAGTATTATACATTTTAAAATGATTTGGTTTTGGTTGTTTGAAACAATGCTTCCGCTGAACACATACTTTTGTTTGAAACGTTTAATTTGAAATACACTATTCATGTTGGACATGATGATTGTGTTTGATATTGTTTACTATTAGTTCAACATAATTAGTGGCTAGATCATGGTAAATCACAAGTCTCGCGGTAAAACTCTGTATGTGGTTATTTTGGGGTGTGACATTATATGTTATAACTTATAAGAAAAAAGCAAGCTTGAGTATAATTGTAATAATAAAATAATAGTATAAAGATATTTTGCCTAGAATCTCTAGATCAAGTGGTGGAAGATTTGTATTTCTCTTAAGAGGTGCATGTTCAACTATCATTTGGTGTAGAGTGGGGCACTAGTGGGCAATGATAGGAGACCCAATGAATCATAGGTTCGATCCTTAATCCAAACGGGATTTACTGGTAATTTCACTATCGTGCTTACAGACGGATGGGTTAACGGGTTTTCCCAAGAATTGAGGACTCTGGTTACTCTCGTAGTACTCCATTTGGTCCAGTGAATGTCTAGAGAATGCTTGCAACTAATTCTATTGGCCCTTCAAAAGAAAAAAAAATAAGTATAAAGATATTTTGTTTGTTTGAAGTTAAAAAAACTACTATAACAAACGATCTATTTCAATTTAGTATAAAGATATATTGTTTGTGTGAAGTTAGAAAACTATTATAACAATCGATCTATTTCAATAACAATAAATAGGGTGAATTGCATATTTCCCTTTATAAAACGTTTTAATTCATATTTACCCAACCCAAAATTAATATCGCATATATCCTCTTCCTTAACTAATAAAATTGCAAATTTATCCATTTTGATTTTTTTTATTAAAAACAAAATATATAATGACTATTCTACTCTTCATTTTATTAACACTCTAAAAAATTGCATACTTACCCATTTTTGCTAGTTTTCATGTCTTTTTCACAACTTTTTTTTGTTTTTATTTGCTATTTAGTTTTTAATCGTTCCTTGTCTTTCCCAAGTTGCCTTTTATTGCGTGTTTTAATTATGTCGTCTCTCACGAGCTAGATGAAAACAAATGACAAAATTTTAATTCATCAAGAAATCAACCCGTGTTAGTGCTATATTTTCCATAACATCGATCTACATTATCCTATCCAATCTTGAATCAATCACTGGTGATATCAAACACAACAAACCAAAGTGGATTATAAACAATGAACAAGTGAGGATTGGCCTAGAGTGAAGATAAACGAAATAAAATAATGAATGTTGATTTTAATATACATGAGTGTTGATAAAACGGAAATCTAGAAGTAATATCATCCATGAGAAAAACAACAATAATATACAAAGGGCCGAAGGGGTGCAACATCCATAATAAATTTATGCAATATCACATTCAACTCCAATATATGCAGTATCACATTCGATGATAATGGAAACTCCAGTCAATAGAAACTAGGCCGTGAAGTCGACTGAGAGAGACGTTACGTTGGCAGTGTAGTCGCCTGAAAGAGAAGAAACTGAAAAGTCTATTTTAAACCTGTGATAATTGATTAGGATCTTTTAGTTTTGGAAAGGGTAATTTAGTAATTTTTATATATAAGGGGAAATATGCAATTTTGATTTAGGCTTGAGTAAATATGCAATTGTGAGTTTCTTATAAGGAGAAATATGCAATTCTCCCTTAAAATATGTTCCTAGTAAAATGGAATATAACGTTGAGAAGAAAAAAATTAAGAAAAGAGGAAACTAGGGGAAGAAAATGGCACAAGTAAAAAGCAAATAGATAAGAGCTCTAAATGGAAATCGAACTCACACTTCTAAATGGAAGAGATATTGCAATTTTGATCTTCGTTTTAGGTGTTTTCAATTTTCTTTTGGTCTATTTCTATATTTATATACGTAAGTTTTGTCGTTAAATAATAATAATTTATTGTGGGCATTGTTACAATCACCTCTCATGATTATAGTTGGGCCTATAATTGGAGCCTGCCCTAAAAGTACTGAACTTAAATCTGAAATGAATTATAATATGCAATCGATGACGATTTGACTCTGTTATGACATTTTTGTCTATGAAAAGCAACTTGTGGTTTGGTCACTTTAGCGGTTTTAACCTAAACCTTTAAAAATAGTCATTTTCCTTCAATAGTTTGATATGGTTTTTTCATTCTGCTCCCCGCCTCTAACTCTATCCAAATTGTTTGTTTTCCCATTTTGCTCCTCACAGGAAGCAAAATAGAAAAACCATATCAAACTATTGGAGGAAAATGGTTATTTTTAAAGGTTTGGGGCAAAACCGTTAAAGTGACCAAACCACATGAAGCAAAACGGAAGTTTACTCTTAAATTTATTCACACTTTAATAAATTCGTAAAGATTAAGGGTTTGAGTCTCAAAAAATATCGTCTTCGGTTAAAAAAATTGATGTAAAAACAATTTCAATTTTGAATAAAAAACTTGATATTATACATTTAATGTGATCTTTTATGTTCCAAAGAAAAGAAACTAATATGGTGTGATTTTTAATATTGAAGAAGAGTTGATATTAGTTATACATTTATTATAGTGAATAAGATATGAATATATAGTCTTGTTAACGATTGTTGACTGATGGTTTTGTCTTACATGTCGGTAATTAACTATTCCATTTTAAATCTAACGGTCATATCGGGTCATCATCTATCTACTCATGCCATTGCATTTGTGAGTCCCACCAATTTAGAGGTAATTGTATTTATGTCTCATCAATGCATAACGTATAAAACTATATATTATATGTATTAAACAACAAGAATAATTTATGAAAGTAAATGCATTAATTATACATTTATGAAGATTTTAGAAAACTTTAGCAAGTATAATCATATAATGAAAAGTTTAGCAAGTATAATCATATACTCTATAATTTGTGAACATTTTAGTAGATTCGGGCATAGAGATCATTAACCATAATAGGAGTTCCATGTTTGGAATTAAGTTTTGCACATTTTTGAAATATATTCTTCACATTTAATCAAATTCGTGCATTATTATTAGGGGTAACTTTGTAGAATAGTAACCAAATTTTAAAAGTGTTCCAATTAGGTCACTCAAGTTTCAAAAGTATTCCAATCAGGTCACTCAACATTCATTTTTCATTAAAATTAAGGGTTTTTTCATCAATTTCATAAGTAACCATGGTGATGTGGATTTTTGTTTCTTTTTTTCGTTTTATTTGATGCTAACTTCGAGTGATGATGTGGATTGTAACTTGTTTTTTATTTTATTTTATTGTAATTAAAGTGTTTTTATTTTTAATAAATATAATTTCATATATTAAAATAATCCGACCCCAACATTTTATTCTTCATTTTTTTCTTGACACATAGAAAAAAGGACATACTCGATTTGAATGTTAAGTTATCTAATTGCGACAAAAATGATACGAGTGACCTAATTAGAACACTTTTAAAACTTGATTATTATTCTGTGACATATTCCCTTATTAAAATACATATTCATCTACGATAGAATGTAACTCATAGATTATCTACTTTTGTCGGATTAAAATAAATACGCATGTAAAAGTATATAACTAATGTTTAAAATTGTTTCTAACATAGATCATAGATTAGCCACTTGGGGTATAGCCCAGTGGTGCTAACAAGGGTGGTAAGGTTCTAACTAAGAGGTCAGAGGTTCGACTCCTACTGACTACTAACAGGGATGTAATATTTAGCCGTTCAAAAAAAAAAACATAGATCATAGATGTGTAACCATTAATAATGATTACTTCTGTGACTTCCTCTTAGCTTACATGAAACCATGTTATTTAATCATCCTTATCCTTATCATACTCGGTAAATCCCACCAATAGCATAGCTAACGTAGAATCTGAGTAGAGTAAGATGTAGACAACCTTACCTCTACCCTATAAGAATAGAGAGACTGCTTCCAGTTATAAGAATAGAGAGACTGCTTCCAGTGAGACCCATAGCAAACGATGTTATCTAATGAGTCTACTTTTTAGGTATCTTGAGATTTTCTTTTTTATTTACATCTCATTTTATATCATTGTGTGAAACAAATGTATACAATTTTGTTAGCATGAGAGCCAATAAAATTAGGGTGTACCTATTGGCACACCCATTTGCCTATCTACACACCTTAAAAGGTGTTTTTTGTCCTTATATGCACACCCTGCAGTGTCGAACTGTGGCCAAAATGCGGCGTTTTGGTCCGGTTAACCAGAAAAAGACTGACGGGTCTGTTGACCGGACCAAAACGTCGAGCTTTGGCCGCGTTTTGGTCCTGTCAACCAGACAAAAGACTGACACCCGGTCTGGTTGCAGGACCAAAACGCGGCCAAAGCTCGGCGTTTTGGTCCGGTCAACAGACCCGTCAGACACCCGTCAGTCTTTATCTGGTTAACCGGACCAAAACGCCACATTTTAGCCACAGTTCGACACTGCAGGGTGTGCATATAAGGACAAAAACCACCTTTTTTGGTGACTATCTACACACCAAGTGTGTAGATAGTTTGGGCCTAAAATTAATAACCTTTAATTTCCTCCCTAAATCCGCCCCCCTAAATATGTATTTTGTAGGGGCATTCTCCCTCACTGGACTTACCTCTCAAAATCAATTTTTTTCGCTACTTTTCGTATCTCTCCTTTTACATGTCAAATTACACGACACCACCATGACAGGTACTGGGTTTGGGATCCTATTATGACTCACTCACCATATCTATAATTACACATCTGCATATATACATATAGACAACTTGAGGTTTCTTTACAACTCATTAGTGAATAGTTCTGTAACTATAACTCATGTTCCAAAACATATCGGCATGGATGAAGTGTTATTGATCTATCTAACTGGTCATAGGTGTTGGAATCATGAGAATGTTACAAGAACAATTAAAACATGAATATATGATTACACAACTCACAACTGAAAGAAATCAAGTTTTTTACTTCAACCATTATAATGATTAAAAAAGAAAAAACATAAGAAAAATGTAAATCTCTCAAGGCATCATTAGCCTAACGACTTGGTACATATTACATTTTCAAGGTTTCTAAGTTTTAAATGCTCCTATTTCGACCAACATCGACAAATTTCATTCACGCGGAGCTCCCACTCGCCACACCTTTTGATATTTGGCATATTATATATAAGAACATAGAACATATGGAGACAAGGTAAGGTTTTTGTGCAAGCTCTCAAGGAATAGTTTTGCTACTGTAACTAGCGTACGAGAACAATTAGAACATCAATATTTAATTATCACAACCAAAAGAAATGAAAATTATTACTTAAACCATTATAATGATTATAGAAGAGAAAAACGTACTACACTCAAGGCATCATTAGCCCCCCCTATCTAATAACTCTTGTTAACATGGACAAATGTCCACCCCCGTTGTAGGATTCACGGGGCTTCTGGAAGCCTGTGTCCCCTAGCCAGGGATGCGGATTCCGGAGAATCCTATCGCAATTGTTCAACCCCAGGCGGGCAGGGGTTTGTCTTTGAAAGGTTAGGGTTTGCAATTCAGAAAGGGGTGGCGGCGCAGCTTGTTGCCCGTCTACCTTCTATTTTGATGTAACTTGGCAAGTTTTTTGGTGTTAAAAATTATGCCTAACATCCATAGACTTTGTAACATTCTTGTTAATATAACGCCCCAAAATCCAGATGTTATATATTCGAAATATGTTCTTATGCGTTATATTATGAAATAAATAACTGGGCTATTTAACCTAGTTAAGTGCATGGTAAAAACTATTAAAAGAGGAAGGTAGTGTCAGTTATGTTTTAAAGGCAAACCCGAGGGGCTAAAATGAAACAGATGAAAGTTTATGACTAATTAAAAGGTCCATACACACACACAAACACACATACGTGCGTGTTCTTGAAGCTTCAGGAGCTCTCAAGAGCTCCAAACCCTAATTCGACTAAATCACCAAATTGAAGGGTGAATCGAAGCTCAAATTCAAGAAGGAACACGGATTAATGATCACCTTCACGAGGGGATCATAAGGTATGTTTTAAATCTAAGATTGGTGATCATGTGTGAAGTGAGTTATGTTCAAATCCGCGAGTTAGTATAAAATTGATCATGTATAAGGGTTAGAATCATCGTATAGAACACGGGTTACGTATGGTTTGTGTTAATTTGATGATTAGAGGTGAAACCCGTTAGTTAGGGTGAAGATGATGACTAGAATCATCTTCCATGTCCGAGCCTTGTTGAAAGATTGATGTATTACGTGGGTATGATGAATTCTTGTTAGATGAATTAGGAGAAAAATGATGATGATATGATTGATGTTTATTTGGGAATGATCCGTGATGGTTAGTAGTAGGTTTTGATGGGTTATGTAAGAGTTTAGAAGATTTATGCATGAATGAGTTGTATGTTATGCTTAAAAGGTAGTACGTACATCAAGTGTATGATAAAATGTATATAGTGTCGTCCGTATAGTCGATTATGATGTTACAGGTATATGTTGATAAGTCGATAGTTACATATGGGTAATAGTTGACTTTTGAAAGTCAACTAAGTATAAGAAACATGAGTTGACTCGTTGTCGTAAATGTAGGTTCATGGGAAGTCGTATGGTACATGTTATAGCAATCCGTGTTAAATGTAATGACATGATGAGTTACATGAGTTTAAACGCATACGGATATGATTATATGAGTTATGTTTGTTAAGAATGACTAATGAAAGTTAAGTGTGAGATATGCGATTGATATGATTGTTAACATGTACAAATGAGTATGCTAATAAGAGCGTGACTTTGATGAAATGAAAGTATAGGAATCACGTCGAGACGGGCTCAAGCATGAGATGTTAACGGGTCAAGAAGAGGCAAGGTATCGGATACGAGCACGGACGCATAAGGTAAGTGATTTCCGTAATCACTTCTTAGTTCGATTAAGTAATAAAGTGTTTTAATTAACTAAACATGATGTTTGAGGTCAAATATGTGTTAAAGTCCTTCGTCGTAAATGATGGGATTAAAGTTGACCAAAATGCCCTTGATGGGTATTTTGGGGCAAGCGATCTTAGAAGTAGTTTAGAAACAAGTTATTCGATTAGTGTAATGGTTTGGACAAGTATGGGAGTGGGGATTATGGTTTGGTTAGTTGTAGACCAATTAATGCGCGAATACCCTTAACGGGTCAAAATAAGCATATGAATGATAATGTGTTAAGAGGATGCAAGACATCCAAGAAATTAGTAATTTGTGATAGACGTCACTGATATTATTATGTTTATAAGAGGTTATGGTTAAAACGAACAAGTTATGTTGATGTATGCATGAACGGGTCGAAATTGGGTAAGAGGGTAATAAGCCGAAGAGTTAAAAGTCTGAAACTTTATTAATCTGGATGTCGGATCTTAACTCCATTAGATGGAGAATTAAATTACGGACGCGTAGGAAAAAGAATCGGGTAAAATGGATTAAAAACGAGAGAGTTATGCTCGTTTCCGTAAAATCCGAACGTGCTGGGAATATGCAGCTTTCAGCTGCATCTGTTCTGTGAAAAAGGGGGCGTCGCGCCACGCGACGGCGGGTCGCACGACGCGACGGGTCATGTTTCTCCGAAAATTGTTTGCGTGCCTCGTTTTGTCTTGGGAACTCGTTTAAACGCGTTTTAAGTTGCGTATTACTAATTTAACTTACGTTTTTATAAGTCTAAGTGTATGAACATATGTAGATAGGTATGTATGTATGATTATAAGTATGTGAGCAAGTATGTGGACATATGACGGTATGTATGAGAGTAGACCTGTAAGATTTGTTTATGTTATGCAAGTAGGGATGTATGTATGTATATATGTGTGATGTCATGACCGTATGTAACGATGTAGGTTTGTGTATATGTAGATACGTATAGAATGATTGAGATGTATTTATATGTAAGTATGCAAGTAGGTTAGCAGTTATGTGTGTACATATGTATGTATAGAGATAATGTGTATGAAGTTTAGGTATGTACGTAAGTCTTTCGGTACGATTAAGTGTTACGTTGTTTATTCGTGTACCTGGAGTTATAAGCGAAATGCAGGAATAGCAAGGAGGTCTCAACACGGATGGTATGACAGGATGGGAAAGCTGGAATGTAAAGAGTTAACGAAACGAGAAGTAAACGTGAACAAATGTTTATAATGCGTACTAATGTTGTGAATTCTATGTGGTGAGCGCAGGTAGTACCAGTCTTGAGGATATCCAAGGATTGGAGATCGAGGATCGAGTCACGAGACAGATTGTACGGGAGTATTGAGTACGTAATTGAGTGAAGCTAGGTTATGGCTTCTTATTGAAAATGAGTATAATAAATGTAATTATTGTGAAAGAATTAACGAAGAAAATGAATTTAAGTACGTCAAGAGGTGTTGTAACGAAAGAAATTTTTATGGTACGAATTTCCGCTGCGTCTTTTGTCATTTACAAATTAGGGTGTAACAAGTTGGTATCAGAGCCCTGGTTTGAGGGAATCAAGTACGAGAAGGCAAGTACTTGAACTCAAACTTGTGTGCTCTTGAGATAAGAAACCCGTACAATCTAAGACTCGATCAAGATCCAAAGGTAAAAGCTAATGTAAGTATGTATTTATGTATACGTATAAAGAAACTGACAGCTTTGTATGTGCGAGGTAAGCATAAGTGTTTGAAGAGGATGATCTGTGAATGCAGTCTAGGATGAATACTAAGGCAGGCAAAGAGGTAATAAACCAAATTTGAATCCAGGTACGTAAATTCGATATGTGGGTATATGTAACAGTAAAATTCATTAAGAGAAGGAAAATGTTAAATGAAGGATAATGATAATATAGTAATGAAGTACTGAAAGTGATACACGTGCCGAAACCTGAGTCTACGGACATAAGGTGACAATTACAAGAAGGCACGAAACTACTACGTGGATTGTGTACCTGGCCAGTACACGAGAAACGTATGACGTTCGTGAGATCATGATAATTGTTACAGGTATGTCCGGTAGAGTTGGGTAGCGGGCGGGCGTGCGGGTGAAATGGGAAGTAAGACTCTCGGGAAATTGAGAGTACTATGTAAGAATGAAAAACATGCCCGATAAGAATGAAGAATGTTGAATCCGTGATTAAGTACGGATCAACAAGATATGAATAATATGTTTGAATCCGTGAGGCGGATTCAGGGAATGAAAGGTATGAATGCAATGTTTGAATCCGTGAGACGGATTCAAGGATGAAAGGCATGGATGATATGTTTGAATCCGTGAGACGGATTCAAGAATGAGAGGCATGGATAATATGTTTGAATCTGCGAGAAGGATTCAAAACGCAGAAGTAATGAAAGGCATGAATGTAATGTTTGAATCCGTAAGGCGGATTCAATGAATGAAAAAGCATGAATGATGCGTCTGAATCCGTGAGACAGGTTTAAAAATATAAAAGATGAAATTAATCCGTATAAGAAGATGTCGACAGTTTGACCATGATTGAGTCGAACGGGTCATGGAAATAAGTATAAAGTAAAAGGTGATAGTATGATAGAGGAAGTTTTGTATAAGTTATGTGTTAGATGTGTTAGTAATTGACTCTTAGAAGTCAGAATGATGACGGGCTGTGACCCGAACAATAACTTAAGTAGGGACGGGAATGGTAAGTTTAGTAAGAAATATTGAAACAACGTAGTAAGGTCTTTGTAAGTAAGCATGAATAGGAGGAAGTACAAGCGTGTACTTCAGTTGGCGAAATGATTAATAGAATGAAAGGATTGCATGTAAGAAATAGAATGTGAGGTACGTTATAGTAGGTATGTAGGAAATTGTAGAAGAGTTATAAGTGGGTAATCACGTAGTATAATGAATGTGGGAATGAAATGTGCTAACCGCCGATGTTGTTGATGATAATGTTAGAACTATTGATGTTATGAAACCAATCGTATTGGTAAAAGGATGTGCACGAGTGGAAGCTCATTACATGGATGAATGGAACTTGGCCTGTTACGGCTAGTACTCGAGGAGAAGACGATCGATCTGAGTTGCGGGTCGTTGGTTTAGGAAATGAAAAAGAGGTTAGTAAAATGTTTAACTCATGTTGGATAGATATGAACTAGTATGGCACATTTATATATGAAAATTAAGTAATGCATGAAGTGAAAGTAATAGTAATGTGAAACGAACGGAATGATTTAAAGGTAACGTAAGGGTATGCAAGGTATAAGTAACTGTAGAAAATGTAGAATAAGGTTAACATTAAAGTTAAGCACGTTTATATGACTATGAAATGGTAGTTTTGTGTGGTAACAAAACAAGAACTAAATGTTAAATAATATATGTATAGAATGAAATCTTAAGAGATAAGATGAATCTGGTAGATCCGTTATGAATAGATCATATGAATGGATGTATGGTTACAGATTGAGGAAGTATGTGTATTGAACCGTTATTGACAGGTTAAGGAAATGAAAATGATATGCGAAAGTATGATAAGGAAGGTATGGAATTGTTATGAAGAAGTCAATTATATGAATAATTTACGAATCGACAATGGATAGTACCTATTATTATGATGGATCTATCGAAGAGTGGGTACAAATTACAAAGTAAGATAGTATAGTCGACGAAAATGATATGAATAATGAAATAAATATAAAAGAATGTTAGTAATGGTAAGTTGCAATTATTTCAAGCAAATAAAATGATGAATGAACCGCTAGCTACGAAGTACGTTAGCAGCAAGCATTATTTAGTGAAAGAAACAGTAATAAGAACTCTCGGATGGATTCTTGAAATGGGAGGATAGTCATTGTGATGGGCTCGTGGTCGTGTTGAGGGGATGTAGAGAAGGAATAATTAGTGTTAGATACAGGTAAGAAAGGTTTCGGGGACGAAACCTCATTTAAGGTGGGTAGACTTGTAACGCCCCAAAATCCAGATGTTATATATTCGAAATATGTCCTTATGCGTTATATTATGAAACAAATAACTGGGCTATTTAACCTAGTTAAGTGCATGGTAAAAACTATTAAAAGAGGAAGGTAGTGTCAGTTATGTTTTAAAGGCAAACCCGAGCGGCTAAAGTGAAACAGATGAAAGTTTATGACTAATTAAAAGGTCCATACACACACACAGACACACATACGTGCGTGTTCTTGAAGCTTCAGGAGCTCTCAAGAGCTCCAAACCCTAATTCGACTAAATCACCAAATTGAAGGGTGAATCGAAGCTCAAATTCAAGAAGGAACACGGATTAATAATCACCTTCACGAGGGGATCATAAGGTATGTTTTAAATCTAAGATTGGTGATCATGTGTGAAGTGGGTTATGTTCAAATCCGTGAGTTAGTATGAAATTGATCATGTATAAGGGTTAGAATCATCGTATAGAACACGGGTTACGTATGGTTTGTGTTAATTTGATGATTAGAGGTGAAACACGTTAGTTAGGGTGAAGATGATGACTAGAATCATCTTCCATGTCCGAGCCTTGTTGAAAGATTGATGTATTATGTGGGTATGATGAATTCTTGTTAGATGAATTAGGAGAAAAATGATGATGATATGATTGATGTTTATTTGGGAATGATCCATGATGGTTAGTAGTAGGTTTTGATGGGTTATGTAAGAGTTTAGAAGATTTATGCATGAATGAGTTGTATGTTATGCTTAAAAGGTAGTACGTACATCAAGTGTATGATAAAATGTATATAGTGTCGTCCGTATAGTCGATTATGATGTTACGGGTATATGTTGATAAGTCGATAGTTACATATGGGTAATAGTTGACTTTTGAAAGTCAACTAAGTATAAGAAACATGAGTTGACTCGTTGTCGTAAATGTAGGTTCATGGGAAGTCGTATGGTACATGTTATAGCAATCCGTGTTAAATGTAATGACATGATGAGTTACATGAGTTTAAACGCATACGGATATGATTATATGAGTTATGTTTGTTAAGAATGACTAATGAAAGTTAAGTGTGAGATATGCGATTGATATGATTGTTAACATGTACAAATGAGTATGCTAATAAGAGCGTGACTTTGATGAAATGAAAGTATAGGAATCACGTCGAGACGGGCTCAAGCGTGAGATGTTAACGGGTCAAGAAGAGGCAAGGTATCGGATACGAGCACGGACGCATAAGGTAAGTGATTTCCGTAATCACTTCTTAGTTCGATTAAGTAATAAAGTGTTTTAATTAACTAAACATGATGTTTGAGGTCAAATATGTGTTAAAGTCCTTCGTCATAAATGATGGGATTAAAGTTGACCAAAATGCCCTTGATAGTTATTTTGGGGCAAGCGATCTTAGAAGTAGTTTAGAAACAAGTTATTCGATTAGTGTAATGTTTTGGACAAGTATGGGAGTGGGGATTATGGTTTGGTTAGTCGTAGACCAATTAATGCGCGAATACCCTTAACGGGTCAAAATAAGCATATGAATGATAATGTGTTAAGAGGATGCAAGACATCCAAGAAATTAGTAATTTGTGATAGACGTCACTGATATTATTATGTTTATAAGAGGTTATGGTTAAAACGAACAAGTTATGTTGATGTATGCATGAACGGGTCGAAATTGGGTAAGAGGGTAATAAGCCGAAGAGTTAAAAGTCTGAAATTTTATTAATCCGGATGTCGTATCTTAACTCCATTAGATGGAGAATTAAATTACGGACGCGTAGGAAAAAGAATCGGGTAAAACGGATTAAAAACGAGAGAGTTATGCTCGTTTCCGTAAAATCCGAACGTGCTGGGAATATGCAGCTTTCAGCTGCATCTGTTCTGTGAAAAAGGGGGCGTCGCGCCACGCGACAGGGGGTCGCGCCACGCGACGGGTCATGTTTCTCCGAAAATTGTTTTCGTGCCTCGTTTTGTCTTGGGAACTCGTTTAAACGCGTTTTAAGTTGCGTATGACTAATTTAACTTACGTTTTTATAAGTCTAAGTGTATGAACATATGTAGATAGGTATGTATGTATGATTATAAGTATGTGAGCAAGTACGTGGACATATGACGGTATGTATGAGAGTAGACCTGTACGATTTGTTTATGTTATGCAAGTAGGCATGTATGTATGTATATATGTGTGATGTCATGACCGTATGTAACGATGTAGGTATGTGTATATGTAGATACGTATAGAATGATTGAGATGTATTTATATGTAAGTATGCAAGTAGGTTAGCAGTTATGTGTGTACATATGTATGTATAGAGATAATGTGTATGAAGTTTAGGTATGTACGTAAGTCTTTCGGTACGATTAAGTGTTACGTTGTTTATTCGTGTACCTGGAGTTATAAGCGAAATGCAGGAATAGCAAGGAGGTCTCACTACGGATGGTATGACAGGATGGGAAAGCTGGAATGTAAAGAGTTAACGAAACGAGAAGTAAACGTGAACAAATGTTTATAATGCGTACTAATGTTGTGAATTCTATGTGGTGAGCGCAGGTAGTACCAGTCTTGAGGATATCCAAGGATTGGAGATCGAGGATCGAGTCACGAGACAGATTGTACGGGAGTATTGAGTACGTAATTGAGTGAAGCTAGGTTATGGCTTCTTATTGAAAATGAGTGTAATAAATGTAATTATTGTGAAAGAATTAACGAAGAAAATGAATTTAAGTACGTCAAGAGGTGTTGTAACGAAAGAAATTTTTATGGTACGAATTTCCGCTGCGTCTTTTGTCATTTACAAATTAGGGTGTAACAAGTTGGTATCAGAGCCCTGGTTTGAGGGAATCAAGTACGAGAAGGCAAGTACTTGAACTCAAACTTGTGTGCTCTTGAGATAAGAAACCCGTACAATCTAAGACTCGATCAAGATCCAAAGGTAAAAGCTAATGTAAGTATGTATTTATGTATACGTATAAAGAAACTGACAGCTTTGTATGTGCGAGGTAAGCATAAGTGTTTGAAGAGGATGATCTGTGAATGCAGTCTAGGATGAATACTAAGGCAGGCAAAGAGGTAATAAACCAAATTTGAATCCAGGTACGTAAATTCGATATGTGGGTATATGTAACAGTAAAATTCATTAAGAGAAGGAAAATGTTAAATGAAGGATAATGATAGTATAGTAATGAAGTACTGAAAGTGATACACGTGCCGAAACCTGAGTCTACGGACATAAGGTGACAATTACAAGAAGGCACGAAACTACTATGTGGATTGTGTACCTGGCCAGTACACGAGAAACGTATGACGTTCGTGAGATCATGATAATTGTTACAGGTATGTCCGGTAGAGTTGGGTAGCGGGCGGGCGTGCGGGTGAAATGGGAAGTAAGACTCTCGGGAAATTACAAATGTCTGAAAAAAGTCTATTGCAATTTCACAAGCAATCCACATCGATGTAATGAAAGTGATGGTCCCACGACAATCACTGACTGCCCTATAATCGACTTGTTTATCTGATGATTGTGTAGAAGTCTTTTGAAATCAAATTAAATGGTTCATAGCAAAAAAGGTAGCAACTCAAGTTATGAAACACGAAACTTTCAATAAATGAAATATGAAACATGCTGAGCTAATTACGACCAGTATAAAGATCAAAGTGCCTGTAGCATAGCAGTATCAAGATGCGATAGAAATGTGCCATTCCCCATGAGGTTGATGGCTCTAGTCTTAAAAGGGAATAAAAGGTATAAATTTATAAGTAGAATTAGTGGGCGTGTGAGTTAGCCGTAAAAAAAAGAATCTGACAATAATAAGTAAAAATCGGGCATTGAGGTATAAAAGGAGCTTTTGTATAGGTCAAACGGTTGCTGGGTCAAAATATTTCCAATAATAACCTAGTTTATAAATAAAATGATGTTATAGTATTCATGTATTAATATTAAACTTAGATTAAATGAATTTGCCCCAATATATAATATTACACAAGTTCCTCTTGCAACATAGTTGGGTTCCCATGTTTAAAATAATAAATATAATTACTTTATGATCTATAGACCTTTATAAAGCATTTCCTTGTCCTATAATTGTCATTTCACCCACAAATTTTAAGACGGCAGCTGAAACATCATGGGTTCTCACCCTAAACTTCATCTTCTTCTCCCAGATTTGCCCCCAATTCATTGTCACCGGCTAAACAGTCCAATCCTTTATCATTGAATCTGTACAGCCGCATAAGGAATTTGATGAGTTTGCCAACTGAAATCAATTACACCATACGATTCATACCTGCAACTATTTAACACCGAACCAATCATGGAATTGGGTACTCATTCACAGGTTCATTTGCCTACAGTCAGGTTTGAATTTCTACCTGTTTTGTACATAACCCTTGCTATTGTTGTACATACCCCTTCCACTGACTTTTAATTTCATCGATTGTGAACCAGGTCCTCCCCACGTTTCCTTAATTTCATAGCCCAACGTATGAAATCAGAAAATGTTTTTCGACCAGTTCTGGTTGTTCGAGAAAATTTGACGCCTTTTGCTCGAACCTGCATGAGTAAGATTGCTACAAAGTTCCATTTGGAAGTTTTTCAGGTAATAACTGCTTTCACTATGTTTGGTCTGCATATTTTGTTCTCTAATAGTGATTAAAGGTGGAAACTTGAATAATGAATTCAGATCAAGGATTATAATTACATAATTCCGAATTGTTTGATTTTATAGGTAGTTATTATAGTTTGTTGTTTTGTTTTTGAGTTGCAGAGTTAAGGATTGTTATGACTTATGGTGTCAATGCAGGCGTATGCTCCATATGAACGCCCTGCTTTGACGAAAGGTTATATGTTTCCATTAGATAAGAAGCTATATTTGTTTTTTTTTTCACCTTTCGTATTATATTAGGGCTTTCACACTTGTGTGGGCTCAGGAGGTGAGAGGCAGACACCTGATTGGTACAAGGAGAAATGGATTGAGGTATATTGTTTTTTGGACTCTTTATCTTCTGGTGTTTTGAAGCTCCTGGTTTGTTTGATGTCCCTTCTGTTTATGAACGTTCATGCTGCTGTTTTTAACTGTCATGCAAAGCAATAGGCTGAACCACACATTGACATACAGACAATGTTAAGCCTGGTAACTCGCAGTAAGTGAAACAACCATAGTCACAACACCTGGTTCAACCAACTTATTGGATACGATCACCCATCAGTTAGGTTATTGAAGTCGGTTATTGCATGCTTAACCGAAACCGAACCATTGGTTAATCCAAGCCCTGAAAATCAAATCATCGGTTATAGGTTATGACTGGGTAGAGTTTGTCAGTTATTGGTTACTGGCTTTTTCGTTTCTCACTGTTGTCCACCACCCACAGGCTCATTTCAACCCGACTCCGTTTTGGCCATAACCCATTTTCACCTTAACTCATTTTGTTCTCAACCCGTTTTGACCCATCACCCGAACCCCTCGACCCACCCAGTTTGATAGGACAACCCTAAAGCATGGCTCTCTTATTCGCTTTCTATGATATTCGGGTGTCGGGTAATGGGTTCGGACTTATATTGTATAGATCAGCACAAATATAATTGGGAAAATCCATTCATTTGTAACTTACGCTGATCTATTCTGCAGGTTGTTATGTAAAAGATATTTAATTCTCGTCTAACACTTGGCGATATGTTTCTAGGTAACTTTGGTTTTTATGCTTAATTGTAGTTTTTGCATTCAGAGATCCGTAAAACAATTGCCATCTGTAATGGGCGTCTATGGCTTCAAGGTCACCATTAAGTTTGCTGGAAAAAAAGATCTTCAGCGTCTGAGGTGCTGAATATATACAAACTTTGATATCTACATGATCAACCAATGAATTAAATGTGTTATTGATCCGCAAATTTGTTTTTTTTTATTCTCTTAACTACCTTGCAAGCATTTCAACTTTTCATTTGACTATTTTTAAATTTTTACTCTTTGTTTTTCACAAACTAAGAAATGGGCGTCTATGGCTTTAAAAAAGAAGTGCACACTCTGGTGAACTAGCTTACAAACAATTGTGAACTTGTTTTGATTGCTGGTCAAAGAGGCATACGTAAGACTACACTAGCTCGCACGATCTACAAAAATAGAGAAATCACATAAGGTAACTACACGATCTTAATGGTGACGAGATGAACGTGTTGTGTAACGGATCAAAATGAGGAACAAGTGAGTTGACATGCTAATACTTTTTTGTCTATAATTTTGTATAAACCCTTACTGCAGAATATATGAGAATGGGTATGCCAGATGGTCATAAAAACAATATATATGTTTTAAAGAAAATATGTCGGTAGAGATGATTTATATTGAATTTCTTGTGTTGGCAGCCAAAGTGATGAAGAGTGGGTGGAATACCAAAAGATCTTGGAGATAATAGTGAGTGGCCTTGAAAGAAGCATCTTTAATGATCGTAGGGAAAATCATATGATTCATGAAAATTTTGGTATGTTCACAGTTGGTGGTGCATTTGCCATAGCTGTCTAGCACCTTGTGCTTCATGATTAGAGGTGACAATTTTTGACCGATTTAACTAGCCGATTTACAAGCATCTCCCTGGAAGTTTGAACTAGCCCCGGTCTGTCTAATCTTCATATTTTTGTCATAATATTGACCCTTAGTACTTATGAATTGTAGATTCGGGTAGCATAGTGGGTAACTACGGAAAAATAACTAAAATGGAAAGTGTTTTTGGCTAGAATGTAAATAGATAGGTTGAGCGAATGGAATGTTTACCCATTTGACCCGCTATAGCATAAAACAATTGTAGATTGGTGTTTGCAAACATAACTATATACCCTTAGGCGCTTGACCACCAGTGCACGCTGTTGAAACAAAGTATGTAAACAACATTTTGTATATTACAATCCAGATTTACACCTTCAAATTCGGTCTCTTGTGAATTTACACCATCGGAAGCTTCAGCATCTTGTGAATCATAAATGTCAAAAAACAATTTGAGTGTATTATCTTTATAAAAGGAAAATACCAATTCATAAAATTTAACATATCTAGAAAAAGTATTATTTTCGATCTAAACTCTACAGGTTATATCCTTTTTTGGTTAGAACATCCCAAGATAACATATTATTCAGCACGGTAACCTATTTGATCCGAGGTTTTTTTGAATTGTGTCAATCTACGCCAACGGGATTCCACCGATTACCCAACTCAACCATTGTGCAACCTCTAATTCATCTTCTTAACCGCATTCTTTGTAAAATACCATCGCCTAAACTAGGATGTCTTGCGTTCAATACAAGCATTACATGAGATGATTACATGACCGTCTCTGGCCAACTCGGTAACACAAGTGAGTTTTGCAAAACTTTCGTCAAACTCCCACAACCCTTTTAATCTTCACCCTCGCGACTTGGTGGTATTATTGATTCCGCCGCAACGCGCGGGCCTCCCACTAGTCAACTAATAAAACAAACATACAATCAATCATCATAAACTCGTCCATGAGTTTTTGTAACAAGACCATAATGCATATATAGGGTGTGAATTTTTAAAAAGAACAAAAGATTTACAAGTTTTGATTTAGTGTAAACGGGTTCAAACCAGTTATGGATCGAGCCAAAGAATACGTTTAGCTGTAGAGCTTAGTTTGGAGTCAATACCGTGTCGACTTGTTTGACATATTTATAAAGCAATGACAGTGCTTCAAAATTTCTCGATAAAACCCACAATTCTCCTAAGAAATTACAAAGATTCCTCATGAACAAACAAAGTTGTAGGCGTTTGTAACAACTCTTCTGATGTTTATATCCATATTAGAGAAATCAAATACAATAGCAAGGCAATATTCAACAGTATATTTTAAAAAATAAGCCTATTAGTCGAAATTCAGTAGCATGTTACCAGATTTTCAAAGAGGCGAGAAGATCAATGGGCTCATTATATTGGACTTTCTAAATGATGGCTTTATTTAAAAAATTAACAAGGCTTCTTCAAGGAGAAATGGGTTATCAAAATTGGGCTTAGTTTACTTTAATAGGATAAGTTGGGCTTATTAGACATGATTCAGATTTCAGAGGAACACTTCACCGAAATGTTGTGAAGAGTTTGTACACCATGAGATAGAGGCTCACAATATCAGTTTTGGGTTAAACCGGATCGTGTTAAAAACGGGTTGGATCTAGCCAAAGAAGGTGAAAGTTGGATCGGCCCAAAGTGTTGGATTGGATACCGTTTTTTTAAATAATAATCTGGTACGGAGGTTTCCATGGATATGTTCTCAAAACTAGATTTAAACTGGTGAATCAGTTTGTTCTAGTTTCGGCTCTATCCAAACCGGTTATTGAATCGGTTTATGTTCTAGTTTGGATGTGCACCTCTATTATGAGAGCCAAGTTGATACAACTAGCTAGGCTCGTCCCTTAACAAACTCTTGTACCCTCTAATCTACTCCTAAATTTACACTATTTTTTTTAATCGATTATGGGACTTGAACCATGGGCGGATCTTCTTGGTGGTCCGGGGGTGCCACAACCCTCATTGATTTTTCACTTGTAGTGTTAGTTTTACTGAAAATTTTTGAATTTTTTACTGTAGCGCAAAATATTGAATTTTTAATAATCGCACCCTTCACTGATTTGGATTTTGAGAGATCAGCTTCCACTGATTTTTCGTTCAAGCTCTACCACCATCACCACTTAGAGAGAACAAACCATTTCAACACACACACGTGGTAGTTGGTACCACTAGTGACTAGACCGAGCCCCTTTGGTATTATCGCCAACTATTAACCACCCAAATCGTTCCAAACATCCTTATGGAAAAAGAAAACGAATAATAATTCAACAAAAAACTTTCCAGAAAATAAAATCTAAACATACAAAAACATTTGTGTTAGAGCACATACAATGCAGCTCACATGAGCTTGTCCGGATTTTCCGGACCTCATGGATAGAGCTGCAAACGAACCAAACGTTCGGCGAACAGTTCGTGAACCGTTTGGCGGGAAGTTCGTTTGTGTTCGTTCGTTTATTAAACAAACGAACACGAACAAGAAATTTCGTTCATTTAGTTAAATGAACAAACATGAACAAAGGTCGTGTTCGTTCGTTTATGTTCGTGAACGTTCGGTAACGTGTCCGTTTGTGTTCGATAGTTCACTAGTGTTTTTACTTTTTATATCTATTTACATCAAAATTCCGACAAATTAAATATCCAATAAGTGTCCGTGTATTATATATTCTGTTCATGAAACGATTGTTTGTGTTCGTTTGTTTCTATTTGTGTTCATGAACATTAGTTTGTGCTCATTTGTGTTCATCAATGTTCGTTTTTGTTGTTTGCCTAAAATTAACAAACAAACACAAACGAACATGAATAAGTTCATTTCCTTAACAAACGAACACGAACATAAAATCTTGTTCGATAAGTGTTCGTGAACGGTTCGCGAACACATATATTTCTTAACAAACGAACACGAACAAGGTCATGTTTGTGTTCATTCGACTCATTTGCAGCCCTACTCATGGATGCAGACCAACTTGTGTTGTGGGTGAAGGTTTGTATTTATAAACCACATGCGGACCTTTTTTTTGTGCACCCCCACTCCATGCCTCTCTTACACAATTATTTTTATATATATTATACCATTTTAATATTTTTTTATGGGGGTTTAAAATTGGGAAAGTTACCAAAATAATCATTTGATTAGTCAGATTACCAAAATAGAAACTAGCCGACTAGGCTTATTTTTATTAACGTTTGTACATTAATTTTTTTTTCCGCAAGGTTAATATTGATATAAAAGTTATTGGAATCGACTCCTGATCATATCTATGTTTCGAACCCGCCGCAGAGCGTGTACAATTACTAGCTACTTAGTCACTATTTAGAGTACATGTAGCATAATATATGTAAGCCAAAGTTGCACCAACACCACACCCTAATTTTGCGAAAAAGTTACTATGATACAGGTTTATTGACTGATATGGTAGATTATCATAAATAACAATAATAAAGATATTATACATAAACACAAATCACAAGTTGGATTATTCTACATACACGTCAAATCATGAGAACATTGTTCTATCAACACTTGTTACATAATACTTACAATGAGTGGTTCGTTAAAACTTGAGGAATCCAGGTGAGTCCTAGCCTGGGGAGCACCATCATCAGGTATCAGTCTCTTGGGTAGTGCACACCACTTATCGATGTAAGCCCTTGAGTCAAGATCTATGTTAGGAAGTTGGCGTGCTTTAAGTACCTTGAGGATATTTTTGGATTTACCAAGAAGCTGAGCTGCATTTCGGATGTTGTCTCCCCTTTTCTTTATTTCTTGATGATGACACTTTATTTCTATCACACGCGGTAAGTTAGTAAAGCAAGCGGACAATACGTCTGCAATTATTGTTGATATCCATTCAAAAAGTTCTTCTTCTTCTGGCCACTTTTCTTGTTCATCACAGCGCAACAATATTGTCCGACTAATTCTATACATGGTACTTGCAAGTATGAACTTATAAGGAGATTCATCTATACTTGAACTTTTACCACTCATAAACTCTTTCACAATGTTTTCTGCTTCATCACCCAACCATTTAAGAATCTCCTCTGATGTTTTTCCTTTCTGAGCCTTCTTTTGAAGATCGATTTTTAGCCACGAGCGATATATTTCAACTTCTGTCCATACCCGTCTTGCTGCTTTGCTAGATTTTACCATGTCACCATCTGCATTGAGGCATTCTTCGATATGTCTTACAATTAAGAGGCCTTCACTTATGCTGGCAAGTAAACCCTTCAAGCGAACATTTGAAATGTTAGGAAGTGCAATGGCAGTTGATGCCAATGTTACTACTACAAGGCTCCAAGAATTGCAAATTTCTTCTGGATATAAAGCTTGAACCCGATCATTGTTGAACTCCGTAACTCCATTGAATCCCGTCGATTTCTCTAGAAGCATCCTAAGATTACGGTGCACTTTCTCTTCAGACGCGGCAAGGAGTTTAGTTATATAATGCAGAGTATTTCTTAATATTCTGTTTGAAAGTTTCTCCGCCTCGTCAATTTGTACAACATACATGGCATATTCTTCTATTTCTGAGGTCACACCACTATTAGGCATGTTTGATACCCTTGTAAACCTTTTTAATAGTGATGCACAAAAATAGAAACAATAAGAGAGTAAGATCAAAGAAGTTCGCGGGAGAAGACATATTGTTTTGCATATAACCAAAACCAGAATATGAAGTGCTATACAAAAGTTCAAGAATGTGTTTTTTACGCAATGAAACACTATTTTGCAACGACGACCTGGAATGTGTGAATGAATATAGTTACATTTCCATTGCTGAAGCCTTTGGATCCAAATTTTTTCGACTCGGAAGACGTTTAAATGATTCTTGCTCCATTCCTTAGAGAGATTGTAATGACCAATAGCTGTGAAACATCTAAAAACTGGTGCAACACTACCTACTACGACCCCAATTGATTGTACAATAAAAATTATCTTGAGTGACCACTTATAATCTGAAATATTAAACACTTTATTTTCATTAATCTTTGGAAGATCTACCAATCCGACACCAGAAATAAAAGAAAGGTATAAGCATATAACCCCAAAAGCTGAAGAAACTGGCGAGTAAGCAATCACAAATTGTGGGTTACGAGTTTCTGTCATCATCCAATACTTCTTAACGTAATTTTTTAGTCCCTTAGATGAAAATACTTTCTCTTGATGACTTGAAACCAGTTGTTGTGATTCCCTATATCGCTGTTCTAGTTTTTTTCTAGATGATGAAACTGTTAAAGCCACTGAAAATGGCCACAGAAACGTAAATAAAAGTATAGGAATTGTTTCAGGAAAAACGAAGAGTACCTCAGTAAACATTTGGATCACAATATTTACAAAAACAGTGAAAACAAGGATACCCAAGGCCACGATGTTCATTAGAAGCTCTTTGTCACCCATAAGCCCTAATGAAGGGAGAAAATTTGCTAACATCGTGACCAAGAAACTGATCCCGCTCGTCTTTGTAATATCGATACCATCCGGATTGAAATAAAATTTAGGGTCACACAGTTCTGTAGGAACTTTGGTTCCCTCACATTTGTTAGTGGTTAGATCGGTCGGTAGCTTCATTGCTATTGCAATAAGAGTGATGGTGGAAGCATTGAGAGTGAAAAATCTGTTCGGAAACCAGAGTTTCCGTTGCCAAATTGCTTGGACAACATCGGCTGCCATTGCAAGTGTGCAAATCAAAGATGCTACACTAACATACAATCCCACCCATGGCATGGCGACTTTAGGAGAATCCCAAACCATTATGCTAGACAATAGGTAAATGAAGATTGTGCTTAATTTGGTATAGCAACAACATACCTGCTTTTATATACATTTTTAAATATTAAAAAAAGGTTACAAACATATTTGTTTACAAGTTCTTGGAAAGTATGACTTATATTTTATTTTCCAATTTGATCTAACTGAATGTTTCTTCCCCTTATCACGGGTCAGCCCTCCTAAACATAATATTTTGCACAAGAGGATAAAATTAATTCTAGTAAATGCATTGTTTAGCTAAGTCTCACTTAAAGTAAACGCAGGCTTTGTAATATTTTGATTCTGTGCATTTATGCTGTTGTCTGAGACTCTGAGCTTATAAACTTGTAAAATTATTCACAAAAAGAAAAATAAATAGCAAAGTAAAACCACTTCAGATATATTTTTACAGCAAAAGATAAACAAAAATCATGAAAAAATATCTGTAGACAAATTCAAGACTTGCAAACTTTCTTCAAATAAAAAATTGAGTACATGATTAACAGCTTAGTGTTGTAGTGAAGGTTTAATTATTCCGTGACACATAAGTACGTGTATATATACTTTGTCAAACTCGATAGAGGAGCTTTCTTTGGTTTATTTTCTTGGAAATTTCTCATTCCAAAAAAAAATAAAAAAAAAATAATAATAATAACAATAATAAATGAAAATGGGAAATTATGTCATCCTTTCTTTGTTTTCATGTGTCGTCACTGAAGCAATAACCATTTTTTTTAGCATCAGATGTCACATCTTACATTTTTGTAAGGCCGTAGTGATGTAAGATATTATTAACAATCCATCTAGTTGAATTTGATGCACTTATAAACAAATAACAAGTTACAAGTGCAATTCATGTTGAAGCCATGTATGGAACTGAGGGAAGAAGCCCATGTGGCCATATATTTATTTATATAATCTTAAATGGAACTGAGGGAAGAATTCCATGTGGCCATATATTTATTTATATAATCTTAAAAAGAATGGTCGGTGACTGCCACATCAAAGCCACCGACCGATTCTTTAATATATATTACAGTGGCTAGAAGGTTTCTAACAAAAGCACATTTAGATGAATTGGTTAAGCCTTTACTATGAAAACATACAAACTTAGGTTCGATTCTCTTCCACTCCATTTTCATGATATTTTTTCCAATCAATACGTGTCTCATACTTTTCCTTTTTTCTATTCCATTGTTTTTTTTTCCATTTATGTTCTCATACTTTTTTGCTTTTCTATTTTCTTTCGTTTTGTTTTTTATTTCCTTTTGTTTCCGGTATATGTTACATGATAAATATACGTAGCTATGAATGGATTTGCTAAACTCAATCTCAATATATATAGATGAAAATATGTAGGTATACTTGTGGATGTTTGTTTTTCGCGTACAACTATCCACTTTCTAACCGGTATTTTCAGTATTTGAGTTGAAAGAAAAAAAAACTATATTTTTACGTGGATATTTTTATGTATGTGTTGTTATAAGTTCATGTTTTGACGTAACTTTTCTAACGCAACTTTTCAGAAACAAATCAGGTAAAATATAATGTGTTTTCATGTTTATTTTTATGTTCGGGTATAAATTCACGTTTCAACGTGAACCATATAAATTCACATTTCGACATAATTTTTTTTAGAAACAAGTCTGATCAAGTATAATACGTTTTAATGCTTATTTTTGCATATGTTTTTTTTATTAGTTTACGTTTTGGCGTAAAGTGTGTTCAGAAACGAGTCTAGTCAAATATAATACGTTTTCATTCGACGGTATAAATTCAAATTACTGTATGTTTTGACGTCGTTAGGTCTTGATTCAAATATAAGGATGATGTAGTGGTTATGTGGAACTCTCATCAAACGAATCAACTCGGGAGTTAGATCGGATACGTCGAAACACACGTTTCTTATGGTTAACGTATCACATAACGTACCACCAGCTATAACCAACTAAGTCGTCGCCGCCGCAACGCGCGGCCTATGACAACAATCTAGTGTCTCTTGTAATTAAAGATCCTCTATTTAAAAAGAAAATTTTAGCATATAAATGATTGAAATTACGATTTTATTCTTTTTTCATAGACTTGTTACTTGTTTCACCACACCATACATGCTTTCTGTCCATTTATGTTTGCTGATGATGTTAGGTCGGTAACACGGAAAACCACCACGACTCCATCATCTGCAAACACCTCTCTTTAGGGCGGACAATTCTGACACGAACACGATAACACGACACGAACCTACACGAAGTTAACATGTTTCGTGTTTAACCTTAATAGGTTTCGTGTCTATAACAGGTCGACACGATAAAACTTGTTAAAATTCGTGTCGTATTCGTGTTTATCTATTTCGTGTTTGTGTCTTATCTTGTTCGTGTCTTAACAGGTCGTGTTAAGACTTAAGACCATTATACAATACATGTTAAGACTTGTTAATGGCTAAATATCAAACATGTAGTAACAGGTCGTGTTCATGTCTTAACAGGTCGTGTTTGTGTCTTAACAGGTTGTATGATAAGTTGGTAAAATTTTCCTGTCTTAACAGGTCGTTTCGTGTAACCTGTTTATTATCAGGTTCGTGTTTGAAAAATCTGACACGATAAGATTTCGTGTCGTGTTCGTGTTTACCTGTTTTGGGTTCGTGTCTTGTCATGTTTGAGTCTTAACAGGTCGGGTTGACACGATATGCCAGCCCTACCTCTCTTGGCCATGAATTTTCAAAAAGTTTACAAGTTTGTAAGGCTATATGGTGTGAGCCATATCAGCGCCACGTAAGCGACACATAAGTAGTGGGTTTTATCATTAACTTGCACGGTGTGAAATAAAGTTTTCTTTAACAATACATTTATAAAAAAATAAATTAGAAAAAAAAAAACAAATCTGATTGGCCCTTTGCATGTGGCCCCACCATTTTCTTCCTCTCGTGCCTGTTTGGAGGTAATAAAGCCAAGCACGGCGCCACCCTTTGGCGACCCTGGGATGGTGCTAGGGGCGCTATATGGCTGACGTGGAAGGGGGCATGAGCCCACATCATGTAGGTTAATGGGTTGCGACGTAGCTTGTTGCCCGTTCACATGTCACTTATTTGTAATTGATGTTTTGGAACAATGATATTTTGTAAAAAAAAAAAAAAAAAAAAGTTAATGCGAAGCTAAATGCACGTTAAATTAATCTCAAACAAGGTTGGGCTTTAGACATGCTGAATATAAATAAACTTTGATTTTAAGCTTCATCAGCTGAATATAAATAAACTTAATTAAATGATTAAAGGATATGTAGTGAATATATAAGTAGGTTTTTACAGGACTATCTATAAAAAAACATAACTAAATGATTAAAGGATACGTAGTGGATATATAAGTAGGTTTTTACACGACTAGTATAGACTTAAAAGTTAAAACATTTATAAAAACTCTTAGAAACGTTACACAAACTTCTTCTGCAACATGTAAGAAACAACTATATATGTGAGAACGTTCAACATAGCCATATGATCATTCATTGTAGAAAATGATGAGATATCTCTAGAAAAGGACATCCTGTTTGGATGAGCACCTCTAAAATAGTCCCTTTATATTATAATAAACATTTAATCGGATAAGTTGGTCTAATAATTAGTAAATTATTTCGAGGTAACTACCCGGACATAATTTTGCAAAGAGTTTTTACACACTTGAGATCACAAAATCAACACAAAAACACAAACATTCATCAATGGTATAATTCAGAACCCGAATCGATGACAAATTAGTACCGAAATTAAGAACACAACACAAGAGAACTAAATTGAATCCCACAAAATTATTGCAAATGAATATGTAAGGTAGTTGCCAATGAGCTTGCGGTGGAGTGGTAAGGGAGAGACTTGGGTTTCCAAGAGACCCAAGTTCAATTCCTGCTTCTCCCCATTAATTTTCAGCAGCACCTGATGATGATGGGAGACTAGGCGAGTGGTCTCTGTTTAACCGACAAATGGGCCGTGGTACAAGTTGGATTTCCTTTCGACATTATGAACAACTAAACATGATTTATCAAATTGGGCTTATTATTTTCATTTTTAACAAAAATTGCCCAAGTTCAGTTGGGTAATTTGTAGGAACCGTTCGCGTAAATAAATAAAATAAACAAATTTTATTAACCGATTACAATACAGAAATAAAGAAAGCTGGAAAAACTAAAGTACTATTACAACTGAAATAAATCAAATACAAGAATTGGTGTAGAAGAAGAAGAAAACAAAGACCGAGGCACGTGTTCAACACGCTTCCCTTAAAACAAATTCCGAGTCTCCCAGGAGTACTCGTTTTGTTTCCCAAGGTACAACAGCCGGAGCAGTAGTACTGCCGGAATTCGCCTACAACCCGAAGATTACCTTGAAAGCTGCAAGAAAGAGATCAGGAAATTCTAGAGAGAAAGTAGCGTATGCTGTTGTGTTGCTGGTGTCCATCTGCAATGGGTATGGAGCTGTATTTATACAGCTCCTAAGTCGAAACATTCAAAAAAACGAATTAAAGAGAGGTTTAAATTGCATTAAACGTCTTCAATGCAATTTAATACGTCATTTAATTCTCAGTCAAAGCCTGTAACTCGTCAGTTACGAAGCTGACTAAAACTGCTCTGCCATTCAATGCTGGAAGCTTCTGCGCGCGCAAGTCACCCTGGTGCGCGCGCGCCCAGATCTGCACGCCCATGCGCGGTGCGTCCTCTTGGCTCACTGCCATGCGCGCGTGCGCCTCACTGGCCCAGGTCCATACGCGCGTGTGCCACGTCACCTGTGAGCCTCTACGAGCACGCCACACAGTCGCGCCGTTTTGGCTCACTTTGGTGCGCCGCGCACGACACCTCAGGACCCATGCACCATGCGCAACCGCGCGCCTTCGTGCCACGTCACGCGCTTCGAACCTGCACTCCACTTGGTCCCTGCAGCCTATGAGATCCACCACGCGCACGTGGTCAAAAATACAAAGGCGGCTCGCGGTGATGCGAGTGTGCGAAGTGCAAAGTGCGCCATCAAAGCGCCACATTGCGCCTCATCGCCCACGCCACGCGCGCGAGCGTGTGCGAGTGCGAGTTAGGGTGCTCCGCACCCTTCGCGAGTACACTAGTGAGTGCTCCCATGAAACAATAAGGATGGAGAGTTCCCACTTAAATACCCCTTTAAGTTCCATCTCTCATCCGATGTGGGACAAGGTGCTACTTCCCTTTTGTTTCAGCATTGAATGTTTCAAACACCCAACTTTGAGCATCGATATCTCATTCATCTTAGCTCCGTTTTGGACGTGGTTTAGTTCGTTGCGAAGCTCTCCCAACATAGAACACAAACCCACAAATAAATATATAAAACCCGCTCATTTTATTATATTTATTTTTAGTCCAAAATAGGAAAAAACCATTTTCCTATATTTGTGAAAAATGCTATTTTCACCTATTTTTCCAACAATCCCCCACATGAAAAATGCTATTTTCATCAAATTTCCAACAATCCCCCACATGTATGGAAATGGATCTTTTCCTTACACTTTTCAAAGATAAACTTCGACAGTTGAGTATTGCAAGATAGGTAGGTTGTCACCTTTGAACCCTCTTTTGTGAAGCGCACTTAGCTTACTGGCGGTGTGTAGACGCGATGTCCTTGAACATACCCCCATTTGTGTAAACGACAATACACTTCACACAATACTCTCCCTGGTTTGGCCAACTCCTCATTGTCGTGTCCTATTATGGTCCTGGAACACTAGCCTGGTTCTGCGAGAGCTCTAGGATTTGCGCACCCCACAAATCCATTCGAAGCGACCCTACTTCTCTCTAACATAGGTGATTCCTCTGAATCATTAAAAGCATCATGGTTATTTGATTTCCCAAAATCGTTAACCTTAATATGCTTAGCCTCACTTCAATGTCACTGATTGGAATGGACTAGGAAGTGCATAACTCCCTTTTTATTTGGTTTGGGGTACTCCCCCAGAGTGACTCCGTTTTGGTAATATGATTAAGTTTGCCTATTGAACTTAGATCTTGGGATCTCCAGTCAACTAAGTTAGGTTTCCCTCATATTCCCATTTACCACGGGCTTTAGTCCCATTCCTCTTGACGACGTTTCTACTAACTCTCTGCTTAAGCCTTTTGTTAACGGGTCCGCAATGTTATCCGTTGATCTCACATAATCAATTGTGATAACACCCGTTGAGAGTAGTTGTCGTATCGTGTTATGTCTACGTCGCATATGCCTTGATCTGCCATTGTACATCAAGCTTTGAGCTCTACCAATCGCTGATTGGCTATCACAATGTACACATATGGCTGGCAAAGGCTTTGCCCATCTTGGAATATCTTCCACGAATTGACGTAGCCATTCCGCCTCCTCGCCTGACTTATCAAAGGCGATAAATTCAGATTCCATTGTGGATCTTGCTATCACCGTTTGCTTAGAAGACTTCCAAGCAATAGCAGCTCCTCCAAGTGTAAACACGTAACCACTTGTTGATTTGGAATCTTTATTATCCGATATCCAGTTTGCATCAGTGTATCCTTCGATCACTGCTGGTTGTCGGGTATAATGCAGTCCATAATCTCTTGTGTATCTTATGAATTTAAGCACCCTCGTGATAGCTTTCCAATGATCCGCGAACGGATTGCTGGTGTATCTACTTAGCCTACTCACCGCGTAAGCCAAGTCGGGTCTAGTACATGTCATTAGATACATTAGACTGCCAATAATTCTTGAATACTCTAACTGAGCAACTCCATCTCCTTTATTCTTCTTGAGATGTTGGGAGGTATCAACTGGAGTTCGAGCTACACTCGTATCTCCCGAGTTGAATTTTTCAATAATTTTATCCACATAGTGAGGTTGACTTAACACAAGACCATCTTGGGTTCTTATGATCTTTACTCCAAGAATTACATCAGCTAAACCCATGTCTTTCATGTCAAATCTCGCTTTCAACATGCTTTTAGTAGCTTTGATAATTTTATCATTACTCCCAATGATAAGCATATCGTCTACATAGAGGCATAAAATCACATAACCTTCATTTGTGTCTTTGAAATAAACACATTTGTCGCACTCATTTATTTTGAAACCATTGTCAATCATGACATGATCAAACTTTTGGTGCCATTGTTTTGGTGCTTGCTTCAAGCCATACAAAGACTTGACGAGTTTACATACTTTACCCTCTTGACCTGGGGCAGAGAAACCTTCAGGTTGCTCCATGTAAATCTCTTCTTCTAAATCGCCATTTAGAAATGCGGTTTTAACATCCATTTGGTGAACTTCCAAATTTCTTAAAGCCGCTATAGCAAGAACCAATCTAATCGAGGTTATGCGCGTCACAGGTGAGTAGGTATCAAAGTAATCTAGACCTTCCTTTTGTCTAAATCCTTTAATCACCAGCCTAGCCTTGTATTTATCAATACTTCCATCAGTTTTCATCTTCCTTTTGAATATCCAGCGATATCCAAGTGGTTTGCAACCAGGTGGAAGATCTACTAACTCCCAAGTATGATTTTGCAATATAGAATCAATTTCATTCCTTATTGCTTCTTTCCATTGAGGTCCTTCTGAAGAAGAAACCGCTTCGCGATATGTATTGGGCTCGCCCTCAACCATATAGCTAACGAAGTCTGGACCGAAGGATTTTTCAACCCTTGGCCTTTTGCTTCGCCTACGGTCACTTTCTTCAACCTCAGGTTGTTCATGTGTCTTATCATGAACTTCCTCATCAACTCGTCTAGATGAGCTTTCACCTACTTCAAAATTAGGTGTTGATGACGTTGCATGTGTTTGTCTTCTCAAAGGAAACACATTTTCAAAGTAAGACACAATGTTAGGATTCACCTCCATGATAGTGTTTACGTGTACATCAGGATTCTTGGACTCATGTACAAGAAAGCGATGTGCACTACTTTGATGCGCATACCCAGTAAATATGCAATCAACAGTTTTGGGTCCTATCCTAAGAGCCTTAGGAGGTGGTACAATCACCTTTGCTAGGCACCCCCACACTTTCAAGTATTTATATGAAGGCTTTTTCTTTTTCCATAACTCATATGGAGTCTCGTCTCTCTTTTTCAATGGTATCTTGTTCAAAAGATAATTGGCCGAGAGAATGGCCTCCCCCCACATTTCCTGGCTCACCCCAGAACTTATCAACATGGCGTTCATCATTTCTTTCAATGTGCGGTTCTTTCGTTCCGCCACGCCATTTGATTGTGGAGAATAAGGAGGTGTACACTCATGTACAATGCCACTTTTTGCGCATAAATCGGCAAAAGGTGCAACATATTCGTCTCCTCGGTCGCTTCGCAAAGCTTTTATCTTCTTTTGAAGTTGATTCTCAACTTCATTCTTATACAAGATAAATTTACTTATTGCTTCATCTTTACTTTTTAGTAAATATACATAGCAATATTTAGTACTATCGTCAATAAACGTGATGAAGTACTTACTTCCACCTCTTGTGGGTACCGCTTTTAAATCACAAATATCGGTGTGAATTAAATCAAGGGGTTCGGTTATTCGTTCAACCGATTTGGATGATGTTCTTGTAAGTTTGGATTCAACGCATGTTTCACATTATAGTGTGAATCAATATGGAATGTTGGTATGCAATTTAAATTGATTAAACGGCGTATAGAATTAAAATTAACGTGACCTAATCTACCATGCCATTTATTTGATTCAGAAAACTCAAGCATATAAGTAGAAGTAGTAGCAATTTTATTCATGTTCTTCTTGACTGCCATTACATTCAATTTAAACATACCATTTTGGGCATAGCCTTTGCCTACATACATTCCTCGTTTAGTTAGTACAAATTGATCGCTCTAAAAAACTAAACGAAATCCAAACTTATTAAGCAACCATCCCGAGACTAGGCTCTTGCGCAAGTCTGGAACATATAACACGTTGCTTAAAGTGAGCTCCTTCCCAGAAGTCCACTTCAAAATCACCGTTCCTTCACCCTTGATGTCCGCGGTGGCTGATGTGTAAAATGTTTAATATATTTTTAAAACACCAAATTAAATGGTCAAACTAGCTTAATTACACATAATCGGCAAGTGCACCGGTCGTTATGTAGTCAAGTCGGTAAGACCGAGTATCAATCCGTGGACACAATGGCGCGACTCTCGATACTAAACTTTTGTCGAGTCCTAGTCTAGCAATTTTTTAATGAGTGTTTGGATTATTATTAACTACTAAAATTAAATAAAAGAGCAAATACTAAAGCAGAAAGCAGAGCAAACAGATAACGAACTTTAGGTGAATTCAGAGGATGGAAAAATGGCTACCTAGGCAAGATGCATGTCAATTCACTCACGGTTCTTGGAATGGAATAACTAAGTTTTGGCTACCGGGATCTTAAGGTTTACTAAACAAGACCTAAACTTGCTGGCAGATCATTCTCCAAACAGGTCGCAATCTAGGGTCAAGAAAAGTGTATAAACTCACCGGTTAATGTCAGATCACCTCTCGGTCTCTCTAACTAGGTTATGGTACCCAAAGTCTAGATTACCTCTCGGTCTCACTAGAAACGGTACATCCGGGAAGTGTAAGGGATGTACGGGGTGGTGACTCTAATTAGGTTCTAACACGGTTTGCTAAAATCACAAGAAAACCTAGGGTAATTCACTCTCGTGCAATTAACACCTAACCCGTCTAATGATTAAGACAACCCGACATCTAATCTCCTCTCGGTCTCAAAGATGGTAGAATATTTAATTACCAAATAGTTTATTAATTTGTTCCTAGGGTTTACTACGTCTAGCAACCACGAGATTTAGTCGAAAACACAAAGTTAACGAAATCACCTAACCCTAGCTTTAATCAATACGCAATCAATTTTAACCAAGAAAAAGGTGGAACAAATATAAACCATCAATTATTAAATACGCATGCACATTAGAACCATGACAAGAGCACTTTTACCATAACATAAAGCCAAAACAATAGTTAACCGAACCAAGAAACCGTAAATAAACTAACAATTATTCATAGCCTAGGTAGCACAAAGAAAATTAGCCGAGCATGGTCAAGAACGAAGCACAAATAAATTTAAAGTTATAAAATTCAGCAAACATGTCTAATATATGAAGTTTTAACAACTCAAAAATAATAAACGATGTCTAACCGAAGAAAAGCAATAAACTTTAGGCCAAGTTTCTTCACACAAGCTTTTTATTTTTTTTCTTCACTCAAAATTCTGCCCTTCGACCTTCTGTTCCAAAATTCGTCCCTGCCTTGCTCTCTTTTTGCGCTGCCGTCCAACTTATGTTCCGTCGTATCTAATAGTTGCATTCCAAAATAATAAAATAATCCTAAACTTGCGCCCCACTCCTGCCCAATTGGCCCAATAGGGCTTTAGAAATCGATCAACTGAATTTCCTTTCTTTTTTTTTTTCTTGTGCGCATTGTTTACTCCATGGCATGGCCCATCTAAATTTTATTTTGACATAAGTCCACCGTAGTGAATTATGTAGGCTATACTATGCATAAATGAAGCCCACTTAAATTCCAGCCACGCTTTTAGAATTCACGTGAATTCTACTCTTACCATCATATGAATTAATTTCAAGTTTGGTCATTATGTCACTTTTAGTCCCCCATAATTCATGAGTTATTTATAAATAACTTTTCTTTAATTGCAATTCAACCCTTCGAGTTTCGGCTTCATTTAATATTTCCCGCTTCTTCATCCATTAATCGTTTAAGCTCGTTTTTCATTCCTTTTCACACCGGGACCTGTAATAATAATAAAATAATAAAATATATGTCTAAATATTATAAAAATTAGTCTAAACTATTAAAATAATATACAAAATACACAAGGAAAATAAGATGCGTTTGCAACACATCAAACATCCCCACACTTAACCTTTTGCTTGTCCCTAAGCAAAATCCCAAGCAACATGTCCAACTCAAACACTTAACAATAACGCATGTCTCGAACAAGTTATAACGCGAACTACGAAATCATTAAAACACAGCGGTTTCGCAAGACTTACAACGTTCAAAAGGTTGATGAATCATAATATTTTTCAAAAAAAAAAAACGAGCCTACCTAATCAAGCTTTTCTCACCTTCAAGCAACCAATCATGCAATGTCAACACCCCTCACAATTTCACTCGACACTCGGTTGATATATGTGATAATTCAAGTGAACTCTCAAAACCAAACTATGAAGCAACACTATCATAAGCTTGTACGTCAATCAGATTTCCACCTATTTGTTAAAACCTGGCACGGATCAAAAGGACTTAAACGGGTAGGCAAAGGCTAAAGGTAGGTTATTTTTTTTTTCATTTTGGGAATATATGGCTAACACAAATGAACACACGATAAACCGGATAAGCACAACACAAAGACTAACATATTGGTCATTTCGACCCACAACTTTTATTCTATTTTTTTTTTTCTTTTTCTCATAATTTGCTCTTCCTTTTTTTTCTCATATTTTCTTTTTTTTCTTCAATTTTCGATTTTCTCTTTTTTTTTTTTTTTTCATTTTCACTTTTTTTTCTCATTTTTTTTCAAATATAATAATCACGTAACACGATCCGGCTATCAAATCACAAACGGGTAACAAACGAAAGGCTAGGCTCAACGTGGTGTATCTAAGGGTAGTGGTGAAACGGGTCAAACACAAAGGTAACACAAACAAGGTGATCCTAATGCCTCTATCATATCCATGCCAAATCCCAACCGAAGGTCTCAAACTGTATCAAAACGCACAAGTTCTAAAGCAATGCAACAAAGTCGGTAAACACACATGAAACGAAAATAGTGAACATATAAATATGAACATGTAAAGGCTCAAATCTCACTATCATGTGGTAAATAAGGGCTACCGATATTGACAATGCACAACTAATTAACTCTCCGGCTCCATCCACTATCCTAGGCATCCCAAAACCTTTTACTTCCCAAAAACTGATTCAATCAACCTACTATCCCGCAACTTAAAGAAACACATGCTTTCCAACTCGTAAATTCGACAATTAAACCGCTTTTGACCGACGTTTTGAAAAGGTCTTTGTTTTCTATGCGCTAAAGGACCATGACTCACAAACCAACTCTTTTTTTTTTCAATTTTTCAAAATTTTTTTTTTTTTTTAGTTTTTAAATTTTTTTTTTTTTTTTTTTGACTCAAAACTATCTAAAAAGGCGTAGTCTCCCATCCCCACACTTAAAATTTACATTGTCCTCAATGTAGGATGAAAGACAACTAAAATAAATAAGAAAGAAAAAATAAACTAGAAACATATAATGGAACAAACTCGCCTGGTAGCAAAAGTCTTCGAATTCCAAACCAAAGCGAGCACGACTGTATAGCATTTCATTCGCAGCCGTCTGACAAACTTGTATACTTGAGTTGTCTTTTACATAATGATATAGGCTCGAAATCCCCGCCCGAATGGAAATTGAGTACGGTCGGGTCAAACAAACCTGCACAAATAAACACAAACAAACCCAAGCGTAAAACTGACTCAAAAATAAAAACCGACTCAAAACTAACTAACTCGAACTGACTAATTTAGACTCAAAATACATAAATATACAAAAATATACACTCGGGTTTTCACCCGAGAATCACTCAAAACTATCAAGCACTATGAGGATCGAGGTGAATAACCTCGACGTCATCCTTCTCACTCGGCCTACCTATGTATAACTTCAATCTATGACCGTTCACTTTGAAACTTTCACCATCTTTTCCCTCTATCGTCACACTACCATAGGGAAACACCTCTTTCACCACAAATGGTCCTGACCAACGGGACTTCAACTTCCCAGGGAACAACCTCAAGCGCGAATTATATAATAACACCTTTTCCCCACACTTGAACTCTTTCACCTGCTTCAAGTGTCTGTCGTGCAACGCCTTAGTACGCTCTTTATATGCCCACGACTTTTCATACGCCTCATCGCGCATCTCCTCTAACTCATGAATCTGAAGAAACCGGTTCTTGCCTGCAGCTGGCAAGTCAAGATTGACTGCCTTCAGTGCCCAGTATGCACGATGCTCTAGCTCAACCGGTAGATGACACGCTTTCCCATAAACTAACCTAAAGGGTGTGGTCCCAATAGGCGTCCGATAAGCAGTACGGAAAGCCCACAGAGCGTCATCCAACTTCTCGGACCAATCAATACGACTGTTTCCGACAGTTTTCTCCAGAATTCGCTTAATTCCCCTGTTCGAATTCTCCACCTGCCCACTTGTTTGTGGATGATAGGCCGTCGAAAGCCAATGGGTCACCCCATAGCGTTTCAAGACCTTCTCCATCTGTGAATTGCAAAAGTGGGTGCCTCGATCAGATATCAAGGACTTCGGTGTCCCGAACCTAGCAAACAATCTCCTCAAGAATCTCACAACAACCCTCGCATCGTTCGTAGGCAAGGCCTCTGCCTCCACCCACTTAGAAACGTAATCCACTGCGACTAGGATGTATCGGTTCCCCCTCGACATAGGGAACGGACCCATAAAATCGATACCCCAAATATCAAAGATCTCAACCACCTGGATGGGGTTCTGAGGCATCTCATTATGGGATGAGATATTTCCTGTCCTCTGACAGGCATCACAGCTTCGCACAAACTCATGTGCGTCCCTAAAGATGGTCGGCCAATAAAAACCCGCATCAAACACGCGTTTGGCGGTATAAGCTGCACCATAATGGCCACCAGTCGGTCCCTCATGACAATGTCGCAGAATACTGCGAGACTCGGACCCAAACACACATCTCCTAATAACCTGGTCCGCACCGATCCTAAACAAGTACGGATCCTCCCAAATGTAGTGCTTGACATCCGCAAAGAATTTCTTCTTTTGCTGGTACGTCATGCCCTCCACAAGGTCACCTGTAGACAAGTAATTCGCAAGATCAGCGAACCAGGGAAAGCCTTCCTCGTGGGCTTTCAAAAACATCAACGCCTCATGGGGAAACTCATCCCCAATCCTATCCTCCCGAGTTTTCTCTATCTCGGGGCTCTCTAATCTCGACAGATGATCAGCAGCTACGTTCTCAGCCCCTTTCTTGTCCCTAATCTCTAGATCAAACTCCTGAAGCAGCAAAATCCATCGAATAAGCCTAGGCTTCGCATCCTTCTTCGCAAACAAGTACCGAAGAGCCGCATGATCCGTGAAAATAACGGTCTTCGACAGCACAAGATAAGACCGGAATTTATCACACGCGAATACGACCGCTAGCAACTCCTTCTCCGTCGTGGTGTAGTTTTCTTGGGCGTCGTTTAGGGTCTTGCTAGCGTAGTAGATGGGATGAAAGTGTTTCTCCCTACGCTGCCCTAGAACGGCCCCAACAGCAAAGTCGCTGGCATCGCACATGATCTCAAATGGGAGGCTCCAATCGGGAGCAATCAGAATGGGAGCACTCACTAACCTCTCCCTAATCAACTCGAAGGCCCTCAAACACTCATCGTCGAACACGAATGGCCTATCCTTCTCTAGCAGCTGGGTCATCGGGCGAGCAATCTTGGAGAAGTCGCGGATGAAACGGCGGTAAAATCCCGCATGACCCAAGAAACTCCTAATTGATTTCACAGAAGTAGGCGGCGGAAGCTTGGAAATAACATCAACCTTGGCTTGATCAACCTCAAGCCCCGCCTGTGAAATCTTGTGCCCTAGCACAATCCCCTCTCGAACCATGAAATGACACTTCTCCCAGTTAAGCATCAGGTTCGTCTCCTCACATCGAGTAAGCACACGCTCGAGATTACGCAGACAATGATCGAAGGAACTCCCAAACACAGAAAAGTCATCCATGAACACCTCCATGGAGTCCTCGATCAACTCGTGAAAGATCGCCACCATACAGCGCTGAAATGTGGCTGGAGCGTTACACAACCCGAATGGCATGCGTCGATACGCGAAGGTGCCAAAAGGGCATGTAAATGTGGTCTTTTCCTGATCCTCTGGTGCAATAGGAATCTGGAAATAACCTGAGAATCCATCAAGAAAGCAATAGAACTGCTGTCCTGACAGTCGCTCCAGCATCTGGTCAATGAACGGCAAAGGAAAGTGATCCTTGCGCGTGGCATCATTGAGTCTGCGATAATCTATGCAAACTCGCCAGCCGGTGACGGTCCGGGTGGGTATCAACTCATTCTTATCGTTGGCGACCACTGTCATACCCCCTTTCTTGGGGACCACCTGGACGGGACTCACCCATGCAGAGTCCGAAATCGGGTAAATCAGTCCTGCATCCAGTAACTTAATTACCTCTTTCTTCACTACGTCCTGCATATTAGGGTTTAGCCTTCTCTGAGGCTGAACCACCGGCTTGAACTCCTCTTCCATCAAGATCTTGTGCGTGCAAAACGAAGGGTTAATACCCTTGATATCCATCAGCTTCCACGCGATCGCCTGCCTATGGTCTCTCAGGAAACTCATCAGCTTCTTCTTCTCCTCCTCCGTCAATCCAGCAAAAATGATGACGGGTAACTGAGATCCCTCGCCCAAGAATGCGTACTCCAGATGAGACGGCAACTCCTTCAACTCCAGGGGCGGGGGTACCTCAACAGATGGTTTCTCCTTCGGAATCTCCTCTTCCTCGATGACCTCAAACACCTCGAATCTAGGGGAAGGCTCGGTAGCCTGCAACAGAGGGTCCTGCTCAACATCCAACTCAGTGACCCCACTCCCCTGATCATCCACACTCACGACCTGCGTATCAGACGCATCTCTCCCACAAATCTCGCTGAGAAAGCCACCCACATGTGACATAAGAGTATCAATAAAGTAGAGAGTGTCATCATGCTGACGGGTATGCCTCATAGAATGTTGGATATCAAAAGTGACCTCATCCTTATCGACACGAAGAGTCAACTTGCCATCATATACGTCAACGACTGCTCGTGCAGTGGCAAGAAATGGACGGCCTAAGATCAACGGGACCTCAGAGTCCTCATCCATGTCGAGAATGACAAAGTCAACTGGAAATACGAACTTGTCGACTTTCACCAACATGTTCTCCACGATGCCCCTCGGATACTTCACCGATCGATCGGCGAGCTGAATACTCATGCGCGTAGGGGAAGGATCTCCTAGGTCAAGCTTAGCGAATATGGAATAGGGCATGAGATTTATGCTAGCACCTAGGTCAGCAAGCGCATTGCTGACAGTAAGATTCCCAATCAGACATGGGATGGTAAAGCTACCAGGATCAGTCATTTTCTTTGGCAGCTTGTTCTGCACGACAGCAGAACACTCCTCACTCAGGGTGACAGTCGAAAGATCCTCTAATTTCTTCTTATTCATAAGAAGATCCTTTAAAAACTTCGCATACTTTGGCATCTTCGCCAAAGCCTCGACGAACGGGATGTTCACGTGTAACTTCTTCAGCATCTCCATGAAACGGCCATACTGCTCCGCGTCCTTACCCTTTATTAATCGACCAGGGTAAGGGGGTGTCGGTTTATACACCCTCATCGGCTCCTTCTCTGGCTCCTTCTTCTCTCCTGGAGACCCGCTGGACTGTGCTGTACTTGCTGGGCGCAGCCTAGGGTGCACTTTGCCAGCTGGTGTCTCCATCTCAATCACCTCGTCGACCTCCGGGTCCTCATCGACTACCGGCTCGACCTCTACACCTCCTCGACCACTTCTCGTAGTAACGGCTTTCGCAGTTGCATTCGGGTTCTCAACAGTGCTACTAGGGAGACCACCAGGAGGTCTCTGATTCAACTTCTCTGACATCGCACCTACAGTCCTCTCAAGGTTTTGGAATGCTGCGCTCTGATTTTTCATGTAAGTCTCGTGCTCCAAGAACCTCGCCTGTGTCTCCCGATGTCGAGCATCTCCCTGCGTGATGAACTGTGTAAGCAGCTGTGTCTGCTGAGCTAACGTCTCCTGGTTCTTCCTTAGCATCTCCTCTAATGTCGAGTTGTTCGCACCTGAACTTGCTCCTGCTCCTGCGTCCTGAAACAAACTCTGACGCGGCTGAAACCCCGGTGGAGTGTTGTTCTTCCAGCTGAAATTCGGGTGATTCTTCCAATTCGAATTGTAACGCTCCCCGAAATTTCCTTGATTTCGATTACCCAAAAACTCTACCTGCTCTGGTGACTCAGTAGGAGCAATAGGACACGCGGTCGTGTCATGCTTCCCAGTACATATTTCGCATAGCTGCTCCTTCTGTATCTTCATATCACCCACCTGCTTTTGCAGAGCATCAATCTGTGCTTGCATCCTGGTGACTTCATCGACCTTGTGTACTCCTCTATGTGTAGCGGATGAATCTCTAGACTCAGGAAACTCGTAGCTACTCATCGCTATATCCTCGAACATATCCATGCACTCCTCAGGTGTCTTAGCATTCATCAGATTGCCACCAGCAGTAGTATTCAGCATATTCCTCGTAGTGGGCGTCACTCCATGATAGAACTTCTCAACTAAAGCCCAATCCTCGAATCCGTGATGAGGACACTTGAGTAGTAACTCCTTGAAACGCTCCCATGTCTCGTAGAACGACTCTCCCTCCTTTTGGCGAAACTCTTGGATCATGCTCCTCAGACGAGCGGTTTTGGAAGGGGGAAAGTACTTGCCTAAGAATTTTTCTTTCATCCCGGCCCAAGTGGTGATGGATCCCGCAGGAAGGGATTCCAACCAAGCATGGGCTCGATCAGCAAGCGAGAATGGAAATAGACGCAACTTGCAGGCGTCTTCGGTGACACCTTGCTCCTGAAACGTATCGCAAATAGCTTAAAAGCGCGAGAGATGGACATTCGGGTCCTCAGAAGTTAGTCCATGGAACTGGATGGTGTTCGTAACCATCGTGATGATCTGAGGTGGAATCTGCCGGCGATTAACTCCGATAGCGGGTCGGGTAATGCTGGATCGAGCATTGGTCGCGTTCGGCCTGGCGTAGTCTGCGACGACTCTCCTAACTGGGGCTTCGTCACCCATAGTAAAAGCAGAAGATGGAATGTGTACCTGACTAGCTCGGAAAGTGCGAAGGCGCTCGTGGAAATCTCGCTCGGGCTCAGACGAAGCAGCAAACGAAGGTGGCCCCTGTGAACGAGTGTGGTGCATACAATGAGAAGAATACTAATCTAAGTACTAAAGCAAATCTAACCCTAAAGGCACAAATTGCAAGCAAAAGGGCACCTAAAGGCAACGGAAAACTATGAAAGCAAATAAACAACTAATTTATTTATTTTTATTTTTTTTTAAATTTTTTTGGTTTTTTATTTTTTTATTTTTATTTTACCAAGGAAAAACAAAACTAATCTAAGAAAGCAGCAAAATGGCTAAATCCCCGACTCGGGTCGTCCTTGAAAGCGCTGTGTGTCCCCGGCAACGGCGCCAAAAACTTGATGTGTAAAATGTTTAATATATTTTTAAAACACCAAATTAAATGGTCAAACTAGCTTAATTACACATAATCGGCAAGTGCACCGGTCGTTATGTAGTCAAGTCGGTAAGACCGAGTATCAATCCGTGGACACAATGGCGCGACTCTCGATACTAAACTTTTGTCGAGTCCTAGTCTAGCAATTTTTTAATGAGTGTTTGGATTATTATTAACTACTAAAATTAAATAAAAGAGCAAATACGAAAGCAGAAAGCAGAGCAAACAGATAACGAACTTTAGGTGAATTCAGAGGATGGAAAAATGGCTACCTAGGCAAGATGCATGTCAATTCACTCACGGTTCTTGGAATGGAATAACTAAGTTTTGGCTACCGGGATCTTAAGGTTTACTAAACAAGACCTAAACTTGCTGGCAGATCATTCTCCAAACAGGTCGCAATCTAGGGTCAAGAAAAGTGTATAAACTCACCGGTTAATGTCAGATCACCTCTCGGTCTCTCTAACTAGGTTATGGTACCCAAAGTCTAGATTACCTCTCGGTCTCACTAGAAACGGTACATCCGGGAAGTGTAAGGGATGTACGGGGTGGTGACTCTAATTAGGTTCTAACACGGTTTGCTAAAATCACAAGAAAACCTAGGGTAATTCACTCTCGTGCAATTAACACCTAACCCGTCTAATGATTAAGACAACCCGACATCTAATCTCCTCTCGGTCTCAAAGATGGTAGAATATTTAATTACCAAATAGTTTATTAATTTGTTCCTAGGGTTTACTACGTCTAGCAACCACGAGATTTAGTCGAAAACACAAAGTTAACGAAATCACCTAACCCTAGCTTTAATCAATACGCAATCAATTTTAACCAAGAAAAAGGTGGAACAAATATAAACCATCAATTATTAAATACGCATGCACATTAGAACCATGACAAGAGCACTTTTACCATAACATAAAGCCAAAACAATAGTTAACCGAACCAAGAAACCGTAAATAAACTAACAATTATTCATAGCCTAGGTAGCACAAAGAAAATTAGCCGAGCATGGTCAAGAACGAAGCACAAATAAATTTAAAGTTATAAAATTCAGCAAACATGTCTAATATATGAAGTTTTAACAACTCAAAAATAATAAACGATGTCTAACCGAAGAAAAGCAATAAACTTTAGGCCAAGTTTCTTCACACAAGCTTTTTATTTTTTTTCTTCACTCAAAATTCTGCCCTTCGACCTTCTGTTCCAAAATTCGTCCCTGCCTTGCTCTCTTTTTGCGCTGCCGTCCAACTTATGTTCCGTCGTATCTAATAGTTGCATTCCAAAATAATAAAATAATCCTAAACTTGCGCCCCACTCCTGCCCAATTGGCCCAATAGGGCTTTAGAAATCGATCAACTGAATTTCCTTTCTTTTTTTTTTCTTGTGCGCATTGTTTACTCCATGGCATGGCCCATCTAAATTTTATTTTGACATAAGTCCACCGTAGTGAATTATGTAGGCTATACTATGCATAAATGAAGCCCACTTAAATTCCAGCCACGCTTTTAGAATTCACGTGAATTCTACTCTTACCATCATATGAATTAATTTCAAGTTTGGTCATTATGTCACTTTTAGTCCCCCATAATTCATGAGTTATTTATAAATAACTTTTCTTTAATTGCAATTCAACCCTTCGAGTTTCGGCTTCATTTAATATTTCCCGCTTCTTCATCCATTAATCGTTTAAGCTCGTTTTTCATTCCTTTTCACACCGGGACCTGTAATAATAATAAAATAATAAAATATATGTCTAAATATTATAAAAATTAGTCTAAACTATTAAAATAATATACAAAATACACAAGGAAAATAAGATGCGTTTGCAACACATCAAACATCCCCACACTTAACCTTTTGCTTGTCCCTAAGCAAAATCCCAAGCAACATGTCCAACTCAAACACTTAACAATAACGCATGTCTCGAACAAGTTATAACGCGAACTACGAAATCATTAAAACACAGCGGTTTCGCAAGACTTACAACGTTCAAAAGGTTGATGAATCATAATATTTTTCAAAAAAAAAAAAACGAGCCTACCTAATCAAGCTATTCTCACCTTCAAGCAACCAATCATGCAATGTCAACACCCCTCACAATTTCACTCGACACTCGGTTGATATATGTGATAATTCAAGTGAACTCTCAAAACCAAACTATTAAGCAACACTATCATAAGCTTGTACGTCAATCAGATTTCCACCTATTTGTTAAAACCTGGCACGGATCAAAAGGACTTAAACGGGTAGGCAAAGGCTAAAGGTAGGTTATTTTTTTTTTCATTTTGGGAATATATGGCTAACACAAATGAACACACGATAAACCGGATAAGCACAACACAAAGACTAACATATTGGTCATTTCGACCCACAACTTTTATTCTATTTTTTTTCTTTTTCTCATAATTTGCTCTTCCTTTTTTTTCTCATATTTTCTTTTTTTTTCTTCAATTTTCGATTTTCTCTTTTTTTTTTTTTTTTTTTTTTTCATTTTCACTTTTTTTTCTCATTTTTTTTAAATATAATAATCACGTAACACGATCCGGCTATCAAATCACAAACGGGTAACAAACGAAAGGCTAGGCTCAACGTGGTGTATCTAAGGGTAGTGGTGAAACGGGTCAAACACAAAGGTAACACAAACAAGGTGATCCTAATGCCTCTATCATATCCATGCCAAATCCCAACCGAAGGTCTCAAACTGTATCAAAACGCACAAGTTCTAAAGCAATGCAACAAAGTCGGTAAACACACATGAAACGAAAATAGTGAACATATAAATATGAACATGTAAAGGCTCAAATCTCACTATCATGTGGTAAATAAGGGCTACCGATATTGACAATGCACAACTAATTAACTCTCCGGCTCCATCCACTATCCTAGGCATCCCAAAACCTTTTACTTCCCAAAAACTGATTCAATCAACCTACTATCCCGCAACTTAAAGAAACACATGCTTTCCAACTCGTAAATTCGACAATTAAACCGCTTTTGACCGACGTTTTGAAAAGGTCTTTGTTTTCTATGCGCTAAAGGACCATGACTCACAAACCAACTCTTTTTTTTTTCAATTTTTCAAAATTTTTTTTTTTTTTTTAGTTTTTTAAATTTTTTTTTTTTTGACTCAAAACTATCTAAAAAGGCGTAGTCTCCCATCCCCACACTTAAAATTTACATTGTCCTCAATGTAGGATGAAAGACAACTAAAATAAATAAGAAAGAAAAAATAAACTAGAAACATATAATGGAACAAACTCGCCTGGTAGCAAAAGTCTTCGAATTCCAAACCAAAGCGAGCACGACTGTATAGCATTTCATTCGCAGCCGTCTGACAAACTTGTATACTTGAGTTGTCTTTTACATAATGATATAGGCTCGAAATCCCCGCCCGAATGGAAATTGAGTACGGTCGGGTCAAACAAACCTGCACAAATAAACACAAACAAACCCAAGCGTAAAACTGACTCAAAAATAAAAACCGACTCAAAACTAACTAACTCGAACTGACTAATTTAGACTCAAAATACATAAATATACAAAAATATACACTCGGGTTTTCACCCGAGAATCACTCAAAACTATCAAGCACTATGAGGATCGAGGTGAATAACCTCGACGTCATCCTTCTCACTCGGCCTACCTATGTATAACTTCAATCTATGACCGTTCACTTTGAAACTTTCACCATCTTTTCCCTCTATCGTCACACTACCATAGGGAAACACCTCTTTCACCACAAATGGTCCTGACCAACGGGACTTCAACTTCCCAGGGAACAACCTCAAGCGCGAATTATATAATAACACCTTTTCCCCACACTTGAACTCTTTCACCTGCTTCAAGTGTCTGTCGTGCAACGCCTTAGTACGCTCTTTATATGCCCACGACTTTTCATACGCCTCATCGCGCATCTCCTCTAACTCATGAATCTGAAGAAACCGGTTCTTGCCTGCAGCTGGCAAGTCAAGATTGACTGCCTTCAGTGCCCAGTATGCACGATGCTCTAGCTCAACCGGTAGATGACACGCTTTCCCATAAACTAACCTAAAGGGTGTGGTCCCAATAGGCGTCCGATAAGCAGTACGGAAAGCCCACAGAGCGTCATCCAACTTCTCGGACCAATCAATACGACTGTTTCCGACAGTTTTCTCCAGAATTCGCTTAATTCCCCTGTTCGAATTCTCCACCTGCCCACTTGTTTGTGGATGATAGGCCGTCGAAAGCCAATGGGTCACCCCATAGCGTTTCAAGACCTTCTCCATCTGTGAATTGCAAAAGTGGGTGCCTCGATCAGATATCAAGGACTTCGGTGTCCCGAACCTAGCAAACAATCTCCTCAAGAATCTCACAACAACCCTCGCATCGTTCGTAGGCAAGGCCTCTGCCTCCACCCACTTAGAAACGTAATCCACTGCGACTAGGATGTATCGGTTCCCCCTCGACATAGGGAACGGACCCATAAAATCGATACCCCAAATATCAAAGATCTCAACCACCTGGATGGGGTTCTGAGGCATCTCATTACGGGATGAGATATTTCCTGTCCTCTGACAGGCATCACAGCTTCGCACAAACTCATGTGCGTCCCTAAAGATGGTCGGCCAATAAAAACCCGCATCAAACACGCGTTTGGCGGTATAAGCTGCACCATAATGGCCACCAGTCGGTCCCTCATGACAATGTCGCAGAATACTGCGAGACTCGGACCCAAACACACATCTCCTAATAACCTGGTCCGCACCGATCCTAAACAAGTACGGATCCTCCCAAATGTAGTGCTTGACATCCGCAAAGAATTTCTTCTTTTGCTGGTACGTCATGCCCTCCACAAGGTCACCTGTAGACAAGTAATTCGCAAGATCAGCGAACCAGGGAAAGCCTTCCTCGTGGGCTTTCAAAAACATCAACGCCTCATGGGGAAACTCATCCCCAATCCTATCCTCCCGAGTTTTCTCTATCTCGGGGCTCTCTAATCTCGACAGATGATCAGCAGCTACGTTCTCAGCCCCCTTCTTGTCCCTAATCTCTAGATCAAACTCCTGAAGCAGCAAAATCCATCGAATAAGCCTAGGCTTCGCATCCTTCTTCGCAAACAAGTACCGAAGAGCCGCATGATCCGTGAAAATAACGGTCTTCGACAGCACAAGATAAGACCGGAATTTATCACACGCGAATACGACCGCTAGCAACTCCTTCTCCGTCGTGGTGTAGTTTTCTTGGGCGTCGTTTAGGGTCTTGCTAGCGTAGTAGATGGGATGAAAGTGTTTCTCCCTACGCTGCCCTAGAACGGCCCCAACAGCAAAGTCGCTGGCATCGCACATGATCTCAAATGGGAGGCTCCAATCGGGAGCAATCAGAATGGGAGCACTCACTAACCGCTCCCTAATCAACTCGAAGGCCCTCAAACACTCATCGTCGAACACGAATGGCCTATCCTTCTCTAGCAGCTGGGTCATCGGGCGAGCAATCTTGGAGAAGTCGCGGATGAAACGGCGGTAAAATCCCGCATGACCCAAGAAACTCCTAATTGATTTCACAGAAGTAGGCGGCGGAAGCTTGGAAATAACATCAACCTTGGCTTGATCAACCTCAAGCCCCGCCTGTGAAATCTTGTGCCCTAGCACAATCCCCTCTCGAACCATGAAATGACACTTCTCCCAGTTAAGCATTAGGTTCGTCTCCTCACATCGAGTAAGCACACGCTCGAGATTACGCATACAATGATCGAAGGAACTCCCAAAACACAGAAAAGTCATCCATGATATTATAGTACACATTATACAGTGCATCCGAGAGACCGTTAAGTACATAGCCTCGACATATGAAATCCGAGTGCTTCCACGCCTCTACCGCGCTCAGAGCCTGAGCGCTGGTCTCCCCTTCCGCAGGTTGGGGAGCGGTTTCAGTTAAGAACCTCGCAAGGTTCATGGTGGTCAGGTAGAAGAACATCTTCTGCTGCCACCTTTTGAAGTGTAGACCCGAGAACTTCTCGGGTCGTTCAGCGTGATTGGCCACTGTGGTCGCTCCCACAGTGGTGGCGTTAAAGGGGGTTCCCGTCACAACATTTGTGGTGTTGTTAACGTTGACATTTTCGTTCGACATGCTGAAAAAATTAAAATTAAAATTTTTAGTCAAAAATTCTGATTTACGCACAAACCAGAAGGAAACTACTAAATTTTAATTTACCACAATTTACTGTTTCGGCTTCTAAGTCCAACTTTGAAGACCAAATCAGAAAGTTTTAGCACTTTTTAGGACAATCTGAATGTAACCAATTGTTTTCAACCAAAGTCGCTCCTTTGAAGAAGAAAACAACAAAAAAAAACTGTTTTTAAAACACAAACAGAGTGAAAACAAAACTAGTTTGAATTACAAACAGAATGGTTTTGATTACACGAACGGTTTTAAAAATTTGTTTTAAGATTGTAGGAACCGTTCGCGTAAATAAATAAAATAAACAAATTTTATTAACCGATTACAATACAGAAATAAAGAAAGCTGGAAAAACTAAAGTACTATTACAACTGAAATAAATCAAATACAAGAATTGGTGTAGAAGAAGAAGAAAACAAAGACTGAGGCACGTGTTCAACACGCTTCCCTTAAAACAAATTCCGAGTCTCCCAGGAGTACTCGTTTTGTTTCCCAGGGTACAACAGCCGGAGCAGTAGTACTGCCGGAATTCGCCTACAACCCGAAGGTTACCTTGAAAGCTGCAAGAAAGAGATTAAGAAATTCTAGAGAGAAAGTAGCGTATGCTGTTGTGTTGCTGGTGTCCATCTGCAATGGGTATGGAGCTGTATTTATACAGCTCCTAAGTCGAAACAGTAAAAAAAAAGAATTAAAGAGAGGTTTAAATTGCATTAAACGTCTTCAATGCAATTTAATACGTCATTTAATTCTCAGTCAAAGCCTGTAACTCGTCAGTTACGAAGCTGACTAAAACTGCTCTGCCATTCAATGCTGGAAGCTTCTGCGCGCGCAAGTCACCATGGTGCGCGCGCGCCCAGATCTGCACGCCCATACGCGGTGCGTCCTCTTGGCTCACTGCCATGTGCGCGTGCGCCTCACTGGCCCAGGTCCATACGCGCGTGTGCCACGTCACCTATGAGCCTCTACGAGCACGCCACACAGTCGCGCCGTTTTGGCTCACCATGCGCAACCGCGCGCCTTCGTGGCACGTCACGCGCTTCGAACCTGCACTCCACTTGGTCCCTGCAGCCTATGAGATCCACCACGCGCACGTGGTCAAAAATACAAAGGCGGCTCGCGGTGATGCGAAGTGCAAAGTGCGCCATCAAAGCGCCACATTGCGCCTCATCGCCCACGCCACGCGCGCGAGCGTGTGCGAGTGCGAGTTAGGGTGCTCCGCACCCTTCGCGAGTACACTAGTGAGTGCTCCCATGAAACAATAAGGATGGAGAGTTCCCACTTAAATACCCCTTTAAGTTCCATCTCTCATCCGATGTGGGACAAGGTGCTACTTCCCTTTTGTTTCAGCATTGAATGTTTCAAACACCCAACTTTGAGCATCGATATCTCATTCATCTTAGCTCCGTTTTGGACGTGGTTTAGTTCGTTGCGAAGCTCTCCCAACATAGAACACAAACCCACAAATAAATATATAAAACTCGCTTATTTTATTATATTTATTTTTAGTCCAAAATAGGAAAAAACCATTTTCCTATATTTGTGAAAAATGCTATTTTCACCTATTTTTCCAACAATCCCCCACATGAAAAATGCTATTTTCATCAAACTTCCAACATAATTTTAGAGCCTAGAGTCATAAGCACAATACACTTAGCCCAAGTTACACCAACACAATAACGAAATGTTGCCCAAGTTGCACCAACACAACAACGAAATGTTGCGAAAAAAGTTACAATGAGAGATAGGATGATTACTTGTAACACCAAAAAAAACGGGTTTGGTAATCAAACCACATTAATATTAAAGAGCGGGTAAAGTACCGTTAGAGGTAAAAGTTAACCCGTAAACAAATAACTAGGAACAAATTAACCTAGTTGGTAACATGTAAATAAGCAATAAAACAATGAGTTGTAGCTTTATATAATCAAAACTATACTTGAGGGGCCAAAGCTATTAAAAAGGAAAGTTGTGTTTTAAAACATAAACAAATTAAAACACTACACACACATAGTGTGTGTGTAGGTTGATCATCAGGAGAGCAAACAAGGGGCAAACCCTTGTTCACCCAAGAACCATCAAATTGAAGAGGAAATTGGACCTCAAATTCGTGCATGAACGCGTATTAACGATCACCTAGACAAGGGGATAATAAGGTATGTTTAAAAACCTAGATTGGTGAAAGTTATAATTTGAGACAAGTAGAATATTTGCAATTAGATTGTTGGATTATGATCCAAAGATGAAATTAGGTGTAGATGTATGCTTAATTTTGTTAAACATAAGGAAACTATGAAATATTTGATGTAAGGTTACTTGTAAGTGATTAACAAGTAGATTATGAAGTGGGTTTTGATAATATGATTGAGTTGATGATATATCTATGTTTATAATCATCATGAATGATAGTAATAGGAAGATATTTGAACAGTCAATGAGTTTAAGTTTGAGTTCAAGTGCATACTTACCATGAATTGGGTTTTGTATAACATGGATGAAATAGATGTTATACTCATGTTAATAGATGCTAGAAATCATCATGTGTATGTGAATGTTTAAAGTCTTTGGCTAAGTTTGATGTTTGGGTAAATTCCATATATATGATGCAATGAGTTGTTTCATAGTGATGAAACAATCCCAAGTTCTTGTATAATATTGATAGATTAGCATACAATGATTGAGACTATGTTAATTGATGTTAACAAATTACATGGGCTTGGTTGAGGAATGTAATTAAAATGGTAGCCTAAGAATAACCCCTACCGGGTAATTAATGAAATGCCTAAAGGAGTTGTTGAGCTTATTTGTGGATTTACATATGTTAATAGGCAGTTGACTTTTAAAAGTCAAAATGACCTATAATAGGATCAACTAGTGATTTTGGTATAAAGTCCGTAAGGTGGGGTAGTCGTGTTAAATGATGACTAATCTAACTATCTTGCGAATGATAATGGTAGTTTGACGCTTGACAGCTAGGTGGAAGCTTGGGAAGAAGCGGGTCAAACAGATCAAATACGGGAGAAAAGCATAATCGGAATGCAAGGTAAGTTAAGCTTACATCTTGAAAATAGTACATCTACTTTTGTATTTGATTAAGGACAAGTGACTTAGCTTTGAAATGAATCCTTGAAATATGACGTTTCGATGCGAATCGATACGGATCGGAACAAATAAAAATGGTAGGAAACCATATTTGATGGTAACAGGGTAAAATGGTAATTTAGTCACGTGTTGACGGATAAGCAATGAGTTTTGAAAAGTTACTTTATGGTGTAAGCCATAATGGGTAGAAAAGGGTAAAATGGTAATTTAGTCACGTGTTGACGAATAAGGGTTGAAGTATTTAAAAGACGCCCTATGGCGTAGGCCATGAAGGGTCAAACGCGTAAGGAAAGGACTTTAAGAAATACGACCATATAGTGAAAATCCGTAATGGGTCAAATGAGTGAAATGGTAAATAAATACCATTCTGCTATATAGATATAATGTTTGATCGTTTAGGCCAAACGGGTCAAATGGTGATATATTCACCATTTGACAATAACGACTAATGTTTGCTTGTTGAGTCTTATTCTCATAGGGGCGAATAGTGTAAGCCATGATGGGTCAAACGCGTAAGGAAAGGACTTTAAGAAATACGACCATATAGTGAAAATCCGTAATGGGTCAAATGAGTGAAATGGTAAATAAATACCATTCTGCTATATAGATATAATGTTTGATAGTTTAGGCCAAACGGGTCAAATGGTGATATATTCACCATTTGACAATAACGACTAATGTTTGCTTGTTGAGTCTTATTCTCATAGGGGCGAATAGCGTATGAGATTGCATTGCTATTAATTAGCAACTAATAAGGTGAGGTATTAAAATGGGTCAATGCTTTGACCCGAGCCAGGTATGTGTAATGGGTCAAACTCTCAATAAGGTCTTAGGGCCGTGGAAAGCTAATTAAGTTATGGTCGAACATTGGATGTACCTAAATTAAGGTATATCTAGCGATTTGAATTTGAGATATTATGTTCTTAGGGACATAATGAATTTAGAATGGAATATGGGTTAAAAGAGTACATTTGGTCAAAACAAGTTTATAAAATGTCCTTTGTAGTTAAAAGGACTAAAATTTGACTAAAACATCGACGAATAGCAAATCGGGCAAATGACCTTTAAAGGTAGTTTGAATATGAGTTTTATAATTTGGTCAATCCTTCCGGTAGTATATAGTGGAAGGTTTAAACTATTTGGGCATAATGCTACATAAAGGGTCAATTTTGTAAAATTGTCAAACTTGAGGGTAGGATAGGAACATAATGATTTCTATCACAATCCATAACAATTAAAGTTGTGATGATAGGTAAATAAAGATCATAAAGTGGGAGCGCAGGTTATGAATGGTGAAACTAAGATATGGGTCAAAATAAGTTTTTGTTTGGTCAAAGTATTCAAACGGGTCAAAATAAATGCGTAAACGCAAACCGAGTAACGGTAGCGTAAACGCATGTTTAGCAAACCCGGAGGAGGGTTAAAATAGGTAAGGAATCAATCCTTACCATAGAAATGTGGATAATATGGCTAAATATGATAACGGGTCAAATAAATGGCATAAATTAATCTTAAGCCGTTATCAAGAAGTGTAAGAATTCATTATCCCGGATGGCGGATTTTGAGTCTATAATATGGGTGATCAATTTACGATCACATAGGAACAAACTTGAGGTAAAACGGATAAGTGTACAAAAAGATATGTAAGTTTTTGTGTTAAAGGGCAAAATACGAAAGACAAGAACCAGCAGGCATGTACCGTAACCTACGGCCGACTGCCATTGGCTACGGTGGTAAAGAAAAGACAGTAGAATCAAGCCGTTTACGGCTGAGTGCCGTAGGCTACGGCAGACGTTGACTGCCTTCTTGTTGTTTAAGGGTGCCGTAGGCTACGTCACATATGCCGTAGCTTACGGAGGGTTTCATATATATATATATGTATGTATGTATGTATGTATGTATGTGTATATATATATATATATTTGTTTGTTTGTTTGATAAATTTGGATTACTAATCCATGTCTAAGAACCCTATAATTAACATATGAGTGGTTATTGGTGTATATGTGATAGCTAGGACCTTACGAATGAAGATCAAGCATAATGGACGAACCGAACACAACAAAAGATCAAAAATTACGCTTTTGTTTAGTTGTTTTATAATAACAAACTATGTTAACATAATGAATCGTTTCAAATACTTAAGAAGTTTTATTAAATCCATAATTTTGTATGAATGGATATTTGCATTATAATTATAAATGCAAGATTACTTATTAAATTTACGTTACGTAAGATCGGGGGTTCTTACATTACTGGCACCAGCTACCATTAATATTACCAGAAATAATAATGACAAAATTATACATAAGCACAAATGACAAGTAGGATGATTCTAGAAGTATATGTCAAACTATGAGAAGATCAATGAATCCACATTTCTTATATAATACTTACTATGAGCTATTCATTTGAACTTGAACAATTTTGGTGAATCACAACTGAGGGAGTACTACCATTAGATATTGGACTCTTGGGTAGCAAACACCATTTATTGATGTATGTCATTGAGTCGTGATCTATGTTACGAAGCTGGCGTGCTTTAAGTATTTTAAGGATCCGTTTTGATTTACCAAGAAGTTGAGCTGCATTTTAGATGTTGTCTGCCCTTTTCTCTATTGCATGGTGATGACACTTCATTTTTATCACACGTAGTAAGTTGGTAAAACAAGGAGCTAAACATCAAGCAAATCTTTAGCTTCGTTTCCTATCCTTAGTCAAATGAACAAGTCGAAAGAATAAACCAAAGCATAGTCGAAGGGCTAAAGACGAGGTTGGGAAGATATGGAAAGAACTGGGTCGAGGAGCTCCCAAGTGTACTTTGGGACATACGAACCTTAGAAAAAAACAAGCCATCAAAGAACCCCATATAGCCTCGTCTATGGTTCAAAAGCTGTCATCCCAGCTAAGATAGGAGTACAATCGCTAAGAAGTGCAAGGAGAAACAAGACAACGAACGATTGTGAGATCCTTCTCAACTTAGACTTGCTAGAAGAATCTCGAGAAGCTACTTTAATCAAGTAAGCCAGATACAAACAAAAGCTTGAATGATAATAAAACACAAGAGTTCGTAAAGAAACTTTCAGACCGGCCGATCTGGTACTCAGAAACAATAAAGCTAGCAAGTAAGAAAATCAAGGAATAATGGGCCCCAAGTGGGAAGGTCCATATGTGATAGGCGAAGTTCACCAAGGAGGGTCAAACACCTAAAAAAGTTCATAGTTTAGGTGACCAACAATATAATATGAATGAGCTTACTTGGCTACAAAAGTTTAATGAAACAATAGTAGCACTTTTGTTAAACACATTTTTGTTATCCTATCCTAAGGGTGAGCCCCTCTTAACTAAGCTCCATAGGATCCTACGATATATTTACCCATGAAAAAGGGATGAGCTCCTAGGCCATATCGCTTAGCAGAAAACAAGGCGCTATACCTTTCTATATATAGGTTGAGTGCCTAAACCAATACTACTCCATGGATCGAATAAACAAAAAACATAACTCCATGACAGAGGGCGAGCATCTCACATCAAACCTGCTCCACAAACACAAAGTAAGAAGGTAGAGGCTTGTGTACAATATACCATACAAAAATATAAGTTATGGACTAGAAAAGAGATAGGATAAAGTAATTGCATCGGTTCTTTTTTAACATAATTAATCCAAGATGTCTGCAGCAACTAGCCTTAGTTTAATAAAAAAGACATTACAAACACAAATAAATTAAAGAGCTCAAGCATACCTCCCCTCAGCAAAATCTAAACAAGTCTCATGAAACACATGCACAAGAAAGATAACAAAATGAGAAGTCAAGTCCAATCCCAAGTTGTAAAAATGACAAACTACTTGACGAGCATAAAAAGAATAGAAAAGCACACAGATGTAAACATAAGGGAAGCCTAACACCCTGAAGGGAATCTCCTATTTCATTAGAAGGTTAACCAAGGTCATATAACTAAAATCACTTAAAGGGCACAACAACCACAATGCCTTTACAAAAGTCCTACAAACATGACAACCACAAAATTCCTTGAAACACAAAATAAAAACACTAAAATAGGGTCTAAACCCTTAACACCTTCATTAACAGCTCTTTCGCCTTGAGGAACCAGGGACGTTTCAGGAAGGCCATCATACAAATCATCTAAACCTTCAGGATCTTTATGTTCAGTGCCAAGGGGGCAGACTCAACCCTCACAAAAGATAACGGAGCAACATCAATTGGAATGGACATTGAAGTAACTTATTTAGGCTCCTCGCTCATCTTTAGATTCTTTGATGAAGGCCCGACATCATCACTTGTCTCGAACAAGGCTCTTTCTCAATACCTTCAAGTTCAGAAACAGGCTGCTCCACCATGTGGGACAAGGCATTGACAAAGGGGTAGGACAACATCTCCATTTCTTTCACGGCACTTACAAACTCTTGTAGAGAGTCTGACTTGAAAGTAGGATGGCTCTTGATAGCTTCCCTCCAAGTAGCAGCATTAAAACCTGCAATTAAACCTGTATGCCTTCCATGAGCCACAGCCTTATGATAATCCCAGCGAGTGGAGGATTGAACTCTTGGCTTTGAAGATGATAGGTGCTGAAATGACTAACATCAGTTCCAATCAACCACCTATTTTCATCCTTTAACTATATAACCTGTTGCCTCAGCTCTTTCGTATATGCTTCATTGGTAGGCTTCTCCGCTTTAAACTTATTCTGCTCCATATTTAACTCTGATCTCTCCTTAGCAAGTTTGTTGTTAAATTCAGGATAATTGCTGCGAATACGTCTCCAACTTCCTCATCACTTCGTCCACTTTAACCCGGGAAGCAGCCAGTTTGGTCACAAGTTCACTTTCCTTGGCGTGGGAAGTAGTCAATTCATTGTTCGAGGCCTGAAGCTTTGTTTCCCTTACATCAAAAGAAGCCTTAAGATCATCAAATTCATGGCGAAGAGCAATGATGTGTGCGGTGTGTTATAAGTTTTTATGTATATTTTAAGCCCTTTTTAACACTTTAGTCAAGTTTTAAATTTATAAAACATGATATTTTACTAACACTAAACACACACATATGGGCAAGTGCACCCATCGTGAGTGTAGTATAGCGTTGGTAAGATACCGAGGTCGTCCAAGGACAAAAGAGCTTTTAGTACCGGTTTATCCTCAACATCTAATCAAATCAAAAGTTTAGAAAAAGTTTTAAACATGAAAATAAAAATTAAAAATGATGAAAAATAAAAATAAAAACAGATAGACAAGATGAATCACTTGGATCCGACTCGCCTTTAGTATAACCTTTGATGATTTCCGCACATTTGCACTTTTTAAGAGATTATCTTAGTTATAGTAGTAGGCCCCTCTTTTGAAGGTGACGTTACCCTCAACCCAGTAGTTTGAGTCAGCAAGGATACAATCCTAAAGGGTCGGAATATTGAAAGATAATTAATTAAGTTATTAATGCGTAATATGGTAGGCCCCTCTTTTGAAGGCGACGATACCCTCAACTAAGTGGTTTGAGTCAGCAGGGATACAATCCCAAGTAGCCGGGTTAATGTATTAATAGTAGTTTACATATGAGGGGATCAAGCCATTCGCACCCCCGCCATCCAATACCAGTGGGTATTGAAGGAGGTCCTAGTAAGCTTGACCCAGGTCCTTGCAGGATCTATACACTGAACAAGGCAAGAACCTTACCAAACCATTCCCTTAACCCCCGACCAGGTAGCCAACATATCTCTATATAGACCGTAGAGATATGAATGGTGTAAATCTTTTATTTTATATAGACAGTAAAATAACGCCAAGACACCACGGATAAATGATAAGGAAGTCTCACCTTCAACATAAGAAACTAGTTATTAAAGTCATTAATACAAAACCAAATAAAAATGCGAAAAAGATTAAAAAACAAAAGTATTACACTAAATGCTTGTCTTCACCAAGTGATGTAAAAGACTTAGGCAAACATGGCCTTTGATTATCAACAACTCTTACAATCAATCTTGGATCCCGAGACTACTACACACACTCTATGATGGATGATGGATGATGGATGATGGTGGTGGATGTGGGTGTGGGTGTTGTGATGGTGGTGGAGTGTGGGTGAAGTGGGAGAGAGGTGGTTTGCCAAGGGATGCCTTTGAAGTGAACCAAGCACCTCTATTTATAGCCTGCACAGAAGCCCAGACACGGACCCGTGTTCATTGGGCACGGCCCCGTGTCCATCCACTTTCTCTTTCTTCATTAATTGCAATTTGTCTGCATTAGCTCCACACGCCCCGTGTCCATTGGGCACGGCCCCGTGTGCAAAAGCGTATCTGTACTATCAAGATTTGCTTGGATTATGCGAATCTTAGCGTTGACCATGCCCCGTGTCGAGCTGGGCATGCCCCCGTGTCGGGAATAGAAGCTTCTATAGCTTTGTCCTTGCTGCAGACATCTGGCCACGCCCCCGTGTCCGCTGGGCACGGGGCCGTGGTCAGCCTTCTAATTTCTTGTTTTTGCTTGGGAAGATGTTGTCGAGGGGTCGGGCATGCCACGTTTGTTCCTTTTTTGTAATTATGTTAGATTTTGCTGCATATTTGTTCCTTTTGTTCGTTTACGCTCATTTAATCCTGAAAATACAAAAGAAAGACAAAAGCACACTTTTTCCAACATTAGTACCAAAAAAAATGGTTAGTTTTATGCCTTATTTGATGTAATTTATATGTTGCATTTTACACACATTAAATACCCCCACACTTGAATCTTTTTGTCCTCAAGCAAAACTCTTTATAATGTGGCTTACACTCCCAAATGGAATGGGTAGAAGAGAAGTTTTGGGATTGTCTTGAGTGTCGGGAATCCAAGATCTTCATTAGGCTTTAATTTTTATGTTATTTACAATCCTATTCGTTATGATTTATTTAGAACGTTTCATAAGAGAAATTACTTATTTGGGCATAACATGCCTTTTTAAAATTCCATTTATATACAAGTTCACATACCTCACGGGAGATCACTCAACACTCGGCCAAAGATGTATTTTTGTGAAACACTCGAGACCGGCATGGAACTTACTTCTACCATATGCTTGCCAAGCAATCAATCCTCCTCATTTTTAACTATACACCTTTGTAAATATCAATAGTACTTGGGGAAGGGTTAGGCTTGGGTTAAAGGTAGGTGGTTTTGGGTTAGTAGTTAGTAAAAAGGGCTAAAAGCGTAAAAAGCGTCAGTTGTCGTAAAACTTTTTGTTTTTGTGACTTTTATTCAAATAAAGCACTTCCAAACAAAGTTTCTTTTGAGGAACTTGTTTGTTTATTGCTAGACTTCATTTTTTTTTATAAGGGATGTCACATGAAAACCGAGTTTTTTACTAAAATAAAGGGTTAAAAATAAAAAAGGTTTTGGTGGGTAAAGGGTGTTTGTTTTGTGGGTTTAGAAACGAAAATGTTTAGGCTCAAAGGGGTTAACTAGGGGGATTTTGGGTAGGTGGTAAAAAAAAAAAAATAATGGTGTTGAAAAGAAAAAGGGTTAGTCCTAATGTCTCCATCATTTACTTACTTAGGTTTAAGTTGGTAAGGACCGGGAATGTATCGTCATGGCAAGTTCTAGAGTCGTAAGAAACCAAGCGGCTATTCATAAAAGAAACGAAAGATGAGCATTTAATTTAAGGATATATGCTTGTATACTCAATAAAGGCTCAAAACTCACTTTTTGTGGGAATGAGTTTTTAATGTGATCAAGTATATATAATCAAATTTTAACTAGATTTGTCATGCCGTTTCATAATTTTCTTATGCTGGTTCTTTTTATCACGACGCTATCGGTTGTAAATTTGTAAAAATATAACCTTTTTAGAACTTGTTATTCCCAACTTAAACCAAGACAAGTAAAAAAATGAAAAGTTTTTGAATAAATTTGGGGTGATTAGCGGTTCCAATAGAGTTTTGTGTAAGGCTTGTTATTAGAACTTGCAAAATTCAAGGTTTTAGCATCCCCCCACACTTAAATTACACATTGTCCTCAATGTGTCCCAAAAATAAGGTTTTCGGTTGACTGAATGTGTAAAAAGGTGTTTAAAAACAAAATTTTATGTTACTGGGCGTCTGGACATGGCCCGTGTTCATCCGGGCACAACCCCATGTTCAGATTGCCAGTATCATAATTATCAGAAGGCTGGGCACGGGTGCGTGTTCAATGAACATGGCCCCGTGTCCAGTTACCTGTACTGGGCATTTTCTGCAGAACCTTGGGCATGGGGCGTGTGGGCTGAACACGGCCCCGTGCTGAACTTGCTGTAATGAAGAAAAATTGTCGGGAGGCTATGTTTTTTTGCATGGGGTGTAGGTTCAAGTTTTCCTTAGTAGCCTCCATCATCCCGAGTGTGTTTTATAACAACATCATCCAACCACCATTTAATACTTAGAAACCATCATTTCATTAAAGAGTGAATTACATAAGATCCTAGAAAATAAACGCATAAATTAAATCTTAGATAAGTAGGTCAGGAAACACAAGAAATCTAAAACCACAAAGAAGTCCTAGCCTATAGTTTATTTTAATAGCAAAATTTCCGAAAAATAGTTTTCTCAGTTGAAAGCGGCTTGAAGAACTTCTTCTCCGTGAAGGACCCTTCATACATCGTTAAGCCATTCTTCTATCTCCCGAGGGAGAAGGCAGACGGGCTCATTGGCGTCATTGTTTTGAGGGGGTGTGATTTCCACCGGAACTTCTTGCAAGTTGTCGGGAGGAGGTTCCGCGAGGATGTCACCCCACCCAGTGGGGTTAATGATTCCTTGAGCTAAGTTCCAATCTTCTTGGGGAAGGATTGGTTCCATGGGAGGTGTTACAAGAATGTTCAATCTCTAGTGCAAGAGATTGATTTCTTGGAAACTGTTTCTAGCCCCACCATGAGATAATTGATACGGTCGATTAGGACTTCTTCTACGGATGTCATTTCGTCGAGAGCTTCTCGTAGTGCCATCACATAGCGCACAAGAGTTGCTTCGATTGAAGGCCTTCGTTCCCTACGACTGTTCCTTGAATGTGCTTAAGAGGTTCCACTATTCTGGCTTGACATTCTACGAAAAACAAGTCGAAAAGAGTTCAATTTAATGAAACAGTACCTCGGACACGGCCCCGTGTTCACCTCTCTGCAGGTTTTTGACACAAGGAATCTTGGAGCTTTAAATTATTTTTCTGACTTTTGAAGAGTTATTAGGCAGAAATAACTAAAAAAATTGTTGTAAAACTTATTTTTGACAAGATTCCTTGAATAAAAACCTAACAAATGTCACAATAAAGCTTGAAACTATGGTGATTTCAAACTCTAATGGAGATTTTGAGGAGAAAAATGAAGAAGAAGGAAAATGACAAAAGTAGAAAAGACAAGATGGTTGTTGAGAACCTTCTTTAGAATATACCAAGTATGGTATATGTGAAGATCCCACCAGATCTTTGTCTTTGGAATGCTCCAAGAGTGCAGGAATCTTGCTGCATTTATAGAAAACGATAGCACGCTGGACACGGCCCCGTGTCGGCTGGACACGGCTCCATGTGCAGACAAAATTCTGACACTTTTTGTCCGTATTCTGACCAAAAGTCAGACGGGAATCTTTGGGTGGACACGGGGGCGTGCTGACCTGGACACGGCCCCGTGACTAGAAGTGTTTATGAAGTTTTGTCTATTTTAAGGAGTTTTATCCGGATCGGGTGGTTCCTTACTGGTCGGAACAACACCGAAGTGCTTGAGATACCTAAGTTGCCCTAGTTTTAGACAAGAACGCAAGAGGTTATCGGAAAGGGTGATTCCTAAGCTAATTACCGGTGGACAAGAGCAACCTTTATTTCCCTTATTCGGGCTCTCGTTAAAGAAGGTATATGCCGAATCGCTCGGGTCTATGTATGCATCGGCGGAAACCGATGGGGAGTCCTTCACGGCACAATCGACACAGGGACGACTATTGCTCAAGTCCTCATAAGAGTTAGAGGTGATTTCGGGAACAACAATGTTGTCATAATCCGAATGCGGTCTCAATAATTCTCCTTGATCGTCGTCTTGAGACGAATTGGTTATATCCATCTCAATTTCTTTTATCCATCGGAGGATTAGTTCTTCTATTTGAAAGAATTCTTCAAAAATCATTTCATCTAGAAGGGATGATTGAGAGCATTCGAGGGAGAGATAGGGATTATTTTTACTTTCGCCCATCTTAAGGCTACAGGAAAACAATGAGTCTAAATAGTGGGGAGTATAATTTAGAAAATAGCATTTTAAATCTTCATGAGTTCCACCACATATTTGACACCACGTACCATTAGAGGAGCGAAAGTAAAAAAGATCAGTATCACTCATGTTTGTGTTAGAAATTAACAACCGTCGGGATCTTACGGTTCTGTTTTCAGTATCTGAAACTTGGGCACGGGGCGTGTTTAGTGGGCACGGCCCCGTGTTCAGCTAGTGTCTGACTTAAAACAAGATTGCCAGTACCAAAGAATGGGCACGGGGGCGTGTTCAGCGGGCATGGCCCCGTGCTAAGCTTCTGCAGAAACGGAAAAATCTAGAGAAATCCTAAAAAAAAGAAAATAAAAAAACGATTAAGCCGTTGATTCCTAACTTTTTTTAAAATCCTTGTGTCCCCGGCAACGGCGCCAAAAAAAACTTGATGTGTGCGGTGTGTTATAAGTTTTTATGTATATTTTAAGCCCTTTTTAACACTTTAGTCAAGTTTTAAATTTATAAACATGATATTTTACTAACACTAAATACACATATGGGCAAGTCCACCCATCGTGAGCGTAGTATAGCGTTGATAAGGTACCGAGGTCGTCCAAGGACACAAGAGCTTTTAGTACCGGTTTATCCTCAACGTCTAATCAAATCAAAAGTTTAGAAAAAGTTTTAAACATGAAAATAAAAACTAAAAATGCTGAAAAATAAAATAAAACCAGATAGACAAGATGAATCACTTGGATCCGACTCGCCTTTAGTGTAACCTTTGATGATTTTCGCACTTTTACACTTTTTAAGAGATTATCTTAGTTATAGTAGTAGTCCCCTCTTTTGAAGGTGACGTTACCCTCAACCTAGTAGTTTGAGTCAGCAAGGATACAATCCTAAAGGGTCGGAATATTGAAAGATAATTAATTAAGTTATTAATGCGTAATATGGTAGGCCCCTCTTTTGAAGGTGACGTTACCCTCGGCTAAGTGGTTTGAGTCAGCAGGGATACAATCCCAAGTAGCCGGGTTAATGTATTAATAGTAGTTTACATATGAAGGGATCAAGCCATTCGCACCCCCGCCATCCAATACCAGTGGGTATTGAAGGAGGTCCTAGTAACTTGACCCAGGTCCTTGCAGGATCTATACACTGAACAAGGCAAGAACCTTACCAAACCATTCCCTTAACCCCCGACCAGGTAGCCAACATATCTCTATATAGACCGTAGAGATATGAATGGTGTAAATCTTTTATTTTATATAGACAGTAAAATAACGCCAAGACACCACGGACAAATGATAAGGAAGTTTCACCTTCAACATAAGAAACTAGTTATTAAAGTCATTAATACAAAACCAAATAAAAAGTGCGAAAAAGATTAAAAAACAAAAGTATTACACTAAATGCTTGTCTTCACCAAGTGATGTAAGAGACTTAGGCAAACATGGCCTTTGATTGTCAAGAACTCTTTCTATCAATCCTGGATCCCAAGACTACTACACACACACTATGATGGATGATGGATGATGGTGGTGGATGTGGGTGTTGTGATGGTGGTGGAGTGTGGGTGAAGTGGGAGAGAGGTGGTTTGCCAAGGGATGCCTTTGAAGTGAACCAAGCACCTCTATTTATAGCCTGCACAGAAGCCCGGACACGGCCCCGTGTCCATCCACTTTCTCTTTCTTCATTAATTGCAATTTGTCTGCATTAGCTCCACAAGCCCCGTGTCCGCTGGGCACGGCCCCGTGTGCAGAAGCGTATCTGTACTATCAAGATTTGCTTGGATTCTGCGAATCTTAGCGTTGACCACACCCCGTGTCGAGCAGGGCACACCCCCGTGTCGGGAATAGAAGCTTCTATAGCTTTGTCCTTTCTGCAGACATCTGGCCACGCCCCCGTGTTCGGTGGGCACGGGGCCGTGGTTAGCCTTCTGCTTTCTTGTTTTTGCTTGGGAAGATGCTGTCGAGGGGTCGGGCATGCCACGTTTGTTCCTTTTCTTGTAATTATGTTAGATTTTGCTGCATATTTGTTCCTTTTGTTTGTTTACGCTCATTTAATCCTGAAAATACAAAAGGAAGACAAAAGCACACTTTTTCCAACATTAGTACCAAAAAAAGGGTTAGTTTTATGCCTTATTTGATGTAATTTATATGTTGCATTTTACACATATCAAGCAACCCAATGCTCTAATCCATCAGGAAGTGACATGATCAACCGAACAGCATGATTAACCATCCCACAAGCAACGTCTTCATCAAATGACCTCTTTAACAATTTATTCTCAGCTGGGGTAGCCACATTCATGAGAAAGTCATGACACACTACCCCATCCCTGGTGGTATCAGTTGGACGAATTTGCCATTTTGGCACAAAACAATGCAGGCTCATCGACCGAAGCCTCACCCTCGATCAAGCCCATACTTTTTCCAGTTACTCATTTCTCAACAACCTCATCCACCACTTCAACCACAGGCTCAGACAACATTACTTTCCCTTTCTTCTTCTTGGACTGCTTAGAACCACTAACACCATCCTTAGATACCTTCTTATGCAATTCCTACTCCATAGTCCGCTTGTTCTCGTTCAACTTCTTTAAAACAACAGAAGTCTCGGCTGCAGATGGGATAACCGAAGCACCCCTGTATCACCAGGAAATTCCTGAACATTCTATGTCTTCACAAGCTTGACCCCAGTCACAAATACTATAACATCCATATCGTTCTCATTTCCACTATCTATAGAGATAGGGTCAGAAGTTTGAAATGTGGTACCAGCCGAGGAAGCTCCCCTGGCAGATCTTCTAACAAGGTGGGAAGCTTTCTTCCCCACAGAAGCCTCTATAACGGGCTGAACAGGAACCGCAACAAGGTCCTAATAATCAAGGCCGCTTCACATTGTGTTTTGAAATGGTAAGCCAATCATCATTGCGAGCTAAAAGAAAAAAATGACAAAAAATGACCCAAGAGAGCTCATAACTAAAAGCACGACAAAGTATCTCAAAATGCATCACACGAGCAACCCCAATAGGGGCTAATTGACCAAGGGATAAATGGTAGTATTTTTAAACTTCCAAGAAAAAGTTTGTAAACGGTAACACAAGTTAGTTTGATCAAGGATGCAAGTATAAAACATGACATGACCTTCAGGACACTTATTCGTTGTCCGGTCACCAGGAGCAACAACCCCGAGCGAGGGATCAATGCCATGGTCAAGACAAAAATGATCAACTTCAGTTTGAGTAAGACGCGAAAATTGAACTTGAATATCATTTTTAGAACTTTACATTACAAAACAATGAATAAAAAGAAAACACACTTACCGATTTATGGAAAGGGAGTTCGCCAGAAAAAGGGAAGATCACTGAAATATCTAAAGTGTTTCAAAGGGAATTGCAAAAGAAAAGGATGAAAAGAAAAGAAGGGAAGTCACACGGTTATAACGGGTAACCATAAATTCAAATTTTGAATCCTTATATTTACAGACAGGTGGAGGGCCAAGATTAAAACTGCCACTAGCTGGAAGCATAGGGCAATAATACCTCCCATTCGGCACGTCCCATCAATCAAGTCCTGGTCGTCCGGTACACTTGCATAGGCAAGTGGACAAGTGGATCAAAGCATGAACAAGAAACTTAAAGAAACGAAACGTTTCAATAACCAACAAAATTAAAGGCTTCTGATAGTAAGCTCCTATCCACAAGGAAAAAACCATAAGCTTCTAGCTTCCCCACACATTCGTTGAATAGTTTTACACAAAAACTAACAAACAAAAATATGTTAAAAGCAAGAAGCTAAGAAAAAATATACATAAAGATAAGGCACACACTCGAACGTAGCTAAACCTCTAGAAAACAACAACGACCATTCAAGTCATAAGCACCTACATTTTCAAGCTATATATATATATATATATTTACGTTTCCATATATATCTATAATCCTAGATATATTAGTATCCATTTTAAGTTATAGAAACCCTAATCCACCATAAGTTGCACATAAACAAGATTAGCGAACTAAATCCTTGTTTAACTACGCTTAATCACAACTTATATTTTGTAGAAAATTTGGCATGGTTTCCCTATACTACCATGTTTTCCCTTTTAAATCATCAACCTCATCAAGTTTTCCAAAATCATCATCAACAGGTTTCAACACACCAAGAATATGCGTTAATATACTTTTCAACAAAGTTCATGATCATGAAATTTATATACAACTCTCCGTGATCTTACACTTTTAAAACAAGTTCTATATCAACAACTTTTATATATACACTTTTAAAATCAAAATCATGAAAATGAAGATTATGAAAACTTATATAACTTTAAATACTTCAAAACAACTTTCAAGATCATGTATGTTACTTAACAAGTTTTTCGTATCTTTTTACTTACGTAACATGTTAGATCTATTTATACATCTTGTTAGATCATCTTTTTTACATCATTTATCATGTTCACCACTTCATCAACAACAAAATCAACACAAAACCATTAATACTGTTTAGGTTATGTCGGTTACTTTAAAATTTTAAGTATATTTTAACTAGGTTTCTTGTTGATCAATTTGTACTTTTGAGATCTACATCTAATAAGAAGCAAAATGGAAGGTTTTTAAACACTTATAACTAGTACACGGCTAGGGAAGATTCTTGAAGAAAAGAAGAAGATAAGAAAGCTCCAAATCTTGTATAGAAAGCCTCCTTGTTGATCTTCTATGCATGCATCACCTTGTAACCCCTTGTTCTAGCCTTAGAACACCCTTGAACACTTGTATAAATTTTAGAATGAAGATAGGGAGTAGAGAGAGAGGGAGTCGAACGTTGGGGAGAGAGGTGAGATATGTTTTGGTTTTGATTTGTGAAGCAAATATGATGGGTGTGATCTTGGTTATGTCACTTATAATCTTGCACCTATACTTCTTCCTTTATAAAAAGTGCAAGACCATACCTTATATCCAGATCTTCCAACATCACAACATGGGAGCTTGTGGGGCCCCCATGATGACCGTCTATATTGTGTGTGTGTGTGGGGGGGGGGGGTTCCTTGTGTTATTTGAATTTTTTATGGATTTAGAACATCTGTTGAATTTGGTTGAAGATATTTATGTTGTTCGGCTTTAATGAGGTGCTCAGTGCACTAAACTAGTGTTAGGGTGTTAGCTAGCATTACCTAGTTTACTAGTTTAGACTTTGATGGTTATTTGATGTTGATCGGACAATTAATTGTGTTTATGATTCGTATGGCGATCACTTATGTAACATTATTTGATAAATAATGTTTGAATACTATTATAATGTATATTACACCTTTGATGGCATACTATGATAATCACATCATCTACGATCACATATGTTCCCATAATCATGTAATTGTCAGCCGGTTTGTTGACAATTGTAACCTTTATTGCTCGTTTCGAACAATTTATTACTTGTATATTTTTCCGAAAAGTTATAACATATATACTTGTTTCCCTTCTTAGGGTTTTTTTATATGTTTTCTATTTGACATGATATAATGCCTTATATGTGACGTTTCAGGGTGTACTAGAACCGTCCTGACATGAATAGTGTAACCGGATAATCGACCAGCGGTCTCCGAAATTTTGTTTATCGTACAACGACATGGCGAATATGATCATATGATATGCAAATGTATATGCACTTTCTTGTAGATTGCTAGACTTATGGGGCTCAATTTATAGCATAGTTAAGTCTAATATACGTAATTGTATATTTGATTAGTGATTAAGTTGTACAGAATTACCTGCTATTTTGCCGTTTGTCACAAATTTGGTCCATGTTATTACAATTTTAGTTTGGTCCTTGTAATTACATGTGCATTTTAGTCCTTGTAATTGCATGTGCACTGCCAATGATCTCTAGATCAAGTGGTAGAGGGCTTGCATTTCTCTTGAGATATGCAGGTTCGACTCCCACTTGGTGCAGAGTGAGGCACTGGTGGGCAATGATAGGAGATCCATGGAAACCTGGGTTGGATCCTTGAGGCAAACGGGTTTTACCGGTAATTTCACTGTCGTGCCTACGGGCGGGTGGGTTACCGGGTTTTCCCCGGAATTGGTGGTGGACTCGGGTTACTCTCGGAGTACTCCGTTTGTCCAGTGGGTGCCCCGAGAGTGCTCGGGATTGAGTTTGTTGGCCGTTCAAAAAAAAAAAAAAAATTACATGTGCACTTGCACTTAGATGTTTCAGGTTTGTTATTACATGTTCAGTTTGGTCATTGTGTACACAATTTCAAGTTTGGTCAATGTCTCTTACACTTCCAATTTCAGTTTTTGTCAAAGTTTCTTACATGTTCAGTTTAGTCTTTATGTATTAGACTTACATGTGCAGTTTGGAAAATGTTATTACACTTTCTATCACTAATGTCACTTTGATTATTACACTTAGATATGTAGTTTGGTGAAAGTAACAAAATCTTCATTAATGGGAAACTACTTGCAAATTCCATTCAAAACAAGTTGGTACAAATACAAACAGGTCTCACTAAATACTAATTGGACAAATACAACCATATTGCAGTGGCAATTAACAAGGTTAACACAAATGGCTTCTTCAACTTCGACTCTATACCACATATCCTCGCTTTCAAGATCTTGTTCTCTTCTACTAACACCATATTTTGTAATTCAAGGTTATGTATCTTCGGGTCTTCATAACTGGTTGGAGTTGAGGTGCCGTCTAAATGTTCTTTTAACATGTATCAACATCTTCTTTCCACAAGAAGAATTTGCAATCAGATCTCTACAAAACACAACTTTAAAAAATTCAAACCAAAAAGAGGGAAATGAACAAGGGAAGTTACAGGCCAATGAGAGCAGTCGAAAATTGTTGACCATGTCTTTCACTTTTTCCTCCGGTTACTCAAAGAACTGCAACAATGTCGTGATAGCAAAAGACATTACCATCCAAATCCACCTTGAAGAGTTTAGGTTTTCTAATTAACCTAGATGCAGAGGTAGAAGATGGGCTCATATCGAATCGAAGTTAGGGGTACTTCTTTAGTGTAATCGACGGGTTGGGAACAAATTAGGGTTCAAAATTCGTTTTGATTTTGCCCTGATGATCGAACTATGTTATGTTCTTGGTCGGCGATTTAGGGGTTTTTATAAGGTTATAAGGGGTGAGTTCAGGTTTCTTTTCCACGTCAACAAACCACATTAGATGCTAACGACATGTCGACATGTCGGATTATAAAACAAACGAAGTTAGTGTTTAACGACGGGGGGTGACAGGACAAACGAAGTGTGACAACCCGAGATTTCAAGGTCATCCTTTACGCATTGCTGGTTTACAATTCTGTTTGCAACTTGTGCATAATTAATAAATGATTAAGGAATTATTAGGGTTGGTTAATAATCATCAATCACTCTTAAGGAGGATATCTCATCCATCGTAATCATCATCACATGGCGGCCAACATAGGATTGTGGGAAAGGAATTTTGTTGGACTTCTAAGCACATGCAACCATAGTGGGTTGCACATGGGCTGATAATCAGTTGACCAAAAGAAAGAAGGGCAGCCACTTTTTAAAATAGATAAACATCACGTGAGTGAAGACTGAAACAAAGTCAACAAACATCATCATTCTCACATGGGCTTTACATCAATTTATGTGTTTCGCCAGTAGGGAAGTTCCGTCGCCATGTGGGGTTTCGTCGCTGGCCCAGTTGTGTTAACGTTTAATGTGTGTAGGATCGGCCCACTTGTTAGATTTTGGCTTCATAATTGAGTATACGTAACATCCTATGTCTCTCATCATCACAACATAACAAACCAAAACCCTACTTCCCCTTTGTTCACGCACGGCAGCAGGTCTACCCCCCCCCCCCCCCTCGAGATAACACCTGGTTCGGTCGAATTCTCGGTTAGTGGTTCTTATCTGTGGCATCTATGTCTATATGATACTGTTTATTTGTGATGTTGAATGAGATAATGATTGATTAATTATGATAATATGGGATGATGTTATACAGTTATGTGTATTTTGCTGTTGTGATTGTGTATGATTAAATATTTGAGTATATGTAATTAATAATTAATGTTGCATGAACTGAATTATTATATGATGCTTAGGGCTCATGTGCATGAACGTAAATAAATCAAGATGAGTTGATCTAGGTTATAGTATACTAGTAAAAGGGATGCACATGATTTAGGAATATTCATGATTAATTGAGTTAATTGATCTGGTCGATTGACTAGAGGGATAATTGTGAGATTTGATTAGGACTATTTGTCTAGATGATAATGGTTATGTGTTTAATTCAGATTATGTTATGATTAAAAGTTCATGAAATTTAGTTGATAACTAATTGATCAGGATGTTTTGAATGTGAAACATATTGCTAGTCTTTTAACTTCGGTTTGTATAAGACTCAATTGCCAGTTTAACAATCAACCATTAAAACCATAACATTATACACTGAAACCGGACCGAAGGTCTTAATGGATTGCACCAAAACACCGGCCCACTTACACATGATTTGGGCCTCTTTTGTGAATTAAAATGCAGCAGCAAACCAGGCCGCACACCCGGGTGGGCCTGCGGTGCGTATGGGCCGTGGATCCAACTTCAGCCACGTGGGTTTCGAGCTGACGTTGTTGGGCTGCACGAGGGTTAAGGGTCCACTGGTATAAGGGACGTGGTTTGGATTGGACTCGATGTATTGGGCCGGGTAGGGTGAATGGATAAACATATCATGTGGTTTATGTGTTAACTATTGGGCCAAGCATAAAGCTATTGGGCCGCACCTTAAATTGATTGATGTAATAAACAGTCAAGTGTTGTTAGTTGGTAATGCTCGTGATACGGAATCACTTGTGATCCGAATGTGTATGGTGTATTATGTGAACTTGTATGTTACCTGAAAGTAAACTGAACTATTTGATGCACGCCATGGAGAGATACGATCATGAGATGTGAGTATATTTATGGCTTGAACACTGGTTGTAACACGAGTGATAATATGTGCCATGCATGTTCATTACTTGCGCAATAAGAATATGTGATTTATGTGTATGTGAAACTGACTGGCATTGAAACCATACTAGGATTCGCGTATCCAACTATAAACAAGTAATTAACCTTACCGAGCAAACCAAGGTGAGTTCACTGCTCTTTTTCCAAGCATGCATTCCGGGGAGGGATATCGGATAACGTTCCGAGGTCAAAACTTTTTAATCCACACCAGTCAATATTTTAATCTTCAAATAGTGGATCAATAATCCACACCAGTCAATATTTTGAAATTCAGTATCTTCATCTATCCGACCAATAATTTCCTCTTGGCAAGATGTAGTACATGCACCCCCCGTATCACTAACCATCATTGTGCTCACAAAGAGCAACAAGAAGTTAACCTTGAAAAGCAAACCGGTGTCCTCAGAGCTAAGAATAACAGAAGCCAGAGGCTTCGGACGAATACTGGTTTTATCATCAAATTGAGATCTCCAACGCTCTAATAAAGATTCTTCACCCTCCTCTCCCATTAAAGGCTTTAAAGGTATAGAGAAAAAATCAATGTTACCCATTGGAATACCAAGCATGTCATGCACAACTTGACGGTTGATACAGATTGGTCCAAAAGAAAGCTTCAGGACCAATTCAGAAGCATCGAAATTCTCAACAACAAATTGTCCCAAGGTCCCATTAACCACATCAATGTTCATTTCAAGTAATGAACCAAATCCCATCTCTTTCAAAACTGCTTTCTGTTGCACTTTTCGCGATTTTAAGGCTCTGCACAACTGCTTCGGTGTTGTCCTTGTAGACCAACGTTTTAATTTTAGCTTGGCAGCCCCTTGTTGTTCAATCAGATTTTCATCAATGGTATTGTTTCCATCACCTGAAAAATAAAATGAAAGCATGAAAGATAAATTTCTGACCCTATAACATGAAAATTAAGCAAGTAATTTCCAACCCTATAACAGTCTGTTAAAACATCTAAACTGAAAAAAAAAGAAACGTCAAACATTTTTAATGTTTTCAGCCAAAAATGTATATGTAAGGTGCCTACCCCTAGAATACCATGGGTGACAACCGCATCTCTAAAACCGACTGGTGCTTCACCTAGAATACTATAGATGCTTCACGTCCAAGGCTTGATTCTTGGCTTCCCAGTCGGTTTTAGAGATGCGGCTGTCACCCATGGTATTGTAGGGGTAGGCACCTTACATATACATTTTTGGCTGAAAACATTAAAAATGTTTGACGTTTCTTTTTTTCAGTTTAGATGTTTTAACAGACTGTTATAGGGTTGGAAATTACTTGCTTAATTTTCATGTTATAGGGTTAGAAATTTATCTTTCATGCTTTCATTTTATTTTTCAGGTGATGGAAACAATACCATTGATGAAAATCAGATTGAACAGCAAGGGGTTGCCAAGCTAAAATTAAAACGTTGGTCTACAAGGACAACACCGAAGCAGTTGTGCAGAGCCTTAAAATCGCTAAAAGTGCAACAGAAAGCAGTTTTGAAAGAGATGGGATTTGGTTCATTACTTGAAATGAACATTGATGTGGTTAATGGGACCTTGGGACAGCTTGTTGTTGAGAATTTCTATGCTTCTGAATTGGTCCTGAAGCTTTCTTTTGGACCAATCTGTATCAACCGTCAAGTTGTGCATGACATGCTTGGTATTCCAATGGGTAACATTGATTTTTTCTCTATACCTTTAAAGCCTTTAATGGGAGAGGAGGGTGAAGAATCTTTATTAGAGCGTTGGAGATCTCAATTTGATGATAAAACCAGCATTCGTCCGAAGCCTCTGGCTTCTATTATTCTTAGCTCTGAGGACACCGGTTTGCTTTTCAAGGTTAACTTCTTGTTGCTCTTTGTGAGCACAATGATGGTTAGTGATACGGGGGGTGCATGTACTACATCTTGCCAAGAGGAATTTATTGGTCGGATAGATGAAGATACTGAATTTCAAAATATTGACTGGTGTGGATTATTGATCCACTATTTGAAGATTAACATAGTTGCATGCTTGTAGGTCGTTAGATGTCTTGCATTGGGACTTGCTGTCTAGAGTAGCGAGAGTGGTCATGGGTCGACCGGAGGGATTCATGTTATTGATTTCTTGATACTATATATTGGTTTGAAACTGTTTAACTTTGGTTTGTCACTTGCTTCCGCTGAACATGTTGGTTTTCATTTAAACTCGTTGATGGTATTTTACATTAGTAATTAAGGATTTTAATTTGAAACTTGCACGCGTTCAATGTAATTAGTGGCTCGTTATTGGAATGTCACACGCCTAACAGGGACATTTCCTAGGTGGTATTTTGGGGGTGTGACACGAAGTGTTAAGTTGGTGGTGGTGGGAGCCAAAGTGAAAGTTGGGGGTGGCAGAGGCCAAAGAGATTAGCTAGGTGTGATAAAATCCAATAACCCTTAGTTTAAAAACACTGATAATGATTATACCTAAATCTATTGCTTTCCTCTTTTCGGTAACAAACTATGTTTAAATTAAACTTACTAATAAATCATATCAATTATAACCATGTAATTTTATTGTAGCTAATGAACAGAAGGTTCAATTGTTGAAGAAGTCACACTAGGCTAGGGGTGTATAAGGAGCCGAGTCGAGACTAATTTAGTTTGGGTTGGTTTAAACTTGAGCTTGACTCTTTAACTTAAGAGAGCTTTGAAAGAATATATATCTTATTATTATTATATTTATTTATTTATACGACCATCATTATCATTTATATAATATATAGAAAATATATAGATTAGTTGGTAATTATTTGATAAACATAATTATCGTTTCAAAACTAATCAAGGTTTCCCATTGGTGTATATAAGAGAGATAGCTAGAGAGATAAAGTTTGACACACATTAACCTTAACATTAAGAGTACATTACAAAACTCGTCCTTTATGTATGTATGTTATTGCAAATCATGTCCTTTGTCTTCAATAATTACATTAATCATACTTAATGTTGACAAATCCTAACATGGTATATCCTTTACCCCAAACCAAGTTAAAATTCTCAGTTAACTTTAGTCACGTGGGACCCACGTGAGGGCATTAATGTCCTTTCACCTACCAACTGTTTCTCCCCTATTTAAAACCCCCATTTAACCCAAATCGCCCCTCACACACCATCAGTTAACTTTTGCCTCTCTCTCTAAAACACACACACACACACATACTCTCTCTTTAACACCATGACCAGCCACCATCACCCTCACACCAACACCACCGCACACCACAAATGTCACACCCCAACCGATGGCGAAAACATCAGAGTGAGACGAAAATGAGATATGCAAGAGAATTCATAACACTATTAGTGACAATAATTAAATAATGGATTTCATTTCATTTCTAAAAGTCAATTACAAAGGTTGGAATCAAATACAAGAATGACAATACAATAAGAATACAAAATTTTAAATGTGTATCTAAGCATCCTACTATGTTCCATGCATCATCAACATCATCTCAAAACCTGTAACATGTTTTAAAAGCATAGTTCAATATAAGGATGTATTGGCGAGTATACAGGTTTTCATACATAGCATAAAAATAAGTTTAAACAATTCCACATGGCAAGTTATTGATACAAGATAAACAATAAAATCAGCATGTGTTCGACTAATCAACCCAATGATGAAACGCAATAAGCTCATGACATAACCTCAAGAATACGGGTGGTGTGTTAATCCTATAGCACTATATATGTCAAGGATAGGCTCGTACGAAGTTAATGATAAGTCTAACACAAGAAGCATAACCCCAACTTTAAAGTATCAAGCAGTCAAGTATGCATGCATGTATAAGGAATGTTTGTGCATTATGAATAAAGTTTAAGTGTAAGTTAATAGATAACATGTTACACCCCAAAAGTGGTAAACGAAAAAGGGGTTCAAGTATACTCACAGTTTTGCAAAGTTTCCTTTGGTGATTCCGTGAAGAGTTGGAGGTTGGAGCTTCAAAGCTTCCTTTAAAACACTTAGTGTTTTCTTCTAGAACTCTTAGAGTTCTCTTCCTTGCTTTGAAGATTTGAGAGAAGTAGAGAGGTTGAGAGAAGAATGGTTGGAACACCTAGTGTCCTTTTAGAATTCTTAGAATTCTTTATTTAGATAGATTGAGAGAATTAGAGAGATGGAGAGAAGAATGGTGTGAAGAAAATGGTAGAAGGAGGTTGGTATTTATAGGTAGAGAAGGTGGAAATGGGTGAAATATGATTGGTTAAAAAAAGTGAAAGAGGATTGAAAAGATGATTGGTGGAGAAAGGTGGTGGAAAAGGGTGAAATATGATTGGCTAAAGAAGGTGGAAGAGGATTGATGAGGTGGAAAGATGATTGGTATATTTCTTGGTATTTCTTGAGTATATATTATGTAATTAGTATATAAAAGGTATAAAAGTATAATTCAAGTATTGAGGATGTGTGTATAAGTATTTATACGTATTATTATGTTGGGTTGCGTATAAATACGTATTTAAATGATCGGTTGTGTGAATAAAATAAAAAATATATGTATAAAATATGAATTGTATTATGATTAACGCCTCGAATTGTGAGATTGAAATTAAAATACGAATGTAAGGTTTCTAAAATTAGAATTTGACTATGAACATTTTTAAAATAGAAATACGAAGATACGAGGCGTTACAACAAACTTGAAGCCCACAACAGGTTCACCGGCAACCATGCCACCACCACCCTCACTCCAACCTACACCACCCCCACACCTTAAGCTGGAAGCCGATGACGGGTTATCACAGGTGACCATGCCACCACCACACCAACACCACAGATCTCCGATTCAAGACCATGTCACCACCACGCCAACACCACAGATCTCGGGGAAGGTGACTCAACAAACGCAGATCCAACGAGGTTTGAAATTATCTGGATGATTTGCTAAAGAATCGTGAGCTTGAAGAACAACAGCACGGCTGATTGATTTCATTTCAGATCTCAAAAAATGATAGAAATGAGAATCGTGAGTTTGACATTCTGTTATGTTGTTATTCTTCTTCTGGTTCAAAGTTGTGTGAGATTGATTGAGTTGATGAGGTTTGAAATTATCTGGATGATTTGTTAGAGAATCATGAACAACAACACGACTGATTGATTTCATTTGACATCTGATAGAAATGAGAATCGTGTTAGTTAGGGTTTGGTGAAGGGAGAAATAGGGATAGGGTTGTTGTTTATAGGAAAGGAAGAAGACAGTGGGAATCGGAATGGCGCTGACCATTTGAAGATCGTGTGGTTAAAGGCCGATGATTTGGCTCTGAAATTGCCACCATTCAAGTCCCCCGGGTGAGTTTCTCACCTTAATCTCCGCTCCTTGGTTTTTCCGATAGTGGTTTGGAGAGACGGTGGTTGTGACGGAGATGTTGGTTTGTGGGAGATGGTGGATGGTTATGCTGACGCACGGTAGTGGTTTAGGGAGATGGTGGTTGTAGGTGGCTCTTAAATGGTGGAGTGGGGAAGAAGAAGAAGGAGGGTGTAGGGGAAAGGACATTAATGCCCTCACGTGGGCCCCATGTGACTAAACTTAACTGAGAATTTTAACTTGTTTTGTGGTAAAGGATATACCATGTTAGGATTTGTCAACATTAGGTATGATTAATGCAATTATTGAAGACAAAGGACATGATTTGAAATAACATACATAAATAAAGGACGAGTTTTGTAATTTACTCTAACATTAAACACAAATTCGTCATCCCAACTCTCTCTCTCTCTCTAAACTGTGTTATTCATAACACATAAACACCATCATAAACTATACATCCTAAATAGGAACTCGACCAACTAGACAGAAGATGACGTCTACATCCCACTCTACTGTGGTTATTGGAATCTCTGTTGTAACATGTATTAACACCCGAAACGACTTGTTTTTTTGTTAATTAGAAGTTTAAACACCCGAATTGAAGCACCGTTTTCGTCGTTTGGGCAGTGTTTCGAGGTAAATTTTACATCAATCAACTCGTATCCTCGTTCTAATAAAAAGCTATAAAACATCGGTTTGTAATTCGAAAAAAAAACTTAACAGCTATTTCTAACGCTGACTATTACCGGCCAAAAATTGACCAGTACGGATTATTATCGGGAAATAACTGAGTTGAGAATATTATTGGCGAAATTGAGAAAGTTGAGATTATTTAAATCCAATTAGCCTTATTATAAAAATAAAATCACTATTTACTGTCTTTCGGGAAAAAGTAACAAACATAACTTATTAAAGAAATATCCAACAATTTTATAAAGGAAATATGATTTAAGAAAAAAATAAAAAAAAAATAATAAAAACAAATGATAAATAAAGAATCAAATATGGTTTTAAAAAAGTAAAATAAAAATAAAATTATGTTAATACTTAAAGTTGTATATAATAATAAAATATGGTCGTATTAAGCACGCGCTTCACAATGAGTAACAATTTTTCCGCATTCTTCTATGCGATGTGAATATAATTCGATCGGTATCATTTCGGTTCATTATGTGTGAGTCGCATCGGTATCATTTCAGTTCGTTATGTGTAGGAAATTCGATCGGTATTGTTATATTTTGTCATGGTACCGTCAAGGAAAAAATGTTAAAACGACAGGAAAAAAATAAAGCCGTAACATAATAAAAAAGATATCAAACTATGCGTGTTCGATTCATTAGGGAAAAGAGTAACCACAAAAGAGTTAAAAGTAAATTTTAATTTACTTTAAAAAAAGTATAAAAAAGTAACTTTGAAAACGCCACCCCTGTGGACTCCACACGACACAAACATATCTAATGCCCTACCCAACATTAGTGCTAGGCAAACAAAGAAAGAAACGATAACTCTAAAATGCATGTGGGCCAATTAAATTTGGCAAAAAGATACACAAATCAACCTTCATGTATACCTGAAAATGCACCATATACGTTTTAGTTTAAAAAATGCTATTCTCAACCAATTGGTTTCGTCAAATTTGATCAAAACCGGTTTGAGTTGAAACCGGTTCAAGTCATATATCGGGTATTGAGGAAAATTACCAAACTCCATCGAAATTGGTTTGGTCAGGTTCAAACTAGTTTTATATTACTAGTTTTTCAAAGGTTTCAAATCCTAAAACAAACAAACCGCCAATTAGATAACTTTAGTTCTTAGTTAAATGCTTCTACCCTGACCACAAATTCCCTTTAGATGCGAACTTATTTACCCGTACTAGTATTGGTATTTAAGTTAAAATAAATACTTTTGATTAGCCCATGGTATCTTCGTCATATAGTCTCCTGAGTATAGCTTGATATGTAAACCCCCGACTCATTTGTTTTATGAGCTCCAATATATGCCAGGTTCGGGATAAAGCTCGTTTAATCTCTGATCGATATGAGGTTTTAGTGAGATGGTCTCGAATAGATCACAAATGGATTAGCTCGTTTACACCCCTGCTAGTGACTGTTAGTACATATTATGTGTGTCTGTCACTATACGAATAAGCTAGATAGAGCGTATTGTATAGGTTTGAGTGTTAAATTGGTGAGGATGTGCTCATACGCACACATGAGCACATACGTGCGTATGAGGGTGTACATTCGTTAGCATGTTTACTTCTGTGAGCATGAGCCTCATGCCCATGAGTTGCCTATAAATATTAGGTTCATGCTCATGGACCATTAAGTTTGTGAAATCCCATTTGAGAGGGATTAAAGCTGGAGAGATGTGTTTATGCTCTCTTCAGCTTGCCAATGATGTATACTCTTTCGGTATGGAATGGAAGCCTTTACATATGGTTATTCTAAGCGTTATGATGCCGAAATTTCTACCGAATTAACTTTATCTTATCCAAAGTTCCGTCTAAACACAACGGATCCTGAACTTTCAATTGGTATCAGAGCTACGGTACCGATTCAATCGAACTAACCATCGGTTGAATCACCTACGCTCATGATTTTGTGGTTTAGACGTAAAAACGAAGGTGCAAACACGTTTTTATCAAAATTGATGGTCAATTCACGGACAAAAAGTCAAATGGAAGCCATAGGATTGATTAGAATTGATTTTCACACCTGTCTGTGGTAAAATCATCATCAAATTCGAAGAAATAAAGATTTTGGATTGAAAAATTGGATTCAGCGCGTAGGAGCACATATACACACATGAGTCTCATGCATGAGCTCATACTCGCGCATGACACGTACTCGCGCATGAATCATACTTGCGTATGTGCTCATACTCTCACATGAGCTCATACTTGCGCTTAGATCAAGCGAATGTGTGCTACGGATAAGCTCATCCACGCGCATGAGCCAAAATGCCAAGAAAGGCTTTTTTTGATTGTGGTGACGATTATCTAGAAAAAAATTGGTGATAGAAATTTTTTTCGAGATTTTAACGATAAATACAGGATGCTCGGGGACACAGTTGGAGGATTCAGAGAATGGTTAAGATGATGAAATCACAGAATAATGAAGGTAGTAGGTTAGTCATGGAAACCTATGCAAAATGATTATCATTTGGTGAAGTGACTATTAATGGGCCAGAACATAAAATCCACATTGATGAAAAACGGACTATTATGGAGCAAAATGACATATATTCCACATAGTTGAGTTTTTCAGAGAAAAGAGTTACCAGAATTTGCCAAGATGGGGGAAAATACTTGGAAATTTAGGAGATGATGATAAAGAGGTCAGAATTTGCAAAAATAAGGGGGAATAAAATTTCAAAATGGTATATATTGAAATTCTGACATTTTTGAAAATTCGAGCAGAGTTGCAACAATATTCGGGTGGTTCCTACTCAAAATTGACTGGTAAAGCATAAGTATCTTGTATTCGTTTTTCCATGATCATAATAAGTTCGGATTCATTAGTTCGTGATCAAGTTGATGTCTTTGTCTTCGTACAAGCCGGTTAGCAGGCTTAGCGTCAAAGGGGTGATGCATCAGTATTGTCGATACTTAAAAGATATCAGAGAGCTTTCAAGATACATGATCGTTCTATGATAGTTTAAATTGTCAGAATGGTTAATTTCCAGGAAAATGATTTGATTTTTGAACTAATCGCTAGGGAATGATGAGGTTTGAAGATTAAGTTGCTGCCAGGACTAACGGAGAAGGCTATACATTTGCTATCGTGACTAAAGAGGAAGAATATGAATTTGATCATTGGAAGAAGGTTTCTTGAGATTACAGTGTGTTACCAGATGATTTATGATCCGATGAAGATTTGCTGATTGTGGAGGTTACCGTTTACACTGATTAGCCATTCAAGTGTGGCATAAAGTTGATTTCAGAAAATGGGATTTCAGATTTTCGTGGGTACTCGCATATTTAAAGTTTACCAATATGGAAGTTTCTATCAATTGTTTGTTGGGTTTTTGAAGATTAAAGATTTGAGCAAGATGGGAGAAATCAAAAACCGAATGCGGATATAGTTAACGTTGAAATGAAGAAGCAACACTGATTAATTTTAGATTGGTGATTACTCATGAAGATTGTGGCTTAGCAAATCAGAGGAGTAGGTCAGGAACGTTGCAAATAAAGAACTGAAGTGTGGAATCATTTCAAAGGGAGTACATTGGATCAAATGCAAACCCGAATCATCAATCAAGGGGGAATTAATTGAAGATATTCGCAGCACTTGATTGAAGTTGCAGAATACTCATTCACGACTCTCATATAAAGATCAAGATTCAATAGTGACGTACAAGGGGGAGAATTTGTTAGTGCATATTATGTGGGTCTGCCTCTGTGCGAATAGACTAGTTAGAGTGTGTGTTGAATATTGTATAGTTTTGAGTGTTAAAATGGTGAGGATGTGCTCATATGCACACATGAGCACATATGTACGTATGAGGGTGTACATCTGTGAGCATGTGTACATCACTGAGCATGAGCCTCATGTTCATAAGTTGCCTATAAAGACTAGGCTCATGCTTATAGACCATTAAGTTTGTGTAATCCCATTAGAGAGGGATTCAAGCTGGAGATATGTGTTGATGCTCTCTCCAGCTTGCCAATGATGTATACTCTTTCGTTATTGAATGAAATCCTTTACATATGGTTATTCTAAATGTTATAATGCCGAAATTTATACCGAATTAGCTTTATCTTATCCAAACTTCCGTCTAAACACACCGGATCCTTAACTTACAGAGACAAAGTTATTGGGTTCCTTCTGTAACTCAAGCTTTTCCAAAAGTTGTTAGAATTATTATTTTTTTTAAATTGGGCATTGATTAAGTTTAGTAATTATCCCTTTGATAGCCTTGTATACCTAACGTTTTTTCTTTTCACTATGCTTCTCATTAATTCTCGAGTAGGATTGAAGAAACATAAAGTTTAAATCCATGAGATTTATTCTTTAGGGAATGGTTTCGTCAAATTATGGTTAATCCTTAATCTTTCCTCGACAATGAATCGATAGCAATCTACAAAATAGAACATCGTGAGACTCGTTACAAGGATGAGAAGTTCGGGGTTCCCCTTTTAACCACCCTTCGATATCAGAATAATTATCGTTTAAGAAGATACAAAATGAGTGTGTCTTAAGGGTGCGAGAGCGAGAGAGCTGATGCTTAAACCTGTGGTTAAAGGTTGATATTTATAGCCGAAGAGAGTGAAGAAGGAGATGGGCTGACGGGCCTTGGAATAGACGCCTCCAGCAAGGAATATCCTCTTTGTGTCCTCTAGTATGACTGTTAGTATTTGCCGAGTATGAAGACGCTGGAGCATGGTTATTGGAGCCACATGGCTTGGCAGTTTTCCTTGTTGTCGAGTTTGTCACCAGCTGTGAGTGGAGATCATAGAGTAGTGAATGGTGTAACCTGATTGGTTCCATGTCACTGTCCTATTGTACTTCTTGTCTCATGTCTGGTCAGAGTTTGACGCAAGGTGTCACAGTGCTGGGTGTGGCATGAAGAGCTCGCGCATCCGTCTAAAGACCACCAGGAAATAATATTCTGCTAAGTTCAGGTATGGCTCTTTGACCGCACGTGTTGCGATTCCTTGCGCAGGATTTGAGACCATACCCCTTAATGATATTATACGAATCACACTTTATGTATATAGAAAATTATGAATTTCATTGTTTTAACTTATTTTACATGAATCTTAATAGTAGACATGTCGTTTTATCCATTTTAAAGGGCAAATAAATAAATAATCATCACATACAAATGACAAATTGAGCAAGGTTTGATGGTGATTATGATTTGTGTGTTTTGAGGTTTAAAGTGATTACTAGTTTTGATGATGTTCTGCTTTACGGTGAAACAGAGCAAATGATAATGTAAGATAAACGTTATTTGAAAATGAAGCATGTTGTTTAGCAAGCCAAACCGTCAGAATCGGTTTAGTTTATCATCATATTGTTTTACGACACCAAATAAATACTTTTTTTTTAATATAACTTCAGTTTTAATAAAACTTATGTCGAAATGTCCAATGACAAAAATTAAACAAAACTAGGTAGTTAAGTATATAATGAAATAATGAACGAAACCAAATTATGTGATAAATAAAATATGTATTTAAAAAAATTAAAGAGAATTATTAAAAACAAAAAAAATGATAAAATAAATATAGATTTAAAAAAGTAAAATAACAACAAAATATGTTAAAACTTGAAAGTAAATATAGTAATAAACTATTATAATATTAAATAATAAAATATTAAAATTTTATATATTATTATAAAAATAAAACCACTATTTATTGTCTTTTGCGAAAAATTAACAAATATAACTCATTAAAGAAATATCAAACTATTTTATAAAGGAAATATGATTTAAGAAAAGAATCAAAACAATTAATAAAAAATGATAAATAAAAAAGAAAATATGGTTTTAAAAAATAAAAATAAAAATAAGCTAAAACTTAAAGGTGTATATAATAATAAAATATGGTCGTATTAAGCACGCGCTTCACAACGAGTAACAATTTTTCCGCATTCTTCTGCGCTATGAGACGATAATTTGATAGGTATCCTTTCGGTTAGTGATGTGTAAGAAATTCGAGTGGTATTGTTATAGTTTGTTACGGTACCGTCAGGGAAAAAAATGTTAAAACGAAAGGAAAAATAAAGCCTAAACATAATCAATAAGATATCAAACTATGCGTGTTCGATTCGTTGGAGAAAAGTGTAACCACAAAAGAGTTAAAACTAAAGTTTGATTTAACTATATATTTCATAAAGTTTAAAAAATTAAAAAGAGTTGGTTGTTACACGAACAATTAAGACCTATATAAAATGATTTTATGTTTTACACATTTTTACGTTATTATTAAATATGAATAACGAAAAAGACAACACTTCGTCTTGTCTCTCATTCAGCACATGTATAATTAAATTGTTTAATAGTAAAGAAAAGTAACTTTGAAAAAAGCCACCCCTATAGACTACACATAGCACAAACAATTTATCTAATTCCCTACCCAATATTAGTGCTAAGCAAAGAAAGATAGAAAAGATAACTCAACAATGCATGTGGGCCAATTAAATTAAATAAAAATACACAAACCAACCTTTATGTATATCTGAAATTGCACCATATACTTTTTAGTTTAATAAGAGCTATTCTCAACCATTCGGTTTGGTCAAAGTTGGTCATAAACCGGTTATTTAGGAAAATAACCAAACTATAGAAATTGGTTTGGGTTGGTTTTGTTCAAACTTGTAAGTGAACCAAAGTTTGATAAATGTTGGATACTGCTGAAGTTTCAACTTTGAAGGACTAATCTTGCAATTATGTGAAAGTGTCTCAAGTTTGGACAAAGGTTTTTATATGGTGAGAACTTGTGGATTTCTCAACCATTCGGTTTGGTCAAAGTTGGTCATAAACCGGTTATTTAGGAAAATAACCAAACTATAGAAATTGGTTTGGGTTGGTTTGGTTCAAACTTGTAAGTGCACCAAAGTTTGATAAATGCGAAGTTTCAACTTTGAAGGACTAATCTTGCAATTATATGAAAGTGTCTCAAGTTTGGACAAGGGTTTTTATATGGTGAGAACTTGTGGATTTCTCTCTCATCAGAACTTGTGGTTTATATGGTGAGAACTTGTAGTGAGAACTCGTGGTTTTATATGGTGAGAACTTAGTGTGCGAACTTGTATTTCCTTTTAATGGTGAGTACTTATTTGTTAAGTACTGAGAGTTTCATTGTATTGTTGTGCGAACTTAGGTGTGTATATATTCTTAGTGTCTTGTACGCATCAGGCAACTAAGACATTCAATGAAACAGTGATATTTTTGGAGAAAACTTCTTGTGCAAACAAACCCTAGCTTTGTGTTCTTTATTCAATCTGTGTGATTGTTGATTGTGCTTACTTTGTGTATTCACGATTCTTTCATCTTCTACACCTTCTGTACGAGCTCTCCGTTGCGGTACAAGGCACGTGGTGGTTTCCGCACATCGTGTGTGTGTTCGATCGGTCCGGTTCGTGTGTTCGTTGAAGGAAGACGACCTTACAAGTGGTATCAGAGCAGGCTCTATATACAGAGTGCTCTTACCGCTGTAGACTTCGTGTTGGAGGTTAGATTTGATTCGGTTTTGTTCGTTCTAGTGTGTTTTCAAATTTCTAGGGTTTTCCTCATACTTTTCTCATGTTTTTTCATGGATTATTCATGTGTTTCTTGATTTTTCATCATGGATGGTGATTAGGGTGTAGTTGTGAGTGTTTGTGCTTGATTTGATTGTTGAGATTTTGCTCAGATTGTGTCAGATCTAAAGTTTTCTTTCAAATTCTCTGGGTTTTTGATTCTCTGAAGTTATTGATGATCTTGTGTGCAGACACACTTGGGAAATAAATTCATACATGTGGTTTTTCACGTGTGCGCACTTGTGGTTTTGTTCATGAGAACTTATTCATGAGACCTTGTTTTTGTTCATGAGAAGTTATTCATGAGACCTTGTTTTTTTGTTCATGAGAACTTATTCATGAGACCTTGTTTTTGTTCATGAGAACTTATTCATGAGTGCTTGTTTTTGGTCTCAGTACTTGTTTCATTATCATTCATCAGTACTTATCACTAAGGGTCTCTAATAGTATCAGAACTTGTGTTTTTGATTAGTACTTGTGATATTTGTTAAAGTTTCATCACTAAGTATTCACAGTCTTTGTAACAAAGTCATAGTAAAGATGGCAAACAATTTGAACACCGTTGTTCAAAGTATTCGACACAACAACGAAGTCGGAAGAAGTGATAAACCTCCTATATTGTTGAACGAGTTAGATTATCTAGAATGGAAGATACGATTTGAACGATACATCAAAGTGAAAGATTTAAAACTGTGGTTATGTATGATGTCAGGAATTGGAGGACAACCTGCTCGAACTTTGACAATTACAGATTATCTTGCTTTAACTAATGACAAAAGAAAGTATTACGAATGCGAAGAAAATGTAATGTCCTTGATTACGATGTCATTACCACAATCGATCTTACACACTTTCGGTAACAAAAACTCATCAAAGGAATTGTGGGACAGTTTAAGCGACAGATACGAAGGAAATGACTTATTCAAGAAACGGAGACTTGAACGACTGAAAACTCAATTCGTAGTCTTTAAAGCTATGAAAGGTGAATCGTTGGATGATCTTGTAAACAGATTTTACCATTTGCTAAGTGAATTAGATCGAAGTCAACCGGTATTGTATACGGAGTTCGAGAAAGTGGAAAAATTTCTGAATTTTTTACCGAAACAATGGAATATGTATTCTACCTTAATCAAAGAGAGTGCTCAATATGAAGGATTGACTCTTGATCAAGCAGTCCAGAAGATGAAAAGTTACGCATGGAACTTAGATGACCAAGACTCTGATTTTGAGAAGCTACAAGATCCAGCTTTATACCATGCAAAGCAAACTGAAAAAGGAAGTAATTCAGGTGTTGCTTTCGTTTCAGAAACTTCTCAAGGAGATCCTGCAAACCATAATGCCTTTGTCGTTGGTAGCAATAGTGGAATTACCATTGGTGGAATCCCTATATCTTCTGGAACGTCATCGTCAAGTGCTTGGCCAAGCGAACCAAGCATGAATGTTCCTAAAATCGACTCGCATAGTCTTAAGCTCATAGAAGAAAATATGGCACTTCTTGCATAATTCATGACGGCATTCGAGAATTTTGCACTTGGTAAATTAGTTGATCCATCGACTCTCGATGAAGATCTTGATCAAATCGATCAAGATGGATTAGAAGAGCTTGATTTGCAATTAAGTGTGGCATTACTGGTAAAAAGAGCGAAGAAATTTCTTCAGCGAACGGGAAAGAGTTTCATTGGTGGTAACACAAAGACATGAATGGAAATTGACATGACCAAAGTAAAATACTACAATTGTGGTATCATTGGTCATTATGCAAGAGAGTGTCGAAAACAAAAGAGTAGAGAAGGAAGTAATGGTCAAGGAAGCTCAGCAAGATCCAACAACAACAGTCCAACCCCATCCAATACAACTTCTACCACTTCAACAACCACCTCATCTGATAACCTTACTCCTAATGCTAATAACGCTATGATTGTTCAACCCCTTCAAACTACTAATGAGCCACACGATTGGGGGATTGTAATGGAAGAAACAGCTACTGCTATTGTTTCACAAACGTTCATTGCTGAGATCGTTGAAGAAGGGTTTGGAGATTTGTTTGAAGAGGCGAATGTGGAAGAGTTGACTGTGGTGGCGGAAGCTCTAAGTGAGAATTTGGAAATGGAGAAAATCATTGAAGCTGAAGAAAACGAAAGAAAAGAGAATGAGGAAGAAGAAAGAAGAAAAAAGAAGAAAAGTGAAGAAACACTAGAATAATCGATCGGAATCAATTATCTAGGGGGTTTGAATCCGCATAAAAAGGTGGGTTTCCTCTCGTTTGATTCGACTACAATTGATCTTCTTCTTCGATAATTCTGCAAAAAAGAAGCACCGTTAGCCTCACCAAGGGGAGAAAGGGGTTCTCTCCTTGACCCGACTCCGGTGTGAGAATAAGTATGGGTTATGAAGAAGAAGAAGTATCTGAGAAGTGTGTGTAACTTGAATTTCATACCTGAATAGTTCTCATATTTATAGCCGGGAGTCTTTGGGCGGGAAAACCCGTTGGTGAAAAGTTGACGGAAGATGCTAACCCCGTAAGTGGTTGCATTTCCTTCCGTCCAGTTCCTTGATCCGACGTGAGAGCACACGGATCGCGGTTTAAATCGATGATTACTCTCCAATTGCATGCTATCATTGTGATTTCCGGGACGTCTGGGGAGCCGACACGTGTCCGGACGGTTATAACCGTCTTAGTGGTGCACGATTGAACTCCTTCTAGAAGATCACTGTTGCAATCTGGTGTGACTCCTTATCGTGTGGAATCAGCTAAATAAATCCCAAGTCTGGGTAAATAATATCCAAGTCCGGATGTTAAGCGGAAGTGTTTACTTTAGGATTTCTATCCTTTGTTTGTGGGAGAAAGCGCAAGGATTTATGGTTTCCTTTGGGCGCGCAAGTGTTGACTGTTGACTGCTTCTTAAGCCTTCCTTTTGTAAAACCAGTGCGCGGCCGCGCAAGGTAAAAAAGAGAACTTAAAGATGAGGTTGTGGTATGGTCCTAAGCCCTTATTATGAGATTTTTGGGACCTTACCCCTTCAAAAAGAAAGTTGAAAAGAAAGATGAAAATGATTGTTTTGAATTTAAGATTGCAGCCGAAGAAATGCAACGTTTTGCTGATAAAGAAATGACAAAGATGAAAGCAGGAAAAGCAGAAAGCTCGGATCAAGCTTTCAAGGCTAACGTCGAGGTACAATCTAAATCTGATGATAAAAGATGTCCTAGATGCGTAGACTTTGTTGCTAAGTGTGACAGATACGCACTCCATAACAGTAATTTGATTACTGATCTGGAGAAATCTAGAGAGTTAATTGTCGCGCTTTCGAGGGCCAACAAAGAACATAGAAGTCAGATGCTTGCCTTGAAAAAGGACATCTCTGAATTTGAGAGACGACTTGCTCAAGCGACGATTACGAATCAAGATTTAAAAGCTGAACTTGAAACTTGTCAAAACACTGTTTTGGAAAAGAACCAATTAATTTTAGACAAAGATAACTTGATTCTTGATCTGCAGCGAAAACTTGAGAAGTTTGAAAGTTCATCTGATGTGATGAATTTTTGCATAAACAATCTTCGTCTCAAAGATTCAGAAGATGAGATGTTTGGTGTTGGTTACAAGAAGGTTCCACCTCCTATTAACCACAACTATACATCGACACCTTCGATTGATCCTGAAATTGCAGATTTCGTTCCAACTGCTCCATTGACTGTTGATCCTTTGAGTGAGGAAGAATCTGAATCCTAATCTGAATCCGAATCCGAATCAGAATCGAAATCAGAACAAAAGAGTACGAGTGATGTTAAAACAAACGAAATTGATTTAAGCAAAATTGAAAATTTGATAAACTCAAAGATTATGGAAGCTTTAAATCAAGTTCAAAATGTTCAAAAGCCGAAGCCTAAAAACAAAGGTAAAAAGAATGTTAAAAACATTTCAAAAACCAACTTTGTGAAAGGCGAAAGTTTTAACAAAGAAGGTGAAACGATTGAAAAAGGCTCAAATTCTGAATTTGTGAAACAAAAGGCAAAAGGCTCAAACGAAGCATCCTCTTCCTCAAATAGTCAATGTGAGGATGATCAAAAGGAAAAGAATGAAAAGATTGATAAACGACGATGTTATAAATGTCGTTTAAAAGGATACTTAGCTGCAAATTGTCCAAACGACAATGGAAAGAGTCGTGTTGATCCTGATCTTGATAAACCTTTTGTCACCAAACCACAAAATGAACCTAAAAAGAATGAAAAGAAAAGTGGTAAAACTCAAAAAGGAGAAAAACCTAAGGTTGTAAAGCAAGAAAGCAAACGTGTTTCTAAACCAAAGGTTAAAAATCAAAAACAAAAGGATCAGGATACCGATTCATCAGATGATGAAAGTCGTCGTGGTTCAGATCGCGGATCGGAAAGTTCTTCAGCAAAACGTGAAAGTCGTCAGAAAACCCCTGCTCGACGACCAAATCATGTAACTTTCCGACCACAAGATCAACATCCTGGAGGTTCTTACAACCACAGTGTTAGGCCTCATGCGCAAAATCATTACGTTGATAACCGAAATGTGTCACCGGCCAGATTTCATGGTCAAAGACAACATTTAGGATACCAACAACGACATGTGTTTCATGATTACGAGCAACCACAGTTTGATAGAAGTTTTAGACCTCAGCATAGTCAAAACTTCGGATATCAAAACTCTAGTAATCGTTTTGGTGCAAATTCTGGGTACAATAACCGTTCTCAAACTCCGCACAATCCTCGATTTGCGGGTGGACATTCTAACAATTACCGAGGTGGAAATGTTAGAAACAACAAAGAAGATGGTTATTTCAAGGAATTTTCTTTTGTTGATGAATTTGGACGACCCAAGACCGTCACGGCTTGGTCCCCCACTCTAACTAATTTCCTGTTTGTGAATGCAGGAACAGTTGAAGAGAGTGTGACAACTGCGACTTTCCGGTAGCTTTCATGTAGTTAAATTACTCATTTTCAGCTATACAGTTATACGTTTTAAACATCCGAAATGCATATTTCATGACATACACTTAGAATACTCGCGGAATACTTATTTTTGATGCACATTACAAGAAAATGAAGCTAATGCAACCCCGATAAAATGTTGCATTAGGCCTTAAAAAGGTTGCCTTAGACCTAATGCAACATTTTATCAAAATCTGCATTAGGTGAAGTTGCATTAAACCTAATGCAACCTTTTTGTTAGATAATGCAACCTTTTCAAAAAGGGTTTTATTATTCAAATGCAACCTTTATATGATGCAACTTTGCAACTTTTTTACTTTCAAATGCAACCTTGCTAACACTTAAATGCAACTTTTGCAACCTCAAACGCAACCTTTGTTACACTCAAATGCAACCATTTTTTACATCAAATGCAACACTTTTTTTAGAATTTTATTTACAATAGATGCAACTTTGTTTTACAATCAAATGCAACTCTACAACATCATTGTTTGAAGGATATGTAATAGTATCTCAATTACACCAATACAATAATAATATAAATATAGAAGATATCGTAATTTAACAGATGTCCAAACTCAAAATAACAATATAATCAAAATAAAGTTGTAATTACAATGATAAAAAGTAACTAAAACCTCCTACTCATCTTTAAGATCCTGAAATACTCTAATAGCTAGCTTCTCCATAATACTTCAAATCGTAGCTTGCTCGTTGCTTGTCAACATCTTTCTACAAAGGGATGTTCTTGTGACACCTGTGTCACTCCAACCATCAATCAAATTCCAAACCAATGAAGTATTGTATTTCATACTTGGGATTTGTAAAAATATGTGTATCGTTTGCACATATCGACTCTTGTTCGATTTCAAGCTTTAAATCGCTTTCTGGAGGGTTATACGCGCTCTGATGTGTAGATATAACCAGTTTAATCCAACGAACACTCCAGAATAGTGAAATAGGCTTAACATACCTTAAATAACCTTTACATAACTTAGATATAAGTTTTGGAAGGTTTGGTGTGGTGAAATCAAGTTAAATCGCTTACAGGGACTAAAGTTGACAAACTGCGAAAGTATGCCAATTTGAACTGTAACAGACATTCTGGAACATGACCATAAGTTAAACATACCATAAATATCCTATACATAGCTTAGAAATAGGCTTTGAGGTGTTCGGTATGCTAAAATAAACTTATGTGTCATTCAGGGACTAAAAGCGTCAAAAAGTGCACAAGTTTGCACTTTCGCGCATAACTTACGTTCTGAATACATCCGGACATCCAAAAATTTATGTAAGCACTAAAATATTTTATTTTAGTGTTTGGCATAAGAAAAATCCATTCGTTTCGTCATTTGGATCGTTTTTCGCGCTTATGCGCATTCCGTCGTAATTAAGCGAACATCGCGTTCGTACGACCAAACGAACCAACATCCGACATATTTTTGAGCATGTTTCATGTCCACAATGTTTATACATCATGTTAGGGCCTTAAAGTTGGCTTAACGGGCCTTAAACATGTCGGAAATGGCTTAAACACATAACAGGGACTGAAACTGCAACATTTGAAACTTGTTTTCTGATCTGAAGAGCTAGGCGGCCCGCGTGAGCCCAAGCTTAAATCTTAGGCGGCCCGCGTCAGCCTCTCTGATCAGATAATATCGAACAGTCAGCATGTTCCAGCTGTTTTATCCACCACCACACACTTACCACTTGCATATTCAGCTGATAAGGATTGTTTTTAGGCCCCATAACTTTCCGACACTTGTACGGATACGATTAAGGCACGATATTCGACAAACGATCTTAACGGTTCGGGTATTCCTATAAATACCCAACCCACTTAACTTCAAAAATCACTAGAATCTGATCTAAGTGACTCTAAGTTGGAACCATTGTTTCATACCTGAGTTATTGTGATCTAGATTAGCATTCGGGGACCCTTCGTAAGTATTCTTTCGTTCTTTTCTTTCTTTTATTGCTTTTCGAGTCAGAAAGTCAAACTTTGTTTGACTTTCAGCGTTGACCAGCTTATGGTCAATGCGAAGTTCGTTTGAACTTCGCAACGTGATTGTAATCACGATGGTTATAGTCCCTTGGGACTATACCTACTGATTACCACGTTGTCTAGGGTCGTAGGGTAAGCGATCTAATAAATCGCTTATACCTTCGAACCCGACCCATTTGGTCGATCATTAGGATCCGACCAAATACATTAGGTGACCATAGTATATAGGGAATAACCTTCCGAGGTTATACCTTATGGTCGCTTCGTTTAAGTAGTTGTATGATAGGTAGTTTATATGCCTTAGGTAAATTACCAGAATACCCTTTTCATGTATAATTGGTAATTTAGCATATGTAACCTAAACTTTTGTCACATAACTGATTATGTAACATGTTTTAGGCATATAACACTTGTCATAGGACTAGTTAGGCGGTTCGAACGCGTTTCACGCGAATGACGCGTTAAAGTAGCATAAGCTACCTAAACGGGTCGTAATGGGTCGAAAGCACTTAGATTAAGGTTTCATTTAGTATGTAGGCTTTGTTAAACCATATGACACGAGTCTCTATACTCGTTTGGTTTACGAACCCTCATTCTATCAGATCTTCCGATTTAGGTCCGGTTATTAACATAGTTACCTATATTAGGTGCCGTTTGATATCCGCGATCTCTAGCATTGTTTGGTTGTTACTCAAGGACTACTAAGCAATCTCAAGTGAGTACATAGACCCCTCTTTTACTGTTTTCCAAACGTTTTGGGGTGGAACACATGTGCCTACTTGTTACTTTCATGCTTTCCTGTTTCCACATCATATATCTGCTATATTCGTTAGTACATTATAGTACATGATTTTATTACATCTTATGCTAGGTGTGCCCATTGTGTGCATTACTTAGTACATCGTTTTACATTACATTACTTGCTACGTATGTCTATTGTTGTATACGTAGTACAGGTCACATGCTACGTATGTCTATTGTTGTATACGTAGTACAGGTCACATGCTATGTATGTCTATTGTTGTATACGTAGTACAGGTCACATGCTACGTATGTCTATTGTTGTATACGTAGTACAGGTCACATGTTAAGTATGTCTATTGTTGCATACTTAGTACAGGTCACATGCTACGTATGTCTATTGTTGCATACTTAGTACATTTGTTATTCATCACATGCTTACATTTTGGATACATATTACATGATTTACATCAGAGATGAACATTTTACTTTGGTAGTTTGGTTTGAATAAGTGATTAAGTAACGAGGCGTGTGTAATATGATACAAGCATGGTGGATACGCCGCTGGTACTTCCTATATATAAGTGTTTGTATGGTATTACATGTCGTAGCGTTATTTGAATCATTTCAGTTTGAGACATAGAACATTTTATACAAATAACATACTTTTCACAAGACATTGATTTATAAACAACTTATTTTATACAAACACATTTTACATGGTTATTCATTTAACCTTACATTTATTTATACATATCATCTGATCTTATCGTTTTTCAAATGATTTACAAGACAAAGCAAATTACAAGGTTCATGACTAAACATTTTCTCAAACATAAGTCATGAAACCTATTTTCACAAAACCTATGTATCTCACAGGCATTTTTATGCTGACGTACCTATTTTCACATGTGTTTTTCAGGAGCTGTTGCATAAGATGATCAAGATACACATAGGCAGACTTGGGCTTTAGTGACAATAAAAGATGCAAGACTAGTTAATTATGTTGTATTTCTTTGTTTGTTAAGACATTGTAACACTTTTAATCAATAAAACGAAACTTCAATTGCCATGGATTTGAAACAATTAATTCTGTTACAACACTCCCCGACATTTCCGCCACGTTTTGTATGTTCTACGTGGTCGGGGTGTGACAGAAAAGATGGTATCAGAGCCAATGGTTATAGGGAATTAGGTTATTAGTAATGTTTTGACCTAGTCTATAACCTTCTTAGGACCCTAACGTGAGTTTACTTGCGTTTAGTCATAAAACGATACTGTCACCTATCCTTAGGCGACGACCTCAACAAGAACATAAATTTCAAAACCGCTTTGAAAACTAATCATCTGTTCTAGGATGATTGATTACTAGGTTTTGAACTCTCAGTTATATGGTTTTGAACCCCTTTGAGTTTTCAAAATCTCGTCAAGGTTTTGGGTTTTAAATAATGTGAACACGTGCAAACTGGAAGGGTGAATGCCTGTATTCTGGGTTTTCTGTCTAGGCAAGCACCTCGTATACATCTCATCAGACACGAGACCAGTTGTGCTTACCTGGGAATTCTTGGGATGAGTGTTCACTTATAGGCGAGCATGTCTTCGAGATACATTATTTTTGACCCATTTACTTTGATTAATCACTGTGTGTCGTTTGTTGCTTTGTAGTAACAAACAAATGACCACTATCCTTGCTTTCATCAGATTTGTTCATCTCATTCTTTTCGTCTAATTCTCTCACTCGTTACCTTTCATGTTTCCTCTTTTAGAATGCCTCCACGACGTGAAAATCCGGTATCTATTGATGAGCTGGCAGCTGTCATTACACAGCAAATGACTGCTGCAATCCCGAACGTCGTTGCTCAATGTTACCAAGCTATCAACAACAATAATGCCCTCTGCAGCTTCAAGACGTTCAACTCGGCCAAGCCATCAAAGTTTTCTGGGTCTCAAGGAGCGACTGCACGTCTGCAATGGTTCGAGAGTCTAGAAAGCACCTTCAGGCATGTTCAATGTCCAAACGAGCGAAAGGTAGATTTTGCATCTAGTGTCTTTGAGAAACGAGCTTTGACGTGGTGGAACGGTGTGGTGAGAGATAGGGGTGCCGAAGTGGCACTGGCTCAAACTTGGGAAGAACTTCGAGCACTGATGATGAAGGAATTCTGTCCTCGTCACGAGATCAGGGCATTGGAAAGGGAATTCGACGATCTTAAGCAAGACAGCGGTGAACATCGAGCATACACTGATCGATATGAGGAGCTGAGCCTGTTGTGTCCTACCATGGTTACGCCTTTGGATAAGGCGATCGAAAAATACATTGATGGTCTCCCTGACTCAGTTCAAGACATTGTTACTGGTAGTAACCCCACTACGGTTAGGCAGGCCATTGAGCTATCTGCAACCTTGACTGAATCTCAGATCAGGAAACGTAAGCTTTTCCGAAAGGGTGACAAGAAACCGGTCGAGGAAACGAAACAAATCGAGGAATCAAAGACCATGGATGAACAGACTGGATCCCCTGAGCGGTCAAAGAAGCGAAAGGCTTCTCAGAACTTCGCCATGGTTACTCACAATGATCAAGCCGTCCCCAAACAACCAGCTCAACCCCGTGCTAGGAAGCCATACAATGGAACTTCACCTTTGTGCAACCGATGTAACCTTTATCATCATGTTATGGTGAAGTGCCGCGAATGCCAAATTTGTGGACGTAAAGGTCATACAGCAAAAGTTTGCGTAGTAGCAGTTGCACCAAATCAAGCTAACAACAAACCTGCTCGAGCTCGTTTTCCACCAGGTTCTTGCTACAAGTGTGGCGAGATGGGACATTTCCGAAGAAATTGCCCAAAGCGTGCTAATGCTAATCCAGCACAGAGATGAGCATCTGACCGACTAGAAGACAACACCGTTTAGAAATAATCATGTCTTATGTATTATTTTCTTTTGTTGTCAAGGTCAATGAAACATGTAACACCCCAAAAATGGTAAATAATAAGTAAAGGTAAATAGTAAACTTAACATAGTTAAGTATGTATGGTAAGATGGTAGCTAAATATGGGTTAACATTATGAATTGTATTTAGTAATTAAGTCTAAGGGGGTTAAGTGTTAAATGATTAAACTTAATTACTAAAAACAATTAAAACTCAAAAAGATAGTAAAAAAAAAAAAAAAAAAAAGAGAAGTCCCTGGGGATCGATCGACCAAGAACAGGAAGAGAAGGGGAAAACCCTAAACTCAAGATATCAAGAAATTGAAGCCTAAATCACAAGAAAATTCGATGCATGAGCCCCTTTTTCTGAAAATCTAACCCTAATTAGTGAAGTGGTAAGTTTAATTTTCTGAAATTGTGATTTGTTGAATGAGGGGTCAAACCCAATTTCGATTTCTTGTGTTAAATATGAGAAATTCGAGTTTGAATTGCTCTCTAGAACAAGAAACCATGTTGACTTCAGTTTGGTATGAAGATTTTAGTGAAAACCCATTTGAAGTTGTGATGATATGATTAGAGATGATGATGCATGTGTTTATTCTTGATGTAGTATGATGGGTAAGGTTAATATATGCATAATGATGTTATAATAATCTGAATATTTGAGGAATTTATGTGTTTGAGATGTATTGCCATGATTTTAGAATGACTTGGTAGAGATGCGTTTGCTATGCTTGCATATTGTGCTAGTTAAGATTGTACGCACATAAGGTGTTCGATGAAATGCTTGAGCCGAATTGGTTATGTATGAACATGAGAAATTGTAGTTTTAATGATCTAATGATGGCATGAAATATGAATACGAATAATGAACATTATAGTAATGATGTAAATGCGTGAAAGCAATGTATAATGTGAAAGCTAAACGTGAATGTGATGCACCTTATAGGGTCGAGAAAAGAAGAGAATCAAGTCAAGCAAAGGCAATAGGAGCGCACAACTCCGGTAAGTTCTTATGAACTTCGTTTACTCTACTAGTGGATTTATGAATAATATTAATGATAATATGAATTCGTACTATTTTCCGTTGTGGATTAAAAATTGATTTAGATATAAGGAATTATATCGAAGACGGTTTTAGAAGTTATATTGTAGCGAATGCGAAATAGCAAATCCATTGCGGATTTGGTTATGCTAACGGAGGTTATGATAAGCTATGCGAGTCGACCGGTTCTAGTTGAACAAGTCGAGTAAGAATAAGCTACCACCCGTTTTAAATGGGTGGTCATGAATGCTATGATGAATGCTTGAAGTTTAGTCCGTTATACGGATGGAAAGAAAGAATTATGTTGAAAGCAATTAACCCGATGTTACCGGGTCGTATGCGATAAGCTTGAACCTCATTAAGAGGGTATATGCCATTACCCATTTATTTAGGTAAATCGAATGCGTAAGAATAATGAAATCATATGAACGAATGAAGCTAATATGTTGTTACATTGAGTTAAATGAGAATTACGACTAACTTTGAAGTCTTGTCATTGAATGTAGGTAAATCCTCAACTTAGGCGACTCGGCAAAATGGAGCGAGCACACGATCAAAATAAGTCTTACCAAGCGCTTCCGCTAGCTATGTTAATATTTTGGGTCAAATTACTTTTTGTACGAATTGTTGGTAAAACGCCTTTAAGTACTTGATGTTTTAGTTCTAGTAGTATCTTGTAGAATGATATTATTTTGATTATGGTTAAAACAGGGGGCATACTCGTTTTACGGACGGGTCATGCCCAATTTTTGTAAAAATTTTAATTATGTATTCAAGTTGGTATTTTTTTATATCTATTAAATTACTCTAGTAAGTAATTTACCTTTTTGAGTTGTGAAAGATTAGTATATTTTAAAAGTTTATGTTTTCTAGCGTCTTTGGATGTCATTTCTTCTAGACGCTAAAGCGGGTGTAACAAAACAGTTGTTAACATTGTTTATAAATAAATCTTTTATTTACATTGCAATGTATTTATGTGGTTGTATGCATAAACAACATATCCCTTACAATACCGACAATCAAGGAATCGTATTCCTTGAAAAGCAAACTACCCCCAAAATTCTTCCATTTTACAATCTCTTGCGTTTTCCACAAAGATCCTAAGTACCCGTCTCTTGCAAAGAAACGAAGTACAAGGTGCAAGTAATAATTCTGTACGAATACCCCAAGTACCACTATAAATTCTTAATAGGGTACCCAAGGGTATTTCCGTATGTCCTAAATTATTGTGTACCTTAATTCGAATATTGCGTTTTCCTGAAAACGAAAATCGAATTTTTGGTAGATCATCCTATCTTCATGGATGGATTCTTGAGATGATTAAAGTACCAAATGAAATCCACGAATTGGATTCCTGGTGTGCTTTAAGTATCCGCGTCCAAAGATAACAAATCAATAACCAAGTTAAACAACTATGTGATTATGTGCTTATGTGTTTCCTTTTATGTTTTTGGTGTAATCCAAGTTTTTGTTATCCAAATCCTCGTAGAATCTTCCATATCTTCATATAAGGGATTCATAGTAGGATATCCAAAGGTACTATATTAAATCCTCAATGGGCTTATACGTAATAGTAAAGACCCTTGGATTATATTGTACCATTCCATAATTAGACCCCTGAGTGGTCTAGGTAAATAGATTGATCCAAAAATCTGATTAGGAATATCATGTGATGATATAGCTGAAAGGACTCCTTGGTGGCCTAATTAAAAGGATCATTTGTCAATCTAATTAAAAGGACCCTATGGTAGTCTAGTCACACTCATCACAGGTTTGATTTTCCTCCCCTTCACATTACAAACAAATTGTGCGGACTATGCAAGGAATTGCGTAATTATGGATGCATACATAATTATGGAATTCAGTGCACGGAAACCACAGCTAGTTTTGTCGTGTGTCTGGAAAATGACTCTTTTCGTTCATTTTCGGTTCTGAAGAAATGGTGGAAAATGACTCTTTTCGTTCATTTTCGGTTCTGAAGAAGTGGTGGAAAATGACTCTTTTCGTTCATTTTCGGTTCTGAAGAAATGGTGGAAAATGACTCTTTTCGTTCATTTTCGGTTCTGAAGAAATGGTGGAAAATGACTCTTTTCGTTCATTTTCGGTTCTGAAGAAGTGGTGGAAAATGACTCTTTTCGTTCATTTTCGGTTCTGAAGAAGTGGTGGAAAATGACTCTTTTCGTTCATTTTCGGTTCTGAAGAAGTGGTGGAAAATGACTCTTTTCGTTCATTTTCGGTTCTGAAGAAATGGTGGAAAATGACTCTTTTCGTTCATTTTCGGTTCTGAAGAAGTGGTGGAAAATGACTCATTTCGTTCATTTTCGGTTCTGAAGAGGTTGTGGAAAATGACTCATTTTGTTCATTTTCGGTTCTGAAGAGGTTGTGGAAAATGACTCATTTTGTTCATTTTCGGTTCTGAAGAGGTTGTGGAAAAAGACTCATTTCGTTCATTTTCGTTTCTGAAGAATGCCTGTTGAAAATAACACCGTTCATTTTTCAATTCTGAAAAATGTCCTTTAAAGAGAAATAACAGGATTATGCCTTGCTTATCTTTGATGGTTACTTCACACAAAGCCACAGATAGACTCCTACGAATTAATTTCGGGACGAAATTTCCTAAAGTAGGGGAGACTGTGACACCTGTGTCACTCCAACCATCAATCAAATTCCAAACCAATGAAGTATTGTATTTCATACTTGGGATTTGTAAAAATATGTGTATCGTTTGCACATATCGACTCTTGTTCGATTTCAAGCTTTAAATCGCTTTATGGAGGGTTATACGCGCTCTGATGTGTAGATATAACCAGTTTAATCCAACGAACACTCCGGAATAGTGAAATAGGCTTAACATACCTTAAATAACCTTTACATAACTTAGATATAAGTTTTGGAAGGTTTGGTGTGGTGAAATCAAGTTAAATCGCTTACAGGGACTAAAGTTGACAAACTGCGAAAGTATGCCAATTTGAACTGTAACAGACATTCTGGAACATGACCATAAGTTAAACATACCATAAATATCCTTTACATATCTTATAAATAGGCTTTGAGGTGTTCGGTATGCTAAAATAAACTTATGTGTCATTCAGGGACTAAAAGCGTCAAAAAGTGCACAAGTTTGCACTTTCGCGCATAACTTACGTTCTGAATACATCCGGACATCCAAAAATTTATGTAAGCACTAAAATATTTTATTTTAGTGTTTGGCATAAGAAAAATCCATTCGTTTCGTCATTTGGATCGTTTTTCGCGCTTATGCGCATTCCGTCGTAATTAAGCGAACATCGCGTTCGTACGACCAAACGAACCAACATCCGACATATTTTTGAGCATGTTTCATGTCCACAATGTTTAGACATCATGTTAGGGCCTTAAAGTTGGCTTAACGGGCCTTAAACATGTCGGAAATGGCTTAAACACATAACAGGGACTGAAACTGCAACATTTGAAACTTGTTTTCTGATCTGAAGAGCTAGGCGGCCCGCGTGAGCCCAAGCTTAAATCTTAGGTGGCCCGCGTCAGCATCTCTGATCAGATAATATCGAACAGTCAGCATGTTCCAGCTGTTTTATCCACCACCACACACTCACCACTTGCATATTCAGCTGATAAGGATTGTTTTTAGGCCCCATAACTTTCCGACACTTGTACGGATACGATTAAGGCACGATATTCGACAAACGATCTTAACGGTTCGGGTATTCCTATAAATACCCAACCCACTTAACTTCAAAAATCACTAGAATCTGATCTAAGTGACTCTAAGTTGGAACCATTGTTTCATACCTGAGTTATTGTGATCTAGATTAGCATTCGGGGACCCTTCGTAAGTATTCTTTCGTTCTTTTCTTTCTTTTATTGCTTTTCGAGTCAGTAAGTCAAACTTTGTTTGACTTTCAGCGTTGACCAGCTTATGGTCAATGCGAAGTTCGTTTGAACTTCGCAACGTGATTGTAATCACGATGGTTATAGTCCCTTGGGACTATACCTACTGATTACCACGTTGTCTAGGGTCGTAGGGTAAGCGATCTAATAAATCGCTTATACCTTCGAACCCGACCCATTTGGTCGATCATTAGGATCCGACCAAATACATTAGGTGACCATAGTATATAGGGAATAACCTTCCGAGGTTATACCTTATGGTCGCTTCGTTTAAGTAGTTGTATGATAGGTAGTTTATATGCCTTAGGTAAATTACCAGAATACCCTTTTCATGTATAATTGGTAATTTAGCATATGTAACCTAAACTTTTGTCACATAACTGATTATGTAACATGTTTTAGGCATATAACACTTGCCATAGGACTAGTTAGGTGGTTCGAACGCGTTTCACGCGAACGACGCGTTAAAGTAGCATAAGCTACCTAAACGGGTCGTAATGGGTCGAAAGCACTTAGATTAAGGTTTCATTTAGTATGTAGGCTTTGTTAAACCATATGACACGAGTCTCTATACTCGTTTGGTTTACGAACCCTCATTCTATCAGATCTTCCGATTTAGGTCCGGTTATTAACATTGTTACCTATATTAGGTGCCGTTTGATATCCGCGATCTCTAGCATTGTTTGGTTGTTACTCAAGGACTACTAAGCAATCTCAAGTGAGTACATAGACCCCTCTTTTACTGTTTTCCAAACGTTTTGGGGTGGAACACATGTGCCTACTTGTTACTTTCATGCTTTCCTGTTTCCACATCATATATCTGCTATATTCGTTAGTACATTATAGTACATGATTTTATTACATCTTATGCTAGGTGTGCCCATTGTGTGCATTACTTAGTACATCGTTTTACATTACATTACTTGCTACGTATGTCTATTGTTGTATACGTAGTACAGGTCACATGCTACGTATGTCTATTGTTGTATACGTAGTACAGGTCACATGCTACGTATGTCTATTGTTGTATACGTAGTACAGGTCACATGTTAAGTATGTCTATTGTTGCATACTTAGTACAGGTCACATGCTACGTATGTCTATTGTTGCATACTTAGTACATTTGTTATTCATCACATGCTTACATTTTGGATACATATTACATGATTTACATCAGACATGAACATTTTACTTTGGTAGTTTGGTTTGAATAAGTGATTAAGTAACGAGGCGTGTGTAATATGATACAAGCATGGTGGATACGCCGCTGGTACTTCCTATATATAAGTGTTTGTATGGTATTACATGTCGTAGCGTTATTTGAATCATTTCAGTTTGAGACATAGAACATTTTATACAAATAACATACTTTTCACAAGACATTGATTTATAAACAACTTATTTTATACAAACACATTTTACATGGTTATTCATTTAACCTTACATTTATTTATACATATCATCTGATCTTATCGTTTTTCAAATGATTTACAAGACAAAGCAAATTACAAGGTTCATGACTAAACATTTTCTCAAACATAAGTCATGAAACCTATTTTCACAAAACCTATGTATCTCACAGGCATTTTTATGCTGACGGACCTATTTTCACATGTGTTTTTCAGGAGCTGTTGCATAAGATGATCAAGATACACATAGGCAGACTTGGGCTTTAGTGACAATAAAAGATGCAAGACTAGTTAATTATGTTATATTTCTTTGTTTGTTAAGACATTGTAACACTTTTAATCAATAAAACGAAACTTCAATTGCCATGGATTTGAAACAATTAATTCTGTTACAACACTCCCCGACATTTCCGCCACGTTTTGTATGTTCTACGTGGTCGGGGTGTGACAGTTCTTTGGGTTACAAATTTGCAAAACATTACCACTCCTCCACACTCTTCCTTATACAATAGCCTCCATTTTCCAGCTTCAATTATAAACACGTCGAGTTGCCAATGTTGTAGTCAACAAGTACCTAAAAATGTTTAAAAAAACTCGACTACATACACTTATTGATCTTGAAAATGTTGCCTTGTTGCGAAACTATTTATAAGCATTTTGGGTAGATTCTACAGATAGTATGATTTCCCTCCACATCCTACACAAAAATGAATAATAAACTAACCACATTAGAAGCCAAACAATCATGCTCTTAAAATAAATTCTGAAACAACATTTAACAGCTGACACACTAAGTTGTTAGATAAGGAAAGGAAAACAGTAAACCAAATAAGCTTTAGACATATGCCTTACTAAAAAGACCAAATTATTCAACACTCGCATTAAAAGAGTATTCTTTTTCTACAACACAATTTATTAAAGCATTCAAAAAATCATCAAAAATTACTCAAGTCTCAAAACTGAACTTATGTTAAACGTACTAAACAACCCTAAACAGTGAAATGGCGAATACTAAACAAATATGAACTAATTTAGCCAAAATATGAACCAAACAACAATAAGAAATAGATTCTACAGTATGAAAGAATGGACACCAATACAAAAAATAGTATACAAATCAAAAAATGAAACAAGTGAACAATAATGATATGATTCACTGACCTGCTCTGTTTCTCTAATGTTCGATGCCTAAACAAGTAGAATCACGACTGCTCCGCTCCAACGCTAGAATCGACTGACCCACCGCCAAAACAAAATGAGAAACTCAAAAGCGCAACGGTTGTTCGCTTGTTCGGAAGTAGATAGGTCTGAGCCTCTGAGGATTACATACCTGGTAAGACCATTCGGTGTGGAGGGGCATGAAAATGGGGCGTTATGCGACATGTGGCAGCCACGTCAGCACGCATCAGAAAAGTGACACCACGCGTCAGAAAAGTGGCGTGGATCAAAAAAGGGTGTAGAACGGGGCGTGAAAGGATGGCGTTATTCGACACGTGGCACACACTTTTTTTTATTATTTTATATTTAAAAATTATATAAAACTATTAAATTTAAATAAAAAAATGTTGAAACAAATAACATATATTAAAAAATGGGGTGAAAGATGTGATTATATATAGGGTTTTTTAAATAAAAAAGTTTTTTTTAATCAAACTAGCCGTTCAACGGCTAGTTTAAACTAACCAATACACAACCAACACAAATGTGCCACGCTGTCTCCTCGTTTGCCTTCCACGCCGGTGGAAATCATGTCGCCCTACACACAACGTTGTCAACAACACCAAGCACGGGGTGGTTTGGTGAGCGTGGATTGGCCTCCACGCGCACACTGTTTGGTTTAATAGTCCTTAAGAGCTTCAAACTACTTCAATCAAAACCAAATAAAAAGTTGGACAGATATGTGAAAAACATACAAATTGATAATAATTGTCTAATGATAATGGAAATCCATACAGCAAACACAAATTAAAAGACTTTTGTATTTGTATTAATTCACTTACAAACTATGAATATTCTAAAGTATAACTTCAGAAGCCATCCAATACAGGGTGCATGCCAACTCCATACTTTACAGCTAACACACGTACACTCGTTCACATGAGCTGATTTCCAAATGAATACATACATATAAAAGAAGTTAAAATTATTTTAACTTCTTTATACCTTAATGTTCCTGTGCATGATAAAGGCAACTTTAAAGATGAAACCAATCTATAAGCCTAAGAAGATTTATGAATTTACAACATAATAAATTATAATACTAGTAACTTACACTCTTGCTTACATCTTAATGAAAGTAACCAATTTTTCTAAGCGGCAAAACACAAATTTAACCTAATTAAAAATAATCCAAATACGTATCAAGATTGAAACCAAATACAGACAAAACTAACTTATTATATATCAAATAGTGAACCAAATTTCCAAAAAAAACAACATTATGATAACAACACACTATGAATGTAAATGTACATAGACATAAGATCCATCAATTTCATAGAGGTGAACTTAACAAATATGAAATCCAACGCTATAACGCTACGGCTCTTTGACGCCTTTCATCGAATAGTTGGCCTGCATCGTCAATCCTGTTCAAACTTCAAACACGTAAAAAAAACAAATCTTCTAAAGAATATCATCAAGAGAACCAACAGAAAGCAAAGTATCAATGTTGTTCACACAATGCATACTAAAAAAAGTTCAATTTAGTCTCATAAACAAGTTGTTAAAACCAGATACAATGATGGTTCGTCGGCTGTAGCAGTGGTGGTTCGGGTGGAGCGGCTGTAGGGGTCGACATGTAGTGGGGTAGTGGTTCATGGCGGTTAATCGGCGGTTTGGATTTCACAATAGATAGATGCATCGATAGAGATAGAGAGGAAGAAGACGGTCTCACAAACTTATCGTCCAAAGTATGCAAAAGGAGAAAGCTTTTCAATGAAACCGATTCATGGTTATGGATGTAATCAATGGGGGGTAAGGAAAATGATGAAATCGATTGGGGAGGGAAAACGATTTTGATGAATTTTGAAGTAGGAGAAAAATAGGTTACGGGGTTTAATTTGGGGAAAAATTTAGGAGGGAAGTAATTTTTGGTGGAAAAAAAATTTAGAGGCATTTTTTAAAGAGTAAACTGTCATTTTGGTCCCTATGGTTTGGGCACTTTTGCCATGTTAGTCCAAATCTCAATTTTTTTAAATCTGGGTCCCTGTGGTTTCACTTTTGTTGCCATTTTAGTCCAAAATCAAAAAACCCCCCTTTTTTACTGTTACAACATATCTATTTTATCTTTTTGTTCATGGGCATTTTGGTCATTTAAAATTATTATAACATACCCCTCTGTATCTCTCTTCTCTATCTCTCAGGTCTTCATCTTTTTCTCTCCCTCTCTCAGATCTTCACAAAACCCAGATTTTCTTCATAAACCCAAAATGTCTTCATAAAACCCTCTTCATCCCCATCACAAAATCCGACCTTTTGTTCATGAACCACACAAATCGGCTACAACAACCGCTCATTCACCAATCAAAAGCGAAAAATTCAGATTCTAAAAATACTCGGTTGAAGTCTATCTAGAAAAGGAGATATCATCATCCATCTTCAAAACATTACCACCAGAATCCAGAAAATCAACTGTTCGTAGGCATTAAAATTGAAGGAAGAAACTGCAAATCGTGATGACTTCACTGATATTACCCACTGCATAACTCTCAACAACCCCACAATCTCACATATCATCTTCATCTTCTCGCATCCAACACACACTAACTCAAAGAATCCACATCCCCCCTCGTATTTACAAACACCCAGCAGCAATTCTCCTAGAACTCTGCACTTCACTCCAAGAACTTCACCGAATCATCCCTCTAATCATCAAAAACGGTCTTTATCAAGAACACCTCTTTCAAACAAAGCTTGTGAGCTTGTTCTGCAAATACAACAGCTTAACCGAAGCCACCCGTGTTTTCGAACCAATTAAAGACAAAAACTATGCTCTTTATCACACAACGCTTAAAGGGTATGCTCAGAATTCTTCTATTTCTGATGGGTTTTCGTTCTTTTGTCGTATGGTTGAAGATGGTGTGCAGCCTGTGGTGTATAACTTCATGTATTTGTTGAAGGGTTTGCTCCGACACCGCTTGCAACGGAAGTGTGTGCTTTTTGGGTGTTTGTGGTTTGCTCCAACACCACTGCCTCCATAACTGACACCAACGCCTCTGTATCCACCACCGTAGACACCGCCAGCAAATCCATTTCCTCTGCCACCACTGCCTCCATAAATTCCCATGTATCCACCACTGTAGGCACCGCCAACAAATCCATTTCCACATACAAGAGCTAACCGATCGGAAGAGAGAGAGAGAGAGTGACGGTGACGTTGTGGTGAGAAGAAGGAGATGGTGGCTGTGGTGAGAAGGAGGTGGTGGTAGCGGCTGTGGTGAGGAGGTAGTGGTGGCGGTGGTGAGAAGAGAGGAGGAGGTGGTGGTGGTGGAGTTGGAGGTGGCTGTAGAATTAGGATTTGGGTTAAGGGTTTTCGCTCTGCATCTGCATTTGGGGAAGATGATGGTGAGATATCATCTTATTTATATTATTTATATGTTAATTTAGTTTATTATTTATTAATATATTATATTAAAATTAGATGGACAAAAATGCCCCTGAACTAAAAGACAAAACATCCAGCTTTCATCAGTGAAAATAGAGGGTTTTTGGATTTTGGACTAAAATGGCAACAAAAGTGAAACCACAGGGCCCCAGATTTAAAAAGTTTGAAATTTGGACTAAAATGGCAAAAGTGCCCAAACCACATGGACCAAAATGGCAGTTTACTCTTTTTTAAATTATAAAACTACTCTTATAAATAATAGTTGTATAACATGTTTTTAATATAAAATGTTCTTAAGTATACCTACAAAACTATAATAAGTAACACTTAAACTTATGTATTTCTTGTATTTTTTACTAAAATATATAGAATATAAATGTTAAATAAATTTTGAAAAAAATTAATATAACTTGTGTATGCATGTATTAGGTCTTAACAGTTATAGTGGGCTTTATTATGTCATATTGAATATTAAATGGTTAGATCATGTTATACTAAGCCATACTATATCATAATGCTAGTAATAGATTATACATATCTTTTCTTGATTGTTTGTATTATACTTTATTAGGTCGTATTGGATCTCTGATGATTAGGTTGGGTTGTTGCAAGCCATATTAGATCATAGTTGGCAGTAATAGATCATACATAGACGTATTGGGTTTTATTAGGTTGTATTGGTTCTTAAGACGTCGAATTGGATTTAAATGTTTTAGCGAAACCATATTATATTTGTGGCCTTGTGGGCAATAACATATCATAAATGTGTTAGTGGACCAAGATAGACTTTACTAGGTCGTATAGGTCTTAAAAGATTATAACCTTTTGTAGCGAGTTGTATCGTATCATAAAGGCAATATTTAAGTAATGATACACTTCAAATAAACCGATGGATCAATCAATCAATTTGATTTAAAGGTTCAAACATGGCTTAAATCATGAACCCCTGAAGGGGTATGGTCCCAGATCTCGCGTCAGCACGACCGCGAGTGACCATTACCCTTATCAAAAACCCCTACCAACAAGAACTTATCTGTGTCCGTGCGGACACGCGCGAACACAGCGGTTGAAACCAATCTGTCCATTGATGGGAAGACTTACCTTAAGTACGAGAACGAATGTTACACATAGCGATGCGGCCTAGCACCGCATCCTATGAACATTTTCGTCACGACAAGGGATCTGGACAACAGTAACAGTCACCAAGCGGCGATGCGGCACGGCACCGCATCCCGCATCCATCTTGGCCAGAACAGGAACGCGGGAACATCAGTTACCGCAAGCAGCGATACGGCCCGGCACCGCATCCTGCCCACAAGGCAAGTGGGTCTGACACCACAGTGCAAGTGGCACTGAGAACAGTCAGTTGTCAGCCCACATGTATGCAACAACCTGACACCACAGCAGGACGTGGCATCACCTCCGTAATCGACAGGCCTGACACACCTACAGGAGGTTGTGCGATGTCAGGCTAGCTACTCAACTACCCTCCTTCACTCCTCGGCTATAAATACCCATCCCAAACCAGGTTTGAGGTATCACTTCTCAACTCTCTCAATACTACTACTATCATACTTTGCTTCCCAAGCAAATTACTGATTCTCACGCCGGAGAGTGGTAACAAGGAGCACCCCCCCACCCCATCCTCCTTGTTACGAGTCACGGCTTGTTTCCTTGTGCAGGAAACCAACCAGCGGACGATCCAGCCAGCGATCCTCGGAAATAAGGGATTAACCCTACTTGACGAGACCAGTGAGTGAACCCCACCCGGTTAACCATTGTTTCATCATTGGCGCCCACCGCTACTCTTAGCACTTTTTTCCACCATCCTTTTCTCTCCAAAGATTATGTCTGATCGTCTAAACAACACTACTGGGGATAACCTAAACCCCGCAAACCAAGGGCCTACGGGGACCATTCCCCTAGCCCCAAATGCTGACCACGTTGGCACATCGACGCAAGGGGGCGCTTCCTTTACGTTCGGACACGATCTTTCACAGTACGCTGTTGTGATACCTCCAGGCATGAACCTTCATACCTGGTACGACCAGCAACAAGCTTTGTTGGCGGCAACATACAACAGAGTTTGCGCAGAAGCGCAAGTACTTGTGGGGCCTACCCCAGCACCGCATACACCTGCGGGTCGTATTTTACAATACGACAGCAGGGCCCCCACAAATCCAGCCTCCCGGAGCAGGCATGAAGACCGCGGCTCCTCTTATTGTGAGGTCCGCACGATTAATGAGGATGATTCCTCATACGGGTCCCGAACCAGGGGCCCAATACAAAGCCGCCTGGGCCCTCATGGCGAGAACAGGCGGCAATCCACAGCCCATCGCGGCCCCGGCATCCATAGCCGGCTGGGACCCCAGTCCCACCATGAAAGGCAGGATCGTACCAATCCAGACGACCATACATATCGCGGTGAGTCCCAAACCAGTAGCAGCAGACCGGGAGGACGCAACTATGTTCCTCCCACTTAACATCGCACCACATACATCCGCGCTGCAAAGCGCCACCAGAGCCAACCCTACAGGCCGAAATCGGTGGCCGAAAACTCCAAGTTTGTCCCGGAGATTGCCAACGCCGATGTCACCACCACCAAATTCCCATTAAACATTAGGAAATACAACGGTTCGGCCGACCTAGATGACCACATGAACATCTTCGTCGGCGCCGGGTGCAACGGCAGGTGGGATGAACCCACTTGGGGTCAATTTTTCCCGCAGACCCTAACCAGTCTGGCCAGGGCTTGGTTCGATTCTTTGCCAGTGGGGTCACTGACCTCATTCAAGGAATTGCAAGCAAAGTTCCTCGCGCATTTTTGCCAGCAGCGACGTCATGAACGTGATTCTATGGATGTCATGAACATCTGGCGCAGAGACAACGAATCGCTTGAGGCGTTCGTTGTCCGTTACAATAAAGAGTGCCTGGAGATAGGCGACATTGCAGACCAAATGGCACGCAACCATTTCATTGTTGCCGTTAAGGACGAACAAATGGTTATGACTATCTCCGGCAAGGAAGGCTTGCCTAAGAAATGGGAGGATATCATGGCTGCGGTCAAAACATACGCCCAGACTCAGCGGTCCCTCAAACCGCACGTCTCAAAGGCACAGCCCCAAACGGAAGGCCAGTCCTCCCACCAAGAGCACAAGCGCAACAACAAGCGCAACCTGGACACATGGAATCGCGGCAGCGATCCCAGACCATATGTCCCGCGTAACAACCAGCCCGACGCAAGGGCAACAATCAACGTCCAGCGTGAAAACCGGGCGTCGAAGAAGGAGTCTCGGGTCCGTAACTGGACCGAGATCAACCAGTCGCCAAGCGACGTCCTCTTTACGGACGCACAATTCCTGAGACCGGCCCAACCGATGAAGTCCAAGAAAAACTAGGATCTCACACTCTACTGTGAGTTTCACAAGGACTTGGGCCACACAACAAACAACTACATCAGTCTCCGACTAGAGATTGAGCGAGCCCTAAAAGAGGGGAAATTGCAACATCTGTTGCCAGCCGCGCAAAAACAAACCAAGCGCATCACCCCCCACAACGAGGGCTCCTCCACGGGTAAGAGGGCCATGTACGTGGCTTCAACCCACATGATCAATGTAGCGCGTGGAAAGCCGCGCAAGGCGGCAAGAAGACCGGACAATGACTGGAAAGACGAGCAAGTTGTCTTTCTAAAAGTCCGAGGCGGACCGCGCGACAGGCGCGCCGTCGTCATCACAGGTCACCTGGCTCACTACTGCACCGAGCGACTCTTCATCGACCCGGGCAGTACATCTGACATCATATATGAGCAATGCTTCAACCAGTTCGACGACGAAGACAAGGATCGGTTGCAGCCGGTAGACTACCCATTGGCCGGGTTTGCGGGGGAAACCGTATTCCCCCTGGGCCAAATCACTTTTCCTGTGCGCCTCACCAACGGAAGGCACACACGAACGGAGGAGGTAAACTTCATGGTTCTACCTCACACCTCCAAATACGACGTACTTCTTGGGAGGGAATCCCAGGGCGACTTCAACATGATCACATCCGTCCCCCACTCTGCCATCGGTTTCCCAACCGAGACGGGGGTTGCGATAATATACGCCCGCAGAGAAGTTATGTCCTCGGACGAGCTGCGTCCGGCCAAGATAGCAAGGCCTACCCCCAACACGCAACCAGAAAAATGGGTTCTTAACGCAAGACACCCAGAGCAAACGGTCACGTTGAGCCAAGCCTTGTCCCCCACCATTAGAGCACGCCTGAAACAGCTCCTCTTCAGGAACCAGGATATTTATGCGTGGACACCCGCAGACATGACAGGGGTACCACGCGAAATTGCGCAGCATTTCTTGAATACCATGCCAGATATCAAGCCGGTGATCTAAGGCCAACGCCACCTTGGATCTGCAAAGAACGAGGCGATGCGTAAGCAGGTCCAAGAACTGCTCTCCACAGGCATCCTGCGGGAAGTCAAATACCAGACTTGGTTATCCAACCCAGTCATGGTAGAAAAACCAAGCGGGGGCTGGCGCATGTGCGTCGATTATAAAGATCTCAACAAAGCCTGCCACAAGGACTGTTACGCACTTCCGGAGATCGACGAGAAGGTCGATAACCTTGCACCATTTCGATGGAAGTGTTTCCTCGATTGTTACAAAGGCTACCACCAGGTACAGATGGCAATCGAGGACGAAGATAAAACGGCATCCCGCACGCCTACAGGAAATTACTGCTATACGAAAATGCCGTTTGGGTTGCGCAACGCGGGTGAAACCTATCAAAAGTTGATGAACGACACTTTTCACGGTCAAATCAGCAAAAGTACCGAAATCTATATGGACGACTTGGTCGTCATAAGCATGGAGGAAGATACCATGCTCAACGATGTTGAAAGAACATTCCAAACTCTGCGAAGCGTCAATATGAAGCTAAACCCTGGGAAATGCTCGTTTGGAATGGAAGAAGGCAAGTTCCTTGGATTCATCGTAACCAAAGATGGATTCAAGGTGAACCCGAAAAAAGTTCAGGCGATCGAGCGCATGCCATCGCCTTCTACGATGAAAGAAATGCAACGACTAGCCGGCAGGTTAGCCGCACTGAATAGATTCTTAGCCAACCATGCAGCTAAGTCTTACCCTTTCATCAAGACCCTGCGGAGCTGCTTAAAAAAGGAACAATTCCAATGGACCGCAGAGGCCGAAAAAGCTTTTCACGAGATGAAAGAGTGTTTGATCCAACTCCCAACTCTAACCGCACCACGCAAGGATGAGCCACTAATTTTGTACCTATCTGCTGCGGACAACGCGGTAGGCGCGGTACTCATAGTGGAGCGAGAAGGAGTTCAAACACCCATCTACAATATCAGTAAAATGCTCAACGACCCAGAGACAAGGTACTCCATCATGGAAAAGTTAGTATTGGCACTAGTGCATGCGTCAAGACGGTTGCGACGTTACTTTGCAAACCACGCCATTACAGTGTTAACCAACTACAGGATCGGCCCGATCCTGTCAAAACCCGCCATCTCTGGTAGATTAGCAAAATGGGCAATTGAGCTGGGCGCACTTACACTGAACTATAAGCCACGCCCCGCAATCAAAGTCCAGGTCTTGGCTGATTTCATCACCGAAGTACCAGCAAATCGCATTCAAGAATGCGAACAAGAAAAAAACCCTACGCCACCACCATCCTCCTCAGAAACATGGGCACTATTCACCGATGGTGCATCCAACGAGGATGGTGCAGGTGCGGGTCTGCGACTCGTCAGCCCCAATGGCCAAGAGCTTACCTATGCAATCCGCCTCGATTTCAAAAGCACAAATAACGAGGCAGAGTACGAGGCTCTACTGGCAGGACTGCGTCTGGCAGTAAAAGTCAGCGTCCAACATTTGGAAGCACACGTTGACTCACTATTGGTTGCAGGGCAGATGCGCGGCGACTATGCTGCAAAAGGGGATATCATGATCCTTTACCTAGAACAAGCCTTGCAACTGACATCAAAGTTCACTTCCTTCAATATCCGCCATATCAACAGAAGTGAAAACAAACCCGCGGATGCACTGTCAAAACTCGCATCCACCAGCTTCCAACACCTGGCAAAGGAGGCACGCATAGAAATCTTAAAAAAATCCCTCAGTACCCCTGCGTCAAGTCAATGTCATGCAGTACGGTACAACATCCTGGATGACACCAATCATTGCATACTTGCAATCAGGTGTTACTACCGAAAGCAAGGCTGAGGAATGTAAGTTGCAATACAAAGCATGTCATTTTCAGATGGGAGACGGTATCTTATACCGTAAATCATACCTGGGGCCACTCCTACGATGCGTTGACCCACAAGATGCCACGTACCTTATCAGAGAAATACACGAGGGAATATGTGGCATACACGCAGGCCCACGCATGGTGGTGGCCAAAATCATGAACGCTGGGTATTACTGGCCCGGCATGCACCTAGATGCGGTCAAATTCTTGCGCAAGTGTTTCAATTGTCAGCGGCATGCTCCCAAGACCTTGCGCCCCAAGAACAACCTGATCCCCGTCACCACTGCATGGCCATTCCAAAAATGGGCAATCGATGTGGTGGGACCATTTCCAGACGCACCAGGTGTAGTGAAGTTTATCATAGTAGCTGTTGATTACTTTACAAAATGGGTAGAGGCAAAACCGCTCGCCTCAACCACCGCTATGATAACAAGGAAATTCGTCTGGGAACATATCATCTGTCGTTTCGGTCTACCAATGTGCATCGTTACCGACAACGGTACCAACTTTGCTGCCGATGACTTTCAAAAATGGCTAAAGGAGCTAAACATTGAACACATATTCTCCTCAGTGGCGCATCCGCAAGGGAATGGCCAAGTCGAGAGTATCAATAAAAGTTTAGTCGAAGGCATCAAAGCACGGTTGGGAACAGCCAGACGCGGCTGGGTTGATGAACTCCCAAGTATCTTATGGGCTCACAGGACAAGCCCAAAGACAAGTAACGGTGAGACACCCTTCAGCCTGGTCTATGGCACTGAAGCGATGATCCCCGCGGAAGTAGGCCTCCCCTCACCAAGAATGTTGGCTATCAACAAGATAGACAACAGTGAGGAACGCAGGGTTGACTTGGACCTCCTGGAAGAAAGGCGTGAAAACGCTGCCATCAACGAGGCCAAGTACAAAACCAAACTTGAAAAGTACTACAATGCACGCGTCCGCATTTGTACCTTCAACCCGGGAGACTACGTCCTTCGTGACAATGAAGCATCTAACGCGGAACGCCCAGGGAAACTTGCCCCGAAGTGGGAAGGACCCTACCTCATCCAAGAGGTCCTAGGCAAAGGCGCTTATAAACTGCAAACATTAGAGGGCGAAACTATCGCACGCACATGGAATGCACAACAGCTTCGACGCTGTTACATGTAAGCCATGTTTTTTACATTCACCATGTAACCTATCGGGACGCAGGCCATTTGCAAATAAATAAATGAACGATTCAATGCAATATTGTTTATTTACTTCTATTACAAATGCGTATTCCACTCTGCGGTATCCGCAAAAACAGATTGGCAAAATCTTCATTCGCGATACCCACACAGAGTGGTGACCACACGCAAGTATTGTAATAGGCCAGCAATGGCAAAACATCAACTGTCTATCCGGCTGGATATGCAAATACGGTTTTCACAAAGCCTAAACAATTCCTAAACCCTTACGGGATAAAAACAGGAATTGACTAATACTCATACGACAAAGGTATAGAGTATACTTAACCACGCTTTACAGCGGCTAGAGTTCTTCATACTCGCATATCACCTAGATATGCAAAAGGCAAATACAGACTGTGTTATTCACAATAACATTAACGCATACAAGTTCAAACATGCAAGTAATAAAAACACTTGTACAACTTGAACAAAACGGTTCTTTATATTCAAAAATTTTCTACACCTACGCGGTGCACAAGAGATTTACATAAGGTTCCTAACATTTACATTGAGGAAACAAAAAAGGACACGCAGGCCATCCTTGTCTTTCTTTGTACCGCTGGACTCTGCACCACCCTTGCCGTCGCCAGCGGTCTCTTCCTCATCCTCGTCAGCATATTACAGCCGCAAGCGGTCTACATAGTCTTCCGCGTCTAAGCATTTATCAACTGCCTCAAGGGCGGAAATGGACATATCGTTGTACTCTGCGAGAGCAGCAGCAAGATGCGCTTCGGTATCCACGCCATGAAACCCGGACCTTTCATCGGTATACTCGCCTTGGGCTAAAACATTAATATGACTGATGCAACGGTTGTAGCCAGCTTTAAAACCAGCCTCCCGCACACGCTGCATAATCTGCTCTACACCAGCCGCATTCTCAGGTGCATTGAGGATAGCACTAGCAATCTGCAAAATACAAGCAGTAAGATTAGCAAAGGAAAACCTAAAAAGATAGCAAAGGCAACGGGTACTTACATGCCCGTTACCGTGAATACGCATCCATTCGCGATCATCCTTGAGTTGATTGAATGAAGAAACAAGGCTATCCCTAGCCTCAGCAACATCCCTAGCCCGCGCTTCAGCTTCAGCAGCGCTGGCAGTGACATCCTCAATAACGGTCCCCCGTCTCTGCACTTCACCCTTTGAACAACAAAGGAAACAAGTATATAAGGATGTCCAATCATATTTATGAGAAACACACAAGTTCTAGAGAAAAAAGAAACTCATACCTGGAGGTCCTTGATAATCTTATTTAAATTGGCGCGGTCAGCATCTGCAACTGCAAGAGCCTTGGAAGCGCGGACCCCCGCCTCTTTGGCCTCTTTGGCCGCCGCCTCAGCCTCTTTGGCAACCGCCTCAGTAGCAGTTTTTTCCTTAACCAAAGCGGCGTTCTCCTTGCTCAAAGCAGCGTTCGCTGCCTTGACATTTGCCAACTCCTGACGAACACAAAAGAGAGTTTCATTTTGCTTGGCCCAAGATTCTTTCCAAGTCTTACGCTCATCAGAAAGTGTCTTGCGCTCATTAGAAAGAGATTCTTTCCAACTCTTGCGCTCATCAGAAAGCAGTTTGGCGAGGGTACGAACCTGTTTAAGCTCAGCAGTTGCAGCCCACTCTTCAGTCTGCTTATGCTTCTCAAAGGCAGCCTTTGCCCTTTCAAGCTGCTCTGCACCCTCACGAGCAGCGTTCACCAACTTTTCGGTCTCAGCCCGCAAGCGCGCAGTTTCCTCCTCCTTGCACCCAGCACCTTGTAGTTTTCCATAATGGCATTTGCCATTATGGAACTCCCCACAAGCATGGAGGAGAGTTGATTAATCTGGAGCTCACGTGGCAATGAACGGGCCCGATTGACTTCAAATGGGGTGCCCAAACCACCCAAAATCTCCTTACACGCGGAGGGGTCAGCAGAAATATCATCCCCTTGCATTACATTCCATGGGGGGCAGTGATAGGTCATGGCCCGGTCTTCCGTGTAGGTGCGGAAGTAAAACTCCAATTCAGACTCTTCAGGTTGAATAGGAGATCCTTTAAAACCCGCACCCCAGAACCGGAACCAGAAGCTTTCTCGGCAGCAGGAGATTTTTTCTGTTCAGCATCAGAAAACTTCAGGTTCAGATCATCAGTGTCCTGCGGGGAGATCAGATTATCATGAGAGTCCACAGTGTCATAGATCTGAGCCGCAGGCCCCTTCCCAGTATCCTCCGCCCGCACAGAGGGCTCAGGCACCACTTTAATCGAAGGGCTTCTGGTAAATTCTTTATTAACCCCCGCATCCGCAGCTGTGTCATGCGGGGGAGAATGAGGAGCATCAAACATAGAGAAACCTTTATCTTGCGGTTCTGGGAACAAAGCAACAATAACCATCAAATACAAGTTACAATAACAAAACACTTGTAAAAGTTATGAATCACTTACCAGACACAACCGCAGGTTTCACAACAGTTGTCCGTTTGGCCGATATCCTCGGACGCTTCTTCTCACCGGCATCAGCAGCCTTATCATCTATCTTTCTCTTCTTCTTCTCATCAGCAGGCTGCGAACCCGCAGAGGATCCATCTGCTGCCGCACCACCACCTGGAACACCCAAACCCTCAAGGGTGTCAGATACTACCACGTAATCGGTATATCTGCGGAAATGAGAACGAGAGATACCTGCTGCTTGCGGCACCAACGGAGGAACAACAGCAGCGTCAGTCTTTTTCTTGCCGCGACCCCGCACAGCCCTCTCCACATGATTCTTCTCTGCATGCTTCTTGGGGGCACCTTTCATCTCAAATTTACCCAGGGCCCCAAGAGTACCTGCGTTTACATCATCAAACAAGCAAGTAAGAGAGGTGAACTTTACAAAGTAACAAGATTGTAGAATATACCTTGGCCTTGCGGCAGGGGTACATTCAGTTCATCGCGTGTAGGAACGCGGAAGTTGTTGACAATAGTCACATTAAAACCTTTTTTCACCTTCCGCAAGCGGAATTAACTCAACCTTGCCCGTGAAGGTCGGGTCAAACATCCTCCACAAAGCAGCATCCGCTGATAGTACAATTGCAAATCAGTAACAAATAAGGAAACAAGGAAACCGCACAAGAGTAAGAATACTTACCACCACTCTTTTCCCGCAAAACGGGCCTTGACTTCCTATCGGGCCTAGTCAACATCATCCGCAGCACCCACAACTGCGAGTTGTCCAACTTCTTATGCTCAATGGTTTTCAACCGTCGAAACCACTCCACCGTATCCGCACTAGGAAGATCAATATCCTCCGCAGGGATCACCTCGTTCACATTACGGAAGGTCATCCTGGCAACGACCGCGGCTTCCTTAATGTAGAAGAACTTTGTCTTCCACTTAGAAATACCCTTCGGAGGGGTCATCATCTTGGGGCTCCCATATCGTTGACTAAAAGAGAAAAACCCAGTATTTACAGTTAACTGGTAAAACCGCCGGAAGTTTTCAACAGAAATTTCCAGACCAAGAACACGGAAAGTATACTCGAAATTTCTAATCCGAATCATCCCAAACGGACTCATTTGGGAGATATGGAGCTTGTAATACTCCAAAACCTCAGCAACAAAAACAGTTAATGGTAAACGAAGGTTACCATCAATGAAAGAATCGGCCCACATGGTGACATAACCGGCCGGAGCATCGGCACCGGTGTCACCCTCCTGGGGATAAACAGCCCCAAACTCCTGGGGCATCTGGATACTGGTCATCAGATTGTTAAACTGACTCTGTGACCACTTCAAAACTGGTAGGCCACCGCCGGGGGCACTACCACCGTCTTCCTCCTCTTCAGCCACCACCGGCGAAGAATGCTCAGGGTTTTCACCCTCAGCAGTGTGTGGATTGGCTGGTTCAGCCATCAAGAAATGTAATAAAGAAGATAGAAGAATGAGTTTACAAAAAAACTCAGAAACTTGACCGGAAGTTCAGACAAAGCTTATCAGAGAAGACAAAGAGAACACCCTCTTTCACCGGAAAAATTTCGAAAATTTTGAACAAGTGAGGAAAACACAAACGGTTTCCCCTTATATACTCATCGCAATTAATGCGATGCAGTAAACCGACTCATCACGTTCAAAATGGGCCAATTACGTGACGCCACGTAATCAGCGACGTTTCCGCTGACAGTTACCACGCGCGCGCGGCCATCCACGCGCCTGACAAAAGAGACTTTTTTCACTCCTTGCTACAGTGCATTTATGACCTCGGGCAGTGCAAACGTCCTTTCATTTCAGCACATGACAGAATCCTACCAACTTTCACCAACCCACACGTGCGATCATGACGTATGCAGCAGAAAGCGACAACATTATCCAAACATAAGCGGCATGCGGTTTCTCTGGTTTACCGCACCATAACCCATACCGCATGTCGTTTTTTACATACCCCTCAAAAAAGGCAAAAATATATATCTCTAGATTATGTAAGGGGGTATAACCAATAACCGCATATACCCACGAGCACATGTGGAATATGCGGAGATGGCACACATGAACCGCACAGGTGTGTCAGATACTCAGAACCAGCGTGGTTCTTTGGACTGCGAAATCCGCTTCCCAGGATGCGGCAGACCGCATTCCATGCAAGCTTCTTCAAGTTTCAAATCCCTCGTGTCCGGTTCACAACCACGGAGGGGACGCAAAAAGCTTCTCCTTAGGACAAAGGACAAGTATGCTGAGCAACCGCACATCAGCAACCCTGACTCCTGATCCTTCAAGAGCCACAAACAAGCTTCAAACTCTCTAGAAGCGAGTTCTTTGCTGAAAACCGCAGACGCTCACGAGTAGTTGTGGCAAATTACAAATACGCAAACGGTAGCTGCGGAAGAGCCACAACTAAACCACCACGCGGTTGATCAAAGCTACTTCCAGGAAAACTGCTTTCCAACTAAGCGTGAAGGAAAGTGGCTACAGAACGAATGCGAATGAGTTTCACCCAGATTCCCAAGTATCTAAGGTGATCTCCTTCAGCAACACTACTTCAAGGAAAACTACTTTCCACCAAAGCGTGAAGGAAAGTAGATACGGAACAGTGGTAACAAGTCTGCTTATGACTGATTACCCACCTATGGACCACATAGAATAAACAATGGTGGGCACTACCATGCCTATGACCATGTTTATTTGCCCATGGTCCAGATTCACATTGTTCGACCAAACACGGCCAACAATGACGCAAATATCCCACATAGTTCGACCACGCATGGCCGACGATGTGTAGCAACGAGGTAACCGCAAAGGACGTGCGGTTACTTGAGAGCTAAACCGCAGAGGACGTGCGGTTACTAGAGAGCTAAACTGGAAAACACGAACACCCCACAAAGCAGGGATCATCGTTGAAAGTCCAGTTGATGAACATAGAGCTTGAGCAAAGCACTTACAGCATTACCCAAGCTGACGCAGAGGTTACAACTAAAGTTGCGATAACGGACATCTTCCGTCACCATCTCAAAGGTTGGTTCGAACCCTGCTAACACCTCCAGTCACCGTTACAAAGGTTGGTTCGAAACACCAACAGGTGGCTGATGACACCAGAAAAAAAGGTAGACCATATTACCGGACCAAATCCTTGGCTGAGAATTCCGCATCAGACGGAACTTGCTCACCGGTACGGAAAAGACGTCACCGGACCCGCAGCCTGATTTACTGAAAGTAAGAGCCATCTGCATGGCCCATATTCTACCTTCTAGACACCATAGTCAAGTATCCCTCCCACATGCAACTTGCATAAGGAAGGAACACTAGACTGGGGGGACTTGAAGGGGTATGGTCCCAGATCTCGCGTCAGCACGACCGCGAGTGACCATTACCCTTATCAAAAACCCATACCAACAAGAACTTATCTGTGTCCATGCGGACACGCGCGAACACAGCGGTTGAAACCAATCTGTCCATTGATGGGAAGACTTACCTTAAGTACGAGAACGAATGTTACACATAGCGATGCGGCCTAGCACCGCATCCTATGAACATTTTCGTCACGACAAGGGATCTGGACAACAGTAACAGTCACCAAGCGGCGATGCGGCACGGCACCGCATCCCGCATCCATCTTGGCCAGAACAGGAACGCGGGAACATCAGTTACCGCAAGCAGCGATGCGGCCCGGCACCGCATCCTGCCCACAAGGCAAGTGGGTCTGACACCACAGTGCAAGTGGCACTGAGAACAGTCAGTTGTCAGCCCACATGTATGCAACAGCCTGACACCACAGCAGGACGTGGCATCACCTCTGTAATCGACAGGCCTGACACACCTACAGGAGGCTGTGCGATGTCAGGTTAGCTACTCAACTACCTTCCTTCACTCCTCGGCTATAAATACCCATCCCAAACCAGGTTTGAGGTATCACTTCTCAACTCTCTCAATACTACTACTATCATACTTTGCTTCCCAAGCAAATTACTGATTCTCACGCCGGAGAGTGGTAACAAGGAGCACCCCCCCCCCCACCCCATCCTCCTTGTTACGAGTCACGGCTTGTTTCCTTGTGCAGGAAACCAACCAGCGGACGATCCAGCCATTGCCTACTTGACGAGACCAGTGAGTTAACCCCACCCGGTTAACCATTGTTTCATCAACCCCTGATAGAGACTAAAGTGATAATTATATATAAATCTTGTTCATTAAGAATTCAAGAAGAAACATCTATATTGAAGCTTGCAATCTTATAACTAATTACAACCTTGAATTCTTGAACCCAATTACTATCGAAACCTTGAAAGCTTACTACTAGATTAGAACCCAGGGCTGACCGAACTGAGTTAAAATAATCAAATGCTTAGGGTCAGGCCCCGTTTTTTTTTTAAATTAATATTGTGGCATAGTTATATATTGTAATTTAATTATATTTAACTAAAATGCGAGTCTAGTCTATAGTTACACATATTTGTTTTCGAGCAGACCCGCAGTTGATCTTTAATTGGTTATTGTTTGTCATTTTTCTCTCACTAAATGCACACATTGCAATGAGGATGCAGTTGAATTTGACCGCTATCGGCTAAGTTCGTTATAGTACCAGTACCATAACTACATACACTATGGGAATGTGATCGGTCTTTGGCGGTGGCTCCGCTTTGCACATCGAAACATTATCACAAAAGAGTTATATCATAATTTTAAAAAATCATGATATAAGACCAAGCAACATGTTTATAATTAATTTTGGTTTTTCTTTTTAAGACAATATAAAGTAAAAAAACAAACATGTAAATAAAAAAAGCAAAAAAATAAACTACAATGAAATAAATGACGACTCCAACGGGATTCGAAAAAACGCCAATTGGTTTGTCGGTGGAAAACAAAACCACTTAACCAACTAGTTTTCTTGTTAGCTGATTTGTTTCCCTATATATACATAAAAATGTGAAGGAAGTGACGCACATGCATTAACTAATCACAATCATCTACATTTAAAGCTTCTTTTATAAATAATATAGATATAATTCTATTTTTATCCCATTTCTCTTGAATGTCCTTTTTTTTCCCACCAGCCATTATTTATTTTTATTATATTAAATTGTTATTAATTATTTGATTTTAACATAATACTGTTTAACAGTTCATTATTTTGTGTAATGTTATTTAACAGTTTGTTAAACTGAAGACATAAATAATATAAATATAATGTTTAACTGATTAATTTTTAAATGAGTTAAAACGTTAAACGAATATTAAACTATTACTTTCTCGTGTTATTTATTTGTTGTAAATCAAATATTATCATAATTTGCATATTTTCAGTATGTATCATGTGAGGAAAAGTTGTAACCTTTGTAACAAAAGTTGCTAATGTGAATAAAATTTGCAACCTCTTAAGAAAAAGGTTACACTTACTAGTAAAATTTGCAACTTTTAGATAAAATAGTTGCAATTTCAATAAAATTTTGCAACTTTGTATAAAAAAATGTTGCATTAGATCTTTTAATGCAACCTTTATGTTGAAAGCAGTTGCATTAGAGTCAAATGCAACACAATTCAAAAGGGTTACATCCAAAAAGTTACATTAGGCTCATTTTCTAGTAGTGATGATTCATTTTTATTGATTACATTTGAAACAGTTTAAACAATGCATCAAAACAACTAGAAAAGCACTTAGCGAACTAGTATGCTGACAAAAACGCAGGATCTGCAGAAACCATCTTAATGATATATTTAGGACTCAGACGAAAGTCTAACATCAAATATACATTAAACCCTAACTAGGAATACAAGGGTTTGGTTTAAAACCTTTCCGAAGTTCGATAACACTAAAAACTGCCCGGAAAACACTAAAAACGACAATTTCAACACTTTTCCGCAGATATTCTGCAGAATTCAGCAATTTAATATTTTTTCAACATGTAAAAGTAGTGTTTAACATAGAATTCATATGAGGATACCTTCGGGTATCATCCGAACCATAATCACATCAATTCACACAATTTACACAAGCTTAGCGTTCAAATAACGACAAACGGAAACAAAGTGTAACGATTATCCGAACGATATCGGATCTTTTTTTAGTAACCATCTATCATTATTTGGATCATTTTAAACTAGTAATGATCACCTAACATCTTGAAAACATTTGGAAATCCCTAAACATCTAAACTTTCTAACTTTTGCTAATAAATTCTAACACTTTTATTAGTAAAACAAGAAGCAAAACATGAGACCCCCCCCCCCCCCATGTAATTTTCGTAAATAAGGGGCCCACATGCCCTTAATCTTTTGCTAAAATACCTAGATATTTACATTATTTAAAGTGGATTAAATTGGTGGATGATTATACCACTTAATCACATTAAGTTTACTAGCACATTATCATCACTTTTCACCATATTTTACACACACATAAGAAACTCTTTCAATCTTCATCTTTTCACCAAGAACACCATCCAAAAACCCATTTCAGTTTATCATTTCTTTGATGATCAACATGGAGTTTCATGGCACATAAGGTGATCTAAAGCATTTACAAGTTAAAGGAAGCTTTTTCATCCATTCAAGAGTCTTATACCATCAAGATCATCATCTTCTTAGTTCTTTATCATCACTTAGATCATCCCTAGCCACAAGTGCTAGAAGTGAGCTTCTAAATCTCCTAGTTTCATATTTATTTATGTTTATGATTGTTAAAATTTCATGTTATAACTAAATAATCATACATAATAATATGAAAATACAAAAAAGCAAAATAATAATCATGATATATATGTTTGTTTATGTGGTGATTTGAGACTTATTACTTGTTTATTTGAGCTAGTTATGATGAACATCACATATAAACTTGTTAGATGATGTTTAAAAACATAATCTAACAAGTATACATGAAAGTCTTAAAAGGGTTTATTTGAACATGATGATTAAATGGATGAACATAAATATTGGTGTTGATAAAGTGTATAAAAGATTTCACTAAAAATTATAAACTTTGAAAGGTTTACAAAAGTAACATACAAGATGGGTTTTTCTAAATGTTTGATAAAACTTGAAGTTAAGTATGATTTTTATACAAGTAAACACATTTGATGATCATACTAAAACCCTACATGTTTATGAGTTCATCTTGATAAACTTTGTTATAAATTTCAAGTTATTTTTGTGTGGAAATAATTTGAGGAACTTGTGGTTGAATTGGAAGAGAAATTGATATGATTGATAAACATGGCAAAGTTTATATTTCAAAGGAAACTATGGCCAATTTTTTTTACTAGAAATCATGTGTTATAAAAATGGTCATGTTTTAACAAAATCTTTACAAGAATACAAGATTAGAAAGTTGGTCTTTCTAAAAGCAAAAATGAGTATAAATATATATTTTTGGTAAAATATATATTTAGTGATTTTAACAAGTTATGTGCTATGTGTTTACTAATGGTATTAGATATATATAAAACTTAGGAACTTGAAATCAATGATACAAATAAATACAAGACACATTTACAAGTAAAGATTTGCAAGAATACATATATATACACTTGAATGTAATTTACGGACGATTCGGGCATCGGATACAACTTATGGGCAAAACGGACGACGGACGAATCTATAACATAACGCCAATCCGAGAAGTTACTACGACACTTAGGCAATCATTCGACGCGAATACATATAAATCACCGACAACAATATCCGGATGTTTTGAACTTATAAAAATTATTATGTTAACTTATAGTTAGTGATTTCTATAAAAATTACTAGATATGTACAAATGGGCTTAATTTACAAATGGGTATATTTTACAAATGGGCTTAATTTACAAATGGGTATATTTTACAAATGGGCTTATACTTACTAATGGGCTTATCTTCCTAAATGGGCTTAACATAAATACATGGGCTAAGCCCAATATCAAAACTCATGGGCTAAGCCCAATACCAAACTATGGGCCAAGGCCCAATAACATTAAGCCCAATACTATTTAGGCCCAATAACATAAATTCTTGGGCTAGCCCAATAACATTAAGACATGCGCTCGGCCCAATGACATGAAAACATGGGCTCGGCCCAATGACATAATTGGTCAAAATACAAGTATACAATTGATTCATATAAGACATAAAATCAAGAGGACAAGATCCGATGATACAACTCACAAGATACAAGGTTACATATATATATATATATATTTGGTGAAATATATATAACATTTTAACAATTCATACATCTAATACACAGTTCAACGAATAACAAATACAAACAAGTCTTAATACATATTTAAGATAGAAGACTTGTACATGAGCCAATACAAAGACCGAAGTGTCTAACAAATCTAGGACCTTTGTAGGTCGTGATACAATTCAAGACAACTACAAGTGAGGTTACAATTACATACAGTTTACGGATGCAATTCTATGAGTTCATGTCCCCCCTTTTCATCTTAAATACTTTTCAAGCTTTACAACTATCGGGGAAAATACATGTACAATAGTATGATAAGTCAAGGAATGAAACACCTTAGATCATGTGCGAAATTAGGGCCATAACTAAAGCACCATTAATCCAAGTTTGGACCAAGGAACAAAAGGGTTAGATCTAATGGGTTTTGGCGAGCCCCACTCATGGCCATTCGTTTGCTTATGAGTGCTTTAGTTGCCCTACGACATGGTGTCGATACAATTAAAATCGTCTAGGGTTGGATTGCTTCCTATTTCATCACACATATTAATGTCCTTGCAAAACATTAATGATCACGATTTCATTGACGCTTTTCATACTTCATTTGATACAAATACAAATGCATCTCACATTTTACAGATACATCTTATATCCAGTTTGGATGCAATTACAATTGAGACAAATACATCTTACATACTGTTTTGATACAGATACATCTTATACAGCTAAACTGCATAAACTCGCTCAACTTTTGTTGATGTTTTCAAACTTACATGTATTTCAGGGAATTAGTGGACCAATGCAAAGATTTCAGTTCAAGGAAAAAATATCAATACTCCATGCCAACTATTGAAGGGTTTACCTGTTATATACCGCCTCTTTGCGGTGATATAGTGGTCAAAGCCTTGACATTTTTAGACTTACATTTGATGTATGAAACAATGACAACTTATTTTCATTTGATGGTTTGTAAACAATGTACTTAACTTATGTTACGATCTTTTGAACAATTATGACAATGGCATTGGAGCATGTTTTATTTATTTAGTATGTTTACTTATATCGTTATGCAATGAGAACCGAACAGATCACACCTCGCGCTTCCGCTATGAGCAGGTGTGACAGAGAGCTATCTATATTTGGTATATCGATAGTGGCTGTTCCAGGCATATGACGGGGAACAAAGAATTGTTGTCAAATTTGAAACCTATTCATGGTGGTTATGTTAACTTTGCGGGTGAAAAGGGTGTATATATAACGGGTGAAGGTTCTGTGTCAAACGGCAAGATCACCTTGCACAAGGTGAACTTTGTTGAAGAGCTGAAGCACAACTTGCTGTCAGATTCTCAGATCTGTGATAACAAGTATTCAATGCATTTCACGGATAAGGCTTGCTTCGTTCTAAAGCCGGGAATTGTAGTTCCTGAAGATTGGGTTGTGATGAGAGCTCCAAGAGTGAACAACACCTATGTGATGGACATGCATCCGGTTGTGAACTCCTCTGGTCCGGCAACGTGTTTGTTATCAAAGGCAACAGAAGATCAATCTTTCCTTTGGCATCGAAGGATGGGCCACGTGCATCTACGCAAAATGAATCACTTGATTAAGAACAACTTGGTGTTGGGTGTTCCTTTACGTAGTTTCAATACGCATAGTAAATGTGAATTCTGTGAGAAAGGAAAAATCAAACGTAAACCTCATAAGCCTAAACACATAAACTCTATCCAACAACCACAAGATCTGCTTCACATGGATTTGTTTGGTCCGATCCATGTAACTAGCATTGGTGGCATGTCTTATTGTTTGGTTGTCACAGATGATTTTTCAAGGTATTCGTGGGTATTTTTCTTAAAATCAAAAGATCATAATTTCGGCACTTTGAAAGATTTGTTTAAGCAATTAGAGAAAAATTACTATTTACCCATCAAAAGAATAAGAAGTGATAACGAAACTGAATTTAAAAATCGATATATGGATGAGTTATGTCGTGACATGGGTATTGTTCATCAGTTTAGCGCTCCTTATGTTCCTCAATAGAACGGATTCGCTGAAAGGAAGAATAGGACCCCCCTTATAGAGGCTGCAAGAACCCTTCTCTCAGAATCTAAATTGCCCTTATTCTTTTGGCCTGAAGCTGTAAACACCGCATGCTATGTGCTGAATCGTGTGCTTACCGTGAAACGGGAAGATAAAACCTGTTATGAACTTCTTGAGAAAAAGAAACCAAATTTGAAAGGTTTCCAGCCTTTTGGGATTAAGTGTATGATCCGACGGACATCGGATACTCCAAAGTTTGGGGAGAATGGAGAAATTGGTTTCTTCCTAGGTTACGTACTAGGCTCTCCGAACAAACAAGTATACAATGTAAAGAAACAGATGGTGGAAGTAGTCTTTGATATAACTCCTTTGAGTTATGATCCTCCACCATCTGAGTTCGGTCCCAAAACTGGCTATGATTATGACAAATTGTTTGATTCTTTTGCTTTACCTGATCTAACAGATGATGAGACTGAACTAGTGTACTCACACTTGATCGAAAAGATGAAGTAGATACAGGTTGGCGTACAAGCATTCCAACAAATGTCTCTTCAAATGGTGATTCAGGAGTAAACGTTGCCAACACGTCAAATGTTAATGATGCCGGAGCTACTCAACCCTCCAATGATGTAGATTCAAGCGATTCTGATGATGACGTTGTAGCTACTTCTTAAGTTGAAGCTGCTCAAAATACAATTGGTGACCTTTTTGTTGATTTTTCAACTTATCCGAATGTTGGCACGTCTATGGGAAATGTTCAAGCATTTGGTAATGCAATTGCTGAGGGGGAGATCCAGTCAAATTTGGAAAGAAATCTGCAAGTTCCAGTTCTTCCTGTCACTCGGACAAATAGGAATCATCCTATTGATAATGTTATCGGAGATCCACGTGAAGGAATAATGACTCGAAGCAGAAGTCTTAATGATATGGAGTGTTTGTTCACAGAAATCAAAGAGAAAGAGATCTACAGCTTAAGCCTGCACGAGTGCTTTATTTCACAGATAGAGCCAAAAAACTACCACATGGCGCTGAAAGACAGCTCGTGGTGTGAAGCGATGCAGGAGGAGTTGGCTCAGTTTGACAAGCTAAAGGTTTGGAACTTGGTAGATCTTCCGAAGGGCCAGCACGTAATCAACCCAAAATGGGTTTTTAAATGTAAAAAGGACGATAAAGGTGTCTTCGTCAGGAAAAAAGCTCGTTTGGTGATGCAAGGGTTCAATCAGGAAGAAGGGATCGATTACACAGAAGTTTATGCGCCAATGGCATGACTTGAAGCAATTCGTTTGTTCCTTGCCTTTGCTGCTCATATGCGTATTAATGTCTATCAGTTGGACGTCAAAAGTGCATTTCTTTTTGGGAAGTTGCAAGAAACTGTGTATGTTTCCCAGCCGCCAGGTTTAGAAGCTCCAGAGTCGTCGAACAAAGTTTACTTGCTGGACAAAGCTTTATACGGTCTTCATCAGGCTCCTCGTGCTTGGTATGAGACGTTGTCAAAGCATTTGTTGGCAAACAAATTCATTTGTGGTGCAATAGATTCCACTCTTTTCATCTTAAAGAAAGGGGGAGATTTCCTGATTGTGCAAATATATGTCGATGACATTATTTTTGGTTCTTCAAATGAAGAGCTTTGTCGGGAATTCGAACAAGTGATGAAATCGAAGTTTGAGATGAGTGCAATGGGTGAGCTGAAGTTTTTCCTCAGGTTGCAAGTGGATCAAGAAGTGAATGGCACGTATATTCATCAGACGAAGTACGTCCACGAGATCCTAAGCGATTCAACATGGAAGACAGTCAGCCTTAGGAAACTCCGTTGCCTACCAATCACAAGCTGTCAGATGAAAAGGACAAAGATCCGGAAGTGGATCCTTCAGTTTATCGTGCAATGATTGGTTCTTTAATGTATCTTACTGCATCTTGACCCGACATAATGTTTGCGGTGTGGTTATGTGCTAGGTACCAAGCAAATCCAAGAGAATCGCATTTGAAAGCCGTCAAACGGATTTTTCGCTATCTTAAAGGCAAACCAAGACTTGGATTGTGGTATCCAGTCGAGGGAGGCTTGGATTTGATAGCATATGCGGATGCGGATTGTGGCAGGTGCCCGATCAACAGGAAGTCAACCTCTGGCGGTGCTCAACTGCTTGGAAGCCGTCTGATATCCTGGCATTGCAAAAAGCAACAATCAGTGTCGTTGTCCACATGTGAAGCAGAATACATCTCCGCTTCGAGCTGCTGTGCTCAAGTCTTGTGGATCCAACAACAATTGCGGGATTATGGTTTGAATTATACACAAACTCCCATCATGGTAGATAATAATTCAGCTATTTCAATAACAAATAACCCAGTACACCATTCACACACTAAACATATAGATGTTAGGCATCATTTTATACGTGATTGTGCTGAAAAAGGTTTAATTGATGTAGTTAGAGTTGACACCTTAGACAACTATGCAGACCTGTTTACAAAGACATTCGATCGGACGAGGTTTGAGAACTTAGTCCGAATGATCGGGATGATAAACCCTGAGTAGGATGGTTGCATAAGCCCTCATGGAAACTTTGTTTTTCCATTCCTTTGTACAGGTTACTGCTTTTTGTAAAACACAAAAATTCAAAAAGATTTTACTTAGTTGCCGGATATTTTATTAAAAATCCAAAAAACATTAGAAAATGAAAAATTTGAAGACGCGTTGATTGTGAGAAGAAATGATAGTACATCGGCAGTCATATCTTTTACGGGGTATCTTATAAAATTAAACCTAAACTGTTGACAGCTTCATTATATGTTGTAACAATAGGTTTTACGCGTTAATAAGAACTTGTTTTTGGTATATAAAGATAACGAACTGCGTAACTTGTGTGTAACATATCTTGGATATATGGTCTTGGTACCGTAATTTCGTTTGAGAGATTACCAAAATTCTGAGATACTAGGTCTTTATATCTGATTGTTATCTGGGGTATTATTCTTGGTCTTCTGATATTGCGTGAGCAATGGCCCAGACCTCATATAATGCTTTGCTAAGCGCTTCGTTTGTGCGTGAACCCTCCAGGTGTATTTCTTTTCTGCCTAACAATCATCACCGAATGATCTATTCAAAGCTTGTCACCACCGGGTGAACAACTGAAAAAATATGATACCACCATGTACATAAAAAATGAAAAATGTCAAAGTGCAGCAAAAGATACCAAAACGTTGATACACCACCTAAAGTCGAGCCTTCATCTCTCTGTCGGTGCGGTGGCACTAACCTGAGCTCTCAAGGTTTCGTAATTTTAGCCGGATACAGATAATAGTTGGATATATTCACCTGTAAGATGTAATTTTTGGTAGTCTTGATACGGGAGTATATTCTAAGGTGGGGAACACAGTTATATCAGTTAATAAGACACTTAATTGCATATCTCAAAAACAATATTCGAACACGTGCTAAAGCTTAAGTGGACAAGTATATCGTTAAACATCTTGAACTGTCATTATCATTCTATGCGCTTAAAATCGTTAAATGGATACTAACTGTGATTGATTTTGACAAATAAGCCGATATGATCTTCTTGTCCGCGTTTTAACAAAAAGATAATGCTTGTAAATATCTTGGTTTCATTTCCGTTACAAATATTGAAAAAATGCGGGAATGAAACCAAGGGGGAGTCTGTAAATGCGCTGAGGATGATAAATGCGGGAAACGGCTTCTCGAAGACTCGTTGAAGATTTGCAGATCCCGCATATATCAAGGGGGAGTCTGTAAGTGCACCAAAGTTTGATAAATGCTGGATACTGCTGAAGTTTCAACTTTGAAGGACTAATCTTGCAATTATGTGAAAGTGTCTCAAGTTTGGACAAGGCTTTTTATATGGTGAGAACTTGTGGATTTCTCTCTCATCAGAACTTATGGTTTATATGGTGAGAACTTGTGGTGAGAACTTGTGGTTTTATATGGTGAGAACTTAGTGTGTGAACTTGTATTTCCTTTTAGTGGTGCGTACTTATTTGTTAAGTACTGAGAGTTTCATTGTATTGTTGTGCGAACTTAGGTGTGTATATATTTTTAGTGTCTTGTACGCGTCAGGCAACTAAGACATTCAATGAAACAGTGATATTTTTGGAGAAAACTTCTTGTGCAAACAAACCCTAGCTTTGTGTTCTTTATTCAATCTGTGTGATTGTTGATTGTGCATACTTTATGTATTCACGATTCTCTCATCTTCTACACCTTCTGTACGAGCTCTACATTGCGGTACGAGGCACGCGATGGTTTCCGCACATCGCGTGTGTGTTCGATCGGTCTGGTTCGTGTGTTCGTTGAAGGAAGACGACCTTACAAAACTAGTTTTATATAACTGGGTTTTCAAAGGTTTCAAATTATTAAACAAACAACCCCCCAATGAGATAACTTTAATTCTTAGTTAAATTCTTTTACCCTGACCAAAAATTCCTTACTACGACCTTATTTACCTGTACTAGTATTAGTATTTAAATAAAATAAATATTTTTATTAGCCCACGGTGCTTGATCATATAGCTTCCCGAGTATAACTTGATATGTAAACCTCCGACTCAATTGTTTTATGAGCTCCAATATATGCCCGGGTAGTGATCAAGCACGTTTAATCTCTGCTCGTTTTGAGTTTTTAGTGAGATAGTCTTGAATAGATAAGAATCGATCAGCTCGTTTACACCCCTGCTAGAAACAAAGTTGTTGGGTTCCTTCTATAACTCAAGCTTTCCCAAAAGCCATTTGAATTTTTTTTTTTCAAATTTGGCACTGATTAAGTTTAGTAATCATCCCTTCGATAGCTTTGTATACCTAACTTTTTTTTCTTTTCACTATGCTTCTCATTAATTCTCGAGTAGGATATTACACGAATCACACATTATGTATATAGAAAATTATGATTTTCATTGTTTTAACTTATTTGACATGAATCTTAATACCTAGACATGTCGTTTTATCCATTTTAAAGGGAAAATAAATAAATAATCATCACATACAAATTACAAATTGAGTAAGGTTTGATGGTGATTATGATTTTTGTGTTTTGAGGTTTAAAGTGATTATTTCGTTCACCACGACAAATAATCACTTTAACGGAACTTTTCATCAAATTCAATAAGAAGATGGATTGTTGTCAGATTAGAATAAATCTTATTTTTTTAACAGCAAATTTCGTTAGACAAGCCCACTAATAAAACGCTAGAGACAAAGATAACTAACATAAACTAAAAGATGAAGGAGACCCAATCATGCTAAGATAACGTTATAAACATAGATCTATTTTTAATCCAATAAAAAGAAAGTGACTTGATATCTTCCACAATCTTTTCAATGCTCACTTGGCCATCCGAAAATACCCTTTCGTTTCTTGTTTTCCATTTGCTAAAACATGCCACCATAAATATATTATAACTTTAATAATTTTTTCTTTGCCCTAGAATAAATCTTATTGACCTTACAACAATTTTAGAAGTGATATATGATGAAAAATATTCAGATTGTTCTTCAACGTGAATTTGTTCTTTACTTTTCTTTTATCTTGTCACCGAGTGTATATACTGAGGCTGGAGGGTGTGTGATAAAGCCCCTAGAGGCTTTATCACGCCACCTCAGCGACACGTCACGTCCACGTCAGACAGAAGGCTTTAAGTCCCCTTCCCTTAACTTGTAGGGTGTAGGATAAAGCCCCCCTTTAAACTATAGTCCCCCCCCCCCCCCCCTTAACCAATCCTTCATCGATACACTCAAAAGTTGCTCGTTACCGTGCTGGTGAGAGACCCATGACGCCCCCCTTAAATTTGGTCGGTATGGGTGGGGGCGCCCCGGGAGCGCTATCGGTGGTGAGGTGGCGGGGTGGCATCCTCCCATATCCTCAGGCCTGAATAACTTTATACGTATGTAAGTACGGATAAAATTGAATGTTTCCAAAAATCCAAGCATGCGTTTACTTTGGGTCAAGATTTGCCAAAATAATGCATTTACTACCTTCAACCATATCCACATATTATTTTTTTCCACCAGGGCTTGTGCCCTTGGGAAAAAGAATTCTAGATTACACACAATCTCCCCTTAATCCTTATCTAGCAAAATGACCCATAACATTATAGCCTAGTGACATTTTAAGAATGAGATAGAGTTTAGAGGCCATTAGGTCCTGAGTTCGATTCCTAAAAGGGATTTTCTCAGGTTTATTGGGTTTTCTCCTGAATTGGTGTATAAGCATTATTGTCTAGTGGAGATGAATATGATCTGGTGGCTCTGATGGTGGCACGAATGCACGATGATACTCCCTGATCCGTCAGTGATCAAAATTTGCCGTTAAAAAGATCTGGCATAATGATTTTTGAGTACTCTATTGACACCATCTCGTGGGTCAGCCTGTATATTTCAGTTGCATCCTTGTACATCAGTAATCATCACGCGAAAAAAAAATTGTGCGAAACAATGATAAATATAAATTTTTTAAACACGTAAAAATTTTAAGGTAGTAAGAGGAAAAAACTATATAAAAACAAAACTTTGAAGCAGTTTTAATAGCTTGTACAGTTGTGCTTCGATTATTTATACATATAAAGGCATGTTCTCGTTTTTGTTGGTAATAGAAACTAAGGTCGTATTTGTTGTTAAAAGAAACTAAGGTCATATTAAGCATGCGCTTCGCAACGAGTAACAATTTTCCCTATTCTTCTGCGTGATGCGATTATAGTTCATTTGTATCATTTTGGTTCGTTATGTGTAGAGAATTCGATCCGTATTGTTATAATTTGTTAATGTACCGTCGGGGAAAAAAGGCTAAAACGAAAGGAAAAAAAAGTAAAAATTAAATAAATACAAAATCATAAATAATTAATAAGATATCAAACTATGAGTGTTCGATTAGTTGGGGAAAAGAGTAACCACAAAAAAAAGTTAAAATTAAAGATTAATTTAACTATATACTTCATAAAGTTTAAAAATTAAAAAAGTGTTATAAGAAGATAAAGTTAGGAACTTGATATTCACACACCTAAACCTTATTTCCACACCCCCAAAGCGCCCCGCTTTGACCAAAGCAGGGCATTTAGGGTGCGATCTGCACACACAGGGTGATGAGACTTGATGGGATTTTATATTGTGTACGGTGTCGGAGAAAGTATCACGTTTTGAACCATAAGTGCGGCGCTTTGGCCAAAGCGCGGCGCTTCGACCCCCATTTCATGCATTTAAGAGGCAGGCCATGCATTCTGTCTCGTATTCTCAAAAAAAAAAAAAAATTCACCCATTTCAAAAGAATGAGGTTGAGGTTCTGTTGGGTTTGTTGTTTTGAATTGTGAAAATTCTGTTGAGGAAAGTATTTTTTTTCAGTGATTACGATGTCGTGGTTTAGAAACTACCTTTTCGGTGAATACTCTAGAATATCTACAATCCAATCAACGTACACTATGCATTTCAAATCAAGGGTCCCATCATTACAACCACCAATATCTTTTGGTAGGCAAGGAATGCTACCATCTATGCGGGCTTTCCATCCATATATTCCGTCGAACATATGACACATGATAAAAGCGCTTCTCTAGACAATCTGTGATTATGTTCCGTTTTATTACAGTCGTCATGATCAACTACTGAAGAGTGATCTTCATGACTTGAAGTTGTACCCAAATCTTCGATCTCTTCCAAGATCAAATTTCTTCGTTTCCCAAGATTATGAAACCTCGTTTCGTGAGGTGGTCATCTTTCATGTTTCCCAAAATAATTTGAAGACTCATAAATTTCAATATCATTTTGGTGATTTTCTTAGTGTTTGCAAGCTTCTTTTGGTATCATTACATTTTTGTAGCATTTAAGACTAGCTGTAATTTGAGTACAACTTTCTCTCTCAAACTTTCTAAAAGTAGAAAAAAATAAAACATTAACAACTAACAAAGATTGAAGAACAAAAGAAGAAAGTGTTCCTCTTTGTTACCAAGCATGTCATCTGAAACAATTAACATGAGATTGTTGTTCAACAGGATTTGCTTTTGGTGATCTCTGTTAAACTTTTTCGGGATTTTCTGTACATTCGTGTGTTGCAGTTTGGAAAGATGACCGAATATAGATCTGAATAACCAATACAGAAACCGCTTCGTAATTTTAATGAAGCAACGGAGAATGATGGTGCCAAATAGAAACTAAATGAATTATGCAACGTTTCCGCATTTTTTGCACTGACAGAACTCCTCTAGTTAACTATATTCCGTCCAACATATGACACATGATAAAAGCGCTTCTCTAGACAATCTAGGATTATGTTCCGTTTTGTCATAGATTGTGATGGGAATATATATAAGGCTTTTTTGAAAAGTATATTTAATATCGAATGCGATATTGTTGAATCTATTGCTACAGCTCTATACATTGATTGTGGATTTAACTTGCAACATACATGATTTGTTTTTCACGTTCAATAAGATTACGTAATTATATTTAATATTGTATGAGGCGTGTCACAAGGACAGAAAGCAACTTGATATACAATACCGGAGGAATGGCGAGTGTTTCAAAATGCAACTTTGGATTTGATTAAATGTCGTTCTAATCCATATAAACTCGCAGGTGATAGAACCATTGCCAGTGTCTATATGGATGGTACACTTATCGCATCCCGCTCTTCTGACACCAAAGAAAATGCAAAGCTTCATGAAGTCGAGGCCGCTTTGTTAAAAATAACAAAACCGAAAACTAGTTATATGGGCCCACAAGCCGAGGCCACAAGCTTTGTCTCTCTCCACATATCTTCAGTGTGCTTTGCAAGCTTCTTTTGGTATCATCACATTTTTGTACCATTTAAGACTGTAACACCTCGCAAAATCATGTCCAGTGTAGTAACGACACGTTTCATGGACTTTAAACGTTTAACGAATTTATTTTGAGGGACTAAAATTTTCAAACAATGTAAATATGTAAGTAAAAGGATCCAAAGTGTCAACATGCAAATCTTGTGCCTCTGATTGACCTCACACGACGTTCGTATTCTTTAATGAATAAATTGTCGAACGTAAAAGTCGTTTGTGCTTAAATTAAGGATTTCACGAAACATAAGGGTTAAAGGTGTCAACATGTTAAATGATACCTCTGAATGACCTTTTAGCGAACCCGAGGCTTCGTAATATTCAAATATACCCCAAGGATAAGTGATATCAGTTTCACATGGTTTCGAGATCGTTATGTAAGCTTTTAAGACTTTGGGTGAAAAGTGTCAATGTGATGAAACTTATGTTTTAGGTGATCTTTTAACAAAATCGGGCTTAACGAAGTTTGGTTATACTTCCATGGACCTCTACAAACTAACTACAAGGGCCTTAGATGCCAAAAATGAAGTTAAATAAAGTTACAAAGGACCAGGGACTGAAACTGTCAAAGCTGAAACAGTTTTCACCTAAGCAGACGGTTGTTGTGGTCCGTGTAGACTCCCTTTGAGTCTTACACGGCCCGCGTAAAAAGTGCCATCGGCATTTTTCTGGACAGCTGCATGTTGCAGCCCTTACACCGCCATTGCATGGGTTCTGAGCAATACCAGGGACTTGTAAACGGTTTTTACTGACATGGTAACAACTGTAAACATCTGGTGAGTCCTTAATACAGCTGCAATGATCCTAGAGCTCTTCCATTTCCTATATAAGAGACTTGTTGTTCTTGAGTTCATTTGCACATTTGAGTTTTTTACTTCAAAGCTCACTCTCTGAAGCCTCCTGGAGCTAAAGGAAGCTATCTCTAGTTCTAAACTCGTGCTAAGGACTCTAGTAAGTGTTCTTAGATTCTTTAGTTAAAGTTTTATTAGCTTAATGACCGAAAGTCAAAGTTAGCGTAATTAAGCTTTGACTTGGTGATTAATCACTAACGATCCAGCCATTATTCAAATTGAAAGTGGCTATGAGTTGGTAATTATGTAGGTAATAAACCCTTAAAAGGGCACCTACTGATTATCACTTTTACTTGGTCAATTGTCGGGTCAAACTTATTAACAAAAAGTCAAACGGGTCAGTTTTTGTAAAATAATTCATAACTGATAATGCTGAAGTTATGGAACATGTTTTAACACTTAAATAACTTGGTAAATAATATAAGAACATGTCTAGGCATGTTCAACCCGACAATTCTGAGTTTAGGCTCGGTTCGTAACCAAAAGTCGCAAAAGTAGACTTTTGCTTTGACTTTCAGTTCTGTCCCGATTTAGGTTAGTTTAGATATGCCTTAGGGTTCCTTTAGGACCATATTACATGTTAGTATAACCCTCTGAGATTATACTATATGGTTCCTTTGAAATCTGAATCATTTGCATGTTTCAGTTAAATGCTTAAAAGTTGACCATTGTGCCCTTTTGATATAAAAACGAGATTTTTGAAAATGTGAGAGGACAAAAACCTTTATTACTGATTTATAAGCATGTCCTAAAAATTTGACATCAGTTCATGGTCTAAAATAGAAGTTATGCGAGATATCGTAAAATGAAAGCTTTTTATTAATTAAATGGCATTTTTAGTATATATCATATCTAAACCCAAATTTTGGCACCAAACTTTCTATCCACTGATATAATATAATATTTAGGGATTTTTGGAAATTTTTGTCAAATTTTATACTGATTATATTATAGAGTTCTAGTGTAAATTCGGTATTGACAAAATTACCCTTTTCTTTGATAAAAATGAGTTTTGCATAACATTTTGATACCAAACCTTTTCCTACTGATTTCATATATTAAATAAAATATTTTAAACATCTGAGACTGATCAAAAGCTCAGATTTCCTTTAATAACCCGAAAATCGTGAAATACCGACTTTTACGCTTATTAAACGCATAGTATGGGTTAAAACTATGTTTAACACCTAAGACTTATTACCTACTGATATTATAAGCAAAGTTTTATGCTTTAACAGTAAGTAAAATTTTTGAACTCAGATTTCCAAATTTGACCTTTATAGCATATGTGAAACGACCAAAATGCCCCTACGGTGCATAGTTTGGCCATAAATGATAAATTTCACATATATATATATATATATATATATATATATAATATCTTACTGATATAACCTAAAATAAATATTTTTACTGATTATTTTAGACCTGAACCTCAGATTGCTATTTAACCTCTTTTATAAACTTTAAAATGACCAAAATACCCTTACGGGGCTTAATTTGGTTTTAAATTCGTTTTGGGAATAATGGAAGGTATCCTACTGATATCTTAACATATTTAAAGCATATCAACTTGTGGAACCTGTACATGGCTCATTTGGTTACCCGTTATGCATTTTCACGTTCGATACGGCTTATGTAACTAGTTTGCATAAATTAACCGAAACGGGTCAAACCTTTTCATTTCCACTTCAAAAATCCAGAATGTGTTTAGTTTACCCATTTTATACAAGTCTTCATACTTGTCGGATCTAAATCACATTCTAATCCGGTCTTCGCTTAAACTTGCGTTTTGAACCGTAAACCTTTCTTTAAAACTAACCGGTCTAAGTTAAGACTTAAATAAGACCCGTTAGGAATCTAATAGGTTATTAAAACCTTCGTTCCAGATTTAGGAGCCCAGTAAAAGCTACCTGTGCTTGCTGATTGATATACGGCTGAGAATAAAATTATATTTTGCTCAGGTAAATACTTTTAACTTATTTTCCCTTATACGGGCTTGGGATACGGTATTAAATAATACCGCTTGGTCGGGTATTGAATCTTTAATCGATTAGTGGTTAAATCATTGAGATAACCCGTTTAATCTGTTTTGTTTTGTTTGGTCGGGTATTGAATCTTTAATCGATTAGTGGTTAAATCATTGAGATAACCCGTTTAATCTGTTTTGTTTTGTTTGGTCGGGTATTGAATCTTTAATCGATTAGTGGTTAAATCATTAAATAATACCACGAGAGTTAATGTAGCCTGGTGCAGACCTGCAAACGTTAATAGATAATGCTGTTACTCTAGCCCTTGACAGACAGTTTAAAGAATCAAGCGGTACTCGCACCAGGACTCAGACTGTACCTCATACGAAGCCGCCTTCCAGGACTCATACATCTCACAAAGACGATTCTCATCACTCATCAAACCAAAGGAGTGTCCCGTCTAAGAAGATTGTGCTCAATCAAGAGCCACGTGTTAAGACCTGTTCATATAAACATTTCGTCTCTTGCAAGCCCAGGGACTTCACAGGGGAGAAATGAGCCATTGATTGTATGACTTGGCTCAATGAGATGGATACAGTGGTTGATATTAGTGGTTGTGCAGAACAGGACATTGTGAAGTTTGTTTCACAATCTTTTAAAGGTGAAGCTTTAGCTTGGTTGAGGTCCCTAATCCAAGCTACAGGAAAGATCCCGTTGTATAATATGTCTTGGGATCAGTTTGTTGCGTTGATCAAGGATAATTTTTGTTCCCAGCATGAGGTGGAAAGATTGAAACTGACTTCTTGACCTTGGTCATGAAGAATTTAGACTGTCAAGCATACCTTATAAGTTTCAACACCATGTCCCGATTGGTTCCTTATTTGGTCACACCGGAACTAAAGCGCATAGCTCGTTTTATTGGAGGTTTAGCTCCAGAAATCAAGGCAAATGTGAAAGCATCCAGACTTACCACCTTTAGGTCAGTGGTTGATCTGTCTTTATCTGTTACTCTCGATGCGGTTAGGCAGAGATCGCTTAAGAATTCTGATGAAGGGAAGAGGAAACGTGAGGATGAGAACTCACGCCGTTCTGATAAGAAACGTAAGGGGAACTAACGTATTTTTCAAAAAGAGTCAGTTAATTGTATTTACAAGTGTAAACTGACGTATTTTTCAAAAAGATTAAGTGCAGGTACTACGCAAAATGGGCTGGCTACTCTGAGTATCAAATAAAGAGTCTTGCAAGCTTTTGATACTTAAATCTGTTGAACAATATTTCTTTTTGTTTTAGATCCGCCTGTGGATCTACTTACAATCCGTTGTGTAATATTTTATTATACTTTCGAATCGGTTTGTATAAATTACTTTTAGACTTCCGCTGTGCATTAATCTGTGATTAACTGACTATGATGATATCAACTACGTCACGATACTCCCCACCGGGCCCACCGGTAATACTTGGAAATATCGGGGTGTGACAAAGACTAACTGTAATTTGAGTACAACTTTCTCTCTCAAACTTTTCTAAAAGTAGAAAAAAATAAAACATTAACAACTAACAAAGATTGAAAAACAAAAGAAAAAAATATTCCTCTTTGTGACCAAGCATGTCATCTGAAACAATTAACATGACATTGTTGTTCAACAGGATTTGCTTCCGGTGATCTTTGTTAAACTTCTTCGGGATTTTTTGTTTGCAATATATATATATATATATATAGAGAGAGAGAGAGAGAGTTGGCTACAAAGTCTATTTTTCTTACAAAGTGTAAAAAGCCATAATCTCAACCACAAACATACTCAAAACCCACAAATAACATAGTGGAGGTTATTAAAACACAATTTTTGCGGTTTTTGTTTTGTGTTTTGGATGATAAGGCTTTGATTATCGAATGATTAACATTAGTGTGTTTTATGTTTATTATCATGTTGTGTTTTATATTCATAGTTCTACGATGGTGTGTTTGAAGTTTTTATGAACTATTAGGGTTCTAATATAGTGTTTTTGTACTATTCACTTTGTTATTTGTGTGTTTTGGTGTGTTTTATGGTTGAAATTGTGGTGTTTTATGACTTTGTATACATTTTAGGAAAAATTGACTTTTTAGCCGAACCCCACCCTATATATATATATATATAGAGTTGTGTTTTGAATTAAATTGATTTTAAAAAAAATAAAAAACTATATATGTTTTGTAAAAATAAAATAACTTTAAATCAACTTTAAATTATATATGTTTATAAAAAATAAAACAAAAATCTACAATTTTTCAACAAAAAAAACACAACCAAATACAATCAAACAACGAACCAAAAACCCATTTTTTAACCAAAACCTCACTTTTTCCCCTAAAAATAAACAGCCAGTCCAAAACGCTGCGCTTTGGCCAAAGCGGGGCACTTCGGTACGAGGTCACCAGACAAGGACTGACATGCTCAGCCCTTGTCTGTTACATTAACATAAAGCGCCCCCGCTTTGGCCAAAGAAGGACGTTTTGAGGTGTGCGAATAGATCAATGGGGTGTGCGAATAGCCCGGGCCTAAAGTTACGGTTGTTACACAAACAATTAAGAGTTTAAGACATATATGACATGAATTTATGTTTTACACATTTACCTTAATATTAATATAAAAAAACGAAAAAGACAACACTTCGTTCTATCTCTCATTTGGCACATATATAGGGGGTGTTTGGCTAAATTTTTTCACACCTCTTTATAATTTATTGACTTTTATAAAAAGTTAATAAGGATAAAAAGTGTTTGGCAAACTCAAAATGACTTTTTAAAATGACTTCTTGTATAGAGAGAAAAAATCAGTTTTGAAAAGTTAGAACATTGTGACTTTTTGAAGTTTCTTATAACTTTTCATAGAACAGGGTGTCTTTTTGAAGCTCCTTAGTCATTTTGCTTGAATAAGCTAAACTAAACACTATTTAAAAAACAACTTATTGACTTATTGGCTTTTCCCATCACATAAACTAATCCAAACACTTTTTTAAAAACTACTTTTTAAAAAGTTATAAGTGAATAAGTCCTTTTAACAAAAGGTATTTTTTTGAGTTAAATAAGGTTACCAAACACCCCATAATTAAATTGTTTAATAGTAAAAAAAGTAACTTTGAAAAAACCAGCTTTGTAGACTCCACATGGATAAACAATTTATCAAATTCTCTGCTCAGCATCAATGCTAGGCAAACAAAAATATAAAAGATAACTCAAAAAAGCATGTGAAACAATTAAATTTGACAAAATTACACAAATTAACTTTTATGTATACATAAAATTGCACCATATACCTTTTAGTGTAAAAAGCGCTTTTTTTAACCAATCAGTTTTGTCAAATTTGAATAAAACTGGTATGAGTTGAAACCGGTTCGATTCATAAACCGGTTATTATTGAGGAAAATAACCAAACCCTATAGAAATTGGTTTAGGTCGGGTTCAAACTAGTTTTATATAACCATTTTTTCAAAGGTTTCAAATCGATCGGTATTGTTATAGTTTGTTATGGTACCGTCAAAGAAAAAAAGTTTAAAACGAAAGGAAAAAAAGTTAAAAAAAAAAAATAAGTTGTAACATAATCAATAAGATGTCTAACCATAGGTGTTCGATTCGTTGGGAAAAGAGTAACCACAAAAAAATTAAAATTAAAGATTAATTTAACTATTCAATTCAACAAGTTTAAAAATTATAAAGAGTTAAAAGTGTTTAAAATTGTGGTTGTTACACAATTATGATCTATATGACACGAACTTGTGTTTTACACATTTACCTTACTAAGAGAAGGTTCATTTGAGAAAAAATTTAATGTGAGAAGAAAAAGAAGAAATGGTATATTAGTAAAATACTATTTCATTTATAACTCATATCATTATTTTTTCTCTCTTTAATTAATTAGTCAACTAATCATTAATTATCCTACATATAATCTACAAAAACCTACACATATCAAAATTTTTCTACATATACCCTACACATTATAGAATTTTAATCCTACACCGTCGAAATTTATCCTACACATCTCGAAATATATCATACACAACTCGTAATTTATCATACTGCACAACTACTAATTTATTTTACATTTTAAATTAAGTTGTTTTTTAACTTGGAAAAAGTATATATTTTGAAAAGGAGTTACAAATTTAATTTAGTTAATTATTAAAGGGGAAGAATACAAATTAATGATTTATGTAAGTTTACCAATATACCCTTATATTAAAATTAAATGCAAATATTAAATAAGTAAAAATAAGCATTCTTATTGGTTGAAACTTCTTCTTTTTTCTTATTAAAAAAATTCTTATCTTGAACCCTCCACTACTTTACTATTATTTCATTTCTATTATTATCTATATGAATAGAAACTCAAGATGAACACTACTTCATTATTTTTTTTTCCAATATTGTTATTTTACTAAGTTTTTATTATTTTATTGTTTTATTTCTTTAATTGATTTTAGTCATTTTTTTTTTCTAATATTACTTTTAAGATACCATCAAAGTATTCGTTATCAAACAAAAAACTATAAAAATGAATGTGTACCAGTACCTATGTTGTTCGTTTCAGTTCACTACGGTATCGTAATGATAGGGTGTCAATTTATCGAAAGTATTAACAATAAAACTAAATTTTAGTACCGATTGATACAAATGTTGTTTAATCGGTTTCAATTCAGTTTGGTACGACAGCGATACAACATCTGTTTAAAAAAAAATACACTGTTTAAATAAAATAAAATAAAATGCAAACGAACATAACCGGATATCAACTGAACAGTATCAGTACTGGTACTGATATTTGTTTTATTGTTTTCGACTAATGTAATGTTTTCTCTTTGGAATAATACTTTAGCAAATGCCAGTATCGTGACGAATCGAACTAATAGCGGCTGATTCCCGTCGCGAAGCACGGGGCAATCTCTATATTAATTTATTAATTAAAACTAGGTGACGATGAATAGTAATATATTCTTTATTTATTATTATAATTTTTCTAGGTTTTAATTTTTCTTTTGTTATTTTATTATATTTAGTTAATTTTAAAGATATTTTGTTTTCTCTTATAACTTTTAAGATATGATAATTTATAAAATTTCAAGTATGTCGTTAAGACATGTATATTTTTATCTACATCTTGATATAAAAATCAAAACTGGGTTAATATACAAGGAATCGAAGTACAAATGTACATCTTATCAAATTACATTTCCGTTATTCTAATAATACAATGTAATATTTTATAAAATTTATAATATACCATTATGATATGCTTATTTTTATTTATGTTTTGATAAAAGTTTTATTCAAAATCGAACGGGTAAAATATAATTGATTTTTCTGTTTTTGTTTCAACGAACCCAACTAATTATACCACCACAACCTTAGTAGCACTATAGAGTATATTTTATATATTGTATGCTATAGTGTTGGTACCATACCGGTATCAGGACGAACATATGTGATATCACCCTAGGAACATCGATGCTTTGTCCATATCAATCGAACAACATCGGTATAGTTACTATCGAAAACATTATTGATATTCGTTTTCATGATCTTCAACCAACGTAAAATACGTGTCGATATCATTTTGGTCATATCATAAATTTATTTTTTTAGTTGATACACTAAGTGCTAATACCGTATCAATACCATAATAAATCAAACCGATAACGACCGGATAACCGCCGCAACGCGCGAGAGAATATTACTAGTTTCTATATGATTTTAAAGTGCTGATGAATAATTTATTCAATCTATTGGGTCACTTTGTTCTGTCTCTCATTTTGCACATATATAATTAAGTTATCTAATAGTCAAAAAAAGTAACTTTGGAAAAACCACCCTTGTGGACTCCATAATGCAGAAATAATTTATCAAATTCCCTACCTAACATTAGCGCTAGGGAAATAAAGATAGAAAACATAACTTTAAAAAAGCATGTGGGCCACTTAAATTTTAGCACGGTAGAAACCTCTTATATTTCATATGATAGCAGGAAGACTCTACGATGTGACGGGAGCGACACATCGTATTGCAATACTCATTTTTGGTAGTTGTTTTATTCATATAAGATTTATTGTAGCATCATTGTAATAGATATATATATCAAAAGTGAAGTAATCGGGTAATCCATTTCATTGTGTTGTGCATGGTTCGGTCAGTTCGGTTATTATTATCAACCGAAGCCGAAACCAAAGTCATCGGTTAGTCTATTTTATTAACCAATCGGTTTTCGGTTAATAATTTTGGTTTATTCGGTTAGATTGACGGTTTTTGGTTTGGTTCATTTAATTTTAGTTAATAGCAAAAACCAAACTTGGGCTAAAACTTTTGCTTAGAAATATATGAAAATGAGATATAATTACATGAACTGAAAGTATAAATATATGAAATGGAGATATAAAATACGAAATATGTGAACAGGAGGTATAAAATTTAGAAATATATGAAAATATTAATTATTCGGTTCGGCTAATTTTGGTTAAACAAGAGTACAAAAAAATGATAACTGGTTTTTGGTTAATTTAGTTTTTAGTTAATTAAGTTTTTGGTTGATTTCAGTTCGTTTTCATCTGTTTTCGGTTTGGTTTAGGTTAATGATTTAGTTATTCCTCACCAATAACCAGTTTTGGTTACTAACCGATAGGTGCGTGCGCGATACATTGGGAAACACAGATAGTTGTCTAGTCAAAGTCTGGCGTAAGGTGATTCGCTACAGCTCTTGCCATTGGTACAATTTATACTTGTATTAGTTGTCACTGTGTTGGGTGCACCATGAAGGGCTCGTGCATCCGTCTAAAGACCATCAGGAGATATTTTGCTAAGTTTGGGTATGGCTCTTTGCACGCACGTGTTGTGGCTCCTTGTGCAGGATTTGGAACCATAACTAATTAAGAATATTACACGAGTCACACTTTATGTATATATAAAATTACGAGTTTAATTTTTTAACTTATTTTACATGAATTTTAACAGTAGACATGTCGTTTTATCCATTTTAAATGGAAAATAAATAAATAAATAATCATCATATACAAATTACAAATTGAGTAAGCCAAACAGTCAGAATCGGTTTAGTTTATCATGAGGGTATTTACTGAAACAAATGAGGGTATTTCTGTTTCATGATAATTTAAGATAAACTTTATTTGAAATGAAGCATGTCGATTAGAAAGTCAAACAGTCAGAATCGGTTTAGTTTATCATCATACTGTTTTATGACACCAAATAAATACTCTATTTTAAATATAACTTCAATTTTAATAAAACTTATATAGGAATGTTGGGGGAGAAAATTAAATACAACTAGGTAGTTGAGTTTATAAAAAAAAAATAATGAACGTAAGTTATTAGAGAAATTTCAAATTTTGTGATAAAGAAAATATGATTTAAAAAATCAAAAGAGAATTATTAAAAAAAAAAAAAAAACAAATGAGAAAAGAAATATGGTTTTAAAAAAGTAAATTAACAATAAAAATATGTTAAAAATTGAAAGTAAATATAGTAATACACTATAACAATATTAAATAATAAAATGTTATATATTATTATAAAAATAAACTCACTATTTATTGTCTTTCGGGGAAAATTAACAAACATAACTTATTAAAAAGATATCAAACTATTTTATAAAGGAAATATGATTTATGAAAAAAAATACAAAACAATTAATAAAAACACATTTATATACTATTAAAGAGAAAGGTCGGTGTAGACCTTTCTCTTTTAACCCTCAACTTTTAAACTTTTTTATTTCTCGTCTTCAAAGTTTTGAACAAACAAAAAAGACACTTACACTTTTAAGTTTTTCCACTTTATGAAACACTATTAACCCTTATCTTTAAGTAACTTACACATTCACTTTTAACTATCAGTAATTGACAACTTTGACCCTCTTAACATTTTCTACTTAATAACTTGACACCTTCTTTTGTTTAAATTACTTTTAAGACTTTACACCACAACATGCGACACATTATTAACCTTTTTAATCTATGTCTTACTATGTTAATGTCTAAATTACTTTTAGGACTTTACACCACAACTTCCGAGGCATACCCTTTTTTATCTATGTCTAATGACGTTCCCTCCAACTTTTCTACTCAATAACTTGACACCTTTTGTATAAATTACTTTCAAGACTTTACACCGCAACATGGATAGAGTATTATACATTTGTTTATCTATGCCTAATTACGTTAATATCTAAATTACTTTTACGACTTTACACTACAACGTCCGAGACATACCCTTTTTTTATCTATGTCCAATGACAATAATGTCACCAACGTAACTGGTGTAACAAGGTAAAAAAATGTGTAACATCACGTGCGCGCACTACACGTTAATGCCATCATTGTTACGCATGTAACAAAGTAACAAACGCGACGTTGCCGCTGCAACGCGCGGTACGGGTCAAAATTCTAGTGATAAATAAAAAAGAAAATATGGTTTTAAAAAAAGTAAAATAAAAATAAAAATATGTTAAAACTTAAAGGTGTATATAATAATAAAATATGGTCGTATTAAGTAAGCGGTTCGCAACAAGTAACAATTTTTCCGCATTTTTCGGTGCGATGCGACTATAACTAGATCGGTATCGTTTAGGTTTGTTATGTGTAGGAAATTCTATCGGTATTATTATAGTTTGTTATGGTACCGTCAGGGAAAAATTGTTAAAACGCAAGGAAAAAATAAAGCCGTGATATAATCAATAAGTTATCAAACTATGCGTGTTCGATTCGTTGGGGAAAAGAGTAACCACAAAAGAGTTGAAATTAAAGACTAATTTAACTATATTCTTTTCCTAAATTTTAAAAATTAAATATGAATTAAAAGAATATAAAGTTATGGTTGTTACACTAACAATTACGACCTATATGACACGAATATATGTTTTACACATTTTTAACTTGATGTTAAATATGAATAATGAAAAAGACAACACTTCGTTTTGTCTCTCATTTAGCTACATGGATAATTATATTGTTTAATAGTAAAAAAAAAAAAGTAACTTTGAAAAAGCCATCTGTTTGGCCTCCACAAGTCACAAACAATTTATCTAGTTCCCTACCCAACATTAGTGCTATGCAAATAAAGATAGAAAGGATAACTTAAAAATATATGTGGGCCATCTAGATTTTACAAAAATATGCAAATCAACCTTTATGTATACCTAAAATTGCACCATATACCTTTTGGTTTAAAAAGTGCTATTCTTAACCAATCGATCTGGTCAAATTTGATCAAAACCAGTTTGAGTTAAAACTAGTTCAAGTCGCAAACCGTTTATTGAGGAAAATAACCAAACTCTAGAGAAATTGGTTTGGGTCAGGTTCAAACTAGTTTTATATAACTGGGTTTTCAAAGGTTTCAAATCCTAAAACAAACAAACCAACCCTCAATTAGATAACTTTAGTTCTTAGTTGAATTCTTCTACCCTAATGACAAATTCCTTGTAGGTATGACCTTACTTATCGTACTAGTATTGGTATTTACGTTAAAATAATTACTTTGGATTAGACCACGGTAGCTTCATCATATAGCCTCCTGAGTATAGCTTGATATGTAAACCTTCGACTCATTTGTTTTGCGTGCTCCAGTATATGCCCGGGTTGTGATCAAGCTTGTTTAATCTCTGCTTGATTTGAATTTTTAGTGAGATAGTCTCGAATAGATCATGAATGGATCAACTCATTTACACCCCTGCTAGAGACAAAGTTGTTGGGTTCCGTCTATAACTCAAGCTTTCCCAAAAGCCATTTGAATATTTTTTTTTTCAAATTGGGCACTAGGGGTGAGCAAAAACCGAACCGAAAACCGAAACCGCACCAAAAACCGTAAAAACCGAAACCGCAAAACCGCAACCGACACAAAAACCGCAAAAACCGAAACCGCAAAAACCGAAACCGCAAAGGTATGGTGCGGTTCGGTTTTAGCTTTAAAAACCGCACCAAAAAACCGAAACCGCACCAAAAAATTATTATTATATATATATATATATATATATATATATATATATATATATATATATATATATTATATATAATATACTTAAAGATTTAAATATAAAATTCCCTATATATTATATAATCTGTGTTTGTTAAAAAAAAGTACAGACTTGACTTTGTTAAGTTAACTATCGTCTGCTCCCTCTCAAAAAAAAATGATGTTAACCTACTAGTTACAAGCCCATTAAATTAGCACTCCAAACAGCCCAACTTTCAACCCAATAACGTTTTGATAAAAAAGAAACCTACGTACCTTTCCCTTCATTTCTCTAATTTAACATCCAGCCGACAATCTTTTCTTCATCTGGTGCGATCATCTTCAGCCGGTGCGATCATCTTCAGCTGGTGCGATCATCTTCATCTGGTACGTATGTGTTGGTTCATGTTTGAGCTAGGTTCATGTTTTTGGTTCTTGTTTCATCGCTTGTATGTGATTTTTGATTTCTAAGTACAAGACTTTCTAGTATAATCGCTTGTATGTGATTTTTGGTTCATGTTTTTGGTTTTGGTTCTTGTGTACTGTTTCATCGCTTGTATGTGTTATAGCTAGGTTCATGTTTTTGGTTCTTTTTTCATCGCTTGTATATGAAACACATAAGTTATGTCTATACATTTATGAGTTATCATCAAATGTGACAGCCCCTGTTGTTGCTTATCGATAAGTTTCATCTCAATGTATGGCTTTTGTTTGATTTTAGTTCTTTTATGTTTTCAGAATGGCTACTAATGAAACTGTAATTGATGTGGATGATCAAAATGATGATGAGGTTGAAGTACCCGGAGAAGAAAATAAGCCAAAGTTGAAGTCCGTTGTTTGGCAACATTTTCCGTATAAGAAAGGCGCTAAATCGACAAAATGCAAGCATTGTAAAAAGGTTTTAGCTTGTGGCACTAGACTTAATGGTACCTCCGGATTACTCAATCATCTAAGAAATACTTGTGTAAGATCACCCCTTTATAAAGCAAAAAAGAATAATCCAAAAAATCAGTCAACCTTAAACTTCAAGCCAAAAGATACGCAGGGGGGTGGGTCATTGACTAAGCATTCATTTAGCCAGGAGAAGTGTAGACTAGGCCTCGCTAAAATGTGCATTAAAGACAATAGACCTTTTAGTATTGTCGATGATGAAGGATTTAAGGAGTACTCGTGGGAATTGAATCCCGAGTTTATTATGCCATCTAGATGGACGGTTGCTAGAGATTGTATAACTGTTTTTGAACAAGAAGCAGAAAAGGTCAAACATTTGTTGAAAGGCCAAACAGTGTGCCTCACTACCGACACATGGTCATCCGTTCAAAATATCAATTATATGTGTCTTACGGTACATTGGATCGACGACACATGGGTTTTACAAAAAAGAATCCTAAATTTTTGCCCTATAGATAATCATAGGGGTGACACCATTGGGAGTTTGGTTTATGAGTGTTTAAAAAAATGGGGGATTGGTGAAAAGTCAAGTATTAATGAGATGGATATTGATCTGGAGCTAGAGTTTGACAAACTTGATGATGGAGGTCAAGACATCAAGAGTGAGGTGGAGATCTATCTAACGGATTTAAGGGAAAAAAGGGACCAAAAGTTTGATCTTTTGGGATGGTGGAAAGCAAATTCAACCAAATTTCCTATACTATCCAAAATAGCTAGACATGTTTTGGCAATGCCGATCTCGACAGTTGCATCAGAATCGGCGTTTAGTACGAGTGGTAGAGTTATCGACAAGTATAGAAGTTCACTTAACACCGAAACTGCGGAAGCTTTGATTTGTGCACAAGATTGGATAAGGTGTACAAGGGTTGATCTTGAGCTCGGATGTTCTATGAAGAATAAAGACATAGATGAATTTAATAAGAGGATGGCGGGTTTAAAAATTGGTAAGGTTTTCTTTACATGTGTGAGTTTATATTTCAAATACCTACTAACATATATTTTTTGTTTTTTTTTTCTATCTAGGAAACACTAATGGCAAATGATAGTTGGAAACATTGAAAGTTGGAAAGATTGAAAGTTGGAAACAAGAATGAGTTGGAAACAATATTACGTTTTTATTTGGATACGACTATGTGATTAAGCTTTCACCGTTTCACATAGCAACTATTATTCTAGACATGTTTCTAGTACAAACTCTTGTTTTGATTGATGTCCTCTAGCCCATACATATGCTCTTCACATTGCTCTTGCAAAAATTATATTCTAATTACCATCAAGTATTAGATGTATTCCAGTATTAAAACCGAGAGTTTTTTTTTGATGTATTCAAGTATTGCTGAGAGTTTTTTTTAGATGTATTCAACTATTAAAACCGAAACCGCACCGAAACCGAACCGCAACCGCAAATAAACCGCAAAAACCGTACCGCAAAAAAACCGCAACATGTGGTTTTAAAAAAATAAAAACCACACCTCGCGGTATGAGTTGCGGTTTTATGCTAAAACCGCACCAAACCGCACCATGCTCACCCCTATTGGGCACTGATTAAGTTTAGTAATCATCCTAGGGATGACAATCAAATCCGAACCCGCTGGGTAAACCCGAAACCCGACACATTTGGGACGGGTTTGGGGTCGGTTAATTGGGTTTGGGAATAGTTTTTATTTTTTTCGCGGGTTTGGGACGGGTTTGGGATGTAGTGATATACCCGTTTACCCGACCCAATTACCCGATAAAGTGTACATGTTTACCCGATTGTATACCCGATATAATTTCTTTTATATTATTAAATATGTATATATATGATACATCCATTTTTTACACATATAAGTATTTTATTCCGTATACATTGTAGTTATTTGATATATATTTTTATAATGACAATACAAAATGTAACCGTTTTGTAGTTACCCGATAAATACCCAATGGGTTTTGAGATGAGTATACCCAAACGAGTAATCTTTTTAAATTAACGGGTTTACCCAAACGATAATACGTGGAAATATCGGGGTGTGACAGGTTGGTATCAGAGCCAACATTGAGTGAATTAAACACTAGTCTTTTGTTTTTAATCTCAATGACACAGATTGCACATTCCTTGACTTCCGAGTCTAGTCAAATGACTTAGGACTAATCCTAATCTTATTGTTTTCTTTTGTTGGTTTCTTTTGTTTGTTTTGGCAGTAACAAAGACAATGCCGCCACATTTTAGAGGTAGAAGTGGAAGAGGCAAGGCACCAATAACTGCTAGGAATGACCACGAGGCCGGGCCATCTCACCGGCGAACTCCTTCAGCGACCTTTAGCTCTAGTCCCAAGGAGGATTGGAGAACTTATCTGGAGCCAGCAAGACGTTCAGTCTCCCTCAGTACCTTCCCGTCTTATCATCACTCTTTCGAACCTCACCAAGACGAGGAGCTCAGTGATTCCCACCATTCTTTCATACCGTTGCAGTGGTCGAGTTCACACCGGGCCTTCCAGGACTCGACCGCCTACTTCCAAAGCAAGTTCAATCCAATGAACCAGATTCAAGAACCAGAGGGTCCAAACCCTTTGGGACCAGATGACCACTATCCTGAAATGCAGGACATGGAAATGGATGAAGATCCAGATGTAACACCCCGAAAACTGGTTTGGTAATCAAACCTCGTTAATAGTAAAAACGGGTAAAATACCGTTAGTGGTAAAATTAACCCAGTGAATATTAGGATTTAAATAAATAAGTCTAATATTTATTAAAAGGATGGGAAACACTTTGAGAAAGCAAAGTATATAAAAAGGCCCGAGATTTAACGGGACTTAAAATAAAACGGGTTTTTGAACAAGATGAATAACCAGGAAAATTATAACCTAGTTAACTACAAGTCTAGAAATAACTTGAAATAAGGTTAGAATAACCAAAATTAAATGTTAAACAAAAGGGGAGGGACCAATGTTGTTAAACTTGAAACTATTATTATTAGTTTTAATCAAAAAAATAAAACAAAACACCTTAATTGAGGCTCTGGTCGATCAAGAACAGGAAGGGGGCGACACCCTCACTTCCAAAACCCTAACATGTACTAAACTATCAAATTGAAGGCCAAAATCCAGTTGAAATCGGAATCTGAACATAGAATCGTGATCACCTCGTCAAAGGGGTCATAAGGTATGTCAAAGTAGGTCATTTTGATTCGATTCAAAGTTCATGCATGTGATTGAAATCGAGTGTAGAGCTTAATTATGTGTTGTAAACATGAAATTGGAAGTGATATAAGGTGTAGGGACAAACCCTAGATGATTTCTTGATAAATTCTTGCATGTTAATTGTAAGGATCAAAATCACCATAGTGGGTGACTAATATGTTAGTGGAACTCGATAAACACTAGGATTAACACTCTTGTTCTAGTGTAAACTGAAATTGTGAGGAAATCTCTAAATTGTTGATGTTAAAATATGGACATGTAGTCTAATTGAAGTTAATTATGGTGCTAAACTCAAGTCATGAACTTGGTTTAGACCATGTAGAAATCTGACCCGCTAGGTGTTTGATAAAACGCCTAAATGAGGGTTAAAGTGTTAAAGGTTGAGTAAAACGCAGAATTGAATATGTTAAGAAATTGTGCGTAAAGACTTATAAAAGGGTTCTAAACGGATTGTGAATTGAACTCTTTAGGCAAGGAATCCGGATCGTCAAGTGGACAAGCCGGTGGAAATACGCGTTTAAAAAGAGTGCTTAAAAGGTACGTAACTACGATTCCGTTACGTTATGCTTGATTCCGTATTCTCGCTAGTAGACTTTAAATTAGCATAATACAAAAAATTGGCATTTACTTGAAGTGACGAAGATCACTAGGTAAATAGACGGGTCGAAAGGTGAAATTATTACCTTTTGACAATATTGTCTAATGATTTGTCGAGTTACATGTTATAGGAATAAATATCAAATGGATAAGTACATCGCTATTGCTTAGCGGCTACTAAGCCAAGGTATTGAAACGGGTCAATATATTGATCCGAGCCAGGTATGTACAATAACACAACTCATCATGTAGAAATTGGAGTTCTATAAGAGTTAGACAATGTTAAAGTGTAGATATTCTGTTATCTTTAAGGTAAACCGAATAAATTGAATTATGTTCATGGTGTTTTAGAAGCACATGGGTTTATAAATAAGATTATAGTTAAAAGGGTCGGATTTTGGGTCAATCAAGTATTTAAAGAACCCTTGTAGTTAAAGAAGGATGAAAATTGACCAAATTGCCCTTGTAAGCCAATTCGGACGAACGACCCTTAAAGGTGGTTCGGAAATAAGTTTTATGATTATATAAATTCTTAGGATAAGTTAGATAGTGAAAAACGTAAATTCTTGGGTCGAAGGGCTTTATACGAGTCTTTGTCGTAAAATGGTAATCCGAGGGGTAAAACTCGGAACATATAGATATCCACATTAAACCCAATACACATATAGTTGTAGTGGGAGGTTACTAGATACGAAATGTAGAACTACAATGCTAGAAGGGAATGAAAGCGATTTCAAGCTTTAAAGTGCTTAAAATACCCTTAACGGGTCAAAATAAGCATACGAGCAAAAACGGGTTTAAATTATGTAATAAACCTATGATTAGAACCTAAAGTGGTAGATAACATTAGTTTGAAGAAGTGTATGTGGTATAAGGATCAAACAAATATGTTTGTTTGATAAAATGCATAAACGGGTTAAAATTTGGTAAAAAGGTAACGAGTCGAAGGCTTAGAAGTCTAAAAATTTATTAAGTTGGATGTTGGATTTTAACTCCATATGATGGAGAATTAAATTACGAACGCGTAGGAAAAAGAATCGGGTAAAACGGATCAATAACGAAGAAGATATGCTCGTTTCTGTGAAATCAGGTCATGCTGGGTATGTACAGCAACTGATTAAGCATCAGTCTGTGAAAAAGGGGGCCTAGCGTCACGCGACGCCCCCTAACTCCAGAAAAATTTTGTTTTTTTGTTTGTTTGACCCATGGTACTTGTTTAAACAATTATTTAACTATCAAAACTAACTTTTATGTTGGTTTTGATCATAGGTGGATGCCAAGAGTGCCCGGATGAAGATCAAGCGGCGAGCAAGAACCGAACACGATCAAGAAATAAGCTTCCGCACTATGTATCGTTGTTATATTAAACGACAAACTTACACATGATGTGACGTATACTTTTAAATTGTAAAATGTTTTAATAAACCCGTAAATCCGAAGTATATGTAAATCTTAATTACATGATTATTTTTCGTAATTGACACGTTAAACCTTGAATTATAAGAACGGGTGTTACAAGTTGGTATCAGAGCCTTGGTTTAAGAGATTCAAGTATGGTGGGAAAACTATGCTTGGACTTAAACCTTATGCTCTTAATAAAGATTGGTGTTCGGTTCGATGCTTGATCGCAAATCCGGTAAGTACATGTATATCAAAGGTTTAGTATGATTAAAGTGTTAAGAATAACACATATGGTTATCGTGTAATACACGTTACACCAATAAAAACGATATAGAATAGATATAGTCAACGAAATTACACGCGTTGATGCGTATAGTAGAAAAGCCTTGTATTATAATACGGGCATCCTTTAATGTTGAAATTACTAACTGTTTTATATGTTTTAGTTGAAAGACACTCGCATATGAGGATAGCGTGAGTTGAACAAATTACGGATATGAGGATGAAATGGTCCGATGTATGACAAGCAAAGCATACTCATCAAGGATCTAAATCGCGTAGTGATCGCGAACAAGGTTAACGGAAAAAAGAGAGCCTGATGGAGCAAGCATTATCAGGTGCACGTTTTAAATTATCGTATAAAGAAGTAATATGCAACAAATACGTAGAGATTGGAAGTTGCATATGTAGATTGAAAACTTGGAAAAACCTGAATAGAAAACCTATCCGGGATATTGTTTCCAAGAAAAACAAATAGAGGCATTACTTACATGGGGTGTAATGTGAAAATTATAAAAAGGTCATGTATACCAGGTGTTGATCGCTTACTCTGGCCAAGTAAGTAGTGTACACGTGGTACCATGAACTTCTTATGATGGACACATTTATGTCCGATGTAGTAAGGGTGGGGTGAATGGGACTAGCTTAAAAAGTACCCAAATGAATCAAATGAGCAAAAATATTTGATAATAATGTAAACGCACAGCCGGGTGACGGAAGCGTATTACATTAGGATGATGAACCCGAGTGAAGGGACAAAGATTAATGTAAAACGATTAAGGTATGCAATTGGGAGGGGTGTGCTTACACACGAACCCGGAGAATGCAAATATGACTCTTAACGGGCCGATTTAGTAAAACACCAAATTTGAGAATAAAGTAGGAACATAAAAGCGAAAAGAAGTCATAATGCATACCGTAAGGGTTGCAATAATAACGACTTCGGTAAAACACCCGGTTGGTGGGTAAGGATTTAAACACATGCGTGAACCGAGAAACGGGAACTCGGATGGAAAGTTAAAAGACTCGGGTTTTGAGTCATAACTAAAAGACGACAAAATAATGTAAATAGAAATTTTGAATAAATTATGTTCACCTATTTCAAAGCTGAACAGGTCAAACAAAGACTGAAGTTTGGCATTCATAAGCGATGAATGTTCACACGAACAAGTCAAACAAATTTAATAAAGGATGACACTTGCTAAATTAAGTAAGTGTGAATCGGATAAATAAAAGTGCGAAATATTAATAAACCTATGTAAAGGAGTTATAGGCGTTAAAAACATTGAAATAAAAGAACCCGGGTAATGGGACGTAAGGAAGTACAGGTAAGAACCGGGTAACGGTAAGTGTATGGAAAACCGACGTGTAATTGACGTTAGAAGTCGAGAAGTCGGAAAGATGATTCGAAAGAAAACAATGTAGCCTTAGACTACGGTCAAGGTCAAATGAAATCCAAAAAGTAAAAAGGTGAATAATTATAAACATAAAAAGGGGTGCCTTAACGCCATATGCGTATATAAACGTATACACATTTGAATAAAGACTAGAATAAAAGATGATCTACGGGATCATCATAACCTACGGGATATTAATTAGTGTAAAGGTCTACAGGGCCAAAATGACCCACGGGACATGAATTGAAGCAAAGGGATCATAAAGGCCTCGCCTTAAAAGGGTGAAAAATCTAAAGAAATAAGCCTACGAGGCTAAGTGAAAGAACCTACGGGTCAATAACGTGAAGCGAGGAAAATGGTTAAACTCCCCGCGTAAAATAATAACGGAAGGTAAAGGTAGTATAAAAGCGAGGGGTTTCGCTAACTTAACTGAGTGAGTTAAAAGCGAAGAGATCGTGAAAGGCCTGGTTGACAAAAGTGAGGGATTTCACTAAAACATCTAAACGGGCAGAAATAACAAAAAGGATTCACAATTATTTAAATTCAGATAATTCACAAAAAGGACAAAAATATTACCGAGAAGACAACGGAAAGGAATAAATTTTCAGACGTAAAAGTCCTAGAAATGAGTAAAAGATGTAAGACAAGGAGAAAAAGGAAACGTTAAACTAAAATTTAGTTTTAGTAAGAAACAATGTTTTAACAAATATGGATATTACGAGGGAGATTAGAAAATGGTTAATATCAAAGAGTATGGGTCTTAACATCGATAGGTGCGAGACAATACATTCGAAAAGAAGAAGTATGATAAAGAGAGTTGATATAAATTAAACATGACGTGACACGATCACGGTCAAGAAATACAATGTGAAGTGGAATCACATTATAACCAAGCGAGCGGTAAAGAGTAACTGGACTAATAAGTCTAGTTAGTGGGACCGGCTAAGGTCATTTAAATAAATTTGGTTGCTTATAATCGGTGGATTCGGTATAACTGAACCGAATAAATGAACTTGAAAACAAAAGAAATTGTTGTTAAAAGTGAAAAATTTCACTAAAGACCTTTAAACGGGTCAAGGTAACGGATTCACAAAGGGTTCGATAATATGGATATCGCTAAGTTAATTAAACTAGTAGATATAACGAAATTACGTTATTTCAAGTTGCATTATGTCGAATGAGGCACGTAGATGTTTTGTAACCAAAAAGGTATTACCATAATTTTTCTGGTAATACTAACAATCGATTAAAATATGAGCAATGCTCAATTGATTATCGAGAGCATATGCATGGAGTTAAACTCGATAAATTATGAAAGAAAAGGTTTCGAGGACGAAACCTCTTTAAGGGGGGTAGACTTGTAACACCCCGAAAACGGGTTTGGTAATCAAACCTCGTTAATAGTAAAAACGGGTAAAATACCGTTAGTGGTAAAATTAACCCAGTGAATATTAGGATTTAAATAAATATGTCTAATATTTATTAAAAGGATGGGAAATACTTTGAGAAAGGAAAGTATATAAAAAGGCCCGAGATTTAACGGGACTTAAAATAAAACGGGTTTTTGAACAAGATGAATAACTAGGAAAATTATAACCTAGTTAACTACAAGTCTAGAAATGACTTGAAATAAGGTTAGAATAACCAAAATTAAATGTTAAACAAAAGGGGAGGGACCAATGTTGTTAAACTTGAAACTATTATTATTAGTTTTAATCAAAAAAATAAAACAAAACACCTCAATTGAGGCTCTGGTCGATCAAGAACAGGAAGGGGGCGACACCCTCACTTCCAAAACCCTAACATGTACTAAACTATCAAATTGAAGGCCAAAATCCAGTTGAAATCGGAATCTGAACATAGAATCGTGATCACCTCGTCAAAGGGGTCATAAGGTATGTCAAAGTAGGTCATTTTGATTCGATTCAAAGTTCATGCATGTGATTGAAATCGAGTGTAGAGCTTAATTATGTGTTGTAAACATGAAATTGGAAGTGATATAAGGTGTAGGGACAAACCCTAGATGATTTCTTGATAAATTCTTGCATGTTAATTGTAAGGATCAAAATCACCATAGTGGGTGACTAATATGTTAGTGGAACTCGATAAACACTAGGATTAACACTCTTGTTCTAGTGTAAACTGAAATTGTGAGGAAATCTCTAAATTGTTGATGTTAAAATATGGACATGTAGTCTAATTTAAGTTAATTATGGTGCTAAACTCAAGTCATGAACTTGGTTTAGACCATGTAGAAATTTGACCCGCTAGGTGTTTGATAAAACGCCTAAATGAGGGTTAAAGTGTTAAAGGTTGAGTAAAACGCAGATTTGAATATGTTAAGAAATTGTGCGTAAAGACTTATAAAAAGGGTTCTAAACGGATTGAGAATTGAACTCTTTAGGCAAGGAATCCGGATCGTCAAGTGGACAAGCCGGTGGAAATACGCGTTTAAAAAGAGTGCTTAAAAGGTACGTAACTACGATTCTGTTACGTTATGCTTGATTCCGTATTCTCGCTAGTAGACTTTAAATTAGCATAATACATGAAATTGGCATTTACTTGAAGTGATGAAGATCACTAGGTAAATAGACGGGTCGAAAGGTGAAATTATTACCTTTTGACAATATTGTCTAATGATTTGTCGAGTTACATGTTATAGGAATAAATATCAAATGGATAAGTACATCGCTATTGCTTAGCGGCTACTAAGGCAAGGTATTGAAACAGGTCAATATATTGATCCGAGCCAGGTTTGTATAATAACACAACTCATCATGTTGAATTTGGAGTTCTATAAGAGTTAGACAATTTTAAAGTGTAGATATTCGGTTATCTTTAAGGTAAACTGAATAAATTGAATTATGTTCATGGTGTTTTAGAAGCACATGGGTTTATAAATAAGATTATAGTTAAAAGGGTCGGATTTTGGGTCAATCAAGTATTCAAAGAACCCTTGTAGTTAAAGAAGGATGAAAATTGACCAAATTACCCTTGTAAGCCAATTCGGACGAACGACCCTTAAAGGTGGTTCGGAAATAAGTTTTATGATTATATAAATGCTTAGGATAAGTTAGATAGTGAAAAACGTAAATTCTTGGGTCGAAGGGCTTTATATGAGTCTTTGTCGTAAAATGGTAATCCGAGGGGTAAAACTCGGAACATATAGATATCCACATTAAACCCAATACACATATAGTTGTGGTGGGAGGTTACTAGATACGAAATGTAGAACTACAATGCTAGAAGGGAATGGAAGCGATTTCAAGCTTTAAAGTGCTTAAAATACCCTTAACGGGTCAAAATAAGCATACGAGCAAAAACGGGTTTAAATTATGTAATAAACCTATGATTAGAACCTAAAGTGGTAGATAACATTAGTTTGAAGAAGTGTATGTGGTATAAGGATCAAACAAATATGTTTGTTTGATAAAATGCATAAACGGGTTAAAATTTGGTAAAAAGGTAACGAGTCGAAGGCTTAGAAGTCTAAAAATTTATTAAGTTGGATGTTGGATTTTAACTCCATATGATGGAGAATTAAATTATGAACGCGTAGGAAAAAGAATCGGGTAAAACGGATCAATAACGAAGAAGATATGCTCGTTTCCGTGAAATCAGGTCATGCTGGTTATGTACAGCAACTGATTAAGCATCAGTCTGTGAAAAAGGGGGCCTAGCGTCATGCGACTCCCCTTGGCGTCACGCGACTCCCCTTGGCGTCACGCGACGCCCCTTGGCGTCACGCGACGCCCCCTAACTCCGGAAAAATTTTGTTTTTTTTTGTTTGTTTGACCCATGGTACTTGTTTAAACAATTATTTAACTATCAAAACTAACTTTTAAGTTGGTTTTGATCATAGGTGGATGCCAAGAGTGCCCGGATGAAGATCAAGCGGCGAGCAAGAACCGAACACGATCAAGAAATAAGCTTCCGCACTATGTATCGTTGTTATATTAAACGACAAACTTACACATGATGTGACGTATACTTTTAAATTGTAAAAGGTTTTAATAAACCCGTAAATCCGAAGTATATGTAAATCTTAATTACATGATTATTTTTCGTAATTGACACGTTAAACCTAGAATTATAAGAACGGGTGTTACACCAGACCCTGAGATGCTACCAACTGGGACGCTGACGCATCCCATCGAGATTTTCAGCGGATCATCATTTCATGGTTTGCCTTACAGGGGCCCTAACAGTTTTGCTGAAAGATGGGCCATATACCACTAGGAGTTCACTCCCCCCATTCAACCCACCTCCACAACAGCAGCAGGATCCCTCAGAGGATTCGCGTTTCCAGGCGGTCACGCCACCGCCGCCGCTAGAGCAACAACTGCCTCTAGAACCACCGAGGCGAAGAAGATCAGGTGCACGGATGTCCGTGCGTGGGGGATTTCATTTCAACACCCCCAACACTCCAGTGACAGCCACTACCCGCCACTGTATGAAGACCCGCAAATGGGTGGGCCTTAAAACCCAGCTTCTGAAGTCGACTCAGCCCTAGTCGCACCACCACCGCCCATGGGTTATGAAAACCCAATTCCTTCTTACGCCGGTGTAGCGGCGTATAACCCTTTTGAGCAGCCAGCTTATCCTGGCTACAACTACTACAACGCCCCTGCCGTCGACCCCTACCTCGAGGCGGCCAACTACAATGCTCTCCACCCTGAAGGGCTCTACGCAGCTTCGTACCAAACCGGGTACCCAACTTATGGGTATCAATACCCGCCACCTCCTAAACCGCATCAGCAGCAGCCGCCGCAGCCACCTCAGATCCAGCCGCCGTAGCAGTAGCAAATCCTCCAACGATTGCACGAGGTGGAGCAACAGGTCCAGGAGGAGCGTAGGAGCCGCCGTGGTCTGCTTAAGGGTTTGGCAAACCTGATAAAGGGGAAGAAGAAGAAGAGGGATTATTGAAAATTCCTTATTTATTTAATTTGTAATTTTTATTTTCAATTAAGTCCCTATGTAGACATTTTTGTACTTGGTCCCTGCGTGGACTTGTCTTTTTATTTTCTGTCCCTGCATGGACAATGTTATTTCTTTAAAAGTCCCGTTTAGGAAAATTATGTACTCCCCTTTATTTATGGAATGTTTTAATTTAAACTTCATTTGTCATTATGTGTATGAATATATTATAAATCAAAATATCTCTCCATTTTAAAATTTGATCAGCCAATAAAATATTAAAAGAATTCTTGAAGGTATAACCTAGCCCATATGTCATTTTAAGACATGGCCCTGATGGTAAAGCCTTTTTAAGATTCAAATCCTTGTTAACATCTGAAAACATGTTAGCACTCCTGGAAAATGTGATTCGATAAAATCACACTAGTCATCCTTGTATTGGATTTTTCCAATTCCTTATTCTCACCAAATTTAGAATATCCATTAGTGATAAAGTGCCTGCGGGCCATATTCATTGTCTAATAAGACAAAAGACGGTTGTAGTCTTTGACTCCCTGTCAAGAAAAGGTAAAGAACTATGTTCAAACCTTAATGCCTCGATCTTATAAGATCATGGTTTAAAATTTTAAAACTGTCCTTGCGACTAGGCTTTTTGTGCCACTCTAATATCTTTAATGATTTATAACCAGGGATAAATTATAATGAAAACCCTAAACAAAAATGACTAACAAATTAATCGATATGGTTTATATTTACCATGGTTAATGAATCGTCAAAAATGACAATTCCATAATAAGACTTTTGAATAAATCATTGTCATCATTTTTATTTATGTAGCAATCAAGCTACATGGCTGAATCAGAAGAGGTTAACAGTCACCCCAGGGAGAGAAATGATACCACGAGAGTTAATGTAGCTGGTGCAGACCTGCAAACGTTAATAGACAATGCTGTTACTCTAGCCCTTGACAGACAGTTTAAAGAATCAAGCGGTACTCGCACCAGGACTCAGTCTGTACCTCATACGAAGCCGCCTTCCAGGACTCATACATCTCACAAAGACGATTCTCATCACTCATCAAACCAAAGGAGTGTCCCGTCTAAGAAGATTGTGCTCAATCAAGAGCCACGTGTTAAGACCTGTTCATATAAATATTTCGTCTCCTGCAAGCCCAGGGACTTCACAGGGGAGAAAGGAGCCATTGATTGTATGACTTGGCTCAATGAGATGGATACAATGGTTGATATTAGTGGTTGTGCAGAACAGGACATTGTGAAGTTTGTTTCACTATCTTTTAAAGGTGAAGCTTTAGCTTGGTTGAGGTCCCTAATCCAAGCTACAGGAAAGATCCCGCTGTATAACATGTCTTAGGATCAGTTTGTTGCGTTGATCAAGGATAATTTCTGTTCCCAGCATGAGGTGGAAAGGATTGAAACTGACTTCTTGACCTTGGTCATGAAGAATTTAGACTGTCAAGTATACCTTATAAGTTTCAACACCATGTCCCGATTGGTTCCTTATTTGGTCACACCGGAACCAAAGCGCATAGCTCGTTTTATTGGAGGTTTAGCTCCAGAAATCAAGGCAAATGTGAAAGCATCCAGACCTACCACCTTTAGGTCAGTGGTTGATCTGTCTTTATCTGTTACTCTCGATGCGGTTAGGCAGAGATCGCTTAAGAATTCTGATGAAGGGAAGAGGAAATGTGAGGATGAGAACTCACGCCGTTCTGATAAGAAACGTAAGGGGAACTAACGTATTTTTCAAAAAGAGTCAGTTAATTGTATTTACAAGTGTAAACTGACGTATTTTTCAAAAAGATTAAGTGCAGGTACTACGCGAAATGGGTTGGCTACTCTGAGTATCAAATAAAGAGTCTTGCAAGCTTTTGATACTTAAATCTGTTGAACAATATTTCTTTTTGTTTTAGATCCGTCTGTGGATCTACTTACAATCCGTTGTGTAATATTTTATTATACTTTCGAATCGGTTTGTATAAATTACTTTTAGACTTCCGTTGTGCATTAATCTGTGATTAACTGACTATGATGATATCAACTACGTCACGATACTCCCCACCGGGCCCACCGGTAATACGTGGAAATATCAGGGTGTGACAAAGACTAACTGTAATTTGAGTACAACTTTCTCTCTCAAACCTTTCTAAAAGTAGAAAAAAAAATAAAACATTAACAACTAACAAAGATTGAAAAACAAAAGAAAAAAATGTTCCTCTTTATGACCAAGCATGTTATCTGAAACAATTAACATGACATTGTTGTTCAAAAGGATTTGCTTCCGGTGATCTTTGTTAAACTTCTTCGGGAATTTTTGTTTGCAATATATATATATATATATATATATATATATATATATATATATATATATATATATAGGGGAGGGTTCAAATGAAAACCACTAGTTATTGTGAAAACTCGAAAACTAATTAAAAAAGCCAAAAAAACATACCAATTTTTTTTTTGCATAATAATTTTCGCAGGTTTTTTTATATAAAAAAAAATTTCAAAATTTTTTTTTTGTGTAGTGCACATGTGTAATACTACACATGTGTATTATTACACGTGTACTACAAATTTTTTTTTTTTTTTAAAAGTTTTTTTTTTTTTTTTTAAGTTTTTTTCATATATAAAAATCAGCGATTTTTATAAAAAAATTGAAAAAAAAAATTTTGTGTGTTTTTTAGGCTTTTTTTAGTTAGTTTTCGAGTTTTCACAATAAAAGTGATTTTCATTTAAACCATCCCCTATATATATATAGAGTTGGCTACAAAGTCTATTTTTCTTACAAAGTGTAAAAAGTCATAATCTCAACCACAAACACACTCAAAACCCACAAATAACATAGTGGAGGTTATTAAAACACAATTTTTGCGGTCTTTGTTTTGTGTTTTGGATGATAAGGCTTTGATTATCGAATGATTAACATTAGTGTGTTTTATGTTTATTATCATGTTGTGTTTTATATTCATAGTTCTACGATGGTGTGTTTGGATTTTTATGGACTATTAAGGTTCTAATATAGTGTTTTTGTACTATTCACTTTGTTATTTGTGTGTTTTGGTGTGTTTTATGGTTGAAATTGTGGTTTTTATGACTTTGTATACATTTTAGGAAAAATCAACTTTTTAGCTGAACCCCACCCTATATATATACATATATAGAGTTGTGTTTTGAATTAAATTGATTTTTAAAAAAATAAAAAAACTATATATGTTTTGTAAAAATAAAATAACTTTAAATCAACTTTAAATTATATATGTTTTTAAAAAATAAAACAAAAATCTACAATTTTTCAACAAAAAAAAAAAAAAACACAACCAAATACAATCAAACAACGAACCAACAACCCATTTTTTAACCAAAACCTCACTTTTTCCCCTAAAAATAAACAGCTAGTCCAAACGCCCCGCTTTGGCCAAAGCGAGGCGCTTCGGTACGAGGTCACCAGACAAGGACTGACATGCTCAGCCCTTGTCTGTTACATTAACACAAAGCGCCCCCGCTTTGGCCAAAGCGGGACGTTTTGAGGTGTGCGAATAGATCAATGGGGTGTGCGAATAGCCCGGGCCTAAAGCTACGGTTGTTACACAAACAATTAAGAGTTTAAGACATATATGACATGAATTTATGTTTTACACATTTACCTTAATACTAATATAAAAAAACGAAAAAGACTACACTTCGTTCTATCTCTCATTTGGCACATATATAGAGGGTGTTTGGCTAAATTTTTTCACACCTCTTTATAATTTATTGACTTTTGTAAAAAGTTAATAAGGAGAAAAAATGTTTGGCAAACTCAAAATGACTTTTTAAAATGACTTCTTGTATAGAGAGAAAAAATCAGTTTTGAAAAGTTAGAACATTGTGACTTTTTGAAGCTTCTTATAACTTTTCATAGAACATGGTGGCTTTTTGAAGCTCCTTAGTAATTTTACATGAATAAGCTAAACTAAACACTATTTAAAAAAACAACTTACTGACTTATTGGCTTTTCCCACCACATAAACTAATCCAAACACTTTTTTAAAAACTACTTTTTAAAAAGTCATAAGTGAATAAGTGAATAAGTCCTTTTAACAAAAGGTTTTTTTTTTTTTTTGAGTTAAATAAGGTTACCAAACACCCCCATAATTAAATTGTTTAATAGTAAAAAAAAAGTAACTTTGAAAAAACTAGCTTTGTAGACTCCACATTATCAACAACTACAAAACTAAGAGTCGGCACCGACAGGGAATAGTTGTGTCCCTTAATTGGGCTAAATGGGCTGCAACTTCAATAGTGCCAGGCAGCTGCCTGGCAATATCCTATTGGCCTAACAAATTTACGATTATATCCCCTTTTAAAATTACGATTTTGCCATCAGTTTAAAATTATGTTTTTGCCCCCACTTAAAAATAAATTTACGCTTATGCTCACAGCTAAATATTTCAATTTTGCGCCCGGTTAAAAATTACGATTTTGCCCCGTTTCAATTTACAGTTTTGCCATTAGTTTTTTTCCCTTAAAAATACGATTTCCCCATCAGTTCAAAATTATGTTTTTACCCCCACTTAAAAATAAATTTACGCTTTCGCTCCCAGCTAAAAATTCAAATTTTGCCCTCGGTTCAAAATTACGATTTTGCCCCGTATAAATTTATAATTTTGCTATTAGTTTTTTTTCTCACAGCCAAGTTACGATTTTGCCCGCAACTTTAATTTACATTTTCCCCATCGTTTTTGTTTGTTTTCCAGGTGAAATTACAAGTTTGCCCCCAGTGTAAAATTACAGTCGTGCCGGCAGCTTCCTGGCACTCCCCCGTTGGTCCATTTAGTTTACAATTTATCCCCGAATTAAAATTATGATTTGGCTCTCAGTTAAAAATTACGTTTTGCCCATCGTTTTAGTTTTTTTACCAAAACTATAAAGGTTTTTTTTTTAATTGGTTTACTCGATTTAATTTTTTTTCGTGTCAAGGAGGTGCCTAACACTAGCTCATTAGTCCTGAAAAATTACATTTTTGCCCTGAACCCAAAATTACGGTCTTATCATCGTTTTTGTTTTTTTTTTCCTAGCAAAATTATAGTAGTCTTTTTTTAATTGGTTGAGAATTATTCGGTCATCGTCCCGCAACGCGGGCGGGGCATCTACTAGTTATCTATATGAATAGAAAGATCCCATGAACAGTAGACGTGTTTTTAGATTTTTTGTTTTTTATTTATTAGTTGTATATTAATTATTAGTTACTTTTAGTATTAAATAGCAACCGATAAGTTTTAAGTATATTTATTTTTTTATTAGTAATATTTTATTGATTATTTAATTTGATTTTAGTGTTAAATTTAAAAAAAAAATTGTAAATCCGTATCTGTGTTTATTTTTTTAACATTTCAAGTTATTTGTCCGCGTGTTGTGGTAGTAGGTTACCGCGTGCATTAGATCGATTCGATTCGTTATAGTACCAGTATGATATATGCATTTGGTATAGAACTCAACATATGGTTTACATGACGGAAAATGATAAAAACAAACACTGGTACTGGCGCTATGTTGTTCATACGACACCGATCGGCTCAGAGTGTCATGGTACTGATAACGTTATTTGTTTATCCTCATAGATAGAGTTGTATGAATTTAAAAGATTTTTTACCCACGCATCAATAAAAGATTTTTTAAAATGGGTTATAAGCTATAGTTTGTGTCAATATCGTAACGTTAGCGTAATGAATCAATCGATAGATCAAACAACATTGGTACTAACACCGATATATGTTTTTATGGTTTTTAGTCGAAGTAAAACATGTGTCGAATCCTTTTGAGCATATTTTTCGGTTACTGAGTGTCGGTATCATACTGATACGACAAAAAAACCAAACTGATGTCATAACAAACCAAAGCAATAACGACCAAGCACCCGCTGCGAAGCGCGAGGAAAATTCCACTAGTGGATAAACAATTTATCAAATTCTCTGCTCAGCATCAATGCTAGGCAAACAAAAATATAAAAGATAACTCAAAAAAGCATGTGAAACAATTAAATTTGACAAAATTACACAGAAAAATTAAAATTAAAGATTAATTTAACTATTCAATTCAACAAGTTTAAAAATTATAAAGAGTTAAAAGTTGTGGTTGTTACACAATTATGATCTATATGACACGAACTTGTGTTTTACACATTTACTTTACTAAGAGAATATTCATTTGAGAAAAAATTTAATGTGAGAAGAAAAATAAGAAATGGCATATTAGTAAAATACTATTTCATTTATAACTCATATCATTAATTTTTCTCTTTTTAATTAATTAGTCAACTTATCATTAATTATCCTACATATAATATACAAAACCTACACATATCAAAATTTTTCTACATATACCCTACACATTATAGAATTTTAATCCTACACCGTCGAAATTTATCCTACACATCTCGAAATATATCCTACACAACTTGTAATTTATCCTACTGCACAACTACTAATTTATTATACACTTTAAATTAAGTTGTTTTTTAATTTGAAAAAAGTATATATTTTGAAAAGGAGTTACAAATTTAATTTAGTTAATTATTAAAGGGGAAGAATACAAATGAATGATTTATGTAAGTTTACCAATATACCCTTATATTAAAATTAAATGCAAATATTAAATGAAGTAAAAAGAAGCATTCTTATTGGTTGAAACTTCTTCTTTTTTCTTATTAAAAATATTCTTCTCTTGAACCCTCCACTACTTTACTATTATTTCATTTCTATTATTATCTATATGAATAGAAACTCAAGATGAACACTACTTCATTATTTTTTTTCTAATATTGTTATTTTACTAAGTTTTTATTATTTTATTGTTTTATTTCTTTAATTGATTTTAGTCATTTTTTTTCTAATATTACTTTTAAGATACGATCAAAGTATTCGTTATCAAACAAAAAACTATAAAAATGAATGTGTACCAGTACCTATGTTGTTCGTTTCAGTTTGCTACGGTATCGTAATGATAGGGTGTCAATTTATCGAAAGTATTAACAATAAAACTAAATTTTAGTACCGATTGATACAAATGTTGTTTAATCGGTTTCAATTCAGTTTGGTACGACAGCGATACAACATCTATTTTCAAAAAAAAATACACTGTTTAAATAAAATAAAAAAAAATGCAAACGAACATAACCGGATATCAACTGAACAGTATCAGTACTGGTACTGATATTTGTTTTATTGTTTTCGACTAATGTAATGTTTTCTCTTTGGAATAATACTTTAGCAAATGCCAGTATCGTGACGAATCGAACTAATAGCGGCTGATTCCCGTCGCGAAGCACGGGGCAATCTCTATATTAATTTATTAATTAAAACTAGGTGACGATGAATAGTAATATATTCTTTATTTATTATTATAATTTTTCTAGGTTTTAATTTTTCTTTTGTTATTTTATTATATTTAGTTAATTTTAAAGATATTTTGTTTTCTGTTATAACTTTTAAGATATGATAATTTATAAAATTTCAAGTATGTCGTTAAGACATGTATATTTTTTTCTACATCTTGATATAAAAATCAAAACTGGGTTAATATACAAGGAATCGAAGTACAAATGTACATCTTATCAAATTACATTTCCGTTATTCTAATAATACAATGTAATGTTTTATAAAATTTTTAATATACCATTATGATATGCTTATTTTTATGTATGTTTTGATAAAAGTTTTGTTCAAAATCGAACGGGTAAAATATAATTGATTTTTCTGTTTTTATTTCAACGAACCCAACTAATTATACCACCACAACCTTAGTAGCACTATAGAGTATATTTTATATATTGTATGCTATAGTGTTGGTACCATACCGGTATCAGGACGAACATATGTGATATCACCCTAGGAACATCGATGCTTTGTCCATATCAATCGAACAACATCGGTATAGTTACTATCGAAAACATTACTGATATTCGTTTTCATGGTCTTCGACCAACGTAAAATACGTGTCGATATCATTTTGGTCATATCATAAATTTATTTTTTTAGTTGATACACTAAGTGCTAATACCGTATCAATACCATAATAAATCAAACCGATAACGACCGGATAACCGCCGCAACGCGCGGGAGAATATTACTAGTTTCTATATGATTTTAAAGTGCTGATGAATAATTTATTCAATCTATTGGGTCACTTTTGTTCTGTCTCTCATTTTGCACATATATAATTAAGTTATCTAATAGTAAAAAAAAAGTAACTTTGGAAAAACCACCCTTGTGGACTCCATAATGCAGAAATAATTTATCAAATTCCCTACCTAACATTAGTGCTAGGGAAATAAAGATAGAAAACATAACTTTAAAAAAGCATGTGGGCCACTTAAATTTTAGCACGGTAGTACCTCTTATATTTCATATGCTAGCAGGAAAACTCTACGATGCGACGGGAGCGACACATCGTATTGCAATACTCATTTTTGGTAGTTGTTTTATTCATATAAGATTTATTGTAGCATTATTGTAATAGATATATATATCAAAAGCGAAGTAATCGGGTAATCCATTTCATTGTGTTGTGCATGGTTCGGTCAGTTCGGTTATTATTCTCAACCGAAGCCGAAACCAAAGTCATCGGTTATTCTATTTTATTAACCAATCGGTTTTCGGTTAATAACTTTGGTTTATTCGGTTAGATTGACGGTTTTTGGTTTGGTTCATTTAATTTCAGTTAATAGCAAAAACCAAACTTGGGCTAAAACTTTTGCTTAGAAATATATGAAAATGAGATATAATTACATGAACTGAAAGTATAAATATATGAAATGGAGATATAAAATACGAAATATGTGAACAGGAGGTATAAAATTTAGAAATATATTAAAATATTAATTATTCGGTTCGGTTCGGCTAATTTTGGTTAAACAAGAGTACAAAAAAATGATAATTGGTTTTTGGTTAATTTAGTTTTTAGTTAATTAAGTTTTTGGTTGATTTCAATTGGTTTTCATCTGTTTTCGGTTTGGTTTAGGTTAATGATTTAGTTATTCCTCACCAATAACCAGTTTTGGTTACTAACCGATAAGTGCGTGCGCGATACATTGGGAAACACAGATAGTTGTCTAGTCAAAGTCTGGCGTAAGGTGATTCGCTACAGCTCTTGCCATTGGTACAATTTATTCTTGTATTAGTTGCCACTGTGTTGGGTGCGCCATGAAGGGCTCGCGCATCCGTCTAAAGACCATCAGGAGATATTTGGCTAAGTTTGGGTATGGCTCTTTGCACGCACGTGTTGTGACTCCTTGTGCAGGATTTGGGACCATAACTAATTAAGAATATTACACGAGTCACACTTTATGTATATATAAAATTACGAGTTTCATTTTTTAACTTATTTTACATGAATTTTAACAGTAGACATGTCGTTTTATCCATTTTAAATGGAAAATAAACAAATAAATAATCATCATATACAAATTACAAATTGAGTAAGCCAAATAGTCAGAATCGGTTTAGTTTGTTAGGACCGGAGGCTCTCATGATTGTGCTTGTTTGTATAATTTGAACAAATCAAATAGAAATGAACAGAATTTAAGTGTAGCGGAAATGAACAACAAACTTTGCAAACACAATCAAAGAGAGAAATAGTTTTGATAAACACATGCTTCACAATAAGTCGAAAGATTTACAATACAAATCAAAAGATTACAAGCATGCTTACAAACTAAACTCCCCCTCAGCCAGATACTCCATGGTTGGTTGCACAAGATGAAAGGATTGAATTGAGGAGAAGAACTCACTCAAAACGATCAAATGTAACAGTACAGAGTACTGCTCCATTTATAGACAAGCCAAACCACTGAGGCATCTCAGCTGACGTCACCATGAAAGCGACGTCTAACAGCCTAACAACCTGTAACAACTGTTCCTATACAAACACTGCTATTCTTAACCACTGACTCTACATAAGACAAGTAATACACTAAACTACTGCTATCTTCTTCCATCAGTGTTTTCCTCAAAGTTGATCAGTCCTTGAGTGGGCAGTGCTTTATCATCAGTAGATAGAACCAGCAGTGTTTACTTCTTCAGGGCTTTGTCAGTAGTTAGAAGAACAGCAGTTGTATACGAACAGTGGATAGAGAGCCATCAGTTGCTATAATCACTTTCAAGGGGAAAGCCTAATGTAAACAGCTGCTTATTGTGAATCCACTGTTGTGAACCAGTTTTGGCTTTCATTATCTGTTCCTCTGGTAGGGTTCAATCCCAACAATCTCCCCCTGGAACAGATAATGCCAAAACACTTCATTATTTTGGATCTTTATTCCTCATCAGGAGTTCACTAGCTTGTCTTTTAAATTCTGTTTCAAAGTCTTTGGAACTTGAGTCATCCTCATCCCTGCACAATGAAAGTTCAAGGAGATCTTGTAGATCTTCAACACCAAGGCTTAGTGCTTGTTTCCTTGATATGTACTTCATTTCACCATTGGATCTGATCAGGGTCAATACATGGGTCTTTTGATCAGAGAGCCACTTTAGTATTTTTGAACCCAATGGGTTTCTTGGGAGAGATTTATTTACTGATGAGCTTGGAGATTTTGGCCTTGTGAAAATTTGTAAAACAGTATCCTGAGTTTCAGACATTTGTTTGAAAGCCTTTTCTATGACTTCATTTGCTGCGGCTATGTCTTCTGCAACTTCTTTGTGAATTTGTTCTTGTTTCTTTTGTTGATCTAGCTCATTGTCTGAGATATATGCTGATGTGTTTGGTGATGATGATTGGTTCAAAACCTTTTTGGCAAGGTCTTGAAGCTTTGCTGATTTGTCTTTATCTAAAGCCATTTTATTGATGGCTTCTTCAAAGTACTCAGCTTCTTTTTCTTTTTCCTCTGCTTTAGTCAGCTGTTTTGGTTCAGAGGTTTTGATCTGCTGTTCTGGCTTTTTGTAGTCAGGCTTCTTTGGAGTGTCAGAACCGTTATCCTCCTTTTCTTGAGCCTTTCATAAGCCTCGTCAGTATATTGCTTTGCCCATTTTGCTATGGATTCAACATCTCCAACGTTTGCATCCACCAGCTCCTGTTTCTTTCTTTTGTATTCAGAAGTAAGATCAGCAATGAGCTTTTTGTATTTTCTCCAGTTTGGAGCATTCCTCTTCTTGGTTGGATCATTTTTTATTCTTTCAATTCTATTTGCCTCATGCTTTAATGCAACTATTGGCCATTCTTCAAACTGTTTTTCTTCAGCTGGATAGAATTTTTCTTTCATGATGTATGCAAGGTATTCTTTTCTCATTTCTTTTCGTAGATCTACTTTGGATGGTAAATCTGACATTTCTTTGCTCAGATCTCTTGCATAATTTTCCATCTGTTTGAATTTAGTGAGCAAGAATTCCATTTTTTCTGAAATGGCTTCGTCACCTTGGTCTTTGCACTCAAGCTTAGCTCTTATCTTAGCTTGCCTTGCTTTGAGCTCGAGATATTCATCCATATTTTCTGGGACTATGATGCCTATGAGAGAAGAAAATCTTCTTTTTGAAGGATCATCCTCAGTGTAGAATTGTCTCATCTCATTTTTTACAGCTTCAGGTTCCAGTGGATGTTTTGCAGCCATAGGATCATATTTGTCATCACCTGCCTGAGTTATTTTTCTTTTTCTGGAGTAAATTTTTGGACAGACAGGTGTTGGGACAACCGGTGTTTGAATCACTGTTGTCATTACAACAGATGTTGTAACATCTGATGTCTTCTGCTTTTTAGCAGGAGGTGATGGTGGTGATGTGATATTGATGAGAGCAGTGGTGGATGACTGGCAAACAGCTGTTTAAACAACTGGTGTTTCAACCTCTGTTGACCTTACAACTACTGATGTGTCAGTAGATGTCTTCTGCTTTTGAGCAGGTGGTAATTTGGTGAGTTGTGATGTAGTTTTAGGTTGTGATGGTAGGGCAGTGGTAGTAGTGTGTGTTGAAGAGATGGCAACTGTTTGACTAGCAGTTTTTGAAACCACTGACATATCAGCTGTTTGGATGGAAGTTTGAGATTTTGTGGTTTGAGGTTTGGAGCCTTTGGGAAGTGGTTTATGTAACAACCCTCAGTAAAACCGACACCCTCATAATATTTTTGACACTCTAGTATATTATAGAATGTCCCAATATGTCTTTAATCACACCCCGTATGTGAAAACCGAGCCCGAAATATGTTATAACATATAAAATAAATCAAAAACATGAAATATAGAGCTGAGGCGGGCCGCGTAGACCCACCCCAACATCTCACGCGGGCGGTATCAGGGTTTAAACCTGATATTGTTGATTTCTTTAGTTGAAACGGGCCGCGTAAGAGTTCTCGATAGTGTACGCGGGCCGCGAGAGACCTAAAACGCGGAGACACCAGATGCCGACACGTGTCAACATCGTGGCAGGTCTAGATCATGAGCCGGACAAGCTATAGGGTTGACCAGTGTTGACGCGGGCCGCGTAAGCAACCCTTGTCTTTCACGCGGGCCGCGTGAGAGTCCAATATCAGCCCTATATAAGAAAGCAACGGGTTTTCGTTTTCCGTCGCTCACATTTCAATCTCAAATCACAATTTATGTAGTAGGCATATTATACACGGGTATTATACCCCTAATTAGCGAGGTTCTGCTCCGTTGTAAGTATTATAACCCTAGTTTCGTAATAGTTACGCTGCCCGATTGATTTAGGGTTCCGTAACAACTGTCGTGGTTCTGCCCGACCTAGTTGTTGGAATGCCGTCTCGGGGAGGGTATCACTAATATTTTCAAAGGGTTATGGTACTAACCAATGTACATTTGTATAAATTATAGATTATATCCAGGAAACCCCTACGAAAAGCCTAAAACAGCAATGTGAGTTTATCCTCTTTTTGTTAACCTTTTTAGAATATTTTACAAAACCTTAATTGTTTACAAATGTGATTAAGCGGTGATTGAGTCTTTGTAGTTCTTCAATTACTGCCGGTATTATGGGGTTTTGTATACAAAATTTATTACTACGAGTAGTAGTAAGTCAGGAATGACAGTACATTACCATTGGACAACGAGTTAGCCAATGGGTAATTTGACCATAGCCATAGATCCGGTCGAGTGGCAAATACTGAATGAGTTATTGTGTAGAAATAAACAATGTGATCGCTCTCAATACTGTTTTAATTGATAAAATGTTTCTTGATTAAACTGGGATTCACTCACCAGTATTTCCGACAGACAAATGTTTTTAAAACGCATTACAGGTAACACAATGTGAACAGCCAATTAATGAAAGCCAGCTGGAGAGCACTGAAGGCTTGGGAAAAATGTGGCTATAAAAGTTACCTAATAAACGATGTTTTAAATTCAATAAAATGGGGTTTGTCCCTATAAATGTATTGTAATAAGAAACTTGGGTTTTACCCATGTGATTATTAATATTAAAGGAGGTGGTTTTACTCTGATAAATATTTCCTAACTACGGTCCTGATGTAAATTCCGCTGCAAGATTAAATAACACTGATACCACCAAAACTCTGAGACCGCGTCCGCCCGTTCCCGGGGATCAGAGATCGGGGGTTGCGACAGAAGGTGGTATCAGAGCCTAGCCACTGGTCTGAGCCAATGAAGTGTTCTGCTGACACTTAAATCCTAAAATTTTGTGTTAGGAAATAAATTATGGAAATACATGCATAACTGTATTTATTTGTTATGTGTTATTTGACTATTTGTTAGTTTACAGTATGAGTGATCAAGGACCCTCAGACATGAATCGTCTGTTGTCTGAATCACCTAAGAGTGAAGGTACTTCGTCACAGCCTGCCCTTTCTGGGTATTCTGCTGATCAGGAAGAAGGAGTGTTTGCTTTTAGAGCTTAGTCAGAAGAGCCATTCCCTAATAAGAAACGAGGATGGTTCAGTAAGGAAGCTTTTGCTCGTAGGAAGAGAATGCGAAAGTTGCAACAGCAAAGAGTTCTAGCAGCTGCTAAACGTAGAACCGATGCCCATACACAGGATATGCTTAATAGAAGCCTAGCTAATTTTCAAATCCTAGCTACAACTGCTGCTGACCCGAGTCTGGAACAACTAGTAGCCCCACAACCACAAAACCCAAATCAACCCATGGAGATAGAAAACCAGGAAAACCAAGTGGAGATGCATGACTTTAACCCAGAAGAAATCCCTAGGGTACCTGCGCCAAACCCCCTAGACCCAAATTACGACCCCTGGTGGGACGATAATAGGGACTTTGTGCAATGTTACCCTATCCAGGAATACCCACCCATACAGAATATAGAAGCCTACCCAGGTATGGACCCTTTAGATCCCTATTACCAAGATGAATATATTAGGGAAATCTTAGAGGATCCTTACCGATTTCAGGAACTGTCATCCCCATATAAGGAACCCGCACCCCAGATTCCAAACCCAGTCCGAGAACCTGCACCCCCAATGAGTGCAGAAAACGTTCAAGAACTTAGGACTTTCGGGGAGGAAATTTTAGAGAGCAGTGAGAGAATGCGTCAGGTGGGAGAGCGTCTCGTATGGAAATACGATGAGCGCAATATGGATTTTTGGATAAATCCATACCCATGAATGTGAGAATGGAGGAAATGGTAGTGGTAATAATAATAAAATAAAAATAAAATAAAATATGTGTGTACGGATGCATATTACTATTAGTGTAATTTTCTTTATGTTGGTATTGTAATCTTTATTTCTGTACTAGTGTGTGATAGCCGCATAGTATATGAAAATAGAGTACAAGTCGCAATGATCGACGGTTTTGGTTAAATTGTGTGTCATGTGATTAACTATATTACCTATTATTTGTGATATTAATATGGGGTAAATGTTTAAAATTCAGATGGCCGACGAAGGAAATCAAGGAAATCTGAATAATGATAACCAGAGTAGCATTAACATGGTTAATGAAAATCCGAGTATCAATAACAATGGAAATCAAGTGGACAATAGTGTTATCCAACACATAGTGGCACAGGGAATTATAGATGCTATGCCATTTATTCTTTAAACTGTTAAAGATGCTGATAATAAAAGTAAGCATAGCAGTAAGCGACCAAGTGAACCAGAACACAGCGTGAACAATGGACCTATACTTCAAATGCCCATTCCCAAAAGAAGAAGAACCATGCCTTACGGTTGTTCTTATAAGGAATTCTGGTCTTGTAAACCAATGGAATTCTCAGGCAACGAAGGGGCCATTGCAACCTTACGCTGGATAGAAAAGACTGAGGCAGTCTTAAGGATAAGTAAGTGTGCTGAAGAAGACAAAATACTGTTTGCTTCTAATCTGTTTAAGAATGCAGCACTAGAATGGTGGAACACTATCCTCCAAACAAAAGGAAGTGATAGAACCTATAAGATGGAATTGGGAAGAATTTAAGGACAAGGTAGAAAGGAAATTCTGCCCACCTAATGAAAAAGAACAGATAGCAAACAAATTCCTAAACCTTAGGATGACTGGTGTGGATAGCAAGGGGAACACTAAGTTATTCTTCGAATATGCTAGGATAGTGCCAAATCTTGCTTCACCAGAACCAGTGTTAATCTCCCATTATATTTGGGGATTAATTGGAGAGATTAGACACGTAGTCAAGGCAGCTAGACCTCAAACCATAGAAGAAGCTGTAGAACTAGCCAATACCTTGACTGATGAGTTAGTCCGTACCCGAGAAGAGGATCAAAAGAGGAACCTAACCCAGAAGTTGACCCAAGAATTTCGTTCTGGAAATTCTAACCGTGGGAAAAATATAGGTTCTACCTCTGCACCCTACTGTAGGTATTGCAAAAGAAAGCATTTCGGAAGATGCTCCATATATTGTAACTTTTGCAAAATATCGGGACACAAGGAAGAAAACTGCAGGAAGAAAGCTAACAGCAGGGTATGTTACAATTGCGGAGAACAAGGTCATATCAAGCTAAATTACTCGAAATTAGCTTCAGCTCCAGACAACAAGAATACTAAAAATGCTAGAGCATTTGTTTTGACTGCAGAAGAAGCCAAGATGATTCCATATGTCATAGCTGGTACGTTTTTAGTTGATGATGTTTTTGCTAAAGTATTATTTGACTCTGGTGCAAACCAAAGTTTTATTAATACATCGTTTTGCAAATTTCTAAATCAATCATTAACTAAACTACCACAAGAATGCTTAGTAGAGACAGCTAATGGGGAAACTGTTAGAATTTCTGAAAATCTTGCAGGGAGCAAGCACAGAAATTTTAAATCAGAAATTTATAGCAAACCTATATCCCATGAATTTGGCAGGATTTGATGTTTTTTTAAGAATGGATTGGTTAATATCCAATAAAGCCAGTATTTTATGTGATCAAAAGGTAATTCAAGTAAATTCACCAAAAGGTAAAACAATCACAATTGAAGGAGATAAACGTTCTAGGTCAACTAAGTTTATTTCTGTGATGAAAACTGCAAGTTCTATAAGAAAAGGTTCTATAGTGTATTTGATTTCCATAATTATTAACACTAAAGGAAAAGAACTAGAAGATATTCCAGTAGTATCTCAGCTTTCAGATGTCTTTCCAGAAGAATTGCCAGGGCAACCTCCAGATAGAGAAGTTGAATTCAGAATCCATTTAATGCCAGGAACATCACCAATTGCCAAATCACCTTATCGTTTGGCACCTGTAGAAATGCAAGAATTGAAGAAACAATTAGACGAATTGTTAGAGAAGGGATTCATACAGCCAAGTTCGTCGCCATGGGGAGCGCCGATACTCTTTGTTAAAAAGAAGGACGGATCAATGCGTATGTGCATTGACTACCGTGAATTAAACAAGGTCACGATTAAGAATCGGTACCCATTACCGAGAATCGATGATCTGTTTGATCAGCTACAAGGAGCTCGATTTTTCTGTAAAATCGATTTAAGGCCAGGATATCATCAATTAAAGGTACAGGAAGAGGACATTCCTAAGACCGCATTTAGAACAAGGTATGGTCATTATGAATTTACTGTCATGCCATTTGGTTTAACCAATGCCCCAGCCGCATTTATGGACATGATGAACCGAATATGTAAGCCATATTTGGATAAATTCATAATTGTTTTTATAGATGATATTCTAATTTACTCTAAGAGTAAAGAGGATCATGCAAAGCATTTGCACGCACTTTTAAGTTTATTAAGAAAAGAAAAACTTTATGCTAAGTTTTCAAAGTGCGAGTTTTGGTTAGAACATGTACAATTCCTTGGACACCTAGTTAATCATGAAGGAATTCATGTGGATCCAACAAAGATCGAGGCGATTACTAAATGGAAAACCCCTGAGTCACCAACTGAGGTTAGAAGTTTCTTAGGATTGGCCGGTTATTATAGAAGATTTATTAGAGATTTCTCTAGAATAGCCATTCCCTTAACTAAGTTAACTTGTAAATCTGTTAAGTTTGAATGGGGATTAAAACAAGAAGAAGCATTTAGCACTACTAGAAAAGTGGTCATTTTGCTACGGAAATTTCCTACGCAAAAAATTGTGTCGCAAATTCTGACACATTTACTACGCATTTCCTACGGAAAAAAGACCTTGATTTTTTTGGGCAATTTGTGACACAATAGTGACAAATATACTAATTCTAAGTATTGTGTCAGAAATGCGTAGCAACTTGCTACGCATTTCCGACGGAACCATTATTTATTTGTTGGAATTAGATTTATATGTTAAATTCATTTAAATATTAATTGTTGCGTCAGAAATGCGTAGCAACTTGCTACGCATTTATGACGAAATATTTCTTATTATATTTAGATTATATTTTAATGTTTAATCAGCATTATTATTAATTATTGCGTAGGAAATGTGTAGCAACTTGCTACGCATTTATGACGAAATATTTATTATTATACATAGATTATATTTTAATGTTTAATCAGCATTATTATTAATTATTGCGTAGGAAATGTGTAGCAACTTGCTATGCATTTGTGATGGAAAATTTATTGCGTAGGAAATGTGTAGCAACTTGCTACGCATTTGTGATGGAAAATTTATTACCATATTTAAATATTTAACTAGTTTTATTATTACCAATATTTTATTATTACCATACATCTCTTAGACCGTGGGGTATGGTGGGGCTTGGGTTGGGGCTTGGGTTGGGCATTGGTTGACACGTAGAATGGGTGGCAGACATGGGCTAAACCCACATTCAACACGGTATGGTGGGGCTAAATTAATTTTTTTTAAATTTAATTTTTTTAATATTTTCTTGGATTGCATACGGGTTGCTCGGGTCAAAAGGACGGTTGTAATGATGCATTTTTTCGTTTTGTAGAAGGAGAATTGAAGATGTGGTTGAATGTGGTAAAAAATGGAAGAAAAATGTGAGTTTTATAGTGAAAAAATGGAAGAATTTTTTTTTTTTAATATAGCCGTTGGCCAACGGCTCTTTTCTTTTGGCCATACACAGCCCGCCATGTCAGCTCGCTTCCCCCGCCCCACGCCCGGCTTGAAACCCAAGCCTTAAGGGCCACGCCCCAACCCACGCCCCAACCCAAGCCCCATACCCAATGCCCTTTCAAGTATGGTCCCGTTCATCGGTAAACACCCCTTTCTCTACAATATGCATGCGGCTTTGCGGAAATAACACGCTTTCAAACATCACAAAGCGCAAACGTGAACGTATCGAGCCGTACCGTAATAAATATGTTTAAATATGTTTCTACGTTACAATATAAATAAATACTAGTACCGATACATATATTGTTGGTCGGTTACGGTTCTAGGGGCACGATATCCGTTTTCAATAGAAATTTATATTAGAAGGTTGAAAAAACAATTGGTTTCGTTTCAGTTTGGTACGATAGCGGCACAATATTCATTTCCAATAAAAAATTATATCTTGAAGTTAAAAAAAAATAAACAAACCTAGAACGCAAGTTATTAGAACAAAATCAAATTACATGATGAATAAAATATTGATAAAAATTTAAACAATTACTTAAAAGGTATAATTACTATTAATAATTTGACTTAATATTAATAATATCTATTAAAATAATTACTACTTCGTATATGCATATAGTATACAATTTTGAAACATATAGCATTGTGAAAAGAAATGATTTATAAAATATAGAAATAGTCAATCCTAATCAGGTACTATAAATCTATTCTACTTTTAAATATAAACAAAAATCCAAGTGACCAATCAAAACATTTAATTAAGCATGTGGGGATCACAATCCTACGGTCCTGCTTCACTCACATCCTCTTCAATCTATGGATAAAAACACACTTGTAGAAACACAAACTCTCTATACTCACACATATACACAGTCAAAATTAATGAATCAAAATCACTTTTAGAGAGAGAAAATGTCAAGGAGGAGCAAATACTCACACATACACAGTTAAAATTTATGAATCAAAATCACTTTTAGAGAGAGAAAATGTCAAGGAGGAGCAAATACTCACTCCGGCAGTTATAAACTGAGTTTCCAGCGGTTAAGTTGTTTTATGGTGTTTCATGGTGGTCTACGATGGTTATTTAAGGTGGTCTCAGGTGATGTTGATTGTTATGATGGATGTATAAATATTGAGTTGAGATGAAGCCGGAATATGTGCTGGTTAGAGATGAACGGAATCTGTAGAATTCCGGTGAAGTCGGCGGTGTAGTTTAGTTGCGGCTAGGGTTTGCAGACAATGACTTTTGCAAGGTTCAAGGCTGAAAGATGTATTTTTTCATTTTTTTAAATCTTTCGTATACATTAAATTAGTTGAACTTCTTTTTGTTGTACATAATTTAAGATTTAATTTTCATTTTGTTAATCTTTTGTATACTTTTATTATCCATAATTTAGCGCTAAAGGACGAAATGTGTAATGAGTTTTCTAAATAAAGGATTGTGACTGTAATTATTGAAGTTAAAGGTCATCCATTGCAATTTGATACAAGCATAAAGGACGAAAAGTGTAATTTATCCTAGAATAAAACTAGAAAAAACATTAAATTTCGTGACAATTGTGTAGCAAAAATAAAAAATTAACTTCCGTTAAATGGGTAGGAAAATGCGTAGAAAATGTGTAGCAATTTGTGACAGCTCTTTTCTGTCAGAAATGGGTAGGAAAATGCGTAGAAAATGCGTAAAGAAACCAGTTTCCTACGAGTGGCTTTCCTACATATGCATTTCGTCACAAATTCGTAGAAAATTAAATTTCGTGACAATTGTGTAGCAAAAATTAAAAATTAACTTCCGTTAAATGGGTAGGAAAATGGGTAGAAAATGTGTAGCAATTTGTGACAGTCCTTTTCTGTCAGAAATGGGTAGGAAAATGCGTAGAAAATGCGTAAGAAACCAGTTTCCTACGAGTGGTTTTCCTACATATGCATTTCGTCACAAATTCGTAAAAAATCACGAGTTGTGACGCATTTCCTACGGAAAATGGTGTCAGAAATTTTAATTTTTCTAGTAGTGTAGAATTCTTAAGCAAAGATTAACCCATACACCCATATTAGCATTACCAGAAGGAACTGAAGACTTCGTAGTCTATTGTGATGCTTCTAGATTAGGTTATGGATGTGTGTTGATGCAACGCCAAAAGGTTATAGCTTACGCATCTAGACAACTTAAGAATCATGAAGAGAATTATTCAACCCATGATTTAGAATTAGGAGCTATAATTTTTGCTCTTAAAATTTGGAGACATTACCTCTATGGTAGTAAGTTTACCATATTCACTGATCACAAAAGTTTAAGGTATGTTTTCGGGCAGAAAGAGTTGAATATGAGACAAAGACGTTGGATGGAATTTCTTAGTGATTATGATTGTGATATCCAGTATCATGAAGGAAAAGCAAACGTAGTGGCAGATGCTTTAAGCCGAAAGTATCATGAAAAGCCAAAAAGGGTTCGTTCTCTTAAATTAAATCTGCAAGTAGATTTAAATGAGCAAATAAGAGAAGCACAAGAATCAGTAATCAAGGATGATTCTGAAAAATTAAAAGGTATCCTGAAAGAATTGGAACAAGGAATAGATGGGATTTGGAGATTCCATAAAAAGAGAATGTGGATACCTAAATCAGGAAACCTGCGTCATCATATATTAGAAGAGGCCCATAAGTCTAAGTATACGATGCATCCAGGAAGTGATAAAATGTACCAGGATTTAAGAAAAAATTTCTGGTGGATAGGAATGAAAAAGGACATAGCAGCCTATGTTTCTAAATGTTTAACTTGTTTACAAGTCAAAGCTGAACACCAGAAACCCTCAGGTTTGTTACAGCAATTAGAAATGCCAGTGTGGAAATGTGAATTAATAACAATGGATTTTGTTACTAAATTACCCAAAACAAAGAAAGGAAATGATACAATCTGGGTGATTGTAGATAGGCTAACCAAGTCAGCTCATTTCTTACCATTGAAGGAAACAATTAGTATGAAACAATTATCTAAATTGTATGTAAATGAAATTGTTTCTTTACATGGCATTCCTTTATCAATTGTTTCTGATAGAGATAGCCGCTTTACCTCTCATTTTTGGTCAAGTTTTTCAAAAGGCAATGGGAACCAAATTAAAGTTAAGCATGGCTTATCATCCACAAACGGACGGACAAAGTGAAAGAACAATTCAGACAATGGAGGATATGCTTAGAGCTTGTGTAATTGATTTTGGAGGTAATTGGGAGCATCACTTACCTTTAATAGAATTTTCTTATAATAATAGTTATCACACAAGTATCAATGCTGCACCATTCGAAGCACTTTATGGACGAAAGTGCCGAGCCCCAGTCTGTTGGGCAGAAATTGGGGAAAAGCAACTATCTGGACCTGAGATAGTGCAAGAAACAACTGACAAGATTATACAAGTCAAGGAACGACTGAAAGCAGCACGTGATCGACAGAAGAGCTATGCCGATAACCGACGCAAACCGTTGGAATTTCAAGTAGGAGATAAAGTATTATTAAAAGTCTCTCCTTGGAAAGGAGTGGTAAGATTCATCAAACGGGGAAAGCTAAGTCCTAGGTATGTTGGACCTTTTGAGCTTATTAGAAGAATAGGACCTGTAGCCTATCAGCTACAACTGCCAAAGGAAATGGCAGGAATACATGATGTGTTTCATGTATCTAATCTCAAAAAGTGTTTAGCTGATGAATCACTAATAGTACCTCTTAAGGATATAGAGGTAAATGAACAACTCAAGTTTGTAGAAAGACCTCTACAAATTGAAGATAGGAAAGTCAAGAATCTCAAGCATAAGAGACTAGTTCTAGTCAAAGTGAAGTGGGACTCCAAAAGAGGACCTGAGTATACATGGGAGCTCGAGTCAGAAATGCAAAAGAAATATCCGTATTTATTTCAGTAGATCTCGAGGACGAGCTCTAAATAAGGTGAGGAGAATGTAACAACCCTCGGTAAAACCGACACCCTCATAATATTTTTGACACTCTAGTATATTTTAGAATGTCCCAATATGTCTTTAATTACACCCCGTATGTGAAAACCGAGCCCGAAATATGTTATAACATATAAAATAAATCAAAAACATGAAATATAGGGCTGAGGCGGGCCGCGTAGACCCACCCCAACATCTCACGCGGGCGGTATCAGGGTTTAATCCTGATATTGTTGATTTCTTTAGTTGAAACGGGCCGCGTAAGAGTTCTCGATAGTGTACGCGGGCCGCGAGAGACCTACAACGCGGAGACACCAGATGCCGACACGTGTCGACATCGTGGCAGGTCTAGATCATGAGCCAGACAAGCTATAGGATTGACCAGTGTTGACGCGGGCCGCGTAAGCAGCCCTTGTCTTTCACGCGGGCCGCGTGAGAGTCCAATATCAGCCCTATATAAGAAAGCAACGGGTTTTCGTTTTCCGTCGCTCACATTTCAATCTCAAATCACAATTTCTGTAGTAGGCATATTATACACGGGTATTATACCCCTAATTAGCGAGGTTCTGCTCCGTTGTAAGTATTATAACCCTAGTTTCGTAATAGTTACGCTGCCCGATTGATTTAGGGTTCCGTAACAACTGTCGTGGTTCTGCCCGACCTAGTTGTTGGAATGCCGTCACGGGGAGGGTATCATTAATATTTTCAAAGGGTTATGGTACTAACCAATGTACATTTGTATAAATTATAGATTATATCCAGGAAACCCTTACGAAAAGCCTAAAACAGCAATGTGAGTTTATCCTCTTTTTGTTAACCTTTTTAGAATATTTTACAAAACCTTAATTGTTTACAAATGTGATTAAGCGGTGATTGAGTCTTTGTAGTTCTTCAATTACTGCCGGTATTATGGGGTTTTGTATACAAAATTTATTACTACGAGTAGTAGTAAGTCAGGAATGACAGTACATTACCATTGGACAACGAGTTAGCCAATGGGTAATTTGACCATAGCCATAGATCCGGTCTAGTGGCAAATACTGAATGAGTAATTGTGTAGAAATAAACAATGTGATCGCTCTCAATACTGTTTTAATTGATAAAATGTTTCTTGATTAAACTGGGATTCACTCACCAGTATTTCCGACAGACAAATGTTTTTAAAACGCGTTACAGGTAACACAATGTGAACAGCCAATTAATGAAAGCCAGCTGGAGAGCACTGAAGGCTTGGGAAAAATGTGGCTATAAAAGTTACCTAATAAACGATGTTTTAAATTCAATAAAATGGGGTTTGTCCCTATAAATGTATTGTAATAAGAAACTTGGGTTTTACCCATGTGATTATTAATATTAAAGGAGGTGGTTTTACTCTGATAAATATTTCCTAACTACGGTCCTGATGTAAATTCCGCTGCAAGATTAAATAACACTGATACCACCAAAACTCTGAGATCGCGTTCGCCCGTTCCCGGGGATCAGGGATCGGGGGTTGCGACAGTTTAGATGTCTGTTTTTTTGTTCTGGTTCAACATACAGGCCATCTTCAATTCCCTTCTTCTTCAACTGCTTGTTTTTCTCCCCCTTTTTGGCATTATCTGGAAGTGGGTTATCCATGAAGAGGATAGTGGGATGAACTTTTCCCGTGGTGCTTTGGATATGAGCCTTGATAGCTTTGATGTCTGCTTGAGTATCTTTAAATCTTGACTCCACCATGTTTGTCAGTATTTTTACATGTATTTCATGCGGCTGACCAGCCATTTGTTTTTGTTTTTCAAGCAGGGGTTGGAATAAGTTCCACAACTCATTTGCAGCAGGTGCAGGTTGTGCAGGTGCTTGAGCTGGAACAACAGTGGATTGTGCTTTTTGAGCTTTTAACAGCTGTTGCACCATATCCTTTATTTCAGCAACTAATGTTTCAAGTTTTTCAACTCTGCCCGTCAATTCCTGATATTTTAAGTCATCACCCATATTAATGGGATCATCTGATTCCCCACCAGCAGTGGTTGTACCAATGTATGACTTAGGAACTGAGTCCTAAAAATCACCCATTGATGCCCCTTGTTCTTGGTTCTGGGGTCTTCTCTCTTCAACACTTGATAACCTTTTGAGGGTACCAGTGTTTAAAACAAACTCACTGGTGGTTACCAGAGGTGCTATAGAAGAAATTGCCTTCAAGGGAGTCTTACTAATGAAACAACTGTCCAAATGTAGATCTGTTGATCCATCACTTGTAGTTGCTGCTCCACTTGAACTACCACCAAGAGTTACTTGTAACTCAAGGGGTGTAACCTCCTCAGTTGTTGCTGGGATAGCAGGGGTAGTAGCATCAGACCCAGTCACTTGTGGGAGTATACTCTCAGTGATAGGTGATAGAGAGGAACTGGTTTGTGTCTGAGCTATAGCAACTGCATGCAACAAGGGTATTATGGATTGTGGTAATGTGATTGGTGAAGGTATGGGTGTTGAAAGAGACATGTCATTGGGATCAGGACTGAGGAAGATAGATCCAATTGAATCCAGAGCTATGTGGGGTCCCTGTACTTACAACCTGATCCTTTTGTGAGGGTGCAGGAGGAGTTTGAGGCAACGGTGGAGATGTTTCTTCCAACTGCTGTGAGGAAGTAGCAGCAGTGGTTGTAAGTGACATTTGTGTTGTCACTGGCAGTGGCTCTGGGATCTCATCTTCCAGAGTTGCCTTTGTTTTGGGTTTGGAGGGCTTTCTGGATGTTTTCTTTTTGGTATTTTTGGTAATGGCAGGTGTGGGTTTCAAAGCAGTGGTTGTGCTGCTATGATCACCTGGAGCAGTGGGCTCAACAGTAGATGCCTGAGGAGCAGTGATAGCTGCTAAATTCTGCTCAGGCACCTCTGCTTTTGTTTTTATAGGTGTCATCATTCTAGTGAATGTTTCAGGTGTTAAACCTTTTATTTGAAAATAAACACCTTGTTTGAGCAAATTTTCATTTTCTTTTCCAAATTTTTGTTTAAAATAGTAGCTTAGAAACCTTGGAAAAAGTAAAAATGCTTTGCTATCTATATTTTTCACCAAATCATCAAAGATCTCCTAGGAATAGTTAAAATTTTCATTGTTTAAAATAGCTTAACCCTGGCATTGTATCTTTGAAGGTATTTCATTAAAAGCAGTTGTTTTAATTGAGACACACATCAAAAGTGTGTGGAATAAAAACCTAGGTACAGAAGGAAGGAAACCTTTTTGTAAGGTATCCCTTTTTGGTTGTTTTGCATACCCCCTTTTCAAGAAATCAGTTTTCAACTCGGTTTTAGAAAAAGAAGTTTTACCTTTCTGATCATCGAGTTTAAAGACTTCTGAAATTGATTGTGGAGTAATTTGAATCGCTTTACCCTGCATAGAGGAGTTGATGGCACTGACGGTCTCGCCTTGTTTTTCAAGGATAACATTTTTCCAAAACTCTCTCTGGGTTTGTTGGTATATTGGAGCATCAGCAATTAACAAAGTTTTGGACTTTGATGCTGAAAGGATATCAATGATTGAATTGAAGGTGTGGTTGTTTGTGGGTTTTGTGAGTAAACCCAAGTAATTGTGAGGGGATTTGTATGGTATTTCAATGGATTCAGCGACCGTTTGAGCGACCTCTTTGGAAGATGATGATGATGATTTCAACTTTGATTTTGATTTCGTCATTTTGATGAAGAAGAACAGAGGATGATTTGGGATGGAAGGTTGAAAACTGCTTTTAGAAGAGAATTTTAGAATTCAATTCGACAGTGTAAAACCCTGTTTGGGGGTTTTGATCAGGGTTTTATTAAGGGAAAAAGTGAGTGCTGATGTGGCAGCGGTTACAAAGATCTGAGGGCTAAAAACTGACCACGTGCCAACCTCTGATGAAATGGATGAAGAGTGGAGGACAGTTGTTTTAAGAGCCACTGATAAAGCAAGCATCAGTGGTAACAACGGTAATAATGTGATAACAGTGGATGATTTTTACTATCAGTGGATAGCATATCAGTGGATAAGACACTGATTTTGAGCATCAGTGCTTGCCAAGAAAAAAATGAAGGATCAGTGGCTGACTTTCAGCAGTGGACAGTATTTAGGAAACAGATGTTTGAGCAAAACAGTGGTTAGGAGTAAGGTAATGGTAAGGATTTGAAATGCTAGTTCATCAGCATCTGTTAGTGCACCAGTTGATAAATATGTCAACAAAATACATTTTAGATGCATTTTGTTATGTTCAATATGTCAGCAGTCTTTACAGGAAATTTTCATTCAGGGTTTTGCCACATGTCAATTATTCATTTTGAGACTTTTATAGATTCCTGACAGTGGTTTAGTACCCCAGATGATGTAGGCCCTTTTTACTAAGATTACTCATTTTGTGTCATAATATTTGAATTAGAACATGAGTACCTAAGCATTTTAAGGTCTTTTAGCAATCAATCTTTGATCTGTTTTAAAAACAAACTTGAGTTTAACATGACATTGATGCTTGTATCATTTCCTTTTGATCCATTTTTGAGGAAAATATCACCAACAAAAATAAAAGTTCTATATCCTGACAGGAGATTGAAACTTTTACTATAAAAAACAAGTAAAAGTACAAAATATATCATTCTAATGAAAAATAAAGAATAATATATCCTGTTTTATTAAGAAAAACATTTTCAAGAAAAAATAATTAAGGTTTTTCTGAAAACAGCATCAAAAGGATCTGGTGAAATTTTCAATTAAGCTCATAATCATATCATTCTCAAGTTTTATGAAAATGGTTAGTGGTTTGAAATACATATTAATAACCACTGCTTGAGACCTTTTTCTTGTTGATTGATTGACAACAGAAATGAGGACACATGTTCACATGAGTTTTCAAAAACCTTGGTGTAGATTTTGTTACCATGTGATGATTCTGAAAATTTGTCTAGTCCTTTTGAAAGTTTATTCACTGGAAATACTATTGTTACCTGAACATTTTCCTGAACCAGTGAATGCACACAGTTGCTTAATGACCATTATTACCCTAATTTTTTTTTGACTCTTAAGTGTTTTATATTTATACTCTTTTCTTTTGACTTCAAAAGTTTTGAGATAAACACACTTTTTGAGTTTTTATGATTTTCCTCTTCCCTTTTTACCCTTCCCATTCATGAGTACTGAAATACTCACTAAGAGGTATTATTGAAGGAAAACTTATTCCAAAATCATTTTGCTGTAATGTTTTGAGAGATTTGGTCATTTCTGCACATGCTTATGCCAAATTTCACATCACTCATGATCTGGACATTTTTTACTGCTGATTTTCTTAATGTATTTTTAACAAGGTCGATTTGTTCCTTTTGAGGATCTCAACCTGTTTTTCAACACATAAGATCAAATGACTAAAGTTTTAATTTTCCTCTTTTTACGTTAGCAAAAACACCAATGTTTTTATGAACATAGGTTTTTGTTAATCTGAGGTTCATACTTTAGCATCTAATAATGAAAACATCACAAATTCCATAACAACAGTTGAAATCAATTTTGAAAAGAAGAAATAATACCATAGTTTAACAGACATGTTTTCAGATCTGAAAACTATGAGTGACTTGTGCATGACATCACTTGTTGTGTGAAATTTGTGTGTCTTATGACATCTTGGTTGTTTTACAGAGTGTTTGAATAACAGCTTTAAGCGTGATCACTCGTTACTCTGTTTTTCAACTAAATACAACCAACCTTAGTATCAATGAATTTTGAGCTGAACTATTATGTCAAATTGATTGTTAGATCGAATTTGACTGTCCAAGCTCTGATACCAATTGTTAGGACCGGAGGCTCTCATGATTGTGCTTGTTTGTATAATTTGAACAAATCAAATAGAAATGAACAGAATTTAAGTGCAGCGGAAATGAACAACAAACTTTGCAAACACAATCAAAGAGAGAAATAGTTTTGATAAACACATGCTTCACAATAAGTAGAAAGATTTACAATACAAATCAAAAGATTACAAGCATGCTTACAAACTAAACTCCCCCTCAGCCAGATACTCCATGGTTGGTTGCACAAGATGAAAGGATTGAATTGAGGAGAAGAACTCACTCAAAACGATCAAATGTAACAGTACAGAGTACTGCTCCATTTATAGACAAGCCAAACCACTGAGGTATCTCAGCTGACGTCACCATGAAAGCGACGTCTAACAGCCTAACAACCTGTAACAACTGTTCCTATACAAACACTGCTATTCTTAACCACTGACTCTACATAAGACAAGTAATACACTAAACTACTGCTATCTTCTTCCATCAGTGCTTTCCTCAAAGTTGATCAGTCCTTGAGTGGGCAGTGCTTTATCATCAGTAGATAGAACCAGCAGTGTTTACTTCTTCAGGGCTTTGTCAGTAGTTAGAAGAACAACAGTTGTATACGAACAGTGGATAGAGAGCCATCAGTTGCTATAATCACTTTCAAGGGGAAAACCTAATGTAAACAGCTGCTTATTGTGAATCCACTGTTGTGAACCAGTTTTGGCTTTCATTATCTGTTCCTCTGGTAGGGTTCAATCCCAACATAGTTTATCATGAGGGTATTTACTGAAACAAATGAGGGTATTTCTGTTTCATGATAATTTAAGATAAACGTTATTTGAAATGAAGCATGTTGTTTAGAAAGCCAAACAGTCAGAATCGGTTTAGTTTATCATCATACTGTTTTATGACACCAAATAAATACTCTATTTTAAATATAACTTCAATTTTAATAAAACTTATATAGGAATGTCGGGGGAGAAAATTAAATACAACTAGGTAGTTGAGTTTATAAAAAAAAATGAACGTAAGTTATTAGAGAAATTTCAAATTTTGTGATAAAGAAAATATGATTTAAAAAATCAAAAGAGAATTATTAAAAAAAAAACAAATGAGAAAAGAAATATGGTTTTAAAAAAGTAAATTAACAATAAAAATATGTTAAAAATTGAAAGTAAATATAGTAATACACTATAACAATATTAAATAATAAAATGTTATATATTATTATAAAAATAAACTCACTATTTATTGTCTTTCGGGGAAAATTAACAAACATAACTTATTAAAAAGATATCAAACTATTTTATAAAGGAAATATGATTTATGAAAAAAAATACAAAACAATTAATAAAAACACATTTATATACTATTAAAGAGAAAGGTCGGTGTAGACATTTCTCTTTTAACCCTCAACTTTTTAACTTTTTTATTTCTCGTCTTCAAAGTTTTGAACAAACAAAAATGACACTTACACTTTTAAGTTTTTCCACTTTATGAAACACTATTAACCCTTATCTTTAAGTAAGTTACACATTCACTTCTAACTTTCAGTAATTGACAACTTTGACCCTCTTAACATTTTCTACTTAATAACTTGACACCTTCTTTTGTTTAAATTACTTTTAAGACTTTACACCACAACATGCGACACATTATTAACCTTTTTAATATATGTCTTACTATGTTAATGTCTAAATTACTTTTAGGACTTTACACCACAACTTCCGAGGCATACCCTTTTTTATCTATGTCTAATGACGTTCCCTCCAACTTTTCTACTCAATAACTTGACACCTTTTGTATAAATTACTTTCAAGACTTTACACCGCAACATGGATAGAGTATTATACATTTGTTTATCTATGCCTAATTACGTTAATATCTAAATTACTTTTACGACTTTACACTACAACGTCCGAGACATACCCTTTTTTTATCTATGTCCAAAGACAATAATGTCACCAACGTAACTGGTGTAACAAGGTAAAAAAATGTGTAACATCACGTGCGCGCACTACACGTTAATGCCATCATTGTTACGCATGTAACAAAGTAACAAACGATACGTTGCCGCTGCAACGCGCGGTACGGGTCAAAATTCTAATGATAAATAAAAAAGAAAATATGGTTTTAAAAAAAGTAAAATAAAAATAAAAATATGTTAAAACTTAAAGGTGTATATAATAATAAAATATGGTCGTATTAAGCACGCGGTTCGCAACAGGTAACAATTTTTCCGCATTTTTCGGTGCGATGCGACTATAACTAGATCGGTATCGTTTAGGTTTTTTATGTGTAGGAAATTCTATCGGTATTATTATAGTTTGTTATGGTACCGTCAGGGAAAAAATGTTAAAACGCAAGAAAAAATAAAGCCGTGATATAATCAATAAGTTATCAAACTATGCGTGTTCGATTCGTTGGGGAAAAGAGTAACCACAAAAGAGTTGAAATTAAAGACTAATTTAACTATATTCTTTTCCTAAATTTTAAAAATTAAATATGAGTTAAAAGAATATAAAGTTATGGTTGTTACACTAACAATTACGACCTATATGACACGAATATATGTTTTACACATTTTTAACTTAATGTTAAATATGAATAATGAAAAAGACAACACTTCGTTTTGTCTCTCATTTAGCTACATGGATAATTATATTGTTTAATAGTAAAAAAAAAAGTAACTTTGAAAAAGCCATCTGTTTGGTCTCCACAAGTCACAAACAATTTATCTAGTTCCCTACCCAACATTAGTGCTAAGCAAATAAAGATAGAAAGGATAACTCAAAAATATATGTGGGCCATCTAGATTTCACAAAAATATGCAAATCAACCTTTATGTATACATAAAATTGCACCATATACCTTTTGGTTTAAAAAGTGCTATTCTTAACCAATCGATCTGGTCAAATTTGATCAAAACCAGTTTGAGTTAAAACTAGTTCAAGTCGCAAACCGTTTATTGAGGAAAATAACCAAACTCTAGAGAAATTGGTTTGGGTCAGGTTCAAACTAGTTTTATATAACTGGGTTTTCAAAGGTTTCAAATCCTAAAACAAACAAACCAACCCTCAATTAGATAACTTTAGTTCTTAGTTGAATTCTTCTACCCTAATGACAAATTCCTTGTAGGTATGACCTTACTTACCGTACTAGTATTGGTATTTACGTTAAAATAATTACTTTGGATTAGACCACGGTAGCTTCATCATATAGCCTCCTGAGTATAGCTTGATATGTAAACCTTCGACTCATTTGTTTTGTGTGCTCCAGTATATGCCCGGGTTGTGATCAAGCTCGTTTAATCTCTGCTTGATTTGAATTTTTAGTGAGATAGTCTCGAATAGATCATGAATGGATCAACTCATTTACACCCCTGCTAGAGACAAAGTTGTTGGGTTCCGTCTATAACTCAAGCTTTCCCAAAAGCCATTTGAATATTTTTTTTTCAAATTGGGCAATGATTAAGTTTAGTAATCATCCTAGGGATGGCAATCAAATCCGAACCCGCTGGGTAAACCCGAAACCCGACACATTTGGGACGGATTTGGGGTTGGTTAATTGGGTTTGAGAATAGTTTTTATTTTTTTTCGCGGGTCTGGGACGGGTTTGGGATTTAGTGATATACCTGTTTACCCGACCCAATTACCCGATAAAGTGTACATGTTTACCCGATTGTATACCCGATATAATTTCTTTTATATTATTAAATATGTATATATATGATACATCCATTTTTTACACATATAGGTATTTTATTCCGTATACATTGTAGTTATTTGATATATATTTTTATAATGACAATACAAAATATAACCGTTTTGTAGTTACCCGATAAATACCCAATGGGTTTTGAGATGAGTATACCTAAACGAGTAATCTTTTTAAATTAACGGGTTTACCCGAAACCCGCGGGTATACCCGATACCCGATGGGTATTTACCCGCTAGAAACCCGATGGTTTTGAGACGGGTTTGGGACAAGCTTATCTAACCGGGTTTGGGTTTAGAATCACATATACCCGTCCCAAACCCGACCCATTGCTATCATCCCTTCGATAGCTTTGTGTACCTAACTTTTTTTCTTTTCACTATGCTTCTCATTAATTCTCAAGTAGGATATTACACGAATCACGCATTATGTATGTAGAAAATTATGATTTTCATTGTTTTAACTTATTTTACATGCATCTTAATACCTAGACATGTCGTTTTATCCATTTTAAAGGGAAAATAAATAAATAATCTTCACATACAAATTACAAATTGAGTAAGTTTTGATGGTGATTATAATTTTTGTGTTTTGAGGTTTAAAGTGATTATTTCGTTCACCACAACAAATAATCACTTTAATTGAACTTTTCATCAAATTCAATAAGAAGATGGATTGTTGTCAGATTAGAATAAATCTTACTATTTTTTTAACGAAAATTTAACATCAAATTCAATAAGAAGATGGATTGTTGTCAGATTAGAATAAATCTTATTTTTTTAACGAAAAATTTCGTTAGACAAGCCCACTAGCAAAATGCCAGAGACACATACAACAAATATAAACTAAAAGATGAAAGAGACCCAATCCTGCTAAGATAACGTTATAAACATAGATCTATTTTTAATCCAATAAAAAGAAAGTGACTTGATGTCTCAATTCTCACTTGGCCATCCGATAATACCCTTTCGTTTGATCGTTTCTTGTTTCCATTTGCTACAACATGCCACCATAAATAAATTATAACTTGAATAATCTTTTTCTTTGCCCTAGAATAAATCTTATTGTGTTAGGATCGGAGGCTCTCATGATTGTGTTTGTTTGTATAATTTGAACAAATTAATAGAAATGAACCGAGTTTAAGTGCAGCGGAAATGAACAACAAACTTTGTAAACACAATCAAAGAGAGAAATTGTTTTGATAAACACATGCTTCACAATAAGTTGAAAGATTTACAAAACAAATCAAAAGATTACAAGCATGCTTACAAACTAAACTCCCCCTCAGCCTGATACTCCATGGTTGGTTGCACAAGATGAAAGGATTGGACTGAGGAGAAGAACTCACTCAAAACGATCAAATGTAACAGTACAGAGTACTGTTCCATTTATAGACAAGCAAAACCACTGAGGCATCTCAGCTGACGTCACCATGAAAGCGACGTCTAACAACTTAACAACCTGTAACAACTGTTCCTATACAAACACTGCTAATGTTAACCACTGCTTCTACATAAGACAAGTAATACACTAAACTACTGCTATCTTCTTCCATCAGTGCTTTCCTCAAAGTTGATCAGTCCTTGAGAGAACAGTGCTTTGTCATCAGTAGATAGAACCAGCAGTGTTTACTTCTTCAGTGCTTTGTCAGCAGTTGAAATGGTAGCAACAGTTGTATATGGACAGTGGATAGAGGACCATCAGATGTTATAATCACTTTCAAGGGAGAAGTCTAGTGTAAACAACTGCTTATTATGAATCCACTGTTGTGAACCAGTTTTGGCTTTCATTATCTGTTCCTCTGGTAGGGTTCAATCCCAACAATCTCCCCCCTGGAACAGATAATGCCACAACACTTCATTATTTTGGATCTTTATTCTTCATCAGAAGTTCACAAGCTTGTCTTTTAAATTCTTCTTCAAAGTTTTTGGAACTTAAGTCATCCTCTTCCCTGCACAATGAAAGTTCAAGGAGATCCTGCAAATCTTCAACACCAAGACCTAGTGCTTCTTTCCTTGATATGTACTTCACTTCGCCATTGGATCTGACCAAGGTCAATACGTGGGTCTTTTGATCAGACATCCACTTTAGTACTTTTAAACCCAATGGGTTTCTTGGGAGAGATTTATTTTCTGATGAGTTTGGAGAAATTGGTCTTGAGAAAAGTTGTAAACTTTCAGACATTTGTTTGAAGGCCATTGCAATGACATTATTTGCTGCGGCTATATCTTCTGCAGTATCTCTTTCAATCTGCTCTTGCCTCTTCTTTTGATCTAGCTCAATGGCAGTCATGTCTGTAGTGTTTGTTGATGCAGGTTTGGTTAATACCTTTTTGGCAAGGTCTTGAAGCTTAGCTGTTTTGTCTTCTTTTAGATCCATTTTCTTTATGGCTTCTGTGAAGTACTCAACTTCCTTTTCTTTTTCTTCTTCACTGGTCAGCAGTTTTCCTTTTTCTTGGTTTTCCACAAGGATAGGGTTATCTGCTGATGTGATCAGTGTTTTAAGAGCATCAATCTGCTGTTCTAGCTTTTTGTAGTCAGGCTTCTTAGAAGTGTCTGAGACTGTTATCCTTCTTTTCTTAAGCCTTTCATAAGCCTCGTCGGTATACTGCTTTGTCCATTTTGCTATGGCTTCAGCAGTATCCACTTTAGCATCCACCATCTCTTGCTTCTTTCTTTTATACTCAGATGTAAGGTCATCAATGAGCTTTTTGTATTTGTCCCAATTTGGAGCTGTCTTCTTCTTTCTTGGATCGTTTTTAATTCTTTCAATCTTGTTTGCCTCATGCTTTAAAGCAACTATTGGCCATTCTTCAAATTGTTTTTCTTCAGCAGGATAGAATTTTTCTTTCATGATATATGCAAGATATTCTTTTCTCAATTTATTTCGTTGATCTGTCTTTTCTTTGTTTAGATCTTGTGCATAGTCTTCCATCTGCTTGACCTTAGTGAGCAAGAATTCCAATTTTTCAGAGATGGCTTCGTCACTTTGACCTTCACATTCAACTTTTGCTCTTATTTTAGCCTGCCTTGCTTTTAGCTTGAGATATTCATCTATATCTTCTGGGACTATGAAGCCTATGAAAGAAGGGAATCTTCTTGTTGAAGGATCATTCTCGGTGTAGAATTGTCTCATCTCATTTTTTACAGCTTCCAGTTCCAGTGGATATTTTGCAGCATTAGGAACATGTTTGTCTTCATCTGCCTGAGTTATTTTTCTTTTTCTTGAGTAAAGCCTTTTTGGAGAAGGGGGTTTTGGTTGTGATGTAGGAATGTTGAGAGAAATGGTGGATGGTTGACTGACAGCTGTTGAGACAACTGGTGTCTCAACCTCTGTTGTCATTACAACTACTGATGTGTCAGTAGATATCTTCTGCTTTTGAGCAGGTGTTGAAGTGGTAGTGGTGTGAGTGATGGAAAGTGTCTGACTAACAGGTGTTGAAACAACTGGTGTTTCAACCACTGTTGTCATTACAACAGATGTTGTAACATCTGTTGTCTTCTGCTTTTTGGCAGGAGACGATGGTGGTGATGTTATTTTTGGTGGTGATGGTAAGGCAGTGGTTGTGGTGTGTGATGGAGTGGTGTGTGTTGAATAAATGACAGCAGTTTGCCTAGCAGTTTTTGAAACCACTGTTGTATCAGCTATTTGGATGGAAGTTTGAGATTTTGTGGTTTGAGGTTTGGAGCCTTTTGGAGGTGATTTAGATGTCTGTTTTTCTTGTTCTGGTTCAACATACAGGACATCTTCAATTCCCTTTTTCTTCAACTGCTTGAGTTTCTCCCCCTTTTTGGCATTATCTTGAAGGGGCTTATCCATGAAGAGGATAGTGGGGGGAACCTTTTCAGTGGTGCTTTGGATGCTTGCCTTTATAGCCTTGATGTCTGCTTGAGTATCTTTGAATCTTGATTCCACCATGTTTGTCAGCATTTGTACATGTATTGCATGCTGCTGATCAACCATTTGTTTTTGTTTTTCAAGCAGGGGTTGAAATAAGTTCCACAACTCATTTGTAGCAGGTGAAGGTTGTGCAAGTGCTTGAGCTGGAACAGCAGTGGATTGTGTTTTTTTGAGCTTTTAACAGCTGTTGCACCATATCCTTTATTTCAGTAACTGATGTTTCAAGTTTTTCAACTCTGCCCGTCAATTCCTGATATTTTGAATCATCACCCAAATTAATGGGATCACCTGAATCCCCACCAGCAGTGGTTGTATCAATGTGAGACTTAGGAACTCAGTCCCAAAAATCATCCATTGATGCCCCTTGTTCTCGGTACTGGGGACTTCTTTCTTCAGCACTTGAAAACCCTTTGATTGTACCAGTGGTCAAAACAGTTTCACTAGTGGTTACCAGAGGTGCTATAGAAGAAATTGCCTTCAAGGGAGTCTGACTGATGAAACAACTGTCCAAATGTAGATCTGTTGATCCAACACTTGTAGTTGCTGCTCCGCTTGAACTACTGACATGAATTACTTGTAACTCCTGCAGTGTAACCTCCTCAAATGTTGCTGGGATAGCAGAGGTATAAGCATCAGACCCAGTCACTTGTGGGAGTATACTCTCAGTGATAGGTGATAGAGAGGAACTGGTTTGTGTCTGAGCTATAGCAACTGCATGCAACAAGGGTATTATGGATTGTGGTAATGTGATTGGTGAGGGTATGGGTGTTAAAAGAGACATGTCCTTGGGATCATGACTGAGGAAGATGGATCCAATTGGCTCCAGAGCTTCATAATGTGGGGTCCCTGTACTTACAACCTGATCCTTTTGTGAGGATGCAGGAGGAGTTTGAGGCAATGGTGGAGATCTTTCTACCAACTGCTGTGTGGAAGTAGCAGCAGTGGTTTGTGATGACATTTGTGTTGTCTCTGGCAGTGGCTCTGGGATCTCATCTTCCAGCGTTGCCTTTGTTTTGGGTTTGGAGGGCTTTCTGGATGTTTTCTTTTTGGTCTTTTTAGTAATGGCAGGTGTGGGTTTCAAAGCAGTGGTTGTGCTGCTATGATCACCTGGAGCAGTGGGCTCATCAGCAGATGTCTGAGGAGCAGTGGTAGCTGCTAAATTCTGCTCAGGCACCTCTGCTTTTGTTTTTATAGGTGTCAACATTCTAGTGAATGTTTCAGGTGTTAAACCTTTTATTTGAAAATAAACACCTTGTTTGAGCAAATTTTCATTTTCTTTTTCAAATTTTTGTTTAAAGTAGTAGCTTAGAAACCTTGGAAAAAGTAAAAATGCTTTGCTATCAACATTTTTCACCAAATCATTAAAGATCTCCTGGGAATAGTTGTAATTTTCATTATTTAAAATAGCATAACCCAGACATTGAATCTTCAATGGTATTTCGTTAAACGCTGTTGTTTTATTTGAAACACACATCAAAAGTGTGTGGAATAAAAACCTTGGTGCAGAAGGGAAGTAAGCTTTTTGTAAGGTATCTACCTTTGATTGTTCTGCATACCCTCTTTTCTGAAAATTAGTTTTCATCTCGTCTTTGGGAAAGGAAGTTTTACCTTTCTGATCATCGAGCTTAAAGACTTCTGAAATTGATTGTGGAGTAATTTGAATCGCTTTACCCTGTATAGAAGAGTTAATGGCTGTAACTTTCTCACCTTGTTTGTCAAGTGTAACATTTTTCCAAAACTCTCTCTGGGTTTGTTGGTAAATTGGAGCATCAGCGATTAACAAAGTTTTGTACTTTGATGCTGAAAGAGTATCAATGATTGAATTGAAGGTGTGATTGTTTGTGGGTTTTGTGAGTAGACCTACGTAGTTGTGCGGGGATTTGTAAGGGATTTTGATGAGTTCAGCGGCCGTTTGAGCGACCTCTTTGGAAGATGATGATGATTTTGGCTTTGATTTTGATTTTGCTTTCGTCATTTTGATGAAACGGAGGTTTGAAAGACGAAGAAAGACGAAGAAAGACGAAGAATTATTTGAAATGGAGGTTGGAAACTGCTCTGAGAAGAGAATTTTTGGAATTCAATTCGACAGTGTAAAACCCTGTTTGGGGGTTTTGATCAGGGTTTTATTTAGGGAAAAAGTAAGTGCTGATGTGGCAGCGGTTACAAAGATCTGAAGGCCAAAAACTGACCATGTGTCAATCCGCTGATGAAGAGATGTTTTATGGAGGACAGTTGTTTTGAGAGCCACAGATGAAGCAAATATCAGTGGTTACAACGGTAACAAATGGAGGCACTGGATGATTTTCACTATCAGTGGATAGCATATCAGTGGATAAGACACTGATTTTGAGCATCAGTGCTTGCCAAGAAAATGAAAGGTCAGTGGTTGACTTTCAGCAGTGGACAATATTTAGGAAGCAGATGTTTGAGCAAAACAGTGGTTAGGGGTAATGGTAAAGATTTGAAAGACCAGTGTATCAACAACTGTTAATGCACCAGTGGATAAGCTTTTACAAAGATTTTCATTCAAAGTTTTGCCACAAGTCAATTACAGATTTTGAAACTTTTATAGAATCCTGACAGTGGTTTAGTATCCCAGTGTTTTAAAACTTGTTAGCAATCAGTCTTTGATCTGTGATAAAACCAAACTTGAGTTTGACATAACCTTAAACCTTGACTCATACACCATTTCCTTTTGATCCATTTTTGAGGATAATATTACCAAAAAAAAAAAAATAAAGGTTCTATATCCTGACAGGAGATTGAAACTTTTACTATCAAAAACCAGTAAAAGTATAAAATATATTATTCTTAAAAGAAGAAAAAAATAATATATCCTGCTTTATTTGAGAAAATCCTTTTCCAGAAAAAATAATTAAAGGATTCTCTGAAACAGCACCAAAAGGAACTGGTATAATTTCAATAAAACACATAATCATCTCATTCTCAAGTTTATGAAAATGGTCAGTGGTTTGACAACAGTGATATGAAATTTTAAATTCATTTTGACCACTGTTTGGTACCATTTTCTTGTCAGTTGATTGCAAAAATGAGGACACATGAACACATAAGTTTTTGAAAACCCTGTTCTGGATTTTGTTACCATGTGATGATTCTGATAGCTTGTCTAGTCCTCTTTTAAGTTTATTTACTGGAGATACTACTGTTATCTGAACTTTCCTGACCCAATGAATGCACACAATTGCTTTGATGACCATTTTTACCCCAATTTTGACTCTTAAGTGTTTTATATTTATACTCTTTTCTTTTGACTTCAAAAGTTTTGAGATAAACACACTCTCGAGTTTTTGTGAATTTTCTTCTTCCCTTTTTACCCTTCCCATTATAAGTAATGAAATACTTACTGGGAGGTCTTTATTGAAGAAATACTTAATCCAGAATCATTTTGCAGTAATGCTTTGAGAGAATTGGTCATATTTGAATAAGTTTTCAACCAATCTCACATTACATATGATACGGACTACATTGACACCGGATTTTCTTAATGTATTTTTAACAAAGTTGATTTGTTCCTTTTGAGGATCTCAACCTGTTTTTCAACACATAAGATCAAATGACTAAAGTTTTAATTTCCCTCTTTTTACGTTAGCAAAAACACTAATGTTTTTATGAACATAGGTTCTTGTTAATCTGAGGTTCATACTTTAGCATCTAATATAATAAAAACATTACAAATTTCATAACAACAGTTGAAATCAATTTTGGAAAAAAGAAATAATACCATAGTTTAACAGACATGTTTTCAGATCTGAAAACTATGAGTGACTTGTGCATGACCTCACATGTTGTGTGAAATTTGTGTGTCTTATGACATCTTGGTTGTTTTACAGAGTGTTTGAATAACAGCTTTAAACCTGATCACTCGTTACTCTGTTTTTCAACTAAATACGACCAACCTTAGTATCAATGAATTTTGAGCTGAACTGTTATCTCAAATTGATTGTTAGATCGAATTTGACAGTCCAAGCTCTGATACCAATTGTTAGGATCGGAGGCTCTCATGATTGTGTTTGTTTGTATAATTTGAACAAATTAATAGAAATAAACCGAGTTTAAGTGCAGCGGAAATGAACAACAAACTTTGTAAACACAATCAAAGAGAGAAATAGTTTTGATAAACACATGCTTCACAATAAGTTAAAAGATTTACAACACAAATCAAAAGATTACAAGCATGCTTACAAACTAAACTCCCCCTCAGCCTGATACTCCATGGTTGGTTGCACAAGATGAAAGGATTGGATTGAGGAGAAGAACTCACTCAAAACGATCAAATGTAACAGTACAGAGTACTGTTCCATTTACAGACAAGCCAAACCACTGAGGCATCTCAACTGACGTCACCATGAAAGCGACGTCTAACAACTTAACAACCTGTAATAACTGTTCCTATACAAACACTGCTAATGTTAACCACTGATTCTACATAAGACAAGTAATACACTAAACTACTGCTATCTTCTTCCATCAGTGCTTTCCTCAAAGTTGATCAGTCCTTGAGAGAGCAGTGCTTTGTCATCAGTAGATAGAACCAGCAGTGTTTACTTCTTCAGTGCTTTGTCAGCAGTTGAAATGGTAGCAGCTGTTGTATATGGACAGTGGATAGAGGACCATCAGATGTTATAATCACTTTCAAGGGAGAAGTCTAGTGTAAACAGCTGCTTATTATGAATCCACTGTTGTGAACCAGTTTTTGCTTTCATTATCTGTTCCTCTGGTAGGGTTCAATCCCAACAATCTCCCCCTGGAACAGATAATGCCACAACACTTCATTATTTTGGATCTTTATTCTTCATTAGAAGTTCACAAGCTTGTCTTTTAAATTCTTCTTCAAAGTTTTTGGAACTTAAGACATCCTCATCCCTGCACAATTAAAGTTCAAGGAGATCCTGCAAATCTTCAACACCAAGACCTAGTGCTTCTTTCCTTGATATGTACTTCACTTCGCCATTGGATCTGACCAAGGTCAATACGTGGGTCTTTTGATCAGACATCCACTTTAGTACTTTTAAACCCAATGGGTTTCTTGGGAGAGATTTATTTTCTGATGAGTTTGGAGAAATTGGTCTTGAGAAAAGTTGTAAACTTTCAGACATTTGTTTGAAGGCCATTGCAATGACATTATTTGCTGCAGCTATATCTTCTGCAGTATCTCTTTCAATCTGCTCTTGCCTCTTCTTTTGATCTAGCTCAATGGCTGTCTTGTCTGGAGTGTTTGTTGATGCAGGTTTGGTTAATACCTTTTTGGCAAGGTCTTGAAGCTTAGCTATTTTTTCTTCTTTTAGATCCATTTTCTTTATGGCTTCTGTGAAGTACTCAGCTTCCTTTTCTTTTTCTTCTTCACTGGTCAGCAGTTTTCCTTTTTCTTGGTTTTCCACAAGGATGGGGTTATCTGCTGATATGATCAGTGTTTTAAGAGCATCAATCTGCTGTTCTAGCTTTTTGTAGTCAGGCTTCTTAGAAGTGTCTGAGACTGTTATCCTTGTTTTCTTAAGCCTTTCATAAGCCTCGTCGGTATACTGCTTTGTCCATTTTGCTATGGCTTCAGCAGTATCCACTTTAGCATCCACCAGCTCTTGCTTCTTTCTTTTATACTCAGATGTAAGGTCAGCAATGAGGATTTTGTATTTGTCCCAATTTGGAGCTGTCTTCTTCTTTCTTGGATCGTTTTTAATTCTTTCAATCCTGTTTGCCTCATGCTTAAAAGCAACTATTGGCCATTCTTCAAATTGTTTTTCTTCAGCAGGATAGAATTTTTCTTTCATGATATATGCAAGATATTCTTTTCTCAATTTATTTCGTTGATCTGTCTTTTCTTTGTTTAGATCTTGTGCATAGTCTTCCATCTGCTTGACCTTAGTGCAGAATTTTATTAAATTCAGCTCAAATCAGCTTTTAAAGATATAAATATCATGCAGAATTTACGTTTCATTATCCAGAATACTTCCCCAAGTGTTGGAAATTGAAAGGGTTACAAAAAGATACACAAAGGACACTAAACGGTGCAATTTAGCACTTTAACGAACCGGTATCTAACCGAACAACCGGACATTACCCGGAACATCAAAATATTATTAGAAACATTGTTTTAATGTTTCTGAGCTAGTTATGGTCCCCAAACACCATAACACCCCTTATAACAGATTAACACATTAAATCCCTAACCAAGATGCTTGAAACTTAACTAGTGTTTGTAATTAGTGGTTAGAATTTACACTTTGCCCCCCCCCATACTTGTGGACGGTTACAAGTAGTAACCCCACTAAAATCTTGTTAAATCCTTCCAAAATCTCTCCTTGGGATATGACTTGATCATGTTAGTACTTGAGGGAACATGTTATCCTTTGGATAATAGCCTAATTTTGATTATAAGAACACTTCATCTTCATTAGTCACCAACACACCAAAACTTCTTCTTCTCCTCCCTTCAAGCTATGGCCCAAGCACCCCCTCTCTACACTTTTGTTTTCAATCCATATCCATCCATTCTAAGGTGATATTAAGGTGTAAGAAGGCATATAAGGAAGCTAGGAGCTTGTAGAAGTTGGAAGACCTCTCTTGTTTGCAATTAACCACCACTTTTCTTCTCTTGAACATCCCTAGCCTTGAGCTAGTGGTAAGAACTTGAATCCCTTCATTTTACATCATATTTAAGAGGTTAAAGAATGATACATGATGTAAATCTTGAAGAACACTAAGATACATAAGAAGTAAACTTAAACATAAGCTTTAAATATGAAGAGATCATGTTGTTGAGTGTTGATATACTTGTTGATTATTGTTTGTTTGTAGAAATGATGTTGGTCATCATGTAGTCTTGCTAGATCATGATTAAAAACCCCATCTAGCAAGATGAGAGGATGAACATGTTAAAGGTTATGAATCATCCTCACAAAAAGTCATGAACTTGAATAAATGTGATGTTTCTTGAAAAATAGTGATCAAAGTATGTTGTGAATCATGTAGATCTAAATGTTTCAAGTATGATTTACCAAGAAACCAAGTTAAAAATACAAGTTTCACTAAATCTTGGTTCTTACATAAATAAACGTCATTGTTAGTGGTTAACAAAGTAAAGAAACACATGTGTAACCAGAAAAATACATGAAGAAGTATTTTTAGAAAAATGAACATAAGTTGTAAAGAATCATATTCTTTAAAAATGGAGTTTATAAAGAAGCAATCACACTTTTAAGGCTAACAAGACTTACTAAACACACTAGTAAGTTACTACACATTTTTATAAATTTTCAAGTTCATGAAGTAGAGAAATTGGTATATGTTATTGATGATTGTTGTTGAAGATTGATTGTTGATGATTTAAAAGAAAATAAACATATGTTTTGAAAACATGGGAAACCTCCATTTTTAGGGGAAACTCTGTCAAAATTTTTATAAATTTTGACACTTAGAAAAATATAAGTTTTTAAGAAACTTATTCACTAAAAATGTATCTAAAATATTTACCAAGGTTTCCCTAATTTTTGGTGATAAGAAATGATGATTTCTTCAAGATTTAAAATTTATATTAAGTATGTATATTTTTGAGGAAAATATATGTATTTATTGGTCACCAAACTTTGTGTTAAGTGTATGTAGTATGTACTATACGTGATGGTGTATTAGGACTTGAAAATACACTAATTACTCATGAGAAGTAAAAACACAAAAATACACATACAACATACAAGATACATAACTCGGGTGCAAAATACAAGAAACTTATATTTATTTTTGAGAAAATAATATAAGTAAGACACTTAGTTAAAAATATAAATTATTTTTAACACAAGAACACACATACAAAAATAGTGACTTGTACTTGTACGATACAAGTCTAGTGACTAACGTTAGTGAAACGCGTTTAGGTCACAACGTTATTTAAGCAAAATCCGGTGAAGTTTACGACGCAAGGAACGCAAAGTTGTGAGTTCATGCTCCCCCTTTTCTTTTAACTGTTCTCAGTTTTATAACTTCGGGGGTGAAATACATGTTACTGAATGTTTACAAGAAAGTTCGTGTCCCCACTTTTAATCTTTTACATACTTTTAAACTTGGGGCGAACACATGAAAAATTGATACTTGATATAATAAACGAGAATTGATACTTGATATAATAAACGAGAATTGATACTTGATATAATAAACAAGAATTGATACTTGACATGATGAATACATAAACAAGAAGCACTCTTGGTGATCACTAGTACCAAGTATGATGCGTTTTGAGGAATGATACGAGAAATAGAGTCACGAATAGGGTACCATAAGCACCATTAATCGTGTACATACTTAGACCGCAGAACAAAAGGTTAGATCTAACGGGTGTCCGGGCAGCCACTCTCGGTGAACACTAGTACCGAGTAGTGCTTTTGTGTCTCCGTCGTGAATCGACAACTAGAAAAATGCCTATGGTTTGGTGACTTCCTATGTCGTGTCACATGTTAATGGCCTTGCAACCCATTAACTACACAAGAATACTTTATTTGTACGAAGTCCGTACACAAGAATACTTTATTTGGTTTATACCACAAGAATACTTTATTTGGTTTATACCACAAGAACACTTTATTTTCACAAGAATACTTTATTTTCAGAAGATACTTATCATGTTTTCATACAAAGTATACAAACGTGTTCAATACGAAACTGCATGAATTCACACCAACATTATGTTGACGTTTTTTTCCAAACTCACATGTATTTCAGGTAACTAAAAGTGGATGTGCGCGCGGTCTTACTCATGCTCGTGGATGTCATTTATGTTTGTCTTAAATAAGTTGTAAACTTTCAGACAATATGTTGTTTCATGATGTAAACACTTAACACTATGTTTTCCGTTATGTAATGGTAACGACGGTTGAAGTTATTTTTATGAGCATGTAGTATGTTTACCTTTCGTATGCAATGAGAACCTTTCATGATTACACCTCGTGCTTCCGCCGCAGAAAGGGGTGTGACAGATTGGTATCAGAGCTACGATTGTAGTGAACCAGGATTCCTTCTCGAGTCTAGACTACAATCTCTAGGATCCTTTCACGAAATTTTTTTTTCAAAAAGTTTTCATTGCATAAAACGTCCCGTGACATCCACTACCTGAAACTGTTTACAAGAGTCAAGAAAAGACACTACGAGACTTAGGGTGCACTGGAGTAGCACTTACCTGTGATTAAGAATTACTTGTAATTATGTGTGATAATTGATACTTATATATACTAGAAGTAGAATGTCAAAAGTATACGTGACTTCACCTGAAAACAATGGCCTATCTGAAGGAAGAAATACGAGGATGAAACGAACTGTGCGGACTGTGCAAGGAGTTACGTAATTATGGATGCATACATAATTATGAAATTCAGTGCACAAGAAATCACAGCAAGTCTTGTCACGTATAGATTCCTTCAGTGCCAGAAAAGGGCAAACGTGAACACCCCTCCCCCAGCCTACTAAGTACTCTGTTGGAGTAATAATTGTTTGATGTCACTTATGTGGTATATGCCTGAATATATATACTACTACTGTCTCGTAAGAAGATATCAAACAAATCTCTAACCCTGCTGTGTTGTGTTCTGATAGAACATGGCGCCCAGGAAAGCTGTGAATGCTCGCAATGATGATCAACCCCCTCCTCCTCTTCTACCAAGGACTGCTGAAGAGCTGAACGCTCTACTGGAAGAAAGGATCTCCGCTGCTATCGCCCAATACGAGGTGAACCATACTGCAGACAGTGGAGGACCAAGCAATGCTAGGCGTAATGGGAATGGAGATTCTTCTGGAGGAAATGCAGCTCCAGGTAACCTCATGACGATTTGCCAAACATGGAGAAATTTATGAACGGTCTTTGTTTCATTATTTCTTCAATTGCTCACGTGTGAATTGGTTGAATCAATTCCAGGATGCACTTTCAAGCAGTTTCTCGACTGCAAACCAATGAACTACGACGGCACAGGAGGTGCAGTAGCATTTGTACGCTGAACGGAGAAGACTGAAGCCTCTGTCCGCATGAGCAAGTGTACCGCGGATCAGCAAGTCACTTTTGCTACTGGGTTGTTTGTCGATGAAGCTCTGACTTGGTGGAACTTGCAAGCCCAAACCTTGGGCGATGATGCCGCTTATGGCCTAACTTGGGATGAACTGAAGGAAAGAATGAGAGAAAAGTACTGCTCTCGTGCTGAACTCCAAAGACTGGAAACGGAGTTCTGGCACTTGACCATGGAAGGTGCTGACATTAATGGCTACACTCGAAGGTTCCACGATCTGTCTAGAGTGCTTCCCTACATGGTGACTCCCGAATTTAAGCGTGTTGAACGCTACATTTGGGGACTGGCCCCAGAGTTTCGCAGCATGGTAACTTCGGCCAAACCTCAAACAATCACCGAGGCTGTAACTCTGGCTGTCAGCCTTACTGAAGATTGTGTTCGTATGAAAAAGCTATCACTGAACCTAACAGAAAAGAGCGAGACACATGCTGAGTCATCCGGCGACAAGAAAAGGAAACATGCGAACCTGAATCAAGCAACTCGTAACACCAAGGGTTTCAATAAGAAGCGCGATACTAACCCGCCTCAGGAGACAAAAACCCTTGCAACCATGAATGACGCTCCTGCCAAGAGGTACCTGGGCACTCGGCCCATTTGCAACAATTGCAAGCGTCATCACGAAGGGGTTTGTCGCGTTCCAAAATGTGACAAGTGTGGAAAACTAGGTCACCATACTGAGGATTGTTGGGGAAAAGGAAATAAGAACAGGAATGGAAACTGCAACGGGGCTGGTAATAGAAACAATGGTGGAAATGGAAATGGTGCTGGTAACGGGAATGGGCGAAACCAAGGATGCTTCAGTTGTGGAAGCAAAGATCATTACATGAAAGATTGCCCAAGGGGAAACAATGCTCAGGCCTGAGCATTTGTGATTGGAGCAAGGAACGCACGTACGCGAGGACCCTAACGTGGTCACCGGTACGTTTCTCATTAACAATCACTTTGCATCCATATTATTTGACACTGGTGCCAACTATAGTTTCATGTCTGTGGAATTTAAACGTATGCTTGGAATAGAATCTAGTAGATTAGATATTCCTTATTCTATAGAGCTAGCCAATGGTAAACTTGTTGAATGGGGCGAAGTTGTTAGAGGCTGCACATTAGAACTTGGTGAAAGAAGATTTAGCATCGATCTCTTACCTATTCAATTGGGTAGCTTCGATGTAGTGGTCGTAATGGACTGGTTGTCCAAGAACAAAGCTGAAGTTATTTGTCACGAGAAAATCATTCGCATCCCGTTGGCGAATGATGAGACTCTCATCGTGCATGGAGAAAAACGAGACGCGCCTCTTTGAATCATCAGTTGTATGAAAGCACAGAAGTGCTTAAGGAAAGGATGCGTCGCTTTCCTGGCACATGTGGTAGACAAGAAGGCTGAAGAGCCAAAACTCGAAGATATTCCTGTGGTGAAGGAATTCCCTGATGTTTTTCCCGAAGATCTGCCAGGACTACCTCCGCAACGACAAGTCAAATTCCGTATAGACTTGGCTCCAGGAGCCGCACCTGTAGCCAAGGCACCCTATCGGCTTGCACCATCCGAAATGAAAGAATTATCTACACAACTCCAGGAGTTGTTGGATAAAGGATTCATAAGGCCAAGCTTCACACCTTGGGGAGCTCCAGTATTGTTCATGAAGAAAAAGGATGGAACTCTGCGGATCTGTATCGACTACAGAGAACTGAACAAGCTCACTATCAAGAATCGGTACCCGTTACCGAGGATTGATGACTTATTTGATCAGTTGCAAGGATCGAGCTACTATTCCAAGATCGATCTTCGATCTGGATACCATCAGTTAAGAATACAAGAAGAAAGCGTACCAAAGACTGCATTCCGAACACGTTATGGGCACTACGAGTTTCTTGTAATGCCATTCGGACTGATAAACACACCAGCAGTCTTTATGGATCTGATGAACCGTGTATGCAAACCATATCTTGATAAATTCGTGATTGTATTTATCGATGATATCCTGATTTATTCGCGAACGAAAGAAGAACACGAGCAACACCTCAGAACCATTTTGGAACTACTGAAGAAAGAGAAACTTTATGCAAAGTTCTCAAAATGCGAATTCTGGATTAATGAAGTACAGTTTCTTGGTCACGTTGTGAACGAAAAGGGCATTCACGTGGACCCATCCAAGATCGAAGCAATAAAGAATTGGGAAGCCCCCAAAACCCCAACTGAAGTTCGACAATTTTTGGGCTTAGCGGGCTATTACCGACGTTTCATCGAGAATTTCTCAAAGATAGCTCATCCGCTAACGACCCTTACACAGAAAGACAAGAAATACGACTGGGGTTACAAACAGGAAGAAGCCTTCCAGCTACTTAAAAACAAGCTATGCGATGCACCGATACTATCATTACCCGAAGGCACAGAAGACTTCGTGGTATACTGCGACGCTTCACGACAAGGTTTGGGTTGCGTGCTCATGCAACGCCAGAAAGTCATCACTTATGCTTCAAGGCAATTGAAGGTGCATGAAAGAAACTATACCACCCACGACCTGGAGCTGGGCACAGTGGTATTCGCCCTGAAGATCTGGCGACATTATTTATATGGAACTCGATGCACAATCTTTCCAGATCACAAAAGCCTGCAACACATACTTGATCAGAAGGAATTGAACATGCGCCAACGGCGATGGGTCGAGCTGCTAAATGATTATGACTGTGAGATTAAGTACCATCCTGGAAAAGCAAACGTTGTAGCAGACGCGCTAAGTCGAAAAGAAAGGGTTAAGACCCTAAAGGTTCAGGCGTTAGAAATGACTATTCGAACGAACCTCACTACACGTATTCGTGACGCACAACAAGAAGCTCTTAAGGGAGAAAATCGTAAAGCTGAATACCTCCGAGGTATGTTGAAATACATGGTGCCAAATGAAGAGGGAGCCTTATACTTTAAGAAACGTATTTGGGTTCCACTCTATGGTGGCATACGAGAAGTCATCCTTGATGAAGCGCACAAGTAAAAATACTCGATCCATCCAGGATCGGACAAAATGTATCAAGACTTAAAAGAATACTATTGGTGGCCGAGACTCAAGAGCGATGTTGCTGTTTATGTTGGAAAGTGCCTAACCTGTGCTAAGGTTAAGGCTGAATATCAGAAACCGTCCGGCCTACTACAACAACCAGAGATACCCATGTGGAAGTGGGAGCAAATCTCGATGGACTTCATAACGAAATTACCCAGGACCCCGAGAGGGCACGATATGATATGGGTAATAGTTGATCGATTGACGAAATCTGCGCATTTCCTACCAATCCGAGAAAAAGATAGCACGGGAAAGCTTGCTGAGATATACTTAAAGGAAATTGTGGCACTTCATGGAGTGCCTATCTCAATTATTTCAGACAGAGATGGCCGCTTTGTCTCAAGAATCTAGCAATCCTTTCAGGAAGCCTTTGGATCTCAGCTAGACCTAAGCACGGCATTCCATCCACAAACAGATGGCCAGAGCGAACGAACCATACAAACGTTAGAAGATATGCTTCGCGCATGTGTCATGGATCTAGGCGGCAGCTGGGATACTCATCTACCTTTACTTGAGTTTTCCTACAATAACAGTTATCATACAAGCATAAAAGCCGCACCGTTCGAAGCTCTGTATGGCCGCAAGTGCCGATCACCCTTATGTTGGGCAGACGCTGGAGAAAAACGAATGGTTGGTCCTGAACTTGTACAAGAGACAACCGACATGATTGTGCAGATCCGAGAGCGCATTAGGGCGGCTTGAGATCGACAAAAGAGCTACGCTGATCAAAGACGAAAACCATTAGAATTCGAGGTGGGAGACAAAGTGTTGTTAAAAGTCTCACCTTGGAAGGGCGTAGTAAGATTTAGAAAACGTGGGAAGCTAAATCCCCGATACATTGGACCATTCAGAATCTTGGAAAGAATTGGTACCGTGGCATACAAGTTGGAATTACCGAAAGAACTTAATGGAGTACATGATACGTTCCATGTATCCAACCTCAAGAAGAGTCCAACACAAGAAGACGTGATTATCCCTGCAGATGAAGTACATATTGATGACGCCCTCCGATTTACAGAACAACCCGTTGAGGTTACAGACTGGAAAGTCAACAAGACCAGGAGGAGCACTATTAAACTTGTCAAAGTACGTTGGAACTCTAAGAACGGAGCCGAGTAGACGTGGGAACGTGAAGACCAGTTCAAAGAAAAGTATCCCCACCTATTCAAGAAGACTCCTGCGAGAGTTAGTTCAGCCTGAATTTTGGGACGAAATTCTTTTAACGGGGGGAGACTGTGACAACTGGCACCAAACCGGTAATTTCCGTACACTTTAATTATTATTTAATGACTGCAATTATGCGCTTAAATGTCAACATTGTTTGATTACATACTATACAAGTGAATTCATGCACGTTTTATACTACAAGAATTACTTTATGCATTAATGAACCGCGTTGCGTTAGAAATACTAGTAAACTCACCGGTAAGACACACTGTGTCAACAACTCTGCAGAAAGCAGTTAGACAATAGAATTGGAGCCTAGGTGTAGGTCCAATGACAAGAATGCATTAAAACCCAAGAGTACATACAAGGGTTAACATATAGATATTCCGGAAGCTAAAATAAGCACTAAAAAGCACCCGAAACGCACTTTAAGTGCAGAATTTTATTAAATTCAGCTCAAATCAGCTTTTAAAGATATAAATATCATGCAGAATTTACGTTTCATTATCCAGAATACTTCCCCAAGTGTTGGAAATTGAAAGGGTTACAAAAAGATACACAAAGGACACTAAACGGTGCAATTTAGCACTTTAACGAACCGGTATCTAACCGAACAACCGGACATTACCCGGAACATCAAAATATTATTAGAAACATTGTTTTAATGTTTCTGAGCTAGTTATGGTCCCCAAACACCATAACACCCCTTATAACAGATTAACACATTAAATCCCTAACCAAGATGCTTGAAACTTAACTAGTGTTTATAATTAGTGGTTAGAATTTACACTTTGCCCCCCCCCCCCCCATACTTGTGGACGGTTACAAGTAGTAACCCCACTAAAATCTTGTTAAATCCTTCCAAAATCTCTCCTTGGGATATGACTTGATCATGTTAGTACTTGAGGGAACATGTGATCCTTTGGATAATAGCCTAATTTTGATTATAAGAACACTTCATCTTCATTAGTCACCAACACACCAAAACTTCTTCTTCTCCTCCCTTCAAGCTATGGCCCAAGCACCCCCTCTCTACACTTTTGTTTTCAATCCATATCCATCCATTCTAAGGTGATATTAAGGTGTAAGAAGGCATATAAGGAAGCTAGGAGCTTGTAGAAGTTGGAAGACCTCTCTTGTTTGCTATTAACCACCACTTTTCTTCTCTTGAACATCCCTAGCCTTGAGCTAGTGGTAAGAACTTGAATCCCTTCATTTTACATCATATTTAAGTGGTTAAAGAATGATACATGATGTAAATCTTGAAGAACACTAAGATACATAAGAAGTAAACTTAAACATAAGCTTTAAATGTCAAGAGATCATGTTGTTGAGTGTTGATATACTTGTAGAAATGATGTTGGTCATCATGTAGTCTTGCTAGATCATGATTAAAAACCCCATCTAGCAAGATGAGAGGATGAACATGTTAAAGGTTATGAATCATCCTCACAAAAAGTCATGAACTTGAATAAATGTGATGTTTCTTGAAAAATAATGATCAAAGTATGTTGTGAATCATGTAGATCTAAATGTTTCAAGTATGATTTACCAAGAAACCAAATTAAAAATACAAGTTTCACTAAATCTTGGTTCTTACATAAATAAACGTCATTGTTAGTGGTTAACAAAGTAAAGAAACACATGTGTAACAAGAAAAATACATGAAGAAGTATTTTTAGAAAAATGAACATAAGTTGTAAAGAATCATATTCTTTAAAAATGGAGTTTTTAAAGAAGCAATCACACTTTTAAGGGTAACAAGACTTACTAAACACACTAGTAAGTTACTACACATTTTTATAAATTTTCAAGTTCATGAAGTAGAGAAATTGGTATATGTTATTGATGATTGTTATTGAAAATTGATTGTTGATGATTTAAAAGAAAATAAACACATGTTTTGAAAACATGAGAAACCTCCATTTTTAGGGGAAACTCTGTCAAAATTTTTATAAATTTTGACACTTAGAAAAATATAAGTTTTTAAGAAACTTATTCCCTAAAAATGTATCTAAAATATTTACCAAGGTTTCCCTAATTTTTGGTGATAAGAAATGATGATTTCTTCAAGATTTAAAATTTATATTAAGTATGTATATTTTTGAGGAAAATATATGTATTTATTGGTCACCAAACTTTGTGTTAAGTGTATGTAGTATGTACTATACGTGATGGTGTATTAGGACTTGAAAATACACTAATTACTCATGAGAAGTAAAAACACAAAAATACACATACAAGATACATAACTCGGGTGCAAAATACAAGAAACTTATATTTATTTTTGAGAAAATAATATAAGTAAGACACTTAGTTAAAAATATAAATTATTTTTAACACAAGAACACACATACAAAAATAGTGACTTGTACTTGTACGATACAAGTCTAGTGACTAACGTTAGTGAAACGTGTTTAGGTCACGACGTTATTTAAGCAAAATCCGGTGAAGTTTACGACACAAGGAACACAAAGTTGTGAGTTCATGCTCCCCCTTTTCTTTTAACTGTTCTCAGTTTTATAACTTCGGGGGTGAAATACATGTTACTGAATGTTTACAAGAAAGTTCGTGTCCCCACTTTTAATCTTTTACATACTTTTAAACTTGGGGCGAACACATGAAAAATTGATACTTGATATAATAAACGAGAATTGATACTTGATATAATAAACGAGAATTGATACTTGACATGATGAATACATAAACAAGAAGCACTCTTGGTGATCACTAGTACCAAGTATGATGCGTTTTAAGGAATGATACGAGAAATAGTGTCACGAATAGGGTACCATAAGCACCATTAATCGTGTACATACTTAGACCGCAGAACAAAAGGTTAGATCTAACGGGTGTCCGGGCAGCCACTCTCGGTGAACACTAGTACCGAGTAGTGCTTTTGTGTCTCCGTCGTGAATCGACAACTAGAAAAATGCCTACGGTTTGGTGACTTCCTATGTCGTGTCACATGTTAATGGCCTTGCAACCCATTAACTACACAAGAATACTTTATTTGTACGAAGTCCGTACACAAGAATACTTTATTTGGTTTATACCACAAGAATACTTTATTTGGTTTATACCACAAGAACACTTTATTTTCACAAGAATACTTTATTTTCAGAAGATACTTATCATGTTTTCATACAAAGTATACAAACGTGTTCAATACGAAACTGCATGAATTCACACCAACATTATGTTGACGTTTTTTCCAAACTCACATGTACTTCAGGTAACTAAAAGTGGATGTGCGCGCGGTCTTACTCATGCTCGTGGATGTCGTTTATGTTTGTCTTAAATAAGTTGTAAACTTTCAGACAATATGTTGTTTCGTGATGTAAACACTTAACACTATGTTTTCCGTTATGTAATGGTAACGACGGTTGAAGTTATTTTTATGAGCATGTAGTATGTTTACCTTTCGTATGCAATGAGAACCTTTCATGATCAGGGGTGTGACAGATTGGTATCAGAGCTACGATTGTAGTGAACCAGGATTCCTTCTCGAGTCTGGACTACAATCTCTAGGATCCTTTCACGAAATTTTTTTTTTTCAAAAAGTTTTCATTGCATAAAACGTCCCGTGACATCCACTACCTGAAACTGTTTACAAGAGTCAAGAAAAGACACTACGAGACTTAGGGTGCACTGGAGTAGCACTTACCTGTGATTAAGAATTACTTGTAATTATGTGTGATAATTGATACTTACATATACCAGAAGTAGAATGTCACAAGTATACGTGACTTTACCTGAAAACAATGGCCTATCTGAAGGAAGAAATACGAGGATGAAACGAACTGTGCGGACTGTGCAAGGAGTTACGTAATTATGGATGCATACATAATTATGAAATTCAGTGCATAAGAAATCACAGCAAGTCTTGTCACGTATAGATTCCTTCAGTGCCAGAAAAAGGCAAACGTGAACACCCCTCCCCCAGCCTACTAAGTACTCTGTTGGAGTAATAATTGTTTGATGTCACTTATGTGGTATATGCCTGAATATATATACTACTACTGTCTCGTAAGACGATATCAAACAAATATCTAACCCTGCTGTGTTGTGTTCTGATAGAACATGGCGCCCTGGAAAGCTGTGAATGCTCGCAATGATGATCAACCCCCTCCTCCTCTTCTACCAAGGACTGCTGAAGAGCTAAAAGCTCTACTGGAAGAAAGGATCTCCGCTGTTATCGCCCAATACGAGGCGAACCATACTGCAGACAGTGGAGGACCAAGCAATGCTAGGCGTAATGGGAATGGAGATTCTTCTGGAGGAAATGCAGCTCCAGGTAACCTCACGACGATTTGCCAAACATGGAGAAATTTATGAACGGTCTTTGTTTCATTATTTCTTCAATTGCTCACGTGTGAATTGGTTGAATCAATTCCAGGATGCACTTTCAAGCAGTTTCTCGACTGCAAACCAATGAACTACGACGGCACAGGAGGTGCAGTAGCATTTGTACGCTGGACGGAGAAGACTGAAGCCTCTATCCGCATGAGCAAGTGTACCGCGGATCAGCAAGTCACTTTTGCTACTGGGTTGTTTGTCCGGGCATTTTTCTCTTAAAAAAAATACCTGAAGGTTTGCCATTTAAAAACCTCTTGAAAACAACTTTTCCATTATAGAGAGCTAAAGGTACTTTATTAAAGGTACTTTATTGGCACAATATATAGCAATTTAAAGCCAATCACTGAAAGGAAATAATAAAAACGAAATCAACATCGTGGTTAAAACTACAGAGATGCGTAATGTCAAATCGAAGAACAAATCTAAACAAAAAAAACCCTAGTCGATGATACCGACTTCCACAATCTGCTATGACTTTCAACTTATTAAAGAGTGTTTTTCAATGCAGTTATAGTATTTAGAAAGTGTTATGCAGATTACGCGGTTAGCAAATAAATTGAACAACAAAATCAGTTAAACAACAAATTTGAGTTGTTGTTTCCCCCACTGTCAGTTGAAATCATCAATATAAGTTTTCTACAATTAAAGAGTCAAATGGTCATTCTATGATATTAACACGATTTAAAAAATAATAAAAAAAATATCTTTGATTAAAAAAGCGATTTTTTAAGGAAGATATGGTGTTGACATTCTTTAAAATCGTTTATTAGAAATAGGATATTAAGCATGTTTGGTTGTTGGATAGTTTACTCGTACTAAATTAAGCACAATCTTCTTTTATCCATTGTCTAGCATGATGGATTAGAGATCTCCCCAGAACGTAAATTCATAATTTCTTAAAAGTTAAAAATAAATCTAAAATATTATCACGTTAACCATGCATGAACTTTATTCTAATTCTATATTCTTAAAAGGACAAAGTTCTTATTTTCCATATTTATGTAATTTACTTTTTTTTTAAATGGGCTATGATGTACTACTATATATATCGCCATTGAGTTCTCCCCATTTCCCACATTCGTCTCACGACTCCTTTGTTCTCTCACGAAACCACAACTAGCGACCATCGACATTATAAAATTCAGGTTGGATTGAGGTGCACAACCGAGTAACACGTAGCATCTGAAAAGGTACTTTTCTCACTCTGTCTATAACTTGCTTGTTACTTCAAATACGGCAATATCTATTACTTCATAACAAGTGTTACTTGGCTTATCCTCTTCAATGGACAAAAATAGCAAATGAAAAGAAAAAAAGCTACATTAATTGATTAACTAGTAATCCACTTAGGAATAGCCAACCATCACTAGGGTTCTAGTGGTATTCACGAGTATTTAAGTTTCATTTATAGTGGGGCCGGGTGAGCTTTTCCCTCCAGATCTCAAGTTCGAGTCTGGATGGTAAGGGTTTCTCATTATAGGGTTTAAATTGTGAATCTATTGTGCGAGGGGGCTCTCTAGCGTGGACCTGGTTAAGACAACGTATGCTAAATCTCCCGACATTCGCGAATAATTCACACCTTTCAAAAAAAAAAAAAAAAAACTTAGGTTTGAGAACCCTAGTGATGGTTATAATCAGGGGTATTTTTGGCATTAAATTATTATGAGGTTTATAAATTATGTTGTAAACCACCCCTGTTATCACTACACAACAGTTATGCCAAAAATACCCTGCTTATAATCAGATTTTTAGACTGAGTTAGGCAATATGATCAAAATGGCAAGAAAATGGTAAAGTCAGGGACCCAGAGGAGAAAAAAAAACTATTTGGACTAAAATGACAATTTGAATCAAATCTCAGGACTAAAATGGCAATTTACTCTTACTATTTCAAACCCACTTTTCCCCTACAACAATAAAAAGTTTCAAACCATTCCAAACCTCCACCTTATCACTTCTTTTTCATTTTATTTAAACCATATCTAAATTATATAATCTATTTTTATTTTATTTAATTAATAATTATAACTATTTTATTTTTAGATAAATATAAAAAATAAAACTCGTAACAATATAATTAATTAGTTATTTATTTTTTAGTTTTTCCATTAACTAGTATTTTTGTTTTATTATAAATTTGTTTCATATATATTATGTTTTATTTTTATTTGGTATCATTTTTTATTAAAAAACATAAGAAATCCCTTTTTTTTATTAAAAACACATAAGAAATCGTTTTTTTTAACTAACAAGAAAACAATTTTTTAATTAATTAAAAATCCATGGGCCCAACACATCCCAAATGGACCAGTCCTTCTAGCCTTAATTCATGCTTTTACTTCTCAAGCAAATTATTAACTTGTGACGATATTTTTGTTAGAAAAAGGTAAATTTACAACAAATGAGTTCAATATAAACAATTTTCTTATGTAAAAAACATCATATCTCACAAATTAGTCTACACATTTAGTGGGCCGTTTTTTGCTTGTTATTTAAGCAATCATTTTTTTTTCGTAGTTCTGTGTGTCACAAAAAAGTAAAATAGTGAGCAAGTAAGAATTTTACATATAAAAAACTGACTTTTACAAATAAAAACCAATTTACATAACTATAAACACATCTAGAACAGAAGTCTTTTGATAAAAAAAAACTTTTTTTTGTAAAAAAAGGCTTTACTATTTTTTAAACTTTTTATGTTTATTTTTTTTTATTAAAACAACATGTGTTTATATGCAAAAGAAAAAGATTATGTATAAATGAGTCTTTTTACATGTAAAATTGTATTTACACATGGTTCCATTTTTCTAATTTTTTGTGATTCCTCAATGAACACACCCTATATATACTATATTATAATACATATAAGGAGAACAAAAAGTTAATTTTACATAATTTTATTTGTTTAAGTAATTAAACTTTTAAAACATATAATACGCATTTTTAAACATTGTTGACTTTTAAACTAATTTATTACATGAATTTTTAACAGTCATAAAATTTTTCATACAGTGATAATTTTTAGAAAAAAAATATATATATTAAAAATGTGCATGTTATTTTTTTTTTTAAATTTGAATATGAAATTAGTTTTTTTATTTAACTTTTTTAAATATATTACTTACTAGTGTATTATGTTTTATACTTATATAAGTGCCAACAATATCACAATTTGTAAGTGTGAAAAAAAATTTCTAACACATAAAATTAAAAGTACTTTTTTGGGTCAAACGTGAGTTTACTTTGGGTTAAGCCAATGCATTTCCTACATATACTAGGGGAATAGTGCCACGCAGCTGGCACTTCTCTATTTGACCAACCATTTTATTGTTTTGTATTCGTTTTAAAATTACGGTTTCGTTCTTAATTTAAAATAAAATTACGTTTTTACCCCCGCTTCAAAATAAAATTATGTTTTTGTCCCTCGTTCAAAATTACGACTTTGCCATGGGTTCAAAATTATGATTTTATCCCAGCAAGTTAGGGGAATAGTGCCCACGCAGCTGCGTGACACTTCCCTATTCGACCAACCATTTTATTGTTTTATATTCGTTTTAAAATTACGGTTTCGTCCTTAATTTAAAATAAAATTACGTTTTTGCCCCCACTTCAAAATAAAATTATGTTTTTGTCCCTTGCTCAAAATTACGACTTTGCTATGGGTTCAAAATTATGATTTTATCCCCAGATTACATTTATGTTTTTGTCCCTTGCTCAAAATTATGATTTTATCCCCAGTTCAAAATAAATTTTTGCTTTTGCCCCAAACTAAAAATGACGATTTTGCATTTTCGCCCCGTTTCAAAAATTATGATTTCGCCTTCAGTTTAAAATTATGTTTTTGCCCGGTTCAAAATAAAGGTATGCATTTGCCCCCCCAATTCAAAATTACGATTTTGCCCTCAGTTCAAAATTTTGATTTTGCCCCAGTTCAAATTAAAAATATAGTTTTGTCCCCAGCTTAAAATTAAGATTTTTTCCTTAGTGCAAAGTTATATTACGATTTTGTCTCTGGTTCAAATTTATAGTATTGCAATCACTTTAACTTTTGGCAAATTACGAGTTTAGCAAAGTCAACAAATACAATTTTGCCCTCAGTTCAAATTACAGTATTGCTATCGTTTTAGTTTTTTAGCAAAACTATAAAAGTGTTTTTTTAATTGGTTTACTGGATTTAATTTTTTTCCATGTCAATGAGCTGCCTAACACTCGCTCATTAATCCTGACAAACTACAGTTTTGCCCTGAGCTCAGAACTACGGTCTTGTCATCGTTTTAGTTTATTTTCCTAATAAAACTATAATATTGTTTTTTATTGATTGAGAATTATTCGGTCATCGCCCCGCAACGCGGGCGGAGCATCAACTAGTTTATTACACTTTCAACTACAACAAATATGTCAGAGCCGGGTGTTCCTCAAAACTAAGACTATGGGGTATGAGGGGTTTGGGTTAGGGGCATTGCTCAACACATGACGATTGTGGGCTCTATCAAACCACCCCAAAAAAAGATGGGTGTGGAAGCGGTGTGGCCAGACGGCGTTGGTGGTCCATGTTGGTTTTTTTATATTTTTTTTTATATATTTGAGATTTATAAAACAAAACACAACCTTATATTAATTTAAAAAAAGTTACATAACATCTTAAAAAATAAAAAAATAAAACTACTTATTAAATCCTAAAAAATAAAAAAAAAGTAGTTACTAATTCCTAATTTTTTTTATAATCAGATAAGTGTTAAAGTGGGGAACCCACTTAAATTACGGATTCCCGTCGTGCCTCCACTTGGTCTTCGCGATCTCCACTCGATCGTCGTGACTTAGGTCCCTCCCAGGGATACGGTCGAAACAAACTTTAAACTGATCCAGCTTTGGTTTGAGTTCACGCCACTTGTGTTGACAGGCGTTTAAATAGTGAAGAGCATTCACAACGTGTTGTTGGTATTGCTAGAACGCTTGTCCCCAACACGCGGTTCGACCGCGTTGTAACATACGTTGTGCATCGACGATCGATGTGACAAGTGCGATCTCCTCCTCCTTCGTCCAATGCACCATGTTCGGTTTTTTGATGTTGGTTTAGTTGAAAACGATTTGTTATTTGGTGCGGGATTGGTTGAAGAAGATTTGTAAATAATTGTGGAAAAAATGAAGTTTGGGATGGGTATTTATAGGTAAAAATTTGTAATTTTTTTTTAAAATTGACTTTTACTTTAAAACCGCCATCCCCAACGGCTATGGCTAACGGCTACTTCAAACGGTCCAATGCCACCACCCAATCCTAGCAAGCCACCTCAAACCGCCCCTCCCAACGCCGGGCTTCAAAGCCACGTTAGCGGGGCAACGCTGTGGTCAACGCTGGCACGGTGTGGGTTAGCCAGCGTTGCCTGGCATCCCTCGTCCCAACCAACGCCTCACACCCGCTAGCTAGTCTAAAGGAGTCAGATATCTTTAAACTTCTTTTGATTTTTAAATATATAACAAGCAGGTTGGATCTTGCTCTACTAAATCAAACACAATCTTCACGATTCCCGGATCTTAGCAAAATGTCTTTTGTTGAGGACGTAATGATGCCATGGGTGGGGTTGTATGTTGCTGTAGCATCTTTGATATGTACCATTGCAATGGCAGCTGATGTCGTCCGAGCAATGTGGCGACGGAAGTTCTGGTTTCCAAATAGATTTTTCACTCTTAATGCTGCAACAATCACACTTATTGGCATTGCAATGAAGCTACCAGTGGATCTAGGTATGGAGCTTGATTACACAAAATATATGAGCATCTTTTTCCTGGTCACCATGTTAGCCAACTTTCTCCCATCTTTAGGGCTTATGGATGACACAGAGCTTCTAATGAACATTACGGCCTTGGCTGTCCTCTTGATCACTATCGTTGTGAATATGGGGATTCAAATTTATATGTTATCATACTGGCCTGTTGCAATTCCTTTGATACTTCCCATTCTATGGCCATTTTCAGTAGCTTTGACAGTTTCAACAATTAGAAAAGGACTAGAACACAGATACGAGGAGTCACAACGACTGGTTTCAAGCGATCAAGGGGAAATGTTTTCCACCGAGGGACTTGAACTTTATGTTAAGCAGTATTGGATGATGGCAGAAACTCATAACCCCCAATTTGTAATTGCTTGCTCACCGGTTTCTTCTGCTTACGGGGTTATGTGCTTAATCCTTGCTACAATTTTAGGTTTTACTTTCGATATTAATTTTAGAAACACTGGATATACATACGAAGATTCTGGAACTGAAAAATATCAGTGGTCCCTCACGATAATTTTTGTCGTGCAGTCAATTGGGGTTGTCGTAGGCAGTATTGCACCAATCTTCAGATGTTTCACATCTGTTGGCCACTACACTCTCTCTAAAAAATTAAGCAAGAACCATTTAAATGTGTTCCGAGTTGAGAAACAATGGATCCATAGGCTTCAACAATGGAAACGTTACTATGTCCATTCACATATCCCAGGCCGACTTTTAAAAATAGTTTTCCATTATGTAAAAAACTCTTTTTTGAACTTTTGTATAGCACTTCATATTGTGGTTTTGGTGACATGTAAAACGATATGCCTTGTTCCGCGTGCTTTCCTAATCTTGCTCTCGTGTTTTTGGAAATTATTCAAGTCCATTTTGAAATGGTTTAAAAAGGTGGCAAACACGTCTAATCGCAATTTGAGCTCAGAAATAGAAAAGTATGCTCGTTATGTTGTCCAGATCGAAGAGGAGGAGAAACTTTCAAAAAGAATATTAAGAAATACGCTCCATTCTATAACGCAACTCCTTAATAAAGAGAATGAGCAGCGTAATCTCATGATGGTGTTAGAGAAATCCAAAGGATTCCATGGAGTAGTAGAGTTTGATAGCGACCTAGTTCAACCTTTATTTCCCGATGAAACTCACAATTATTGTTGGAGCCTTGTAGTAGTAACATTGACAGCAATTGCCATTGCACTTCCTCGCATTGAAAATGTTCATTTTAATGGGCTTATTGCCGGCATGAGGGAAGGTCTCGAAATTGTAAGACATATTGAAGAGTGTCTTGATGCAAATGGTGAGTTAGTAAATGAAAGAAAGTCGGCAAGACGTGTATGGAAAGAAGTTGAAGTATACCGCACGTGGCTACACATCAATCTCCAAAAGAAGACCCACAAAGAAAAAACAACTAAGGAGATCCTTACATGGTTGGGTGATGAAGCAAAAAAAATTATGAACAGGTTTATGAGTAGCGAAAAGCCAATTATAGGACGTTCACGTTATAAGTTCATACTTGCAAGTTCCATGTACAGAATCAGCAAAACTCTATTGATGTGTTCTGGTGAACAAGAAATTTGGTTGAATGGTGAAGCGTTATTTGAAAGGATATCGACTATAATTGCAGATGTTTTATTCGCTTGCTTTACTAACTTACCACGTGTCATAAAATTGAAGTGTCACCACAATGCAATAGAGAAAAGGGGGGACAACATCCGCATTGCAGCTCAGCTTCTTGGTAAATCTAAAAAGATCTTTGAGATGCTTAAAGATCGACAACTTCCTGATATAGATCAAGACTCGATGGGGCAAATTGATAAATGGCGTGTACTATCCAAGAGTCAAATACCTGATGGCGGTGCTTCTTTGGATAAGATTCAATCAAGTTTTCAAGTTGCAATGGATCCATAATAACTAGTTTGCAATAAGTGTGGGTGTATCAGTGTTCTTTATGATCTTTTATGTATGTATAAAATAATAATTATTGTGATTGTTGGTGATATATATTCTTATTATTTGGTTTTATATAAAGTTAACTACACATGTAGTCCATATAGTTTACCCAAAATAGCACCTTTGGGGTCTAAATGTTTCAAGCTGAGGTTATGTGGTTTTCATTTTGTACGACTTTGGGGGTACTACGGCCAACAAACATTAAAAATCATTTGTTAAATTTGATTAAATTGACTTAAAGATCCTATAATACCTAAAATGTCTCTTTATGTTATTAACTATAGTTTAATAGAGCAATTAACTTAAGGGATATTGGATTTAAATAACACTAACTTTCACCAATTGCTCGATAACACTCTCAACTTTCGATTTATACATCTGCACTCCCAAGTTTCTACTTATTGGTCGATAACACTCCCTAATTAATTGAACCCTAACCTAGTTAGCTGATGTCATATGCCACGTCATCAAAAAATACCACATCAGCTGCCACATCAACAAAAACAAACTAGGTTAGGGTTCAGTTAGTTAGGGAGTGTTGTGAGCCAATAAGTTGAAAGTTGAGAGTGTTATCGGCCAATTGGTGAAAGTTGACAAAAAATATAATAAAATATGAGCGTTTTAACTAAAAATACACAAAATACCCCGGAGAAATATGAATATAAAGAATTATACCTTGGGGTTACCATAATTGTAAATAATATTCCGCATGTTTTCTTGAAATTGTAAATCAAGAACCATATGAGAAAGTGTAGATGAGATCGAATATTTTCCTACAAAATATGCTTATGCTAAGACCATGTGTATGGTGTGGGAGCAATGGAACTTTGTTCCCATTTAATCATAAAAAAAAGCGGAATAAAAATACATCAAAACGAATATATTTGATTTTGCAATGAGTCTTTGAAATGAAACAAATGATGGTGCTTTTGGTAAAATTTACGACGGCATTGAAAGGGTGTTGAGTAATCGGTAATCATATAGGAAAAGGCTCTAAGGTGCAGATTTGAGTTCAAATGACAAAGTTTACGAAGTTAAAGGGTAATTAATGTTGTAAAATTTAAAATCAACTTTATTTTAATCTCATATCCATTTGACCCGCTAATTTAAAGTTAAACACCACGATCATTAAAATTAACTAGTAGTCGGACCCGCGTAAAACACGGGTAGTTTTAGTAAGGTTTTATTATTTTGTTAATTAGTAAGCAATTGATGTTCAACATATACAAAATGATACAAATGAACAATGATGCTTATAGAATGCTACACAAAACAAACTCCTCTTCTTGTGTGAAACCCTTAAATGCTTCAATTGCATGTCGAAGTATTGCAGAAAAAATAGCAATACAACAGGCAGTCGAAAGACTCAATTTCACACGTATGCAACTAAAACTCATTCTACCAACTTGGTACCAGTCAGTTAGCTTCCTCAACTTGGTCATAAAATCATGAGATGAACACTCATTCTGCAAGTTGCTTCTTCACCTACAAATTATTTATAGAAGTAATTTAGAAGAGCCATCTAGCTTAAATAATTTTTTAAGGCAAAATGGATTTTAATAATCCAAACTTTCACCCATTGGCCTGCAACGGACCCAACTTCAAAAATAACCGGTGGTGGTCCCAACTTTTCATATATTGTAAACCAATGGACTTTTACTAAAAAAAACCTTAATTTCTTTTTGTCTCCTTATCGTTTTCGGTTTAGTAAAGGTCCATTGGTTTACATTAATACGAAAAAGTTGCCGAAAAGGATAAAGAGACAAAAAGAAATTAAGGTTTTTTTTAGTAAAAGTCCATTGGTTTACAATATACGAAAAGTTGGGACCACCACCGGTTATTTTTAAAGTTGGGTCCGTTGCTGGCCAATGGATGAAAGTTTGGATTATTAAAATCCATTATTCCATTTTTTAAATAGATAAAAATGAATGAACTATAACTTACTAATTAACCTTACAAGTCATTCATCCATGTTCACTACTTATTATTTTAATTAGCGAGTTTGTCATGATGCTTTTTGTCAACTATTAGTTTACACCAACTTCAAAGCAAAGGTAAATAAAGAAGACAAATAAATTACATAGAGTCCAACACCACAACAACATAAAAGAAACTTAAATTTCTCTTTTTACACCTGCAATCATAGGTATACAAACAATACGTATAGATATATAGAGAGAGAGACATAGAGACCTGGCTTCTTGAGTTTCAAGAATAGATGGATGGAAGGATATAGGGAATTGGGAAAAGTGGTGGGAATTCAAAATTTGGATTCAAAATTGTCCGCCTGATATCCTGTATTATTATAGATTATAAATTATTATTTTTTTAAATAAATAAAGTGATATTATGATGTAATCAATGACATAAGAAAGCTGAGTTGGACATCCTCTATGGCTGCCATCTAAGCTTTTCTTATGTTACTGCTTCTTCTCCTTTTATAGAGAAGTACGATTTTCTTTAGGTTAAAACGAAACTATAATTAGTACTTCTTGATATGGCTCAGTAGTTTCTACATGACCATAAAAAATATAACAAAAAGTACATTCCTTTCTTATGACGTATTAGAAAGTGCAACTTGTTCTAAACTTTGTTGCAATTATTGTGCATTCCTAAACATATACCTGGTTGCCTTGGAAAAAGAAAAACGTGTCAATATTTAAATTGCTTAAATCGAATTCTATTCGTATAACTAAGCTGCCCACAAAAGAAAATTTCTACCCTATACAAAAACTGTAAACTGTACAAACTTACAGTGGTAACAATTACTGAAAAAAATTGTGAGAGTAAAGTTCCCACATGTTTGTTACTGTTTGGCGCATGACATCTACAACCTAACAAACATAACCAGTAAATAATGATTCATTCGTAGTTGAAAAAAGGTTAAAGAAGATAATAACATCACCTTCTCTTCCTTTGGCGGTTTGACCACAAAGGTTGGTAGCTGTAGTTAGTAGTTACTAATGACAGCTAAAATAGAACACTATATCAGAATTTAAATAAAAAAAACTTTAACTGAAAGATAACAAAGCACATAAAAGTGAAAAGGGGTTCAAGATTTTACCTTCTCACAATGATCTTCAAATCTAACTACATAGCCGCCATCTAAAATAATATCTCCTTGACAACTGCAATTAAAATCGTTTGTAAAGTCATTCAACTTATAAGTCTAGTACACAATAGTGCAACTTGAACCATTTCTTGTAACTCCACCTGATCAAAATCTTGTTTTAAAGCTTTATCCACTAATAAGTTCAGTTTCCCTTCTAGATGGAGCTTCTTACCTGTAAAACAAACCACATTATCACGATCAGATAATCAAACATAAAAATGTATAAAACATGTACAAAAGATAGTGTTTGGATGTACCTTCTTGTCTAAAGTTGCAATAATTATATAATCAATTTTTTTTTTATTATTAGTAGGCAAATCTGATTATTTAAGGAAGTAATATGTAGAATTGACAAAAAGATAATCATATTATCAGACCAGCAGGATTTGTTTATCCAAACATTATAACGGATTATTGTGGTTCAAACGCATATTACCAGCTAATTCTTACAATTTTACCTAATTTTACAACTTTAGACACACATGATTCAATTACATAACTCAAGCCACAAATCTCTAACATAACGCGTCCATAATAAATCAATAACAAAACACAATAATGAACTAATTAACAACAACATTCAATTAAAACAACACAAGAAGCACAAAAAACTTACAATTCGCCGAAACCCTAGATAGTTGAGGATCTGAACACAGTGCCGGAACCCAACCCTAGCGATTACTTGTCTTCAAGGGATCAGAAAGATCTGAACACAGTGCATGTGTTTGTTCATGATTTATATTTTAAGCGATTTCACATAGCCAAGAAATTAGATATATATCACTTTCATTCAAAATTGACGAACTTGAAAGAATTCCTTTGTTATGATCCCCTTCAAAACCCAGCCTGCAATGTGGTTCATGAACACTTTGTATTAGATCTTGAGGTAAAATCATAACCAATCGAAACAAACCCTAAACGGGCAAAAATATAAATATCAATCTAACCTGGATAATTAGATTGGAGACAAATAGCAGATGATGAGATCCAGGGAATGAAGGTCGAGTGAAAACAGTGTATCAGTACACAATCGAGCACTCTGATTGACTTAATTGAACAATCAAACGAACCAAAATCCCAACAATCAAACATATAACCGAGAAAAACCGTAAACACGTACCAATCTCTTCAGATCTAGATCTATAACTTGCATTGACATGGTTTTGATTCGTATTTGGCATTGACATGGTTTTGATTAGTATTCAAACTCTTGAATCGTCTGATGAAAAAGAAGAATGGAGAGAGAGAGTATGAGAGAAGATGGTGTATATGAATTGAGAAAGGGCAGGAGAGATTAAAATTCAAATTAAATGACATGCATTAAATGCATGATACATATCCCCAAGTCTTTCAAAATTCAAATTACCCTTCATTTGAATAAATGAGAGTGATGTATTTTAAATAAATAAAACTGATATATATGATGTAAATAATGAAGTAAGCAATCCCCTCCCGTGGCCCAGTGGTTTACTCCCATGTGGTTAGTTGGCCGGCTCCTCCTTTGGGAGGTCACCGGTTCGACTCCCACTGTTGGCTTTAGGGGGGGACGTCCCAATGATGGATCGTATCCTACCGAGGCATGGTGCAGTCTTGAGGGCAACCCGGTTTTACCCAGCTGTTACCCTAGCGAGTCTCTCGTGTGGGGGCAGTATGGTTTCCGGGCGGAAGTCAGCTTGCGTGGCGGCCGGGGCCCAATCGAACATCGCGTCCGAGAGTGTGGGGCTGACGGGGGATTGTCTTCGACATGAACCCGGTGACCAATAGGTCCAGTACATAGAAAGTCACCTTCCAAAAAAAAAATAATGGAGTAAGCAAAGCTGAGTTGGCATAGCTCATTGATTGCCACGTAAGCAAATATTATGTCAACTCGTTTCTCCTTTAATAGAGAAGGGAGATACTTGCTGTAAAAGAAGTATAAATTATATATATAATAATACATTTAATTAACCCAATGTTATTTCAACATTTTCATCCCAAGTAATATAAAACTTGGATGCTCGCAAGAGTCAAAGGGAATTGATAAAGAGTTTAGTAAAGGAAATATAAATCATCCATAAAGCATAAATATTTATTAGAAGATATACTTTGATTAAAAGTAATATACTCATATGCTAATATACTAACACTCAGTCCCGGCTAATCCACGTTCCACGCACATTAAATTTTAATAATCCACAGTCATATAATTTTATATTAACTTCATTGAAGTTTTATTTTATTTTTTATTTTTTTGGTGTTGAAATGTATAAGATTTTGAATTTTGAATTTCTTCTTTGTTCTTGGTATAAATATTATGAAGAAAGATAAATTTGGATAGGCAAACTGTAACCTATTTATACTAGCTGGTTTTTTATGGTCTTATGATTTTTTTAATAACAAACAGCAAATTTGTGTTGATATGACACGATGATAATAATGTGTGTATAATATTCTCATAATTATCCTATATATTAATAGACAAACCTTGTGAATAGTAATACAGTACATTACACGTGTTTATTCACTAGCCTACACACCTCCTCTTCTGTCCTCTTTCTTCTTCCAGAGTTCCACATGCTTTAATCCCTCAAGAATTCAACCGCCGCAGACGACAGATCACCTCCTTCGCCCCTTACCTTCGTCGTCCGCTGCCATCAGACGACAAACCACCTCCTCCTGCCGCCCCTTGCCGCCGTCGTCCGCCACTACCGCGTCTACAAAACGTCCTGTTGCTACCATCAATTGCCTTATCACCGGCCTTGACGGCACCGTTCTGCCCCAAATCGAAGTCGTCGACATAACACCACTGGCCAGGCAATTGTGGAAGACGATGTGGTAGCCTGCAAAGTGTTTAAGCAAGCCGTACAGATGAGGTAGCCTGCAAAGTGTAATTAAACAATCGATCGGGTGCACTCTCTATTTTCCTCCTTTTTTGACCTATAGAAATATAATTTTTTTTTGTTATAGTGTTTAAGTGTGTTGTTGACTTGTTGATCCATGGGCAAATTTAGTTAATTTTTTACTGTCATTAAAAAGGGAAAGATTTGGTTAATTTTGTTGTATTAGGGTTTATAATCAGACTATTTAGGGCAAGTATTCCGGTCTGTTTTTATATATTGTTGGAAACTTTTTGTTTGTGATGTATTGTCTTGCTAATCCAATTAGGAGTTTTAGTTAATCGGTTGAAATCTTTTCATGTCTTTGGAAAGGAAACCAAACAATTTTGTTTTTTTAAGGTTTGTAACTAGTCAAAATGTGTGGATTAACAGGACACATTTGCAAAGTACACGGAAAGAACTGCTTTTGAGAGACCACTAACAAGTGGGGTGGCGTATGCAGTAAGGGTACTTCATTCCGAAAGAGAACAATTTGAGAAACAACAAGGATGGACCATAAAGAAGATGACCCCGGTTAATAAAGACAAATATAACCCTGACGACCTTGAACCGTCACCGATTCAACCCGAATATGCCCCCGTTATCTTCGCACAAGATACTGTTGCTCATGTGATTTCTCTTGATATGATGACGGGAAAGGTATAATTATCTTAAAACTACAATTATTCAAGAATTTATATGTAAAATGACCACTAAATAATTAGACTTAAATCAACAGGAAGATCGTGAAAACGTGTTGCGTGCAAGGGAATTAGGAAAAGGGGTTCTTACGGCTCCTTTGGCACTTATAAAGTCAAACCGTCTTGGAGTTATTTTGACTTTTGCGGGTTATAAACGAGATCTACCGTCTAATGCGACTCCGGAGGAAAGAATCGAAGCAACTGACGGGTAAATTCTTTAGATCAAATTTGAATTATGAGAAAAATGGCGATAACTTATGAGCCCGAATGATTTATTGTTGACTTTTGGTCAAAATCAGGTACTTAGGTGGAGTGTTTGATATTGAATCGTTGGTGGAGAAGTTACTTCAACAACTTGCTAGCAAGCAAACCATTGGATCAGTTCTGTTTATTCATGAAGGAAAACATTAAAGCATACCTGTTACAGCAGACAGTGCGTTGGAGAATCCAGTAATGGAGTTCGACATGCTTGTCATCGTGATCTGGTTCCTCCTTAGGGTGCTGACTGATGATGGGGACTTAAGAAACCGAAAAGGGGTATCGGCTTAGGAGAGGAGGTCGATGATGATGTTATGACTAATGGGGTGTGTCTAATTGTGTAACTGAGTAACCCCTTAACCTCCACATAATTCTCCTTATATAAGCACTCAGGAGGAAACCTAATTAGTTAATAAGGGTAATATGGTCCATCAACAATTACCAACTAATTATTTAATAGATTATTATATATTTTGATCTATATTATGTAAATGATTATAATGGCTATAGATTAAATATTAATACATAATATATTTAATCTTACATTCTCCCACTTAGCCGAGTAATCATTTACTATGAGTATTAGATAAGCCTGATCAGGAGTTAACACTCATTTTAGCCTTAAACAAGTACTATAGCAGAGAAATACAGCCGTTGAATCATTATGCGACTCAGGACCCCCATTAATCATACTATAGCCTTAATTTAAAACCTAATCGTTATGATCAAAAGACGCATAAGCCCTTTGTTTGATTTGTAACTTTATTTGTCTATATGCCATTATACCGGTTGAACATATTCTAAGAGACATACAAAATCAAACTGAGGAAATTTCATTAACATAAAACATAAGCTAGTACAATATGCTCAAATAAGGTCTTTACTAAATCCCATATTCTGAACATGTTCTTCATAAACCTTAGGAGGGAGACCTTTAGTCATCGGATGCGCAAGCATATCTTTAGTACTAATATACTCGATACAAAGATTATTTTCCTCAACTCGTTCTCGTACGAACAGATATTTTGTATCGAGATATAAACCAGCTCCAGTCGAACTGTTACTGTTCGAGAAACTAACGGCAGCTGAATTATCACAATAAAGCTTCAATGGTCTAGAAATGGAATTAACGATTTTGAGTCCAGTGATCAGATTTCTAAGCAACATTCCATGACAGGTTGCGTTATAAACAGCAATGTACTCTGCCATCATTTTGGAAGTTGTGGTCAACTGTTGTTTATGACTCTTCCATGAGATAGGGCCGCCTGCTAACATAAAGATATAGCCCGAAGTGGATTTCTTGTCATCTTTGCACTTTGCAAAGTCAGAATCAGAATAGCCCACCACTTCTAAATGATCACTTCTTCTATAAGTCAGTTTATAGTCTTTCGTCCCTTGCAGATATCGAAGTACCTTCTTAGCTGCTTTCCAGTGATCTAGGCCAGGATTAGTCTGATAACGGCCTAGCATTCCAGCAATATACGCGATATCTGGGCGAGTACAGACTTGAGCATACATCAAGCTCCCGACTACTGACGCGTAAGGTATCTGGCTCATTTGCTCCTTCTCAACCTCTGTTTTCGGACACTAGAAAGAACCGAAAACATCTCCTTTAACTACTGGAGCGACGGAGGGTTTGCACTGTTGCATGTTGTAACGTGTAAGGACACGATCTATGTAAGCCCTTTGGGACAATCCTAAGATCCCTTTGTGTCTATCTCGGTGAATTTCGATGCCAATGACGTAAGAAGCATCTCCAAGATCCTTCATGTCGAAGTTATGCGAGAGTAACCGCTTCGACTCATGCAACATGTCTAAACTATTACTTGCCAATAGAATATCATCTACGTAAAGGACAAGAATAGTAAAGTTGCTCCCATTCATCTTGAGGTAGGTGCATTGATCCACTTGATTCTTCATAAAACCTTGTTTCTTCATGACTTCATCAAACTTGAGGTACCACTAACGTGATGCTTGTTTTAACCCGTAAATGGATTTCTTCAGCTTACAGACTAGATGCTCCTAACCTTCAGGTTTAAAGCCTTCAGGTTGTTTCATGTAAACATCTTCGTCCAAATCTCCGTTAAGGAAAGCGGTTTTAACGTCCATCTAATGTAACTCTAAATCAAATTGAGCTACTAGTGCCATGACGATCCTTAATGAATCTTTAAGAGAGACAGGTGAAAACGTATCTTGATAATCAATTCCCTCTTTCTAAGTGTAGCCCTTTGCAACCCATCTCGCTTTGTAGCGTTCAACGTTCCCATTCGGATCCAGTTTTGTTTTGAACACCCATTTACATCCTACGGGTTTCGCACCGTTGGGTAATTCTACCAAATCCCAGACGTCATTTTTCTTCATGGATTCAAGCTCTTCAATCATTGCTTTATTCCATTCAGAAGACTGATCACTGCTAATGGCTTCATTGTAAGAGATAGGATCATTGAGCTTTCCAGGATCCATTTCAGTCAGGTAGGTAACATAATCATCCCAATTAGTAGGCCTTCTTTGCCTAGATGACCTCCTGAGTGGATTATCGGGTTCATCGTTGTCTTGGTTTTGAGCGTTTGATGTGCCTTCGTCATGAGGTATAATGGGTTCTGATTGTAGAGGTAAATTTGCAGTTGGTGCAGTAGCTTCAGGTACAGTAGTTGCATTGGGTACAAGAGGAGTAATCGGAGTAATGGTAAGCGACGAGTCTCCCCCCCCCCCCGCGTCTTGTACTTCTTGCAATTCTTCGTAAGGGTTGGTACTGCTCCCACTGACCTTGAAATCCTCTAGGAACGCGGCACGCTTGGTTTCAACAATACGGGTGACATGAGAAGGACAATAGAAACGATAACCCTTTGAATTCTCAGGATACCCAATAAAGAAACAGGTAACTGTTTTAGGGTCAAGTTTCCTTAGGAAAGGATTGTAAAGTTTCGCTTCAGCAATGCAGCCCCATACTTTCATATATTTAAGACTCGGTTTCCTTCCTGTCCAAAGTTCATAAGGAGTTTTAGGGACAGACTTAGAAGGAACTCTATTGAGTATATGAACAGCTGCTTTTAATGCTTCAGTCCAGAGGAATAATGGTAAATTAGTGTTGGCTAACATACTGCGCACCATGTTTATAAGGGTACGATTTCTTCTTTCAGCGACACCATTCTGCTGAGGTGTACCAGGCATGGTGTATTGGTTCACAATCCCTTGGCCCTTACAAAACTCATAAAATGGACCAGGAGCTTGACCCACATCAGTATGTCTTCCATAATATTCACCTCCTCTATCTGATCTCACAACTTTAATCTGACGATCTAATTGCTTTTCAACTTCAGCCTTATAATCTTTAAAAGTTGTAAGAGATTCAGATTTCTCCTTAATTAGATACAAGTACATGTAACGAGAATAATCATCAATAAAAGTGATAAATGAAGTATGTCCTGATATGCCAGGGATTTGGTAGGGACCACTAATGTCAGTGTGAATGAGTTCTAATAAATTAGAGCTCCTAGTGGAACCTTTCTTATTCGCTAATGTCATTTTACCTTTAAGACATTTGACACATGTTCCAAATCAGAGAAATCGAGAGGAGGTAAGACTTCATCCTTTACGAGACGATTTAATCGTTCTCTTGAGATGTGGCCTAAACGTTAATGCCACAACATAGATGAAGTCTCTAAGTCTCGTTTCTCTTTCATCTTTGTGAGTGATTCATTAATGTTATATGACAACAAAGATTTGGAAAAGTCATCTTCTAGTTCTAATCTATAGATACCACCATCCAGAATACTAGTACCATAAAGAACAGAATCATAGAGGATAGAGAGTTTGCGATGACCATGGGAAACAATAAAACCGTCCATGTCTAACTTTGGTCCTGATACAAGGTTCCGAGTTACCTCGGGAACATATAAGGTATCATAAAGTTTAATACATAAACCAGTTTTCATAACTAATTGTAATGTTCCAATGGCCTTCACTTCTAGTTCTCGATCATCCCCAACCTTAAGCGTTCTTTGGTTTCTTTCCAGCTTCCGGATTGAAATGAATCCCTGTGTTGAATTGGTAACATGAACCATAGAACCAGAATCAAACCACCAAGAATTAGCAGGAACACTTAAATTATAGGACTCAAGTATCATAAAATAATTGTTACCTTTCTTAGCCAGCCACTCCTTAAAGTCAGGGCATTCCTTCTGCATGTGTCCTGTCTTTTTACAGAATTTGCAGCGGATACTGCCTAAGGAGTTCTTAGAGCTGGAAGTTGCACTTGTATTAGGATTAGGATTAGGCCTTTGGACTTTTGAAGCATCCTTCCTTTGATGATTGTTCTTCCTCTTCTTAGAGTTGGAGGTAGTGAAGTTGGCAACATCAGTAGTGCGATCCATCCTCATACGCTCTTCCTCCTGTACACACATAGCGACCAGCTCACTCATCGTCCATTTGTCCTTCTGAGTGTTGTAATTGATCTTGAATGCTTCAAAGGATGAAGGAAGCGAAGTGATGATAAAATGAACAAGGAAACCATCACTGATTTCCATTTCCAGCCCCTTCAGCTTATTGGCCATGTCATTCATCATCATAATGTGCTCGCGAATGCCGCTCCTCCCATCATACTTAGTTGTCACCAGCTTGAGAATAAGAGTACTAGCGTGTGCTTTAGACGTCCCCTTGAACTGCGCCTCCACAGAAGCCAAGTAGGTTTTAGCATCTTCAGAATCAGGAATAGCTCCCCTGATTGCATTGCTTATGGACTGCTTCATGAACATGAGAGACATGCGGTTACACCTAGTCCACTTTTCATGAGTTAACTGCTGAGCAGCAGTACTTTGTGGAGTAAGGTCCGCTGGCTTATCCTCTCTTAGAGCATAGTCAAAATCCAGCAATCCAAGTGTAAGCATGAGAGCATCCTTCCATGCAGCAAAGTTATCACTAGTCAAAGGTGGAATCCCGCAATTGGGCGCTGATAGTGGAAATAAGATGAGCAAGTTATGATACTAAGGAAGAAGTCCTAATGTGATCTAAGGGCACGTTAAACTAAAGCAGGCATAAATAATGACCATTTTACGTTATGAAGCTGTGATATTGTCTATTACTAACATCAAAATAATAGACTTAGTTAAAATTCTACTTGAACGAAGACAAATCAGCTTTGGCCAGAAGTGTAATCATTTAAGCATGTGTGCAAAATGATTGTAACAAATCAGCTTTGGCCAGAAATTGAGACAATCACTTTGGTTATGCACTTGTTAAGTATGCCATCTATGAAGGAATTAAATCAGCTTTGGCCAGATATTAAGACATTCATGTTTATGATGCACACTTAACATAGCTTTCATAATGCTTGAACGATAAGTAGATTTATCAAGTCAGCTTTGGCCAGAAATGATACATCAAAAACTCATTCAAGTTAAGCCATTTTGGTTTTGTAAAACATTATCTGATTCTGATTAATTAACTAAGTAATTACTAAACCAATTATTTAATAGCAAGCCACCCGTTAGCGCGGATCGAAAAAAATTTTAGTTCACATTAAACAGCTTAAAATAATGAGGTTTCGAGTCTTGTGCGATCAGTAATGCCCAAGTTTTGTGCGATCAGTAAAGCCCAAAAACTTGTGCGATCAGTAAGGCCCAAAACTTGTGCGATCAGTAAGGCCCAAAAACTTGTGCGATCAATAAGGCCCAAAACTTGTGCGATCAGTAATGCCCAGAAACTTGTGCGATCAGTAATGCCTTGTGCGATCCACAAGTCTTGTGTGATCCACAAGTCTTGTGCGATCCACAAATCTTGTGCGATTATGCAGTCTTAACTTGTACAATGTGCTTAATTAGTTGTACAAATCTTGTGCGACTGTCTTGTGCGATCAGATCATCTCTTATGTGATCTGATCTTGTGCGATTATCTTATGCGATCAGATCATCTCTTATGTGATCTGATCTTGTGCGATCCAGTTGCTGTTTATTGTTATAACAACTGAAAATTCGAAAATTAAGAATTGTGATAGAGTTTCCTATTATAACATTGATCTAATTTTATCATAAAATTTCGAAAATCATAATCTGTTTATCTTATTAACAGATTTCGAAAAAACTTATTAGATAAAATAAGATCAAAATTAGGAAAACATTCCACAATTCAAAACACATTCCAAAACATAAAGGAAATTTCGAATTTTTAACTAAGAACATGATGAACCCTAAATAAAATAACCTTAAACTTATATCCGAAATCTGGAAATAATTACACATTTAAACATGTTTCTCAAACTGATGATTTCGGAACAGTTATAACGAATCAATATATATGATCCGAGATGAATTGAACAGATCCGAGATGATATCTCGGATGATAAAACCGAATTTTATTATGGTTTTCAAATCCTGTTTTCCTGCTTTAATCCAGATTTACGGATACAAAACAGAACTGACTAATCAACATACGCTCTGATACCACATGTTGGATCAGTTCTGTTTATTCATGAAGGAAAACATTAAAGCATACCTGTTACAGCAGACAGTGCGTTGGAGAATCCAGTAATGGAGTTCGACATGCTTGTCATCGTGATCTGGTTCCTCCTTAGGGTGCTGACTGATGATGGGGACTTAGAAAACCGAAAAGGGGTATCGGCTTAGGAGAGGAGGTCGATGATGATGTTATGACTAATGGGGTGTGTCTAATTGTGTAACTGAGTAACCCCTTAACCTCCACATAATTCTCCTTATATAAGCACTCAGGAGTAAACCTAATTAGTTAATAAGGGTAATATGGTCCATCAACAATTACCAACTAATTATTTAATAGATTATTATATATTTTGATCTATATTATGTAAATGATTATAATGGCTATAGATTAAATATTAATACATAATATATTTAATCTTACATTTATGTGAATGTTTATGATACGACTAATACATCAGACCCTATTAGTATGTATGGTACGGATGTGTTGGACACTGGTTTGGAACATGTTAGTCCTCTTAACTTTGGTGACCCGTCAAGAAAGCATGAGATGCGTTGCAGGTGATTATTACCTTACCTCCACAACTCGTCTATTTACATGCTATGCAGTTACTATGCAGTTAATGTGGTCCAAAATCAAATATCGGTCAAGGGTGAATATTTGAGATATAGGTTATCGCGGTGGGATATCGGTAATTTTAATATCATGCAGAATTTATATATACACATATATAAAACGTAAAACGTATATAATATCAAATTGTCAATAGTAATATCAATAGTCAGAACTCAAAAGTGCCAATATTTGTAAGTTGTAACATTATCTAATCGTAAGCCATTAAATCTTCCTCCGAGTCCACATCAACCAAGGCATCCAAAATAACGGTTAGTATCGTCGATAATATCGGAACTGATATTCCGGAGCGATATTTGACACCGATGGTTTGTAGAGGGCCGATAACCGATATCCCACTGATGTTAACTGCATAGTTTGCATGTATGCATGTATATATGTGTTGTATATGTATCCACAATTAAAGTTGGTTTGCTCATTCTTATGGATACTACGATAACGCATAATACATCATTTATTCCAATAAAGATGAATCCTTTTCCAAGATCTAATGGTCAACAATATGTCTTTCCATATTTTACGCTTTGGCAAGAATGTTATATTTTTCATGTTTTAGCTATCACAAGTTTGAAACTTTACAGGGTTACTTATTTCTACATATGTGTATATATCTTTATATATATGAGGAATCGTGTAGCATCCAATGTTTTTTGGTCTTACAGATTTACGCAAAAACAACCGTGGCCGTTGGAATGACGAGCGCCAAAGGCAAAGGAGTGGGGCCAAGAGGTGCTTCAACCAATATATGATTGCGTTAGGTTATTTATAGAGATGAAATATTGTGGGCAGAATGGTCGACGTTACGAATTTTTTATTATCAAGGGTTATGATAAAAGATACAGTTAATTTAAATTGGGTCTACAGCTTCGCACGAGGAAAGCAGTTCCTGGCAACTGGCTCTATTTAGCTGCGCTTGGTGACTCATGTTGATAATCATATTGATGTACCGGATTCATTTAAAAACAGACAAAGACTATGAAGCGCGGCGCAACGCACGCGCAGGTAAACTCCTAGTTGTTTGAATTATCAATAATTTTTTCTCAAATTAAAATATAAAATCATACTGTTTAAGAACGTAAACATATACCAAACTAATATAAAATCATACTGTTTAATAACGTAAACATATACCAAACTATTTTGATTTAGCAAATTTTATTAGATTATATAAGCCATCTATAGCAAAAAAAAAAAAAAAAGTGTTAGATTTAACATGTATAGGTACATCTACAAACATCACCACCGGGGATGCAAAATCCGAAGCTTTCAAAAGGATGCTTAGCTTGACAATGAGTGTTGCAGACAGGTGGATCACATGGATGAATCGTCCAAAAATCTTTGCAATTATATCGTGGTCGTTCATCCACCTTCTTGGTACCTAAAAGATACCAACTAAAAAAACATCAACTTATTTTATATACAAAAAACAAAAATACTATATGTATATCAAACCATTGGCGCTACTAATCTGTCTAGTCTAGTTTAACTAGTAAAAAAGTTTGGTTCCGCCACTATATCAAGCAAAAAAAAACTAGAAGTACCGATCACAAAGCCAAAAACTTTCAAAGATTATATGTTCACCATCACATGTGTTTTGGACCAAAACGTCCCACACCTTAGACACCTTACTAAATAGAATTTTAAGAGAGTTAAACGAATTTGCTCAAATTTTGTTAATCATCTCGACCAAAGGTGCCAACTAATAAATTAGTTAAAACACAAAAAATTGTGCAACTTTCTAACAAACCGAAAGACATGGTAAAAAAAACTTTTCGCTGACTTACCAGCAATAAAAAGATTATCTGCAATCGCGATTATGAGAACAAGAGCAATAACATGGAGCTTGATGGATGCCAGCAATAAAAAGATTATCTGCAATCGCGATTATGAGAACAAGAGCAATGACATGGAGCTTGATGGATGCCATATCATATAAAACAAAATATCTTTTGAGGCCTATATGTGTTTCAGATGTCTAAAGTAAATATAAATTATACAGGGAAATTTATTTGAGCTAGACATTATGTATATATTAAAAATTAAAAATTATGTATATATTAAAAATCCAATTGAATGAACAGTATAATATTATGTATATATTAAAAAACCAATTGAATGAACAGTATAAAAATATAATAAAATATTAGATACACTTTTTTTTTATAGTTTTATTATTTTAATATATACATAATTGTTATTTTCTGTTTGATAAGATTGGTTTCAACCGGTACTTGTATTGAAAACATCGGTTCGTTACTTTTTAAGTTTGATAAGGTTGGTGTCAACTGGTACTTGTATCGAAAACATCGGTTCGTTATCGGTACATAAAGGTACAAACCAGCACCAGCCTGGTAAATAAAACGACAAAAGTCGGTACCGGATTAAGTTTCATAGTCTTTTAGTTCGAGAAATTTGGTACTGCTACCCAGTATCATTTGCGCATCCCTGATCACAGGTACCGTACGAACAACAACGGTATCGTACAACTTTTTTTTGTTTCAGGGGTAGGGATGAGCTCGGTGCCAACTGATACCCCGGTTACGGTATCGGTATATGAAGGTAAAAACCGGTAGCGAACCAGTACCAGGAACGCCAAACGTCAGTACCGAACTAGTACTTAGGATCTTTTGGTTCAGGAAATTCGGTACCGGTACCCATTACCACTTGCTCATCTCTGACTACGGGTTTCTACCAACAACATCATTACCATACAACTTTTTAGTTGATTTTCTTTTGATTATTTTTTAGTGTTTTTTTCTACATTTTCTTTTTATTTTTGTCAACGGTTCCGTGTGCAACGAGCTGGTAGTGATTTCAAACACATATAAACGCAGACTAAATAAAAGAAAAGTTCGCCGCAATGCGGCGACAAGTTTTTTAACTAGTCTTCCTATATATTAATAAAGGAACGCTTTGAACAGTAGAAGGGTTTTTTTGGTAAATTACATACATATTTCTGCCCTCAAGACTGCCCTACACCCACCGTTGAAAGAGATACGCCAACCAACAATATCACAGAACCCCCTAATGGTTCGATCACAGAGAAACACATGGAACCGGAAGAAATCCGGCAAGTGTGAGAGAGGAAGAGTGATGCAGCAGAGATCCACATGTGGAAACGACGGTGGTACCGGGGTTTCCGGTCACTGCAGCAGCGGTCAACAGTGGTGGCTAGGGTTTCGATTGCGGTTTCAGGAGGGATCAGCGGAACGTGATAATGATGAAGATGGCCGGCGAAATACCTAGGGTTTCGGCTAAGTTCCGGCAGAAGGATTAAAGCTTGCATGTTCCATTTTCAAGTAGATCGGTGACGGATTCGCCTGCATGTGTGCTTCTCCGATTAGTAAGGTATAACCCATCTACCTCACCCCATCAATCTCATCACAACATCTCTGCCTCTGTCCCCGACGACGTCTAGCGACCAAAGGTGAGGTGTATTGTTGGGGTTTACATCATCCTATATGTTTGCCGTCTTTTCTTCGTTCTTTTGTTGTAGATGACTGAATTTAGATGGCTTAGGACTGAACTGGATAAATATAGATAGGGTGGGTGGGTTTCATTCTTTTCAGGCTGGTCAGGTAGTTGGATCCCAGGTTTGGTTAGACTGAACCCATTTTTGTTGAGCCAATAATCTTTGCTTTTCAATTGATTTGTAGGAAAAAGGTTTATTTCCATTGTTCACTGTCTTTCCCATAAAAGTCAACTTGATCAATCTTTCAGGTGCACGCTACCAAACTCCACAGATGAAGAAAGTGACGAACTCTCAGACCATTGATCATATGGACAGAGACAACAATTAGCCACTTAATCTGTTTGTTTGTTTGTTCGATTGAATGGTTAATTAGTGTATAAAAAGATGCTAGCCGATAACGGATTTGATTTTTATAGGCCCTGGTTGTTCATTGGTCATAGAAATGGCGTTTATGAAGCACCCTCCGTTTAAACCAAGTGGTAGGTTTTGGTGGAGAATGATTATAGCTGGAATAAGGTACACAAAATTCCTAGATCTCTTCTTTTTTATTGAGATTTTTATATATTTTTTTAAATTTAGCTTGCTTTTCTGTTGACTGTTGGGCCTATTTATTGTTGCATTAGGCTATGACATTGACTTTTGGGACATCAAAGATTGGGGTTCATGAAAACCGATATGCCAGAGCAACTGGCATATCGAATTGAGGCACAGGTTCTATAAGTTTTTTTGAGGTGGTTTGTTGAGGGTTTATATGATTTAGTTGCTAAATTTGGATACTATATGGTCTATTGCTGCAGTTTTGTTATCATATACTGTGAAGTTTTCACTTTTAGTCTTTTTTAGCTTTTGATCTAACCAGAAATATATATTGTAAAGATAAAAAAAGATCCTATATCATGTTATGTTATTGATGCAGTTTTATGGTAGGTAGATAAGAAGATTAATGGTCAAAACTGGGATAAAAAAATAAATTCAAATATAAACATTTTTCAAAAATTTGAATTTTATGGACATATGTTAAGAGAGCCTGACAAATATATACTCAAAATGTTTATTCCTGTGTTTTCCCTAGGATTACTAAGTTTGTTATTATTTGTAAAAATTACGTGTTAATTCGGATTGATAAACAGAGTATTAGTGGGGAAAGGAATGATGGACTCAAGAGAACTGACGGAGATTAAAGGCGAAGCGTACGGGTGGTAGAGGAGGTTAAAGGTGAAGCGTACAGGTGCTGGAGGAGATTAAAGGTGAAGCGTACAGGTGGGCGAAGAGTTGAAGTCAACTTTTGGGTCTGAATCAAGAGAATTGGGGCAATTTCACAGGAGTGCGCTTTGGCTAATACACATGGATTTCTTTTTTTCTTTTTTTATACTATTTGGCTCTGTCTTTCGTTGTTTTGGTGTACTGCTATCCTTAGCAGCTTGCTAAAGCTGGGTTACTGTTTCATGTGGTAATAAATTGGTTCTTTTGCCTATCCAAATAAAAAAATTAATAGGTAGGAAAGTACATGATGGGCGTCATAGTGAATAGGTATGGATAATTTAATTTAAGTTGAATCGAAGGAAAATGTGGGTTGGGATCTAAGGTTGCTGCGCTTCAAGGAAAACACAAATGCCTTTCGCGCATCGCGCGACATCGAAAACACTACCAATCAAGTTCTCGCGCAACGCGCGAATGAATTTTACTAGTTAAATGAATTTCATTAAGTTAGCATAAGCAACAAGGTTATATCGCCAAATATAGAAAGTCACACAAATTTTCAAAAGGCTCAGACTATTCGCACATCTAGGGCGTCTATTTGCACAACTTGTGTGCCCTATATGCCTCATACAGACTGTTGTGGGTGGAATTATGTGCCCATATCTTGACAATATATCTTGGGTTTACAATAGGTGATTACGATCAGGATACCGAGTCAGGATATTGGTAACATCCTGAGACAGTATCCTGATAGATACTAACGATTTACTTGCAGGTCATAGTTGCAGGATCATAACGTTCACAAGGACCTTTTCCCCTGAAGACTCGCTCGAATTGGTTGAAAAAGAGACGTTGAAACCGGAAGAATAGGTTCAAGAGGGAATATTCCGAAGTATCCCAAGATTTTAGGATAGTTTGTTATTTTTATTTACTATAAATAGGGGTGTACGGATCGATAGAAACACACACATTTTCACCAGCTCTCACACTCTCTTCGCAGTTGCAATCATTCGCAATCACATCCACCAACACTCGAAAATTGTTGTAACACTTAGCTGATCTGTACATTATCCTGCACTGTATCCTGATTTTCAATCAATAAGAAGAACAAGGCAGCGGACGATTGTCAGCTCCCGAGGTTTTATGCCGGAGATCTAGATTGATCAAGGGCTTTCCTCGTATATCCCGTGTCCATTTTTACTTTTGCAGCTCATTGTTTGATTATTGATATAGTTTCATATCCTGAGGCTATATCCTGAAACTGTTTTCATAAACTAATAAACCAACATATTTTTTTACAAGCATTGCTAGCACACTACCTCACAAAACTAATTTGATCACTTAATTGCTTCGGTAATTTTTGACCAAAACAATTTGGCGCCCACCGTGAGGCAAGTGGTGCTATTTTTAATCAAAACTTTGCTAAAAACGCTAATCAGTTCTTTGTTCTCTAATATTTTTGCAAGACTGTTTTTGATGGCTTCTCGGTCAGGTTTGAGCTCTTCCTCCACGCCTGCTACAACCTCTGCTACAACCGGTTCAGTGCTTCCACTGTAAGGTCACCTAATCCAGGATCTCACTCAACAAAGACAACCAACAGGTGTGCGAAATCAACCTGATGATCAACCACTGTAGGATGAAGAACTAGAATGCAAGATTTATGAGAGAAATCAAGAATACACAGAGTATTCTTGATGTAGGAAATGAGTGACGTCACACACACAGTATCCGCCAGACAAAACACACACACAATGATTAGGGCACATATTTCCACAAAAGAATCGTTGTCTTGTCTATTACCACATTAAGATATATATACAAGACAAACTCCGGACAACACATTTTCCGGAGACAAGGGCCCAAAGCCCATACAAGAATAACCTCGGACTCCATGACATAATGGAAGTCCGGACATAACATCCTACACAAAACACGGACAAGAGAAACAATACATAAACCCTTTCTCTAGTCCTAAACCAAACCCCTGACCTTTGTCCTAAACATAAACCCTGACAAATGCCTTGACACAAACTTGGACAAAATGTCCAAGGATAAACCTTGGACTAATTTACCAGACATGTACATAAAAGACCCTAACAATTGGAAGGCCTGCACTTATCATCCAAAGTGCATTAACAAACTCCCCCTTGATCAGTTCATGGTCTTCATGTGTCTTGAAATCTTCATCCTTGCTTCGAGTATTCGTTGCCTGCCCAAACCTTGTTTTTCACACAGAACTGAACTACCTTGATGAACTGAACGGCCAACTCGCGTTCTTCTTTAAGGTATTTCAGAGGTAGGCGTCGAAGCTTCTTCAGATACGCTTCCCTTAAGTTGACAAGCCAAATCGGATCCAGAATTCTCGCAATATCTTCAGTCACTATCTTCTCGGTAATCACCGCTTCCCCAGTCTTGCCATCGAGATACCAATAACCTAAGCTGTCAAATTTATCGAGATCAAATTTACACATAGGGATTTTATGGAGGCATCTCGCTGGAGGATAGACCATCTTCCATTCTTCCTTGCCGGTGAACTTATTGAAGTACTTAACTCCCCGACCAACTGCTGGCTTGAAAGTCTTCCATTTACTTGCTCGACTCTCAGCAACGAGATGAGAAATTAATCCTCTGATGCTAGCAACATTCGTATCGTTGTTGAGATTCAGCTGAGCAATGTGATGGAGATCACGAGCTGGAAGAGTCTAAAGGAACTTGGCCCATGGCCTGAAATACTGTACCCCATCGGTCCTTTTGATCATCACCAAGCTGTGTTGTTCATCAAAATCCCAACTTCGAATCTGACCCGAATACTCACCTTTGGTGTTCATATACATCTTCCTTTGAATTTCGTCGGGTAGAGGCCTAAACCATCTGTGAGCAGCCAAACTAACTTCTTCTGGAACTCGAATAGGATTCGTGATTTCTTCTGGCATTTCACTACCAAACACGAAGCTCCGGAGATCATCAATGTTAACCTTAAGGGATTCGTACTCGATCCTTTTCCCTTGCGCAGTCTCAATGAACTCGAACTTACCAGCTAGTTCGTCATCAGTTCGCCAGTCTTCAACCAGATCCTCAACCACTACACCATCTCCTAAAACCAAATCGACAGCAGGATCCAATTCGGAATCAGATAAGGCACCTGTATCAGCATCTACAGGACCTTTATCTCCCCCTGCGGCTGCACCCGAAGACTCCCCCTCAACTTGAGCCGAGGTTGCAGCTTCAGGAGCACGTGCGCTCCTTGACTGCTCCCCCTGCATCGCTGCTTCGGGATCCTTGTCCTTGTCGAGATCATCTCTGATTTTCTTTAGCTCATCGATCTTACATTGACCCTGAATCTGAAAATCCGAATTCTCCCCCTGAGCAGCAAGGAGTGACACGAGATCCGTCACAATACCGAGAAGCTGATCCGTTGCCCTAACCAAAGTCTCCTGTCGGGCTGAAGTCGAGGCATCTTACATTATGAAATTTCCCAACTGAATACTTTGGTCTTTGGTTAGACGAAAAAACTGCGTCATTTGCTGATCTCGAACCGCATCCTTTTTCTTCAAGTAATCAATTTCTTTCTGCTACTTCGCGATCTGATCCTTATGTTGTACCATGACCTTAGCAGCATCCTGAAATTTGCCACGAACAAACTCTTGAAAATTCTGCTCTTGACCAGAACTTGATGGTCTCGAGGCAGAAGCTGTCGAAGGTCTAGGAGCAGCAGGTCTAGAACCAATAAATTAACATGTATGGGAAAATGAATAACCCAAGAATTACTAACCTTGTGACAGCAAAACACAAATACCCTAGTTAAAAGCTCAACACCATCTAACTCTAATAAATTAGCATGATTCTGTGTGAATACCCCAAATTGAGTCATAAATAACACATAACCTTTTTTCTGTGTGAAGACCCTAAATTGAGTCATAAATAACACATAACCTTTTTTTAAAGAAGTTAAGAGACCAGGTGTGAGATGTTTGTTTGTTGATGTATGTTAATTCTGTTTTAAAACCCTGGATTTAATCTGGATATAAAAATTAGAAAAAGAAAGACAACAAACGGAATTTAAAAGGCTCGAACAAGTGATCTATTTGGTGGTATACAAAGGAATTTCCCCTTAATAATATAGGGTCCAACTAATTATTTTTATGGGGTTCTCAATAAAATTAATATACAGGTTCTTCTAATTTTTTAAAAAATATTGGGGTCCAGAGACCCCGACCCACACCACATGGCTCCGCCCTTGGTTATGTATGTTTTAGTTAGCTGATCTAGTTTCTAGTTCTATTCTTGGGATACAATATGGATATACACATACACACAAAAAAAAGCTTAAATTTGTTTAGTTTTTGTTTATATTACTAGATATGTGATTGAATACTTTGTATATACATATGTATACACACAAAATGGGTTTCAAGCTAAATTTGTTTAATTTTAGTTTATATTACTAGGTATGTGATTGAATACTTTGTAGTTAGCTTTTTTTTGCTTGTCGTTGGTTATGATCAGCTAGCACTTGTTGGAAGTCATGCAGTAACTCCTGAGGTGTACTGGAAGCATATGTTGCCAACCACAACTATGCCATAAGCAATTAAGGAATCTTTAATAGGTTTGTATTAGTTTATTTATTGGGTAATCACAAAAAAATATGGAATTGGGGAACGAGTAACTTTATATGTAAAAAGAATAATTTAAAAATCATTTTTACATAGAAAAAAAAATTCTTTTTTTCCTAATTTTTTAGAGCTTTTTTTCATATAAACACATGTAGAAACCGTTAAAATAAAAAATTATTTAAAAAAAATAAGTTTTTACTTTTTTTGAACTGTTTTTAAACTTTTTCTTTTAATTTTTTTTATTAAAACAGCTTTTATGCAAAAGCTCCAAAGAGATTAGGTAAAAATTTAAAAAAACTAGGATTTCCCCACCGCGTGTTGCTGCGGGGAATCCGCGTATGTACTAAACGATAAAGATCGATATGAAGATTCAAAATATAAATGCGTAAAAATCTAAAATTGAAATAAAATATAACAAATGGAAGAAAAAATGGTGACATGGTATCTATGACGTGGTGTTGCGACCTGAACAAACGAATGGAAAAAAGGTGGTGGTGACGTGGTGTTGAGCCGTTTCCAAAAAAAGTTATATCACGTATTTAGTATTTTTGTAAAAAAAAAAAACTAACGAATGAATAAAGAAAAATAAAAGTATAAAACTATTGGGTTAAAGACGTAATTTGTTATAATGTATAGGGCTAATTTGAAACTTAAAAAAATGCAACCGTAAGCTAAAAGTGTAAGAACCAAAACCTTGGTGGTCAAAATATAAAACAAAACAAAACAAATTTTATGATATGGTTTAAAAAAAGCTAACAAAAGTTGAGGTGACAAAAAATATAAGAATCAAAAGATTGGTGGTCAAAACATAAAAACCAAAGAGGGAGTCTTTCCATTGGGGTAAAAAAATAAAAACATCAAAATTCCATGTGGAGAAATTGAAAAGTAGGGGATAAAGAGATAAAAACACCAAGTGTGTAATCTTTAGCCAACAAATATAAAAATAGAAAGAAAAGACTTTCAGAAGTTGATATTTTTCAACATATACATTGCGTTATGGAAACAATTAAACACATAATAATAATAATTGATAAATAAAAAAGTTGACATTTAATAAAACGTTATAATATACCCATTTAATAAAATTAAACACATAATAATAATTGATAAATAAAAAAGTTGACATTTAATAAAACGTTTAATAATACTTATAAAAAATTGTCATTTTATAATATATACAATTCGTTTTATAAAAAAAATTGGCATTTTATAAAACGTTAATAAAATAAAACGTTTAATAATACTTATAAAAATTGGCATTTTATAATATATACAATTAGTTTTATAAAAAAAAAAATTTGACATTTAATAATACTTATAAAAATTGGCATTTAATAATATACACAATTCATTTCATAAAAATATGAAGTTTTTATAATACTAACACAATTTTTTATAAGAACATTTAAAAAAAAAAAAGTAATTTTCTTAATATTTCACAATTTCTCCACACAAATACCCTATCAAAATAAAGTTCCACACACCTCAATCATTGGTAATCATTGGCTGACACCCAATGATTGGCATTAATTAGATGGTAGGGGGCGTGTAAATACTTTTCAAACGTATTGGGCAATGAGGGGCGTATGGGTGGGGCTAGTTTGAGGCGTATTGGGCAATGAGGGTCATTTAGGGTTAGGGGGTGTGTAGATACTTTGGGGGGGGGGGGGGGTGGATACCTCCACCGAAATAAAAATAAAAAAAAACTTGCATGTAGTTAAAGATGTAGTTTAATAAATTATAATATAATTATGTAAAAATGAATTCTTTTATAGGTTTTTATACATGGTTCTCTGTTTCCCACTTTTTTATAAACCTTACACTATTTTGTTGTATTTTTAGTTGTTTCTTTCTTTGTATATATTTTTTATAAGATGATGTTGATTTATAGAATGGAGTAACGAAAAGGGCACTGCATCCTTTGACCAGCTAAAACATGATCTATTACGGTGGTTTTACACATCTTTACGTTGGTGTCGGAAGAGGCATACATCCTCGAAAATCTACATTTTTTAATTACATAAAGATGATCCAAATGTCGCATTGTTTGTCTTGGAAAAAGACTTGCATCAAGGCACAGAAATGAACCTACATTTCACGAAAAAAAGACCAAAAATCGATGTTTTTACCGCGAAAAGTCGCGGATTTGATACCCTTTTCATCAAACGATCTTCCACAAATCTACAACCGTTTTTCGGTTAAACCTGACTCAATGGAAGGTCAAGACATGAAGCAAACGCTTAAAGAATGCGAGGACAAAGGCATTGAAGGCGAAGAAAAATATTGTGCGACTTCGTTGGAATCCATGGTCGATTTTGTTACTACAAAGTTAGGTAAAAAGGTGAAGGCGATTTCGACTGAGGTGAATGCCAAAGAAAGCACTTCGTTACAGAAGTACAAAGTTGAGCTCGCTAAAAAGCGAGTTGGGGATAAAGTTGTGGTTTGTCATAAACAAATCTACCCGTACGCGGTATTTTATTGCCATGAAACCGTTGCTACTCGAGCGTATACGGTTTCTATGGTGGGTGTGGATGGTATGAAAGTGAACGCGGTGGTGGTTTGCCATACTGATACCGCGAAATGGAACCCAAAACATTTGGCGTTTCAAGTGCTTAAAGTGAAACCAGGAAGTGTTCCCATTTGCCATTTCTTACCTGAAGATCATGTTGTATGGGTTCCATATTAATAATAATAATTTGAGCAGAAAACACACATAACACAGTGTGAGTATGTGTGTATTTACTTATTAAGGTATTGTTGAACTTTGGTTTATGAGTATTTGTAGAGTTAAGAAATAAATACTATTTTCTTAGTCATTTGATGTTTTAAATTTTGGTAAGTCCAAACTGCTTTGCCAACTTTGCCGGTATTTACTATAATTGATTCATTGTTACTAACAATTTGTTAGTGTGAAATATATGAACCTAAAACAAATCTTATTAAGTTTGAAAATTAATTAAGAAGTTCAAGTTCAGTTTCTATTTGGGCCCTACAAGCTAGATGGCTACCGAGAATGGGCTCTAGAAGAAACAATGACCTATGTCCTTATCTTGTCAGCCCATTAGGGTATAACTCATTTATCTATAGAAAAAGGCCCAACCCAAACACCCACTTTGCAAGTGACGTCCGTGGAAAAGACGAAACCTGTGAGACTAAGTGTACTAGTTAGTTTAATCCGTTTTCACTGAGACGTCAAAAAGTAAATGTCATATCACTGTTAGTCATGAGCTCTCACTTATTTTTTTACTTTTAGTGTATAATGGTTTCACAAGTTTTCACCACCAAGTACCTATTAAATTAATATTTAAAAGAAATAATTAAAAGAAAAAGAGGGCTTGATTGGCTGGTGGAATGAGATTCTTTCTTCCCCTTTCATCGACGTCATCCCCACTTTAGGCTCACATAATAGGTAAGATGCAACAAGAAAAGACATGATGACTTGAGATGTTAGACACGAACACGACACCATAACTTATACATAACCCTTAACATACCAATCCTTAGTAAATTTAAAACAAATCCGTAAAATCCAAATCATAATATCCATTACAAATACAAACATGCCATTAACATAACGCTAACAGGTTAACAGTCTATAACCTCTTTACACACGAATTGTATCGTGTCCTAAACGTGTTGACCTATTCAAAACACGAAACATGTTAAGCCCAAACATGATACTTATTAAGTACGTGTCATTTAATGTTCTGTTAACAGGTTCGTGTATGAAAATGTCAGCCATATCCGCACCATGCCCCAACTCCATGCCACCGTTCATACCAGCTAGAGCAGTATTCCACACCCATCATTTTTCAGACCACCACAGACCCATTACACATAAAAACTAAAAACACAAAGTGGTTACTGAAAATTAAAAACGAAACATCTATTTTGGGCCAAATGTGTATACAACTACATAACTAAGGACGATTAATATAAGTATATAACTCAACACTTAATTAAAAAATACTGAAATTTTCCGAGTCTCATCTAACAAGGGAGGGGAAAGAAAAGAGATGAAAATATGAAAAAAAAACCATGTTCCCAAGATTTTTTAAGGATAGAAGGGGAGGGGAAAGGAGGGAAAATGGAAGAAAATTTGTACGTATATTTATCCTCCCAAATCGGAGAGATTTAGGGCTGTTTAAAAAGCCCGTGGCTCGAGGCTCGCTCGAAGAAGTTCGAAAAAAGCTCGGCTAGAAGTCAACTCGGTTTTAAACGAGCTGGCTCGGCTCGACTCGGTTTCTAAACGAGCCGAGCCAGAGCCAAGGTAGGTTCGGTTCGTGGCTTGCTGTTGGGATTGAACCCTACCAGAGGAACAGATAATTAAAGCCAAAACTGGATCAGAGCAGTGGATCCAGAATAAGCAGATGTTACATACAAGTCTCTCCCCTTGAAAGTGGTTTCAACATCTGCTGACCTCCTATCTACTGACCATACAAGCTACGGACCGTCAAACTGCTGCTCAAGTAAAGACCTGATGAAAGACTAAAGCTCTGCTGATTCAATCTACTGCCTTGAGTCAAGCACTGCTGATCCGGACAAGTACTGCTGGGTTCACAGCAGTGGAAGGTTGCAGCAGCTGTTCTATAGTCTGTTTGTAATGTAATGTAATGTAATAAGCAGTAGTTAGTATAGCAGTGTTTGTATTGATCAGAAGTTAGAGTTTATTAGGAGGTTAGATGTCACTTTCATGGTGACGTCAGCTTTGATGCTCAGTGGTTTGCTAGTGCCTATAAATAGAACAGTGCTCTGTACTGTTCTATTAGCTCTTTGCAAACTTGTTTTCCTGCACGAACAAACGCTGAGCTCTGGCTGAGGGGGAGTTTGTATTAAGCATTACAATGTAATCGTTGTTGAAACTAAATTCAATCTTTCGGTACTTTGTAGAAAATGTCTTGATCAAAGCAATACTCTCGTTTGATTGTATGCAAAGTTTGTTTCCATATTAATTCCGCTGCACAACTCATCCATTTCCATCTTAATTTCAAACGAAAAATACAATAAATACCAAACTCAGATCCAACAATTGGTATCAGAGCTTGGACAGTCAAATTTGATTTAACAATCATTTTGACATAAATAGTTCAGCTCAAAATCTTTGATATCGATAGTTTGTTCGGTTTGTTGAAAAACAGAGTAAGGTTTAATCACCATTAAAGTTGATTAGTCAGTGCCTGTAAAACAACCAGGATGACGTCACAATCACAAGATGATAAGAATAATGTTGGCTCGCTTTTTAAACCACCCATGCTTAAACGTAATGAATACAACATCTGGGAGAGAAGGATGGGTCACATCCTTGCTCAACAGAACACTGGATGTTGGAGGTCTGTTGTTTTTGGTCCCCATGTTCCTATGGTGCCAAGTGCTGAGGATCCAAAGAAGAACGTACCAAAACCTTATGAAAACTATACTGAAACTGATTTTCAAAAGTTCGAACTGGATGCCAAAGCATTTAGCATCATAGCATCTGCATTACCAAATGAGATCTATGCTGGACTGTTACATTGTAAGAGTGCCAAAGAGCTATGGGATGCATTGAAGTAACAGTTTGGGGGTACTGAAGAAGTTATTGAAAACAATAGGGAAATTCTGAATCAGCAGTATGAAACCTTCTGTCACATTAAGGGTGAAACATTGACCCAACAATTTGAACATTTCAGTTGTCTCATCAGTGAGCTAAGACTTGTTAAGGTTGAATTTCCAAAATCAACACAAAATAACAGGTTTCTTAGATCACTACATGATAAATGGGACACAATTGCATTTGTGACTAGAAACTATGTTGAGTTCAAAGATCTGACCCTGACCCAACTTCATGGTAGACTCCTGACTTATGAAAGGGAGTTGAACCAGAAAAAGAAGTTCCAAGAGTCTGGAAAAGCCACTGATGATTATTCATTCGGTAGCACAGCTCTTCTTGGTCAGGAAGAATCTGGTAGCAGTAGTAAGGAACAGGGTTATGATCATTTCATTGATATAACAGCTGGTGGTAACTTTACCAACCCTGATCCTCACTCTGCAAATTATGCTTTTACTGCAAACACTGAAAACCAGATGTCAGATAATTTGTGTTTTGAACTCAATGATTTACAACATTTTGATCCCACTGACTTAGAAGAGATGGACATCCTGCACCAATTGGCTTTGCTCAGTGTTAGAACTAGCAAATTCTACAAAAGAACAGGGCGAAAATTCCCAGGTTTACATGGGAATCTAAGGGTTGGGTTGGATAAATCAAAAATCAAGTGTTACAAGTGCAATAGGCTAGGTCATTTCGCTAGGGAATGTAGGAGTCAAACTGCTGGTCCTATAATCACTCATCCTAGCTCAAACCCTAGACCTCAAAATCAAAGCACAGTGCACTAAACCCAATATACCCCTGCAGCTCATGCTAACACTGCTCATTATGCTGCTGCCCTTGTGCCTGTGCATTATGTCCAAACTACTGTTCCACAAATTCAATATGTTCAAACCCCTGTCCCTCAGGCACAAGTGCAACCTGTTGCACCTCAAACAGCTGCTCCAGCAGTGGTACAACCAGATCAGCAAAGCTTTTTCACTCAAGGCTTTGTTGACTGGAGCAGCATGCCTGATGAGCTTGGTGATGAAAATTTTGCACTCTATGCTTCTATTGAACCTTCTAATGATGAATTTTGTTTGATGGCATTAGAGTCAATACCGGAGGGGATTGAAATTGAAGGTGAACAGCTAAGTGATGAAACAGTGGATGAGGTGACTGAAGCAGTGGTTACTGTTGTGGCTGGTGAACTACTGCTGGGAGAAAGTTCAGGAACCCTGATTGAACCAATGACAGACCCATGGTCCGAAGAGAACAAAGAAGAAGAGAAAAATGAGAAAGCAGGTGAGAAAGAAGAAAGAGCTGATGATGAAGAAAATCATCAATGTGATCAATGATGGCTGCTGCCAAGGTATCTCCTCAAGTTCTTGAAAAACTGTGTTCTGACAATTGCATTATTGCTTTTGCTAACATCAAAGAGGTAAATGAAAACCTTCGGGATAAAATCTTAACTGATGAAGTCAAATTTGAAAGGTCTTTAAAAGAACTTAAAAACAAATTGACTGAAAAGGAAAAAGAGGTCAGCAGTCTGAAAGAAGAACAGAGCATAACCAAAACCCAACTCCAAACTATGGTAGAAAAATACCAAGTTTGTAAAAAGGAGTTGGAGTCCACCCAGATCACCTGTGAAAGATGGGTGGAATCATGCAAAAGGTATGAGGTTATGCTTGAAAAACAGATAAAAAGCAATGTGAAATTTGGTGTTGGTTATAGAAAACATGATGATGAAAACACTGCTTTTGAAAAATCTGTTCAAACCACTGATGTAACCACTGAGTTCATCCCCAAAAACAAGAATGGCCAAGAAGTGAAAATCACTGATAAATTTGGTAACAAAATCACACTTGACAGACCAATGGAATCCTCTACTTTTGAGGAGCTTGAAAATTATCAGTTTAAACCAAAGTGGTCTGATGAGTGTGATATTCTTGAAAATTTCAAGCCCATGAACTTTACATCAACTGATGGTGTTATAGCTCCAAAAGCTAAAGTCATTCCTCTCAAGGACATCCCAACAGAGGTTAAAACCTCTGCTGTAAAGGAGTCCGAAAAGAGAAAGAAGAAAGAAAAGATCAATAACCTGTTTTGTGAATTCTGTGAGAAAAGGAATCATCTAACAAAAGACTGTTTCCATTTAAAAGCTTATGATTTAATCAAAACAAGTGTCATTGTTCCAGCTGAAAGCTGCATTGTTTGTGGTAAAACAAACCACAAAACTCAAGCATGTGTGTATCTCAAAAACTTTGATGTGAAAAAGAATGAGTACATTGCTAAAACATCATTGAGTCCATCAACATCATCTGTTAAATTCACCAAGAACCAACCACTGTTTGTGCCAGTTCAAACAGCTGTCACAAAACAGCTGAACCAAACATCTGTCAAAAGAGATGTTTAGGTTACTGATGCACCCCCTGCCAATCAGTTCAGAAAAGGCAAGGAAAAACAGTCTTACCAAAGGATTCCACACGTTTATGAGGCCTACAAAAGGCCCTCTAAACCTAAAGTGAACAGGCATCCTTTTGGGTACCAACAGGTGATTGGTCAAGAACCCTAACAGTGGTTAGCAAGAAACAGTACTAAAACTGTCCAAACCCCTGACCTAACCACTGTCCATCAATGTGCATCCATCCCAGACACTGTTGAGACCCCATCCAAAGCCTTATTGGCTTTGGAAACCCTAATGAACTAATCCTTTTACTTCATGTGCAGGGAGCTTTTGCCTGTTTAGATAGCCTTTGGTATGTTGATAGTGGAGGCTCCAGGCACATGACTGGATGTAAAGCCCTACTCAAGGATTTCAAAATTCATGGAGGGGGTGATATATCCTTTGGGAATAACAGTAAAGGGAAAGTTCTGGGATCTGGTACAGTACAATCTAGAAATGTAAAATTTGAAAATGTCAATCTGATAGACAGTCTGAAATTCAACCTTCTGAGTGTTTCACAAATAAGTGACAAGGGGTATGGGTCATTCTTCACAAAGGAGTGTTGTAGGATTGTTGGACCAGAAATGGTCAAAAAGATTGAAGCAATAATCAAAACTGGTCAAACTAAACTTGTTGCTCAAAGAAGTGGCAATGTTTATGTGGTTGATATGTCTAAAGAGTGTCCCAGAGCTGATGCTTGTCTGTTCTCAGCTGCCTCTAACAAAGAGACAGAACTTTGGCACAGAAGGCTGGGGCACACAAATCTTAAGACAATCACTGAAATTTCAAAAAATGGTTTGGTAAGAGGCCTACCACAAAAATTGTTTTCATGTCCTGAACATTGCATTTCCTGTTTAAAAGGAAAACAGCATAAAAGTTCTTTCAAGTCCATTGAAGAGTCCAAAACAACCCAATGTTTGCAAATGCTGCACATGGATTTGTTTGGCCCAGTTCAAGTCATGAGTCTGAAAAAGAAGAGATATTGTCTGGTTATTGTTGATGACTTTTCTAGGTTTACATGGACTTTCTTTTTACACTCAAAAGATGAGACTGCAGGCATTTTGCAAGACTTTGTGACACAGGTTGAAAAGCAATTTGACCTTCCAGTGAAAAGCTTCAGGAGTGACAATGGCACAGAATTTAAAAATAAGGAGTTGGATGCCTTCTGTGTGAAGAAAGGGATTGTAAGGCAGTATAGCATCCCTAGAACACCATAGCAAAATGGGGTAGTTGAAAGAAAGAACAAAACTTTGATTGAGGCTGCCAGAACCATGCTTGCTGATTCAGGTTTGCCATTAACTTTCTGGGCAGAGGCAGTAAACACTGCTTGCTATGTCCAGAACAGAGTTTTAATAAACCCCAGGCACAAAAAGACTGCTTATGAAATTCTGTATAAAATCAAACCACTGATCTCATACTTCAAGGTGTTTGGCTGCCCATGCTTTATTTTGAACTTAAAAGATTCCATTTCAAAATTTGCAGCCAAAATTGATTGTGGTTTTCATCTGGGATACTCAACCACTGCCAAGGCCTACAAAGTGTTTAATACACGGACCAAGGCAGTGGAGGAGACTTTGAATGTAAAGTTCAATGAACTTTCATCAATGAAAATTCCAGCAAATCCTGCAGATCTGTTTGATCTTGATAAATTCACTTTTGAAAATACTGCCGTCAATACTAACAATGCAGGTCCATCAGAGGATTCAACACCAGACTATGGGTATGAAATCATCATCCCTCAAAAGTCTGCCATAATGGGAAAAGCATCAGCTGTTCAAAACAACTGTCAAAGCTCAACCACTGCTACCTCAACAGTTGTTGACCAAAGTAGCCCATCAACCACTGCTTCCACATCAACAAACACTGCTGACAAAAGTCCCCAAACAGTGGATAAAAGTCAGCGTGTGTCCTCATCATTACCACCAATTCCACCACCTTTTGAAGCCACTGCTGGGTCATCAAAGTCACCAGCAGTGGTTAGCTCAGATGATACACATTTGCAGCCTTCACCAACAAATGCCATCATACCATACCAAGGAGATTTAATCTTCTTGAGATCTCATCCACCTGATCAAATCATTGGCAACATCAATGAAGGGGTGCTCACAAGAAGCCAAACCCAAAACATTTTTCTTTTTGCTGGTTTTCTATCACTCCATCAGCCAGTCAAGTACAAAGAGGCACTGAAATACAACAGCTGGGTAGAAGCCATGTAAGAGGATCTCTATCACACCCCGACTTTCCACGTGTCACCGGTGGGCCCGGTAGGGGAGTATCGTGACGTAGTTGATATCATCATAGTCAAACAACACAATATATAAATGCTCAGCGGAAGCAAAGGATAAAAATATATTACAATCCGAATATAAAGTAATATCAAGTATTACAACGGAAAGTAAAGGATCCACATGCGGATCTTAAAACATAACATTGTTCAACAGACTTTAGACGCCTAGAACTTGCAAGATTCCTTATTAACGTCCTGAGCAGCTTCCAGCCTATTACGTACTTGTACCTGTCACTTAGACTTTTTGAAAATACGTCAGTTTTCACTGGTAAATACACTCAACCGACTCATTTGAAAAGAGTTTAAGAAAATTGATTTAGATGCACCAGGCACAAAATATTTTGACACTTTGATTAAAATGCACAAGGCAAAATTTAATCTTTTATACTTGATTAAAATGCACAGAGGCAAAATAAATCTTTTATACTTTAGGACAAACTATATCTCATGTTATCAGTTTTACATAACTTGCTCTACATACGGGGCCCGTATCTATGCCGGTTCAAGATTAAACGACACACCACTATTCCCTTATTGGGAATCCCTTATTGGGTATAATTAATTAATTAGCATATAGCATCTGTCAGGTGTATGCCTACACCCCGTGCTTAAGTCGTGGCCATTGCATTTAATGAGTCAAGGATATCCAGGACAGGGTCGCATTAATCCCCAATGTTTCAGTCAAGCAATACGAATTAAAACAGGTTATTTGGATTTCCCGACTTATTGGTCTTTGAATCCCATACCTGACTATGCGGTATTTATATTACCGTATCCCAAGCCCGTAATAGGGAAAATAAGTTAAGAGTATTTACCTGAGCTAGCTCCTGTCTTAAATAGCAAGAATTATAATAACTCAGCCGTATTCACTTAAGTAAGCGTAGGTACAATTTACCGGAAGGATCTAGTCTGGAAGGATGGTATAAATAACCAATTAGAATGCTAACGGGTCTTTAATTAAGCCTAAGCTTAGACCGGTTAGTTTTGAAGAAAGATACGGTTCAAACGCACGATAGGGCGAATACCATTTTAGAATGTGATTTAGACCCGAAAAGATTGAAGACTTGTCTTATATGGGTAATCTAGGCACATTCTGAATTTTGGGGTAAAACTGATAAGGTTTGACCACCCGTTTCGGCTAACTTATGCAAACAAGTTACATAAACCGAACCGAACGCGTAAGGAGCGTAACGGGTATTCATGAGAGCCATATACAGGTTTCCTAAGTTAATTTGCCTTTAATATGTTGTGATATCAGTAGGGTACCTTCCATTATGCCCAAAACGAATTTAAACACAAACTATGCCTCGTAGGGGTAGTTTGGTCATTTTCAAGGTTATAAAAGAGTCTAAGTATTAACCTGAGTTACAGGTCTGATATAATCAGCAAAAAAACTTAGTTTACTGAGTTATAACAGTAGGGTAAAGTATATATGTGAAATTTATCGATTATAACCAAACTATGCACCGTAGGGGCATTTTGGTAATTTCACATAAGCCGAAAAGCTCAAAACTGAAGTCTGAGTTAAACAACTTTTGCTTACTGTTAAAATATTATAATTTGCCTCAAATATCAGTAGGTATCACCCTTGTATGTTTAAAAATGGTTTTAGTACATACTATGCGTTAAAAACGCTTAAAAAGGCGATTAGAAGCCATTTCCGGGTTTGATACATAAAGCTGATATTTTTACTATTCCAGAAGGCTTAAAATAATTTATTTATCATATGTGATCAGTAGCAAAAGGTTTGGAGTCATTTAGATATGTAAAACTCATTTTATAGTCCGTAAGGGCAAAACCGACAATTACCGGTTTAGCCTACGACTATAAGTTATGCTCAGCCTAAAATTAATTAAAAATCTTCAAAAATCCCAAAATAATATATTACATCAGTGGGTAATAAGTTTGATATCAAAAAGTAGGTGTAATTAGGCTATACGCTAATTACGCCGTTTAATTAACATAAAGCTTTCATTTTACGCTAACGAGCATAACTCTTTATCTACACCTCAAACCGATGTCAAATTTTGCATACAAGTTTATATATCAGTAAATAAAGTTTCTACTCTTTTACATTTCCAAAAATCACGTTTTAAGGTGAAAAGGGCATAATGGTCAACATATGAGCAATTAACGGAATCATGCATATTAATTGGATAACTAATGATCCGAAGTGTATAATCACAGAGGGTTATACTAGCATGTAACCTGGTCCAAATAAAGCTCTAAGGAATTTCTAAAACATACCATAACGGGTCAAAACTGAAAGTCAAAGCAAAAGTCAAACTATGCGACTTTCGGTTCCGAACCGGGTCTCTACTGAAAATTGTCGGGTTGAACATGTTTAGACATGTTCTTACATTCATTACCAAGTTATATCAATGATCAAATAGGTTATAAGTGTTCTACATTGCTAATCATGCATAAATTGTAATTTAAACATTCTGTTGACTTTTTATTAGTAAGTTTGACCCGACATTTGACCTAGTTAGAGTGGGAATCAGGGGGAACCCTTTTGAGGGTTTATTACCCACATAATTACCAACTTATAACTACTTTTGATTTGACTAATCACTGGACCATTAGTGATTAATCTTAAAGTCAACCGTTAATTACGACGGTTTGACTTTTAAGCTAAAACTTAATTAAGAAAGGATTAGCCAACTTACTGAAGTCCTATGCACGAAATGTGAAGCTTAGAGAGAGGTCCTTAGCTCCAGAAATGCTCCAATGTTCAGATGAAGGTGTGAAGAACTTGGTTGCAACTTATGGCCCTTTTATAGTGGATTAATCACCACAAAATGTTGACACACAAGTCTACAAGTGACCGCAATTCGTCTACAAGTGTCCCTAAGTGTTTAGGACTGTTTAGGGGTCGCCCACAATGCAAAAATATCGGTTAAAGGTCGAATACGCGCGAATACAGGAGTCTGTCCACGATTTCTGTATCTGGGCGGTTAACGCGGCCCGCGTAAAGGTAGGTTAACCTTTACGCGGCCCGCCTTAGCCTTGATATCAGATTTTCATTTTCTAGTTTCCACATTTTTGTCTCTTGGCTGTTCGAAAGGGCAACCAAGCTCAATACTTGCAATTTGACCCCTTCTTATTTACCCACAAGGGCTTTAGGACTTATACCCACTTTGCCAAGTCCCTGGACACTTCTGGTTAACCCGAAAAGTCATAACTTTCAACGTTAACACTTTAACCCCTCGCATACGAATTTGATCATAACTTTCTCATACGATAACGAAACTTTATGAAAATTATATCGTGCATTCTAGTGAGCATAATTAACAGTTACAAAGCTCCGGGTTTGTCAAAAGGTCACTCAGAGGTATATCTTTAAACATGTTGACACATTTAACCCCCTGTAGTTTGTAATCCCTCACTTTTAGCTTCGCATGATCCATGATTTATTCGTTTGATGCTATAAGCCTCATGCAGGGTTATTATGAAGTATATTTATTCACTGTTGACATTTAGAACCCGTATATTCACATACTTTCCATGTTTGTCAACTTTAGCCCTTTTATAACATTCTTTCACACGTTCAAACTTATGACACGTGTCAACACATTATAGGACGTGAATTTTCGAGGTGTTACAAGCTCCAACAGTTTAAAAGACAACAAGTATGGGAGCTTGTACCACTGCCAGAAGAGGTTAGTCCCATTGACACAAAGTGGGTCTTCAAAAACAAAACTGATGAAAGGGGTATTGTTGTCAAGAATAAAGCCAGACTTGTGGTTCAAGGTTACAGACAGGAAGAGGGGATTGATTATGATGAAACATTTGCCCCTGTAGCAAGATTGGAAGCTATCAGACTATTCCTGGCCTTTACTGTCAACCACAACATGAAGGTGTTTCAAATGGATATCAAAAGTGCTTTCCTCTATGGTACAATTCAAGAAGAGGTGTATGTTTGTCAACCTCCAGGTTTTGAGGATCCATTTTATCCAGATCATGTCTACAGGTTGAACAAAGCCTTGTATGGCCTGAAACAAGCACCTAGAGACTGGTATGAAACTCTTTCCACCTTTCTACTCTCAAATGGTTTCAAAAGAGGTACCATTGATAAAACACTGTTTCTTAAATGGAGATGAAAGGATTTAATGATTGTCCAAATTTATGTGGATGACATTATTTTTGGAAGCACATGTAACAAAATGTGTGAAGAGTTTAGGGAACTCATGACAGCTGAGTTTGAAATGAGTGCAATGGGTGAGCTGCAATGCTTTCTTGGTCTCCAAGTTCAGCAGATGCAAAATGGAACTTTCATTCATCAAAGCAAATATGCTAAAGAACTTTTAAACAAATTTGATATGAATGATTGTAAACCATGCAGCACACCCATGGCAACAAAATAAGCTTGTCATGTCTGTTGAAAAGGATGAGCTGATTGACCAAACACTTTATAGAAGCATGATTGGGTCTTTATTGTACCTAACTGCATCTAGACCAGACATCATGTTTGCAACATGTTTCTGTGCAAGAAGTCAATCAGCTCCCAGAAAATCAAATCTCATTGCTGTAAAAAGGATCTTCAGATACATAAAAGATGCTCCCACACTTGGTATCTGGTATCCAGCTAATGGGAATATCAAGCTTTCAGGATTTTCAGACAGTGACTTTGCTGGATATAACACCACAAGGAAGTCCACACCAGGAGGGTGCCAGTTGCTAAGTGATTGCTTAGTTTCATGGCAAAGCAAAAAGCAAGCAGCTGTTTCAACATCCACTGCAGAAGCTGAATACATTGCTGCTGCAAGCTGTACAGCCCAACTCCTGTGGCTTCAAAATCAGTTGCTGGATTTGGTATCACTGTCTTAAAGACACCACTCATGTTGGATAGCCAGGCAGCAGAAAATATCATCAAAAATCCAGTTTCCCATTCAACCACCAAACACATCGACATCAGACATCACTTTGTGAGGGATTGCTATGAAAAAGGTTTGATTTCTCTGCATCATGTCCCAACTAAAGACCAGTTGGCAGATGTGCTCACAAAAGCACTTGATACAGCCACCTTTGAAAGCTTGGTCTCTAGAATTGGGATGCTAAACATGGAATAACAAGCAACATCTTGTTTTTCTATGAATAAAAGCATTAAAATGTTTTCAGAAAATCAAAAATCCATCATTAAAAATAGCTAAAAATGAAATTTTCATTAAAATCCTTAAAAGTCTGCCATAACCACTGCTTGTTCAAAAGTCTGCTCTGCTTCAAAGTCTGTCCACTGCTGAAAGTCAACCCCTGTTCTCTCACTTCTTTGATAATCACTGTTGTTCAAAAGCAGTGTCTTATCCACTGATATGATATCCACTGATAGTGAAAATCACCCACTGCTTCCATAACCACTGCCTTCACCAGTAACTTTCATAAAAGTACTGTCCTTCATTTCTTTAGGGGTTGTCACGTGGGCAGTACATTGTGGTCAGACCTTTTGTAACCGCTGCCACGTCAGCATTCACTTTTTCCTCTATAAAACCCCCACTTCGCCATCAAAACAGGGTTTTACTGTCGAATTGAATTCTCAAAAATTCTCTTCTCAAAGCAGTTTTTCCATCTCATTTCTTCACAAATTTCTTCGATCATCATCCTAAAAATGACAAAATCGAAGCCATCCGCAAAACCCACCTCCAAATCATCGTCGAAAGCGGCCTCTCAAAAGGCCAATCCCACCGAACTTCCATTCAAACCATCTCACAATCTTCTGGGTCTTCTCACAAAACCCAGCACCACAGATGCTTTCAATTCCATAATCGACAGAATGGCCAAATCAAAGTACAAAACTTTGTTAACAGCCGATGCACCAATTTACTTAGCAACCCAACGAGAGTTTTGGAAAAACGCAACCCTTGACAAACAAGGTGAAAATGTGGTAGCCATTAACTCCTCTTTAAAGGGTAAAGCTGTTCAAATCACGCCACAATCTATATCAGAAGTCTTTAAACTCGAGGATCAGCAAGGTAACACTTCTTTCCCTAAAAACGAGTTAAAAATTGACTTCATTGAGAGAGGGTATGCAGACACAATGATGAAGAAAGCTACCTTACAAAAAGGTTTCTTTCCTTCTGCAACAAGATTTTTATTCCATACCCTCCTCTTGTGTGTTTCAAACAAAACCACTTCTTTTAATGAAATACCATTAAAGATTCCAAATCTGGGATATGTTATTCTTCAAGAAGAAAATTTTAATTTTTCTCGGGAAATCTTTAATGATTTGGTTAATAATGTTGAAACAAAATCATTCTTACTGTTTCCAAGGTTTTTAAGTTATTATTTTGAAAAGAAATTCAGTAAGGATGATATTACTGCAATAAACCAAGGTGATTATTTTCAAATGAACAGCTTAACTGCTGAAACTTTTACAAGAATGTTAACACCTTGCAAAACACAAGTAGAGGTGTCTGAGCAGATTTTAGCAGCTACCACTACTCCTCAGGTATCTGCTGCTGAGCCCACTGCTCAAGGTGATCAAAGCAGCAGAACAACTGTTTTGAAACCCACACCTACAATCCACAAAAAGCCACACAAAAAGAAAACTCAACCCCCCCCCCAAACCCATCAAAAAAGCAACTCTGGAGGATGAGATACCAAAGCAACTGCCTGTGACAAAACAAAAGTCACTCAAAACCACTGCTGCTACTTCCTCACAGCAGTTGGTCAAAATATCTCAACCCATAACCAAAACTCCTCTTGCTTCTTCACAAAAAGAACAGGTTGTACAAATTGGGACACCACAATATGATGCCCTGGAAACACTTGTTTCCATCATCCACAGCCCAATTCCTGGGGCAAATTCTGCTTCTAAACCAAACATCACATCCACAATTCCCCCACAAACAAAATTTCTGTTGGATGCAATTGATTTGAACCAGGCATTAACCAGTCTTTCTCAATCACCTATCAATGAGAATATACCTCAACAAATGACTGGGTCTGATGTATCAACCTTTGCTAACCCACCAACACAACCTGAGGAGGTTACATCTCTTGAGTTACAAGTAACTCTTGGTGATAATACAAGTGAAGCAGCCACTACAACTGTTGAACCCACTGGTTTACAGTTGGACAGTGGTTACATTAATAAGACTTCCTTGGAGGCAATTCCTTCTATAGCACCTCTGACATCTACCAGTGGACTTTTCTTGTCCTCTGGCAACATCAAAAGACTGTCAAGTGTTGAAGGGAGAAGACCCCAGTACCAAGAAAAAAGGGCATCAGTGGTAAATGTTTGGAGTAAACTCCCTATCTCAACCACTGATAAAACCACTGCTAGTGGGAAATCAGATGATCCCATTAAATTGGGTGATGGTTTAAAGTACCAGAAATTGACGGATCATGTTGAAAAACTTGATAACTCTGTTGCAGAACTCAAAGATATGCTGCAACAGTTGTTACAAGTACAAAAGGTACAATCCACTGCTGTTCCACCTCAAGCACCTGCTCCACCACAAGCACCTGCTACAAATGAGCTCTGGGATATATTTCAACCTTTTCTCCATCAACAAGCACAACTGGCAGATCAGCAACATGAAAAACATGTAAAAAAGCTGAGAAACATAATGGAGTCTAGGTACAAGAACACTCAAGTAGACATTAAGGCAATCAATGCCCAGTTATTGGAAACCACTGGCACTGCTCCTCCAACAGTACTTTTCATTGATCAACTCCCAGAAGATAATGCCAAAAAGGGGGAGAAAATTCAGGAATGGAAGAAGAAGGGAATAGATGATGGTCTTTACATCGAACCAGAAAGGGATGCTATGACCAGAAAAATTCCTGTGCCAGATGGTAGTAAAAAGGTTGATGCAACCCAAGAAGCAATTGATGAAGGAGTAGTAAGTGTAAAAAGGGATAGAGTGGCAAAGGATATTTCAAGGTGGAATGAGGAGAAAAGAGCTTTCATGGAGCTGTATGCGCAGGGTTGTTCTGGGTCAAAGGATACTAAAAATCCTAAGACAAAAAGGAAACCTAAGTCCATTCCATCCAGAATTCCAAAGCATATTCCAAAACCACCATCCAAAAGCCATCAGCATCAAACCTCCACCCAAGCAGTTGTTGTAACTCCTGCTGTATCAACTACTGCTGGTACTTCATAGGTTTTAACATCTGTTCTCACTTCAACACACACCACTTCAACACACACCACATCTACTGCTTCACCACCATCACCACCAAAAACAACATCACCTGCTGACAAAAAGCAGAAGACAACAGATGTTATAACATCTGTTGTAATGACAACAGTGGTTGAAACACCAGTTGTTTCAACAGCTGTTAGTCAATCACAAACCACTGCCACTCAATCTACCACCACTGTTCCATCCAAAACATCATCAGTCCCTCCTCAACCAAAGGAGAAGGCTAATTCTTAAAGATGATGACAATTCACCACCACCTACATCTTTAAAATCTCTGTCACTTGTCATAATTTCAAAACCCATGCCTCTCTCTTCAGCTTAAATTCCTGGAACTCATTGCAGTTAGGGAAGAAATCAAATCCTTTTACCATGAGGATGACCCAGCTAAAAGGAGCTTGCCATCAGTTGAAGGATATCCCAGGCCTAACAATATTGAAGAATATTTGAAACTTAAGGCCAAACAAGCAGAGGATATCACAATTAAAAACAGACAAGGGAAATCTGATAGAGAATTTCAGCAAAACTATCAGTTCCTACTCACACAGGTCAGTGCTATGGAGCGATTTGCTAAAAATGTATGTCAGCAACTCTCAGAAAGGGCAGATGAGTCCTTGAGAAAAGACTACATTGAGAACATCATGACCTACAAGAAATACAAGGGGGAGAAACACATGTAAAAAAACTGGACCATTCCTGAGCTTGAAAAAGAGGCAGCCAGGATTCAAGAAATGATCAAAAATAAGGTCAAGCAGACTCCTCCTGAAAAATTCAAACAAATTGAAGCTGACAAGATTTTGGAGTTAAAGAGAATGAAAAAGGAGCTGATAGCAGCTGATTATGGGTCAAAGAATTCAGTGTCAAAGTGGGGAGAAGATAGGGTCAGGGCTACCTACAAAAGGTTAGAGGAACTTAGAAAGAAAGATCCAAAAGTTCCACAAAAGCCTGATTACTCTAAAGCAGAGGTCTCAAAAAGACCACCAAAGCTGCAAGTTAAAAGAACCACTGCTCCTGCTGGTGCTGCCATCTACAAAAGAAGGAGCCAAAACCAGTCAGATGCCGAAACAGTTCAAGATCTAAAAGCTGGAGATGCCATTGTAAAAGAGGGCATTAAATTGATGATAAAAGAAGATCTTGAATTGGAACAGTCTGCAAGTACTGCTCAGCCAGTCATGAATAGGCCAGCCTCTCCAAACACCTCTGCAAATAAAAATCTCCCAAGAAACCCACCAGGCTCAAAAATACAAAAGTGGGAAACTGACAAACAGACCTACGTATTGACTTTGCTCAGGTCTGGTGGAGAAGTGAAGAAAATATCAAGGGAACAAGCTCTTGGCCTAAGTCTTGAAGATTTGCAGGATCTCCTTGATCTTCCACTTAGCAGGGATGATGATGAAACAGATGCCCTAGATTTTGAACTACAATTTAAAGGTCATATAAGGGAACTGTTAATGAGGCAATAAAGTTCCACAATAATGAAGAGTTTTGGCATTATCTGTTCCAGGGGGAGATTGTTGGGATTGAACCCTACCAGAGGAACAGATAATTAAAGCCAAAACTGGATCAGAGCAGTGGATCCAGAATAAGCAGATGTTACATACAAGTCTCTCCCCTTGAAAGTGGTTTCAACATCTGCTGACCTCCTATCTACTAACCATACAAGCTACTGACCGTCAAACTGCTGCTCAAGTAAAGACCTGATGAAAGACTAAAGCTCTGCTGATTCAATCTACTGCCTTGAGTCAAGCACTGCTGATCCGGACAAGTACTGTTGGGTTCACAGCAGTGGAAGGTTGCAGCAGCTGTTCTATAGTCTGTTTGTAATGTAATGTAATAAGCAGTAGTTAGTATAGCAGTGTTTGTATTGATCAGAGGTTAGAGTTTGTTAGGAGGTTAGATGTCACTTTCATGGTTACGTCAGCTTTGATGCTCAGTGGTTTTCTAGTGCCTATAAATAGAACAGTGCTCTGTACTGTTCTATTAGCTCTTTGCAAACTTGTTTTCTTGCACGAACAAACGCTGAGCTCTGGCTGAGGGGGAGTTTGTATTAAGCATTACATTGTAATCGTTGTTGAAACTAAATTCAATCTTTAGGTACTTTGTAGAAAATGTCTTGATCAAAGCAATACTCTCGTTTGATTGTATGCAAAGTTTGTTTCCATATTAATTCCGCTGCACAACTCATCCATTTCCATCTTAATTTCAAACGAAAAATACAATCAATACCAAACTCAGATCCAACACTTGCTCATTAGTTGGCTCGCTCGTTTGGCACATTTAAATTAAACCCCAAATTATGTGTGTGAGTGTTTGTTTATATACATGTATTTTACTATATCTAAGCTAGTTTACCTCCAATTTAGGTTAATTATATAGGATTAGCAATCTAAGCTAGTTTACCTCCAATTTAGGTTAATTATATAAGATTAGCAACTAAAATAAACTTTAGTAAGTTAATTAGAACAATTTTTTTATGAGTGACCTCTCCTAAAACTTGTGTAACACTCGTCTTTTAATTTCATTGTTTAATCATAAAAATGCGGTATTTGTAAAACAAAATTTCCAATTAACAAACTTTTAGTTAGTAAACTAAGTTATACTTCATCATAATATTTAACATAGTCAAATAACTGGATTGAAACGTTCGTCATTCAGTAGTGTTTACAAAACCACATAGTTTAGCTAGATTAGATTAGTGCGGAAGCATCCAAAATTTGTGTTCGCTTCTTGAAGCATTGACTTGATCATCATCCACATACTTGCCATACCTAAAAACTGGAAATTTTGACAAATATTAGTATTAGAGTTCTTAGAAAATTAGCCTAATCGAACTACGCTCAAAAACGGATTCGATTAACTAAGATATTGTAACACCTCGAAAATTCACGTCCTATAATGTGTAGACACGTGTCATATGTTTGATCGTGTGAAAGAATGTTCTGAAAGGACTAAAGTTGACAAACATGGAAAGTATGTGAATATACGAGTTCTAAATGTCAACAGTGAATAAATATACTTCATAATAACCCTACACGATGTTTATAACATCAAACGAATAAATCATGGATCATACGAAGCTAAAAGTGAGAGATTACAAACTACAGGGGTTAAATGTGTCAACATGTTTAAGTTATACCTCTGAGTGACCTTTTGACAAACCCGAAGCTTTGTAACTGTTAATTATGATCACTAGAATGCACGATATAAATTTCATAAAGTTTCGTAATCGTATGAGAAAGTTATGATCAAATTGGTGTGCGAGGGGTTAAAGTGTTAACGTTGAAAGTTATGACTTTTCGGGTTAACCGGAAGTGTCCAGGGACTTGGCAAAGTGGGTATATGTCTAGAGGCCCTTATGTGTCAATATAGATGGTTCAAAATGCAAATAAAAGCTTGCTTGACCTTTCGAAAGGCCAAGAGATGTGATGCAACAACTCAAAAACGTTTTAGTCTGATCAGAGGGTCTACGCGGCCCGCGTAGACCTTAAAGACACTTTAGGCGGGCCGCGTCAGGACGCCAGATACAGAAAACGTGGACAGGCTCCTGTATTCGTGGGTATTCGATCTTTAAGCGATATCTTGGCATTGTGGGCGACCCCTAAACAGTCCTAGACACTAGGGACACTTGGTGGAATGTTGTGGTCAGTTGATAGACTTGTTTGTCAATGTTTTGTGGTGATTAATCCACTATAAAAGGCCACAAGACTTCAACTCATTCCTCACACCTTCATTTGCATTCCTGATCAATTCTGGAGCTCCCAAGCAGCCTCAAGTGATCATAATTCGTGCATAGGACGCTTGTAAGTTTGCTAATCCTTTCTAAATTAAGTTTTAGCCTAGTTATAGCATAAAAGTCAAACCGTCGTAATTAACGGTTGACTTTAAGATTAATCACTAATGGTCCAGTGATTAGTCGAATAAAAAGTAGTTATAAGTTGGTAATTATGTGGGTAATAAACCCTTAAAAGGGTTCCCCCTGATTACCACTTTAACTAGGTCAAAAGTCGGGTCAAACTTGCTAAGAAAAAGTCAACAGAATGTTTAAATTACAATTTATGCATAATTAGCAATGTAGAACACATACAACCTGTTTGATCATTAATATAACTTGGTAATTAGTGTAAGGACATGTCTAAACATGTTCAACCCGACAATTTCCTGTTTAGACCCGGTTCGGAACCGAAAGTCGCATAGTTTGACTTATACTTTGACTTTCAGTTCTGACCCATTATGGTATGTTTTAGAAATGCCTTAGAGCTTTATTTGGACCAGGTTACATGCTAGTATAACCCTCTGTGATTATACACCACGGATCATTAGTTATCCAATTAATATGCATGATTCCGTTAATTGCTCATATGTTGACCATTATACCCTTTTTACTGTAAAACGTGATTTTTGGAAATGTAAAAGAGTAGAAACCTTAATTACTGATATATAAACTTGCATACAAAATTTGACATCAGTTTGAGGTGTAGATTAAGAGTTATGCTCGTTAGCGTAAAATTAAAGCTTTATGTTAATTAAACGGCGTATTTAGCGTATAGCCTACTTAAACATACTTTTTGATATCAAACTCTTTACCCACTGATGTAATATATTATTTTGGGATTTTTAAAGATTTTTAATTAATTTTAGCCTGGGCATAACTTATAGTCGTAGGCTTAATCCGGTAATTGTCGGTTTTGCCCTTAAGGGCTATAAAATGAGTTTTGCATATCTAAACGACTCCAAACCTTTTGCTACTGATCACATATGATAAATAAATTATTTTAAGCCTTCTGGAAATATAAAAATATCAGATTTATGTATCAAACCCGGAAATGGCCTCTAATCGCCTTTTAAGCGTTTTAACGCATAGTATGTGCTATAACTATAATAAACATACAAGGGTTGATACCTACTGATATTTGAGGCAAATTATAATGTTTTAACATTAAGCAAAGGTTGATAAACTCAGACTTCAGTTTTGAGCTTTTCGGCTTATGTGAAATTACCAAAATACCCCTACGGGGAATAGTTTGGTTATAATTACTAAATTTCACATATATGCTTATTCCTACTGTTATAACTTAGTAAAATAAGTATGTTTTCTGATTACATCAGACCTATAACTCAGGTAAATACTTAAACTCTTTTATAACCTTGTAAATGACCAAACTACCCCTACGGGGCATAGTTTGTGTTTAAACTCGTTTCGGGCATAATAAATGATATCTTACTGATGTCACAACATATATGAAGCATATTAACTTAGGAAACCTATAAATAGCTCTCATGAATACTCGTTACGCTTTTTACGCGTTCGGTTCGGTTTATGTAACTAGTTTACATAAACTAGCCTAAACGGGTCAAACCTTATCGGTTTTATCTCAAAATCCAGAATGTGTATAAAATACCCATATTAAGCAAGTCTCTGAACTTGTCGGGTCTAAATCACATTCTATCCGGTCTTCGCTTAATCGTGCGTACGAACCGTGTCTTTGAAACTAGCCGGTCTAAGCTTAAGCTTAATTAAAGACCCGTTAGGATTCTAATAGGTTATTATAAACCTTCATTCCAGATTAGGAGGACCAGTAAAAGCTACTTGCAATCTGCTTATTGTGAATTATACTTTGCTCAGGTAAATACTTTTAACTTATTTTCCCTATACGGACTTGGGTTACGGTATATAGCATACCGCTTGATCGGGCATCAAATCCTCCACCGTTGAGTGGGTAATTGAATAATTTGATCGGCTCGTTTAGACAGTCTTTCTACTTAAAGCCTTTGGGGGATTAATGACCATGTCCCGGATATCCTTGGCATCATTTTACGAAATGGCCACGACTTAAGCGCGGGGTGTAGGCGTACACCCGTCAGTGCACAAAAGAATATTGTGGTGTGTCTATTGATCTTTAACCCGGACAAGATCCGGGCTACTGAACGCAAAAGGAACATGTAATTCGTTCACAAGATTATAATATTAAATAATTCTCCCAAGTTAAATAAAAATGTTTATGCCACGTGCATCCAAATCAATTTTCAATCATTTTCCAGAATGAGTCAGTTGAATGTATTTACCAGTGTAAACTGACGTATTTTCCCAAAAAGATTAAATGCAGGTACTAAGCGTAATTGGCTAGGATTTCTCCTTAGCATCATTAGAAGTCTCGCAAGCTTAAGATGCCTGAAGTCTGTTGAACAAATATTTTCATTTTGTTTCCGATCCTTCTGTGGATAAACTTCCGAATATTGTGACATTTGATATTACAATATTAAATTCGGTTGTATTATATCTTTTAAATTGCTTCCGCTGTGCATATTAAATATTGTGTTGTTTGACAAATATGTTGCCAACCACGTCACGATACTCCCCACCGGGCCCACCGGTGACACGTGGAAATCGGGGTGTGACAGGTTGGTATCAGAGCCAACTCTGAGTGAATTAAACACTAGCCTTTTGTGTTTAATCTCACTACACAATAGCACATTCTAAACTTTCGACTCTAGACATATAACATAGGACAAATTCTACCTTATTTGGTTTTGTTTTATCCTTTAAATTTTTATACATGTTGTTGTTATCTCATGAAATATTGACAGGAAATAAAAATGCCGCCAAGATTCTTCAGGAGACGAGGAAGAGGCAAGGGGCCAATCACCGCCCCTAACGATAATGAAGCTGGACCTTCGCAACAGCGAGCTCCATCCACCACCGAGAGTGACGACCCTCGGGAGAACCGGAGAAACCTGTATGAGCCGGCCAGACGGTCGGTTTCGCATAGTTCAACACCTCCTGTTCTTAACCCTTACGAGCCCAATAACCCTCAACCGTCCTACATACCACTTCAGCGATCTTTATCGCATAATTCGTTTGGTGACCCCACACCCATCTTCCGAGGCCAATTTAATCCGGCCGATTACTTACCAGAACCCGTGGGTTTTAACCCACTGGGGCCAGACGATCACTTCTCCGGTGATAACGCGGACGACATGGACGAGGATACGGACCCCGTCGAACCCGCAAGTGGTACACCGAACCACCCGATCGAAATCTCCGACGGATCTTCATTTCACGGATCACCCTATGTTGGTCCGGATAGTTTCCAGGCGATGTTCACCCGGCACGAGTGGTACTATACACCTCCTCACCATTCGTCGCCTCATCTGCAGCAACAGCAGCAGCAGCAGGAACAGGATCCCTCTGTGGATTCCAGATTCGTGGCAGTCACGCCACCGCCTCCACCGCCGCCAGTACAGCCGGCACCTCCGCAACCGCCGAGGCGAAGGAGAACCGGTGCGCGCATGTCGTCACGAGCAGGGGATTTCCATTTCAGTTCCCCACGTCAATCCAGTGGCAGTCACTATCCGCCACACCAGGAGGACCCACAAATGGGTGGACCTTCACAACCAGCTGTTCCACAGCCACCGCCGATGGGTTTTGACAACCCAATTCCAGCATATACGGGTTCCATGGCATACAACCCGTTTGAACCGCCAAATCACCACAATTATGGTTACGCGGAGGCCGACCCTTACATGGTAGCGGCGAACTACAACACCCAAGGACCCTATGGAGATCCATGGGGAGTAGGGTACCCAACACATGGGTACCAGATACCTCCTAGGCCTATTATACGGACGCAATCGCAGCCGCCTCGGTTTTCTCCCCCAGAACGGGAGGAAGTTCTTCAGAGGCTGGAACAGGTTGAGCGAGAAAATCGCCGCGATCGTCAGGAGAGACAAAGCTTTTTCCAAGGATTGGCAAGTTTGATCAAAGGAAAGAACAAGAAGGATCGTTGAATCCTTCCTTTATTGTTGTAACCTCCTTTTATCAGTGTAGCCCCTGCGTGGGCATGTATTTGGTTGTTAAACCCCTACATGGGTATGTATGTGTGATGTTTTGACCCCTACGTGGGTCTATTTTCCGTTAACCCCTGCGTGGGTATGATGTCTATTTGTTTAAGGTCCCTGCGTGGACTAGTTATTGTTTAAAGCCCCTGCGTGGGCAAGTACTTGTTTAAAAAAAAAACCCTGCGTGGGTAAGTTGTTATTTGAAAAGACCCGTTTAGGGCAGCGTGTAATATTATAATAAATTAATGGAATGTTTGTTTTATAAATTTCATGGTTGCCATTATGTGCATATATAAATTATAAATGAAATAAATAAATTAAAAATCATTCCTTTTGAAATAATCTGCCTATGTAAATTTAAATAAGGATCTTAAAGAGTGAAACCTAGCCTTCGGGTCATTATAAGACCGGGCCAAGATGGTAAGACCTGTTCAAAAGATTCAAATCCATGTTAACATCTGAAAAACATGTTAACACTCCTGGCAGACGTGATTTATTAAAAATCACATACGTCATTTTTATAAAGGAATTCTTTAGAAGATTCCTAACCCAGTTTAATGATCTCTGAATCCTGGGTTTACATCATCAATTAAGATGATCATACTGGTACCATACGTGGTAATACGTACCTATGGGCCTTGCTCATTTCTACATGAGCCAAAAAGACAGTGGTAGCTATGACTCCCTGTCAAATAAAGGTAATAAACTAGGTGCAAACCTCAAATGCTTTGATTCTTTGAAATCCTAGCATATAATTTATAAATGTCCTTGTGACCAGGCCTATTGTGCCAATATACCTTCATGTTTTGATTATCTGAAATCACAACTTACAAATTAAATTTGTCCATGTGACTAGGCCTTTGTGCCACAAATAAAACTGTTATTGTTTTATAATTAGGATAAGTTATATTAAAATCCTAAATAAATTTGACTAATAAATTAACTAAATATGGTCTCTGTTTACCATGGTTAATGAATTACCCTAAGGGGCAATTCCATAATAAACTCCCAAATAAACTATTGTCCTTGTTTTCTGCAACAGTTCAATTGTAATGGCTAACTCAAACGAGGGTAATAGTCATCCAGCGGAGGTTAATAATGACGCATGAATTAATCTAACGGGTGCGGAATTGAAAGCGATCATAGACGGCACAGTTACTCAGGCTTTGGAAAGGCAGTACGAGGAGTATAGTGGGACTCGTAGTAGGACCCTATCTACACAGCCTTCAAAGCCACCGTCCAATAAGGACGACCCGAAGAAAAATGATGACCGACACTCCTCAAACCACAGTGCTCCATCTCAGCAGGTTATACTAAACAAGGGACCCCGAGACAAGGGTTGCTCTTATAAATATTTCGTTTCCTGCAAACCCCGGGATTTCACTGGGGAGAAAGGAGCCATCGACTGTATGACATGGCTGGATGAGATGGATACGGTTGTTGATATCAGCGGATGCGCTGAGCGAGACGTGGTCAAGTTTGTGTCGCAGTCTTTTAAGGGTGAAGCATTAGCATGGTGGAGATCTCTGATTCAAGCCACCGGGAAAATCCCACTGTATAACATGTCTTGGGATCAATTTGTTGCCCTTATCAGGGAAAATTATTGCCCTCAGCATGAGGTGGAGAAGATAGAATCCGATTTTCTATCATTGGTGATGACAAACCTCGACTGTCAAGCTTACCTAACGAGCTTCAACACTATGTCTCGGTTGGTTCCATACCTGGTAACCCCGGAACCAAAACGGATAGCTCGTTTTATCGGTGGTTTAGCCCCCGAGATCAAGGCAAGCGTAAAAGCTTCTCGGCCAGCTACTTTTAGATCAGTAGCTGACATTTCCTTATCCCTCACTCTGGATGCGGTCAGGCAGAGATCGCTGAGGAATAAGGAGGCTGAGAAGAGAAAGCGTGAAGATGATGGTTCACGAAGGTCGAACAAGAAACACCGTGGGAACGGTGACAACAAGAAAGGATCTGAGTCGAGGAAAGATGGGCATAAGTCTGATGAGAAGCCCAAATGCAAAATTTGCAAGAAGCAGCACTATGGAAAGTGCAGACTTGAGTCAAACTCACAGACTCAGTCAAAAACCTATGCTTGTGGTATTTGCAAGTCCACGGATCACAAAACCTTGGATTGCAAGAAGATAAAAGACGCAACGTGCTACCGTTGCAATGAAAAGGGCCACATTAAAACCAACTGCCCTAAGTACAACAAGAAGCCTGAAGAGGCTAAGAAGACTAATGCTAGAGTCTTCAGAATGGACGCGAAAGAGGCTGTGCAAGACGATAATGTCATAACAGGTACCTTCCTTGTAAATGATGTCTTTGCAAGAGTACTTTTTTATTCAGGCGCAGATAAGTCTTTCGTAGATCATAAGTTTTGTAAATTGTTGAATTTACCTGTCAAAACCTTAAGCGTAAACTATGAGGTAGAGTTAGCAGATGGTACAATAGAAACCGTCTCAACTGTGTTAGATGGATGTGTTATATCCATTAAGAACCATTCTTTTCCTCTGTCTCTACTTCCGTTTAAGTTGGCCGGTTTTGACATAGTTCTGGGTATGGACTGGTTATCTCATAACTAGGCTCAAATTGTCTGTAACATGAAGCAAGTGATAATAAAGACTCCGTCTGATGAACCACTTACCATTCGGGGAGATACCCAGTATGGGCTGCCTGAGCAAGTGACTATGCTCAAGGCTTCAAAATGTTTAAAGAGGGGTTGTGTCATCTACATGGCACAAGTGATTATTGAGGAGCCCAAACCGAAGATAGAAGACATCCCTGTCATCTCTGAATTCCCAGAAGTTTTTCCGGAAGAACTACCTGGTTTGCCACCAGATAGGCAAGTGGAATTCAGGATTGATATCATCCCCAGAGCAGCACCAGTTGCTAGAGCACCTTATAGGTTGGTGCCCACAGAGATGAAAGAATTGAGGACACAGCTAGATGAATTACTAGCCAAGGGTTTCATTAAACCCAGCTCGTCTCCTTGGGGAGTGCCAGTCCTATTTGTCAATAAGAAGGATGGATCGATGCGTCTGTGCATCGACTATCGTAAGCTTAATAAGGTCACGATAAAGAATAGATATCCTTTGCCCAGGATCGACGATTTGTTCGATCAGTTACAAGGGGCCAGTTATTTCTCGAAGATTGATTTGAGGTCAGGCTACCATCAACTGAAGGTTAGAGATGAAGACGTGCATAAAACTGCATTTAGGACTCGCTATGGTCATTACGAGTTCCTAGTGATGCCTTTTGGGCTCACTAATGCACCGGCCGCGTTCATGGATCTCATGAATCGCGTTTGCAAGCCGCACTTGGATAAATTCGTCATCGTCTTCATCGATGACATCCTTATTTATTCGAAGAACCAAGTTGACCACGAGAAACACCTTCGCTGTATTCTCAAACTTTTACATCACGAGAAACTCTATGCCAAATTCTCTAAGTGTGAATTTTGGCTACGAGAAGTCCAATTTCTTGGACATGTGGTCAGTGAGCGTGGTATCCAAGTGGATCCCGCTAAAGTTGAAGCTGTTATGAATTGGCAAGAGCCAAAGACGCCTACGGAGATTCATAGCTTCCTGGGATTGGCAGGATATTACAGGCGTTTCATTGAGAATTTTTCAAGGATTGATGCACCCCTAACTTCCTTGACCAAGAAGAAAGTAAAGTTCGTTTGGGGCCCTAAGCAGCAAGAGTCCTTTGATATTTTGAAACAGAAGTTGAGCAACGCTCCTGTGCTGACATTACCTGAAGGCACTGAAGAATTCGTGGTTTACTGCGATGCTTCACACACCGGCATGGGGTGTGTGCTTATGCAGAAAGGCAAGGTTATTGCCTATGCATCACGACAGTTAAAGGTGCACGAAAAGAATTACACCACCCACGATTTGGAGTTGGGTGCCGTCGTATTCGCACTAAAATTGTGGAGGCATTACCTTTATGGAATCAAGTGTGTGATCTATTCTGATCACAAGAGCCTCCAACATCTGTTTAATCAGAAAGAATTAAACATGAGGCAACGCCGTTGGATGGAAACTTTGAATGATTATGATTGTGAAATCAAGTACCGTCCCGGCAAGGCGAATGTAGTCGCCGATGCCTTGAGTAGAAAGGAGAGGGTGAAACCCATCCGAATCAATGCCAAGCGCATGGAAATAAAGAACAGTTTGATAGAAAGGGTGTTAGCTGCACAGAAGGAAGCTGTGTTGGAAGCTAACTATCCTAATGAAAAGTTAGGAGTAACTGAGGAGCAGTTAACTCTTAGCAAGGACGGAATTCTGCGATTAAATGGACGAATATGGGTTCCAATTTATGGAGGGCTTCGAGATGTCATCCTCCAGGAAGCCCATAGTTCCAAATACTCCGTTCATCCTGGAGCTGATAAGATGTACCAGGATCTAAAGGCAAATTATTGGTGGATAGGCTTGAAAAAGTCTGTGGCCACCCATGTAACTAAATGCTTGACATGTGCGCAAGTCAAAGCCGAGCATCAAAAACCGTCAGGTTTGCTACAACAGCCTGAACTTCCTACGTGGAAGTGGGAAATGGTAACTATGGATTTTATCACCTAGTTACCTAAGACAAGGAAAGGCAATGATACAATTTGGGTTATAGTTGATAGACTGACTAAATCAGCACATTTCTTGCCCATCAAGGAGACTTATAGCTCCGACATGTTAGCCCAGTTATACGTTGATAAGATTGTAGCCTTACATGGCATACCTGTGTCTATTATCTCTGACCGAGATACTAGATACGCGTCACATTTTTGGAAGAGTTTCCAACAATCTTTGGGCACACGTTTGAATTTTAGTACGGCTTACCATCCTCAGACTGACGGTCAGAGTGAGCGTACTATTCAAACGTTGGAAGACATGCTGCGTGCATGTGCGATCGATTTGGGTGGTAGTTGGGATAAGAACTTACCATTAATCGAATTCTCCTACAACAATAGCTACCACACCAGCATAAAGGCTGCGCCTTTTGAGGCATTATATGGTAGAAAGTGTAGATCGCCCGTGTGTTGGGCGGAAGTTGGAGATGTCCAGTTATCAGGACCAGAGATAGTCTTTGAAACGACGGACAAGATTGTCCAGATTCGTGACCGTCTCAAAGCTGCCGGTGATAGGCAGAAGAGCTACGCAGATCCGAAGCGTAAAGCTTTTCACTTCGAAGTAGGTGATAAAGTGTTGCTTAAAGTGTCACCCTGGAAGGGGGTGATGCGATTTGGTAAGAAAGGAAAGCTAAGCCTGAGATACATAGGACCCTTCGAGGTTATCGAACGTGTCGGGTCAGTTGCCTATAAGTTAAACTTACCAGAAGAGCTCAGTGGAATTCATAATGTGTTCCACATCTGCAATCTGAAGAAGTGCTTCGCTGATGAATCACTAGTTATACCACATACAGATGTGCATATAGACGAGAGCTTAAAATTTGTGGAAAAACCTTTATTGATTGAAGACCGACAGGTGAAGAAGCTTCGAAGGAAGCATGTACCTATTGTAAAGGTCAAATGAGATGCCCGTAGAGGTCCCGAATATACGTGGGAGGTTGAATCCACGATGAAAGAAAAGTACCCTCATTTGTTTCAGTAAATCTCGGGTCGAGATTTATTTTAAGGGGGTGAGGATGTAACACCTCGAAAATTCACGTCCTATAATGTGTAGACACGTGTCATATGTTTGATCGTGTGAAAGAATGTTCTGAAAGGACTAAAGTTGACAAACATGGAAAGTATGTGAATATACGAGTTCTAAATGTCAACAGTGAATAAATATACTTCATAATAACCCTACACGATGTTTATAACATCAAACGAATAAATCATGGATCATACGAAGCTAAAAGTGAGAGATTACAAACTACAGGGGTTAAATGTGTCAACATGTTTAAGTTATACCTCTGAGTGACCTTTTGACAAACCCGAAGCTTTGTAACTGTTAATTATGATCACTAGAATGCATGATATAAATTTCATAAAGTTTCGTAATCGTATGAGAAAGTTATGATCAAATTCGTGTGCGAGGGGTTAAAGTGTTAACGTTGAAAGTTATGACTTTTCGGGTTAACCGGAAGTGTCCAGGGACTTGGCAAAGTGGGTATATGTCTAGAGGCCCTTATGTGTCAATATAGATGGTTCAAAATGCAAATAAAAGCTTGCTTGACCTTTCGAAAGGCCAAGAGATGTGATGCAACAACTCAAAAACGTTTTAGTCTGATCAGAGGGTCTACGCGGCCCGCGTAGACCTTAAAAACACTTTAGGCGGGCCGCGTCAGGACGCCAGATACAGAAAACGTGGACAGGCTCCTGTATTCGTGGGTATTCGATCTTTAAGCGATATCTTTGCATTGTGGGCGACCCCTAAACAGTCCTAGACACTAGGGACACTTGGTGGAATGTTGTGGTCAGTTGATAGACTTGTTTGTCAATGTTTTGTGGTGATTAATCCACTATAAAAGGCCACAAGACTTCAACTCATTCCTCACACCTTCATTTGCATTCTTGATCAATTCTGGAGCTCCCAAGCAGCCTCAAGTGATCATAATTCGTGCATAGGACGCTTGTAAGTTTGCTAATCCTTTCTAAATTAAGTTTTAGCTTAGTTATAGCATAAAAGTCAAACCGTCGTAATTAACGGTTGACTTTAAGATTAATCACTAATGGTCCAGTGATTAGTCGAATCAAAAGTAGTTATAAGTTGGTAATTATGTGGGTAATAAACCCTTAAAAGGGTTCCCCCTGATTACCACTTTAACTAGGTCAAAAGTCGGGTCAAACTTGCTAAGAAAAAGTCAACAGAATGTTTAAATTACAATTTATGCATAATTAGCAATGTAGAACACATACAACCTGTTTGATCATTAATATAACTTGGTAATTAGTGTAAGGACATGTCTAAACATGTTCAACCCGACAATTTCCTGTTTAGACCCGGTTCGGAACCGAGAGTCGCATAGTTTGACTTATACTTTGACTTTCAGTTCTGACCCGTTATGGTATGTTTTAGAAATGCCTTAGAGCTTTATTTGGACCAGGTTACATGCTAGTATAACTCTCTGTGATTATACACCACGGATCATTAGTTATCCAATTAATATGCATGATTCCGTTAATTGCTCATATGTTGACCATTATGCCCTTTTTACTGTAAAACGTGATTTTTGGAAATGTAAAAGAGTAGAAACCTTAATTACTGATATATAAACTTGCATACAAAATTTGACATCAGTTTGAGGTGTAGATTAAGAGTTATGCTCGTTAGCGTAAAATTAAAGCTTTATGTTAATTAAACGGCGTATTTAGCGTATAGCCTACTTAAACATACTTTTTGATATCAAACTCTTTACCCACTGATGTAATATATTATTTTGGGATTTTTAAAGATTTTTAATTAATTTTAGCCTGGGCATAACTTATAGTCGTAGGCTTAATCCGGTAATTGTCGGTTTTGCCCTTACGGGCTATAAAATGAGTTTTACATATCTAAACGACTCCAAACCTTTTGCTACTGATCACATATGATAAATAAATTATTTTAAGCCTTCTGGAAATATAAAAATATCAGATTTATGTATCAAACCCGGAAATGGCCTCTAATCGCCTTTTAAGCGTTTTAACGCATAGTATGTGCTGTAACTATTGATGCGTGCGAAGTGTTATATATATTAGGTGTATATTTTAAGCCCCTTTAACACTTATTTTAGCCAAGTTTTAAATTTATAAAACACGATATTTTACTAACACTAAACACACATATGGGCAAGTGCACCCATCGTGAGCGTAGTATAGCGTTGGTAAGATACCGAGGTCGTTCAAGGACACAAGAGCTTTTAGTACCGGTTTATCCTCAACGTCTAATCAAAGTACAAAGTTAGAAAAATGTTTTTAAACTAAGAAAAATAAAAACTAACTAAAATGCTGAAAATAAAAATAAAATAAAAACAGATAGACAAGATGAATCACTTGGTTCCGACTCGTATCTAGTATAACCTTTGATTATTTCCGCACTTTTGCACATAATTAAGAGATTATCTTAGTTATTGTAGTAGGCCCCTCTTTTGAAGGTGACGTTACCCTCACCCCAGTAGTTTGAGTCAGCAAGGATACAATCCTAAAAGGGTGGATTATTGGAAGATAATGAATTATGTTATTAATGCAGTATTATGGTAGGCCCCGCTTTTGGCGGTGACGTTACCCTTGGCTAAGTAGTCTGAGTCAGCAGGGATACAGTCCTAAATAGCCGGGTTATAGTATTAATAGTAGTTAACTTATGAGGGGATCAAAGAGTTTGGACCCCCGCCATCCAATACCGTGAAGCATTGAAGGAGGTCCTACTAAATTTGACCCAGGTCCATTGCAGGACCTCTAAACGCTGAACAATGGCAAGACCTTTACCAAACCGTTCCCTTAACCCCCGACCAGGTAGCCAACATACCTCCATATAGACCGTGGAGATATGAATGGTGAAAATATTTTATTTTATATAGACAGTAAAATAATGCCAAGACACCACGGATAAACGATAAGGAAAGATCACCTTCAACATAAGTAACTAGTTATTAAAGTCATTAATACAAAACCAAATAAAAAGTGCAAAAGATTAGAAATAAAAAGTATTCTACTAGACACTTTGTCTTCACCAAGTGATGTAAGAGACTTAGGCAAACATGGCCTTGATTGTCAAGAACTCTTACGATCAATCTTGGATCCCGAGACGACTCACACACTCTACGATGGACAATGGATGATGGTGTTGTGATGGTGGTGGGTGGTGGATGAAGTGTGAGAGAGGTGGTGTGCCAAGGGATGAGTTGAAATGAAACCAAGCACTCCTATTTATAGGCTGAACAGAAGGCTGGGCACGGCCCCGTGTCCGCTGGGCACAGCCCCGTGCCTGTCTGACATTCTCTCTCTTCATTAATTGTAGTTCGCAATTACAATTAATGCGCCTGCTGTACTTTCGCCACGCCCCCGTGCTCACTGGGCACGGCCCCGTGGTGGGCAATAGAAGCTTCTATAGGTTTGTCTTTTCTGCTGCTTCTTGGGCACGGCCCCGTGCTGGCTGAGCACGGGGCGTGTTCAGTCTTCTGCCTTCTCTATTTTGCTTGGGAAGATGCCGTTGAGGGGTCGGGCAGTCCACTTATGTTCCTTTCCTTGTATTTATGTTGGATTTAGCTGTCTTTTTGCTTCTTTTGTGTTTTTGAGCTCATTTAATCCTGAAAATACAAAAGGAAGACAAAAATACTCTTTTTCCAATATTAGTACTTAAAAAGGGTTAGTTTTATGCCTTATTTGATGTAATTTATATGTTGCATTTTACACACATCAAATACCCCCACACTTGAACTTTTGCTTGTCCTCAAGCAAAACTCTTTAATATGTGGCTTACACTCCCAAATGGAATGGGTAGAAGAGAAGGTTTTGACTTGTCGTAGAGTGTTGGGAATCCAAGATCTTTTTGGGTTTTATTTTTATCTATTTACAATCCTATTCGTAATGATTTATTTAGAACGTTTCATAAGAGAAATTACTTATTTGGGCATAACATGCCTTTTTAAAATTTCATTTATATACAAGTTCACATACCTCACGGGAGAAATCACTCACACTCGGCCGAAGGTGTATTTTTAGTGAATCACTCGAGAGCGGCATGGAACTTATTTCCTACCATAAGCTTGCCAAGCAATCAATCCTCCTCCTTTTTAACTTTTATACCTTTGTAAATATCAAGAGGACTTTGTGGGTTAAGGGTTAGGCTTGGGTTAAAGGTAGGTGGTTGGGATAGTGGTTAGTGGTTAGTAGAAAAAGGGCGAAAAGCGTAACAAGTGTCGGTTTTCGTAGGACTTTCTATTTTTTTGTAACTTTTATTTTGATGAAGCTTTTATTCAAACAAAGTTATTTTTGATGAACTTGTTTGTTTATCTTTTGCTTCATCATCAACACATTTTTTTTGAACGATCATACGAAAAAACCGAACTTGTTACTAAAACAAAGGGTTAAAAATAAAAAGGTTTTGGTGGGTAAAAGGGTTTTGGTTTGGGTGATGAAATGAAAAGGTTTAGGCTCAAAGGGGCTAACTAGGGGGATTTTTGGGTAGGTGGTAAAAGAAAAGAAAAAATAATGGTGTAGAAATAAAAAGGGTTAGTCCTAATGCCTCCATCATTTACTTACTCGGGTTTAAGTTGATAAGGACCGGGAATGTATCGTCATGGCAAGTTCTAGAGTCGTAAGAACCAAGCGGCTATTTACACAAGAAACGAAAAATGAGCATTTAATCTAATGATATGTAATTGTATGCTCAATAAAGGCTCAAAACTCACTTTTGTGGGAATGGGTTTTTATGTGATCAAGTATATATAATCAAATTTTCACTAAGTTTGCCATGCCTTTTCATAATTTTCTTATGTTGGTTCTTTTTATCACTACGCTATCGGTTGTAAATTCGTAAAAATATAACCTTTTTGAGAACTTGAATTTCCCGAGTTAAACCTAGACAAGTAAAAAAAAATGAAATTTTTGAAAAAAATTGGGGTGATTAGCGGTTCCAATAGAGTTTTGTGTAAGGCTTGTATTTAGGACTTGCAAGATTCAAGGTTTTAGCATCCCCCCACACTTAAATTACACATTGTCCTCAATGTGTCCCAAAAATAAATTTTTAGGTTGATTAGATGTGTAAAATGGTGTTAAAAAGCAAAAATTTTATGTTACTGGGAGCTGAACACGGCCCCGTGTTGTCCGGGCACGGCCCCGTGTTCAAGTGCCAGTAACAAAATTAAAACAAGAGAAGCAGAAGTCTGGACACGGGGGCGTGTTGGGTGAACACGGCCCGTGTCCAGTTACCTGAACTGGGCGTTTTTCTGCAGGGGGTTCAGCACGGGGCCGTGTTGGTTGGGCACGACCCGTGGTGAACCTTCTGAAATGGAGAGAATTGTCGGGTTGCCTTGTTCTTGTGCATGAGGTCATTTTTCTCGTTCCCCTTTTCATCCCTTACTACCATGAGTGTGTTTTATTCCTGAAAATTAAAACTAACTAGAAAACATAAAAATTAATCTAAATTAAACTAAGGATAGTTCCGCGGAATGCCTCCGTGGTGCGCCACGTTTATAAGGGTCCTTGGCTAGACCCAAAGCCGGTCATATGTCACCCAAGTGGGATGTATTGCATCCCATGTTACACCGTCGGAGAGCATCATCTAAGCTTGAGTCTATGACTTGCATGTAGTTGACCGGGTCTTCGTCCTCAATTCTTCTTTCACATTCAAACTTCACCTCCTTATCCCCAAACTTCAATGTTAACGTTCCGTCATTCATGTCTACCACCGCTTGGGCGGTGGCTAGAAATGGCCTCCCGAGGATGAGAGGGACATCGGTGTCTTCTTCCATGTCTAGGATGACTAAGTCGGTTGGGAAAACGAAGTTTTCAACTTTTACCAATAGATTCTCAGCGACACCTTGTGGAAATTTGACGGATCTGTCGGCGAGTTGTATGCTCATCTTTGTAGGGCTTGTTGTTCCTAGGCCGAGTCGTTTGAACATTGATGTGGGCATGAGGTTAATGCTAGCCCCAAGATCGGCTAATGCATTACGAACGGGAGACTCCCCAATCGAGCAAGGAATTGTGAAGCTTCCGGGATCGATTTTCTTTTGTGGAAGTTTGTTGAGCACTAAGGCGGAGCATTCTTCGCCTAAGTTAACTAATTGCAATGATTCAATTTTCCTTTTGTTTGTGAGGAAATCCCTCATAAATTTTGTGTATTTAGGCATTTGGGTTAGGACCTCGATAAAAGGAATATTAACATGCAACTGTTTTAGTAAATTTTCAAATTTAGCGAATTGCTCATCGGTCTTTTGACGATTTAACCTACCGGGGTACGGAATTGGAGGAGTCTTGGTGGGCTCTTGAGTTGGTAGAGAAGCCTTTTCTGACGCAGGAGGAGTCACAGGTTGGCTAGATTGGCTTCTTTCATTTGGCGGCAATGGAGCATCCTCGGGACCCACGGTTCGATTTCTTAATGTGATGAGATGTACTTGTGCCTTCGGGTTGGTTTCGGTATTACTAGGTAACGCGCCTTGTGGTCTCTCGGAGAAATTTTGAGCTAGTTGATTTAATTGTTTTTCAACGTTTTGAATGCTAGCTTGTTGATTTCTAAAATTCGATTCCAATTGTTGAAATCGATCCGAGTTTTTCTTTTCAGTGTCAAAGATGAGGCGAGATACATTATCTTCAAGCCTTTCTCTTCCACCTTGTTGTTGAGAGAAATTTTGTGGTTGTTGAAAATTAGTTCGTTGGTTTTGTTGGTTACTACTATTGCCGGGATCTCTCCAACCAAGATTTGGGTGGTTACGCCATCCTTGGTTGTAAATACCCGTTGGAGGACCCGACGGCCTAGGTCTATTATCAATGTAGTTTACCGTTTCTGTTTGTTCATCTAATTCTTTCATACAACTCCAATTTTCATGTGACCCACCACACCCTTCACAAGCCATAACCGAGGCCGTTTTTGTCATTTCTAGCTTTTTGATTTTCGAAGAGAGGGCCTCGATTTGGGCTTGTAAAGAGGTGCTTTCATCAACCTTATGGGCGCCCGAGGCAATAGATTTATTACCTCGAGGAGTGTGCCATTGAAAATTGGTTTGAGCAATTTCCTCAATTTGGTTATATATTTCATTTGGGCGACGATTACCTAAAAGTCCCCCGGAGCTTGAATCAAGTGTTTGTCTTGTGTGTGGCAACAACCCATTGTAGAAAGTGGATACTTGTTGCCACACCGCTAGGCCGTGATGAGGACACTTTCTTAGAAGCTCCTTGAACCTTTCCCAAGTTTCATATAAGGATTCCCCATCCTTTTGTGAGTATGTATTAATTTCAGTCATTAATTTAGCCGTTTTAGCAGGAGGGAAATACTTATATAAAAACTTTTGGGCAAGTTCATCCCAAGTGTTTACCGAGCCAACTGGGAGGGTGTTAAGCCAAGCCTTAGCTCGGTCTTTTAGTGAAAATGGAAACATTCGAAGGCGGATGGCGTCATTTGATGCTCCATTGATCCGAAAGGTATCACATATTTCTAAGAAGTTAGTAATATGCAGATGGGGATCCTCGTCCGCAAGCCCATGGAAGGTTGCGGAGTTTTGGAGCATTTGTATCAAATGCGGCCGAAGTTCGAAGTTATTGGCTTCGACATTTGGTGCATTGATAGCGGCGCCGAGATTGCCTACGGTGGGTCGTAGGTAATCCATGAGAGTACGTTGATCCGCCATTGGAAGTGGGTCCCCCGAAACTTTCTCTTGATTTTTGGCTTTAAGTCTTTTTCTGAGAAAGCGTTCGGGTTCTTCTAGAAGTTCTTTTATGTCTCTACTAGAACTGGAGCTCATGCACTACGTAGGAGGTTCAAATGTGGCGCCTAGGTTCCAAGTCCTGAAATAAAAACAGAAAAGAACGTTGGTCAGAATATTCACCACGGCCCCGTGCTCAGCGAACACGGCCCGTGGTCAGAGGTACAGTGATTGTTTTCTGGATCCCTGTTACTGGGAGTTGGACACGACCCCGTGTTGCACCGACACGGCCCCGTGTTCAGCTCTCTGTAACTCAGAAAATAAAAACTGCCAGTGATGATGCTGGGCACGGCCCGTGTCTGACCGGGCACGGCCCGTGCTGAGCTCTGCAGAAGCTGAAAAACTAAGAAAATCCTAAAAATTAAAAAGAAAAATAAAAAAATGATTAGGCCGTTGATTCCTAACTTTCTTAAAATCCTTGTGTCCCCGGCAACGGCGCCAAAAACTTGATGCGTGCGAAGTGTTATATATATTAGGTGTATATTTTAAGCCCATTTAACACTTATTTTAGCCAAGTTTTAAATTTATAAAACACGATATTTTACTAACACTAAACACACATATGGGCAAGTGCACCCATCGTGAGCGTAATATAGCGTTGGTAAGATACCGAGGTCGTCCAAGGACACAAGAGCTTTTAGTACCGGTTTATCCTCAACGTCTAATCAAAGTACAAAGTGAGAAAAATATTTTTAAACTAAGAAAAATAAAAACTAACTAAAATGCTGAAAATAAAAATAAAATAAAAACAGATAGACAAGATGAATCACTTGGTTCCGACTCGTATCTAGTATAACCTTTGATTATTTCCGCACTTTTGCACATAATTAAGAGATTATCTTAGTTATTGTAGTAGGCCCCTCTTTTGAAGGTGACGTTACCCTCACCCCAGTAGTTTGAGTCAGCAAGGATACAATCCTAAAAGGGTGGATTATTGGAAGATAATGAATTAAGTTATTAATGCGGTATTATGGTAGGCCCCGCTTTTGGCGGTGACGTTACCCTCGGCTAAGTAGTCTGAGTCAGCAGGGATACAGTCCTAAATAACTGGGTTATAGTATTAATAGTAGTTAACTTATGAGGGGATCAAAGAGTTTGGACCCCCGCCATCCAATACCGTGAAGCATTGAAGGAGGTCCTACTAAATTTGACCCAGGTCCATCGCAGGACCTCTAAACGCTGAACAATGGCAAGACCTTTACCAAACCGTTCCCTTAACCCCCGACCAGGTAGCCAACATACCTCCATATAGACCGTGGAGATATGAATGGTGAAAATCTTTTATTTTATATAGACAGTAAAATAATGCCAAGACACCACGGACAAACGATAAGGAAAGATCACCTTCAACATAAGTAACTAGTTATTAAAGTCATTAATAGAAAACCAAATAAAAAGTGCAAAAGATTAGAAATAAAAAGTATTATACTAGACACTTTGTCTTCACCAAGTGATGTAAGAGACTTAGGCAAACATGGCCTTGATTGTCAAGAACTCTTACGATCAATCTTGGATCCCGAGACGACTCACACACTCTACGATGGACAATGGATGATGGTGGTGGATGATGGTGTTGTGATGGTGGTGGGTGGTGGATGAAGTGTGAGAGAGGTGGTGTGCCAAGGGATGAGTTGAAATGAAACCAAGCACTCCTATTTATAGGCTGAACAGAAGGCTGGGCACGGCCCCGTGTCCGCTGGGCACGGCCCCGTGTCCGCTGGGCACGGCCCCGTGCCTGTCTGACATTCTCTCTCTTCATTAATTGTAATTCGCAATTACAATTAATGCGCCAGCTGTACTTTTGCCACGCCCCCGTGCTCACTGGGCACGGCCCCGTGGTGGGCAATAGAAGCTTCTATAGGTTTGTCTTTTCTGCTGCTTCTTGGGCACGGCCCCGTGCTGGCTGAGCACGGGGCGTGTTCAGTCTTCTGCCTTCTCTATTTTGCTTGGGAAGATGCCGTTGAGGGGTCGGGCAGTCCACTTATGTTCCTTTCCTTGTATTTATGTTGGATTTAGCTGTCTTTTTGCTTCTTTTGTGTTTTTGAGCTCATTTAATCCTGAAAATACAAAAGGAAGACAAAAACACTCTTTTTCCAATATTAGTACTTAAAAAGGGTTAGTTTTATGCCTCATTTGATGTAATTTATATGTTGCATTTTACACACATCAACTATAATAAACATACAAGGGTTGATACCTACTGATATTTGAGGCAAATTATAATGTTTTAATAGTAAGCAAAGGTTGATAAACTCAGACTTCAGTTTTGAGCTTTTCGGCTTATGTGAAATTACCAAAATACCCCTACGGGGAATAGTTTAGTTATAATTACTAAATTTCACATATATGCTTATTCCTACTGTTATAACTTAGTAAAATAAGTATGTTTGCTGATTACATCAGACCTGTAACTCAGGTAAATACTTAAACTCTTTTATAACCTTGTAAATGACCAAACTACCCCTACGGGGCATAGTTTGTGTTTAAACTCGTTTCGGGCATAATAAATGATATCTTACTGATGTCACAACATATATGAAGCATATTAACTTAGGAAACCTGTAAATAGCTCTCATGAATACTCGTTACGCTTTTTACGCGTTTGGTTCGGTTTATGTAACTAGTTTACATAAACTAGCCTAAACGGGTCAAACCTTATCGGTTTTATCTCAAAATCCAGAATGTGTATAAAATACTCATATTAAGCAAGTCTCTGAACTTGTCGGGTATAAATCACATTCTATCCGGTCTTCGCTTAATCGTGCGTACGAACCGTGTCTTTGAAACTAGCCGGTCTAAGCTTAAGCTTAATTAAAGACCCGTTAGGATTCTAATAGGTTATTATAAACCTTCGTTCCAGATTAGGAGGACCAGTAAAAGCTACTTGCAATTTGCTTATTGTGAATTATACTTTGCTCAGGTAAATACTTTTAACTTATTTTCCCTATACGGGCTTGGGTTACGGTATATAGCATACCGCTTGATCGGGCATCAAATCCTCCACCGTTGAGTGGGTAATTGAATAATTTGATCGGCTCGTTTAGACAGTCTTGTTACTTAAAGCCTTTGGGGGATTAATGACCATGTCCCGGATATCCTTGGCATCATTTTACGAAATGGCCACGACTTAAGCGCGGGGTGTAGGCGTACACCCGTCAGTGCACAAAAGAATATTGTGGTGTGTCTATTGATCTTTAACCCGGACAAGATCTGGGCTACTGAACGCACAAGGAACATGTAATTCGTTCACAAGATTATAATATTAAATAATTCTCCCAAGTTAAATAAAAATGTTTATGCCACGTGCATCCAAATCAATTTTCAATCATTTTCCAAAATGAGTCAGTTGAATGTATTTACCAGTGTAAACTGGCGTATTTTCCCTAAAAGATTAAATGCAGGTACTAAGCGTAATTGGCTGGGATTTCTCCTTAGCATAATTAGAAGTCTCGCAAGCTTAAGATGCCTGAAGTCTGTTGAACTATTATTTTCATTTTGTTTCCGATCCTTCCGTGGATAAACTTTCGAATATTATGACATTTGATATTACAATATTAAATTCGGTTGTATTATATCTTTTAAATTGCTTCCGCTGTGCATATTAAATATTGTGTTGTTTGACTAATATGTTGCCAACCACGTCACGATACTCCCCACCGGGCCCACCGGTGACACGTGGAAATCGGGGTGTGACAGATATGCTAAGTTCAACAAAAGTGACATGGCTCTACCGTAACTTACGGTAGCCACTAGGCAACACTGGTCTGCCGTAAGGCAGTAGAAAGCTACTGTAACACTTCCGCCTCTACCGTAAGTTACGGTAGCCACCGTAACTTACGGTAGCTCACTGGGCAGAATGTTTTGCAGCAGATGCTGCATTTTCCAGCTCCGATTCTTTTCACGAAAACGTGCATAACTTTCAATCTACACATCCGTTTTACGCGATTCTTTTTCCTACGAGACCGTAATTTGATTCTCCATCACATGGGATCATAATTTAACATTCATACTAATAAAATTCTAAATTTTTAAGCATTCGGCAATCTACATTTTGAACTTAATTGACCCGTTAAGGGATTTAAGCGCTTTACATTTAACTTTGCTCATCCTTTGCTTGCACATTATTTCCATACTATAGTTTCTACTTGTTTTCCACCACAACCATATTTGTGGTGGATTTAATGTGATAAACTACTTGTTCCGTATTCTAATCCTCGGTTTAGAAATTTCACACAAGACTTGTTCTGAGGCTTTTAACCAAAAGATTTGTACCTTTAACTTTTATACTATAAAAGACCTACTCGATCTTAAACTTACCTTTAAACAACCCTTTACGGTCATTTGCCCGATTGGTCATTCAAAGGCATTTCGGTCAACTTTAGTCCATTCTTTTACGACGAAGGACTTTTAATAACACGTTTGACCAAATTCGCACTTTAAAATATAATCATATTTGCACATACCTGGCTCGGGTCAAAACTAAAATACCTTTCGCTATTAACTTACTAAATAATAGACTCGTGAACCTTATATTACTTTCCTGTAATCACCAAAACTAAACAAGCGATCGTCAGTAATTATCGTCAAATGGTGTTAACACACCATTTGACCCGTTTAGTCAAAATGATCATTTATCCTCATATGATGGTATATATATATATATATATTATACCATTTCTCCCCTTGAACCCACTCTGGTTAGCACCATGAGCCCTTACTACTTAAATACACTTCTTGAATTGTTTGACTCGTTATGACTTATACCAAATGATGTCTTTTCACATCTTTTATTCTATTAGTCAACTTGTGTCCGGATTATTACTAAACCACTTTTACTCTTTACAATTCACCCATAACGTAATGTTCAAAATTTGTTATTTATTAGTCCTCACTCTACTAATTTACCATTTTACCCCTTTTTACCATAATTTATGGTTTCTTACCTTTTTACTCATTCCGACTTGCATTGTATCATGCCGGAACATCGTATTTCAATTACTTAACATTATTCACAATCAATATTCACTAGTAAGTGTATAGTAATTAAAAAGGGGATGTAAGTTTAACTTACCTTGTATCCAAGTTACGCCTTTTCTTATTTCTTGTTTCGTTTGACCCGCTTTCTCCCCAAGCTTTCACCTAGCTTGTTGAGCGCCAAACTATTATTCAATATTCACAAGGCGGTTAGATTAGTCTTTAACAATCGCGACTATTCCACCTTACGTATTTTCTAAGTCAAAACTACTATTCGACTTCATCATTTGTTAATTCAACTTATCAAAAGTTAACGTCTTTTGATCACATGATTTACACAGTTAAGTCTAAATCAATATGATGTTTAGAACCCTTATTGTTTCATATTACGCTTAATTTGCCATCTCATTCAAATGCATGTTTTCATACGAAATTTCAACATTTTAGCTTCAATTTAGGTATTTTAACAAACACCTAGTGGGCATAATTTCACTAAATCAAAAATCAAGTTTCATGACTAACTATTTAGCCAAGATTAAACAATTTTTGTGTCTAATCAACATCTAAATCCCAAATCTAACTTCAGGGAGTTCTATTAACACAAATTAACCATTATGATTCTAGTGTTCATCATGTTTCTACAAAACCCATTTAGCACATAATCGGGTGATCATGAATTCACAATTAGGAACATCAATTCAACAAGTAAATGACTAGTGTTTACACCTAGACATAAAATCATTCCTAATTTCATCTAAACTTTAACCATGCAAGCTAAAATTTCAATTTCATGTTTTCACCTAGAACTCAAGGTGAAACTAAATAGCAAAATTGGGCATACCTTATGATCCCTTCACGAAGGTGATCACTATTCTGAGTTTGGATTTCGATTTGGAGCCGATTTAGTCTTCCAATTTCTTGATTTTTGCTAGTTAGGGTTTGAGCATGGAGTTCCCTGGCTCCTTTGCAATTTTCGACCAGAACACACACTTAGAGTGTGTGTTTTGGTGTTGAATGTTTTATTTAATACAAACTTGTTTCAAGTTTGTCACCTTTGGTCCCTATACTTTACCAAGTCGCATATAGTGTGTTTTAACAAATTTTCTTATTACTATAAGACTTTGACTAACTAGGTCATTTATTCCTAGTTACTTTATCTTGTTCATAACCCGTTTTATTTTAAGTCTCGTTAATCTCGGGCCTTTTATATACTTTGCTTTCTCAAAGTATTTCTCATCCTTTTAATAAATATTAGATTTATTTATTTAAATCCTAATATTCACCGGGTTCACTTTACCACCTACAGTATTTTACCCGTTCATTATTATTAACATGGTTTAATTACCAATCCTGATTTCGGGGTGTTACAACTTGGTTATCATTTTGTGAAATATTCCCGTTAATTTACTTGTAAGCTAATCACGGAAGTGGCTTCAAATTAGCTTTAATACGTTAATTACGTATAATTATTTAGAATAGGTTTACTTACACAATTAAATAATAAGAGAAAAAGAAAAATTGTGTTTTATATATTACAAGAGTTAATTTCGTGGTTAATTCCTGTGGTTTCTTCAAAGTTCAAGGTTGGGTACTAAGTTCTCAGTTAGTTTTTAACAATCGTTAGCCTTAAGGCCCTAGGATGTTACAAAATCAAAAGTTAAAACCTTAGATTGTTACTTTGAACTATTAGCACCTGAGGTTGTTACTTTCCAAAAACCACAGGGACTAACGGAGTAGTTAACTCTAATTTTAACGAGTGAACGTAAACTAACATTTATTTTCAATATATATGTTTGTTATATTAACGAGTGAACATAAAATAACATTTACTTTCTTAATGAACAAACATAAAAGAAAGTACGTGTTCTAAATATATTAAATTGTTACATTATTATTATTATTATTATTATTAGGTTATAGACCTGTGTATTAAACGGGTTGTATAAAAGAAATATTTTACTTATGATAAATACCATAAAAATTGCTTGAAACCACCCATAATAAAATAATATCAATTTTGTCTTTGAATTTAAAATTTTTTTTTTTTTTATATAAATTCACACAATGTAAAAGGCCAATATGTCACATATAATTATGGCTAATTATTATTTTTAAATACATAAGTTAAAACTTACCATTTATACAACTAATTTGAAATGAAGAACTGGACATGAAGAATTTGAAAGCACTGCTAAATTTTAAAATTTAGTTTGAGCACATATTTCATTAATCGTTTTCACTTTAATATTATATTTTGTTTTCTTTTATTTTATTTTTTGGAATAGTAAACTTTAAACATTTTTTAAAGGACCAGAAAACTATTATAAAGTTGAACAACATAATTTCTATAGTTTTTTCTTTCGGTTGTTATATCGAGTGCCAGTACGCAACGAACCAAACTAATACTGATCGAAACTGATTTCATACCGCATTATACGGGGGGATTACAAAAGTTATTTCTTTAAATTATATATGTTCTTGTTAATAACTAAAACAAATCAAACACTCCCGATTAGTTTATACAACCGGTTATATGTAAACTCATAGAGCTATGTAAATATCTTTTAGAATAATATATATGTTCTTGTTAATAACTAAAACAAATCAAACACTCCCGATTAGTTTATACAACCGGTTATATGTAAACTCATAGAGCTATGTAAATATCTTTTAGAATAATGAAAAATAACTTAATTATTATTGATATTAACTTATAGCTGTACAATAAAATATAATGTGATAGTTATATAAAAATTAAATTAAGTTCAATATTCCTCAACCCATGTGATAAATATGAATGTTTGAGAAAATAATATTTATTACATATTTTAAGCGTGTGATAAGGATTACATATAAGTTTATAATTTAGATTCTTTTATATTCAACCTTTATGATACACGGGTTTGTGACACCTATAAATTAAAATAATATTCAATCTAATGTTTTTCGAAATTTAACCCGTGTAATATACGGGTTAATATTAACAATAAATTTGATGTCAGATATCTTACTTCAAACAAACCCTAAATCATGAAGTTAAATTATTAAATAAAGAGTAAACTGCCATTTTGGTCCCTGTGGTTTGGCCAGTTTTGCCACTTTAGTCCAAATCTCAAACTTATTACATCTGGGTCCCTGTGGTTTGCATTTTGTTGCCATTTTTGGCCAAATTTCAAAAACCCTATTTTTTGACTGTTGCAACCTCCTATTTTGTCTTTTAGTTCAGGGGCATTTTGATCATTTTGCTTTTCATTTAACATTTTTTTAATTCAAAAATTAATATATATATATATATATATATATATATATATATTAATATATACACATAGCAGCTCATCTTCATCATCATCATCATCGACAACACACTCTCTCTCTTTCTCTCTCCAAGCACCAACATCACCGCCACTACCGTGAACGCTGTCGTCGTCCAACACCACCACCACGTCGCCGGAAAACAGAAAAGTCACATCATCTGCCGGTTTTTGCTTGAAAACTTAAGGAAAGTCAAAATAGAAGGGGAGTGGAGTCAGAACCTGTTGGAAAAACAGAACACCACCGTCATCGCCGCCGCTGACGGCGTTGGTCGCCGGTTACGTCGTGTCTCTTTCTCTCCTTCGTCTCTCTCCTCTCACCCCGTCTCTCTCCTCTCTTTCTCCGTTTATTTGGTCGCATCACCGCCGTACGCAACCCACCAAACGGTGGTGGCCGGCCGCATCTAAAACAGGGAGGTGGGGGTGTTGTCAGTTATACGGAGAAGGGGGGGGGGGGTCGTCGGCTGAACAAGAGGTGCCGGGTGTGTGTGTCTGAGGAAGATGATGAATGAGAGGGTTAGTTTCTCATGTGTGTTTGAGAATATAATTTCTCTGTGTTTGAGCATATCATCTTCCCCCAAATCAGATTTCATGTGGGTTAATGGGTTTGATGCAAAATTAGGGGGATGATGTTAATGTTTGCTGATTTGGGGGTTGATGTTCATCAACGCCGCCGCATATCATCTTCCCCCAAATCAAAGGTCCAGTTTCATGTGGGTTAATGGGTTTGATGCAAAATTAGGGTTTGGGTTTTGTGTGGCTCGGAGTAAAGAAAGAAGATGAGATTGTCGGTTTGATTGTCTCCGTTTGATTGTCGGAGATTTTGAAGCCGGTTTCTTCACTGCCGATTTAACCACTTTGACTTATGTGAGGGTTTTTGAGGGTTTTGGGGTTGGGAGGGTTGGCGGCAGTGGGATGGTGGTGTTGGCGACAGTGGGATGGTGGTGGTGGGAATGATGCGGTGGTGGGGGTAGGGGTGGTGGTGGTGGTGGTGCTTGTTGTTGTTCTGGCAGTGGTATTATTGTTGTTCTGGCAGTGGCATTATTATTTATTAAATTTGAGTTATAATAAATCTAAATGACCAAAATACCCCTGAGGATAAAGACAAAATAGGGGGTTTAAGTTAAGGAATCTAGTCAAATTTGAGATTTGGACTAAAATGGCAACAAAATGCAAACCACAGGGACCCAGATGTAATAAGTTTGAGATTTGGACTAAAGTGGCAAAACTGGCCAAACCACAGGGACCAAAATGGCAGTTTACTCTTAAATAAAAGTAAAAGGATAACCAAAATGACTAAAGTAAACCCATAATATACATTATTACTTTACCATTATTTAGATTTGAGAAAAATGCCCGGATAGTCCCTGTGGTTTCACCTTTTTTCACCTATAGTCCCTATCTTTCTAAAATGACCCGGATAGTCCCCAAGGTTTACCGTTTTGTTCTCGGATAGTCCCTGGGTCTAACTTCAGTTACTTTTCTCTGTTAAAATAATGTGGAATGACAAAAATACCCTTACTAAAAAACAAAATAACTTAAACTATTTAATAGATTTATTTTTATGTGGGACCCACTACTTTCTTCCCCTGCATATCCATCCCCACCCCTCTAATACCACTTTCACCTTCACCTTCACCACCACCACCACCACAACCACCATCACCACCTCAACCCCCACCACTGCCCTTCAACCGACGCCACACACCACTGTTGCACCCACACACCAACATAGCCTCACCGTTCATTCTCTCTGACTTTACCCACCACACCTCAGACCGATCGGCACACCCCTTTCCTTACCCTGTTTCACACCCGTCCCCTCTGTCCGAGCAAAGGACCACAAAACCCCTTTGCCCACCTTGTTCTCCACCTACATCAGTGAAGCTTTTCCGTCCAACACACATATTAGATCTGAGAGAGAGAGAATGATGACGGATATGAAGGAGAATCGGCCATCACCAGTGACCTCCTCATCTTTTCAGCAGTTGCGGCGCCACTGGCGGCGCGGCGGTGGGCTCGCGTTGAGCGGTGACGATGTCCGGCGATGTACAGTGTTACAGCGGCGCTGAGGTGGTGGTTCCGGCTCAGGTCCGATGAGGTGACAACAACAGAAAGGATGGTGTCAGCGTGCACAGCCCACCGGTTAGTAATCAGATGTTAATTGTATCTTTGTGTTTCCTAAAAATTAATTGTTTGTTTGTTAGTCAAAGGCGCCAACCTTTGACTTCCCACATTTTTGGCGGCTCGTTGATGTTCTATGATAAACAAATTGGTTCTGTGATAAACATATATTTGCTTGTGTGATGACAGTGACTTGTTTTCCTTGTGACTCTTGATTTAGCTTGTCGGGGAGTGTTTTGTTTGGAATAAGATGAATTGGTTGAAGAAGACGATGGGTTAGAGAGAGAGAGCGCATCGGGGAAAGAGGAACGACGGTGGTTCTGCGCGGTGGAGACCGGTGGCGGCACGGTGGAGGGTGGAGGAGGGTGTGGTGGTGGGGTTTTATAAATAAAAATGAAGAAGATGCCCGGATAGTCCCTATGGTTTGGCCTTTTAAGGAAAGGGTATTTTTGTCATTTCACACCCTCTTAACAGCCACTTAACAGAGAAAAGTAACTGAAGTTAGACCCAGGGACTATCCGAGAACAAAACGGTAAACCTTGGGGACTATCCGGGTCATTTTAGAAAGATAGGGACTATAGGTGAAAAAAGGTGAAACCACAGGGACTATCCGGGCATTTTTCTCTTTAGATTTTTTCAATTATGAAGATGTTCGATGATAAATTCTGTATTATTGATAAAACTTTTAGCACCGACTTAGATATGTTGAATTATTACGTGAGAAAATTACGAAAACAATCGTTTTTCTATGTATATACATGTAGAATAAAATTTGATTTATATTTATATTTGTATATACATGTGATGTGATGTAGATTCAAATATTGTAACCTGATTAATCAAACTCTTCCTTGCAAAGAAAAGTGTATTCATTCGTAAACCCCAAAGCCTCAAAGCCCGTTGCAAAAAGTCTAGTAGAAAAGAATTAAAGATATATCTACATTAAAGTTCATAAAATTAAAATTTATACCAAGTTTTATTGATAACGCATGATTTTTTCATTGCAACTTTTTTTTTCAACTTTATAATATAAAATTAATAAATATTAAGAATAATAACAATATATACCAAAAAAATAACTAAGGGTTTAACGGAATGAATTGAATACAGCCAAATATTATTCTCGCCCAAAAAAGTCTGTTAGAACTTCTTTCATACGTGGCAGCAGCTCATTGGTTATTTGGCACATGAGGAAAGGGGGTGGGGACTAAAGTGTAAAGGGAGAATTAGATTAAGGACTAAAGTGTAAATATACAACGCTATATATAACGTCATCCCTGTCAAATCACTTCAAATCACTCTCACTACTACAAATCACTCTCTCCACTACTACAAATCAATGTTTTGAAAACGGCCCGGTCCGGCCGGAAACCGGGGCTTCATCCGGGCCGGTTCAGGCCATCAAACCGTTCCAACATCAGGCCGGAGGTCGGGCCGGCGGTCGAATCGCTGGCTCGGTTGGCGGTCTGGCCGGACGCTATATTTATACAGCCGCATCCAAAGAACTTGTACAATGATTCGAAGGAGAAAATTGAAGATGAAGGTCGAAGGACAAAACAAATCGATGCAAAGAAAAAAGAGGCTAATCGGAGCAGTATGAAGGAACTTACAAGAGAGCTGGAGATTAAATGTAGTATGAATAATATGAAAGAGGCAGATCTAAAAACCTAAAGGAAACGGCGCCTAATAAGTGTAATAGAAAGTAACTTCAAAAAGTCAAAACCCTAATAATATAAAATGACTAAAACATTATTTTACTTGGGCTTTTGCACGAAAATTATTTATCCAGTATGGGCCATAATTTTTAATCTTCTACAAGAACAAACCTAAATAGAAATGAACTACAAAATTAATAAAAAAAGATTAACTAATTCAAGTTGCGGGAAATGTATTAAAAAATGACTAATATTATGATTAGATAACTTTAGTTTTAAAAACTAATGATTTTTATATATAAAATTGTAAATTATATATATATTGCTATCCGGTCCGACCAGTGAACCAATAAGACAGCCGGTTCAATGTCCGGTCCGGTTATGAAAACATTGCTACAAATCACAAAGAAATTTACGCAGATGCTGTTACGTAGGAAAAAAGTGCAATGGACATAATTGTGAGGCCGGAAGTCGAGAGTCCGATTATGAAGGTGCTGGAGCCCGAAGTTGAGACTCCGATTCCGGTGAAACCTAGGCGACAAGTAGTTATAACCGATCTGAAGCAGCTCAGCAAGAGGTGGATTTTCCACAGGGAATTGGATACTTTGTTAATCAACGATATGAGATTCGAAAATGCAGTGCGTATTGGTCAGAAAATAGGCTCCTCCAGCAAGATATGGGGAAGCACCCCACTCAAATGCGGTAAATACGGTTTCTCTTATCTTATTATTGATTTAAGTTGATTGTTAATGTAATTTAACTGTCCGTTCAATGAAATCAGTCTCGTGTCTCTGTTTTACGGCTTTATTAATAGGCTAAATGGTTTATTGGATAAAAGGTATTGTTATCTGCTGTAGGTTTAGGTTTATTGATGAACTATATTAGGATGGAACGGATGTTAATCTGATGAACGGTAATAGGTTTATTTGAAGAATGTAAATGTAATCTGCTGTGCTCTGCTCTATTTTTGTTTGTTAGGGTTAGGGTGTTAACTGGCAAGGAGATAAATCTGTTTGCTAGTGTTGTTATATTAGGTTGAATATGCTCTATTTTTGTTGGATATTAATTTGTCAAGGAGAGAATCTGTTTGTTAGTTTGCTGGATTGAATTGTTCACTGTACTCTGTTTTTGTTGGATCTTAATTTGTTTTTTGTAGGATGTTAATTTGCTGGATTGAATTGTTATTGTTAATGTAAATTAACTGTTAATTAATCATTTCATTGAAATCAGTCTCGTGTCTCTGTTTTAACAGTTTTGTTAAAAGGCTAAATGGTTTATTGGATAAACGGTATTGTTATCTACTGTAGGTTTTAGGTTGATTGATGAATTGTATTAGGATGGAACGGATGTTAATTTGTCATAAATCTGTTTGTTAGTTTTTTCTAGATTGAATTGTTCACTGTGCTCTGTTTTTGTTTGTAGACAATGTTTTGTGTAATTACACACTTAAGGATGTTTGCTAATCAACAGGGGTTATTCGTGGTGGGGCCCACTGGGGTAAGAAATTGAAAGAGGCACAAGGGCACGCCATCTGAACCCCTTTAAGATAGGGGATAACGAGTCACTCAATGGGAGAAAATTCCAAAGAATCGTCGCGGTGATCCCTAACTGGAACCGCGATCAGGTGGGGAGGTACCTTACTGGTACGCAAGAATTCTTATCGGATTACAATTCAGCTAGGAAGGGAGCAATCCAACTCTTGCTAAGGAACGGGGCCGACGAGCTTGGGTTTGGGCTCGAGGCCCTTGCTCGGGAACATGACCTGTATTGTAATAAACAAGTTCAGGTAGAATGGGGCGGTCAGAAAGGATGTAACACTTGTTTTATTGTGACATTTTCAAAGGAGGAAGAAGAAGAAGAAGAAAAAAAAAAAGAAAATTATTGATTGTTTCACTTTTGCATATTCTAGAGAAATGAGAGTTTAACAAATATTATAGTTTAAGTTTGTAATCAAGTCTAGTTGGTTTAAAACAACATATAATCTTCTGGCCGTGAGCCTGATTATACTTCATTTCATCATAGTTGGTGTTTTGACAATCGGACCAGTTGCTAAACGGAACGGTTAAAACATATAGATGCGGCTAGAGGTTGCATAACCAAAGTGCTGGTATTAGCTAGTCCAGGACCAACAGTCGAGTCCATTCTTGAAAACCTGATTATAAGTTAACAAAGAGAAATAAAGTCCAATATTGAGCATCATGATTGAATCCAAATATTTTTCACCCCATTAACCTAGAAACCAAATATTTTTCATACCATAAACCAAGAAACGAACCCCAACACATAACCACTTACCGAAGTTTTGTCAACTTTATTAGTTAAAACAGTCCAATAATGACATGTTTTTGTAAACTATTTAGTTTTTAGGACAATATTCAGAGTATAAGGACCGGGTACCAAATTAGCTTTAAATTACATTGTTATTTAAAGCATTTAAATTAACACATACCAAACCTATAAGGTATCACTTGGCATGAGATACAAACTAAAACTTTAACAAAAATCAAAGTAAAAAACAGCCACTAAGCCTTCCATTGTTTACTGTAGATTCGCTTTCTTTCCAATGACCTTCCAAAGGGTTCTGCTAAAGAACAACCTGCCGCAGCGATTCTCTCTCTGAGGTTAAATTTCTTGGCGATTAATGGTCTTACGTCATCAACTCCAACCAGACTTTCTAAAAATGGCAATAAGGAAAGCAGCTCTTGATCCGTACGGTCATCATACCAGCTTTCTATTGAAATCCAAACGCCTAAAACAAAAGTTATTAAGGCGTTATATGATGTTAATAATTAAAATTTCGACCAGTTTACTAATGAGTAACGAACATGCCGTTTTGGTTTTGACATATACCTCAAATGGGTCAAAATGTTAAAAAAAAAAACTAAAAAATAATAAACACATTAAATACGTCGAAAATCACCCAAACTCATATTTTAATATATTATGTACATTATAAAAAAATTTTAGAGGTATTGTAGAAAAACCCTATGAATTATCACTATATTCCAATGTAACTATGCAAGTCCATAAGACTTTATTTCTGGATGATGAAATTTCTAGACTTTCAAAGACTAACAAAATAGTCCTTTGTATAGAGTTCAGGGACCTAATCATCTAGACTTTCAAAAACTAACAAAATAGTCCTTTGTGTAAACTTTTACTTAAACTATATCTAGATATCATTTCGATATTTTCACAGAATAGTAGACAACATAACTCAAGAAAGTTAAGTACCTGTGGAGAGTTATCAATCATGACAACACGTGTTAAATCGCGACCAAGGATCGATAAATCTTTGAGGTAGTTTCCTTCTAGAAAAACGCAGGACTCACCAATCTTGTCCCTGTGGTTTGGACCAAAATGCCACATTCGTCCAAGAAAGTTTTTTTTCTCATCCAAGTCCCTGAGGTTTATACTTTTTGTCATTTTCGTCCCTTCTTCTAACGCCGTTTAAAAAGCTTTTTCAAGTCAGGGGTAATATGGTCATTGTACCTATTTATTTTTCTTGTATTTATTTTATTTTATTCTTATCTTTATAACCCACCCAACCCCTCTCTCTCTCCCTCTCCCTCTCTCAGATCACCACAACCACCACCTGGTACCACCACCATCACCCACTTCTATCACCGCCATCTTCACCACCATTTCACCCACCTATACCACTCACTTCCGCACGTCACCCGCAACCGCCACCCACCTCCACCGCGTTACCCACAACCGTCACCCAGCTTGCCTTCCCCGGTCAATATTACACACACTACACCCACATGAAACACTGGAACAGAGAGATCAAAAGATCTAGAGTTTGAGAGAGAAAGAAAGATAGAATGGACGCCCCTTACTTAATGGCGCTGGAATGGACGCCGTCAGGGGGGGATGAAAGTGGCGAAAAATGAAAACCTGAGGGAGCCAGTTGAGAAAAAAGAAATTTTGGACTAAAGTGACATTTTTGCTTAAACTACAGGAACGAAATTGGCATTTTACCTATTGTATATCATTACAAAAACTTCATTATTAGAATAGTAAACCTTGTGTGGTGCTGGCAACACATAAACACATATGACTTCCCCTTTGGATACATGTTAAGCATCTTTTGATCAGTTTTACCCATAAAACCTGCTGCAATTTTAGCTTACTTTCCAATCTGACCCTTTTGACTAGTCATCAACAAGATACAAATTTGAACCTCTAGAAACAAGTCTTTTGCCCAAAAAATAAATAAATAAATAAATCAGAAGCAGAGGATACTGAGTCAGCACTATGAGAGTCACAAAACATATTTTTAAAAGCTAGCCAAATGAGCGGGTCACAGTGGCGGATCTAGGATTCCGACCAAGCGGTAACGTTTTATAAATAAGTGGTAACGAAATCGAAAAAAAGTCAAATTTTTCCAAAATTTACACTAAAAACGTCAAAAATTTTCCGACCAAGCGGTAGCGGAGGCTACCCCTTGTTCCATAATACATCCGCCCCTGGCGGGTCATGAAAGGTGGGTAACGGGCCAAAAGAAACAGGAAATCTCCTACGGGTTGAGTCACACTTTCTGTTGGACAGTTTGTTCTTTTCAATAAAAAAATGAATGAAAAACTTCATCTCAAAATTAATATTATTTTAAACTAATCTATTTTTTTAATAGAACTATCAAGTAGATAATTAATACACCTTGGGCAACTTTCAACCCTTTTGCTTTTAAAGATATTGTTAAACCCCATTGACACATTAGAGATAAAACATAACCAAAAAAGTAAGCAAAAGGTCAAGAGATATAGTCTTTAATAACATTATATATATATATATATATATATATATATATATATATATATAACATGCAGTACAAGCAAAAGGTCAAGAGAAATACTAACCATGATCCAAGTCTAAAACAAGAGTAGTTGATGGGCAACTCCGTGTTTGTTTGGGCAGTAGCACAGGCCTAAAAGATGCATGGGACCACTGATGATAATTCTGGCAAGTTTTCAATAAAATAATAGGGATCAAATTCTTTATATTCATTATCATCCATTTGAATGTCAGATGACGACGTATGATTATCTATCTTCAACAACACATTCCAACTTTGATTCTTTCATGCATCGGTATACATTCAATTCTGAGAATAAATGCGTCTATTGGCTATCTCTGATTCCGATAAATAAAGGCTGTCTCCAATCCATTCCGGCGTCTTACTCTCAGCGTCTTAATTCAGAGGAGACGCAAGAGAATATATGAAGGCAGTGGCACCAGCACAACACAGAAATTAGAAAAATAAAAATCCTATGATACAAATTGATTAATAGCAATTATAGCATGGGCAGCCCCAACAACTAATTACATTTGTTCCTAAATCATATCAGAAATAATAACGATAGTAATGATATTATACATAAGAACAAAATCACAAATATAGTATCCCATACATATATGCCAGATCATGTGAAGATAGATTTATCCACACTTATTACACAATACTTACAATGAGTGAATTGTTACAACTAGAAGATTCAGGTTCGATCCTAGTTGAAGAAGAACAATATGGTATCTGATCGCCATCAGGTATTTGACTTTTGGGTAGTACACGCCAATTATCAATGTATGCCATTGAGTCGAGATCCATGTTAGGAAGTCTGCGTACTTTCAGTCTCTTAAGGATCTTCTTGGATTTACCAAGAAGCTTAGCTGCATCGCGAATGCTCTCTCCCCTTTTCTCTATTGCATGGTGATGACACTTTGATTTTATTACACGTGGTAAGTTGGTAAAGCAAGCGAATAATATATCTGCAATAATAGTTGATATCCAATCAAAAAGATCTTCACCATTTGACCAATTTTTTTGTTCATCCCATTGTAGCAACATAGACCGGCTAATTCTATACATGGAACTTGCAAGTATGAACTTATAAGGTGATTGATCTATACTTGGCTTTTTGCTGCTCTTAAACTCTCTAACAATTTTTTCAGCTTCATCGCCCAACCATTTAAGAATCTCCTTTGTTGTCTTTCCTTTACGAGCCATCTTTTGAAGATCGATTTGTAGCCACGAGCGGTATACTTCAACTTCTGCCCACACACGTTTTGTTGCTTTTCTTATCTCTAATGTGCCACCATCTCCATCGAGAGATTCTTCAATATTTCTAACAATTTGGATTCCTTCCCTCATGCTGGAAAGTAATGACTTCACATGACCATGCCTAATGTTAGGAAGTGCTATGGCAATTGATGTTAATGTTACTACAACAAGGCTCCAACAATTGCGAGTTTCATCCTCATATAAAGGTTGGACTTGGTCATTTTCGAACTCCACCACTCCCTTGAATCCTATAGATTTCTCGAGAAGCACCATAAGATTGTGTGGTTCGTTCTCTTCAGATGCATTAAGGAGTTGAGTTATATAACGAAGCGTGTTTCTTAATATTCTGTCTGACAGCTTCGCATCCTCTTCAATTTGTACAACATACATACTATATTCCTCTACTTTCAAGCTCCCTTCGCTATTAGGTGTGTTTGCTACTTTTAGAAACCTTTCCATACATGACTTGAATAAATGCCAGCAATAAGAGATTAAGATCAAAAATATTTTTGGAACAAGACATATTGTTTTACATATAACCAAGACCAAAATATGGAGTAATATACAAAAGTTTAAAAAGGTATTTTTTATGCTATGAAAAATTATTTTGAAATGGCGACCTGGAATGTGAGAGAAAGCATGTCTACGTTTCATTGCTGAAGCTTTTCGATCCAATGTTTTTCGACTCGAAACACGTTTAAATGGTTCTTGCTCCATTCCTTGGAGAGACTGTAATGACCAACAGATGAGAGACATCTGAAAATTCACTACTAGAAAACTAGGTTTTTCCGACAGCAATTTTGGTCGCAAACTGGTCGCAATTGCCCTGTTGCGACCGTTTTCCGACCGGAACTACAATCGGAAAAACACCCGTCGCAATTGCTCTATTCCGACTAAGTTGCGACTGCTGCTATCTTTTCCGACCCGGGTTTTGCGACTTTGATAATGGTCACAAATATTGCGACTGTTTCTGGTTTTGTGGGACTTCGGTTGCGACGGTCTTGACGCGACCGTATTCCGACCGCATGTCTTTTGCAAACTGCGATCGTTTTCCGACCGCCTGTCTTTTTCAAACTGCGATCATTTTCCGACCGCCTGTCTTTTGAAAAATTGCGACCATTTTTTCGGTCGCAATTTCTATTTATTTTTTAAAAAATTATTTTTATCCATTTTCTATTTTAACCCTACATATAATGTCAATTTTAAATTTTACATATTATCAAATTTTCACAATTATATAAAACATCCCACTTGAAACATCAAATACCAAAGTTATCATAACAAAATACATATTCAAAACAAAGTGTTTATACGTTTTGAAACCTAGTTTTTAGCATCGCTTCAATGTTTGTCATCCTCTCATTCATAGCCTCTTTCTCCGCCTTATCTTTCTCTTTTTCCACCACCAATCCCGCAATAATATCGTTCAACCTTTCTTTTTCTTCTTCATTTTCTTTCACTATATCTTGGATAATCACGTTCAATCTTTCGATCTAATAAAACAAATGCAAAGTGAAATATTAATGGCCAGTATTATCAAAATTTATACAATTTATGAAACTTATTAGCTGCTTATACAATTATTATAGAATAAAGAGAAAAAGTCAGTTTGACTTCTAAGGTCAAATAGCCTATTTTTCAATAATATCCATACAAAAGTTTAACATATTATTGACTGAGAAGTGATTGCATGAAAAAATAATGTCAATATTTGAGTTTAAACTTGTTTGAACCAAACAACTTAAAAGAATAAACATACCTCTTGGTCTTGTTTGCCATGATGCTAAACGTTAAAATCATTCTTAAGATTGCTTAACCCATATACTTTTCCTCTCTTCTTTCCCTCGGAAGCTCGGTACCACAATTCTTTGTCAAGTTCTCGGTGTTCGCTACTTTCCTCCCTATACTTCTCCAAAAGATATCCCTCATATTTCACCTACAATAAAATTGTTATGTAATTTTTTATTATTTATAAAAATAACACCAGATACTTGAAGTTATAACAAAATGTCTCAACTTCTTCATATTTGATCAGCCTATTAACCCATTCAAGGGGAATAATGTGTGACCTCTATAACTAAACACCGAGAGGGTTTGGATGTGCATTTCATCAGCTGTAAGTAATTGGGGTAATCACGGTTTTCTGATTATTTCATACCTCTTGGTCTTGTTTGCCATGATGCTGAACATTAAAATCATTCTTAAGATTGCTTAACCCATATACTTTTCCTCTCTTCTTTCCCCCGGAAGCTCGGTACCACAATTCTTTGTCAAGTTCTCGGTGTTGGCTACTTTCCTCCCTATACTTCTCCAAAAGATATCCCTCATATTTCACCTACAATAAAATTGTTATGTAATTTTTTATTATTTATAAAAATAACACCAGATATTTGAAGTTATAACAAAATGTCTCAACTTCTTCATATTTGATCAGCCTATTAACCCATTCAAGGGGAATAATGTGTAACCTCTATCTTTACATCCCACAAACAGTTTTCTCTCTAGTTAAAGCTAATTAAGAGATTACATTTGTTGACAAAGTTTCCATAGTTTTGTGGATTTGCTTCTTTAATCCAAATAAAGAAAGTAGAGCTATTATCACAACTTTCTTTATTTAGCAGCCTATCAAGATTAACCACAAAATGCACAAAATATTAAATAACTTGGACTTTAATGTCATAAATGTCAACTACATTCTACCAATGCTTATCAAGTTAGCAAAATAAAAACAAGAAAACCCTAATAAAAACATGATCGATCTCACCAATAACAAAATTATGCTAAAACCACAGTTATTTGGCCCACATAAACAATAAAATCTTCATATTAGTTATCAAAACCCTACATCAAGTAAAGAAACTTACCCAAGTCTCATGTGCCCTATCGTCAACCCATGCGGATTTTTTTTCTTGTACATTCCCTTCTAATTCAACGCCCTCCAAATCAACGTCCTCCAAATCAACATTCTCAACTACCGAACTTCTACAATCAAGATCTTTATCAAACGGCCTACTTCCTTTTCTGAGATGTGTTTGTTTCCACATCTCTGAGTGTGACGGTTCACGCCCAATTATCTCAGCCTACAAAGTTAGTATTTATAAGTTAACAAATAATGTTATATTTATCGGTTAAAGATAATGATTAACAACGTTTACCACTTTTCTTTTGGCAGTCACATAGGTTTGTGACCCGAGGGTATGTTTGCCCCCTATTGATTCAGTTCTGATTTTTTTGTTTCTTTTAGACTTCGCTTTCAATTTGGGTGTGTTCCAGATCTCAATCATTTGTTTCCATGTCTCTGTTTTGATCCATGGTGGTTTAAAATCAGTAAGAACAGACATATCGTCTTCGACTTGTACATCTTTACTTCTCGCTGTTTCTTTAGCTTGATCTCGTACCCTACACAACAAATCCGGAATTTTACCAGCAATGCACCGCTCCCAGCAACTATATATTTCACCATTCCATTTCTCCTCCCACTGAAAATAACACTACAATAAAAGAATTTTTTAAGAAACATACAAAATGGTTTAATAAGTTACATAAATCTGTTTAAGTACACACATGGAATCGTTCAAACAACCGCTTTTTGTCCTCATTAGGAACATCTTTCCAACTTTCCCATGGACCGGACCACATACCCTTTAGGTTTACTCCAATAATCCGCGTACACTTTATTTGATTGCTAAATCTATAAAGTGGAAGCAATAAATGAAAACCACATTAGTATCGTTTTTATATCCACATAAAGGAACAATATTAATGTATATGTACTTACTCTCCGTCTATAATATAGATCCACTCACAGTTCACTGGTTCGGGTACTTGGACTTGAGAAGAGCCTCACCGCTTCGTAGAAGCAACACGGCACGAAGACACATCATCACCATCACTACCCTCAATGGGAGAAGACATCAAAGTATGCTGCTGATTTGACTTTAGTCCAACGGTATAACTACTACCTAGAACACTTCCTTCACTATGACCTTGCTCACCACTACTTCGATCAACCATTTACGGAAGAACACTTTTACTACACACCTTGATACTGCATTACCACTACACTGCAATCCTTTTGGTAACAATCTTCTATCCACCATCAGCATTCTAAACAAAACACATACAAATAACAATCTTCTATCCATAAAATAACCTATGTTTACAGTTTCTACATCATAAAATAACTGTAAATCCATATAAACAGTTATCATATCGAAATCGAACACACGATCGAGTTATGAACAAACATGAAGTCATGAAGATAACAGTGATTTAGGTCTACTACTGTCTACGAGCAGAAAATAGGAAGAAATTAGGGCAAAATTAGGGAGAATAAGAGACCACACCTTGCCCTCTGCCACCTCCTGCCACAAAACCACGACATCTACTGGCATCTACTGTACTACGTGCCATGATACTACAAGGAATAGAATCAAATTAACCTTCAAATACCTCAGATCCGTGAAACGACGTGAAATCGAGAACAACTTCGATGTACCAGCAAAAGTGTGACAGAAATTGGTTAGAGGAACGATTAAGGAGTCGTCGATCTAGGTTTTATGCAGATCAATTGGTAAATCTTCGGTGATGTGGAGGAACGATTGGGGAATCGCCCATTCGCCTATCTAGGTCTTAGGTTTTGAGAGAAAGAGATTGGGGAAATTAGGAGCGGGATATGAAAATTTTAAAGGGATTTATTTATATTTTAAAGAGAAAGCATTTTTGAGGAGTCAGTCTTAATGATAAATGTTTCTAACTTCTTATATTGATGCGATATTATGACTAACAAAATCTCATTGTTGGATTGAAACTTGGTATTTGTTTGTTTGGTTTAAAAATTATTTTTAGTTGGTTTAACTGAATGCAAATCTTTTTTTAGACTATGGATTATGGGACGGGGGTTGGGGCGTGGGTTGGAGAGAAACGCCCAAGTCACCACCCCGGGTGGGCTTGGGTTTGGGCGTGGCCCCTTGGGCGGGAGTTTAAGGCCGGACGTGGGGCATGCTAGCGATCCTATATGGCCGGCTCTTATTGGCTTGTTGGCTCGAACTCCACGTGTCAACCCATGCCCAAACCCCCGCCCCACCATACCTCACGGTCTTAAGGGTGGTAGTTCAAAACAGGTTAACCAATTATAAAAGGTTCGTAAAACAATTTAAACGGATTGTAAACTTGTCGAAGGATTAACCAATTATAAATGGTTTTATACTTTTTGTAGTTTAATCCAGCTGATCATTCTAACTTCTTTTATTTTAGTAATTAAATCTATCACACTTGTGGAACACACTTTTTGTTGAAGTTAATGGAATGATGTTAATTGTGTTATTTAGACGTATTCATTTACAGGACAGACAAGTGATCCTATGGGAACAAACAGCACACAGCTGATACAAGCAACAGTGTCCAAACTGATTCTTTATTCATGGTTCAAGTGAGTAAGACGGAAGGAGTGTTATATCCCATAATAACAAGTGTACGGGAAATCTACTTGTAGTAAAACACGGGATTCTCGTCATGGTCCAAAAGATGTTTGTGTAAGCTTGACATTGGTAGAGTGGCAGTTTCCAAAAGCCAGGAGGTTCAACCTCATCGCCTAAATCGTATATGTCACCTGTTCCTATCACCGAGAACGGAATGCTTCCTGCTGATTATGTTATAGAAGATCCAGATTCTCATTTCATATACGTCTGAACGAATAGGGGTGACAATTATGATCTCAGTGAGTCATTGACAGTTGATATTTGATCAACATCATGAGCTGATTAGCCTCAACAACTTGGTAATAAGCAGTTTGCGGTGGTTTTTATAATGACAAATGCTTTAGTCATATACCTGATAAACGAACGGTTGAAAAGGCGTCGAAAAGAACGGAGCCGCCATAAACACACAGTGGCTTAAATTCAACCGTAGATCAAACTACTGCTGAAATCAACAAAAAATGGCAGATCGATCGGTCAAAACTGACCCATTAAACAAACTTGCAGTCAAGTGACCCGTTTGACGATTAAACTGACCCATTAAACAAACTTGCAGTCAAGGGACCCGTTTGACGATTAAACTAACCCATTAAACAAACTTGCAGCTAAAACAGGCATTTGTGCAGCCTTTGACCCATTTGACGATTAAAAAACAAATGGCATTTGCAGGAATTATAAAATAAACTGCATGAAAGCGTAGAAACTAAACTGCAAGCAAATATAATATACCATACCATTAAACTGTAAAAAGTAAACTACCATGTTCAAATTACAACAGAATTTGTGAAACAAAGTCAAAATTAAACCAAATTTCAGCAACAAAGTCAAAATTAACAAACACTACAGGTGCAGTAGGCAAGGCGTTTGGGTTATTGCCGGTGTAGGTGATGATAGGGAAGATGATGACGATGACGACGAAGGGTAGACGCACGAACATGTGCCTGTATTTAAATGAGTAAAGTCATTATGATATCATACAACTAGAGACCACATAAACTGGTCACGTATTATCTCAAACGGGTCAAATTAATTATGTGTAAACTATACCAACTTATTTTTAAAATTTACAGTAATTTTTTACATAAAATGCCAAATGGTTTTAAGTTTTTATATAAAACATAATTTAAATAACTAAAAATTAAATGGGCTAAACAGGTCAACTCACGAACACAACCCATTTGGCTAAATGCGTTTAACCCCAAAGTGACCCGAACCCTTAAAGACTAAACCCAATCCGCGAATTTAGTGTTAGTTTCGTGTCGAAATTCACACTAGATTTCATGCTAAAACTTGATATGCATAATCTGATTTCAATCAACTACCAAATAAATTGATCTTATTAGCAAATTTCATATACAATCAATTACCAATTAAATTGATCTTATTAGCAAATTTCATATAGCTTTTTGACATGAAAAACAGAAAAATTGAACTCAAACATTTCCTATTAATTAGTCAGCAACAAATAAAACCTAAACCTAAACCCAAATTCTAACACAAAACAATCACTTATTCGACATATATCTCTGAAGTGAACTACTGATGATAATATACAACATCATTTAATAGCAAATTTCGTAAATATTTAACCTTATTTTAAAACAAAATGTAGTTGGATATCCAATTCAGTGGCTGAAATAAAGTAGTTATTTTATTGCTTCGACATATATCTCTTAAGTGAACTACTGATGATAATATACAACATCATTTAATAGCAAATTTCGTAAACATTTAACCTTATTTTAAAACAAAATGTAGTTGGATATCCAATTCAGTGGCTGAAATAAAGTAGTTATTTTATTGCTTCAAACCTTTCAGTAGCTATTAATTACTTCAAGCGTCCATATGTAGAAAAACATTAATAGTACTATAACTAATCAATCCATATGCATACCGTGAGTCGCAGATCTGGGGATTGAATGATGAGGATGATTGAATCTGGGGAGGGCAGACGAGGATGATGAAAGAAGACCGTGACTGATGAAAAAGGAAGATGAATATTTTGTCTGATTGAAGCTTCTAAACTTATATATTTTTACCCTAGAACTTATGACTATTTGCAGTTTTTACCCTAAACAATGATGAATAGTTTTTTGCTTTTTCTATTTTTTCTTGTATCTGCGACCGCTTTAAACGGTCGCAACTTTTGTTTTTTATATATTTCTCTTATTTGTGACCGTTTTATACGGTCGCAACGTTCGTTTTTTTTATTTGCGATCGCTTTAAACGGTCGTAACTTTTGCTATTTTTTTATTTTCTCATATTTGCGACTGTTTTCCGACCACAAAAATATGGCCATAAAATTTGCCACCGTTTTGCGATCGAATATGGATTGGTCTTTAATTTTGCGATTGTTTTGGTTTTAGTCACAAATCGGTCACTAATTTTGCGACCATCTTATGTTAGTCGCAAAATTTGGTCGCAATTGCCTAGTTTTTTAGTAGTGATTGGCGCAATACTGCCTACCAAAGTTCCAAGTGATTGCACGAAAAATATTATCTTAAGTGACCACTTATAATCTGAAGTGTCACAATCATATCCAGGTGATACAAGTTCTACAAATTGTACACCTGAAATCAAAGAAACGGACAAGCACATAACCCCAAATGCGGAAGAAACCGGTGAGCAAGCGATAACAAATTGGGGGTTACGAGTTTCGGTCATCATCCAATATTTTTTAACATAACTTCTCAACCCCTTAGTGGAAAACCTTTTCTCTTGATAACTTGAAACCAATCGTTGTGACTCCTTGTACCTGTGCTCTAACTTTTTTCTAGATGCTGAAACTGTTAAAGCTACTGAAAATGGCCATACAAGTGCAAATATAAGTAGAAGAAGTATGTATCCAGAGAGAATAAGCACGTTAGCAAAAACTTGGATCCCTATATTTACAGCAATGGTGATCAAGAGGATACCCAAGGCCACGATGTTCATTAGAAGCTCTCTGTCATCCATAAGCCCTAAAGATGGGAGAAAATTGGCTAGCATCGTGAATAAGAAAAGGATTCCGATCATCTTTGTACTTTCAATCATGTTAGCCCTATAGAAGGGAGAAAAATGTCTACACACTTCAGGATCTTGAGCTGATAGATCCACCGGGAGCTTCATTGCTATTGCAATAAGAGTGAGGGTAGAAGCATTAAGAGTGAAAAATCTGTTTGGAAACCAGAGTTTCCATTGCCAAATTGCTTGAATGGCATCGACTGCCATCGCCAGGGTGCATATCAAAGATGCTAGACCAACATACATGCCCACCCACGGCATGGCGTCTTTTGTAGATTGCAAAACCATTGTGCTAGATAAGGGATACACAAAGATTATGCTCGGTTTGATAGAGCAAGAGCAAACATGCATAATATATTTATTTACATATTAGAAGAAGTTTAAGAAGATATTTGTTTACAAGTTTTTTAGAAGGTGTGATCAAGATTTTTATTTTCCAATTTCTTCTGGTTGAATGTTTCTTCTAATATTTATTTACATATTAGGAGTTTAAGAAGATAGTGGAGGGTTCAAATGAGAAGAAATTTTTTGTAAGAAGAAAAAAGAACAAGTTTCAACCAATAAGAATGATTCATTTTACTTCATTTAATATTTGCATTTAATTTTAATATAAGGGTATATTGGTAAACTTACATAAATCATTAATTAGTATTCTTCCCCTTTAGTAACTAAGTAAATTAAATTTGTAACTCCTTTTCAAAATATATACTTTTCCAAATTAAAAAAAAACAACTTAATTAAAAGTGTAGAATAAATTACTAGTTGTGTAGGATAAATTACGAGTTGTGTAGGATATATTTCGAGGTGTGTAGTATAAATTTCGACTGTGTAGGATAAAATTCTATAATATGTAGAGTATATGTAGGAAAATTTTGATATGTGTAGGTTTTATAGATTATATGTAGGATAATTAATGATTAGTTGACTAATTAATTAAAGAGAGAGAAATTAATGATATAAGTTATAAATTAAATAGTATTTTACTAATATGCCCTTTCTTAAATTTCTTCTCACATTAAATTTCTTCTCAAATGAACCTTCCCTTAAGAAGATATTTCCCTTCTCTAGGGCCATCCCTGTCGGACATAATTTTTGCAGTTAAGTTGTTTAAATGTACTAAATACTAGGTTTATATTTAGATGAGACTCATCCAAAGTAAACGCATGTTTTAAAAAAAAAACTATCGCATTTGTGCTAATATAGTGAGAAAAAGCACCAACATATGTTCGAGTTGTATACATTAATTATTTTGGCACTTATAAAACGCACACAGGTTTTTTTTATGAAATGGATTAAACGCACACATGTAATTAGATTATCCGTGCTTATAAAGATCACTAAAAAAAAAAAAAAAAAAAAAAAAAACCCCTTATAGTGACAACACTTTTAGAAAGGACATAAGTCGTCTCTATAGATTACCTTATAGAGACGACATGTTGTTTCTAGGAGGGGTTTTTGTGCTTTTTGAGTTAGGTTACTCTATAGGACGACATGTCCTCTCTATAGAGTGAAAATATATTTTTTTTTTGTATTTTTTATATTCTCTAGTTTAATGAATTAGAAACCTTTAAAAATGTTTCAACTTATAGAGATAACATGTCGTCTCTATAATTTTAAATATTTTTCTTTAGATTTTCGTTTGTTAATGATCAATAAATATTGAAGATAAAAAAGTTTAATTTATAAAGACGACATGTCGTCTCCAAAAGTTTGTCTGGTCGAAATGAATTTTCATTTAGGCAGCAAAATTTCCCTCCATCCGACAAAGAAAAGAAATAATCTAACATATAGAGACAAGTCGTCCATATAGGGTAAATAGCTTTGTTTGTTTTTTATTCTAAATTAATAAATAATTAAAAAAACACACTTGTAGAGACAATATGTCGTCTCTATAGTACTTAAACAAGTTTTTTTTTTAGAAAACCTATAGCGACAACATATCGTCCCTATAGAGAAAATAGCTTTGTTTTTTTCTTGATTAATAAAATAATTAAAATTTTAAAAACACTGGTAGAAACGACATGTCGTCCCCCGTAAGGCAACTTAATTTTTTTTTTTCATATTTTTACCTAAAATTACAAGTATAAACTTATAGAGACGACATGTCTTCTCTAAAAATAAGTTTGACTAAACAAAATGAATTTTCATATATAGCTTCAAATTTTCCCACAATTCCAAAAAAATAATAATTGAAAAAGAATATCTAACATATATAAAGACAACATGTCCTCCCTGTACTATAGAAAAAAAAATATGATTTTTTTATTTTGGATTTTTAGTTATGTAATAATAAAAAAATTCCCTTTAAATGTATGTAAGTTTTGTGTTCTTAAACTAATTAAGTTTTTTTTTCTGCTTGTTTGCTTGTCTACTTAAACTAATTAAGTTTTTTTGTCTAGTTGCTTGTTTTTCTTTATTAAATCACCACCCAACTAGCTTTGGCTTTGGCTCTAATTGTTGTTTTTGTGGTGAAAGTGATGAGAGCACGGATCACATTTTTACGGGTTGTGCGGTAGCTATAAGGGTATGGCAGAAGTTCGGCGATTGGTTGCATCTTCCTCCTTTGTTCGGTATTGAGTTCAAAGATGTGGCTGACTTCCATTTATCATGCAATCTTAATAAGGAGGAGAAGAAGGTGGTTAAAGGTCTTATAATGATAGGGTGTTGGTGCATTTGGAGAGCGAGGAATGATAAAATCTTTTCTAATGGTCGAGGTAGGAGCGAAGATATTATGGGAGATTTAAAGTCGTTTGGCTATCTTTGGTTAAGGAATAGATCGAAACATAAAGATTTAATTTGGGTTGAGTGGTGTAAATTTCCTTTGTATATGTTGTAGTTGTTTAGTGAGTCGGCCTTTTGGTTCGGTCTCGGCGTTTTAATAAAAGTTACATTTCAAAAAGAAAACTAGCTTACTTGTTTAATCTCCTCAATGACGGCTAAGAAATAATTAAGTTCTTGTGTGGATGCTTGCTTCGTTAAATTCCATCCATGAATTATTTGCCTGTTTACTCGCTTCATTCAATGATGAAAAAGACCCTAGCTTAATTAGTTCAATCTTGCCTACTGACCAACTACCTCCTTCCATTAAATTAGAGTAAATTACAAGTTTTGTCTTTTATGTATGTCTCAAATTTCAGGCGCTGTCCTTTAGCTTTAAAATTGACGAGTTTTATCCTTAACGTTTTAAAATCTTGCACATTATGTCCTTTAGGTCAAACCCAATTAGATTTTTTTGTTAAAGTTGGTCATCTGCCTTGCACATGAGGGCACTTTTGTTAAAGTTGGTCATGTGCCTTGCACATGAGGACACTTTTGTAAATGACAACGCCTGAAATTTGGGACAAACATAAAGGACAAAACTTGTAATTTACTCGTTAAATTAAAAGTTAAAACACACCGCCTGCTTCCCTTGCCTTCTTTTTTTTTTGAACGGCAAACAACACTTTATATATATATATATATATAGGACAAAGATCCGTTAGGAACCACCTCTTATTGCGAGAACCGCGAGAAACAATGTGAACACAACAAAAAAATACCTAAAAAACACAAAAAAAAAAAAAATTAATATTTTTTATAAAAAAAATCGCTATTTATAGTAGCAAAAAAAAAATTTTTAATTTTTTTTAAAATTTTTTTTGCTACTAAAAGTAGCGATTTTAACTTAAAAATTATTAAAAAATTAGATTTTTATTTTTTTAGGTTTTTTGTGGGTTTAGTTTTTAGCATTTTAGCTGGGGGGGGGGGGGGGGGGGGGGTGGGGGAGGGGGGTTTAGGTTTTTGGGGTGGGGGGTTAGGTTTTTTTTTAGGTTTTTTGGGGTTTTAGCTTGGGGGGGGGGGGGGGGTTAGGTTTTTTTTAGGTTTATTTAGCTATTTTAGGTTGTGTTCAAATTGGTTCTCGCAATAAAGGTGGTTCTCGCATGAACCTTATCCTATATATATATATATATATATATATATATATATATATATATATATATATATATATATATAGGGAGGGGCTCATGCGAGAACTCCATTTATTGTGAGAACCATGAGAACCAATGTGAACACAACCTAAAATAGCTAAAAAAACCTAAAAAAAACCTAAAAAAACCTAACCCCCACCACCCCCCCCCCCCCAAGCTAAATGCTAAAAACTAAAACCCCCAAAAAACCTAACCCCCCCCCCCCCCCCACCCAAGCTAAAATCCTAAAAACTAAACCCCCAAAAAACCTAAAAAAATCTAAAAAAATCAAAAAAAAATCAAAAATTTTTTTTTTGATTTTTTTAATATTTTTTAGGTTAAAATCGCTACTTTTCGAAGCAAAAAAAAAAAAAAAATTTAAAAAAAAAATATTTTTAAATTTTTTTTTTTTTTTTTTTGCTTCGAAAAGTAGCGATTTTAACCTAAAAAATATTAAAAAAATCAAAAAAAAAAATTTTGTGTTATTTTTAGCTATTTTTAGGCATTTTTTGTTGTGTTTACATTGGTTCTCGCGGTTCTCGCAATAAGAGGTGGTTCTCGCATGATCTTCTCCCTATATATATATATATATAGGGCAAGGATAAATCGAAAACCCGGTTGAGTTGACTAAACCCTAGAAACCCGATAACCACCATTGATCATACTTGATGGATGGCTAGGATTCACTCTTGCCCCATCAATTGCTTTTGTGTACTTTGTCTCAATTTTTTAATGTATTTCATGTAATGAAGGGTAATATTGGAACAAAGAAAGTGCAGTAAAGTAATAAAGTTCTGTCACCCATTAATTTTCTAGAAACTCAATGTACTTTTCTTTCATTATTTTATGTTTTCTCTCTCTCTCTCTGATGATTTTTAGATTGTTTTTATTTCATTTTTTATGTTTCTATCTTACACTTTTGAATTAAATACTATGAATGATGTTGCATTGTGTTACATAATTTGCATGTCCTATGTACTTTGTAAAACATGAAGGAAGATGGGCCAAAGGAAAGTTACACATTAAATATAAAAACTTTGAAATCAATCCAGGAGTACAAACAAACATTGTGGAAGTTACAACAACGAAAATGATAAATCAAGTAATGGTTTTCTTCTTTCTAATTTCATCTTCACGAGCTATAACCTTAACTTGTAGCCTGCTAATAGTTCTCAATAGTCCCGGAATAATCATAGCAAATCGGGGGCACATGGGTTGGTCGACCCACCTTATAAACGACATCCACTGAACTGTAAAAAAAGACAGAAATGGAAGATTAATCAAAACATTAAAACATGTTACACATGTATGACTTTTTAACTCTGAAACTGATTATCATTTTGTAACATAAAAAATGTAACAACACACTTATTTTTACAATAATCTAAGAAAGTGTAACAATGCACTTTATTTTATGTAAACGTACATTATTTATGTGACACAGAAAAATGTCATATGCATTTTTTCTTGAACAAAATTTTCACAAAAAATTGATAAATCAAGAAATTAAAAACATTCATCTTCTTGAACAAAAAAAAAAAAAAATATCCAGAAAAAAGTTGCATGTAACAATACACTTTATTTTTACAATAATCTAAAAAAGTGTAACAATTTACTTTATTTTATGTAAACGTACATTATTTATGTGACACGGAAAAATGTAACATGCATTTTTTCTTGAACAAATTTTACACAAAAAATTGATAAATCAAGAAATTAAAAACATTCATCTTCTTGAACAAAAAAAAAAAACATATCCAGAAAAAAGTTGCATGTAACAACACACTTTATTTTTACAATAATCTAAAAAAGTGTAACAATGCACTTTATTTTATGTAAACGTACATTATTTATGTGACACGGAAAAATGTAACATACATTTTTTCCTGAACAAATTTTACACAAAAAATTGATAAATCAAGAAATAAAAAACATTCATCTTCTTGAACAGAAAACAAAAAAAAACAACAACATATCCAGGAAAAAGTTGCAGATCTACAAAATACAAAAAAAATGAAGAACTACAAAACGCAAAAAAAATTGCAAATCTGAAAAGAAAATAAAACCAAAAACGAACATACTTATGGACCTGGAGGATCTTCTAGATCTGGAACATCATGTTTAAACATCGAACATCTTTTGGGTCATCTTCAACATCGAACCGCCATCACATCATCTTCAACATCGATCATCTTCAACCGGATCTGGAAGATGATCTTCTAGATTTGGAATATCATGTTCAAACATTGAACATCTGGATGATGATCTTCTAGACCTGGAGCATCTGGATGATGATCTTTTGAACTAGATCATCTTTTGGATTCAGATCACTTTAAGAACTGGAAATGATAAGAAGAAGAATTTTGAACCATCACCAGGTTGTTACACTTGTAGATCTATAGTTTTGGTGGTTGATTATGAATGATTTTGATAAGAAGAAGAATATTGGTGGTTGATTATGAAGATCTTAGATCTAGAAATGGTTATCCAGAGAGAGAGAAAGAGAGATAGAAGTGTGTGTCGAAAGAGAGAGAGAAGTGTGTGTCAATGTTTCTATCAAATGTCAAGTGGTGCATTTATTGTCTTGTCTAGTGCAAATTTCCCAATATGCCCTCAAGCCAATCTCTTACAAAAAACACGTGGCTACTTCCTGTCCACACAATTGGGTTTCTTGGGTATAGTCAACTGGAGTGGGTTTTCTCCTTATAATTAGCCTATATATATATAAAGAGCCAGCAATAAGCTGAGAAAAACAAACAAAGAAAACGAAAACAGCCAGGACAAATTACAACATATCTAAAATATCAAAAGTCTTCCATTTCTCCCAACTTGGCGGCTTGAGATTAGAACGGTTGCTAATCCAAAGGAACACATCCTCTTTGATCTTCTCCACCGTTTTGTTAATAGGAATGAAGTAATCTTCAAAAACCATCTCGTTTCTAGCATTCCAAATCCTCCAAACAGTCCCCATGGCTATCCATGGACCAAAAAACTCATTCCTTTTTTTAATTCTTACGACTTTTCCTTTTCTTTTGTTCTTCTTACGACCCATCTTCTCATTTCGTTCCCGGGGTACTTGACGTGCGTGATCGATTATGCGCCTCCTCTTCGTGTTCTAGCCCCACAGCTAAGAGGGCTGCTCCCCCTTGCCCGAAGAACGACTCTCAAAACGGCCAAGCTTTGATACCAATTATCAAGCCCAAGAACACGAACACAAAATATGATCTCAACCAAGATCGACTCTTTCTTTTATTATAAAACCTTGAGTCTACAAAATACATAAGCCCTAACCATCTGTTTATACTAAAATAACCATACTAATCCTACTCAAATACATCTTTCAATGTTAATCTAATACTAACTCAGAACATTATCTCTACTAATTAAATACCTAATAGAAAATTCAAAATATTCATATAACTAATTAAATACTAATTAATTAAACTTGTCACTTTAACCCCTTCAACTTTCTTTCAACTTCGTTTTAGGATTAAAACCTTCCATGTTCATATTAAAAAGAATACAATTTTGAATTTATTTAAAAACTAATAAAGTATATGAAAAAATTCATCATAAATGGACTTTCATTTTAACACGACTCTCTCTTGTATATTTTCCAATTTTCATGTGTAATCTTTCTTTTCCTTTCGTTTTCAAAGGGCCACCTAGATTTTGGACATTTAATTTGTATATATCTATAAAAATATGGGTCATGTTTAAATTCAATTACTCAACATGTCAACTCAAAATAATTTTTCTTCCCCTTTCCCTTTTAAAGGGTCACTAAACATGTGGTTGAAAGTTCATGAAAAGCATTATTGAGCTAAGCTTGACTCATAAAGTAAATGGTTGTTGTTGAACTTTCTACTACTTGATGCTTTTTTCTTCACACATTATGATATTGTCGAACATTGAAACATGTAAAAACTATTCACACATACATTTTAAGAAAATATATAAAAAAACACCTAAAACTAATTTGGTACAAGCACATAAAAATTGAGTGATAAAATGCTAAAAGGAACACACAACTTCTCTAATTACACCCCGCGGTATTGTCGATATGGGTGTAAACTAGCAGAGCTGAGCTCGAGCACGTGTAACCTCGAGATCGGGCTCCGCTCATTCGAGTTATATTTTTTAGCGACCGGATCTCGATTAATTCACCAGCGAAGGCTTGACTCATGTACAACCGTAATTGTGGAATAGCTTTCATATAACCCTAAGAGGATATAGAACTCAACAGTATGTAATCCGGTGTTGGTAGATTTCATAGAGGTCAAAACATAACTGATCCACGAGGAAATAGAATTCTGAGCCCATAAGAGTGAAGCCCAATTCCGGAAATTATAGATAAAGATGCTGGCCCAACAGACATTCGCCCCATAACTTTTAGTAGAAGAAACTGGCCCAATAGACATTGGCCCGTCAATTATAAGTATTTGCCAAGATTAACTTTAACGTTTGGGATAATTATACGTAATGTAAAGTTTAAATAGTATCACGTTATTTATATTTAAAAAAAATAAGTATACAAGTTTTTTTAACAGAATAGAAAATCACAATAAAGAAAGTATTTTTTGAAGGGGAGTTACCCACCTTCCCACAAATAGGGGTGTAAACGCTCCCGGCAAGACGTGAGCTATTTGAATTGACTCGTTAAAAATTCAAATCGAGCTGAGCTTAAACGAGCTCGAACTCGAGCCTGAGCTTCACATATCAAGCTCGAGCTGGCTCGCAAGCCTAAACGAGCTTTTATTTATATAACTTATATTTTCTATATTTATATGATAACTATTTTTATATATAAATTATGATAAAAATATTAAATAATATATGAAAGTTATAATTGTAAATTTCTAGATGTAAATATTTATAGAAATATATAAACGAGCCGATGCCAAGCCGAAAAACTACTCACGAGCCCAACTTGGCGCAATAACATATATGTGAAATTTTAAGTTAGAAAAAAAGTATGTACTATGGAACAAATGTTCCAATTTTCGCATGGGAGCATTTCTTGCGAAAAGTCCTACATTTCGCTGGGTTGTATTGATACGAAAGTATACCTTTTCGTCTAGTCTTATTGTGCGAAAAGTTGACATGGTGTATATGAATCTTTGACCAGTTGACTAAGTGTTCAAGGGTCAAATTGTACGTTGCACACAGTGTTGGTCCCAGATTCATCAACTAATGAATAAAGCAATTAATGATTTCAATATAACAAGTGTGGTGGGTGGTACATTGAAAATATTGTTGCATGGTTCAAACCCCAATCCAAATCCACCCGAGAAGTCATAACAACACGGGTCCAAAACTGCGAGCAGCTTGATCAGGATTCCTAGATATATTGGTCAAGATGAGGTAATGAGGTATCATGCTAGCTTGATCTTGACATGTTTAAAATCTCCAAACCTTCATCATGCATGCCACATCTGTAGTGTATGCTTAATTTCCCACCAAAAGTCTGCACTTCTCTCACATGTACAGAAGTTGAAAATTGTTTTTTCGTCTAATGAGTTACAGTTTTGCAATGACTGCTTGTTATATGTCAACGAACATGACTAGATTTCCACTTAAATCAACAACACAAGATTGCTAAACACTGGTAGAAACGACATGTTCTCTCTATAGGGTGAAAATATTTTTTTTTTTTGTATTTTTTATATTCTCTAGTTTAATGAATTAGAAACCTTTAAAAATGTTTCAACTTATAGAGATAACATGTCGTCTCTATAATTTTAAATATTTTTCTTTATATTTTCGTTTGTTAATGATCAATAAATATTGAAGATAAAAAAAAGTTTAATTTATAAAGACGACATGTCGTCTCTAAAAGTTTGTCTGGTCGAAATGAATTTTCATTTAGGCAGCAAAATTTCCCACCATCCGACAAAAAAATTTGAAAAGAAATAATCTAACATATAGAGACAAGTCGTCCATATAGGGTAAATAGCTTTGTTTTGTTTTTTATTCGAAATTAATAAATAATTAAAAAAAACACACTTGTAGAGACAATATGTCATCCCTATAAGCCATTTTAATTTTCTTTTATTTTTTTAAAGATAAACCTATAGAGAGGACATGTTGTCTCTATAGGACTTAAACAGGTTTTTTTTAGAAAACCTATAGCGACAACATATCGTCCCTATAGGGAAAATAGCTTTGTTTTTTTCTTGATTAATAAAATAATTAAAATTTTAAAAACACCGGTAGAAACGACATGTCGTCCCCCGTAAGGCAAATTAATTTTTTTTCATATTTTTACCTAAAATTATATGTATAAACCTATAGAGACGACATGTCTTCTCTAAAAATAAGTTTTACTAGGCAAAATGAATTTTCATATATAGCTGCAAATTTTCCCACAATTCCAAAAAAAAAAAAAAAATTGAAAGAGAATATCTAACCTATAAAGACAATATGTCCTCCCTATACTATAGGAAAAAAAAATATGATTTTTTTATTCTAGATTTTTAGTTATGTAATAATAAAAAATTCCCTTTAAATGTATGTAAGTTTTGTGTACTTAAACTAATTAAGTTTTTATTATGCTTGTTTGCTTGTCTACTTAAACTAATTAAGTTTTTTTTTTTTTTTTTTTGTATAGTTGCTTGTTTTTCTTTATTAAATCACCACCCAACTAGCTTTGGCTTTGGCTCTAGTTGCTGTTTTTGTGGTGAAAGTGATGAGAGCACGGATCACATTTTTACGGGTTGTGCGGTAGCTATAAGGGTATGGCAGAAGTTCAGCGATTGGTTGAGCGATTGGTTGCGTCTTCCTCCTTTGTTCGCTTTTGAGTTCAAAGATGTGGTTGACTTCCATTTATCATGCAATCTTAATAAGGAGGAGAAGAAGGTGGTTAAAGGTCTTATAATGATAGGGTGTTGGTGCATTTGGAGAGCGATGAATGATAAAATCTTTTCTAAAGGTCGAGGTAGGAGTGAAGATATTATGGGAGATTTAAAGTCGTTTGGCTATCTTTGTTTAAGGAGTAATGATGTAAATTATCTTTGTATATGTTGTAGTTGTTTAGTGAGTCGGCCTTTTGGTTCGGTCTCGGCGTTTTAATAAAAGTTACATTTCAAAAAGAAAACTAGCTTACTTGTTTAATCTTCTCGATGACGGCTAAGAAATAATTAAGTTCTTGTGTGGATGCTTGCTTCGTTAAATTCCATCCATGAATTATTCGCCTGTTTACTCGCTCCATTCAATGATGACAAAGACCCTAGCTTAATTAGTTCAATCTTGCCTGCTGACCAACTACCTCCTTCCATTAAATTAGAGTAAATTACAAGTTTTGCCTTTTATGTATGTCTCAAATTTCAGGCGCTGTTCTTTACCTTTAAAATTGACGAGTTTTGTCCTTAACGTTTCAAAATCATGCACGTTATGTCCTTTAGGCCAAACCCAGTTAGATTTTTTTGTTAAAGTTGGTCATGTGCCTTGCACATGAGTGCACTTTTGTAAAGGACAGCGCCTGAAATTTGGGACAAACATAAAGGAAAAAACTTGTAATTTACTCATTAAATTAAAAGTTAAGACACACCGCCTGCTTCCCTGGCCTTCTTTTTTTTTGAACGACAAACAACACTTTATATATATATATATATATATATATATATATATATATATATATATATAAAGAGCCAGCAATAAGCTAAGAAAAACAAACAAAGAAAACGAAAACAGCCAGGACAAATTACAACATATCTAAAATATCAAAAGTCTTCCATTTCTCCCAACTTGGCGGCTTGAGATTAGAACGATTGCTAATCCAAAGGAACACCTCCTCTTTGATCTTCTCCACCGTTTTGTTAATAGGAATGAAGTAATCTTCAAAAACCATCTCGTTTCTAGCATTCCAAATCCTCCAAACAGTCCCCATGGCTATCCATGGACCAAAAACTCAATCCTTTTTTTATTCTTACGGCTTTTCCTTTTCTTTTGTTCTTCTTGCGACCCATCTTCTCCTTTCGTTCCTGGGGTACTTGACGTGCGTGATCGATTATGCGCCTCCTCTTCGTGTTCTAGCCCCACAGCTAAGAGGGCTGCTCCCCTTTGCCCGAAGAACGACTTTCAAAACGGCCAAGCTCTTATACCAATTATCAGGCCCAAGAACACGAACACAAAATATGATCTCAACCAAGATCGACTCTTTCTTTTATTATAAAACCTTGACTCTACAAAATACATAACCCTTAACCATCTGATTATACTAAAATAACCATACTAATCCTCAAATACATCTTTTAATTTTAATCTAATACTAACTCAGATCATTATCTCTACTAATTAAATACCTAATAGATAATTCAAAATATTCATATAACTAATTAAATACTAATTAATTAAACTTGTCAGTTTAACCCTTTTCAACTTTCTTTCAACTTCGTTTTAGGATTAAAACCCTCCATGTTCATATTAAAAAGAATACAATTTTGAATTTTTTTAAAAACTAAAAAAGTATATGAAAAAATTCATCATAAATGGACTTTCATTTTAACACGACTCTCTCTTGCATATTTTCCAATTTTCATGTGTAATCTTTCTTTTCCTTTCGTTTTCAAAGGGCCACCTAGATTTTGGACATATAATTTGTATATATTATTGAAAGCGTTATTTAGATTGATTGGCTTAAAGAGTTAAAAGGATTACTTGTTGGAATTTTCTTTGTTTTTTTCATACTTAGTGTTGTAAAAGTCGCTAGGCGGTCCCTAGTCAGCCGACTGGGGAGTTGGGAGTAATCGGAGTACTCGGAGAGTACTCGGGGAGTACGCGGACATGGTAAATATAAAGAAAATTAATTGTTATATATTATTTATGTGTTAAAATAAGCATAATTCATGTCAACTGAGTATAATTTAAAATGAAACATGTTTAAAGTTCAAATATTCTGAATACAAGTCCGACTAGTCTGAGTACAAGGCCGAGTAGTCCGAGTACAAGGCCGAGTAGGCCGATTTTGACCGATTAAAAGTCAACAAACCACGTTGACCGCCTAGACCGACTAGGCCGACTACGTCCGACTAGGACGACTAGGCACCGAGTACTCCCGAGTAATCCCGAGGCCGACTAATTGAGACCGCCTAGGAGGAAGTCGCCTCGGAGGGGGTCCGAGGACCAAGTACTCGCCGAGTACTCGGCCGAGTAATCCGACTTTTACAATTCTATTATTATTTACTTGTAGTTTCTCTGATCTCAAACTAGATGTACAAAAAAGTTTGTTATTATAAGTGATAATGAGAGGTAAGAGACAACAACAACAACAACAACAACAAAAAAAAAAAAAAAAAAAAAAAAAAAAAACAATTAAAAGACATGTATCTATACAAAGAAAATGTTCTTTTCAGTTGGAGTCATCAGTTTTTAAATTGTTACTAAGTGACATATTTACAAATCAGCATTAAACAAGTCGATCCGAAACACAACATAAAGATGACATGTCTTTAAACAAATAAAAATGCGGGTCATGTTTAAATTCCCTTACTCAACATGTCAACTCAAAATAATTTTTCTTCCCTTTTCCCTTTTAAAGGGTCACTAAACATATGGTTGAAAGTTTACGGAATGCATTATTGAGCTAAGCTTGACTCATAAAGTAAATGGTGGTTGTTGAAATTTCTACTACTTGATACTTTTTTCTTCACACATTATGATATTGTCGAACACTGAAACATGTAAAAACTATTCACACATACATTTTAAGAAAATATATAAAAAATACCTAAAACTAATTTGTTACAAGCACATAAAAATTGAGTGATAAAATGCTAAAAGGAACACACAACTTCTCTAATTACATCCCGCGGTATTGTCGATATGGGTGTAAACTAGCAGAGACGAGCTCGAGCACGTGTAACCTTGAGATCGGGCTCCACTTGTTCGAGCTATAGTTTTTAGCAACCGGATCTCGATTAACTCACCAGCGATGGCTTAACTCATGTACGCCCGTAATTGTGGAATAGCTTTCATATAACCCCAAGAGGATATAGCTCAACAGAATGTAATCCGGTGTTGGTAGATTTCATAGAGGTCAAAACATAACTGATCCACGAGGAAATAGAATTCTGAGCCCATAAGAATGAAGCCCAATTCCGGAAATTATAGATAAAGATGCTGGCCCAACAGACATTCGCCCCATAACTTTTAGTAGAAGAAACTGGCCCAATAGACATTGGCCCGTGAATTATATGTCTGGAGCTGTAAGCTGGGTCCGAATAAGTATTTGCCAAGATTAACTTTAACGTTTGAGATAATTTATATGTAATGTAAAGTTTAAATAGTATCACGTTCATTTAAAAAAAAATAATAAGTATACAAAATAGAAAATCACAATAAAGAAAGTACTTTTTTGAAGGGGAGTTACCTACCTTTCCGACAAATAGGGGCAGTGGCGGATCTCGAAAATCCGCCAAGCCGTAACGTTTTATAAATAAGCCGTAACGAAATAGAAAAAACCTCAAATTTTTCTAAAATTTACACTAATTTTTCCAATTTTTTCCGAGCCAAGCCGTAGCGGGCGTTGCCCCCCGGCATAAGGTAGCTCCGCCCCTGAATAGGGGTGAAAACGCTCCCGGCAAGTCGTGAGCTATATGAATTGAGTCGTTAAAATTCAAATCGAGTCAAGCTTAAACGAGCTCGAACTCGAGCTTGAGCTTCTAATATCAAGCTCGAGCTGGCTCGTAAGCCTAAACAAGCCTTTATTTATAATTTTTATTTTCTATATCTATATGATAACTATTTTTATATATAAATTATGATAAAAATATTAAATAATATATAAAAGCTATAATTGTAAATTGCTATATGCAAATATTTATAGAAATATATAAACGAGCCGAGCCCATGCCGAAAAACTACTCACGAGCCCAACTTGAGCAATAACATATAGGGGACCTGTACGAGACTTATACTATACACTATACGATACGATAGGATACTATACGATACGATACCGTACAATACTATAGGATATGATACAACACCCGTATACGCCTTTAGGTGTAGGTTAGGTTCCATATTGATTATAAGTGTGGTTGAGGTCATGTTTAGGCCTATACGGGTGTTGTATCGTATCCAATAGTATCGTATTATATTGTATTGTATTGTATTGTATTGTATTGTATTGTATTGTATTGTATTGTATTGTATTGTATTGTATTGTATCGTATAATATAGTGTAGTATAAGTCTCGTATAGACCTCGTATGGGCCAGTGGGTGTAGTATCGTATTGTATTGTATTGTATTGTATTGTATTGTATCATATAGTGTAGTATAGGTCTCCTGTAGGTCTTGTATAAGAGTATAGGCCTATAGATGACCTAAACTACACCTATAGTGCTATATCGGAACTATACTACACCTATAGTCTCATATCGTATTTTATCATATCGTATCGTATAGTATAGTGCAGTACAAGTCTTGTATGGGCCAATGGATGTAGTATCGTATCATATAGTGTAGTATATATCTCGTATAGGTCCCCTATAGGTCTTATATAGGCCTATAGGCATATACGGGTGTTGTCTCATATCCTATAGTATTGTATTGTATGGTATCGTATATTATCGTATCGTATAGTATAGTGTATACTATAAGTCTCGTATAGGTCTTATATATGTCTTGTATATGCCTTTTGATATATTTAATGTCACACCCCCAAAATCCACCTGCGGAATACCACCGCTAGGAGGCGTGACTGACCAGGATCCAGCCACCAATCATATTGAACAAGCATGCAAGTGATTATAAAATCCAACCAATACGATTGGTGTCCAAACAAAACATAGTTTAAGTTGAAAGCGGAAGCATAACGTTAAAACCAAAACATAAGTTTAATTGTTTCAAAGTTTAACATGGCACACAATTGTCCATGTCCCACAACGACTCTCTTCCATGCAAGCTCCAGCTAAGTACCTATTGACCTGCAAAGCATGTAGTAACGAGTCAACAATAATGTTGAGCGAGTTCACAGTTGGGTGTTCGTTTTAAGTTGTTTCGAAAACAGTTTTCCTTTATCTGGCATCCTGCCGTGGGGGTTACCCCGTAGTTGAAAACGTGATTTGTTTAACCCATTTACTCTGGCAATCCAGCCGTGGGGGCTACCCCATGTTTAATTGTCTGGCTCTACGGCCGTGGGGGCTACCCCATGTTTAATTGTCTGGCTCTACGGCCGTGGGGGCTACCCCATGTATGTTACTAGACTCGTTACCATATCGACTGCTGACTGTAGTCATGTTTATGTGCCCTGAACTGTCAATGTCTATCATCATTGACGTGCCCAGATCCATTAGTTCACGCCCGTCCTCTGCGGCACGGTGTGAGGTTTGTCAAACCTAAATAGCGCTATCTAACTAATGACCCGCTCGCCATTGGCCCGGCGATTAAGTCGATATAAAAAGGAGGGACTTCGTGATAGAGTTTTGGTCTAGTGAAAGTTATCTGTCCAAGAGGACGAGGAATTATATTCCTGAACCAGCACTGTCCTACCCAATAAAGGACGAGGAATCCAAATTCCTTAACCCCATTCCCAACCCCTGGGAATCCCATGCTTTGTAGAGGGTGTGAACTCACCTTGGTTTGCTCGGCAGATACACAGAAAAGTCAAGTCTAGATGCTAGTGGTCAACCACGTCCTAACATGGTTATCATACATGTCAGGTTCAAACCAAGAAATGCACGTATGTTTTCTACACGTACTAGCACGTTGCATACAAGTATTATTCATGGCAGTCCAATCAACAGTGCACAACATACACGTTCAACGGTAACATATAAAGTCCACGTATCCGGCCCAAACACTTAGGCCTGTACTCATGCAAGTCCAATCAGATTATATAATCAGGTGGTCTCGAGTCGAGACTGGAGATCCCGAGTCGAGACGGTGCTGTCTCGGTTTAGCCTTCATCACTCGAGACCTGGTGGTCTCGAGTTAGGTCTCGAGTCGCAACAAAACCCGTAGCCTGGTTTCGAGTCATGATGTTTATGCGCTGGTAATGTGTGATCTCGAGTCGAGACTAGGGGCTCTCGACTCGCAACCTGTGTCGCAACCGTGGTCTCGAGCTGTCATGGGTTGGTCTCGAGTCGCAATCACTGCGGTCTCGAGTTGTGGCTTAATGGTCTCGAGTCGAGACCGGGGGTCTCGACTGGCACACCTGCTAATTGCCAGCGCATGTACTAACCAATAGAATTTCGATTTCATGTAACTGTGTACTATCCAACCAAAACACACAAACATGTTTTCTTGTCTAATACCTTGATCAAATGAATCAAACAAAGCATATTTCAAATATTTGCATGATCTTCAAGTAGTTCATCTTTTAAGTTTTCACATTAAATCAAACATGCTCATCCTTCATAACTATGCATTCTATGGACCCGAATCACAACACCTATTCTAGATATCAAAATCATCTTGCAAATCGTTATCAACTAAACCTTTATTCTATAACCTCTAGCATAAAATCGGATGACCATAACTACTCCTAAACTATCATTCTTGTCATTCAAAACATCTTATCCAAATGTTGTTCTACACAAAAGTCATGTTCACATAGGATATTGGAACCAAGCATGTATCATCTAACAACCAAGAACCCATTAAATCAACAAACACCTTTGTCATATTCAAACAATAGCCACGATGCATATTATCACATAATCAACACTTTAATCATGCATATACATATGTTTGCAAAGAAATCACTAACCGGTTCAAGTATGGGTTCAAAGGTGTGAAGTAGTAACGAATGAGGCTTCCAAATGGGTGTGTACGAGCTGATCCGAGAGCCCCTTGTGGTCGCCGGTTTGGTCCGAGAGAAAAGGAGAGGAGAGGTGATGCTTGATCTCTAGGGTTTAAGGTTTTCTAGAGAGAGAGTGTAGGGGAGAGTGTGTGTGAGAGTGAGTGTGGGTTTGGGGTTTTTATACTTGGTTTCGGGTTTCGAGAGGTGCATGGCCCAACCGGCCCAACTGTTACTGTTTACTCGAGACCGAGTGGTCTCGAGTCGGGTCATTGTGTCTCGGGTCACATAAATACACGCATACATATAAGCACAGTACATAATCACATAATATTCACTTATATCATTAATTAAACAAACATGTCAACTAGTTACATATCGTTCAAATGTGTTGCATCGAAATACAAGAAAGGGTTCTAAATTACGAGTTGTCACATTATCCCCAAGTTGAAAGAAATTTCGTCCCGAAATTTGGTAAGTACTCACTGAGGAAGCTAGTTAAGTTGTATGGTTTTCCTGGGGTGTCACATCCTCCCCCCGTTGATCTGGAATTTCGTCCTGAAATTCCGTAGCTTCAGCCTCAGTAGTAGTTGTATTGTTTGCGAACAGTTGGGGATACTTTTGTTTCATTTGATCTTTGCGTTCCCAGGTGAACTCTGGGCCGCGACGTGAGTTCCAACGAACTCGAACGAGAGGTATTCTAGTGTTCTTAAGGACCTTAACATCCTGGTCCGTGATTTCAACTGGTTCCTCGACGAATCGTAACTGCTCGTCGATGGTGAGCTCCTTCAAAGGAACTACGAGGGTCTCATCTGACAGACACTTCTTCAGATTTGACACATGGAAAACGTTGTGAACTGCACTGAGTTCCGCTGGTAAGTTCAGTTTGTAGGCCACCTTGCCTATTTTCTCGATGATTTCAAAAGGTCCGACGTATCGTGGGTTAAGTTTGCCTCGTTTACCAAAATGAACCACACCCTTCCAGGGTGAAACTTTGAGTAGTACCCGCTCCCCAACCTGGAGTTCTAGTGGTTTCCTGCCCTTATCGGCGTAGACTTTCTGACGGTCACGAGCTGCCGCCATGCGTTGTCGTATTTGAGCAATTCGTTCGGTCGTGTCTACCACATGTTCTGGACCAGTGATCTGACTATCCCCCACCTCTGCCCAACAAAGAGGTGACCGGCATTTACGCCCGTACAATGCCTCAAACGGAGCAGCTTTAATGCTGGTGTGGTAGCTGTTATTGTACGAGAATTCCACAAGTGGCAGATGCTTTTCCCAGCTGTTGCCAAAGTCGATTACACATGCACGAAGCATGTCTTCTAAGGTTTGAATAGTGCGCTCAGACTACCCGTCCGTCTGAGGGTGATATGCTGTGCTCATGTCTAAACGTGAGCCAAAGGATTTGTGCATTGCTTGCAACAGCTCTGAAGTAAAACGCGCATCTCGATCCGAGATAATAGAGGTGGGCACCCCGTGCCTCGAGACAACTTCCTTGAGGTATACTTCTGCTAGAGTGGAGAATTTATCCGTTTCCTTGATAGCCAAGAAGTGTGCAGACTTTGTGAGTCGATCCACGATCACCCAAATAGTATCGTTACCACGTTGAGATCTAGGCAGGCCCGTAACAAAATCCATGGAAATCTGCTCCCATTTCCATTGTGGTATTTCTGGCTGTTGGAGTAGGCCTGAGGGCTTCTGGTATTCAGTCTTGACTCTCGCGCATGTCAAACACTTGCTGACGTAAGTTGCTATGTGGGCCTTCATGCTAGGCCACCAATACGTAGTTTTGATATCGTGGTAGATCTTATCTGAACCAGGGTGTACCGAGTAGCGAGACTTGTGTGCCTCATCCATCACCAGCTCTCGTAGGTTTCCGTAGAGTGGGACCTAAATACGTCCCGTTACGTAGTAAGCACCGTCTTCCTTCCGTTCTAAGCGTTGCCTTGAGCCGCGTAGGGCTTCAGCCCTGACGTTTTCTGGTTTCAATGCTTCTACCTGAGCGTCTCGTATTTGGGAAGGAAGACTAGAATGTATAGTGAGTTGCAAAGCTCACACGCGCTTAGGCGCGGTGTCCTTTCGACTGAGGGCGTCAGCCACAACATTGGCCTTGCCCGGGTGATACCTAATCGAGCATTCGTAGTCATTCAGTAGTTCGACCCATCATCGTTGTCGCGTATTCAGTTCCTTCTGTTTGAAGATATGCTCGAGGCTCCTGTGGTCGGTGTAGATGGCGCACTTGGTACCGTACAGGTAATGTCGCCATATCTTAAGTGCAAAAACAACAGCTCCCAGCTCTAGGTCGTGCGTAGTGTAGTTTCTTTCATGAACCTTGAGTTGGCGTGAGGCGTAAGCTATAACTTTATCTCGTTGCATCAATACACAACCAAGACCCTGAATTGATGCGTCGCAGTAAACCACAAAGTCGTCTGTGCCCTCTGGCAATGAAAGGATAGGTGCGCTGCAAAGTCTATCCTTTAAATGCTGAAATGCTAATTCCTGTGCATTTCCCCAGCGATAAACAACGCCTTTCTGCGTTAGTGAGGTGAGAGGCTGTGCAATCTTAGAAAAATCCTTTATGAATCTCCTGTAGTAACCTGCCAAACCCAAGAATTGGCGGATTTCCGTTGGTGTACGAGGTGCAGGCCAGTTCTTTATTGAGTCTACCTTGGATGGATCGACGTGAATCCCATCCTTGTTCACCACATGGCCTAAGAAATGGACTTCACGAAGCCAGAAGTCGCATTTCGAGAACTTTGCGTAAAGCTGTTCCGTTCGAAGGAGTTCTAAAATAAGTCGTAGATGCTGCTCGTGTTCCTCCTGACTCTTCGAATAGATTAGGATGTCGTCGATGAAGACTATAACGAACTTGTCCAGGTAAGGTTTGAACACTCGATTCATCAAGTCCATGAAAATCGCAGGTGCGTTTGTCAGCCCAAAAGGCATGACCAAAAACTCATAGTGTCCATAACGAGTTCTGAAGGCCGTTTTGGAGACGTCCTCTTCTCGGACTCTCAGCTGGTGATATCCCAATCTCAAATTAATCTTTGAATAGTAGCTCGACCCTTGCAGCTGGTCGAACAAGTCGTCAATGCGTGGTAGAGGATAACGATTCTTCACCGTCACCTTGTTGAGTTCACGATAGTCGATACACATTCTGAAGGTACCGTCTTTCTTCTTCACAAATAGCACTAGAGCTCCCCAGGGCGATGAGCTAGGACGAATAAAACCCTTATCCAAGAGTTCTTGTAGTTGCGTAGAGAGTTCTTCCAACTCTGATGGAGCTAAACGATAAGGTGCACGAGCTATAGGCGCAGCTCCGAGAGCTAGTTCAATCTGAAACTCGACCTGGCGATGAGGCGGAAGGCCAGGTAATTCCTCAGGAAATACCTCAGGGTAGTCGCGTACAATTGGAAAATCTTCTATCTTCCTCTCTTTCTCCGAGGTGTCAGTAATGAGAGCCAAAATGGCAGTGTGGCCCTTTCGCAAGCACTTCTAGGCCTTAAGGAAAGGGATGATGCTCTCGACAGCACCCCTCTTGTCGCCACGAATCATGAGAGGTTCATCACCGGAACCAGGAATACGAACAATCTTCTCGTTACAAAGAATCTCTGCTCGGTGTTGGGATAACCAATCCATCCCAATGACAACGTCGGAACTACCCAAGACGATAGGAATAAGGTCGATAGAGAAGGTCTAGTTAGCAAGAATAAGTTTACAACCCTTGACTACGTGTGCGGCCTCTAAACTCTTACCATTTGCTAGCTCTACAGTGTGCTTGTTGTTCAAAGGTGTTGGAATACGCTTAAGCATTTGACTAACTTCTAGTGACACGTAGCTAGTATCGGCACCCGAATCAAATAAAACTGTAACATAAAAGTCGTCGAGAAGGAACTTACCCGTCACAACATTGGGGTCATTCCTTGCTTCGCCTTGACCAATCACGAACACCCGCCCCCTGGCTCCATTGTTGTTGTTGTTGTTCCCATTGTTACCATTCCCCTGATTATTGTTGTTGTTGTTGTGGTTTTGGTTCCTGTTCAGTTGGGGGCAATCTTTCTTGAAATGGCCTTCAGCTCCACACTGAAAGCACCCTTTGTTGATACCTTGCTGCTGCTGCTGCTGTCGCTGGTTCTGAGGGGCTTGTTGTTGACGATTCTGGTTCGCGGGGTACAAGCTTCTGCAGTCCTTGGCGGCGTGGCCTGGCTTGTTGCACCGATGACAGTTACCCCTGGTACATTGCCCGCTGTGGTGTAGGTTGCAGCGATTGCATTTGGGGTGATTCCCCTTGTACCCACCATGACTTTGACCACCAGATGATTGCTGACTGGGGCTCTTGTAGTCATCAGTCTTTCTCTGCTGAGACTGAGATTGTACAGAAGTTGAACCTTTGCTTGAAGCTCCATCCCACTTCCTCTTGTTGTCACTAGGAGCATCCGAAGTAGCTGTAGCACTTATACGCTTTGGTAATCTGTTCTGCTCCACCGCCTGATCCGTGAGACGGTGAGCTAATTGAACAACTTGCTGGATGGTGGCGAGGTTAGCTGAAGTCACATGACTTTGGATCTCTGGCACTAAGCCCTTGAGGAATAGTTCGATGCATTTGATGGGTGGGTCTACCATAGTGTGACACAATAATGCAAGCTCATTCGATCTTTTAGTATACGCCTCAATTTCTGACCCCGTCATCTTGAGGTTGTAGAACTCGACCTCCAGCTTATGAATGTCGTCACGACTGCAGTATTCCTCCTTGATCATTTCCTTAAATTTGTCCCATGGGGTGGCGTTAGCAGCAACCAACCCCAGCATTTGGACCTGAGCATTCCACCATGTGAGAGCTAAACCCTCGAGAATACCGGTAGCATACTTCACCCTGCGCGCCTCAGGGCATTCACACATTTCGAAAACTGACTCGAGCTTCTCAAACCAGTGAAGGAGGCCTACAGCTCCTTCAGTGCCGCTAAAAGTAGTGGGTCGACAGTCCATAAAAGTTTTAAAGGTGCACACAGGTGGCTGAGCATGTTGACCTGTTGTGGGTGAGAGAAAGGACAGAGTTTAACACAAAGGTTGGTTCACGAGAGTAGGATCTAAAGATCCTAGAATGAGTTTGGACTGCAGGATATACCTCCTGCGTGTGCAGCTGAAAGTGCCGCAGCAACTCGTTCGTTAATTAGAGCCGTCAACTGGGCTTGAGTCATGTTAACGCATCCACTCATGATCTTCATATAAGAGGGAAACATGAGTGAGAGGGGTTTGAGAAGGTGCGATGTCGGAAGAGAGTAAGCACACACGGGTTCAATCAACAGTAGTTATACTAACCAAGCATACCATGAGCGATGTACTATGTAACTAACAAGTAGGCAATATATACACAGATCATATCACCTAGAATGTCGAGCTTTGCATGTGGAGTGAAGCGTCGTTGCGGATCGTAGAGCACTGTACAGGTTATAGTCTGATTTTAATAAAAATTTTTCCCTTATTAAAACCAAGTTCACTATAACCAATGGCTCTGATACCAATCTGTCACACCCCCAAAATCCACCTGCGGAATACCACCGCTAGGAGGCGTGACTGACCAGGATCCAGCCACCAATCATATTGAACAAGCATGCAAGTGATTATAAAATCCAACCAATACGATTGGTGTCTAAACAAAACATAGTTTAAGTTGCAAGTGGAAGCATAACGTTAAAACCAAAACATAAGTTTAATTGTTTCAAAGTTTAATATGGCACACAGCTGTCCATGTCCCACAACGACTCTCTTCCATGCAAGCTCCAGCTAAGTACCTATTGACCTGCAAAGCATGTAGTAACGAGTCAACAATAATGTTGAGCGAGTTCACAGTTGGGTGTTCGTTTTAAGTTGTTTCGAAAACAGTTTTCCTTTATCTGGCATCCTGCCGTGGGGGTTACCCCGTAGTTGAAAACGTGATTTGTTTAACCCATTTACTCTGGCAATCCAGCCGTGGGGGCTACCCCATGTTTAATTGTCTGGCTCTACGGCCGTGGGGGCTACCCCATGTATGTTACTAGACTCGTTACCATATCGACTGCTGACTGTAGTCATGTTTATGTGCCCTGAACTGTCAATGTCTATCATCATTGACGTGCCCAGATCCATTAGTTCACGCCCGTCCTCTGCGGCACGGTGTGAGGTTTGTCAAACCTAAATAGCGCTATCTAACTAATGACCCGCTCGCCATTGGCCCGACGATTAAGTCGATATAAAAAGGAGGGACTTCGTGATAGAGTTTTGGTCTAGTGAAAGTTATATGTCCAAGAGGACGAGGAATTATATTCCTGAACCAGCACTGTCCTACCCAATAAAGGACGAGGAATCCAAATTCCTTAACCCCATTCCCAACCCCTGGGAATCCCATGCTTTGTAGAGGGTGTGAACTCACCTTGGTTTGCTCGGCAGATACACAAAAAAGTCAAGTCTAGATGCTAGTGGTCAACCACGTCCTAACATGGTTATCATACATGTCAGGTTCAAACCAAGAAATGCACGTATGTTTTCTACACGTACTAGCACGTTGCATACAAGTATTATTCATGGCAGTCCAATCAACAGTGCACAACATACACGTTCAACGGTAACATATAAAGTCCACGTATCCGGCCCAAACACTTAGGCCTGTACTCATGCAAGTCCAATCAGATTATATAATCAGGTGGTCTCGAGTCGAGACTGGAGATCCCGAGTCGAGACGGTGCTGTCTCGGTTTAGCCTTCATCACTCGAGACCTGGTGGTCTCGAGTTAGGTCTCGAGTCGCAACAAAACCCGTAGCCTGGTTTCGAGTCATGATGTTTATGCGCTGGTAATGTGTGATCTCGAGTCGAGACTAGGGGCTCTCGACTCGCAACCTGTGTCGCAACCGTGGTCTCGAGCTGTCATGGGTTGGTCTCGAGTCGCAATCACTGCGGTCTCGAGTTGTGGCTTAATGGTCTCGAGTCGAGACCGGGGTTCTCGACTGGCACACCTGCTAATTGCCAGCGCATGTACTAACTAATAGAATTTCGATTTCATGTAACTGTGTACTATCCAACCAAAACACACAAACATGTTTTCTTGTCTAATACCTTGATCAAATGAATCAAACAAAGCATATTTCAAATATTTGCATGATCTTCAAGTAGTTCATCTTTTAAGTTTTCACATTAAATCAAACATGCTAATCCTTCATAACTATGCATTCTATGGACCCGAATCACAACACCTATTCTAGATATCAAAATCATCTTGCAAATCGTTATCAACTAAACCTTTATTCTATAACCTCTAGCATAAAATCGGATGACCATAACTAATCCTAAACTATCATTCTTGTCATTCAAAACATCATATCCAAATGTTGTTCTACACAAAAGTCATGTTCACATAGGATATTGGAACCAAGCATGTATCATCTAACAACCAAGAACCCATTAAATCAACAAACACCTTTGTCATATTCAAACAATAGCCACGATGCATATTATCACATAATCAACACTTTAATAATGCATATACATATGTTTGCAAAGAAATCACTAACCGGTTCAAGTATGGGTTCAAAGGTGTGAAGTAGTAACGAATGAGGCTTCCAAATGGGTGTGTACGAGCTGATCCGAGAGCCCCTTGTGGTCGCCGGTTTGGTCCGAGAGAAAAGGAGAGGAGAGGTGATGCTTGATCTCTAGGGTTTAAGGTTTTCTAGAGAGAGAGTGTAGGGGAGAGTGTGTGTGAGAGTGAGTGTGGGTTTGGGGTTTTTATACTTGGTTTCGGGTTTCGAGAGGTGCATGGCCCAACCGGCCCAACTGTTACTGTTTACTCGAGACCGAGTGGTCTCGAGTCGGGTCATTGTGTCTCGGGTCACATAAATACACGCATACATATAAGCACAATACATAATCACATAATATTCACTTATATCATTAATTAAACAAACATGTCAACTAGTTACATATCGTTCAAATGTGTTGCATCGAAATACAAGAAAGGGTTCTAAATTACGAGTTGTCACATTTAAATAGATATAAAAAAAATACTAGTGAACTATCAAACACAAGCGAACATGTTACCGAACGTTCACGAATATAAACGAACGAACGCGACCTCTGTTCATGTTTGTTCATTTAACTAAACGAACGAAATTTCTTGTTCGTTTTCGTTTGTTTAATAAACGAACGAACACAAACAAACTTCCCGCCAAATGGTTCACGAACTGTTCGCCGAACGTTTGGTTCGTTTACAGCCCTAATTATAATCAACGTTGGCTCTTTATATACTATAAAAGAAAAGCCCCAATTTTAAGCTTCAAAATTTTTAATGCCCCAAATTCTTTTATGTAACATGATTAGGATTAGCACATGTACCACAAGACCTTAGACTACTAATTTGCTTTCGTAATTGGTTAAGACCCATATTCTTTTTTAAGTGAATAGTCATTTGTGATCATTATTTTGGGAAAGGCTTTTTTTATTCTTCTTGTTTTATAATAAAATTCTTATTAGTTTATACATTTTTATATTCATTTGTCCATATTTTATTTGGGGTAATGAAGAGATCTAATCTACTTATTTAAGTAAATGCATAAGTACGAAAATTTAAGTAAACACGTAAGTATGAAAATAATATTATAAATTCATAAAAGAAAAACATAGTTGTAGACTAAAAACATGGAATATAACGGGTTTATCTACAAACATCTCTTCTTTGTGCTCAGATCCTAAGTTTTCATCATTGTTTGTCCTGCAAAAAAAAAAAAAAAAAACTTTTGTTATAACTTTAGTTTAGTTTAATTATTTATATAGATAGAATATGTGTGTGTGTGTGTATATATATATATATATATCAAACCTTTGACTTCTTGGTTTGGGTTGGTTTTTCTATAGATATCCCGTCGTCGTGGTCATATCGTCGTAAGTATGAGGTGCCAACGGTGATATAGTCGTTACCCTGTTGAATACCGACAGAAAATGGTGGTAATTCGTCAAACTGGTTGTATTCTTCCTCGTCGTCAATATCATCAACACCAAGAATACGTCGCTTACCTTGAAATACTATATGATATCTTGGATTGCATGGGTCTTTGACAAAAAATACTTGTGTGGCTTGAGTTGCGAGAATGAATGGTTCTGATTTATACCCATCCGTTGTAAGGTCGACAAGTGTAAAACCATGTTCGTCAACTTTAACACCTGTGCGATTATTGACCCACTTACATCTAAACAAAGGTATTGTGAATGAATCATACGATAACTCCCAAATTTCTTGTATGACACCGTAATATGATTCTTTGGCGATTATCATTTTGTCACCCTTTGTACTTGAGGCTATTTGTGTGACTCCGCTATTTTGCGTTGCACTTTTATCATCTTGTTTTTTAGTGTAAAATGTATAGCCGTTAATATCATACCCTTGGTAAGATATTACTCTAAAATCTGGCCCCATCCCCAATTTCTCCACAGTTTTATCAACATTTGGTTCACCATAAGTTTCCTCCACCTTTTTCTTCAACCAATCACAAAACCCCTCGTTATGTTGTTTAGTATACCAATTATCTGACTTGCGCAAGTGTGTCGACCGTAGTATACTCTTGTGTTCATTGACATACGGAGCAATACATGTCATCTGTTGTAAAACTGTAAAATGAGCAATTTTTATCTCATCAGATGGTGGGTGATTAATCTCTTACCAACTCCTCCAATGCCTGCAAGTCGACCTGAATGACGTGATTTAGGAACACCAATACTTTTAACGCCTTCCAAATACCCTGTAAATAAATCAAGTATTACAATGTCATTTATGATTAACAAAAACTCAATTATTTTATAAATGTTGTGATATCAATACCTGTGCAGAACTCAGTCGCCTCTTCGGATGTATACCCTTGAACAATGCTACCTTCTGGTCAATTAGTGTTTCTCACATAACCTTTTAACACACCCATGTATCTTTCAAAGGGATACATGTATCGTAGGAATACAGGACCACAAGACTTTATCTCTTTTACGATATGAGATACTAGATGAACCATTATATCAAAAAATGACGATGGAAAGTACATCTCTAGTTCACAAAGGGTAATATAAATATCCATCTCCCAACTATCCAACACTTCGGGATCAATAACCTTTGAATGAATCATGTTACAAAACAAACAAAGTTTTGTGATTGTATGTCGAACTTCCTTAGGTAACAACCCGCGAATTGCAATAGGAATCATATGTGTTATCAAAACATGGCAATCATGAGACTTCATACCGAGCAATTTACATTCTTTCATCGACACCAACCTTTTAATATTTGCTGAATAACTAGATGGAACTTTAATATCGTGTAAACATTGACAAAACTTCCTTTTTTCTTCACGTGACATGGTATAACATGCCGGTGAGAGATATATACTCTTAGCTCTCTCAACAGGGGCAAGGTCTTTACGTATTCCCATTTCTTCCATGTCTCTACGAACATTAATCCCATCTTTAGTTTTTCCAGGAATGTTTAGCAATAGGCCCAACAAACTATCGCACACATTTTTCTCAATATGCATAACATCTAGGCAATGTCGAACTTCCAAACTTTTCCAGTAAAGCAAATCCCAAAAAATTGACATCTTTTTCCAATTGTCTCTGGTCTCGGTATGAGATCTTTTTCCTAGAACGGTATTCATATTTTCTACTCGTGAAAATGCATCAAAACCTTTCCTAGCCCTTCCGAGCTCCTCATTTCCGTCAAACTCTTATGTGAGTCTTCGATAATGGTGATCTCGTGGAAGAAATCGTCGATGTCCCATATACACAGTTTTTTTTGCAATGTTTTAATCTTATAGAGCTTGTTTCGTTTTCACACACAGGGCAAGCTAGTTTACCTTTTGTGCTATATCCTGACAAATTGGCGTATGCTGGGAAATCACTTATAGTGCAAAAAATCATGGCGCGTAACTTAAAGTTCGTCTTTTCATAAGCATCGTACATGTCTACACCTGAGCTCCATAGGGTTTTAAGGTCATCAATCAAAGGAGACAAATAAACATCAATGTCATTACCAGGTTGTTTTGGACCCTGAAATAACAATGACATCATTATGTATTTTCTTTTCAAGCATAGCCATGGAGGAAGGTTGTAGATGCATAAAAGAACCGGCCAAATACTATGATGACTACTAATGTTTCCGAAAGGATTGATACCGTCTGAACTAAGACCAAATCGTATATTTCTAACCTCGTTTCCAAAATCGGGATAATCGTAATCAAAGTTTCTCTACTGAGGTGAATCCGCCACATGTCTTAACTTTCCATCATCCTTACGCTCTTCGGAAGGCCAACGCAACAACTTTGACTCTTTAGGATTAGCAAATAAACGCTTTAATCTGGGTATAATAGGGAAATACCATAATAATTTAGCTGGAGGCCCATTTTTCGTCACATCGTCGTCATAATCATTAGTTTCATTTTTACGTTTGTACCTCGATTCACCGCATGTAACACACGTATGAGATTTCTCGTACTGATTTCTATACAACATACAATCATTGGGACATGCATGTATTCTTTCCACCTCTAATTCCATTGGACACATCAATTTCTTAGCTTGGTACACAGATATGGGTAGCTCGTTGTCTCTGGGTAGCATATCGTGCAATATGTGACAACCCCAAAAATTTCAGGTATCCGTACAATTAATTTATATTTAATTTGTGCTTAATGACTGTGTTGATTTCAACTATTGATTTAACTGCTTGCTGCTTACTGATACATACATACTCATGCATCACATTTTATTACTGTCACTATACTCATTACACAAACAATAGAGACAAACTTGATGCACAAAAGCACAGCTAGCACAGTGAGCGGATAACCCAGTAAACATGCTGACATAGCCAGCACTAGACAGACACTGTCTCTGAGGCCAGTATGAGCCGGGAATAGATTGCTACACTAGTAGTGAGTGTAGGGAGATGAGGTTTGTAGAACTGCGTCATGAGGTGATAGTTATAGTGACCGGATTTGCCTAAAACATGCTTTAAGTACAAAATCCTGCACTTTATTACAAAAATTCAGCACATAATATAACTAGTAAAGTGCAAAAACAAGGGAAAATAATACTAGACACTTTCCAAAGTGTCGGGAATTCATTGTGTCACTAAAAATAATATTAAAGGCACTTTAAATGCTTATTTAGCACTTTAACGGATCAATATCCAACCGAATAACTGGACTTTACCCGGAACCTAAAGATATTGTCAACAACCTTGTTTACACTTTTCTGAGCCAGTTAGGGTCCCCGAACACCCGAACACCCGTTATATTTCATAACACATATGATAACTTATTTGAATCCTAATTAAACTAACTAATCACTAACTATCCAATTGAAATCTAACCATAACCCCCCCCCCCCTCAACCGATCGGTTCCCCAAGGGGGGCACACTCCACAAATTTTTGAATATTATAATCCCCCTTGCCTAATATGTAGTTGACACAATATATGTTAGACAAAAGCACTAAGGTGGACTATAAGTAAACACCTTGGATCACTTCTATCTCTCATCAAACACCCACCAACAAACTCATCTTCTTCCTCTCCTTCTTCTTGCTTTCGGCAGCCACACCACACCACCATACAACCACCTTCAAGTCCATTTCAAGCATTCTAATTACTTCCAAAGGTGTAAGAGATCATACAAGAGAGCTCGGCGTGTTCGGAAGCTCAAGGACCGCTCTCGTTTTCTTTTATCCACCACTTTTACGTTTTGAAACTCTCCTAACCTTGTGCTAGTGGTAAGTGCCTTAGATCTTCATCTTGTTCATATTCTTGGTGGTTAATAGTGGAAAGAATGGTGAAATTACAAGAAACCTAAAGATCATAACTAAAAACATGAACATAAAAGTTTTACACAAAGGTTATGAGGTGAAAGGTGATAATACATGGTAAATCTGAATTAAATGAACAAAAACCTGCTGTAAACAACTTATGGTTTGATATTAAACGTATTAGAAAGTATGACGATCATATGTGTGCGTTCTAGTAACAATTAACCTGCAAACAGCTTGCTGATTTGCATTTTCAGCCGACTTTAACTGGCTGTAAACAGGTCATAACTTAACGAAAAACTGAGTTTCTTGAGTCTGCAACGTGTCATTATGAAATACGGTTCTAATGGCACTGGAATCATAATTTTTGGACCTCGTTTACTATTTTTAAAGTGTCGTTTCCTAACACCAGCAAAAGCTGCATTTTTCTGCTGAAAATATGTGTTGTATTTTTCATCACAACTTAAAATCGGTGTAAGAGTAGGTCGTGAAATTTGTACTGTAGATGAACACCGATGTATTTGTAACTCTCTCACTGGAATTTCATAAATCGGACTCTCGATGAATTTTAAATAAATTATTCCGCGGACTGTGGTCAGAAAAAGATAAATCTGATTTCGGTCCGGAAAATGATTTTCTATAAAATATTGGTAATGATTTTGTTGGGATTGAACCCTACCAGAGGAACAGATAATGTAAAGCCAAAACCAGGTCACAACAGTGGATTCACAATAAGCAGACGTTTACACTAAGCTCTCCCCTTGACAGTGGTTATCTATCTGCTGATACGCTCTAAGTACTGCTCTGAAGAACAACTGATGAACCAAACACTGATGAAACAACTAAAGACTGCTAAAAGGCAAACACTGAGCTCTATCTACTGCTGTCTCTTATGTACTGCTGAAGACCCAAGCACTGCTCATTCAAAGACTGATCACCTGTTGAAGAAAGCACTGATGGTCAGGTAATCAGTGCTTAGGCTACAACAGTGGAACGTGAACAGTGTTAGACTTGTTTTGTATTGTATTATCAATCAGTTGTTAGACATCAGTAGTTTTGTATAGATCAGTGTTTATAGGTTGTTAGGCTGTTAGATGTCACTATCATGGTGACGTCAGCTGAGGTATATAAGTGGTTTGGTTTGCCTATAAATATGACAGCACTCTGTACTGTTATATTTGATCGTTTTGAGTGAGTTCTTCTCCTCAATCCAATCCTTTCATCTTGTGCAACCAATCCTGAAGTATCTGGCTGAGGGGGAGCTTAGTATGTAAGCATATCTGCAATCATTTGATTCTTATTGTAAATCTTTTGACTGAATGAATTACATATGCTTTCTCAAACTATTTTCTCCTTCGATTGTGTTTACAAAGTTTGTTGTGCATTTCCGCTGCACTTAACATGTTTTCATATTCATTGATTATTCAATTTACACAAACAAGCACAATCATGTGAGCCTCCGATCCTAACAATTGGTATCAGAGCCTGGACAGTCAAATTCGATCTAACAATCAATTTGACATAACAGTTCGACTCAAAATTCATTGATACTAAGGTTGGTTGTATTTAGTTGAAAAACAAAGTATTGAGTAAATCATGTTCAAAGTGGTTAATCAAAAACTCTGTAAATCAACCAAGATGTCATATGACACACAAATTTCACACAACAAGTGAATTCATGCACAAGTCACTCATAGTTTTCAGATCTGAAAACATATCTGTTAAACTATGGGATTATTTCATGTTTTCAAAATTGATTTCAATTGCTGTTATGAAAATTGTGATGTCACCTTATTAAAATGCTAAAGTATGAACCTCAGATTAACAAAAACCTATGATCATAAAACATTAGTGTTTTTGTTAACATAAAAAGAGGGGAATTAAAACTTTAGTCATTCAAATCTTATGTGTTGAAAACAGGTTGAGTTCCTCAAAAGGACAAAATCAACTATGTTAAAATACATTAAGAAAATTCACAAAAACTCAGAAGTGTGTCTATCTCAAAACTTTTGAAGTCAAAAGAAAAGAGTATAAACATAAAACACTTATGAGTCAAAGTTTAGGGTAATAATGATTATTAAGCAACTATGTGCATTCATCTGTTCAGGAAAAGGTTTTGATTCCAGTAAATGAACTCCAAAGAGGACTAGACAAATGTTCAAAAATTTATCCATGTGTCCTCATGATTGCAATCAACTGACAAAGAAAATGGTATCAAACAGTGGTCAAAATGTATTCAGAATGCTCCACAAACTGCTGTCAAACCACTGACCATTCTTCATAAATTTGAGAATGTTATGATTACGTTTTTCTTTTGAAAATATACCAGATCCTTTTTGATGTTGTTCTCAGAAAATCCTTTAACCTTTTTTTTCTTCAAAGGATTTTCTCGAATAACCAGGATATATTGTTCATTTTTTTTAGAATAATATATTTGGAACTTTTGCTTGTTTTTGTTGGCAATAGTTTCAGTTCCTGTCAGGATGTAATACCTTATTTTTGTTGGTATTATTGTCCTCATAAATGGGTTAAAAGGAAATGGTACATATGTCAAAATCATGTCATACTCTGGTTTGCTCCTAAATTTTTATCAAAGGTTGATTGCTAACCGTGCTTGAATTACTAGGGTATTCATATTTTAATTGAATATTAAACGAAAATGAGTTGCCTTAGTAAAAAGTTTTCATCATCTGGGGTACTAGACCACTGTCCTTCAAAATTGACATGTGGCAAAACCTTGAATGAAAATTCTCAGAACTGTTGCTGGAATGCTTGTCCTTCAGATCTGTACCATTTACCCTAACCACTGTTTTGTTCCAACGTCTGATCTTTAAATACTGTCCACTGTTGAAAGTTAGACACTGATCCTTCATTATCTTGACAAGCACTGATATTCAAAATCAGTGTCTTATCCACTGATATACTATCTACTGATAGTAAATATCTTCCACTGCCTTCACATTATTACCGTTGTAACCACTGATGCTTGATTCATCAGTGGCTATTAAAACAACTGTTCTCCATCCTTCATCCATTTCATCAGTGTTTTGACACGTGGTCAGTTTTTAGCCTTCAGATCATAATAACCGCTGCCACATCAGCGATCACTTTTTCCCTAAATAAAACCCTGCCCTAAACCCCCAAACAGGTTTTACACTGTCGAATTGAATTCCAAAATTCTATTCTCAAAGCAGTTTCCAACCCTTCTTCTCAAAATCTTCAAAATCATTCTTCGCTCTTCTCCGCAAAAATGACAAAATCAAAGTCAAAATCAAAATCACAACCAAAATCAACATCACCTTCAAAAGAGGTCGCTCAAACGACCGAAGAATCCAACGAGATACCATACAAATCTCCTCATAATTATCTGGGTTTGCTCACAAAACCTACTGATAACCACACCTTCGACTCCATCATTGATATATTATCTGCATCAAAGTACAAAACTTTGTTAACGGCAGATGCTCCCATTTATCTACAAACCCAGAATGAGTTTTGGAAAAAGGCGACGCTTGAAAAACAAGACAATAAAGTCATAGCCATTAACTCGTCGATACAGGGTAAGGCGATCAAAATCACACCGCAATCAATATCAGAAGTCTTCAAACTGAATGACCAGAATGGTAAAATATCTTTTGATAAAGCTGTGATGAAAACTGATTTCATGAAAAGGGGATATGCAGAACAATCAAAGGTAGATACCTTACAAAAAAGGTTATTTTCCATCTGCACCCAGATTTTTGTTCCACACACTTTTAAGTTGTGTTTCAAATAAAACAACAGCGTTTAATGAAATACCATTGAAGATTCAATGCCTGGGATATGCTATTCTAAACGATAAAGATTACAACTACTCCCAGGAGATCTTCAATGACATGGTTAAAAATGTTGATAGCAAATCATTTCTTCTTTTTCCAAGATTTCTGAGCTATTACTTTAAACAAAAAATTGAAAAAGAGGATGAAAATTTGCCCAAACAAGGTGTCCATTTTCAAATAAAAGGTTTAACAATTGAAACATTTTCAAGAATGATGGCACCAATAAAATTAAAAGCAAAGGTGCCTGAGCAGACTTTAGAAACTGCCACTGATCCTCAGGCAACTTCTGCTGAGCCCACTGCTCCAGGTGATCAGAGCAGCACAACCACTGCTTTGAAACCCACACCTGACATCACCAAAAAGACCAAAAGAAAAACATCCAGAAAACCCACCAAACCCAAAACAAAGGCAACTCTGGAAGATGAGATCCCAGAGCAATTGCCTGTGACAACACAAAAGTCACCACAAACCACTGCTGCTACTTCCTCACAGCAGTTGGAAGAAAGATCTCAACCTATGCCTAAAACTCCTCCTGCATACTCACAAAAGGATCAGGTTGTAATCACAGGGACACCAAATTATGAAGCTCTAGATCCACTTAGTTCTATCTTCCACAGTCCTAATCCCAAGGACATGTCTCTTTCAACACCTATATCCTCACCAATCATAATGCCACAATCCATGTTACCCTTGTTGCATGCAGCTGCTATAGCTCAGACACAAACCAGTTCCTCTCTATCACCTGTCACTGAGAGTATACCCCCACAAGTGATTGGGTCTGATGCTACTACTCCTGCTATCCCCGCAACAATTGAGGAGGTTACACCCCCTGAGTTACAAGTAACTCTCGGTGGTAGTTCAAGTGGAGCAGCAACTACTACTGGTGGATCAACAGATCTTCAGTTGGACAGTTGTTTCATAAGTAAGACTCCCTTGAAGGCAATTTCTTCCATGGCAACTTCGGTAACCACCAGTGAGTTGGATCTAACCACTGGTACCATCAAAGGTTTATCGAGTGCTGAAGAAAGAAGTCCCTAGTACCAAGAACAAGGGGCATCAATGGGTGATTTTTGGGACTCTGTTCCTAAGTCACACATTGATATAACCACTGCTGGTGGGGATTCAGATGATCCTACTAATATAGGTGATGATTCAAAATATCAGGAATTGACGGACAGAGTTGAAAAACTTGAAGAATCAGTTGCTGAAATAAAGAATATGGTGCAAGAGATTTTAAAAGCTCAAAAAGCACAAGCCACTGCTGTTCCTGCTCAAGCACCTGCACAACATGCATTTGCTGCAAATGAGCTTTGGAATATTTTTCAACCCATGCTTGAAAAACAGCAACATATGGCTGATCAAAAGCATGCTATTCATGTACAAATGCTGACCAACATGGTGGAATCAAGGTTTAAAGACACTCAAGCAGATATCAAGGCTATAAAGGCTAGCATTCAAAGCGCCTCTGGCAAAGTTCCTTCTTCCCTATCATTTCTTGATAACCCCCCTTCAGATAATGCCAAAAAGGGGGAGAATATCAAGATGTTGAGAAAAATGAATACGATGGGAATTGAACATGGTCTTTATATTGAGCCTGAAAAGGAAAAAGAAAAACAGGTCTCAAAACCTGTTAATCAAACAGCTGATACAGCAGTAGTTACAAAAACTGCTGTCAGTAGCCAAACAGCTGCCACTTCATCAACACACACACCTTCAACACACACCACTCTATCACACATCATCAGAACCACTGTTCCACCACCATCACCATCTACAATCATATCACCACCACTGCCTCCTGCCATAAAGCAGAAGACAGCAGATGTTACAACATCTGCTGTAATGATAACAGTGATTGAAACACCAGTTGTTTCAACCACTGTCAGTCAATCACAATCACAAACCACTGCTATCCAATCTCAAACCACTGATCCACCCAAAACATCATCAGCCTCTCCTACAATAAAAAGGAGAAGGGTTTTCATTCCTGATGATGAGTCACCACAACCATCACCACCATCACAAACTACCTCACATCTTCCATCCCCTGCTCAAAAGCAGAAGACATCTGCTGACATATCAGCAGTTGTAATGACAACAGATGTTGAGACACCAGTTGTTTCAACAACTGTTAGTCAATTATCCACCACCGCTATTATCACTCCTACATCACAACCAGGAAAGCTCTACACCAGAAAAAGAAAACTCACCCATCCAGATGAGGACCAATATGATCCCACTGCTGCAAAATATCCGTTGGAACTTGATGCCATAAAAAATGAGATGAGGCAGTTTTACACTAATGATGATCCTTCAAACAGAAGATTTCCTTCACTCGTTGGCTTCATGATCCCAGAGGATATGGATGAGTACCTTCAGCTCAAAACAAGACAGGCTAAGATAATAAGTAAAGTTCAGTGTAAAGGTCAAAGTGCTGAAGCCATTGCTGAAAGATTGGAATTTCTGCTCACTAAAGTCAATCTAATAAAAGATTTTGCACATGAGCTGGGCAAAGAAAAGGCAGAACAAAGAAAAGAGATGAGAAGAAAACTTCTTGCTTACATAATGCAAGAAAAATTTTATCCTGCTGAAGTAAACCAATTTGAAGAATGGCCAATAGTGCTGTTAAAGCATGAAGCTGACAGAATTGATAGACTAAAGAATGATCCTAAAAAGAAGAAAAATGCTCCCAATTGGAGTAAATACAAAAAGTTCATCAATGACCAAACAGCTGAGTACAAAAGAAAGAAACAGGAGCTGGTGGATGCAAAAGTGGACACTGCAAGTGCCATATCAAAGTGGTTAAAGCAGCAAACTGATGAAGCCTATGAAAGGCTGAAGAAAAGGAAGATAACTGTTTCAGGCACTTCAAAGAAGCAAGAACAAATGATAAAGCTTGAACAGAAGATAGGAAACCTCAAAACACTGTTCCGGTCTACTTTTGTGACAAACCAAGAAGAAAAAGAACAACTGACCAGTGAAGAGGTAAAAGAAAAGGAAGTTGAGTACTTCACAGAATCCATCATGAAAATGGGTCTAAAAGAAGAAAGCTCAGAAAAACTTCAAAACCTTTTTAAAAGGGTATTAACCAAACCTGCATCACCAGACAATTCAACAGACATGACAGACATAGAAAGGCAGGAGCTGATTGAAAGAGAAACTGCAGAAGATATAGCTGCAGCAAATGATGTCATTGAAATGGCCTTCAAAAGAATGTCTGAAAGTCTGCAAGTCTTCTCAAGGCCAATATCTCAAAGCTCATCGTCAAATAAATCTCTCCCAAGAAACCCATTGGGTTCGAAAGTACTAAAGTGGATGTCTGATCAAAAGACCCACGTATTGACCCTGGTCAGATCCAATGGCGAAGTGAAGTATATATCAAGGAAAGAAGCACTAGGCCTTAGTGTTGAAGATTTGCAGGATCTCCTTGAACTTACACTGTGCAGGGATGAAGATGATATAAGTTCCAGAGACTTTGAAGCAGATTTTAAAAGAGAAGCAAAGGAACTTTTGATGAGGAATAAAGATCCAGAATAATGAATGGTTTTGGCATTATCTGTTCCAGGGGGAGATTGTTGCGATTGAACCCTACCAGAGGAACAGATAATGTAAAGCCAAAACCAGGTCACAACAGTGGATTCACAATAAGCAGACGTTTACACTAAGCTCTCCCCTTGACAGTGGTTATCTATCTGCTGATACGCTCTAAGTACTGCTCTGAAGAACAACTGATGAACCAAACACTGATGAAACAACTAAAGACTGCTAAAAGGCAAACACTGAGCTCTATCTACTGCTGTCTCTTATGTACTGCTGAAGACCCAAGCACTGCTCATTCAAAGACTGATCACCTGTTGAAGAAAGCACTGATGGTCAGGTAATCAGTGCTTAGGCTACAACAGTGGAACGTGAACAGTGTTAGACTTGTTTTGTATTGTATTATCAATCAGTTGTTAGACATCAGTAGTTTTGTATAGATAAGTGTTTATAGGTTGTTAGGCTGTTAGATGTCACTATCATGGTGACGTCAGCTGAGGTATATCAGTGGTTTGGTTTGCCTATAAATATGACAGCACTCTGTACTGTTATATTTGATCGTTTTGAGTGAGTTCTTCTCCTCAATCCAATCCTTTCATCTTGTGCAACCAATCCTGAAGTATCTGGCTGAGGGGGAGCTTAGTATGTAAGCATATCTGTAATCATTTGATTCTTATTGTAAATCTTTTGACTGAATGAATTACATATGCTTTCTCAAACTATTTTCTCCTTCGATTGTGTTTACAAAGTTTGTTGTTCATTTCCGCTGCACTTAACATGTTTTCATATTCATTGATTATTCAATTTACACAAACAAGCACAATCATGTGAGCCTCCGATCCTAACAGATTTGGACCCCGATAATTTTACACAATAATATTTTGATCGTATAAGACATTCTGTAAAAATTTGGGAATTTTTGGAATAAGATAACTATTTTATTTAAATACTCGAAAACATCCCAGTTTTGTATATTAAAACTGAAACGATATAAGTAGTATTTTTGCATGTCTAAATATCGGGTTGGTTAATTGAGAACCGATTGAATGATTTTACAAAAGAAAATGATACGCTAGTAAGCGTGGACGCCTCCATTTACAAAGGAAACTCTGGCGAAATTTTTCTAGAAATATAACACTTAGAAATGTCTTTGGTGACAAGTGTTATAAATATATTTTTAACTTGTTTTCCTAAATATAAATTTCGCCATGATTTTTATTACAAAATAACCAAGTTTCGGAGGTGGGTTTTCGTAAATGAAAACTTGTTAAATATATATTGAGAATATACATTTCATAAAGATAAAGATAAAGATAAAGATAAAACACCGGCTGCCAAACACACCTATCTTGAGTCATGGGAACGTATTGACTCCATTGTTCTACAATGGATTTACGGTACCATATCTCAAGACCTCATGCATATAATAATGATCACTAATACCACCGCGTATGACGCGTGGTGTCGTCTTAAAAACCTCTTTCTTGACAACCAAGCCGCCCGTACCATCACCCTTCAAAAAAAATTCTTCAACACTCGTCTTGATCAATTTCCCAGCATGGCAGACTATTGTCAGACTATGAAGCTTCTCCATGATCAACTCACTAGCCTGGGTTCAACTATATCTGAAAACCAACTTGTTCTTCAGATTCTCACCGGACTCACTGATCAATATGAGAGTATATCTCTCATACTTCAGCAAACCCAGCCCCTTCCAGATTTCTACAACACCAGATCGCGGCTCTGTCAAGTTGAAGAAAGGAAGACTGCTCAAGCCAAAGTTTCGGCTCAGACGGTCGGTACCGCACTTCATACCACCACTGAACCCACACATCGTCCACCTGCAGACACCCGCACCTACAACCGGTCCGACTACTCTAACAACGCCGATCGGGGACGTGGCCGAGGCCGGGGCCGTGGCCGCGGTCGAGGTCGGTCTTCGTTCGGCAGGGGCCGGTTTCCACAGTCCCCGTACCCTCCTTACTACTACTGGCCGCCCCCACCTTGGGCATCTAACCCACAACAGAAACCTCACAATAACTGGGCCCAATGGACACCACCCCCATGTCCATACCCATCACAACCGACTTCTTCACAACCGGCCCAATCCCACTCTTCAGCCCAAGGCATTTTAGGCCCCAAACCCAACACTAAAACTTCGGCACAAACATACTCGGCCGGCCACTCTCCGACTGATATTGCTCAAGCATTATATAATTTGGCCCTTCAGCACAACGACTCATCATGGACCATGGATACGGGCGCCTCAGGTACAATGTCTCCTCAGTTTGAAAAGTTTTCGTCTATTTTTAATTCGCGCATTATTCGTAACATAATTGTTGGCAATGGCAAAACCATTCCGGTCCTTGGACAAGGCAACATAACACTCCCACCGCCCTTTCCCCCCTTTAAACTTAACAATGTCCTTTACGCTCCTAATCTTGTTAAAAACCTTATATCTGTTCGTCGTTTTACCACTGACAATCACTTATCTGTTGAATTTGATCCATATGGTTTTACTGTGAAGGACCTACGGACCAAGAAACCTATCCTACGGTGCAATAGTTCGGGGGATCTTTACACTCTCAGTCCATCCAACATCACTTCTCTCCATACTGCTTCCACTTATGCAGCTATTTCTCAAGATATTTGGCATCAAAGGCTCGGTCACCCAGGCCCAGCTATCTTACAAAATTTAAAAACTTCTAAGTCTATTTCGTGTGGTTCTTTAAATAATAAAGTTTGCACTGCATGTATTTTTGGAAAACACACTCGACTTCCCTTTGTTGCTTCTAATTCACATACTTTTCAGCCATTTGATATAGTACATAGTGATGTTTGGACATCTCCCATTCTTTCTAATGGGGGACATCGTTATTATGTTTTATTTTTAGATGACTATACCAATTTTCTATGGACCTACCCTATTGCACACAAATCCGATGTTTTTCCTATGTTCACCAAATTTAACGCCTTTATTCAAACTCAATTTGACACTAAAATCAAGCAATTTCAATGTGACAACGGACGTGAATATGCCAATAACCAATTTCATAATTTCTGTTCACAACATGGCATGCATTTTCGTTTTTCTTGCCCTCATACCTCCTCCCAAAATGGCAAAGCGGAACGCAAGATCCGCACAATTAACAACCTTATGCGTACCATAATGGCCCACTCTTCAACCCCAAATTTTTATTGGCATCATGCCCTTGAAACTGCCACCTACTTGTTAAACATTATACCCACTAAAATTCATCAATTTCAAACGCCCACTCAACGCTTGTACCATAGCATGTCTTCTTATGATCATCTCCGCGTCTTTGGGTGCATATGCTACCCACTCATTCCCAACACAACTATTCACAAACTTGCCTACCGTTCCTACCCATGTGTCTTTCTTGGATACCCGTCCAATCACCGAGGTTATAAATGTCTTGACCTCCAGTCCCGCACTATCACTATCAATCATCATGTCCTCTTTGATGAAACTATATTTCCTTTTGCCAAAAGTCACAAACAAACTTCTCACACATATAAATTCCTTGAAGACACTGTTTACCCTTTTCACCTCTTACCACATCCCACTTCACGGCCCAACTCCCCTCCTCCACAGCCCACTCACCCATCTCAGCCCAATGACATCCACCACTTATCCGATACCTTGCCTCTCCTAACCCCTACCGCCCCACTGAACCAACCCAGCGACCCCCCATCAACTGTCCTCGGCCCACACCAGAACTCGGCCCAGTCCTCCACAACCTCCCCATCCCCACCGTTAAGCCCAACTCACTTCTCCTCCAGCCCACCCGAACACAATTCACCGGCCCCTAACACCTCTACACCCAACATATCCACCTCAGGCCCCTCTCTCCTATTTCCCAGCCCAATCCCAATTCCCCCACCCCTCCCACCTACTCGCACCATGCACACTCGTGCTATGTCCGGTATATCCAAACCCAAACAAATCTTTGACCTTTCCGCCTCAACCATCGTCCCTATTCCCACCAACCCCAAAGTTGCATTGTCCAACCCGGAATGGTTTAACGCCATGCAAAGCGAATATAATGCCTTAATTAAAAATAAGACTTGGGAACTTGTCTCGAGACATTCGGATATGCATATTATTCGGAGCATGTGGCTCTTTCGCCACAAATATAGATCTGATGGTTCGTTGGAAGGGTACAAGGCACGACTTGTGTGTGATGGGCGAAATCAGGAAGTCGGTATTGATTGTGGAGAGACTTTTAGCCCGGTTGTTAAACCGGCTACCATTCGGACAGTTTTGACTTTGGCTTTATCACAGTCTTGGCCCATTCATCAATTGGACGTCACCAATGCTTTTCTACATGGAAACCTTACTGAGACTGTGTATATGTATCAACCAATGGGTTTCCAACACAGAGACTATCCTGATCACGTTTGTCGTCTCAAGAAATCTCTTTATGGTCTCAAACAAGCTCCGAGGGCATGGTACCAACGCTTTACTGATTTTGTTACTTCTATGGGCTTCCTACAGAGTCGGTGTGATAACTCTCTTTTTACATATCATCACGGGGGTGACGTTGCATACTTATTAATTTACGTCGACGATATTATCCTCACCACTTCGTCGGATCCTCTTCGTGTGAAGCTTATGGGCAGCCTTGCGGCTGAATTTGCAATGAAAGATCTTGGACCTCTCAGCTATTTTTTGGGTATTACGGTCACCCGCACTGGTAAACAACTGTTTCTTTCTCAACAGTCTTATGCTCTTGACATTGTCAATCGAGCGGGTATGGATACTTGTAATCCTGTTGCTACCCCAGTTGATACGAAACCAAAGCTTGGGGCTACATCTAGTGTTCCTTTTGAAAACCCTACATTATATCATAGTCTCGCTGGTGTGCTTCAGTATCTTACGTTCACTAGACCCGACATCAGTTATGCGGTTCAACAAATATGCATTCACATGCATAACCCCAGCTCTGACCACTGGAACGCACTAAAGCGTATTATCCGTTATATTCGAGGCACTGCTTCTTATGGTCTTACCCTCTCTCCATGTGCCGACATCTCTCTTCGGGCCTATACTGACGCGGACTGGGCTGGGTGTCCGGATACTAGACGGTCCACATCCGGATATTGTGTTTACATGGGTCCGAATCTCTTATCTTGGTCTTCCAAGAGACAGTCGACTATTTCTCGCTCCAGTGCCGAAGCCGAATATCGTGCGGTTGCAAACGTAGTTGCCGAAATCTGTTGGATTCGTAATCTCCTTCTTGAGTTACGTCATCCTGTCTCGACCGCAACATTAGTATATTGTGATAACATTAGTGCAATCTATCTATCCAGTAATCCCGTTCAACATCAACGCACTAAACATATTGAGATTGACATACATTTCGTTCGGGAGCACGTTCAACGAGGTACCATACGCATTCTTCACACTCCCACTCGGCTTCAGATTGCTGATATATTTACCAAAGGCCTTCCACTTGTGCTATTTGATGATTTTCGCTCCAGTCTCAACATTCGTCCACCTCTTGCTTCGACTGCGGGGGTGTAATAGATTATAAATTATATTTGTATATAGGATCCTTGTAATTATTTCTTTCCTATTTTACGATATTGTAAACATGTATATATTCAGATTGTATCAATGATAGAAATCAATCTTTGAACCATAATATTCTTCAGAAGGTGTAACCTCTTCCTGGATGGGTTACATATCTCTAAACCTAGTATTGTTTAAAGTCTTTTGCCAAGTTTTTATGAACTCAGTTAAATCAAGCCAATGTTGTAACTTATTTTGTGAATGTTGTTTTAAGACAAGTATAATATGGTATTTTTCTAAACTTTATTAATGGATGAATATCTCATGTTTTTATCATATAGCATTGTTATGATTGTGCTATGGTATTAAGAAGTCACACCAAATAAATCTCACACTTCCGCAAAGCCAGGGTGTGACAGCTTGGTATCAGAGCCTCGATCATAGCAAACTAGGATTTTTTCTCGAGTCTAGACTATGATCATCAGGGCTCTCACGAAAACGTTTTCAAACATTTTTACACTGCATACACTATACGTCCAGATCCAGGAAACAAACCTTTTTACAAACAAAAGGCACAAATACACATTTCCAAATTTAAATTTATAGCTTAGTCGGGGGGACTGAGGGAGTCCAGTCGGGGAGACTGGGGAAAAATTAGGTCGGGGAGACCAGGAATTAGGTCGGGGAGACCAGGAAAAATTAGGTCGGGGAGACCAGGAATTTGGTCGGGGAGACCAGGAGATTAGTCTGAGAGACTGGGAGATTTTAGTCTGAGAGACTAGGGAGTTCAGTTTGAGAAACTGGGAGGATAGTCTGGGGAAGACTAGGATGATTACTTGCTTACATTAATTGAGACTTACATGCTTAATAGATTTAATGTTGATGTACGTGCATATGTGGTAGTTATTCGCATACACTAATTGTTAGTAACTACTATGGATATACATGTTACGCACCGGCACACATGTCACTCTAATTAGAGAACGGTTATCAGACATTGATAACCCTACGACCACCGCCACAGATAATGAGACTACATCTGCGCCAGAGACAATTATGTCAGATACTGAGAGTGATCCTGATATGCTGACTAAGGGCGAGGACGACTTCTAACAGTCCGTGCTACCAGATTTTGGTGATACTTCATCTTTGCTGATGGTTTCTCTGACAAGAATCTTTCTGTCACTCTTGTTTCAATCCATGACCACTCCATCACTAGGCATCCCAATGATGGACACACCATGGCTCCAATCCTCGATGATGCGCCTCCTGCGGACATCTCTACTGAAGGTTGGCTACTCGACAAACAATATATGACTACGTTGGCATGCTTATCAATGGTCCTCCTGCCGACGCCCATGATGATAGAAAATTAGATGAGGACACTGTTACTAACTTCACTTCTTAAGACCCCTGTTAACAAGCCATCCTCTGATTCTAGCATGCATTCAGACTCCTTTGAGTCTGTGATACCTGCAACCTTACAAACAGCTGGAGTACAACATTCTACTACTGACACAAGACGACGACGACATGCTGCTGCACTATCACCTGCTCGAGGCACCACACCGTTACACGACCCAGGGCCTGCTGCTAAGCTAGCTTCTGAACCTTTTGAGTCAGCCTGATGTTGCAACTGCTGGTCCTACACCCTTGCTTGATTGTGACCCTGATACTTTTGGTTTACTAGACATTGCACCCCTACTATCTAACCTAGTACCAGCACCTGACAATCTCCTTATTGGTTGAAACGTTTGTTTTTGCATCCATAACCGCTGATGTTGCCCCTTTTTCCCTATGGAGACCGACGCCCATTGCACTGGCATACTTATCGTTTCCTTTCCGGATTTGCCCGTACCCCGGAAGAGTACTCCAGGTCGGCACCAGCATAACGATCCGTTTTGCTACAACAGCATTTTCTACGGCCTTATAAGCCGCACCGTTTACTCCTTTCACCCCTACATCGCTGTACGAGCCGATTGGATGGATCCTATAATACACTATGCAGATTTTAGACCCTTACCATTCCTCACGTTGTGGAGGCCACATACGAGATGAGTTGCTCCTGTAACACCAACTACAGTTTGAGGATATGAGTCGGAGAACGCTGGAGCTTGAGCTGACACCACAATTGGCAAGTTCAAATGCAAAACATTACATAACCAAAAACATGATTTAAGTGACTACATCACAAGACAGCATATTGTCTGAAAAAATTTATGTAAGACACCCCGTCCTCCACCCTGTCTATTACCAGCATACTTTGATTCGTCACATACATCAAGGTTCCTTTTGCGCTATCGACCGTTGCTATTACACCGTTCCCAGGATTCTGATACTTATTTCTTTACTATCGAGTGACAGAGCAGATAATTACTTCAACGTATATACAAGCTCGAGGAGGGACTCACACATGTTAACAGTTTACTTTTCTTTCCTCCTCCTCCTTAGTCACCAGTATAGTTGGTTTCTGGATTATGCGGATTGCATTACACTTGGGTAAAGACACTAATGATAAGCCGGGATTGCAGAGACTTTTGAGGACCACTTCTGATTACGAAATTTTGATGCACTAATATACTTATTGGACAAGGGTAGGGTGACCCTGTGTCCCTTTCGATGTGATACATTTTGTTAGACACAGTGATTGTGGCCGAAGGATAATGAAAGCCCAATCATCTTTAAACATGTGACAAAACTTTATGGCCAATAACCAATGAAAGCTCAGTCGCTAGGTCTTCGTTAAGCACGTCATTGATCTATGTGTGTGTGCTATAATTATAATACTACGTGCTTACTTGCTATGCTCTCATTAAACATAATTACCGAATTACTTGGTCATACTATGATTATACTATTATTTGATTGGTTGATATGGTAACCTGTTATGTGTATGTACTTATGACCACTAAACAACCAAATGCACGCACGAAGCAAATTAGACCTGACCTAACCGACCTTCTTCTAGGAAGATGTCGACTCAAGGGAACAACGATATCAACAACCCTCTACCGACAACAGAGGCAGAGATGCAAGAGCGCCTCTTACAGGCCATCGCACGGTACGCGGCCCGTCGCTCCGATTGCAGCAGAGGTACCTCGGGAAATAACCCCCCCAACGGTAATGTCTAGTCCTTTAAGACACATTACAAAAAGTTTGGACATTTCCACGAGTGCCTTGCTAAGGCCTTACGCGAACAATGTTGCTTACATCGCAGGCTGCACCTACAAGCAGTTCTTGGACCACAAACCTCAAGAGTTCGACGGCACTAAGGGCGCCTTAGCCTTTGTGCGCTGGGTTGAAAAGACAGATTCTGTTTTACGATTGAGCAAATGTGACCCCGAAGATCAAGTCAAGTATATAACTGGACTATTGGTGGATGAGGCTCTGTCATGGTAGAACCATCAAGTTCGGACAATGGGGGAGACCGCTGCGTATGCTATGACGTGGGACGAACTGAAAGATCTGATGTGTAAGAGATATTGCTCGAGGGCAGAAGTCCAGAAGCTAGAAACAGAACTGTGGAACTTGAAAATGGAAGGACCAAAGATAGCGGAGTATGTGCAGAGATTTAACGAATTATCACAAGTTGCCTTACTCCTGGGGGCACCAGAGTTTAAGAGAATTGAACAGTTCATAAGGGGATTGGCACCTCAGATTCTAAGCCTGGTAACAACATCTAAACCTTCAACGATCACCGAGGCTATCAACATAAGCATGGCACTCACGGAAGAAGCAGTTAGACGAGGAGAATTTTCCACTGCTGAGGAGAAAAAGGAGACTGCTATAGAGGCATCTGGGGATAACATGAGAAAGCTCTCAAATTTCAAGATGCTTACTCGGGGGAGTAGCAAGAAGAAGGCCAAAAAGGGAAAAGACTACATGGGTATCCTACCTAAGTGCGACAATTGTTTACGTTATCATGTCGGGCGATGTAGATATGGAAAATGTGCTAACTGTGGAAAGAGGGGGCATCCTAAAGAAACTTGTTGGCAAGGTACTGAAAGTAGAAATGGAGGCCAAGACGGTAGTGAGAATCACGGAGGGGACAACGACAATGACAATTGTCAAGGCAGAATGAGTGATAAACAGAAACGTGCCCGAGGTTGTTTTAACTGTGGAAGCAAAAAGCATTTCAGAAAATATTTCCCTAAAAACAATCAGGCACAAGGATGAAAGCTCCCCACCGGAGCTAGGGAGATACGCCAGGGATCCAAGCATGGATATCGGTACGTCCCGAATTACTTAATGTTATGCATCTGTATTGCCAAATACTGTTGCAAATTTTACGATTCGCACCTCAAGAGTTCGAGAGTATAATTGGTTAAGTAGCGAGTAAGTAGATATTCCAGTACCCATTAGAACTAGCTTAGGGGAAGCTAGTGGAAGCCAACACAGTAACTGGAATCGGCAAGATAGAACCCGAAGAACGTAAGTTTACGCTAGATCTATTGCCAGTTGAGTTGGGAAGCTTCAACGTGGTAATTGGATGTATTAGTTGGCAAGCGGTTGAGCGGAGGTTGATATCCGCACCTCGATGACGAATGAAGGAACGATTGTGACTCACGAAGTAGGATACGCCACCACCGATCACGAATTGCTTAAGGCACGAAAGTTGTTGTGGGAAGGATGTGTTGTTTCCTGGCTCATGTCGGGGATAAGGGAGCCGAAGAACTAAAACTTAACGATACCCCCGTGATCGGAGAATACCCTAAAGTCTTCCTCGAAGACTAGCAAGAATTACCTCCTCAACGACAAGTCGAATTTTTGCACCGATTTGATTCCAGGCATCGCGCCTGTAGTCAGTGCAGCCTGAGCGACTTACACCTTCGGAAATGCAAGGATTGATAGTGAAGTTTTAGCAGTGGATAGAGAAGGAAGATAACAGACCAAAATTTCCATTTTTGGGTAACCCCATTTCTGCTCGTCAAAAAGAAGGAGGATGATTTCCAAATAAACATCAACTACCCGGAGCCGAACGAGCTAACACACAAGAGTCGGTGACTCTTGCTAAGGGTTAACGAACCTCTTACATAACTGACTATGAGGACTCAACTACTACTACACGACTGATCGATGATCGAGCGTCGTTAGGGTAAAATTCAGGAAGAAAGTATACCAGGGCGAAATTGTGGGACAATGACTTGTTCTTGGGCAAAATGGTGCTTCCTACACAATGTACAAACCGGATCCACACGGGATACGAAATCTGGAGAATCTAGAAAACTTATATCTAGGACCCTTGGGAACCCAGGACCAAACTCGTAAAGGTTGTTACTCAGGAACCACATCCGTTGACAGAAGCAGACACCATTAACCTGACATATATGTCAGTTCTGTTGACCAAACCGGAAGTACTTGAATTTCTTTTACTTCTAGCGAGTAGATGTTTGCATCTCTACTCCCCTTAATGGTAGTTGCATCACATTAATTTTCTTCCTTGAGAGCGAACACACATTTGTTTCGATACTTGGTCATTTCTTCATTTTAGCAAGTACTCATTGTTTCAGTACTTGGAAACTTTCATGACACACATGCATCATTTGCTACGCATGTGGTTTTGTTTCGAACAAACACTTCATTGAAATTTAAATATTACCTTGCTAAACCTAATTACTGATTCGTGATTCGAATGACCTACATTATTGTTATTATTGACTCTTCTGCTACTAAGTCAACACACTTTCTTGAAACTTCTTTTAATCCAAATTACATTCATGGTTTATTTGTTACCATGCTGAGATTTCCTTTGTTGATATGTACGTTTATTGTCGGGTTACGCTGAAACTAGGCTCGATTGCTTGAACTTATCCAGTTCACATGTTTGATTTGAGACGCCATATGATGTATTGAGAGCATCATATTCTAATACTTTGGCAAAGATTCTTTTGTTTCGAGTCGTAGTAGACTTGTTTGGTCTACGACTTCACTAAATCGTTTGTTGATTTCGACACCGTGTGGGGATACTCTCACAAAATTGAAGCTTGCGCTTAATTGGTTAATCACTTCATACACGGATTTAATTGATTATTTGTTGACTTTCCCTAAATCCATCTTGTTTATCACGATTAAATCGGTCTCAACACAGTTGTGTGTTGAGGCAAAGGTACATAGATTCATTTCATATCACGGTGTGCCTCCTAACGATTCCTTCTTTATCAATCGAATACCTTGTAGTGTTTATTGCTTTTCACCATTCGACCAAAAACAATGGCTTCTGATGTTCCATATTTAATTGAAAACTCTACGACATTGTGTAAATCAAACTTCAGGTTGGTCTCGGTACATCTTCAGTTGACTTCAAACGCGGTGAACTTGTTCGGTCACCACTAATATTGAATTATGTCATTACGACACCTTGTGGTGTCATTACCAACTGCTAACTTGTGCTAATCAATGGTCAACCGTTTCACACAGAACTGCATATACTTTCGTTTGACTTGTCATTTAAACATTTCTGATGCAACTACGAATCAAGACAATGATACACCAGATTCGCTTGTATTCCATTCGGTGTATCTTCACCATTCAAAAATGTCAACACGCTAAACCTTACCAATCATTTACTCGGGAGTTGACAGATTAATTTACTATTACGTTTGAGTTGATTGATTTTGAATTCATATAGCGGGTGCTATGGTTTGTGAAAAACTCGTTTACATATTGCAACCGATCGTTTAAAAATCTTATTAGTCAAAACTCCACTTTTGTGGAACCCCTATTAGCTGGATTACACTAGACTATAAGTCAAATGCGTCTTGTACCTTTGACATCCAATGCTAAAAGCACACACCTTTTAACCCCAGGATTCGGGTTGTTATATATTCTTGGACTCACCAAATGTGAGTAAGGATTGATTCAGTTGGCGATTATCCGCCTCATTACTATTCATATATATATATACATGTGTGACGTAACCATAAGGAGTTAAGGTAGTACAAATTTCGAGGACGAAATTTCTTTAACGGGGGGAGAATGTGACAACCCCAAAAATTTCAGGTATCCGTACAATTAATTTATATTTAATTTGTGCTTAATGACTGTGTTGATTTCAACTGTTGATTTAACTGCTTGCTGCTTACTGATACATACATACTCATGCATCACATTTTATTACTGTCACTCTACTCATTACACAAATAATAGTGACAAACTTGATGCACAAAAGCACAACTAGCACAGTGAGCGGATAACCCAGTAAACATGCTGACATAGCCAGCACTAGACAGACACTGTCTCTGAGGCCAGTATGAGCCGGGAATAGATTGCTACACTAGTAGTGAGTGTAGGGAGATGAGGTTTGTAGAACTGCGTCACGAGGTAATAGTTATAGTGACCGGATTTGCCTAAAACATGCTTTAAGTACAAAATCCTGCACTTCATTACAAAAATTCAGCACATAATATAACTAGTAAAGTGCAAAAACGTGGGAAAATAATACTAGACACTTTCCAAAGTGTCGGGAATTCATTGTGTCACTAAAAATAATATTAAAGGCACTTTAAATGCTTATTTAGCACTTTAACAAATCAATATCCAACCGAACAACCGGACTTTACCCGGAACCTAAAGATATTGTCAACAACCTTGTTTACACTTTTCTGAGCCAGTTAGGGTCCCTGAACACCCTAACACCCGTTATATTTCATAACACATATGATAACTTATTTGAATCCTAATTAAACTAACTAATCACTAACTATCCAATTGAAATCTAACCATAACCCCCCCCCCCTCAACCGATCGGTTCCCCAAGGGGGGCACACTCCACAAATTTTTGAATATTATAATCCCCCTTGCCTAATATCTAGTTGACACAATATATGTTGGACAAAAGCACTAAGGTGGACTATAAGTAAACACCTTGGATCACTTCTATCTCTCATCAAACACCCACCAACAAACCCATCTTCTTCCTCTCCTTCTTCTTGCTTTCGGCAGCCACACCACACCACCATACAACCACCTTCAAGTCCATTTCAAGCATTCTAATTACTTCCAAAGGTGTAAGAGACCATACAAGAGAGCTCGGCGTGTTCGGAAGCTCAAGGACCGCTCTCGTTTTCTTTTATCCACCACTTTTATGCTTTGAAACTCCCCTAGCCTTGTGCTAGTGGTAAGTGCCTTAGATCTTCATCTTGTTCATATTCTTGGTGGTTAATAGTGGAAAGAATGGTGAAATTACAAGAAACCTAAAGATCATAACTAAAAACATGAACATAAAAGCTTTACACAAAGGTTATGAGGTGAAAGGTGATAATACATGGTAAATCTGAATTAAATGAACAAAAACCTGCTGTAAACAACTTATGGTATGATATTAAACGTATTAGAAAGTATGGCGATCATATGTGTGCGTTCTAGTAACAATTAACCTGCAAACAACTTGCTGATTTGCATTTTCAGCCGACTTTAACTGGCAGTAAACAGGTCACAACATAACGAAAAACTGAGTTTCTTGAGTCTAAAACGTGTCATTATGCAATACGGTTCTAATGGCACTGGAATCATAATTTTTGGACCTAGTTTACTATTTTTAAAGTGTCGTTTCCTAACAGCAGCTAAAGCTGCATTTTTCTGCTGAAAATATGTGTTGTATTTTTCATCACAACTTAAAATCGGTGTAAGAGAAGGTAGTGAAATTTTTACTGTAGATGAACACCGATGTATTTGTAACTCTCTCACTGGAATTTCATAAATCGGACTCTCGATGAATTTTAAATAAATTATTCCGCGGACTGTGGTCAGAAAAAGATAAATCTGATTTCGGTCCGGAAAATGATTTTCTATAAAATATTGGTAATGATTTGGACCCCGATAATTTTACACAATAATATTTGGATCGTATAAGACATTCTGTAAAAATTTGGGAATATTTGGAATAAGATAACTATTTTATTTAAATACTCGAAAACAGCCCAGTTTTGTATATTAAAACTGAAACGATATAAGTAGTATTTTTGCATGTCTAAATATCGGGTTGGTTAATTGAGAACCGATTGAATGATTTTACAAAAGAAAATGATACGCTAGTAAGCGTGGACGCCTCCATTTACAAAGGAAACTCTGGCGAAATTTTTCTAGAAATATAACACTTAGAAATGTCTTTGGTGACAAGTGTTATAAATATATTTTTAACTTGTTTTCCTAAATATAAATTTCGCCATGATTTTTATTACAAAATAACCAAGTGTCGGAGGTGGGTTTTCGTAAATGAAAACTTGTTAAATATATATTGAGAATATACATTTCATAAAGATAAAGATAAAGATAAAGATAAAACACCGGCTGCCAAACACACCTATCTTGAGTCATGGGAACGTATTGACTCCATTGTTCTACAATGGATTTACGGTACCATATCTCAAGCCCTCATGCATACAATAATGATCACTAATACCACCGCGTATGAAGTAAAATATAATATTTTTGGGAACAATATGTATATTTTGGAAACAAAATATTTTAGACAAGTGAATCAAAATATATTTTCAAGTGAGACTTAAAAATATATTTTCGAAATTATAAAACGCACATGTATTAATACCCCCATCCTTGGGAAGGAATATAATTATTAAATAATTAAGAAGTGGAAATACGAAATAGTTGCCTAACTATTTCCCAAAAACGTTAAACCTTAAGCCAAGGCACGGCCGTCCGTCTAATAGAAGTTAGTACGTGTAGGTCGTCACGCAGCAGGTTGATTGAGAGATACTATTTCGAGACGCACTTCTGTGAGTTCATGTCCCCCTTTTCTCTTAACTATTTTCAGTTTTTATACTTCGGGGGTGAAATACATGTTACTATGATTACGAATACTTTTTACATGGTATGGTTAGCGTAAGGAGGGTTACTACTTAGATCATGTGAGTGGGTAGGCGGGAACTGGAGGCCATTAATCCTCATTGTAGGACCGAGGGTCATTAGCGGTAGATCTATCTGGGTGTAGCGAGCCCAACTCCAGGCCCAACAGTACGGACCTCGGGGTGACTTTGAGCCCGACGCAAAAATCTGCTAGGTTTGAGTCTTCCTACTGCACTTCACACATATCATTGGCTTTGCAACCCAATGGTGATCTCTTTTTCCTTAATTGCTACATACCAGGGATTTTTATACATACAAACCTATTACAAAGGTTTATACATACTCACTTACACATGAACTCGCTCAACTTTATGTTGATTTTTCAAACTACATGTATTTCAGAAAACTAATGGATCTGGCACGGTATGCATATTTTTCAAGCTGCGTTTGAATAAAGAAGTCATCCAGAGTTGTAGGGTTTAGAAGGTGTAACCTCTTCCTAGACGGGTTACATATCTCTAAACCTAGTATTGTTTAAAGTCTTTTGCCAAGTTTTTATGAACTCAGTTAAATCAAGCCAAGGTTGTAACTTATTTTGTGAATGTTGTTTTAAGACAAGTATAATATGGTATTTTTCTAAACTTTATTAATGGATGAATATCTCATGTTTTTATCATATAGCATTGTTATGATTGTGTTATGGTATTAAGAAGTCACACCAAATAAATCCCACGCTTCCGGAAAGCCAGGGTGTGACACAATAAATCCAATAGACATGTAAAACTCTTATCGCTCCAATTGTAGTTTGTCTTTAAGTTAAAGAGTTTTAACACAGCGCTAAGCTTAGAAAATTTTGTACAACCAACGTATAACGGTTTTTCTTCGTCGGCAAATAATTGTTGTAGTTTTTCTAGATCACTGTCATCAGCATTAGCTTCCAAATCATTGCGCATGTCATTTAAATTATCGTTGACCTCATTTATATTATCATAGCCCTCGTTTAAATTATCAGTGTCATCTCTAATATGCGAAGCGTTGTTCTCATCATTATAATTAGAGCCTGAATTTATTGAGGTTGTGCTACGATTAGCAAGTGACTCCCCGTGTTTTGACCAACAAGTATAATTAAACATAAATCCGTTTCTCAACAAATGATACTCGATGTCTCGTATATCCTTGAAGTCGGTAAAATTTTTACATTCCATACAAGGACACGGAACAAGTTCGTTTCGTTTTTTCACACTATCCTCTTGAGCAATCTTAAGAAAAAGTTTCATGTTGGTCACAAATCTTGGGGCAGTACGTCTAATTTCATACATCCAATAGTTACGATCCATCTGAAATGCATAACAAAAAAAAAAAAAAAAGATTTGAATTGAAATATTAAGTATGATGTGGATGAATCAACGAAAATTAATATACAAGTTTTGTCCTTTATGTTTGTATCAAATTTCAGACGGTGTCCTTTAACGCAAAACTTGACGAGTTTTGTACTTAATGTTTCAAAATCTTGCACAACATGTCCTTTGAGCCTAACTCGGTTATTTTTTCTTGTTAAGTCTGGTCAGACAAGAGTATCTTAGTCTTTTTACTAAAGTATTATAATAAATAAAAAACCAAAATTAAAAAGTTAATTATATTATAACACATTTATATTCAAAAGGTTATAACACATTTATATTGTTGTTGTATTTTATAACACATTTATATGTCTGACTCTCTCACTCTCAGCTAGCCTTCACCAGGGCCACAACCACCAACCCAACACCTCCCACCACCACACCCACTATTGCAACAACCTGTAACAACCAAACTATTACCGTCCACCGCCAATGAAACCCCACCAAAACCCGAACCACATCTTCAACTTGTCGCCGCATATGGTTAGATCTGATCGGATTTCATGCCAGTTGCAGGCTTTGAAACGAGAAGAATGTTCTGATATCACAGTTCTTATCCTGACTGTATAAATCAAATGCTTCACTGAGTTGATGCCTATCGGCTACGGAGATAGCGTTTCAGCAGCGTCGATGGGTTTTGATGTCTTCCGACGCGGTGACGGAGATGATGTTGTGAAGAAGAATAACAGTGATGGGTGGCGATTAGGTAAGAGATTTTGTTTTTGTTAGGGTTTCTTCTATATCTGCAGATTAGGCCAGACTTTAGAGATTTGGGGGATTTCTTTCAATGGCAGGTACAGTGGATTAGCTTATACATTTAATGTAAGATTAAATATATTATGGTATAATATTTAATCTAGTAGCCATTATAATCATTTACATTATATAGATCAAAATATATTATAACCAATTAAATAATTAGTTGGTAATTGTTGATGGACCATATTACCCTTATTAACTAATTAGGTTTCCTCCTGGGTGCTTATATAAGGAGAATTATGTGGAGGTTAAGGGGTTAGATAATTACACATTAGAAACACCCCATAAGCATAACATCACATTCGACCTCCATCTCCATAACTGAATCCCCTATTCGGTTCTCATCATCACCATCATCAGTTAGCACCCTAAAGAGGAACCAGACCAAGATGACAATCATGTCAAACACTGTTGCTGAGTCTTCATCTGGATTCTCTGCTGGTTTATGCTGATGCAATCAAAGGTATGTTTTATTGTTTTCCCTCATGTATAAACAGAACTGAACCAACATGTGGTATCAGAGCATATGTTGATTAGTCAGTTCTGTTTTCGTATCCATTATTCTGGGATTGAAATCTGGAAAACAGACGTTTAGAAAACTCAATAAAATTCACGGCTGGTTTCGAGTCATATGTGCCGAAATCATTTTTTTTTCGGAAAAAGGATAATAAAAGTTCACTCGAAATCATATGGTTAATATTGATGTCCGAAATCTGTTTTAAAAGGCCTTAAAATTCAGGTTTCGGGTTCCAGAATTTATGTTTTAATTTTTAGGGTTCATAATATGTTCTTAGGAAAATTCGAAATTCCTTTATGTTTTGAAATATAATTTGGATTTTCATTTAATGTTTTTGAGTGTTGTTTCCTGTTTTGATCTGTTTTGCCTTCTTAAGATTTTCGAAATCTGTTAATGGATAATCATATAAAATTTTCAAAATATTTTGACAACATTAGATCATTATTAAAACAGGAAACCATATCTCAAAATCCCTTAGAATTCGAATTTTCAGTTATGTTTCCACATTCACAGCTGTTAACAGGAAGTTTCGAGACCATCAGATTACGACTCGAGACCATCAGTCTCGACTCGAGACAACAAGGTCTCGACTCGAAATCATCAGGCCATTAAACCTTCACAACTCGAGACAGAGGTCTCGACTCGAGACCTTTAGATCTCGACTCGAGACCATTAGATCATGAATCGAGACCATTAGATCATGACTCGAGACAAAGGTCTCGACTCGAGACCATAAGGTCTTGACTCGAGACCATAAGGTCATAAATCGAGACAAAGGTTTCGACGCGCTAACGGGTAGTTTGCTATTATATAATTGGTTTTGTAATTATTTAGTTAATTAGTAAGGATCAAATAATGTTTTACAAAACCAAAATGGCTTTACTTGAATGAGCTTCTGATGTTTCATTTCTGGCCAAAGCTGACTTGATACATCTACTTATCGTTCAAGTATTACGAAAGCTATGTTAAGTATGCATCATAAGCATGAATGTCTTAATTTCTGGCCAAAGCTGATTTAATTCATTCATAGATGGCATACTTAACGAGTGCATAACTAAAGTGATTGTCTCAATTTCTGGCCAAAGCTGATTTGTTACAACCACTTTGCACATATGCTTAAACGATTACACTTCTGGCCAAAGCTGTTTTGTCTTCGTTTAAGTAGAATTTTTAGCTAAGTCTATTATTTTGATGTTAGTAATAGACATATCACAACCTCTTCACACAATGATCCTTATATTAATGATCCTTAATTAATTTTTTATGATCATTTTGTCTGCCTTATTCTTAATACCCATAATTTTACTCACTATAATTTTCTTCTATAAGTCTATATCTCATCCACTCTAATTCCTAAATCTAATATGTTTTATTTAAAGTTTCTATAAGAATTAGCTCTTAAATTAAATCCTTGATTATCTCTTAAGGCACGATAATCCTATTGCTCTCTTCTGATAAAGCACTACAGAAGAAAAGTAGAGCATGATGATTAGGATAAATCGAACATGATGTCTCTTATGATAATCAAGAACTCTCTAACATAATGATATCACTAAAGTTATTCCAGATTAAGTCTTTCCTAAGACTAATTTATTATGTGCTGGTTAATCACAAGAACTCCTAAGATGCATGCCTTTATTTAAAATTCTAAACTATAAGCTAAGTGGTATACGTGAATACATAATAATGTACAATACCATGACCCATAAAGTTAAGGGCTTACGCATGGAAATAAGTACATTTTCCAGTACATTACATACTAAAATTTTCACTTGTACAATTTGATGCATTATAAATCAACTATAACACTCAAAAGTACCAAAGTATAATGAGTGTGTTGATAAGCAACATATGTACATAGTAATAAATGTTTGAAGCTGGAAAATAAGTTATTACTCACCTTACAACCACTAATAGTTTAAAAGAGGATTGTTCTAAGGTCCATAGACAAAATACAAGTACAAAATCCCAACTCTAAGATTCTTTAAGGGAAAATCTCACTGCATAATTATGCCATTAGACTAGGCATAAGCAACGAGACTATCCATTATTCAAAAGAACAGTTGGATAAGTTAATTAGGTAGTCACTTACTAATGATATTTAAGTCTGCAAATTTTAATATTCCTATTAACACATGATTAGTTGACTCTAGTTCTAAACGTTTCCTTACCAGAAGTCAAACAAATAATTAACATGAGAGTTAGTGACAAAATTAAATGTTAAGGCTATAAGAACCATAATAAGCAGTCTTCTAACAAAGCCTTTCGATACCTTACACATTCTGAAGATTAATCAGAATATAGTATCATTACTTAGGCTATGTCATGAAGGTTGTGAGGTTTACATAACCAACATAAGGTCACACTTACGTTAAACTCTCATTTTATTGTTCTAAATATCTGGATTGAAACATTACTAAGATGGAACTAGATGATACCTTACACTTTCACAACTTTTGTTATCATGCAAATGAGAATTTGACAAAAGGAAAATGAGACTTATAAATTTCGTCCATTATAACCGAAATTCATGAGAAATCATGACATGGTTAATGAGGATGATTATTCAACTAATCTCATTCTAAGTGATTTTAGATCATGACATTAAAGCCCTAAATATTACTTGGCTTAAGGAATAAGTATGGGTCCATCATAAGTCATTCATTGACATTCGTGGAACTTATTCTAAATGGAATATTCAGACATAATTCATTTATCATTTAAAAGACTATCAACTTGTATCTAAATTTTGTCGCATATGGCTCACGTTCTTAGAAGAAATCTATTCATGTATGCACTTAATAAGATTTCTATTAAATATGTCCCTAAAGTTTCTTATGATATCTGGACATTAAAGAAATCAAATAAAGTCTAACATATATATGATAGGTTCCTACGTCACGTAGCTCATTGAAACTTCTCTTGTAGCATTCTAGAGATATTTAAGATCAGTGGGAGCATTAAGTGTCTTAATAATAACTTGCAATAGTTGCAAGAGGTGGGGGAGTGAAAACTTTATATTACTTCAATTTACACCTCTTGTACAAGACACCGCTCCATCACGACACTGTTTCATCAATACTTGTCTCCTTAAAATCTAATGCTACCCTTACAAAAGTTTCATTGTTGCTTAATTGTGGGCACATTTAGATTTCTTACCTAAACTAACATAATCCTCAACAAGAGAAATCACGACTAACGTCATTAACTTGTTTTCTCTATTAGAATTTGTTGGTCGTTACATGCTGAGTTCCTAAAGTTTTCTAAGGTCAGTAGGAGCAGTCAAGGTCCTTATCATGACTAGCAAGGAATACAAGAGGCGGGGGGAAGAGTGTCATTAAATTTCACTCTGAATTTAACTCCGATTACACCTCTTGTACACTATACTGCACCAACTCTTATAAACTTAGAATGAAAATGATAGCAACCTAACCAAGAGCTAATCCATAAAACTGAAACTTCTAATGAACCCAATAATCAACTCAGGAGGTCATCTAGGTTTAAAAGCCTACTAACTTTGATGATTACATAACCTCCCTAATTGAAGTTGAAATGGATTTTGGAAATGTTTATTGATCCTATCTATTCAAATTAAGCCATTAGCGTCAATCAATCTTCTGAATGGAATAAAACTGTTTTCTAGTAAAACTGATTTTATGTGTTCGAATAACGTTTGGGATTTGATTGAATTACCTAAGAGTGTTCATAACTAAACCAAATCCTAATATAAGCATTAAGACACGAAGAAGCTTGATTGATTGTCAAAGGTTGTACTCAGGAAGAGATAAATTATTAAAGAATCTTTATTACATATCTTATAGAAGATTTCTTTGAGGATCATCACTGTTCTAGTAGCTTATAATAGTTTAAAGCTACATTAGATGAAAATTATAGACAATTTTCCATAACAAATGGCTGACACATTTACATGTTCATTAGATAACAACCTAAAGTTTCAAACTGAAGGTTAAATAACACTTTATTTGTAAGCCAATAATATCCATGTATGGGTTAATGCAAACATCATAATGTGATGAAAAGCTAACGTAATTATTTTCATCAAGAATCAAGTGGATTAATGTACCTAACTCAAAATGAGTGGGAGCAACTAAGATAAACTTGTCTATATAGATGATATTCTTTTGACAAGTATATGTTACATAAGTCAAAGCATTGTTAACATAAACTTTGATATAATAAATCTCAGAGATATCTCTTACGTGATTGATATCATAACATACTGAGATAGACCCAATGGGATATTAGTTCAGTTCCATAAGTTTAACATTAAATGGGTCCTTACATATGTAACAATCAATACTGCTCTTCTTCAGAGGATAATATGGTAAATGAGATTATTTTTACGCTTCATTAATTAGAAGCCTTATGTAAGTTCAAGTCTACACTCGTTTAGATATTACTCACATTGCAACACACTAGATATGTCTAGATTAATGTGAAGCATCTAATGGAGTATTATAATATCTTTAAAAGAAACGAGAGACTATAATTTAAAGAAGAAGTGAGAACTCAAACCGGTTTATTACTTTAGCTTTGAAATATTCAAAGATAATAAAATGTAATTTCGGGTATATCCTTATGTCAGCAGACATTATCTTATGGAGGAGTCATAATAAACTGATAATAACAACTTAAGTTATTACGACATAATATAGTCACTAAATGTTGTTGGAAATTTATCAGTGGACTCATAAGTTGATTAACTCCATATAATTCATGTTTTGAAGACTTAGTGTGATAAAGTCAGCTACCATAACTCCTTGAACAGTAACAGTTCAAGAGGTGCTGCATTAAGTTTCGATACACAATTAATATTCGTTTATGAACGAATTGAGGAAACTAAGCTTGTATCGAATACATTCATGATATGCTTAAGGATCCTATAACTGAAGGGCTATTACCCATAAGTCTTATTAAGAGAGCTCAGAGACGGGTATTAATTGATGGCCATGCGCAACCGCATATCGTACTGTGAATGACTAAGTATTAGTTAATTTTCCTCATCAGTTTGATTTTGTATGTCTCTAAGAATATGTCACGCTAGCATAACGGCATATAGACAAATATAGTTACAAATCAAACAAAGGGCTTATGCGTATTTTGATCATAACGATTAGGTTTTAAATTAAGGCTATAGTATGATTAATGGGGGTCCTGAGTCGCATAATGATTCAACGGCTGTATTTCTCTGCTATAGTACTTGTTTAAGGCTAAAATGAGTGTTAACTCCTGATCAGGCTTATCTAATACTCATAGTAAATGATTACTCGGCTAAGTGGGAGAATGTAAGATTAAATATATTATGGTATAATATTTAATCTAGTAGCCATTATAATCATTTACATTATATAGATCAAAATATATTATAACCTATTAAATAATTAGTTGGTAATTGTTGATGGACCATATTACCCTTATTAACTAATTAGGTTTCCTCCTGGGTGCTTATATAAGGAGAATTATGTGGAGGTTAAGGGGTTAGATAATTACACATTAGAAACACCCCATAAGCATAACATCACATTCGACCTCCATCTCCATAACTGAATCCCCTATTCGGTTCTCATCATCACCATCATCAGTTAGCACCCTAAAGAGGAACCAGACCAAGATGACAATCATGTCAAACACTGTTGCTGAGTCTTCATCTGGATTCTCTGCTGGTTTATGCTGATGTATAAACAGAACTGAACCAACACGGTTCAGTATAAACAGAACTGAACCAACACGGTTGTGTTTTAGGGTTGTTTAGGTGAGATGTAGGAAAGTGAACGTGAAGATGTGAGACAATGGCAACCACCACATCTTCCTCTGTAAATCATATGCTCCACCCTCTTCTTCATCATCATCGTACCTTACTTGCTCCTAAACTTCCTTCTGTTTTGAAGTACCCGAAGCTTCGATCTTCCTTTAGATACCGGTATTCAAGAGTTCGACCGGCTTCTGCTCTTGTTGCGACCGAATCGGTTACTTTTCTCTTGTTGGCATATACCCAAACAGTTGTGGGTTTTATTATTATGGTGTTTTGGGGATATTTTGATTGGATTGCTATGTGTTTGTTAATGGGTTTTATTATTATGGTTTGTTAAGGGTGGTATTCTGAACAGTTGGATTTGTGATGAAAAGGAAAGAGAAGAAGAATGATGGGGTTTTTGATAATCTTGTATATATATTTCATTTTTTAGTCTTGTCAATGATTATTAATCTCACGTTGGGGTTAGTATTACTTGCAGGAGACAATCACTGAGCCCAAAGATTCAGCTGCCTTGTTTGCATGTCCTATTTGTTTTGAACCACTTATAAGGCTATGCGGTACGGGGTTCGTCCGCGCCGCGTCCCGGTTTGCAGGGGCGGATCTACATTGAAACGTACGGGTTCGCCCGAACCCACTCGGTTTCAAATTATTAGTGTTAGTGTTAATAGAAAAATTTTAATGAACCCATAAAATATTTTTGGGATGAACCCATTCATGAATGTGAGCAATGGCAGGATGGTGAAGGCGCTTACCGTTAACATGTAGGTTTCGAGTTCGATTCCCGTTTTGGGCGATTTTTACACGTTTTTTTTTTTTAATCTAAAATCTTTCTAGGGTTTTAACCTTATACCAACAGCGCCACAGTACCCCCTTTTCAAAACACGCACATCAGACTTCAGTCACTTCCTTTAACCCCTTTGATTCTACCATTCTCTCATTCTCTCATCGAAATTAATCCCCAATTAACGTCAAGAACACATCGAATTCATGATTTCACCGCCCAAAGATCGAGAACACTTTAGTCATTCTGAATCCTTCAAGCAAGCCCCTGATTTCGAGTTCAGTTGGTATACATTCTTGAAACAATGAAAGGTAATCTTACAATTTCTTTAGTTTCTTTTATTCTTTTCAATCAATATGTGTAAATTGTAATATGTTGTTAATATGTTAGTTGAACTTGAATGATTATATGAAAATTGTGAGTTGTTAATTTGTTTATGTTACACTGTTGAAGTTGAATGATTATGTATATATGAATTAGACAATTAGTGATGTTAATTTGTTGAAACTTGAATTGGATATTTAGGTATGAAGAAAATTGACAACTTTTTCGGAAGACAACCATCAAACCTTGAATCGTCATCTTCAAGTAGTAAATCCTCAAAAATAGATTTAAATGATCTTCCATGGGATCCTTCCGATGAAACATGTGAAGACGAAATTGCGTAATAGGATGTGATGGATATATGAAGGATGCTTGCATTTGTTACATCGAAAAGGAGTTTTTTTAACAAGTTTCGGTCGAAGATGTAATGCAACGCTTTTACAAGATGAAAACTCAAAGGGAACAATTATAGGTATGTTTTTTAATTTGTAAGAACCGTCGTATTTGTATTACGTGTTTTTTTTATCTCTAATGACCATGTTTTTTATTGTTGTATTGTATTTTTATTATGTGATTAATTTGACCCGACCCGACCCGAACCGTTGGACCTACCTGAATTTTTTTTTTACATTTGGTCCTATCATATTAAGGTATCTAAAAAATTGAACCCATTAAAAAAAATTTCTGGATCCGCCACTGCCGGTTTGGCGCCGCCCCCCTCTCCATTTCATGCCCTCCGTCGCCGGTCCAGCTTCGTCGCCAACGTCGGGGTCTCGACGTTTAGGACGGTCCTCCCCCTCTCTCACACGCCCATTACATGCTTCGTCTATCTTGAATGATATGCTAATTACATGTTAAAGGTGCTAAGATTTTGATTGAACAAATAAATTGGAGCAACTAAGTTGCTAAATTAGTGGTTTAAGCTCATTTGATTTCATGCATAAGAAGTTAAGAATACTAGTTGGCTGTGCTAATGAGTTAATCTTATTATGTTTGATATGGTTATAAATTATTAGCTAAGGACTACTTTGTTTCGGTGCCAGTTAATAATTCTATTGAAAGTTAAGAACGGAACGATACTGGTTCGGCCCAGCAGGTTCTTGATTCCTACATGGTTTTTATTAATCAGTTACTCTGGTAATGAACAGTTTTACGCCAATGTGAGCTTCCCATTTAGATTAGTGCTTTTGTGTTATTTTATTGAATTTGTTTCTATCTGTGTTTTCTGGTGAGAATGTTTGGAAAAAACTTATGCATTCAGTGATCTTTTTCACGTGAGTCATTTTGTTTGTAATATTGCGATTTATGCGGTAAATTACTACGTTACTGTTCTTGCTTGAAAGTTCTTGAAGTTATTACTTCTGATTACTATAATGGTATATTCACTGGGGTCGAAATTTCTTTCGATAACAGCATTTCATTTTTCTGTGTACAGCCAATTGCATATTGCAATTCTGGACCTATAGAACAGTTCTTCAAAAATGCAAGTGTCCTATTTGTGCACGTGCCGTTAGCAAGTTGACACCAGAGGCATCTTTAAACATGATGAATGAAGTGGAAGTTGTTTATTGTTTATATATTTGTCATTGTGGTTTTTTGAAGGGTTTATTGGATTGTAGTATTGTACCTTATTAATCTTACACTAATTGCTGGTGCAAAAGCATATGTTGAAGCTCAACCTTCTCGGACTGAGTTATTTCGGTACGTATTAATCTGTGTACTCAATTAGGTATCATGTGGACTTTATTCTACAACATCCTGTGAGTTATATCTGCTAACATTGGTCTTGTACCTTTATAAGGAGCCCACTTGTTTCATTTTTGTATGAACGTGGATGGCGTCAAAATTTCAACCTTACTGGTTTCCTGGTCCCGATGAGGAGGTTTTTTATTATTATTTATCTTATTGTTATATATAAAATCACTACTAGAAAAATGAAACTTTTTAACATGTTTTTCCGTCACAAATGTGTTGCAAAACTGAGTTTGCAACGCATTTGTAACAAAAACCTAATGTTGGAAAAAGCCCCGTGGAAAACTTTTTGCAACGCATTTACTACGCAAATTTCAACTTATTTGCAACGGAAATATTGTGTTGAAAATTTGTAACGCATTTCCTACGATTCCCTAATTCCATGAAAAAATTATTTGCAACGCATTTCCTACACATCCCCTAAAGAAGTTGCAACGCATTTGTAACGAAACATTTATAAAAAAATTAAAAAAAAAACTGGAATTTTTTTTTTTTGAAAAAACCTGTTTTTTTTCTTCTGAAAATTGCATAAAAATCAGCAAAAAACACACAGAAAATATTAATAAACCTGTTTTAAAATCACTGTACTCGAAAACAGTACATTACGCCATTTCTAGTGTTTCTAAACCACAAAACTAACAAACGTTTAACGTGCGTGTATGTCTAAAAAGATAAATGCGATCTAATTATTAGGAGGATGCCAATTCTTCATAAAGTTTTGTAATTCTCTTTTCATGTGTTGTTGGAGGTCTTCTCTCACTTTTCTCTCGGTTTCAAGATGAACTCTAAGATCTTCCCTCTCCTTCGTCTCAGCTTCGAGGCGAGCTTCAAGCTTTGCCAGTTGTGTTCGCATTGCGTGAGCCTAAAAATTTGTTCAAAGGTATATTTAAATAATAAACAATACATCATCAGTAAACTAAATGTACCTTACACTACAAATATACTATTTCACCAATCAATCAAAGTCCTAATATCTAGTAATTCAAACAAGATAAACATGCAATTAAATCGAACAATAAACATGAAAACATACTATTTCACCAATCAATCAAAGTCCTAATATCTAGTAATTGTCCAATATGAATATAAGTAGGTTTCCACCATCATGCTTCAGTAAGCATATGTGCTTCTTGAACAATCCATAACTGATGCTTTGAGAACGGTGTGAAGAAAGTTAAAATAAAACAAAGTTTGTTCTTTGGTTTTTGGCTGCATTTTAAACTTTTGAGATACTGATGCTTTGAGAACGGAGATTTTGGCATTTGGCACAAGGGCATCTAATTTTAAAAACCTCAACCCCTTCTATAAGCTCTTTTTGAATGTTAGGTGCGTTGGTGAATGCGAAATCCAAGAAATCATTGACATATAGTTGAAATGTCGGATTGAAAAAACCATTACTAGTGGTTCTCTTCGTGTACATCCAATCTCTATTAGGCAACATTTTTGTTGATCTATAACTAAATAAACTAACAATTAATATTGAAATTAATAATCAGAATAATAATAGTAATAATAATAATAATAGTAACAGTAATAATAATACTTATCTATATAAAGAACATAAAGCGATCATTTATCAACCTATATTTGTAGCTATTATGGTATAGTAAACAGATTTGAAATCAAAATCTAAAAGCACAAGTGCATCAAGACACCTACCAACTAATGGGCTAACAACCTTATTGGTTATAAATCTGAAATTTAGTTAGCATCCACTAGATTGAATTTGAAGCAACTATAATATATATATATATATATATATATATATATATATAATTAGCATATTTGCATACATGTGAAAAAAAACATCGGCCCCCCTTCAGGCCCAAAATCTGTAGTTTATATTGAGCCAATGAGCATGCTTCTAATTTCTATCATCATTTTTATCTTCTAATCATTTTATTTTATTTTGTTTCTAATGAAATGCGCATGAATCATGATTAGGATTTTTTTTATAATTTCCAAAAAATGAAAATGCTTTGTTATAAAGCACCAAATATATTTCTAAAACTGATATTCAACAATACTCATATTTAACTTTTCCAGTTAGTATAGTCGTATTATAGGTACCAAATATATTTCTATTCAACAATACTCATATTTACCTTTTATAGTTAGTATAGTCGTATTATAGGTAAGTTCGGCCTATTTATAGATAACAAATCATATTTGGATTATACCCGACCCGTTACACAACTCACTTATTTCACAACCTCCGGACACTATCCTCCATGAGTGTCCGGTACCTAAACGGACAAGGCAAGTACAAACCGCAAGTAAAACACAATCCATAAGTATAATTATTGAGTCATAAAATATGTTAAACCACAACAATTACCACTACAACTATACCTAAATGGCCAGCTGGAGCACAAATTGCAAGTAAAATCATACTTCCATAAGCATAAAACATAACAAATTACACAAACAACGATCCATATCAACAATTACGCTAACTCTTCACAAAAAAAAGGTAAACAGTGAAGTAAATTAGCTTCGTAAATACCTAAAAGTGAAAGTAAAGGCACAAATTGCAAGTAACCACACGAATCGTACACATAAACAGTCGAAAACTACACAAACTACTGCTGCAATGAACATACAGAACGATCGACGATGAAAATGAGAATGCTAAATGTCAGCACAGATCTGGAGAAGAAGACAGAATGCGTAACTAGAGTTGAAATTACCTGATTGAAGGAGAAATGGTGAAGGAGAGAGAGTAGATCTGGAAGATGAACCCTAGGTTACGAGTGATGAAAGAAAGAAAGCAATCCGATCTGTATCAAATAACTCAAATCCAAACGCAATTTCATGAAATCAGATCTGGAAGTTCAGAAAAGAAATACAAAAACGGCGATTGTGAATACCTAGTGTACTGCAGAGCGATGTTGATAGTTGACCGGCCGGAGTGGATTTGACCGGCCGGAATTGAGATCAGAGAGGATTTGAGAGGAGGAGTTGACCGGCCGGAGTTACGGCGATGTTGAGATCAGAGCGAGTTGCGGAGTTACGGATCGAGTTACATATTCTGGAAGTTCTAGGGCTTCAAAAAGAAAAAAGAGAGGGGGAAAAGAGATGTGCACGAAGAGGTAGTAAAATTGTATTTGAAAAAATAATAAATTAATTAAGTTAATAATAATTATAACAAAATATTCCAGCCACATTTGTAACAAAACTGTAACACACTTACGATTATTTTTGTTTTTGTTACTATTGTGTTACAATTTTGTTTAAAAAACTTGGGGTTTTCTTTCGTCAAAAACGCGTTGCAAAGGTGTCAGAATTTGTGACGCATTTTTTTGGGTTGAAAATTTCCGTAACAAATAACCATTTTTCTAGTAGTGAATAGACAATTTTGACCTATTTACTTTTGAATGGGATGATTCGGGTTATGTTTATATCTCAAACGGGTCAAACGAATAAAATCGTAAAGTTTTCATAAACAGAAACGCGTCAAAGCATGTCTAAGTGTCCCATATTTTATTTTTTTTAATGCATACAACCTTCTATATGATCTATAAAAAATTCTGATGTTATTGAAATAATATTTTTTTTGGTATCGTACAGTTCAAGATGGCTCAAGAGGACTTCAAGCCAGCAGGTGGAATTTTAGTGGATGTTAGTTGTGGAAGCGGTTTGTTTTCCCGCAAGTTTGCAAAATCTAGGACCTATTCAAAAGTCATAGCGGTTTGTTTACCCGCAACTGCAGTGAAGCTTTGACGAAACACAATTTTAGAAGAAACAAGAAAAAAAACCATGTTTTCTTCAAATAGTTGTGGCTCGTTATAATATATAGTACAGATACGTGTCAATTCAATATAAATCGTGAACAAGAAGTTGCATAAAGTTTTCACATTTTGTAATTCACATGTTGTAATGAGAGTATCAATCGAATCCATTTGTACACCACGTGTTGGTTAAAAACAACACATATCTTGAAAGAATATATCACAGTCTAAATAACTTCATAACTAGATAATATGGGTTTGGATTTGGAAACTGATTTATTTATTTATTTCTTATTATTTTATTATCATTTGTGTGATCTTCTTTACTCGTTTAAATTTTAAGATCCTTTAAATTTTAAGTTAAGGGAATTTGTATTGTTTTTTACTCGTTGTACTTATCCTTTAAATTTTAAGATCCTTTAAATTTTAAGTGAAGGGAATTTGTATTGTTTATATATAAGTTTTAATAATAAAATGAGAAATATATGACGGTTCCATATATTAAAATAGGCCTAATATGACGGTTTAATATATTAGGTCTAATATGACGGTTTAATGGAGATTTCATAAATCCAAATATCAAATATGGCGGTTTCATTTATCAAAATAAGACGGTCCAATAAAATAGGTTTAATTCCAAATCTCAAATATGTCGCTTTCTATAAAATCGTCTTAAAAGCCTTTTCTAAACCGTCTTATTTACTCTTTTTTGTACTAGTGATAATGAATGTCAGAGACAACCTCTTCCTCCTCCATCATGTTGGACGGGACAGGTTTCTCGTAGGAGTCGGAAATAACGGTCCCCTCGTAAGAATCTGGAACAACGGACTCGTCAGAATATTCACCGAAAAGGTAGTTGCTAAACCACGACATCGTAGTTTGAAGAAACGCCACTAAAACAACAAAACACAGTTCTTTTTTTTAATGCACCAAAATTATTTGATAATAATTTCAGAACAAGTTGCTTAACAATGTCGAACAAAGCTTCAGAACGAGTGTTAAAACGGGAAGGGGCTGCATTATTGGTTTATTCTGGGCCAGCCTTAAAGCGCCGGGCTTTGGCCAAAGCGCGGCGTTTAGACATAAAGTTATCAGACAAGATCTGACAGGTTCAGACCTTGTCTGTTGACTTAATTCTAAACGCGGCGCTTTGGCCTAAGCGTGGCGTATTGGGGGGTGTGAAAATAAGCATGCGTGTGTGAATATCAAGGTCGTTATTTTAATCTTTATTTTGATTAAATTTATTTTAATCTTTACTAGTAGTAAGACCAGTGTGAACACACGGGTAGGTTTAATAACGATCGCAATCAAATACTAAAAAACATATTATAATATATCATTTAAATTGTTTGCGTTTAGTTATATATCTTTATAAAACAATGTTAAAGACAGTATGTGTTAGGACATAAAATATTAATTACTATGTTACGAAAAATTTATTAGTTAAGGTTTGATATAGAAATAAGCTAAGTAATTGATAATATGTTGTCTAAAAAATATATAAATTTTTTAACTTAAAACAACCAGCTTTAGATAACTAAAAAATATATAAAATTTTGTACCTAATTACTAAAAGAATCTTTTAACAAATGTTTTGGTAACCCAAGAAGACCTATTATAGCCAGCATTCAGCACTTGCCACACATTAAGCTTTTAACATGTGACTTGTAACAGATCACAATAACATTGTTGAATGTTGGTGCACTTGTGTCTGTACTTTGTCTGTATTTTGTCATGATACCAAACGATGTCTTTGTTAGTCTTGTAAGTTTGACCAAGTCAACCATCCTCCTGGTTTGACTTGGCCAAACAGTTTGAAAATGGTTGTAATATGTTTGGGTCGAAGGATGTGTCATCGAAGGATTGTTTAGATCCTTCGATGAGCTCGAAAGATAACCTTCGATGGATATAGATGGACCTCGAAGGATATCACCCTTCGAGGTATATGTGATCCTTCGATGGGATTCAGATCGATAGATGATCCTTCGATCAGTCTATCTGATCCTTCGACCAGACGTGCTGTGTTGGGTATATATACCCATGTAGTGTGTTCACTTCATTGGTGAGAGAGAGACAAGAGTTGTGAAAGTGTGAGAAGTGAGAGCATTCTGTTGAGAGCACACACACACAGGAGTATTTTAGAGAGTTTGCAAAACACATTTGTAAACATTGCTTTGTAACCGAACCTTTCCTCGTATTAATACAAGTGGTGTTAATCGGTGAAGATTGTGTGTTGTGTTTGTGCTTGTTCTATCTCGGTTTGCATGCTAGCTTGGATTCCGCACTTGCTAGTGTGTTAGACATAACAAGGAATAGGTTTAACCTCAACCTCCGAGGGACCTACAAGTGGTATCAGAGCCGTGGCTCTTTTCCTTGTTAAAAACCGAGTTTATACAAGACTTTGGAGTGTTTTGGACAAAAACTCACTTGGTTTAGTAACCGTTTTCTGTGTTTTTCTCGCATTTCTTGACGTTAAAACGTGTTCTAAACTAACCGGGTGTGTTAAAGGAAGGTTTGGCTAACTTAAAAATCTGTTTTTAAGATGTTTGGTAATTTTCGGCCATTCTCCGGCTTACTCCGGTGACCGGTTTCTGGTTCAGAACCTTGTTTTTATTGGTATTATTTTATTGTTCAAATCTGGTTTTGGCAGAAAGTATGGCCTGATCATACCTTCTGCCGAAAGTTTCTACCAACCTGTCAACTTTTCACCAACCTGTCACCGTTTGTCAACTGTGTCAGTACAGGTCGAAAGATATCCTTCGAAGTCGAAAGATCATCTTTCGATCAGAGGAGGTTCGATAGATAATCATCCTTCGAACCAAGGAATCATTTCGAAGCATACATCTTTCGGTCTACAGTTCTTTTTCGAAAGATAAGGATCCTTCGTTTGGAGAATCTTTCGAAATCATTGTTCGAAAATCAACAGTGATCTTTCGAACACTGTTGATCCTTCGAACAAGTCTTGATCTTTCGATCCTTAGTCTGTTTATATTTAACAAGTTTGTGATTCTCAGGTATTATTTTTCTTGATCAAAAATGAATCCAAGATGGGGTAGACCGGTAAATACAGAAATGTATTTTGGTACTCCGACTCCGGATTCATCTTCGCAAGCTAATGCTATATCTACCGGTCAATGGGCATTCGTATCAAATCAAACTCCAAGTGTTCAAAGCATTCTCTTAAGCGAGAGCGAAACCGGAAGTTTGAATCGGCCTCCAAAGTTGATGCACTTATACGAATATCCAGGATGGATTGACAGATTTCATACATATGTCCTTGGTCAAAATACAGAATTGTGGTTGCGGTTCATCACAGATTTCGATCAAACAATAGAGGTTGCCGCATCATCTGCTGCTACGTTTGCAGATCTTACGGAAGATCAGAAGAAGGTCTATGATTTGGAAAAGAAGGCATATGCCATTCTTACTTAGGCGTTAAGTAAAGATATTTATCATCAATTTGTCAGTTACAAGACAACGAAGAGGTTGTGGGACGCATTGAAGACAAGGGGCGTAGGAAATGAAGCGACACGTCAATTGAGAAAAGATCTGCTAAAGAAAGAGTTTGATGGTTTTACTTGTATGGAGAATGAATCTTTAGGAGATTTGACAAGTCGATTTAATCATCTGCTGACTGAATTGTCAAATTTTGAGGTTGTTATAACTCCAGCAGAGATTGTGAAAAAGTTTGCAGATGCGTTGCCACCTCAATGGAATACTTTCTTGGAAATCATGAGGTACAATGGCACCTTAGCTACAACAAGCTTCAATGACTTTGTTCAACTCCTGGAAAACAAGAATCAGGAAGAAACTCTCAAGGCGAAAAGAGTTCCCGTGCCACAAAATCCTGATATGTATTATGGAACTTCTAGCACTTCTACAAAGCCTTCTTCACACGCTCCAATTCAAACAGCGTTTGTGTCTACCACTGACATGTATGGCAATACTATCCAAGTTCCGGTCAAGCCTGCTCGAACAGACATGTATGGAAATCCACTTGACCCAGTTCCTCAACAGCAGCAAAGCCAACAACCTATCAGAGCAACTGATATGTTCGGAAATCCATTACCTGTTCGATCTACCGGACCAACAGACATGTATGGGAATCCACTTCCTCCTCAATCTACCGTACCAACAGACATGTATGGGAACCCACTTCCTCCTCAACAGCAAGCGTGCTATGGAAGCACATCATCTGCTGGTCAACAATCAAAGCCAAATACAGTACGGCTCGACACCTCAAGCTTTTCTAAAGTCAGTGTGGAAGTAGCAAAGGAACACATGGAGCTGCTAAACACTTTGGTGAGCGCATACTGTGGATTAGTGGAAGGTCAGATTGGTAACATTAATCTGACACAAGAAGACTATCAGCAGATCGATAAAGAGGAGATGGAGATGATGGACATCAAGTGGGCCTTTGCCAGTGCTGTTAGGCGAGCAAAGGATTTCATGGAAAGAACTGGCAGAACCAGCTTGGAAAGCAAGAAAGACACCAAGTATGGGTTTGATAAGCAGGCTGTTAAATGTTTCAATTGTGGTGAACGTGGTCATTTCAAACGTGAATGTACGAGGCCATCTCAACATGGGAACCAAAATCCTTTCAGAGGTCAAGGCAACAGGGCAAATCAGAACCAAGTTAGGAACAACGAGCGCACACTGGTGCCTGTCAACAACCAGAGTCAAGCAGGACCATCTAATGCCAACCAGGCACTTGTGGTTCAAGTAGATGAAGGTTGTGATTGGTCAATCCAGTTGGGAAATGATGCTCCAGATGGAACAGCGTGTTTTGCTGAGATTGTCAAGGATCTTAAGCACGCCAGTGGTGGAGAATCTTCCACCAATGGTGATGAATCTTCTGAAGATGAAGACAGTTCTGGTTATAGTGGAAGCTCAGATGAAGAATCCTTCACTTCAGGCAATGATCATGTGGATGAGACATCAAGTGCGTCAGTCGATGCAGATATTGATGAGCTATTGGAAGAAGCTGCAGCAGGAATTCAAAGAAGATCTATTTTGGTGGATCAAGCTGCTTATTCTTCGTCTTCTCTCCATTCAGCCTTTATGGCTAATGTCGACAGTTCATCAAGTCAGGTATGTGTCGATGAACCCACTTCTGTTAGTTGTGATAACTGTGATAGTTTGAGTGTTAAATGTGCTGATTTGGATACAAACATGTCTGAGTTGCAAGGCAAACATGATGCTTTACAAGCTAGTTTGTTTGACTTGCAAGACAAACATGTTTCGTTGAATGATAAGTGGTGTGAATTGCAAAGCAAACATGTGGCTTTGCAAGAGAAATATGATGTGACATTCATCCACAATCAGAAATTGACCGTGGATCTCTCAAAGTGCACTGAAGCCAACATGTTTTATGAAAACCATGAAAAGGAGTTTAAATCGGTAATTGAGAAATTAAAGAAAGATAAAACCGAGCTAACTAAAATGGTTTCCAGAAAACAAACTGACATTAATTTGTATATAACTCGCCTTGAGGTAATGCAAAAGGAAATGGCTTGTGTCAAAACTGAAAGTGAGGCGATCCAACTTAAGCTAGACAGTTATTTGAGCTCTAGCTATGTGTTGGATCACATCATTGACGTACAGAAAGAGAAACGGGATGTCACATGCATTGGATACAAGCAATGTCCACCACCTGTGAGACACAATTATGATGCCATGCCTGACGAGGAGTATAGAACTCACTTTGAACCATCTGTTCCTCTAGATGTTAATGAATTTGCTACAGGACTCGGATACAAGAAAGAAGTATCGTCAGATTCAGATGTGTCAGCAGATACATTTGTAACTGCTGAACAGAATCAGGATCCTCCAGTTGTGATTGAGGATGCTGATTCTTCTGATGATGAATCCGATGATACTGATTCAGCAAAGTCTGATGCGGTGATAAAAGAAGAGGACATACCTCTTGAGAATCATATTCTGTGTGATCCTCCTGCAAAACCCGCTAAGACTGTTGCAATTGAGTCCTCGTCTGAAAAAGGGTCGGAGAGTGTGGATTTGCTGTACACTCTTGTTGGTGATAATAAAATTTATTCAGACAAAGATTTTCCTATTAAGAATGTTAATCAATCATTAATCAGTAAAGTCTTTGAAAATTCAACAAGTAAGTTTTTGGGAAAGACAGGATCACGTATTACAGTAACACAGTGTCCTCCTATTCCAAAGGCTGAAGTTCGAAAACAATATGGAAATCAAAAATTACCAACAGTGCAAAAACAGCAAAATCATACCAAACCAAAAGGTAAAACACCGACTCAAAGTCAAAGGAAGCCGAATCAGAAGAAGAACAAGAATGTGAACTTTGTGAAATCAAAGGGAACGGACAAAATTGAAAAGTTTGAAAATCAATCTAACTTAGATTTTGTCAAGAAAGCAACAGTGATGAAAAGGAATGAACCAAATAGTTCAAAACCTAGTACCTCGGGATCACAAAGTTCATCATCGGCAAGACGATCACATGATACTTCGGGGTTTGTTGAACGAAGATCATGTTTTGAATGTGGTACAATTGGACACATAATTCGAAATTGTCCGTATCTTCATAAATTAAAAGCCAAAGAAGATGATCCCCGTGAACACAATCACCAAAAGCGATCTGTTTCTGTAAAACAAGATCCCCGACTTGTAAGAGAAAGGGAAAAGAAACAGAAACGCCAACAGGTCAAGGTAATTGAGAAAGCACTTAAAACTGAAGTGGTTCAAAAACAATCTGTTCCAGTTAAACCAGAGAATTCAAAGTTTTCAAAAACTTCAAACAATCATGAAGTTAAATTTTCAAACAATCAAACTGGTAAAACTCAACAGACCTGGAAACCAAAATCTGTTATTGAATCAGGGGGACCATCACAATTTTCAAATCATCAAAGAATAGAAGTTATTGTTGTTGATGAAAATGGAAGACCCAAGACCACAATGGCTTGGGTCCCCATCTCCAACTAATTATGTGAGTTCATGTGCAGGGTGTTCCAGGAGGAACTATCAGTAGTCATTGGATTGTTGATAGTGGGGCATCCAGGCACATGACAGGCGACATGAAGCTTCTCTACGACGTTAAATCTATTAGAGGAGGTTATGTTGCTTTTGCTGGAGATAAAGGCGGATATATTACGGGTGAAGGAATGATTTCCAACGGGGTTGTTAGCTTTGATAAGATCAACTTCGTACAACAACTTGATCACAATCTTCTTAGTGTTTCTCAAATTTGTGATAAGCAGTTCTCAGTACACTTTGATGCAAATGGATGTTATGTGCTGAAACCCGGCTTCAAAATTCCAAAAGAATGGATTCTCTTGTCGGCTCCAAGGATAAATGATCTGTATGTCCTTGATATGAGCCAAGCTATCACAACGTCTGCACAAGCAACTTGTTTCGTTTCCAAAGCCACAGAAAAAGACACAATCTCTTGGCACAGACGAATGGGTCACATTCACTTACGCAAAATGAATCATTTGGTGTCAAATGAATTAGTGAATGGTGTTCCTCTTAAAAACTTCCATCTTCAAGACGTCTGTGTCTCGTGCCAGAAAGGAAAACAAACGAAGAAGCGACACCCTACAAAGAAAATCAACACGGTGGCTGTTCCTCTTGAACGTTTGCACATGGATTTGTTCGGTCCTGTCAAGCACAAAAGTATTAGGAATGATCAATATTGCCTCGTGATAACTGATGATTATTCAAGATTTTCTTGGGTGGCGTTCATGGCACATAAAAGTGAAACCTTCGGTATTATCAAAAATTTGATCATTCAGATTGAGAATCTATATAATTTGAAGGTTAGGCGGATACGTAGTGACAATGGTACTGAATTCAAAAATCATGCCATGGCGGAGTTTTGCACTTCAAAAGGTATTCTTCACGAATTTAGTGCAGCTTATACTCCTCAACAAAATGGCGTCGCTGAACGTAAGAACCGCACATTGATCGAGACTGCTAGGACTATGTTGGTAGAGTCACAATTGCCGATTCCATTCTGGACTGAAGCTGTGGCCTCTGCATGTTACACGTTGAACCGAGTCCTTACAGTCAAAAGGCACAACAAGACCTGCTTTGAGCTAATTAACAAACGGAAACCAGATTTGTCATATCTTGAACCGTTTGGAGCTCCGTGCACAATAATCGATCCTAATGGAAAGTTTGGGGCTAAAGCAATTGAAGGATACTTTCTTGGGTATTCCACCCCGAACTTAAGAGTCTGGAATCTAGAAACTAAAAGGGTCGAGGAATGGTCTGAAGTCAGAGTACAAAGGCACACTTTACCAGTCAAATGTCCAGGTCAGCCTTGGATGTTTGAGTACGATGACTTTTTCAATTCGATCAATGTTGAAGCAGTTGAAGAAAATGCTGCGGCAAGGATGTTTTTCGAGAGTGACAATGCAACAGATTCACCGTTGGTTCGTCCAATTATTGTCAATCAAGAACCATCTTCAGTGAACAATAATGCTCTCGACAATGAGGATTTTCACGATGCTACCGAATTGAACGAATCTTCAGAGGATGATGAATTTCTAGATGCAGATCAAGAAGCTCCAACAACAGCAGTACATGGTACTTCAGAAGGTACACCTCCAGTGGATGTCCCTAGAACAGCTGAAGCTACTGCATCATCCTCTTCGTCAATTCCGGGTATTGAATTGGTTGTTGATCTCAATCTCAACAATCTGGGTACAAATATTCCAGTTCAAGATAATCCAGAAACAAGGATTCACAATACCCATCCTCAACAAAACATCATCGGAAATGTACAAAGTGGCGTTCAAACAAGAAACATGTTGCGAAACAACAACAATGCAGGCTTGTATGCAACTATCCGAGAATCTGGTCAACAAAATGATTGGTCTTTCGCGTGTTATGTCTCACAGGAAGAGCCAAGAACTTGGAAAGACGCATTGAAAGATAGCTCATGGGTTGAAGTAATGCAGGAAGAACTGCAACAATTCCAGAAGCTTGGTGTCTGGAAACTCGTAGAGAAACCTGCTGGTTACAAGAAGATTGGTACCCGTTGGGTGTTTAAATGCAAAAAGGATGACCGTGGAGTCGTTATTCGAAACAAAGCACGGCTAGTCGTTCAAGGTTTTCGTCAGATAGAAGGGATCGACTACAACGAAGTTTATGCACCAGTTGCACGTCTGGAAGCAATTCGGATCTTTCTGGCTTATGCCTCATTCAAAGGTTTCAAGGTATACCAGATGGACGTGAAAAGTGCATTCTTACATGGTGTGGTGGAAGAAGAGGTGTACGTCGAACAGCCTCCAGGTTTTGAAGATCCTATCCATCCCGATCGGGTTTGGTTGCTCAACAAAGCTCTATATGGTCTACATCAAGCACCGCGAGCTTGGTATGCAACCTTATCCAATTATCTGCTGGAGAATGGTTTTCGCAGAGGTCTTATCGATTGTACTCTTTTCATCAAAGAACAAGATGGAGATCTTCTACTGGTACAGGTATACGTTGATGATATTATTTTTGGTTCTACTAATGATGTTTTGTGTAGGAATTTCGAGCGCATTATGCAGGATAAATTCGAGATGAGTGCTATGGGGGAAATGACTTTCTTTTTGGGCCTACAAGTGCAACAAACTGAGTCTGGGATATTCATCCATCAGACTAAATATGTTGGTGACATCTTGAGCTGGTTCCAGATGTCTGATGCAACGCCCATCGGTACCCCATTGCCGCAAAATCACGGAATTACTCCAGACTTGAAGGGTGAAGCTGTTAGCCCCTCGTACTACCGCGCGATGATCGGATCTCTTATGTACCTCACAGCATCAAGACCAGATATAATGTACCCAACGTGCCTCCTTGCCAGATATCAAGTCAACCCGAAGGCCTCACATCTTGCAGCTGTAAAAAGGATTTTTCGTTATTTGAAGGGTTACCCTGACACCGGTCTATGGTACCCTAGGGATAATAACTTTGACTTGATCGCATTCAGTGATTCTGATTTTGGCGGATGCAAAATCGACGGCAAATCCACAACGGCTGGATGTCAGTTTTTGGGAAATCGCCTAGTCACATGGCAGTGTAAGAAGCAGACGTGCGTCGCTACATCAACATGCGAAGCTGAATACATTGCTGCCTCAAGTTGTTGCTCCCAAGTCCTATGGATCCAACAACAAATGCGCGACTACGGTTTTGAATTCCTAACTACTCCTATTTACGTTGATAATTCTGCTGCCTTACAGATCACTAGAAATCCTGTGCAGCATTCAAAGACTAAGCACATCGAAATTAAGTATCACTTCATACGTGATTGCTTTGAGAAAAGGCTAATCGATGTTGCTTACGTCCACACCGATGACCAACGTGCCGACCTTTTTACCAAAGCATTTGACAAATCAAGATTTGACTATTTATTATTGGTAAATGGTATTAAGATCAAGCAAGAGTAAAACCAACATCGGAAAATCATTTTTGTAAATACCTTTGTGTTTTAAATTTATCTTAGTTTGTTGATTTTAGGGGGAGTAAATCCAAAATTTGAAAATCCAAAAAAACATCGAAAAATTTCAAAAACACAAAAACAATAGAAAAACAAAAATGAGTTTCCTGGCGAGCAAAAGAGAAAATGATAGTACATCAGTGGTCTATCCAAGCCTCTTTAAATCTTAAATGAAAAATGATAAGCAGCTCTATATAAGATGTATCGGTAGGCTCACAATCATTTTAAAGTGTGCAGGGTGATATAAACTTAAATCGACTGAAGACTGGGTGGGAACCACTCATTGGCATATGGTCTTAGTACCGAAATTTCGTTTGAGAGATTGCCGAGGTTCTGAGATATTCGGTCTTTATGCTGCTTATCATCTGGGTATCATGGTTGTATCCTTTACCGAAAAATAACGGGGACGCAAGTCTAGATCTTCCATGATACTATACATACGTGTACATACTGCATTCGACCTCAATAAGTGATCAACAATCACATGTCCCCACACAAATAAGTGATAATATATCACATTTATCCGGGAGTCAAGTTCGTCTCTCTGCTGTACGAAAGTACTGACCTGTTCACGGACTTGCTCCTGTGCCTTCATGCATCGAAAATCAAGTTCCTCATCAATAAGTGATTCTATCACATAGGGCTTGTTTTCAATCAAAATAAGTGAGTTTCTCACATCATATACGGTCAAACAGATGATAATCGGTATACTCACCGGTAAGATGAACTCTCGTGCATACCTTGATACGGGAATGTGTCGTGATGTGGATGAACACCGGTCGGTAAGTATAAATCATACCTTAATGTATCCCCTCGCCATGATTACATCTGATAAGTTGAGCTTAGGTGGACAACAATACCGATAATTGTTATAGGATGCTTATCTAAATGTTAACTAATAGAACAACAAGAGCGTTTTGGCATGACCGTACACTGATATGATTCTCTTACCCTCGAAACTCACAAAAAAAGAATGTCTGTAAATATTTATTTAATGCTTTCAGTTTCTGCATCTTTGTATATATTTATTTACTGCTTTCAGTGTTTACATTTGAAATATTAAAAAAAAAAAAAAAAAATTTCCAAAAAGATTTTAGGTGTGTTTTAATATAAACTTTATAAAAGCCAAAAAGATTTTATTTCTATCTTATTTTCGATTGTACGATGTTGGATCTCGAGTCTTCGTTACCTGAAACCTGAACGAAAACCAAAATGACTAAATCTTCATAAACGGTCGAAATTTACAAGTGTTAAAAGTTAAAATTGAAATTGATAAAATTAGTTAAACTTTCAAACTGTCGGAGGGTGTTTGATTATGACATGGTCACACGTGTGTCGTTTGTTTATGTTACTATATTCCAAGCAGTTGTTCTCATTACGCGTTTAGATTTCTTGCATGTGCAGATTCTCAAGGCAAGGAGAACATGGTCGATGACAAGTTTCGGAATGAAGACACGACGTGAAGGCACTCAAGTGATGAAGATGATCGAGTTGCCGCTGACCATCATCAACACCACAAGGATCTCAATTCATAAAGAACAAGTATTTCACTAGCATAACTCAAGGGGGAGCTTATGTTAAGGGGGAGTTTGTCAACACACTTCCTACATGAAACGGGGAGTTTGTTGGTACACTTTCTGCTTTCAAGACGTGAAGACTTTGAAGATCCTCCGACACTGAAGACTTGAAAAGACGTCAAAGACTTGAAGACACGAAGGACCTACAAGAATTAAGATCGAGACAAAGCTACAGCCAAGGGGGAGTTTGTTGGTGCACTTGTGTCTGTACTTTGTCTGTATTTTGTCATGATACCAAACGATGTCTTTGTTAGTCTTGTAAGTTTGACCAAGTCAACCATCCTCCTGGTTTGACTTGGCCAAACAGTTTGAAAATGGTTGTAATATGTTTGGGTCGAAGGATGTGTCATCGAAGGATTGTTTAGATCCTTCGATGAGCTCGAAAGATAACCTTCGATGGATATAGATGGACCTCGAAGGATATCACCCTTCGAGGTATATGTGATCCTTCGATGGGATTCAGATCGATAGATGATCCTTCGATCAGTCTATCTGATCCTTCGACCAGACGTGCTGTGTTGGGTATATATACCCATGTAGTGTGTTCACTTCATTGGTGAGAGAGAGACAAGAGTTGTGAAAGTGTGAGAAGTGAGAGCATTCTGTTGAGAGCACACACACACAGGAGTATTTTAGAGAGTTTGCAAAACACATTTGTAAACATTGCTTTGTAACCGAACCTTTCCTCGTATTAATACAAGTGGTGTTAATCGGTGAAGATTGTGTGTTGTGTTTGTGCTTGTTCTATCTCGGTTTGCATGCTAGCTTGGATTCCGCACTTGCTAGTGTGTTAGACATAACAAGGAATAGGTTTAACCTCAACCTCCGAGGGACCTACATTGAATATTCTTACACACCAAATTTTATCGATACTCATATGCCAAAATGGCCACCTCTTCAGTTTGCTTAGTAAGAAAACCAATGAATATGCAGTCTTTTAGTATGTCTTACGTAAATAGTAATCCATGCTACAACAGAAGAAAAAAATAAACCAACTGAAATATTGCAAAGCGAAATAAATAAATAGAAAAGTTGTTAGCATGCTAGAAAACAGATTAAGGTAAGAAACCTCATAAAGCACCTCACTCGTTTTGACTTGGACGATAAAATAAAAATATTATATTGGTTGATAATGATTAAAGTTTCTTTTACAATGCCTTTACCTCTAACAAGAGGAACCCAAATGCCAATCCAGTTATTCCTATCACAACCATGTGTGGGTAATTTCAAATTAAATCAGATTGAGACATGCAGTCCTTGAAAAAAAAAACATAAAATGTTAACTACAACTCAACTCTCTAAAATACTGATGCGGCCCAATCGTCACCAACCAATGGATTGCTAAGCAGGCCCAAACGGATTGTCAAGAAGCCCGCCAAGCTTATGGATTGAGCCCGCAAAGCTAAAGGAAGCCCACTGCATTTTTATTTAATTCAGCACTGCATTTTTAGTAATTCTGCACATGTTTATTTGAAAGGTTCTGCATGTTTGTTAGTAGGATTAGTGGCATCGTGTGTCCAGGAAATAAGGAGATAGTGGACCCCATGGGAACATGTCTCACATAAACTCATGTTTAAATTCATTGTTTTTGCATTTTGGAATATTATGAGAAAATTGCCCCAAGTCTCTGTTTCCTTCTTAAATCTTCTTGGAGAATTGCCTACTCTACAGGCTAAAACAAAAACCCCATCAATTTGGTGCTTTCATCCCTTACCCAAATGCCTCCCAGAAAAGATTCATCCACACCCGATGATCCCATCCAGAACCTCTGCGACCAGTTCGCCCAATTTCTGGAAAAACACGCAACCTCCGAAGCCAGATCCATCTCTCAATTCGACTCCATGCAAGCATCCATGCAACAACAGTTGGACACCACCAACCGTTTGCTCGCCTTCCTCACCAACAAAGAAGACAAACCTGAAAAACAGGGTGTCTTTACTACTCCCGGCCCTTCCAACGCACACCCCGACCCGAAAACACCACGCCCACCCAAAATTCTTTTACCTTCGTTTGACGGATCCAATCCGTTGGACTGGGTTTTCCAAGCAGAAAATTACTTCACATACTACTCCATTCCGGAAAACGATCGCCTCCAACTAGCCGCCTTTCACTTCACCGGTGAAGCGCTTACACTGTGTTCCAGAGTCCCACTTAACTAGAGAAGAGAAATGAATTGGAAAGAAAGAGGATAGCAATGATGTTCCAGAGATTTTTATATGGGAAGAAAGGGGGAGAGGAGAAGAGAATGAGGAGGGTTTTTATTCCTTATATATTTCTTCCCAAATCGGAATGATTCTCAGAGAAAAGAAGAGATAAACATCACGTTCCTAATTTTCTTCCAATTTTACCCTCTAAGAAATATGGCGGGTATATCTCCCACATCCCGCCAAATCATCAATCCACCTTCCATCATCTATCCCTCAATTGAAAAACTGTCGATCATTGTTTCTGTACCTGCTCTCCTCAGCAATCAGCAGTTCATCTTCCAGGTAACATCATGTTCCTATTTCACATCCAATTTTGAGCGGCCAATCTCCTTTGCGTGGTCTTTTTATCTAAAATTTTGATTAAATTAATGTGTCCAGTTAGGGTTTTGGCTTCTTGAGTTGTTTATGTTAGATTAAATTAGATTGCTTTGATTGTTTATAGCTAAAACTTTGAAGCATAGGCCTGAATTTGCCGTTTGAGAACTGTATGTATGTATGAAGGAGGCCTGACCCTGCACTTAGTTCAGTTTCAGTTTAATTTGAGATAATTAATTGAAGAACTGCTCGTTATAAATTTATAATTATAATGTTCGTGTCAAGAACTCAAGATTTATTTGAACAACCTTGAATAAGGCACTAGTTTGTGATATGAATAATAAGCAAAACATTCATCACAGATTGAATATTTTATATTCAGATGGTGATCGACAAACACTTGATCACAAACAAGGCCGGCTTAAGGGCAATTATAGTGAAGCACCAGCTTAGAGCCACCATATTTTAGGGCCTCCATATTGAGAATCTATCTATTATATAATATTTGATTATTAGTTATTATCTTATATTTTTTGGTTAATTACTCTTCATTGATTGTTCATTATTCTTAACTTCCGTTTGATTATTTTGTTTTACCCGTTAGTCTTTTAGTTTATCATCCTATAACTTAGCCTAATCATTGTTTATTAGTATGTTTGGTTTCGCCTAATTTGCTTGTTATACCGGTACCGAATATACCCGGTACGGTTCGGTACCCGGTACCAAATGCTCATCCCTACTTTAAACCATTATTTCATCTTCTTGAACCATTTTTTTAATTGTGATTCTTGAGCTATAAATTATTCGCCTGATGAACAATGATAAGTTTTTTGATAAAGGCATGTTGCTATAATCCAAGATTATTGGACCTGCATTGCCTGTTTGTTATTTCAACTGGGTATATAAGTGTCACCCAAGAATGAATCCATATAGTAACTTCTTTATTTTATTTTTGCTAAATGCTATGATGGACTATTACACTAGTTAATTATGAATTATGCTGCAAGATAACATACCAGAAGTATATATCATTTCTTGAACCTATATGTAACACTGTTTCGGCTGGTGCATGACTTCCATATACCTATGATTTGTTTATGATATAATCTATTAATTTGAGTTGAACCATGTTTACAGGAGTTACTTTTTATTGTTGAAAGCATGACTTCCATGTACCTCTGCTCATATATAGTTCCAATTTCATAAGTTTTAATTGAATCTGCTCATATATAGTTCCAATTTCATATGAATTGATCTATAAGAACAATGTTTAAGAACATTTTGATATACAAAGCGTTGCTTAATAAATATTGGTCTTAATACAATAGTCTTTAAAAGGTTTAAATATATACATTTTTCGTTGGTGATAGGTAAAGATGTTTTATGTTAAAAGGGTATGATAGTAAAATTGTTTCTATCCTTTCTTTTCTTTTCAACTCGGGAACACACATAATGCTTAATTTTCTTTCTTTTTCTTTTCTTTTCATTAAACTCGGGAACATGAAACCAAATCAGATCTTTTACTTTCATTTCTTTTCTATTTCCACTTCTTTTCTCTTCTTTCATTAAGTAAAACTCTGGAACACAGTCTTAGTTGGTACAAATACCTCTCTAATAATCGACTCCTTGGCACTTGGTCGGCATTCACTCGTGCCCTTGAGTTACGGTTTGGTCCCTCCGATTACGAAAACCATCAAGCTGCCCTCTTTAAACTCAAACAAACTTCCACCGTATCCGCCTTTCAAGCCGAGTTCGAAAAGCTTTGCAATTGTGTTATTGGTTTACCAAACGAAGCTCTCCTCAATTGCTATCTTTCCGGTCTCAAACCCGAAATTCTAGCCGAATTATCCATCCACAAACCTACCACTCTTCACCAAGCTTATGGTCTTTCTAAGCGGGTAGAAGATAAACTTAACCTTTCTAAACCAAAAACTTACCAGCCTCGTTCTTTTTTTCCAACCTCAAATAATTCGACCTCCACGAACTCTATTGTTACAACCACTACACCTCCTAAGCCTTCGACCACACCACTTCTTCCCACCCCCAAACCCCCGTTACCGTTTACCAAACTCTCGCCAGAAGCGTTGCAAAAACGCCGAAGCGAAGGCTTATGTTTTCGATGCCCAGAAAAGTATTTTCCGGGACACAAATGCAATCCCCCACAATTCCTATTAGTCGTCGAATATGAGGATGAATTGCCTTCCAATCTCGATCAAAACCATGACACAACCCTTGAACAAATCACAGACAACACTCACCAATTCTTTTCCCTTTCTACCGCCGCCTACTTTGGCATCTCTTCTCCGCAAGCCCTCCGTGTTACCGGCTACGTTAACCACAAACCCGTTCAGGTGCTCATCGACACCGGGAGCACTCATAACATCATCCAGCCGCGTTTGCTTTCCTACTTAAAATTGGAGAGCCAGCCGATACCTGGGTTCTCCGTTATGGTCGGTAATGGTGATCATCTTCTATGCAATAAGATGTGCCCTTCTCTAGGGTTACAACTTTCTGATACGGCTTTCAAAATACCTGTGTTTGTCCTTCCGGTTGAAGGAGCTGATATCATATTGGGCTTAGCCTGGCTTCGTACCTTAGGCCCAGTACTTGCAGATTTTGCAATACCCCAACTCACTTTTAACATAGGCCAAAAGGCCATCACGTTAAAAGGAGAACCCTCCAGTAGCCCAGTTACCCCATCTACCCTACATACACTACTTACAAAAAATACCATTGCTTCTGTACATGCCCTTGTTCTTGTCAATAATGCTACGACTCCACAAAATTCCCAACCGCCCCTCACCCATGCGGATCCCCACATACATCATCTCCTCCAAACATATCATTCCATATTCGACACACCTAAATCCCTACCCCCCAACCGCACACAAGATCATCGTATCCCCACCCTACCATCATCTAAACCGGTTAATGTTCGTCCGTATCGTTACCCTCAGTACCAAAAGGAAGTTATGACAACCCTCATATCCGACATGCTCAAAGCGGGTGTTATCAAACCTAGTACGAGTCCGTACTCGTCCCCGGTTCTTCTCGTTCGCAAAAAGGATGGCTCTTGGCGCTTTTGTGTAGATTACCGAGCATTAAACTCCATCACCATCAAAGATCGATTTCCTATTCCAACAGTCGATGAACTGTTAGACGAGTTGCATGGTGCTACGGTATTCTCTAAAATTGATTTAACCTCAGGGTATCATCAAATACGGGTAGCTATGGAAGACACTCATAAAACCGCATTCCGTACAGTCGATGGCCATTACGAATTTTTGGTCATGCCCTTTGGGCTCACCAACGCACCATCCACCTTCCAATCTACTATGAATGAGGTGTTTCGTGACGCTTTGCGTAGGTATGTTCTCGTCTTTTTTGACGATATCTTAATATACAGTTCAAACAGGGATCAACATTATCACCATTTAAATGCAGTGTTTCAAACCTTAGCCGCAAACAAACTGTTTGCAAAATATTCGAAGTGCATTTTTGGTGTAGACTCGGTCTCCTATCTGGGCCATATCATTTCATCTAAAAGTGTCGAGGCTGAACCAGACAAGTTACAAGCAATCCAATATTGGCCTGAACCATCGTCTCTCACCACTCTCAGAGGTTTCCTTGGGTTAACCGGTTATTATCGGCGTTTCGTCCGGGACTATGCTCGAATTGCCGCACCCCTTACTGATTTGCTCAAACATCCGGTCTTCAAATGGACACATGCTGCATCTCGTGCTTTTGAACAACTTAAAAGCTCTATGGTATCTCTTATTACCCTCACTCTACCAAATTTTTATAGACCCTTTGAGGTCACCACTGATGCATCGAATGTGGCGATTGGTGCGGTCTTATCACAAGAGGATAAACCCATTGCTTTTTTTAGCAAAAAAATGTGCCCGCGAATGCAAGTTTCGTCGGCTTATGTGCGCGAGTTATACGCCATTACTGAGGCTGTCAAGAAGTGGCGTCAATACTTGCTTGGTCGAAAATTCCACATTTATACCGACCAACGGAGTCTTAAACACCTGCTCACTCAGGTGGTGCAAACACCCGAACAGTATCGTTGGGCGACAAAGTTATTAGGTTTTGATTTTGAAATCTTTTATAAACCGGGGAAGGAGAATCGGGTTGCCGATGCATTAAGCCGAGTCGATGGTCCGGTTATGTTTGCAACTTCGTCAACTGACCCAGTTTGGTTAGATCAGTTACGAGTCTTTTACAAATCTCAAGAAGGTTCCACTTTGGTCGCTAAACTGCTGAAAAGAAACAACCGTTTTTCATTTCGAAACGGACTGCTTCTTCATGACAGTAAATTATTCGTTCCGGAATGCCAAGATGTTCGAGCCCTTCTTCTTCACGAATATCATTCTACTACAGTGGGTGGCCATTCCGGGGTTAAAGCGACAGTTAAACGCCTATCGGCAAATTTTAGTTGGCCCAAGGTGAAGGTAGCGGTTGCGTCTTTTATCCGCAACTGTGAGGTTTGTCAACAAGTCAAATACCCCAACCATAAACCTTACGGTACCCTTCAACCTCTTCCCGTTCCTTCGAACGTATGGCAGGATATCTCGATGGATTTTATAACCCATTTACCGGTGTCGCAAGGCAAAACCGCTATATGGGTGATTGTTGACAGGTTCTCAAAATTTGCTCACTTTATTGCTTTACCGCCCAAGTACGGAGCTGCAACTTTAGCTACGTTGTTTCTGCACAACATCTACAAGTTGCATGGATTTCCTAAGAGCATTGTCAGCGACCGAGACTCTCTTTTTCTAAGCAATTTTTGGCAGGAAATGTTCAAACAGGTGGGCACTAAACTAAAATATTCCACAGCATATCATCCCCAATCTGACGGTCAAACGGAGGTCGTCAATCGATGCCTCCAAACGTACCTTCGTTCATTTGCTAGCGACGAGCCACACACTTGGAACCGTTATCTATACCTTGCCGAGTATTGGTACAATACATCGCATCACTCCGCCATTAATATGACCCCTTTTCAAGCTGTGTATGGCAGGCCTGTTCCAGACATCAATCACTATACACCGGGAAAGTCAACAACAGCCTCTATTGACTTGAGTTTGCAGGAGCATGAACGATTGAGGAAAGTACTCAAAGAAAACTTAAGGAAAGCACAACAACGAATGCTTAGTTTGGCTCAGCATCAGCGTATTGATAAGGAGTTCAAGGTAGATGACCTGGTATATTTAAGGCTACGTGACTACAGACAATCGTCGGTAGCTATTCGAAGCTCAAAGAAACTTTCTCGTCGTTTTTACGGTCCATTTCGAGTTTTGGAGCGGATTGGAGCGGTTGCATATAGGTTAGACTTGCCATCGGATTCACGTATTCACCCAGTATTCCATGTATCGCTGTTGGGCCAAGCCCATGGGAACCCAGGATTTGTTCCGTTACCCAAATTTGATGACGTCAACATAGAACCAGTGGAACCGGAAGATGTCTTAGACCATCGTTATCAAGCGAAGACACTACAGTTGTTGGTTACTTGGAAGAAAAAGCCTTTAGAAGAAGCAACGTGGGAAAATTTCGCAGAATTAATCAATCGTTTTCCTGAATTCACGGCTGCAGAGGAGTACGTCTCACAGCTCGAGGACGAGCTGAAGGTTAAGAAAGGGGAAGTTGATGCGGCCCAATCGTCACCAACCAATGGATTGCTAAGCAGGCCCAAACGGATTGTCAAGAAGCCCGCCAAGCTTATGGATTGAGCCCGCAAAGCTAAAGGAAGCCCACTGCATTTTTATTTAATTCAGCACTGCATTTTTAGTAATTCTGAACATGTTTATTTGAAAGGTTCTGCATGTTTGTTAGTAGGATTAGTGGCATCGTGTGTCCAGGAAATAAGGAGATAGTGGACCCCATGGGAACATGTCTCACGTAAACTCATGTTTAAATTCATTGTTTTTGCATTTTGGAATATTATGAGAAAATTGCCCCAAGTCTCTGTTTCCTTCTTAAATCTTCTTGGAGAATTGCCTACTCTACAGGCTAAAACAAAAACCCCATCAAATACCCTTCAACCCATCAAACTTTCTTGACCCATTGAAAAAAAGATGCATACCAGAGAATAATCACTCTCAATAGCACACAAAGAAGACAACGATTACTTGTAAGTATATAGAGACAATGGCATATGTATTCCTATCAAAAAATATTTTTAATATTCATACATCTATGTTCATTAAACTTTAACTAACGAAAGTAAAAAAGCAAACATGTAGTAGCAGCGGCGGCATCCAAATACCGCGTTATACAAACTACAACATACAAAGAAATGAACTTTCACTTCAAAACGCAAAACAGGTAGTTAGAAGCGAACATATCTAAGCTAGATTTAGAAGTATAGAAATGGAATGGTAAACCGAGTAACTTACGAGATATCTGCATAGCTCCTCGTATTTGTGATAATGATTTGTTCAATTCCACGAAAGAATTGGCTGCTGCAGGACAATTCCTTCCACTTTATATGGTGCGAGTTTAATCAAGGTACTACATCATTATTTAAAATCCATGTATTATTTATAAGGCAGCAAACCTGAATATACGGAAAGTAAACATCTTTTAATTTGCATTTAAGCGGCCTTATGTTAGTACTTCTCATTTCCGGCTAAAAAATCTCAACCTGTTCAGATTGAGATTTTTGAGCTGCAGATGAGAAGCACTAACATAAGGCGGCTTAAATGCAAATTAAAGGATGTTTACCTCTCATATATTTAGGTTTGCTGGCTTATATATAATGCAGTAGTATTAAATAATGATGTAGTACCTTGAATCAACCATGTACTAAGTAAACTGCTACCGAGCGATAACACAATCGTTATTAGTGGGGTCTCGAAGACCAACACAAGTCTACATCATATAGTATTCTACTGAAACATCAAAGGAAAGATTATGAGTTAAATAGGTATTCTATCATATAATGCTTTTCTAATACAGTGTTAAATAGTTATAAACACACAACAGTGCATATACAAACGCTAATGAAAAGATGTATACCGGAGTTTGGTTTTATTGCTGAAACGAAATACTTTTGCATTTTCCAAGGTAAGCTCTTTATGGCTGATGAGTTGGTTTTAGATTGCTCCTGTAATTGCCTGAGTGACACCAGAACTTTTATAGAAGTCAATTATAGAGCTAAAAACTTTGTAGTACCTTCTCACGGCTTCTGTCCACGATAGGAGAAAATGTCTTGTTATAATCAACAAACAATGCTATCATCTTTCCCTTTGCACTATTATGAAGCCCTCAAATAGGTAAATGGGTACATTCAAGAATCAAGACCATCTCTCTCTCCCTTGCTGCTGTTTTGAAAAGATCGTGATGAAAAACAAATAGACGAAAACATATTGTACAATTGTGTAATAGATAAACGATTATGAACATCAAAATCGTAGGCGTATCCATAAAAATCTGATGAACTCATGACTACATTAAATCGGAAAAAAGAAAACATTTTTTAGTTCTTACCTCGTTGCTATACATTGTCGGAGCCCTAGTTTGCCTGAAATCGAGCATAAGTCGCGAATCTGAAACCCGCCCTTAAACTGCTCCACCATCGCGCCACAGATTGAAAATAAGCCTGCGTGTGTGAATATCAAGGCCCTTATTTTAATCTTTATTTTGATTAAATTTATAAAAAAAATGAAGCAGTAATTTATATAACTTACTACTTTTTTAAAACTTATATCGTACATTGATGCAAATAAACAAATCACAACGAAAAATCGTCGTGAAGCGCGAGGTATCCCTCTAGTTAATGATTTAAGTTCATACACCAAATAAAAACTAGAAATATATATTAAGGTGGTATTGATTAGTTTGGTTTAACCAATCTTAGGGTGAGAGGGGCACTCCCCTCTTAGGGGAGTCCCCTCTTAGGGGAGTCCCCTCTCTTACGCACATCCAATCAGGTTATGCCACGTCAACTCCCCTCTTAAACTCCCCTCGCACCCCAATTTGATGACGGCACTCCCCTATTAGGTGACTTGTTTTTTTATTCAAAAAAAAAAAAAAAGAAAAAAAAAATGTTGATTGGTTGAAAATGAGGGTGGCCCCACCATCTTCTCTCTCCTTCGGTGAACAAGCCCCGAACAAACCCACCGATTTGGGTCCCCTCTTGGATGGCGGCACCCTTCCCGCTCTGCTACTTCCCTCCCCGCATGGCACATCGGTGGGTGCCCCCCTCACCCTTAGTGGCCGGGCCAAGTAGAGAGGGCCTGCTTCACTGGATACAAATTTGGCCCACGTATTATTGAACATGTAACAAAATTTTAAAGACCCATGTCTTATTTTTAAGTTTTTAGTAAATTACGTTTTCGGTCCTTTATTTTATACTCATTTTTAGCGAGCGTTCTTTGAAAAAATGTCAGAATGTGTCCTTTATATATAAAAATCTTGCACGTTTCGTCCTTTCCACCAACGGTATTAGTTTTTTTTTTGTTTAATCAAGTCATGTGTAAGGCACATGCGACCAATTAGTATATAATTCCAAAAGGCTCTCTCTCTCTAAACACTCAGGCTCTCTCTCTCTCTAGGGCTGTTCAAAATGCTCGACGCTCGAGGCTCGTTCGATGCTCGATCGAAAAATGTTCGAAATTTGCTCGTTCGATTTTGCTCGATTGAAAAAGACGCCCGGTTCGGATCGGTTCGGTTTGAAACGGACCGAGCATGAGCAAAGGTCCGCTCAGTTCGGTTCGACTTGGTTTGCTCAAATTATTTTTTAATATATATATAGGACAAGGATCCGTTAGGAACCACCCTTTATTGCGAGAACCGCGAGAACCAATGTGAGCACAACCAAAAATACCTAAAAAAAATCTAAAAACCACCCAATTTTTTTTTAACATTTTTTACAAAAAAAAATCGCTACTTTTCGTAAAATTTTTTTTTTTTTTTTTTTTGTGACGAAAAGTAGCGATTTTTAACATGTAACAAAATTTTAAAGACCCATGTCTAATTTTTAAGTTTTTAGTAAATTACGTTTTCCGTCCTTTATTTTATACTCATTTTTAGCGAGCGTTCTTTGAAAAAAATGTCAGAATGTGTCCTTTATATATAAAAATCTTGCACGTTTCGTCCTTTCCACCAACGGGATTAGTTTTTTGTTTTTGTTAAATCAAGTCATGTGTAAGGCACATGCGATCAATTAGTATATAATTCCAAAAGGCTCTCTCTCTAAACACTCAGGCTCTCTCTCTCTAGGGCTAGGGCTGTTCAAACTGCTCGAGGCTCGTTCGATGCTCGATCGAAAAATGTTCGAAATTTGTTGGTTCGATTTTGCTCGATTGAAAAAGACGCTCGGTTCGGATCGGTTCGGTTTGAAACGGACCGAGCATGAGCAAAGGTCCGCTCAGTTCGGTTCGACTCGGTTGGCTCAAATTATTTTTTATTATATATATATAGGACAAAGATCCGTTAGGAACCACCTCTTATTGCGAGAACCAATGAACACAACAAAAAATGCCTAAAAATAGCTAAAAATCACACACATTTTTTTTTAATATTTTTTATAAAAAAATCGCTACTTTTCAAAGTAAAATTTTTTTTTTATTTTTTATTTTAACATAAAAAATATAAAAAAAAAATTAGATTTTTTTTTTATTTTTTTAGGTTTTTTGGGGGTTTTAGTTTTTAGCATTTAGCTTGGGGGGGGGTTAGGTTTTTTTAGCTAGGATATTGATTTTGAAAAAGGTGACGACGCTTGTGACCTTCAGCGACAAAAGGCGGCTTCCGACTACAGTCCCATGACCTAATCTCTTTCTGCATGTCTAATATCCGGTTAGATGGAAGGGTCTCGTGTGGGTATTTCGAAACAACCTAGAGATGTTAGCCATATCGGCTTCCCGGCTGCGCGTGGCGGAGGAACCGCCCCTAACATGACAGATCTAGTGGGGCTACATTTTGATGTCTCTTTTGACAACGTGCACGATTTTTGGCAACGAATGTTCGTGTCCCCGTCACCTACACCTAGTGGTGGTGGTGGGAGTTGGTCGAAGAAAAAGAGAATGATATGGACACACACACAGGGAGAGAGAGAGATGGATAGAGTAATAAGAGAGTGGAGTGTTTAACACAATGGTACTTTTCTGATGACTCTTTGGCCTTAAGAACGATGCTTTTTAAGAATAAGTGATTGCCCTTCTCCAACCCTTACTGCCCAACCTAAGAGCGGACATCTAATGCGTTCCACTTATTGAACAGGGTTCTGTGGTTGGTCCGCGACAACTTCCTAGTTTATCAAATGACCCATACTATATAGTTTCTGTAATCATAATAAATACATTAATTTGTTATAAAACTAAAGAAAAAAGAACTTGAGCCAGAAGTCTTACCTGGCCCGTACTAAAAGTTAGCCACTCTAATATACGCAAATGACCCGTACTAATTAACATACATTTAGTAGGAAGGTTGGACATGAACTTACATACGATTCAAAGCAAAACAATTAACACAGAAAGTGGGTCAAATTTGCAACATCTAGTTTTCATATGTATATTTTATCCTCTATACTTGTAACAACATCCTTATGTGACTGATCTATAAGTAAATGCAGGATTTTGAGGTTATTAATTATGGCTCAATCTATTCACACACCCCTGCTGCCAATTTGGACACCTTTTGTCCCCTAGACGCCTCGTCTAGGCCTATACGGGGCGTCTAGGCACTGAATTCAAGGAGGAACTGAGTGAGATGTTGGCACAAAATTTAAGGGGTCTAGACGCCCAATCTAGACCTAGACGACCCGTCTAAAATAAATGGTAAATTACCATTTTACCCCTGTGTTGCCCCTAGTCTAGCCCAAATTCAGGGGTAATATGATAATTTAAGGGGTCAAGACGCCCAATCTAGACCTAGACGACCCGTCTAAAATAAATGGTGAATTATCATTTTACCCCTGTGTTGCCCCCAGTCTAGGCCTAATTCAGGGGTAATATGGTAATACGGTACTTTAAGGGGTCTAGACGCCCAGTCTAGACCTAGACGACCCGTCTAAAATAAATAGTGAATTACCATTTTACCCTTGTGTTGCCCCCAGTCTATGCCTAATTCAGGGGTAATATGGTAATATGGTAATTTAAGGGGTCTAGACGCCCAGTCTAGGCCTAGACGACCCGTCTAAAATAAATGGTGAATTACCAATTTACCCATGTGTTGCCCCCAGGCTATGCCTAATTCAGAGGTAATATGGTAATTTAGGGGGTCTAGACGCCCAGTATAGACCTAGACGACCCGTCTAAAATAAATGGTGAATTACCATTTTACCAATGTGTTGCCCCTAGTCTAGGCTTAATTCAGGGGTAATATGGTAATATGGTAATTTAAGGGGTCTAGACGCCCAATCTAGACCTAGACGACCCGTCTAAAATAAATGGTGAATTACCATTTTACCCCTGTGTTACCCCCAGTCTAGGCCTAATTCAAGGGTAATATGGTAATATGGTAATTTATGGGGTCTAGAAGCCCAGTCTAGACCTAGACGACCAGTCTAAAATAAATGGTGAATTACCATTTTACCCCTGTGTTGCTCCTAGTCTAGGCCTAATTTAGGGGTAATATGGTAACATGGGAATTTAAGGGGTCTAGACGCTCAGTCTAGACCTAGACGACCCGTCTAAAATAAAGGGTGAATTACCATTTTACCCATGTGTTGCCCCCAGTCTAGGCCTAATTCAGGGGTAATATGGCAATTAAGAGGTCTAGACGCCCAGCCTAGACCTAGACGACCCGTATATTTATATAAATTTTTTTTATCTATTTATTTTATGTAAAAATCATATTAATTGTACAAAAATCATAATAATTATACAAAAAATCATATTAGTTATACAATAATCATATTAATTATACAAACATCATTCTCCTGTTTCACTGTCGATGAAATTAATACTCGGGTATGGATTTGGTGGCGGATTCATTATCGATGCATACCATACGATATCAAATTAATACTCGGGTTTGGATTTAGTGTTATTATAATTAATATGAGTTTTTTATAATTAATATTAGTGTTATTGAAATTAATATGAGGTTTTTTATAATTAATATTAGTGTTATTGATATTAAAAAGAAAAAAATAAAAATATACAGGGCGTCTAGACCTATACGAGGCGTCTAGAACCCTTAAATTCTGTGCCCGACATCCCACTCAGAGCCCACTTGATTTCAGTTCCTAGACGCCCCGTATAGGTCTAGACGCCCCGTCTTGAAGGTGTGGAAATAGGCACTTGGGTGTGTGAATATGTAGACCCTTAATTATTTTACAAGATAAAGCTACAATAATCCAATAAATTGAAGCTGTAAGCAGAAATAATAAAAAAGGATCGCAAAACTGTTTTGAATCGCATTACAAGTGCTTCTTGTGAGGAGATCAAAATAAGAATCAGTAATGAAAGAATAGGTTCCTTTCCCTTCTATTGATAATCATAACTATAAATAATACAATGGGTGTCACTATTTTTGGAACGAATAATTACAGATTGATACATATAATCATTGCTAAATATATATGCTATTATACCCCCGCAGTCGAAGCGGGTGGAGACCGTATGCTGAGACTAGATCTGAAATCCTCGAACAGGATGCGTGGTAACCCTTTTGTAAAGATGTCCGCTATTTGGTACCGAGAAGGAACATGAAGAACACGTACTTGACCCCGCTGAACTTGTTCACGAACAAAGTGTATATCTAGCTCTATATGTTTGGTTCGTTGGTGTTGAACCGGGTTACCTGACAAATATATGGCGCTAACATTATCACAGTAAACGAGTGTAGCACGGGATAACGGCAACTGAAGTTCAAGTAGTAAGTTTCGTAACCAGCAAATTTTAGCGACTACATTTGCCACGCCACGATATTCAGCCTCTGCGCTTGAGCGGGATATTGTGGACTGTCATTTGGAAGACCAAGAGATAAGGTTGTCGCCGAAGTAAATACAATAGCCGCTGGTTGAACGGCGTGTGTCGGGACAGCCGGCCCAATCGACGTCTGTATAAGAAACTAAGGATGGAGACGACGAACCTGTGAGCATCAGGCCGAGAGTTGCAGACCCCTTTACATACCTGATGATCCTTTTAAGAGCATTCCAATGGTCGATGCGAGGAGCATGCATGTGCATGCAAATTTGTTGTACTGCGTAAGTAATATCCGGACGAGTGAATGTGAGATATTGAAGAGCCCCAGCAAGGCTGCGATAGAGTGTGGGGTCATGAAATGGTTCGCTAGATGTAGCACTGAGCTTCGAACTTGTGTCGACTAGCGTGGCTACCGGATTACAAGATTGCATTCCGGCTCGAGCAATGATGTCAGCAGCATACGATTGTTGCGAAAGAAACATGGATTTGGCGGTTCTGGAAACAGAGATCCCCAAAAAATAGCTGAGGGGGCCTAAATCTTTCATTGCAAATTCATGGGCAAGACTGGACATTAAGCGTTGACGAAGTAGGTCGGATGATGTGACCAAGAGAATGCCGTCAACGTAAAGAAGTAAGAAGGCGGTATCACTGCCGTGGTGAAAAGTGAAGAGAGAGGCATCGCATCGGCTATGTTTAAAACCCAAAGTGAGGACATAGTCTGTGAATCTTTGGTACCATGCCCGTGGGGCCTGTTTAAGCCCATAGAGAGATTTCTTGAGACGACACACGTAGTCAGGAAACTGTGTATGTCTAAAGCCCATAGGCTGGTACATGTAAACTGTCTCATTTAAGTTCTTGTGTAGAAAAGCGTTAGTGACGTCTAACTGATTAACCGACCACCGTTTGGATAAAGCAATGGACAACACAGTACGAATAGTTGCAGGCTTCACAACCGGACTGAACGTTTCCCCACAATCTATACCAACCTGTTGTGACCTACCGTCACATACCAAGCGTGCTTTGTATCTTTCCAATGACCCGTCCGATTTGTATTTATGCTTAAATAGCCACATACACCTAATAATATTCATATCTGATGAACGAGGTACTAACTCCCAAGTTCCGTTTCGGGAAGCCGTCAAGCCTGGTGTTCGAGAATTTGTGCATGAGGTGAATCGCACGAGCGCTCTTGTTGTCATGAAAAAGGTTTTCGATGGCAACCCAAGCGTCGTACGTAGTGGCAGTTTTATTGATAATGGTGTGTAAAAGATCATTTGAGATCGTGCTGTATATCCATTGTAAAACGATGGCATCCAGCCGCTCCCAATCGTCTGACGGTTTGGTGGTTTCGGTAGAAGAAGAAGTAGTTTCGGGTTTGCTTTTGATGTGGTCATAGACAAGACATGCTTTACAGTGAAGTTTGAAAAGGGTTGACCAGGAGTTGTATTGGCCAGATTCTATTTCAAGAGTAATAGGTATAACAGTTTTGATGTTAGTAATGGTGGTAGCAGGGTGAATTTTAGACTCAATAGTGATTGGAGAGGTATTGTTGGGGCCTGTCATGATGGCGGCAGAAGCAAGAGAGAAAGAGGAGGTGAGCCGATTTAGGGTTAGAGAGAAAAAGGGAGAGGATCGATGAAGGGTGATACCATGAAAGAATAGGTTCCTTTCCCTTCTATTGATAATCATAACTATAAATAATACAATGGGTGTCACTATTTTTGGAACGAATAATTACAGATTGATACATATAATCATTGCTAAATATATATGCTATTAAGTAACACATTAAAATAAGAAATATGTTTCTTAATCAAGTTGATCAACATACTGTAGGTCTGTAACCAAACAAAACATAATCTAACTAAATAAAAAAATCGTGGCATCTTAGAACATTTATGCCTAGATAAATCATTAGAAGAAAGACACAACTCTATGCCCCAAACCCAATTTCATTAAAGGAGTACATAATATTAGATGAATTTACTTACGATCAAGTATAGTAAAGGACATAATATTAAATGAATTTACTTACGATCAAGTATAGAACCGCGTTGCTGGGGTGCTGATTACCTGCAATGTTCAATAATCAGTCATAAACCATGATGACTGTCAAATATCGGTAAGATGTACCTGAAAAGATATACAAACTTGACATTCTCAGTAAAAACGTGTTAGTATGTGTTTAAGCGAATCACAAACTACCTCCTGCGTGCCTCTGCACCGTTACCCCCATCCCTACGTCCAGTAAGTTATACCTTGTTAATGACGGAGAGGGAGAACTAAACCAACTTACTCCACTGACGGTGAACATCTTCAGTCAACACAAATCTACCACAACCTCAAAATACCGTAATTAAGATGTGCTGGAAATGGGGTATCATCAACCTTTATGAAACGAAAAGGTAACATCCTAACTAGAAAAAAAAAAAACAAAACAAAAACAAACAAACTCAAATCATAACTATTAATGATGCAGAAACAACTATTTGGGTTGTGTGTTTAAAAAAAATTGATAGAACGGGAACGGGTCAAATGAGTTGAAAGTTGAACAAAGTCTACTTCTTAAGAATACACCTTACTAATTTTTTTATTCAACTATTCAAATTATTAACACACTAAGTAAAAAAGGAAAGGTGTTAGCAGGTATACCTGTTAACCTGCTTGCCCAACCAGACCTCATTGTCACCTCAGGTATATCCATCATACTCAGTAAATCCCACCAATAGCAAAGCCTAACAGCCGCCATCGTTTCTGGTTTGTGTCATCACCAAATCGACCAACAGACTGTAATTGAAAACCAAGCTAATCATTCTCCACACCAATCCTCAAGCCCTAGATTTACAAATCAAAACTGGGAACAATTTTTACCTTGATCACTTGGTGATTCAAAAGAACGTTAGAGATTCAGAGCGCGAAGTAGAGGTGCCTCTTGTTAATGAAGGATACATTCAATTCTGGAGAATAAATGTCTATTGGCTATCTCCAATTCTGATAAACAAAGGCTGTCTCTGATCCATTCTGGCGTCTTACTCTCAGCGTCTTAATTCATACTTAAAAAAATTACAATTTTGCCCATTACTTTCCTAAGGCTTGTTTCAAAACCTCTTTTAATCTCCGTATATTGTTTCTCAACCATATGAGCAACAAACCCCACAAGTTTAACCAGCGTGTTGCGATGACTTGGAATGCGACTTTTTAGTAATGCATGCATGCCCTCAACTTTGTTGGTTGTAGTTTGGTGAAAGTTAAGTGCTTTGTAAGTCCATGCAGCTACAAACTTTTCATGGTACGGGTCCAACCAGGATTTCTTCATATACTCAAAAACCTCTAAAAAAACCATAATTTGTTAGCTATGTATGTATGTATGTAAAAAAATATTTACATAATATCATCCATAATAGATACTCACGTCCACAACCAACTTCTTTCAACTGTGCTTCGATGTTTGCCAAATTATACCTGTATATTTCCTCTGTGGAAGACTCACACAATGTTGAAAACGAACGAAGAAATTCTTTCCACTCCTTCTCAGTAAATTTCTCTTTGTTGTTCTTATTAATATTTTGATGAATATGGAACCGACAAAGATACTTGTTCGCTTTTGGAAAAACTTGTTCACACGCGTTCATTAGCGCCAAGTCCCTGTCTGTTATGATGACACGCGACTCCATACACTGCACCAACATAGACTTGATCCTCTCCAACACCCATATGTAGTTTTCTACCTTCACTAGTACAGAATTGATCAAAAGATGCGGTTAAATTGGCAATGAGATGCGGTTTTAGACCCGCATCTTATGGCAAGGCATCTTTTGGCTATATGACAAGAGATGCGGTTCCAAGAGATGCGGTTCTAGAACCGCATTTTTTTATAGAACCGCATCTTTTGGTATATTAACAAAAAAGCTACTTTTCCATAACATGCTTTAGAGATGCGGTTCTAGAACCGCATCTTTTGATATATTAACAAAAAGGTCATTCCTAATATACTCAAAAGATGGGGTTCTAGAACCGCACCTGTTGGCTTTTAGAGTAAAATAATATTATATATATATATATATAATTTTCAGGAAATTTTATTAAAAATTTCCAATAAATTCCTATGATTAACAAATTGACTAAAAATTAAAATAAAATATATAAAAAAATTAGAACAAATATAATACAACCCAAGAACATAAAATACTAAGGTTTCAAAGTAACACAATATTAAAAAAGTTTTCCAGAACTTCAACAATACATATAACTCTAAAGATGAAATTGACATACAATAACTTCCTGAACCGACCGAAAAAGAAAGGAGCAAAGAAAGGTCTGATACTGTATGTGCAACTCTTTCATCAATGGTGAACGCGTAGGCAAGTTTTCTTCTAAAAATCAAACAGAGAACAAAGAAAAACAATCCACAATAGAAGTCCCCAAGACTTTAGTTGAGAATTTTGCTGCTTTGGCATTTCCTCTCCCTAATTCATTTGCAACCTGGACACTGCACAATACAATATACTTTAGGGTGCCAAACAGAGCCCGCTCGAATCGGCTTGGACCAATGCACAAAACACTTTACACTCATTTTTCTTTAGATTTTACAAATATGCAACACATTATATAGGATTTAAAAAAAATGATCCTTTTATTATAAAGCGATTAGGAGGTAAGCATTTGAAAACACTTCGAAATACCTGAGTGACCTGTACATTTTGTTTCGAAATAACTAGCCGAAATTTGACCCCATGCAATTTTCAATTAAACTGCTCGAATTTGCTACATCCAACAAAGTTAATTAAAAGCACCAGTAATGTTGATGAAAAAGTATGAATTTATACGAAGAATTTATTATATTCAGGGTGAAAATATTAACATAGCAAATTTCTCAAGAGAGATAAAATTTAATAGGGGTGAGCATTTCTGGATCCGGACCGAAAATAACCGATACCCGACCCTAAAATTACCCGAAACCGGACCGACCCTAACCTGTAGGTATTTAAATCGGTTCTTGTTTTGAGGATCAATTCGGGTTCGGGTCGGTTCCAGTTCTAAACATAAAGGAACCGAGTTGGACCACAAGGAACCGATATTTATATAAGTGATCTGAATTTTAATGCAAATCTGGCCCATAAGTGATAAGAATTTGGAATCTGAAATAGGGATTACAAGTGAAATATGCTTTTATAGCTAAAACATTATGTAACAGGTTTCTAATTAACCTTGTACGATAGATAAATTGGCATTGGAATGAAAAGTAACAAATAAATACTTCAAAGCCATTTATGGATTGAAATTCAAACCTGGAAACTGGAGGTGTATCATCCCGTTTCCTGCTGCAAATGATAAGAAGAAAGAAGGGAAGGTGAATGGCTGAATGCCGCTTTGATTCTGATATCATCCAAAATTAGCTGATAAAGCAACTTGATGTATTCGGGTCGGTGTTTAAACACTGGACCGACAAACCCGACATTCACAATACCCGGAACCGACCCTTTATTATAGGGTTCTTATTCGGTTCTAGACTTTATTGATTTCGGGTTCTCGGGTAGGGTCGGGTTCTTCTCGGGTCGGGTCGGGTATTTACTTATGCTCACCCCTAAAATTTAACTTAAATGGATACAAAAACTGTAAAGATCATTGTGTATTAATACATATCTTTATACTAAAAGCAAATTTATTGTTATCAGTTAGATATAAATGAACATTAAATGGTGGAATTTGAGCTAACCTTGAGACATCTTTACGGAGTTCATGTCCGAACCCCAGACACCTCCTTAATCCAACGCTCCATCAAGTCTACGACCATAGATTCAATTTCCTCACCCGAAGTCTTCTCTTGTGTATTCCATTTCTGAAAAACAAACAAAACACAGTATCTAAATGTATACGAATAAATTAAAAGGCTGATATATCTTAAAAATATGAAATACACTTACACGATTAATAAAGTCATGTTGAATTGTCTCAACAAACTCCCACATATGTTTTATCAACATATAACCGCATTCCCATGAGCCCGGTTGTTGGTAGCACTACAGTTAATCCACAATTAGTTATTTTAAACACCAGAAAAAAAATTAAAAAAAGAAAACTTACATTGATAACTGTCCATGTAAAATTTCTCTCGAAACCACTGGGAATTAGCTTTGAAATGAGGTAACTTCCCTCCGACTTTCCCTTTTTTATTGAATCAACAATGAATGCGCTTGAAGTGGTTGGTTCAAATATTAAAAGCTTCCAGTGATCGCTAAAAATAAAATATATAGAACAGCCCTAGATAGGGATTGGTGGTGGGTGGCAGTTGGCGTATAGAAAGACTGAAGACGGGAAGAAAGCGGGCGGGTTGCAGCGGATTTACTTGCACCAGGAGGGTGGTGCAGAATCCAGACGCGGGTCCATTGCTTCACTCCCGGTTGCAGATGATGGTGACGGGGTTCGGGCCTCGGCTCTTGTTAGTAGATCAGTTCTTTGTTTAGATGATACGATGCGTCAGAACCCGATTCAGTCGGGTCTGATCAAGCCGCCGCCCGACCCGGACCCGTTTCGACTCGAACCAAAACAACCCTTTTCGACTCGAACCAAAACAACCCTTTTTATAATTGACCCGTTTTGACCCGATCCGACCCGACCCGTTTGCCAGGTCTAATGTCTATACCTCTTGTTAATTAGCTGTTATCTCAAAATATTTTATTATTTTGCAAATGAGATATATTACCTAGTCTACCTACAACGAACATTGTATACTGGTTTGCTATATATATAATGCACACATGCATTATTCTATTTAGTTGACTTGTAAAAAAGTTTCACTTGTAAGTGATGAGATGATTTTTTCTTTTATTTCACATGTAGCTCTAGTGTTTGGTTTCCTGGCAACATTATTTGGTATCGGTGTAGGCAACTCCATAGACGAGTCGTTTGACCTAACGTGCAACACGACTAACGACCCACCGAAGGTATTCACACAAATATATATACACATAACAAATAACCACATAAAGTTAAAATTTCATACCTTTGCTTGATGATTGAATGAGATGTCTAAAAAAACTTGTAAAATTCAACCTTCACCTAAATATAACAAAATATATTCAATAATATTCAATAAAACTAAAATAAAATTTCAATGAATGAAATAATACCTTTAGTTTAATGTATACATAAGATAAAACCAAGAAGATGATAAAAAATTGACGAGCCTTCGTTTCTTCAAGTATTAAAGGAAAAAGATATGAAAAATCTGAAATCTTTGTTTCAGATATTAAAGGAAGAAGATGATGGAAGAAGATGATGATTAAATTTTGAAATCTCAAATAATCAAAATTTTGAATTCTTTCTCCTATTCCTTTGACTATGTGTGTAGCCAAAATATTATCAATATCTTATTTTTTAAAAATAAATATTTAAGATATATGTCTCGATTTGTATATATTATAAATAGTTTAAGTTTATATTAAGGTAAAAATGGCAGTTCGAGTGTATGTATATAAAAGTCAAGTTGTCATGCAGACTTTATAGATTGAATTAATTATTGAATGGGTCACTGGATGTAGATTCATTCACTAGAATGCAAAAAATGCGGTTACATTAGAACCGCATTTTATGGGCGAAATTGAAAGATGCTAAAAATGCGATTACATTAGACCCGCATCTTTTGCGAAATTGAAAGATGCAAAAGATGCGGTTACATTAGAACCGCATCTTTTGGGCGATATTTTTTTTTAAAATGAATACATGACTTTATTAGATGAATCAAAAGATGCGGTTGCAACCTACCAACCGCATCTTTTGAAAACACCCATAGCATCCTTTGTTCATTTTTGTACTAGTGCTTCTCTGCAGAAATTAACGCATGAGCAACCGCAAATGACTGGTTTGTCGATGTCATACCAACGACCTGCACAAACGGAAGATTGTACAAGTTTGTTTTATAGGTGGCGTCAATCATTAGCACATGCGGGAATGCACACCACATAGTGAATGAATGTTTGTGGACAAAGAATATATCTTCAACTGCGTTGGTGGTATCATTTTCGCGTATGTAATAAGTGAAATGTTTTTCGACAAGAAGGTTTTCGAGTTGTTGCATTGGAGATTCGCCGACCCTCTTTCCGGCATTGATCTTCTGAACAACATTGTGTACGTCCTTCGGAATAATCTTTTTAGCTGGGTTCTTTTTCGTCAACGTTCGCCAGATGCTATGGTTTGGAATTTCTTGCTCTTTCAGTTGCTCAATCAGTCTTTTATCCTCCGAAGAAAGCCTTCTCGCATACGCGTGACCCTCTAAGTTTTCAATAGGAGTGTGGTTGTGTTCGTCACCTCTATCTTCCAAACACTTCCCTTTGATTCCGTAAACCCTATCAACTCAAACGGGCAACCTATTTTCTTGCTACATGTTTTCCTCACTGTAGCTACACTCTTATACTCCCCACCAAGACTGCATTGAAACCAAACCTTGAAATTACTTCCTCTTTTACTCGATCTTTTAATCACAATGACGTAACCATTTTGCTGTTGAGGTCCGATTGAGGGGGAGGGCGGCGGCTCTGTGGAGGTTCGGCCGTGGAGGTGAAGGCTGAGGAGTTGTGGCGGCGACGGAGAGGCTGTGGAGGAGGGGCGGCGACGGAGAGGATGTGGAGGAGTGATGGACATCTGTGGATGAGAGGAATGGGGCTGTGGAATTGATGTGGAGGTGAAGGCTGAGGAAGAAGATGCGTTCATGAGGAAGATGATTAGGGCTGAGGAAGAAGGGCAGGCTTGTCAAAAGTTCCATTCAGATCTCAAAAAGTGCTGAACCATTCAGATCTGAATGGTTTCATTAAGAGGTGCATATTCGTGAAACAAACACCTTAACCTCTGACCGATTCAGATGTTGCCTCTTAATGGGGCCATTCAGACCTAAACAAACAGCCCCAAAATTCCATTAATTCAAGCAACAAAAAATAAATCGAATATGAACATAGCACAGATCCACCCAACTGAATCACTGATTATGAGATATATGATATTGGAAAGTGAATCGGTAACGAAAATGGATCAAAGGCGGACTAAAATTTAAGCCTAACAGCCGCCATAGTTTCTGGTTTGCGGTCATTACCAAAGCGACCACCAGACTGAGATTGAAAACCAAGCTAACCATTCTCAACACCAATCCTCAAGTCCTAGATTTACAAATCAAAACTGCGAACAAGTTTTACCTTGATCACTTGGTAATTCAAACGAACGTTAGAGATTCAGAGGGTGAAGTAGAGAGACGCGAGAAAGTGGTAGAGATGCATCTCTTGTTAATGAAGGATACATTCAATTCTGAGAATAAATGCGTCTATTGGCTATCTCTGACTCCGATAAATAAAGGCTGTCTCCAATCCATTCCGGCGTCTTACTCTCAGCGTCCTAATTCAGAGGAGACGCAAGAGAATATATGAAGACAGTAGCACCAGCACAACACAGAAATTAGAAAAATAAAAATCCTATGATACAAAATGAATGGGCAGCCCCAACAACTAATTACATTTGTTCCTAAATGATATCAGAAATAATAACGATAGTAATGATATTATACATAAGAACAAAATCACAAATACAGTATCCCATACATATATGCCAAATCATGTGAAGATTGGTTTGTCCACACTTATTAATTACATAATACTTACTATGAGTGATTTGTTACAACTAGAAGATTCAGGTTCAATCCTAGTTGAAGAAGAACAATATGGTATCTGATCGCCATCAGGTATTTGACTTTTGGGTAGTACACGCCAATTATCAATGTATGCCATTGAGTCAAGATCCATGTTAGGAAGTCTGCGTACTTTCAGTCTCTTAAGGATCTTCTTGGATTTACCAAGGAGCTTTGCTGCATTCCGAATGCTCTCTCCCCTTTTCTCTATTGCATGGTGATGACACTTCGATTTTATTACACGTGGTAAGTTGGTAAAGCAAGCGAATAATATGTCTGCAATAACAGTTGATATCCAATCAAAAAGATCTTCACCATTTGACCAATTTTTTTGTTCATCCCATTGTAGCAACATAGACCGGCTAATTCTATACATGGAACTTGCAAGTATGAACTTATAAGGTGATTGATCTATAATTGGCTTTTTGCTGCTCTTAAACTCTCTAACAAGTTTTTCAGCTTCATCGCCCAACCATTTAAGAATCTCCTTTGTTGTCTTTCCTTTACGAGCCATCTTTTGAAGATCGATTTGTAGCCACGAGCGGTATACTTCAACTTCTGCCCACACACGTTTTGTTGCTTTTCTTATCTCTAATGTGCCACCATCTCCATCGAGAGATTCTTCAATATTTCTAACAATTTGGATCCCTTCACTCATGCTGGAAAGTAATGACTTCACATGACCAGGTCTAATGTTAGGAAGTGCGATGGCAATTGATGTTAATGTTACTACAACAAGGCTCCAACAATTGCGATTTTCATCCTCATATAAAGGTTGGACTTGGTCATTTTCGAACTCTACCACTCCTTTGAATCCTTTAGATTTCTCAAGAAGCATCATAAGATTGTGTGGTTCGTTCTCTTCAGATGCATTAAGGAGTTGAGTTATATAACGAAGCGTGTTTTTTAATATTCTGTCTGACAGTTTCGCATCCTCTTCAATTTGTACAACATACATACTATATTCCTCTACTTTCAAGCTCCCTTCGCTATTAGGTGTGTTTGCTACTGTTAGAAACCTTTCCATACATGACTTGAATAAATGCCAGCAATAAGAGATTAAGATCAAAAATATTTTTGGAACAAGACATATTGTTTTACATATAACCAAGACCAAAATATGGAGTAATATACAAAAGTTTAAAAAGGTATTTTTTATGATATGAAAAACTATTTTGAAATGGCGACCTGGAATGTGAGAGAAAGCATGTCTACGTTTCCATTGCTGAAGCTTTTGGATCCAATGTTTTTCGACTCGAAACACGTTTAAATGGTTCTTGCTCCATTCCTTGGAGAGACTGTAATGACCAACAGATGAGAGACATCTGAAAATTGGTGCAATACTACCTACCAAAGTTCCAAGTGATTGCACGAAAAATATTATCTTAAGTGACCACTCATAATCTGAAATCTCACAATTATATCCATGTGATACCGATCGTACAAATCGTACACCTGAAATCAAAGAAACGTACAAGCATATAACGCCAAATGCTGAAGAAACCGGTGAGCAAGCAATAACAAATTGGGGGTTACGAGTTTCTGTCATCATCCAATATTTTTTAACATAACTTCTCAACCCCTTAGTGGAAAACCTTTTCTCTTGATAACTTGAAACCAATCGTTGCGACTCCTTGTACCTATGCTCTAACTTTTTTCTAGATGCTGAAATTGTCAAAGCTACTGAAAATGGCCATACAAGTGCAAATATAAGTACAAGAAGTATGTATCCATAGAGAGAAAGCACATTAGTAAAAGCTTGGATCCCTATATTCACAGCAATGGTGATCAAGAGGATACCCAAGGCCACGATGTTCATTAGAAGCTCTCTGTCATCCATAAGCCCTAAAGATGGGAGAAAATTCGCTAACATCGTGAATAAGAAAAGGATTCCGATCATCTTTGTACGTTCAATCATGTAAATGCTACACACTTCAGGATCTTCAGCTGATAGATCCACTGGGAGCTTCATTGCTATTGCAATAAGAGTGAGGGTAGAAGCATTAAGAGTGAAAAATCTGTTTGGAAACCAGAGTTTCCATTGCCAAATTGCTTGAATGGCATCGACCGCCATCGCAAGGGTGCATATCAAAGATGCTAGACCAACATACACGCCCACCCACGGCATGGCGTCTTTTGGAGATTTCCAAACCATTGTGCTAGATAAGTGATACACAAAGATTATGCTCGGTTTGATAGAGCAAGAACTAACATGCTTGATATATTTATTTACATATTAGAAGAAGTTTAAGAAGATATTTGTTTACAAGTTTCTAGAAGGTGTGATCAAGATTTTTATTTTCCAATTTCTTCTGGTTGAATGTTTCTTCCCCGTCCCTTCTCTAGGGCCATCCCTGTCGGACATAATTTTTGCAATTAAGTTGTTTAAATGTACTAAATACTATTTTTATATTTTAGATGAGATTGATCCAAAGTAAACGCATGTTTTAAAAAAACTTTTGCATTTGTGCTAATATAGAGAGAAAAAGCACCAACATATATTCGAGTTGTATACATTAATTATTTTGGTACTTATAAAACGCACACAGATTTTTTTATGAAATGGACTAAACGCACATAGGTAATTAGATTATATCCGTGCTTATAAACATCACTACAAGAAAAAAACCCTTATAGGAACGACACCTTTAAAGAGGACATGAAATGGATTAAACACACATAGGTAATTAGATTATCCGTGCTTATAAACATCACTACAAGAAAAAACCCTTATAGGAACGACACCTTTAAAGAGGACATAAGTCGTCTCTATAGATTACCCTATAGAGACGACATGTTCTTTCTAGAGGGGTTTCGTGCTTTTTGAGTTAGGTTACCTTATAGGACGACATGTCCTCTTTATAGGGTGAAAATATTTTTTTTTTTTGTATTTTTTTTATTCTCTAGTTTAATAAATTAGAAACCTTTAAAAATGTTTCAACTTATAGAGATGACATACCAGTCTCTATAATTTTAAATATTTTTCTTTAGATTTTGGTTTGTTAATGATCAATAAATATTGAAGATAAAAAAAAGTTTAATTTATAGAGACGACATGTCGTCTCTAAAAAGTTTGACTGGTCAAAATGAATTTTCATTTAGGCAGCAAAATTTCCCATCATCCGACAAAAAAAATTGAAAATAAATAATCTAACATATAGAGACGACAAGTTGTCCATATAGGGTAAATAGCTTTGTTTTGTTTTTTATTCTAAGTTAATAAATAATTAAAAAAACACACTTGTAGAGACAATATGTCATCCCTATAAGCCATTTTAATTTTCTTTTATTTTTTTAAAGATAAACCTATAGAGAGGACATGTCGTCTCTATAGGGCTTAAACAGGTTTTTTTTAAGAAACCTATAGCGACGACATATCGTCCCTATAGGGAAAATAGCTTTGTTTTATTTCTTGATTAATAAAATAATTAAAATTTTAAAAACATCGGTAGAAACGACATGTCGTTCCCCGTAAGACAATTTTTTTTTTCATATTTTACCTAAAATTATATGTATAAACCTATAGAAACGACAAGTCTTTTCTAAAACATAAGTTTGACTAGACAAAATGAATTTTGATATATAGCTGCAAATTTTCCCACAATTCCAAAAAAAAAAATTTGAAAAAAATTATCTAACCTATAAAGACAACATGTACTCCCTATAGAAAAAAAAAATTATTTTTTTTTATTCTGGATTTTTAGTTATGTAATATTAAAAAAATTCCCTTTAAATATATGTAAGTTTTGTGTACTTAAACTAATTAAGTTTTTATTCTGCTTGTTTGCTTGTCTACTTAAACTAATTAAGTTTTTTTGTCTAGTTGCTTGTTTTTCTTTATTAAATCACCACCCAACTAGCGTACTTGTTTAATCTCCTCAATGACGGCTAAGAATAATTAAGTTCTTGTGTGGATGTTTGCTTCGTTAAATTCCATCCATGAATTATTCGCCTTTTTACTTGCTCCATTCAATGATGACACAGACCCTAGCTTAATTAGTTCAATCTTGCCTACTGACCAACTACCTCCTTCGATTAAATTAAAAGTAAACAAGAAGATGTGTAGGTCCACCCGGAGGATCGAGTAACCTCTATTCCCTGTTTTCTGACAAACCCGAAAGTGCGGAATCCAAACGAGTAAGTTAAACCAAGTTACGAACACGTAAAACACAAGATTCACCGATTAACACTCCAATGTATTAATGCTATGAAACGGTTACAATGCGGTGTTTACAAGATGCTCTCATAAACTCTCAGTGTGTGTGTTTACAGTGTTCGCTCCGAAATCTATTCAGACTTCCGTAAAATGTGTTCTGTCTGATGTCTGTGTATCTATACTAGATGACTGACGAAATCCCATAGTCGACGAATACCCAACGGCGAACATACAAGGTCTCGACGAAATCACATGTGATTTCATCACACATGTGATTTCGCCATACATGTGATTTCGCCAAACAGTGAGTGTTCGTCACATGTAGTTGGGCCTAATGGATTTCGCCATTTGGGCTTTGACACATGGTATTTAGGCCTTGTTCAATGTTGGACCAATACAAACAGACAACTAATAAACATAACACATAAACATTATCTAACATGTATACTGCACACACGCAGTTACATGTACATCGAACAATACAAAGTAAATCGCATACCGAGTCAAGATAGGAGGCTATCTTGACTATGGCCTTCACTTCGTAGCCGAGTCGAACCGAGCCGAGCTGTATCCACACAATATGTATCAACAAACTCCCCCTTGGATGCTGCTCGTGAGGTTCATAATCTCGTTCTCCATCTCTTGATGGTTCTTTTTCTCGGAAAGGATCTTCAAAGTCTTCACGTGTTGCACATAGAAAGTGTATTAACAAACTCCCGCTTTTATCTAGGAAGTGTATCAATAAACTCCCCCTTTGATTATGCTTGTGAATCTTTTGATCTTCAATGCTTTAGATCCTTGTGGTGTTGATGATTGATCAGCGACAACTCGATCATCTTTATCATTTGAGTGCCTTCACGCCGTGTCTTCATTCCGAAGCTTGTCATCGAACATGTTCTCTTCGCCTTCAGCATCTGCACATGCAAGAAAGCTAAACGCGTAATGAGAACAAACGCTTGGAATATAGTTAACATTAAACAAATGACACATATGAGACCAATTCTCATTCAACTACCGTCCGACAGTTAGTTTGAAAAGTTAATAGATTTTTCAATTTTGATTATTAACTTTCAAAACTTGTAAACTCAGACCGTTTATGAAGATTCAGTCGTTTTGGTTTTCATCATATTTCAGGCAACGAAGACTTGAGTTCCAACATCGGTTAATCAAAACTAAAGCAGAAATAAAATCTTTTTGACTTTTATAAAGTTTATATTAAAACACACCTAAAATCTTTTTGGCATTTTGAATATTTCAAACTTAAAGACTGAAAGCAGTAAATAAATATATATAGAGTTGCAGAAATTAAGAAAAGTAAATATATACAAACATTCTTTTTGCGAGTTTCGAGGGTAAGAGAATCATATCAGTGTACGGTCATGCCAAAATGCTCTTGTTGTTTTTTATTTTTGTTAACATTTAGATAAACATCCTATAACGATTATCAGTATTGTTATCCACATAAGCTCAACTTATCGTGATGTGGATGAACACCGGTCGGTAAGTAAATCATACTTACCGACCGGTGTTCATCCACATCACGACACATTCTCGTATCAAGATATGCACGAGAGTTCATCTTACTGGTGAGTATACCATTTATCATCTGTTTTGCCGTATAAAAAGATGTGAGAAACTCACTTATTTTGGATTGAAAACAAGCCCTATGTGATAGAATCACTTATTGATGAGGAACTTGATTTTCAGATGCATGAAGGGCACAAGAGCAAGTCCGTGAACAGGTCAGTACTTTCGTACAGCAAAGAGACGAACTTGACTCCTGGATGAAAGTTATATATTATCACTTATTTTGTGGACATGTGATTGTTGATCACTTATTGAGGTCGTATGCAGTATGTACACGTATGTATGATATCATGGAAGATCTAAACTTTGTCTCCGTTTGTTTCGGTAAAAGAAACAACCATGATACCCAGATGATAAACAGCATAAAGACCACATATCTCAGAACCTCGGCAATCTCTCAAACCAAATTTCGGTACTAAGACCATATGCCAATGAGTGGTTCCCACCTGGTCTTCAGTCGATTTAAGTTTATATCACCCTGCACACTTTAAGATGATTGTGAGCCTACCGATACATCTTATATAGAGCTGCTTATCATTTTTCATTTTGCATTTCAGTTTAAAGAGGTTTCAACAGATCACTGATGTACTATCATTTTCTCTTTTGCTCGCCAGGAAACTCATTTTTGTTTTTCTATTGTTTTTGAGTTTTGAAATTTTTCGATGTTTTTGAATTTTCAAATTTGGATTTACTCCCCCTAAAATCAACAAACTTACAAATAATTTTAAAAACACAAAGATATTTACAAAAACGATTTTCTAATGCGGATTACTCTTGCTTGACCTTAATGCTATTTACCAATAATAAAAAGTCAAATCTTGATTTATCAAATGCTTTGGTAAAAAGGTCGGCACGTTGGTCATCGGTATGGACTTTAACAACATCGATTAGCCTTTTATCAAAGCAATCACGTATGAAGTGATACTTAATTTCGATGTGTTTGGTCTTTGAATGCTGCACAGGATTTCTAGTGATAGATAAGGCAGCAGAATTATCGACTAAAATAGGAGTAGTTAGGAATTCAAAACCGTAATCGCGCATTTGTTGTTCTATCCACAGGACTTGGGAGCAACAACTTGAGGCAGCAATGTATTCAGCTTCACAAGTTGATGTAGCGACACAAGTCTGCTTCTTGCACTGCCAAGTTACGAGGGGATTTCCTAAAAACTGGCATCCAGCAGTTGTGGATTTGCCGTCGATTTTGCATCCGCCAAAATCAGAATCAGTGAAAGCGACTAAATCAAAGTTATTATCCTTAGGGTACCATAGACCGGTGTCTGGGTGACCCTTCAAATAACGAAAAATCATTTTTACAGCTGCAAGATGTGAGGCCTTCGGGTTCACTTGGTATCTGGCTAGCAGGCATGTTGGATACATTATATCTGGTCGTGATGCTGTGAGGTACATAAGAGATCCAATCATCGCGCGGTAGTATGAAGAGCTAACGAGTTCACCCTTCAAGTCTGGATTGATTCCATGATTTTGCTGCAGTGGGGTACCAATGGGCGATGTGTCGGACATCTGGAATCGGTTCAAGATGTCTTGGACATACTTAGTCTGATGGATGAAAATCCCAGACTTCGTTTGTTGCACTTGCAAGCCCAAAAAGAAAGTCATCTCCCCCATAGCGCGCATCTCAAATTTATCATGCATTACACGCTCGAAATCCCTACATATAACATTGTTAGTAGAACCAAATATAATATCATCCACATATACCTGTGCCAGTAGAAGATCTCCATCTTGTTCTTTTATGAAGAGAGTGCAATCGATAAGACCTCTGCGAAATCCATTCTCCAACAGGTAATTAGATAAGGTTGCATACCAGGCTCGCGGTGCTTGATGTAGACCATAGAGAGCTTTGTTCAGCAACCAAACCTGATCGGGATGGATAGGATCTTCAAAACCTGGAGGCTGTTCGACATACACCTCTTCTTCCACTAGACCATGTAAGAATGCACTTTTGACGTCCATCTGGTAAACCTTGAATCCTTTGAATGAGGCATAAACCAGAAAGATCCGAATTGCTTCCAGACGTGCAACTGGTGCATACACTTCGTTGTAGTCTATACCTTCAATCTGACGAAAACCTTGAACGACCAATCTTGCTTTGTTACGAATAACGATTCCACGGTCGTCCTTTTTGCATTTATACACCCAACGAGTACCAATCTTCTTGTAATCAACAGGTTTCTCTACGAGCTTCCAGACACCAAGTTTCTGGAATTATTGCAGCTCTTCCTGCATTGCTTCAACCCAAGAGTTATCTTTCAAAGCTTATTTCCAAGTTCTTGGCTCTTCCTGTGAGATATAACACGCGAAAGACCAATCGTTTTGTTGACCAGATTCTCGAATCGCCGCATACAGGCCTGCATTGTTGTTGTTTCGCAACATGTTTCTTGTTTGTATGCCACTGTGTAAATTACCGATGATGTTTTGTTGAGGATGGGTATTGTGAAACCTTGTTTCTGGATTTTCCAGAACTGGAATGTTTGTACCCAGATTGTTGAGATTGAGATCAACAACCAATTCAATACCCAGAACTGACGAAGAGGGTGATGCAGTAGCTTCAGCTGTTATAGGGGCGTCCACTGGAGGTGTAGCCTCTGACGTACCATGTACTGCTGATGTAGGACCTTCTTGATCTGCATCTAGAAATTCTTCATCCTCTGAAGATTCGTTCAGTTCGGTTGCATCATGAAAATCCTCATTGTCAAGAGCATTATTGTTCACTGAAGATGGTTCTTGATTGTTGACAATAATTGGGCGAACCAATGGTGAATCTGTTGCGTTGTCACTCTCGAAAAACATCCTTGCCGCAACATTTTCTTTAACTGCTTCAATATTGATCGAATTGAAAAAGTCATCGTACTCAAACATCCATGGTCGACCTAGATTTTTAACTGGCAATGTGTGCCTTTGTACTCTGACCTCAAACCATTCCACAACCCTTTTAGTCTCTAGATTCCAGACTCTTAAGTTCGGGGTGGCATAACCAAGAAAGTGACCTTCAATAGCTTTTGCCCCAAACTTTCCATTAGGATCGATCATTGTGCAAGGAGCTCCAAACGGTTCAAGATATGACAAATCTGGTTTCCGTTTGTGAAGAAACTCGAAGCAGGTCTTGTTGTGCCTTTTGACTGTAAGGACTCGGTTCAATGTATAACATGCAGAGGACACAGCTTCAGTCCAGAAGGGAATCAGAAATTGTGACTCTACCAACATAGTCCTAGCAGTCTCGATCAATGTACGGTTTTTACGTTCAGCGACGCCATTCTGTTGAGGAGTATAAGCCGCACTAAATTCGTGAAGAATACCTTTTGATGCGCAAAACTCCGCCATAGCATGATTCTTAAATTCTGTACCATAGTCGCTGCGTATCCGTCTAACCTTCAACTTATACAAATTCTCAATCTGAATGATCAAGTTTTTGATAATACCGAAAGTTTCACTCTTGTGAGCCATAAACGCCACCCAAGAAAATCTTGAATAATCATCAGTTATCACGAGGCAATATTGATCATTCATGATGCTTTTGTGCTTGACAGGACTGAACAAATCCATGTGCAAACGTTCAAGAGGAACTGCCACCGTGTTGATCTTCTTCGTCGAATGTCGCTTCTTAGTTTGCTTTCCTTTTTGGCATGAAACACAGACGTCTTGAAGATGGAAATTTTTAAGAAGAACACCATTCACTAATTCATTCGTCACCAAATGATTCATTTTCCGTAAGTGAATGTGACCCATACGTCTGTGCCAAGAGATTGAGTCTTTTTCCGTGGCTTTTGTAATAAAACAAGTTGCTTGTGCAGTCATTGTAATAGCTTGGCTCATTTCAAGGACATACAGATCATTAATCCTTGGAGCAGATAAGAGAATCCATTCTTTCGGAATCTTGAAGCCGGGTTTCAGCATATAACATCCATTTGCGTCAAAGTGTACTGAAAACTGTTTATCACAGATTTGTGAAACGCTGAGAAGATTGTGATCAAGCTGTTGTACAAAGTTGATCTTGTCAAAACTTGCAACCCCGTTAGATACCATTCCTTCTCTTGTTATATATCCGCCTTTATTTCCAGAAAAAGCAACATAACCTCCTCTAATAGATTTAACGTCGTAGAGAAGCTTCATGTCGCATGTCATGTGCCTGGATGCCCCACTATCAACAATCCAATGACTGCTGAAAGTTCCTCCTGGAACACCCTGCACATGTACTCACATGATTAGTTGGAGATGGGGACCCAAGCCTTTATGGTCTTGGGTCTTCCATTTTCATCAACGTAAGTTACTTGAACTTCTCGATGTTGTGGAAATTATGATGTTCCCCCTGATTCAGTAACCGTTTTTGGTTTCCATGTCTGTTTTGTTTTACCAGTTTTATTCTTTAAAATTTTAACTTCATGATCGTCTGAAGTTTTTGAATTGTCTGGTTTGACAGAAACAGATGTTTTACGTCGGTTTTAATTGCCTTTTCAATTTTCTTGACCTGTTGGCGTTTCTGTTTCTTTTCCCTTTCTTTTACAAGATGGGGATCTGGTTTTGGTGAAACATATTGCTTTCGGTCACGGGGATCATCAACTTTGGCTTTTTATTTATGAAGATATGGACAATTGCGAATACAAATTGTAGGTCCACCCGGAGGATCGAGTAACCTCTATTCCTTGTTATATATCCGCCTTTATCTCCAGCAAAAGCAACATAACCTCCTCTAATAGATTTAACGTCATAGAGAAGCTTCATGTCACATGTCATGTGCCTGGATGCCCCACTATCAACAATCCAATGACTGCTGAAAGTTCCTCCTGGAACACCCTGCACATGTACTCACATGATTAGTTGGAGATGGGGACCCAAGCCTTTGTGGTCTTGGGTCTTCCATTTTCATCAACGTAAGTTACTTGAACTTCTCGATGTTGTGGAAATTGTGATGTTCCCCCTGATTCAGTAACCGTTTTTGGTTTCCAGGTCTGTTTTGTTTTACCAGTTTTATTCTTTAAAATTTTAACTTCATGGTCGTCTGAAGTTTTTGAATTGTCTGGTTTGACAGAAACAGATGTTTTGTTAACCACGTCGGTTTTAATTGCCTTTTCAATTTTCTTGACCTGTTGGCGTTTCTGTTTCTTTTCCCTTTCTTTTACAAGACGGGGATCTGGTTTTGGTGAAACAGATTGCTTTCTGTCATTTCGGTCACGGGGATCATCAACTTTGGCTTTTTGTTTATGAAGATATGGACAATTGCGAATAATATATCCAAGTGTACCACATGAAAAACATGATCTTCGTTCTACAAACCCCGAAGTATCATGTGATTGTCTTGTCGATGATAATGAACTTTGTGATCCCGAGGTACTTGGTTTTGAACTGTTTCGTTCATTTCTTTTTAAAATTTTTGCTTGATTAACAAAATCTAGGTTAGATTTGTTTTCAAATGTGTCAATTTTATTCGTTCCCCTTGATTTCACAAAGTTCACCTTTTTGTCCTTTTTCTGGGTCTGTTTCTTTTGACCTTGAGTCGGTGATTTACCTTTTGGTTTGGTGCGATTTTGCTGAACTTTCTCAGTTGGTAATCTTTGATTGGCATTTTGTTTGCGAATTTCAGCTCTTGGAATCGGAGGACACTGTGTTACCACAACGTGTGATCCTGTCTTTCCCAAGAACTTACTTGTTGAATCTTCAAAAATTTTACTAATTAAAGATTGATTAACATTCTTAATAGGAAAATCTTTGTCAGAATAGATTCTATCATCACCAATAAGAGTGTACAGCAAATTCACACTCTCAAACTCTTGTGAGGAAGTGGACGTGGACTCGGTCAGAACAGTTGTAGCAGGTTTTGCGGGAGGATCACATAGAATATGATTCTCGAGAGGTATGTCCTCTTCTTTGATTACCGCATCTGACTGTGCTGAGTCAGTATCATTAGATTCATCATCTGAAGAATCAGCATCCTCAACAATAACTGGAGGATCCTGATTCTGTTCAGTAGAAGACACACTTGTATCTGCTGATACATCCGAATTTGATTGTACTTCCGGTTTGTATCCAAGTCCAGTTGTAAACTCCTCAATGTTTAAAGAAACAGATGGCTCAAAGTAAATTTTATCTTCTTCATCTAGCATGGCATCATAATTGTGTTTCACAGGAGGTGGACATTTTTTATATCCAATGCACGTGACATCCCTTTTCTCCTTTTGAACATTAATGATGTGATCCAACACATAACTAGAGCTCAAATAACTATTTAGCTTAAGATTGATCGCCTCACTTTCAGATTTTACACAAGCCATCTCTTTTTGCATTATCTCGAGCCTATTGATGTAATAGTTAATGGTTGTTTGTTTTCTTGAAACCATTTTCGTTAGCTCGGATTTGTTTTCTCTTAAATTTTCAATCATTGTTTTATACTCATTTTCATGGTTTGTATAAAAAATGTTGGCTTCTGTGCATTTGGCAAGATCCACGATCAACTTTTGGTTGTGGATAAATGTAACATCATACTTGGTTTGCAAAGCCTCATGTTTGCTTTGCAAATCAGACATCTTAGCATCTAAATCAGCACATTTATCACTTAAGCTAGCACAATTATCACAATTAACGATAGTTGGTTCATCGACACATACCTGGCTTGATGAACTGCCGCCATTAGCCATAAAGGATGAATGAAGAGAAGAAGAAGGAGAATAAGCAACTTGATCCACCAGAATAGATCTTCTATCATTCCTTGCTGCAGCTTCTCCTAACAATTCATCGATATCTGCATCGATTCTCCCACTAGATACATCATCAGAATAATCTTCGCCTGAGGTTTAGATTTCCTCATCTGAACTCCTTGAATAACCAGAACTCTCTTCATCTGAAGATTCACCACCATTGGCGAAAGATTCTCCACCACTGGCGTGCTTCAAATTCTTAGCAGTTTTAGCAAAACAAGTTGCTCCTCCCTGATCACCAATGCCTAATTGCATTGACCAGTCGCAACCTTCATCCATTTACACCACAAGAGCTTGATTGGTGTTCGATGGTCCTGCTTGATTGTTTGCAGGGACCAAGGTGCGATCGTTATTTCTGGCTTGATTCTGATTTGCCTGGTTGCCTTGACCTCTGAAAGGATTCTGGTTCCCATGCTGAGCTGGCTTTGTATATTCACGCTTGAAATGACCACGTTCACTACAGTTAAAGCACTTAACAGACTGCTTATCGAACCCATACTTGGTGTCTTTCTTGCTTTCCAAGCTGGTTCTACTCGTCCGTTCCATGAAGTCTTTAGCTCGTCTTACAACACTAGCGAAAGCCCACTTGATGTCCATCATATCCATCTCCTCTTTATCTATCTGCTGGTAATCTTCTTGAGTCAGATTGATGTTCCCGATCTGACCTGCTATCAACCCATAATACGCGCTCACCAATGTGTTCAATATCTCCATGTGATCCTTAGCTACTTCAACGCTAACTTTGGAGAAACTTGATGTGTCCGGTCGTACTGTATTAGATGGCTGACCAGCTGATAACGTGCTACAATAACAGGCTTGCTGTTGCACAGGTAGTGGATTGCCATACAAATCTGTGGTTGGTAGAACAACCGTTGGTCTTGAGGAAGCTGGAAGTGGATTTCCATACAGATCTATTGCTCCGGTAGATCGAACAGGTAATGGATTTCCGAACATATCAGTTGCTACGATAGATCGTTGGCTTGGCTGTTGTGGAGCTGGTTGTAGTGGATTTCCATACAAGTCTGTGGTTGGAGCTGGCTTTACAGGAACTTGTATCTGATTGCCATACAAATCTGTGCTTGTGACAAACGCCGTTTGAAGTGGAGCATGTTGAGCAGGTCTTGCAAAAGTGCTAGAAGCTCCATAATACATATCAGGATTTTGTTGTACTGGAACCTTTTTTGCCTTTAGAGTTTCTTCCTGATCTTTATTCTCCAACATCTGAACAAAATCATTGATTGAGGTTGTAGCTAATGTGCCATTGTACTTCAAAATTTCCAAGAAACCCTTCCATTGAAATGGCAGCGCATCGGCCAACTTTGTGACAACCTCTGCAGGAGTTGTTACTACCCCATAATGATTTAACTCAGTCAACAAGTGATAAAATCGACTTGTCAAATCTCTCAAAGATTCTCTTTCCATACATGTGAAACCATCAAACTCTTTCTTGAGTAAGTCCTGTCGTAATTTGTGTGACGCTTCGTTTCCTTCACCTCTCGTCTTCAATGCATCCCATAACCGCTTTGTTGTCTTGAAGCTTACAAACTGATGATAGATTTCTTTGTTTAACGCTTGAGTTAGAATAGAAAAAGCCTTCTTTTCTAAATCATAAATCTTCTTATCATCTGGAGAAATATCTGCAAAAGACGCGGCAGTTGAAGCGGCAACATCAAGTGCTTGATCGAAGTCTGTAATGAATCGTAACCATAACTCCGTGTTTTACCCAAGAATATACGTATGAAATCTGTCTTCCCATCCCGGATATTCATTCATGTGCATTAGCTTCGGTGGACGATTATTTCTTCCGGTTTCATTTTCGCTAAAAAGTATACTTTGAATACTTTGATTTTGATTTGAAACAAACGCCCATTGAGTTGACAAAATTTGAGGTGACGACGATTGTGCAGGAGGTTCGGCCCATGATGGAGATAAACCCGTGCTTCTATACTTACTTTCCGTATTAGACGGAGTACCCCACCAATCCGGATTCATTTCGAAAATTTAATGACGAATACCTAAATAAATCACACAAATCAAACAGTTAAGAATGTCTTAAAAAGCTTCTGTTAATAATATGAAAAGATATGTGACGAAATCAGGGGGTTTTCGTCGCTGATATAGGGGTTTTCGTCGCTGTAGGATGATGATTAACACTTCTGATTTCGTCGCTGAAATGCTTGATTGACACTTCTGATTTCGTCGCTGATGTTTGACTGTCACTTCTGATTTCGTCACTGATGTTTGACGAAATCAGAGTTTGTTTTCGTCGCTGATGTATTGTGATTTCGTCAAAGACACTAAGTTGATTTTGTCGAAGACACTAAGTAGATTTCGTCGAAGACACTAAGTAGATTTCATCGAAGACACTAAGTTGATTTCGTCGAAGACACTAAGTAGATTTCGTCGAAGACACTAAGTTGATTTCGTCGAAGACACTAAGTTGATTTCGTCGAAGACAAGTCAAGCACAAGTGATTTCGTCCAGATTGTAATTGTTGACCAATGTGATTTCGTCCAGAATGATATTGTTGACCAATGTGATTTCGTACAGCAAAGACCAGGTGATTTCGTCCACTTGCAAGATATTATCAAACCAAACCTTATCTTTTATCTGACACATAGACTTTCTAGTGGCTCAATTGTCAAACCCACCATACTTGCACCATACTTGCAGCTATACTTTTCAAATAAACATCATCATGTTAATGTACACAATAGTCAAGCAACAATATTTTAATCACCAACACTTCAATAACAATTCAAAAGAAAGATCAAACAAAATAATATTTGAAGAACACTTTGAATACTCTTATGAACTGAATGAAGTTTTCAGGTGACCGATAAATTTTCAAACAATAATTTTTGCTAAAACTTTCAATAAAACCCCACAATAACATACAAGCATGTAATATAACAAGGTTTCCACTAAAACAAGAAGCAAAACATACTGATTTTCAAGGTTTTGACAAAGAGATTTTCAGGAAAAATGATATTCAACTAGAACATAAACTGAAATACACTTTCAAAATCTATCAAAACACGAAAAAAACGACTTGGTTTAAACAAGGAATCGAGCCAATGCTCTGATACCAATTGTAGGTCCACCCGGAGGATCGAGTAACCTCTATTCCCTGTTTTCCGACGAACCCGAAAGTGCGGAATCCAAACGGGTAAGTTAAACCAAGTTACGAACACGTAAAACATAAGATTCACCGATTAACACTCCAATGTATTAATGCTATGAAACGGTTACAATGCGGTGTTTACAAGATGCTCTCATAAACTCTCAGTGTGTGTGTGTTTACAGTGTTCGCTCCGAAATCTATTCAGACCATAAAATGTGTTCTGTCTGATGTCTGTGTATTTATACTAGATGACTGATGAAATCCCATAGTCGACGAACACCCAACGGCGAACATACAAGGTCTCGACGAAATCACATCTGATTTCGTCACACATGTGATTTCACCATACATGTTATTTCGCCAAACAGTGAGTGTTCGTCACATGTAGTTGGGCCTAATGGATTTCGCCATTTGGGCTTTGACACATGGTATTTGGGCCTTGTTCAATGTTGGACCAATACAAACAAACAACTAATAAACATAACACATAAACATTATCTAACATGTGTACTGCACACACGCAGTTACATGTACATCGAACAATACAAAGTAAATCGCATACCGAGTCAAGATAGGAGGCTATCTTGACTACGGCCTTCACTTCGTAGCCGAGCCGAGCCGTATCCACACAATATGTATCAACAAGATGTTCTTTTTTTAAGATTGATTTCGAAAAACCATACCATAATGTTTATTGGAATTTTCTGATATTGATTATGTCGCAAATGGGGTTTCCTAGCAGATGGTGTGATTGGATCAACGGGATGCTAAAGACTACGAGATCTTCGGTGCTGGTGAACGGCTCGCCTACGTTTGAATTCCAATGCTCCGAAAGAATACGGCAAGGGATCTGATTTCTCCATTTTTATTCATTTTAATTATGGAGGCTTTATCGTGTATGATTGATAAAGCTAGAGATTCAGGAGAAATTGCGGGAATTAATACCCTGGGGGTGGTCCGGTTATTTCACATCTCCTTTATGCGTACGATGCAATGACCATTGGTGAGTGGAGTAGAATGAATATTGTCAATGTTCTGCGTATTCTTCGGGTTTTTCACATTTGCTCGGGTTTAAAAATCAATTTAACAAAGTCTAATATTTTTTCATTCGGATATTGGAACCGGATGATCTCAACGATATGGCCTCTTTGCTGGGATGTAAAACCGGAAAGTTTCCATTTAAGTATCTTGGGTTGCTTGTCGGTGCTAACATGAACCGTGTTTCAAACAGGAAGCCGGTTTACGATTTATTTGATGTTAGACCGGCTAAATGGAAAGCGGGGCTACTTTCCATTGGGGGAAGGATTATGTTAACTAAAGCGGTGCTTGAAAGTTTGCCCATTTACTATTTTTCTCTATACAGAGCCCCGGTGCAAGTTATTAATGAGCTGGAAGCAAAAAAATTAGGATTTTTTTGTGGGGAGGGGATGGTAACAATAGGAAGATGCATTGGGTTGCTTGGGAAAGGGTTTCGTTGTCTAAAGAGCTGGGTGGTCTAGGGATTATGTGACAACCCTCAAAATTCCATGTATTCCGTACAATTTATTAATGATAATTAAAGTGCTTGACGACTGTGTGGAATTACTTAACTGCTCTCTGATTACTGTGTTATGCTTACATGTATTTGTTAACATACTAATAGTATACAAAAAAGTTACTAAATAGCCCGGTACGCCTTCCTGAGTGTTAAAAATTAAAAACGTTGCAAAGATATATATGTAGGACACTTTACGAATTAATTAAGCACTTTAACGGAACAGTATCGAACCGAACAACCGGACTTTACCCGGAACATAAAAATATTGTCAATGACACTGTTTTTCTTTTTCTGAGCTAGTTAGGGTCCCCGAATACCCTAACACCCGTTATAATTACAACACACATAATACACTAATTAATCACCTAACTAACATAACTAAACTTTAACTATCAAGTTCAAAACAAACCAAACCCCCCCCCCCCCTTGCAACCGAACGGTTCCCCATAGAGGACACCATCCTTACAAGTTTGATTATTTTATTCATAGTGCCTAATATCTTGTTGACACCTTATATGTTGGATAATACATATGCATGGTTTATAAATAAAACCATAAGGCCACATTCATTTGCATAAACACTTAACAAAATTTCACTCTTTCTTTCCCTCTCCTCTTGTGATCGGCCAAGAGCATCCACACACATCCACCCACTTTCAAATTTTGATCTTGCCATTTTACATACAACCCAAGGTGCTAGAGTTCACATAAGGAGACCCGGTGCTTACGGAATCTCAAGGACCTCACTACGTTGCTTTTATCCACCTAGTTTTTGCTTTGTTTCTCCCCTAGCCTTGTGCTAGTAGTAAGTGCTTCTAATCACCATCTTGTTCTTGATTTTAGTGGTTAATAGGTGATTAAATGGTGAAATGTTGAAGAACATCAATGAACATAACTTAAAGTCTTGGACAAAAGATGAATAAGATGGATAAAGAGAAGTTATGTGTGTAAATCATGTAGATCTTGTATTGTTATGATTCTTGATTGATTTCTTGATGATTTACTGGTTAATATTGATGTTTGATGTTGTTGTGATCACTAAACATGCTAACGGAATCAATCGAACACGAACTAGAAAGTTAAAGAATGAAAACAGAATCTGTCCAAATTTTACAGCCAACTTCAGTTGGCTGTAAACAGGCCATAACTCAACGAAAAACTGATATTTCGAGTCTATAACGTGTTATTATGAAATACGGTTCTAATGGCACCGGAATCGTAATTTTTAGACTTCGTTTACTATTTTTAAAGCGTCATTTCGTAACAGCAGCTAGAGCTGCATTTTTCTGCTGAAAATATGTGTTTTGTTTTCTGTCATAACTTGGGTTCTGTGTAGATTTGGATCATGAAACTTGTACTGTAGATGACCACCGATGTATTTGTAATTAACCCACTGGAATTAGTAAATCGGACGCTCGATGAATTTTAAATAAATTATTCCATGGACTGTGGTCAGAAAAATATAAATCTGAGTTCAGTCCGGAAAATGAATTTTTATAAAATATTAATAATGAACTGGACCCCGATATTTTTACACAATAAAATTTGGAATGTTTAAGACATTCTGTAAAAAATTGGTAATTTTTGGAATAAGTTAACTATTTTATTAAAATGTCCGAAAACAGCCCGGTTTTGAATATTTATGCTGAAATGACATAAGCTGTAATTTGCGTGTCTAAATGTCGAGTATTCTATCTGTGAATGATCTAACATGTTATATGTGTTATGTGCATTATCGTATGTTTGTTTATGAGTGGGGAATGGATGGGAAACTTATATGGGCATAAACCGTCAAAATGATGCATGTTGTGTGATAGATTCGTGTAGGAACTTTGTGCTCTATTTGAAAGCCACTAAATGACTAACTGGTAAATCATACTAGGACGTGATTGACCGACCTTGACTGTTAGCTATATTTGAGAATCTAACCGAGCAAACCGAGGTGAGTTCAAACACTTTCTAAGGCATGGGATTCCCGGTGGTTTGGGAATGAGTTAAAGAATTAAAAACTAAATCTACATATCCCCTTGGGAGGATATGTACGGCCATCCTCCATAGGTAGGGTGCCATTATTAATCCTACGAATTCTCCTTGTGCAGAATACGTACGTTCGTCCTCCTTGGGTAGGACAACAACCTTAAAACTAGCTAGAGAAAACTCTATCATGAAGTCCCTCAATTTATATCGACTTAATCGCCGAGGCCAATGGCGAGCGGGTCATTAGTTAATAGCGCTATTAGGTTTAACAAACCTCACACCGTGCCAGTCGGACGGGTGTGTACTAATGGACTATGGCAAACTGTCAATGATGATAGAACATTGACGTAGGGCACAACTATTGTTCGTAGCAGTCGATATCATACCGTCTAGTAGTTCAAACGGGGAAAGCCCCCACTGATTATGGTTATGGTTTAGGTAATGAAAAAGGAACTGGTTAAACATACTTTCAACTACGGGGTAACCCCCACGGCAATTAAGCCAACGAAAGTCAAACCACGTTTTTCAGAAACAACTTAAAACTAAACAACCAAATGTGAACTCACTCAACTTTGTTGTTGACTCGTTGTTACATGGCTTACAGGTCGCTAAACGCTTGGAGCTTGCACGAGGAAGGAGTCGTTGTGGTGTACGGACGGTTATGTTCCGTGCTTATTATTTAAATCCTTATGAACTTATTAAACTTGCGTTTTGAACTTTAACTTATAAACTGTGGACTTATGCTTTTGGATTTACTTTTATGCTTCCGCTGTTTAAACTAAACATGGTTAACTAGCTTTGGTCACCAATCGTATTGTGGTTGGTCTTATTTACTTAATTACGATGTTCAATATGATTGGTGGCTCGATCCTGGCCATGTCACGCCTCCAAGCGGTGGTACTCCGCATGATGGATTTTGGGGGTGTGACAGATTAGTAGGCTTAAAAATATAAATTTTGCTCTTCTTGCTAAATGGGGTGAAGGTTTCTCGAGGATAAAGGCAAACTGTGGACCAAGGTGATAAATGCAATTCATACGATGAGATCCAGGTGGGGTTCATACCGGCCAGATTTACTATGGGTGGAATTTGGTGCAATGTCGCTAAATGTTTATCAAAAGTTCATATTGATGGCATCCCTCTGAGAAGGTTTTTCAAGAGTAACATTGGGAATGGTAAGAATACCATGTTTTGGATTGACCCGTGGATTTGTAATGAACCCCTAAAAGATGTTTGTCCTGGTATTTTCAAAAAAGAAGTTAACAAAAGATGTAAAGTTAACCACAGGATCAAGGGTAATGTTTTAGGTGATCGGTATATGTGGGAGTGGATTCAACCTATTTCGGCTGGTAGGGAGGTCGACGAGTTGGTGTGGTTTTGCGGCAGTATTGGTGGGATTGATCTGAATAACGAGAATGATAAATGGAAATGGATCGGGGAGGCAACCAATGTTTTCAGTGTGGCGACGGTTAAGGATCTTCTCGACAAAAACAGGGTTGTTACTAGTAATTATGTTCCGGAATGGTGCAAGTGGATTTCGATGAAATGCAATATTTTTATTTGGCGGGCAGAGATGAAAAGAATTGTGACTGTGGAAGTCTTAAAGAAAAGGAACATGAACATGGCAGATTTGAATTGTTGTTTGTGTGGTGAAATTGAAGAGACAAAGGAACATCTTTTCTGTGCTTGTCCGATTGCGTCTTTGTTATGGAATCATATCAGTGCCAGTGCCTTGCCTGGTGTAAGATTCCGAATATCGTTTTCTCGTTTAGAGATTTGTTGGAAATCCATGATCATGTCGGTTTAAGTGGAATTAAAAAAGAGGAGCTATTATTCGAATAGGATGCTGGAGTATTTGGAGAGCTAGAAACGGGGCGAACTTCAACAATATAGTGGTGAAGGTGCAAAAAATTATCAATGAAGTTAAATCGGTTGGGTTTCTTTGGTACAATACTAGATCGAAAAATAGGAATGTATCGTCGGAAGATTGGTGTAAGTTTGTAATTATGTAGTTGTGTTGTGTTTGGCCGCCTCGTTGTGAGGTTGGTTTGTTTGTGTTAATGAAATTTTCCTTTCAAAAAAAAAAAGATTAAATTAAAAGTTAAAACACACCGCCTGCTTCCCTTGCCTTCTTTTATTCTTGCACTGACTTTAACATGAACGCATTGCCGAATTCCATTGACCAAAAACTCAATCCTTTTTTTTTCTTACAACTTTTCCTTTTCTTTTGTTCTTCTTGCGACCCATCTTCTCCTTTCGTTCCCGAGGTACTTGACGTGCGTGATCGATTATGCGCCTCCTCTTAGTGTTCTAGCCCCACAGCTAAGAGGGTTGCTCCCTCTTGGCCGAAGAACGACTCTCAAAACGGCCAAGCTCGCCCAAGAACACGAACACAAAATATGATCTCAACCAAGATCGACTCTTTCTTTTATTATAAAACCTTGACTATACAAAATACATAAGCCCTAACCATCTGTTTATACTAAAATAACCATACTAATCCTACTCAAATACATCTTTCAATTTTAATCTAATACTAACTCAGATCATTATCTCTACTAATTAAATACCTAATAGATAATTCAAAATATTCGTATAACTAATTAAATACTAATTAATTAAACTTGTCACTTTAACCCCTTCAACTTTCTTTCAAGTTCGTTTAATTTTAGGATTAAAACCCTCCATATTCATATTAAAAAGAATACAATTTTGAATTTATTTAAAAACTAATAAAGTATATGAAAAAAATCATCATAAATGGACTTTCATTTTAACACGACTCTCTCTTGTATATTTTCCAATTTTCATGTGTAATCTTTCTTTTCCTTTCGTTTTCAAAGGGCCACCTAGATTTTGGACATATAATTTGTATATATTATTGAAAGCGTTATTTAGATTGATTGACTTAAAGAGTTAAAAGGATTACTTGTTGGAATTTTCTTTGTTTTTTTCCATACTTCTAACTACTCATTCTCACTTCACAATTCTCTCATTATTTACTTGTAGTTTCTCTGAGCTCCAACTAGATGTATAAAAAGTTTGTTATTATAAGTGATATTGAGAGGTAAGAGACACAAAAAAAAAAAAAAAAAAAAAAAAAAAAAAAAAAAACAACAACAATTAAAAGACGTATCTATACTATATAATAAAAGAAACCGTTTTAGGGACACTTGTCATCATATTAGGCCATGTCTTATGGATAATTATTATTTTAATTTAATCTCTTCTAATTAATTATAGATAATCCTCTTACTAAATACTATTTAGCTTAATTATTACTTGTATATTTATCTATTTACTTCAAATTTTCTCACTTACAAACTTATCTTATATTAATTAAATAAATAAATGAATAATGAGCTAATATTAAATTTCATCCTACTTAAAATTTCGAATACCATTCTTCTATTTATCTAAATATTATTTTGTAGCTATAAGCTTATCTAATTGGCTAATTGCTATATGCCTAATCTAAACATTTCACCTGCCAAGTGGGGCTAGCTCACTTGGTAGAGGCTCTTGCCTCTTAATGGGAGGTCTTGGGTTCAATCCCAAACAAGGGTGAGTTATTTGTAAATATTGTAGTTTGGGAGAGTAACGTTAGCCATTCAAAAAAAAAAAAAAAAAAAACATTTCACCAATATTTTTAGAACTAATAAATTAAGACGACTGTTATTTAAATAAATCTTGGGTTCACGTTGTGAGAAAGCCGATGATACGGTTTATCTTCTAATCGATGGTTCAAATGCTTTCATATTTATAAACTTGACAAACATCACAAGTTTTGATCGTACATAAAACAAATTTTTGTTCGGATATCAGAAAAGTGTCTTAAAATATCGTTTTATAATTGTTAAATCTTCGTTATTAACTATTTGATATTTTATTTACTTAACCCGTGTAATACACGGGGTTGTAACCTAATATCTATACAAAGAAAATGTTCTTTTCAGTTGGAGTCATCGGTTTTTAAATTGTTACTAAGTGACATATTTACAAATCAGCATTAAACAAGTCGACCCGAAACACAACATAAACATGATATGTCTTTAAACAAATAAAATTATGGGTCATGTTTAAATTCACTTACTCAACATGTCAACTCAAAATAATTTTTCTTCCCCTTTCCCTTTTAAAGGGTCACTAAACAAGTGGTAAGGAAAGCATTATTGAGCTAAGCTTGACTCATAAAGTAAATGGTTGTTGAAATTTCTACTACTTGATACTTTTTTCTTCACACATTATGATATTGTCGAACATTGAAGCATGTAAAAACTATTCACAATCGTCCCTTTGGTTTGCAAATTTTAACACTTCCAGTCCAATAGTTTAAACATTGCATTTATCATCCATTAGTTTGCTGATTTTAACAGTTTCAGTCCATTAGTTTCCTGATTTTAACAGTTTCAGTCCACACCACTAACACTGGTGTGGACTGAAACTGTTAAAATCAGAAAACTAATGGACTGAAACTGTTAAAATCAGCAAACTAATGGATGATAAATGTAATTCATAAACTATTGGACTTAAAGTGTTAAAATCAGCAAACCACAGGGACGAAAATTGAGGTTTACTCTAAATTTTAAGAAAATATATAAAAATACTTAAGATTAATTTGTTACAAGCACAAAAAAAAAATTGAGTGATAAAATGCTAAAAGGAAACACAACTTCTTTAGTTACATTCCAACTTGTAAACTAGCAGAGTCGAGCTCGAGCATGTGTAACCTTGAGATCGGGCTCCGCTTGTTCAAGCTATATTTTTTAGCGACCGGATCTCGATTAACTCACCAGCGATGGCTTGACTCATGTACGCCTGTGAAGAGCTATGGTCCCAAATCAAGTGCACACATGTCACAGGGACCACACCACTTTCCAAGCTGGTGTCCACATCACACGAGTGCGTCCAGAAGAACCTTCTGGAAGAAATCACCTAGTGACAAGAAAGATGCTCTTGTAGACAAAAGGACAACATGTGGCACCAATAGATGGACGCCAGCAGCGAATGCAAGATCCTTGGAGGACAGGCAGACAGCCGGTACAAGCGGGCGCCCAACTGGAACGAATGACCACGCGCCATGTCACCTCTGGGACTAACGATGCCAGAGGGGACATAAAGGATTTTCCTTCTGGTCAGACAGCTGGCGAGCACTGGCTAGCTGGTAGGCCTCCTCCTCCTTCATCATTCTCCGGCTATAAATAGAGGATTCCACCTCCAGATTTAAGGATCCGATTTCTCACTCTCTTACCCTCAACACACACTTATCCTCAAAACAAATACTTATTCTTACGCTGGAGGATGGTCACAAGGAGAACCCCCATATTCCCCTCCTTGTGGCGAGTCTCCGGTGTTGTTGTTTTGCAGGACACTTCCAAAAGGATCAGCTTAAGCTTAACGACGAGTGAAAGACAGAGATTGAACTACCCTTCACGAGACGATCAGCTGGAATAACCTATTGTTACCCAGTGTTTCATCATTGGCGCCCACCGCATTTTTACAACCATTTTCATCTCTTTTCTTTTTCAAAAATTGCATCAACAATTGCAGAGAGTCAGAGACTGTTGGCGACTCAAACAACTGTGTAACCAACATCAACTACGCGATCAACAGTATTAGAGCCTTCATTAGAAAGTGAATAATGAGTAACTAACTTACTACTAAAATCGCAGATGCCTTTAGTAAACACATCACTTTCAGATGATAATTAACAAGTTAGCAAATCAATGAATCAAATTGCGAACAGGTGATGACTGAATCAAATTCCAATAATTCAACAGTTTGACAAATAAATTAACTAAAAGTCTAACAAGTGATGAGACAACCAAATTTTAAAAATTCAAAGTTAGAAATAGTATAAAACTTGAAAGTGATGGTAGCATTCGAAGTTTCAATTTCAGAAAGACTCAAATGCTTATCACTGCATTAGTCCTTGAAAATTAGTTGCAAGGTGACTTTCAAGCTCTAGAAATCAAAACTCACTTGTAATGTGGCATTTAAATCCTACAAATCATAAATTGTACAACAATACAGCCCCCAAACAACTAGATATATTAGAAATAACAACCCTGGTTATGATGTTTGACATAAGGAAAATTAATAATAAATTTATCCAAGACACATATGCTAAATCATGAGAAGATCAATGTATACACTTTATTACATAATAGTTACTTTGTGCGATACATTAAAACTTGAAGGACCTCGTTGAACCCCACCAGAAGAAGCTCCATCGTTAAGTATGTGATTGTGAACACCATTCGATGGTTGACTCATTGGTAGTACACGCCACTTATCAATGTATGCCATCGAGTCTTGATCTATGTCAGGAAGCCGACGTGCTTTAAGGATCTTAAGGATATTTTTAGATTTACCAAGAAGTTGGGCTGCAATTCGGATGCTGTCTCCCCTTTTCTCTATTGCATGGTGATGGCACTTCACTTTTATTACACGTTCCAAGTTCGTAAAGCAAGCGAGTAACAAATCTGCGATTATAGTTGATATCCATTCAAAAAGTTCTTCATCACGAGGCCAATTTTCTTTCTCATTGCAGTACAACAACACGGTCTCACTGATTCTATACATGGAACTTGCGGGTATGAACTTATGAACTAAGTGATATGTACTTGTATTCTTGTTGCTCTTAAACTGTATCACAATTTTTGCTGCTTCATGACCCAACCATTTAAGAATCTCCTTTGACGTTTTCCCTTTACGAGCCTTCTTTTGAAGATCAATTCGTTGCCACGTGCCATATACTTCAACTTCTGCCCAGGCATGTCTTGCTGCTTTTCTTGCATTTACCAAGTCACTATCTGCATTGAGGCATTCTTCAACTTGTCTTACGAATTGAAGGCCTTCCCTCATTCCGGAAAGTAACCCCTTGAAATGATAATTCCCAATGTTTGGAAGTGCAATGGCAGTTGCTGTCAATGTTACTAGTATAAGGCTCCAGCAGTTGTTAGTTTCTTCTGGACATAAAGGTGGGACTTTAGTATTGTCGAACTCTAATACGCCACTAAATTCTGTAGATTTCTCTAAAAGTTCCATAAGCTTTCGTGGCTCTTTCTCTTCGTATTCTTTAAGTAGTTGACTTATAGAATGAAACATATTTCTTAATATACTCTTTGAAAGTTTCGCTTCATCTTCAATTTGTACCACATATCTTCTATATTCTTCTATTTCTGAGCTCGCATTGCTAGTATTAGATACATTTTCTACCTTTCTAAACATGTTTAAAAACGACTTGAAGAAATACCAACAACACGAGAGTAATATAAGAAAAATCCTCGGAACGAGACATATGATCTTACATATAACCAAAACCGTAATATGAAGAGCTATACACAAGTTCAAAAAGATGTTTTTTACTATATGCAATACTATATTACACTTGCAGCCTAGAATATGTGAATGGATATGGTTGTGTTTCCATTGCTGAAGTCTTTGGACCCAATGTTTCTCAACTAGGAAAACATTTAACTCGTTCTTGCTCCATTTCTTAGAGAAAATGTAATTTCCATTTGATGTGAAAAATCTAAAAAGTGGCGCAATACTACCTATTGCAACTCCAATTGATTGAACGAAAATTATTACCTTGATCGACCACTTATAATCTGAATTACCAAAAAAATCATCTTTCTTCTTACTAAGAAATGATACCAAAAACAAACCTGATATGATAGCAAGGCCTGAGCATATATCCCCACAAGCAGAAGAAACTGGTGAGTAAGCAATTACAAGTTGGGGGTCACAACTTTCTACCATCATCCAATACTTTTTTACATAACTTCTTAATTGCTTGTAGGAAAACTTTTTCTCTTGACGACATGAAACCAATCGTTGCGACTCATTATATTGGTGTTCTAATTTATTTCTAAATGTTGAAGTTGCCATAGCTACTGAAAACGGCCATAGAATGGGAAATATCAATACAGGAATAAATGGTACAAAAAGCGCATCCGTATAAGTTTGGATCAATATATTTACAATAACCGTGACGACAAGGATTTCCAAAGCCACGATGTTCATTAGAAGCTCTTTGTCATTCATAAGCCCTAACGAAGGTAAAAAATTGGCTATCATGGTGACCAAGAAAGATATGCTACAATTCTTTACCGTAGAAACTTCAATGGTAGACATTTTAGTGGTAAGATCGACAGGCAACTTCATTGCTATTGCAATAAGCGTTAGAGTAGCAGCGTTAAGAGTGAAAAACCTGTTTGGAAACCACAATTTCCATTGCCAAAACCCACGCGCAAGATCGGCTGCCATTGCAAGTGTGCATAGAAAAGATGCTAGAGCAGTATACAAGCCCACCCATGGCATCGCGTCCTCAGGAGATTGCAAACTCATGATGATATCCTACGGATAAACCACGATTGAGCTTAGCTTTGAAGAGAAAGATTCGACATGTTTTGATATATGATTAAAACTAGTTTACAAAGATATTTGTTCATGAGTTTGTGGAAGTAGAGATCAAGATTTTATTTCACAATTTTATCCCTTTGAATGTTTCTTCCATGTTCCTTCCTAAGGTGGGCTATGCAGGACATATTTGAATTTTGTATGTTATTGTTTAGCTAAGCTTGAATCAAAGTAAACGCATATTTGAATAATATGTAGAGCTTTTCTGTACAATTATAAAAATGCATATTGTCCGCACTAAAAACATGAAGAAATTTAAACAATTTGTGCCAAAAAAAGCATACTTTGTGGCTAATTTAACTATATATTATATTCTTAATATATGGAATATGTAAAAAAAACTCACAAGCTTGAAGCCCGCTTATTAAACGTGCACGAATATAGTCTTGAAGTCAAGTCGAACTCGTTAATTTAATCTCAACTCTTTTACGAGCTGGTCTCGAAGAGGTCACGAGATACTCGGATCGTTAACACACCTACTTTCATTTCGAGAGAGTGATTGAAAAGAAAGCGATATACAAATACAAATATAAAAATTGTTTAAGACAAGGCAAGTGTAAAAGGTCACTAACACCATCCAACGGGTTCCACTAACGCCCACGTTATACACAGGACTTCATCTCTCACAGAAACCCGGTTAGTGGGTTGTTTTCTCGGATGCCATTTGTTTAAAATTTGTTTACATTAAAAGATCGCTTTATGTTTAAGAGAGGTTCCCCAACAAAGCGGGTTTTGTCTAAAAACTATAAAGCGGTTATTAACATTAAAAGATCGCTTTATGTGTGAGATATGTTCCCCTACAAAGCAGGTTTTGTCTAAAAACATATAAAACGGTGAGAATGCACCGTGTGTATGTTGTTCGTTCTATAGACAAGGTTATTTGCATCTACTTATGAACATAAAATACAACATAGTGTGTTGATTTATCAAGTATAACTGTGTTGTTTAACATTAAATACAACATAGTGTGTACTATACTTTTCTACCACCTGACGCGGCAAAGACTACAAAAATCAGACACTTGTAATCACATAACATGTCAACTATTTTAATTAAAATATAAAACTATAGTAATACAATACTCAAATTAAAAATAATAAAATGTTTGTTTTTATGATATATATTTTTATTTATGTATGATAAAGTTACGCAGTTAAAAAATCGTTGGATAGTTGGTTTAAAAGTCAAATAATATGTTTTAAAACATTGTATCATGTGTTTTAAAAGTTGTATTACTTAAACTTTTAAAATTATATTTTTGTCATTTTTATATGTATTATAATATAGTATATATAAAGAGGTAGAGGATCCTATAAAAAGTGCTCAAAGTGTGAGAAGTGTATTATAACACTATATATAATACTATATAACACCATATAAACACCGTATAACAATATGTAACACCATATAATACCATATAACACAATGTAACACTATATATCATTATATAACAAATATAACACTATAGTTTGTCTGATAGCATATCTATGATAGATGTATAGTGTTATATTTGTTATATTATGATATATAGTGTTACATAGTGTTATATGGTATTATATGGTGTTACATATTGTTATACGGTGTTTATATGGTGTTATATAGTATTATATATAGTGTTATAATACACTTCTCACACTTTAGGCCCTTTTTACACTATCCTAACCCTATATAAAGATACAGTTTTGATTTTATTTTTATAATTTCTTTAAATATAAATAAAGTGTATGAAAAAAAAATTAAAATAAATGGAATTTTATTCGAACACGACTCTCTCTCTCTATATATATATATATAATATGTGCACCTTTTCTTTTCCTTTCGTTTTCAAAGGGCCACCTAGTTTTTGGACATGTATATAACTTTTTAAATATATAATTGAAAGCGTTATTTAGCTACCTTGACCAAAGTAAACAATTCCTTGTTGGAATTCTCCTTCTATATACGAATAACGTTCACTTGTGTCTTTGTGATGTTGGCACCTCTAAAAATTTAGCAGTATTCAATGATAAATGTTCAAACAAAAACAAGCCCACAAAAAACTCAAAAAATATAGTTGCAGAAAATTTGATCGCTATACGGGCTCGGATTTCAGAGCCCAGTTCCAATGCAAGAATTCTGAGTTGAAATAGCTGGCCCAACAGGCAACAGCAATGCCCCAAAGTCAGCCTGGTGAGTGGTGAATTAAAAAGTATCGTTAATTGGGTAAACCCACCCGGGTTCGGATCCGACTGATGAATTAACACAACGCAGGTGGCGGGTCAAGAAATTTCTACCCAATCAACCCAGATTTGTAGACGTGTTGATTTTCAGGTTAGGGTTGATGTCTTTTAACGGATAAAAATATGGGTCATGTTTAGGTTCACTCGTTCGACATGTCATCTCAAAATGTTTCTACCCACCAACTCAATAACCCGACATTCTCATCCGCTTAAACATGACATGATTCTAAATAAGTCGACCTTCTTATGGGCATGTTTCTGACACATAAAGCTACATATAACTCCTTGTCTTAAGCATGCTACAAAGTAGCCTATCATCAACACAGGAGAATGCAAGTTAAAATAAGGGAAAAATTACAAGTTTTGTCCTTTATCTTTATACCGCTTTTCAGGCGGTGTCTTTTTTAACGAATGTTGACAGCCGGTGTCCTTTACTAGGTATTTTGTTGCAAGTTTAGTTCTTTACAACCAACCCAGTTAAAAAACCGTGTTAATTGTTGGGTGTAAATGACTAAACTTGCAACAAAATACCTAGGTAAAGGAATAAACTTGCAACAAAATACCTAGTAAAGGACACCACCTGTCAACGATTAACAGGGTTTTTTAACTGGGTTGGATGTAAAGAACTAAACTTGCAACAAAATATCTAGTAAAAGACACCGTCTGTCAACATTCGTTAAAAAAAACACCGCCTGAAAAGTGGTATAAAGATAAAGGACACCACTTGTAATTTTTCCTAAAATAAGTTACTCTTTAAATAGGCAGTTATCTGTGTGTCTAACATTCATCAATCATCCACTCAACTTAAAAGGTTAACGTTAATAACAATTTTAAAATAAAAATAAATGGAAAAATGTAAAAAAATCCAAACCATCAAACTAGAGGGCGTTCTCTAGTCGGTTTAGCCGGTCCAACCGACTCAACCAACCCAGTCATTTTCTAAAACCGTAGTTTGACTTAAAAATCCAAACCGTCAACGATCAAAATTTAGAACAAATGTTTATGTAAACATAATTAAGCATCTAGCACTTATAACTCAACATAACCAACAGCATAATAAAAAGCTAAACAAAAATAAACTTCATATTTAGGCATCTTGAATAACTTCTTCAGAAACATCCAACAATTCTTCAACCTCAATTTCTTTAGCCTCATATTCCTCTTCAACATCACTAGCCTCACCGTCTCTTAACATTTGCCGATCAATCTTCTCTTGATCGTGATATCGCTTCCACTCATTCACCCACCGTTCCCAGTCATCCTTCAACTGCTTCCTCTTCTCACGATCCTGTTCGCTCAACAACACGGAAATATCCTGATCTTGTACGTCATACTTCTTGCTATATTTTTTAAGGTTCTTGAATATTTCCTCCTCTTTCTCGGGACTCAAAAAGGATGGTGGCCTTGGCCGCCACAAGAACTGCCACAATCGAACAACATGATCCATTATATAAATTGCACAATTTATAAAAAGAAAAGTTACGGTCAACCAACTCGGCCTGTGATGACTAAGAAAAAATTAGATGATTACCTGAAAGAAATGATCCTTTAGAATTCGGTAGAGTAGCTTTCCGTTGAATGACCATATATTGAATCCGTTTTCCATCTCATGCACCGATGTGACTGAAGTTGCAACGTACCTATAAGAGAATTAGTAGATAAAATTATTTTACTTGCCAACACTATTATACCCAAAGATCATGTTCCACGTACATTCAACAATGGTAATGAATAACGCATTCTAGATACACTTGTAAAAGCACTAAGAAAACCAAAACAAAATGTTTTATTATATCATAGTTGTTAATAGCGAGCATAACACCACCTATAGCGAATACTGTAGTGATGCAATTAGGCCTGTAAACGAGCCGAACGAACACAAACACGAGCACAGGCATGTCCGTGTTCGTTCATTTAACTTTAACCGAAACGAACATATAATCGAACACATTTTTTTCCCGTGTTCGTTCGTTAAGAAAATGAGCATGTTCATGTCCGTTTATGTTCGTTCGCTTAATACCTAAACGAACAATTTATGAACGTAAACGAACAAAAACAAACAAACAGAATACACACAAATGAACATAATGGCCAAACATAAAGACATAAAGTCGTTTTTATAAATATAAAAATTATTGATTAATTACAATTAATCATATTGGAAAGCCCATTTTTATTACTGAAAAGCCCAATTATCAATTAGTTATATGTATACAAGTAGTTAAAAAAACCTCTTTTTGTTTATCTTTATATAAATATAACCCCATATGTATTTATTAAATTAAAATATTAACGAACATAAACGGACGTTCACAAACATAAATAAACAAACAACACATGTGTTCATGTTCGTTCGTTTAATTATATGAACAAATAATTTTGTGCATGTTTGTTCGTTTATCTAATAAACGAACTTCCCGTCGAATAAGTTCACGAACGGTCGGTTCGCTTACAGGCCTAGATGCGACACTATGCCACTATCTGATTGTTAGGGCCTAACAAGCGCAGAAATAGCGGAATATCTTTTTCCTTTTAATAACAAGTAGCGACTGAAAATATACACATGTTTTTATAACATAAACATGTAAAATATTTCTAGAATTTTACAAGATTGAAAATAGAAGCGTATATTCTTCCATATTTACCTGATTTTTTTATAAAATAAACATGTAAAATATTTCTAAAGTTTCCTTCTAGTGTATCGCTAAACATGAAATAGTGCCCGCTATTTCATCGCTATCGCTTCATAGCGTATAAGTAGCTTGTCGCTATCGTCTGCTATTCGCTACGGACAACAATAGTTAATGGCGAATAGCGATAAGGTACCTATATGCTACAAGGATGGTCCTGTGATTTGCATGTTGTAACATATTTAGTCCCCAACTTTTGCCAAAAGTAGACAGATAGTCCCTGGGGTTTGCACTTTGTAACACATTTAGTCCCCAACGTTTAGTGACTAAATGCATTACAAAGTGCATACCACAGGGACCATCCATCTACTTTTGGCAAAAGTTGGGGATTAAATGCGTTACAAAGTGCAAACCACAGGGACCATCCGTACACTTTAAAAAAGATGGGGACTAAATCCAAAATTTTGGTTAACCACAGGGACCATCCATGTACTTTACTCGATTTTTATTTAACTACCTCCCAGTAGGATCCCACTCGATGTCGGTTGCCATGAAATGCTCAGCAGTAGCCATAGTTTCAAGCTCATCGACATTATAAAACTCCAGCTGTCCATTAAACCCCTTCAAACCAGCCAAAATGATAAAACGACCAGTCGGTGACCAAAAGAGAGCATTCGCCTGCTTTTGCTTAAGCGTTGTGAGCTTCGACACTTTACCACCTTTCACTGAATAGAAACTAACGTCGGGCCGTGGATTATCACCGTGAATAACCGCAAACCGGTGACCCTTTGGCTCCCATGCGAATGAGATAACCTTATCATTCTTGTTGTCGAGCTCAAAAACCTCGATAGGTATGTCACGCTCTTTGATTCGGAAAAGCTCAAAGCCGGTATAGGTGCTCTTTTTGGTTTTTGTGTATCTGTCGACTTTAACGGCAAGGTATTCTCCGTTGCTTTGCCAGTACATTTTGCAGTCGCTAACGCTGAAGAGATTCTTCTGTCGTAACTCTACTTTGCTCGGGATTTGAAAAAGGCTCACCTATCAGCACAATTGTTAATCCCAATGTAATGAAATTTTGAAACTTCAGAAGAGGGTCAAACGACCCAAAAAAACGACACAAACCTAACACGAAATTCGCGGGTTTAGGTTTAGTCTAAACTGGATCGGGTCTGTTTCATGTTGAACCCGCGAATTCGTTTAGCTAAACGGGTTGTGTTCGTGTCAACACGGTCGGGTTGACCCATTTAACTCATTTATCTTATATTTTATTTTTTTACAATATGTTTTATGTCATAAATTAAACTGGGTGGGTATTCTATGCCATAATTTTAACTTAAAAAGAAAACTGACATAAAATTTTATAATTAAAATGTAATTGTATTATATACATTCGTATTATAAATTTATTTTATTTTAATAATTTGCGAAAAAAATAAAAATTCAGGTTGAACGGGGCATGTTCGGATCAACCCGCAAATATTCTGGTCGTGTTCGGGTGCATATGCATGACACGATTTTCAGGTTCGGGTCGTGTTCTGTTCATGTGCTGGGTCCGTCTAAAATTTTCAGGTCGTTTAACACACATATGGTAATTAACTATAGAAAAAAAAGTGTGCTATGATCTTACAGTACGTAATCTATGACCCATACCACAATATGGTAATTAACTACAGATTAAATATAAACTCTACAAGTTAAAAATGAACATGATAACTTACTCTGGCGGGTTGATTTCCGCCACCAAGCTCAGGAACAAAAATTGAAAAAATAGGATCAGTAGGAGACCAACTGAAGTCCGTGACGTTTTCGACTTTGATGGATTTCTTGTCAATAAGACCGAAGGACTCAGTGTCATACACTGAAATGACGTTTTTGCCCATCCGAGCGAAATACTTGTCCTCTTTTCCACCGCCCCATCTGGAAACGCACACGCACGTCAACATCAAGAACAAATACATTCAAGATATAAAAAAATTAATAAAAATGTCTAGTACTAGTAATAGATTACTTGAAAACAGGCCAAGAAACCCCTGTAAAACCTCCGGTTCCTCCAATCGCAAACTCATCAGCACTTCCCTTGAAATCTCGCATTACTTTTCCGGTTCTCACATCGAATATGTTGAGTACAACCCTCTGATCATGAGCAAATCAAGTCAAATGGGTCAAATTTATAGACAAAAGAAAGTCGGGTCAAACCGAGTAATTCTGGAGTGAGTTAAAACGAGAAGGGTTAGGTTGACCTGAAATACTTTTTGTCTTAAACTTTTAAGCTTGTTCTTTTAAACAATTAGTTTCTCAAATAGTGTTAAACATATATGGTATTTTAATCAGTGTTGTAAGAATCGTTAGGCGCTAGTCAGCCAGTGAGGTACCGACTAGCGATTAATCGGATTGGAATTTTATATGTAATTATCAGTTTTATATGTATATACGTACATTTTATATGTATTTTTTTAAGTAGGCATGCTTTAACACCTTCTTCGACCCATATTTTCAATTAGATATGATTAATTGCCGGAATTTATAGGTTTTAGTCAAGAATCTGGTGGAATCGCTAAACTGCCACCGCCTTTGGGCTAATTAGGACCGGATTTGATGCCTACTGATTAATTGGGCGATTAGATAAAAATTACTCGGTGAACCTCCGACTAGCAATTAATCGGCGACTAATCAGATGCTAGTCGGGATTTTTACAACCATGATTTCAATAACAATCTAAATGTGTGAATAAACTAACTTAGAAGGTTTATGCATTATAAAATCATACAAAAACAGGACAAAGCAATAAACGTTCTTACATGAGTGTCTCGGGGATTGCTCGGTTCATGGCTGCTATAAGTAACCAGATATTTCTCACCCGGAGAGAAATCAATGAGTTTAACCTATAAAGCAAACAGCGGAATTTCAAGATCATAGGCGAAAGACATGAAAAAAATCAGAACACTATAAAAAACAAAAGAGTAAAATGCCATTTTCATCCCTGAGGTTTGGCCAGTTCTGCGACTTTCGTCCAGAGGTTTGATTTTCCAAAAGTTGCAAAACTGATCAAACCTCAGGGACGAAAATGGCATTTTACTCAAAACAAAATGCATAACCATACGCAACCTGTGGATGAGCATAACGCATCAGGCGGTTAAATGTGGAAGCACCGCCCCAAACAGCAGCACCTTGACGGTGAACCGTAGCTAAGTAGGTCCCTAACGGAGACCACTGCACAAAACTTTCAGTCCAGAACTGCAAAAAAAAAATATAATAATATTATTATTATTATTATTATTATTATTATTATTACTACTACTATTACTACTACTACTATTATTATTATTATTATTATCACATTCTAATATCAACATTCTTTCATATAGAAAATGAAATAAGAGGATATCGAAATAAAGGGACTTTCAAATTACAGGGCGTTTGTAAACGGGGTCAGCTTTCACTTGTCTTGCATCGTTCCAAAGGACCTCTGTGTCGGATCCAGCACGAATAACAAACTGATCTCTGCCTTTCTCATCGGTAAGCCAGTGTTGCAGATTCTCCTGCATTAACATGCCAAAACGTTTAACGTTATAACTAGTTTGCAATATATCTTATAAAGTTTTAGGATCTCCAGAAAAGCCACAAACAGGAATCAGGTTTCCCAATTTCATCCATGTACCAAAAAAAAAAATTCAACCATATCCCATGACCCAAACTGATTTTTCATAAAATGATGTTTTGCCGTTAATGCTATATGCAGTAAAAAGTTACGATACTTAAGTTAAGCATGTGTATTGCAGTTTATAGAAATGATACCAACACAAGAATTACCCATGAATAAACACTTGATAACACAAAATAACTGCAAAACATTAGACATTAACTACTACTTTCAGGATCTGCAATAAGTAGGGGAGCAGACGAGCCGAGCAGGTCGAGAAAAAGCTTGAAACGAGCTGAGCGTTATCGAGAGCCCGAGCCGAGCTTGAGCCTAAAATGGAGCTCGTTTATTTATCGAGCCCGAGCTAGCCTAGCATGGGCTCGACAAGCCTTATCGAACCGTAGGGTAATATTAGTTTTATTAATATTTAATAACATTTACCCTTTATTTAAAGTTGTCTAATAAACGAGCCGAGCCAAGCTTGTTTAACCGTGTTTACGAGCCAAGCCCAAACCTAAAAATAAGCTTGTTTAGTAAATGAGCTTTACTTATCGAGCTTGCGAGCTTAAATGAGTCTATTATAGACGAGCCTGGGCAGAGCTCGAGTTTGAGAAACTACCAACGACCCAAGCTCGAGCTTTACGAGCTTTAATAGTAAAGCTCGAACTATCAATAAGGCATACAAAAAAGTTCTCTAGAAAGAAAAAAGAAAAAAAAAACATAATGAAAAATATTAAAAAATCCATTAGTCACATGAAATTGGAACAAACTACACAATATGCAACGCAAAGAAAATAATCTAATTCCGGATGCATACCCCGGGTGTATAAGGCCTGCTCTCAGGTGGAGCCCATTCGTCTGGGACTTTCATGAATTTGTCGATTTCATCAAACATGTTGACCACAAAAATGTGTGCTCTGTCTAGCTTGTACAAATTGGTCTTCTCCTTTGCAAGCTCAGCTTCCTACACACACCAAAAAAAATTATTTATGGTGTGTTAGAATATAACTGCTGAAGTCTGAAGAGAAAAAAGTACCTGAGGAGTGTTGTACTCGATGAAGCAATAACCTCGGGTCTTACCAGTGTCTTCATCTACAGGCATCCAAAGTCCATTTTCCTTAATCACTCCAATTTGGCTGTAGATTTTACGAACTACACCTTCAAGCTTCTCGAACTTTTCCCTAGGCACAACTGGCAAGTTATCCACAATAATAATATTCCCGAAGCCAGCATCAAACTCCAACGAATCCTCCTCGTTAAGATCATCATCATCACTGAAGATTCCAAGTACACAAATGAAAACCAAATTGGTAGACAAAACACAGGTATTCATAACTCATAGTTCAATATCATAACAACAAACACATATAGTAAAGCATCATTAAGCAATTGAATACTCCATATGCAAACATGTAACAATATAGATAATAGATGTACAACTAATATTCAAATCATTCACGAACTGAACAGTATTTAACACATGCAGTGTGTTCAGTATCAGGATTCATTACACAACCAACAGATTTACAAAACAAATAATCAAATAGGGCTGGCAAAACAGGTCCTATTGTGTTTAACAGGTTAGAGACGACACGATTAGCATAAGTATCAAACATGAATTTAACTACTTTATATCTCATGTCCATGACAGAGTTGTATGTTCCATGACACAGTTGTATGTTTTATGTACCAAGAAGGAGGAAAGGTGGAGCCTAGCCTCCTAAATTTAATTATTTTTTATGAAAGTATACAGTTACATAGTGTACTTTTTCTTAAACAGGTCTTATCGTGTCCTAAAACAAGTTAGAAATTGCCAGCCCTAGATTTTAGGGTTCAACGAGCCGGATCTAGCGCCGCTGGAACGAGCTTAATCGGAGTTCGTTTGACCTGGTTTCCTACATTTATTAGGTTAAATACATTATGTACCGACTACCGAGCAATTGAATACTCCATCTGCAAACAGGTAACAATATAGGTATGCAACTAATATTCAAACCATTCACAAACTGAACAAGATTTATCACAGACATTGTGTTTAGTATCAGATATACAACAACAAACACAAATCAAAGTGTAGCAGTTTATTAGAGTTTTAACAGCCACAGTCTATCAGTTTACATTACAATACGCACTCAATCGGCCAAAAACTCTTAAATCAAAACAGAAACACAAAACAATTACATATATACATAACAAACACTCAAATTACTCACAACAATAAACATAAATCAACATGTAACAGACTATTAGGGTTTTAACATCTATCGTCATCAGCTATTACGTTTACAATACAATACGCATTCAAACATGTATATACATACAACAGATACACTAAACAAACACTCAATTTGCTCACGACAATAAACACAAATCAAATTGTGACAGTTTATTAGAATACATACAGTGTAAAACGAAAGAAAAAACGGAAAGAAATAGAGATATATATGAGTGTATCTATACCTTATAATGCCGCAATCTTCACCTGGAGGAAGACGAATGGAGTTCCAATCAACTCCAGAGAGATCGATGTTTAAACGAGCGGCTTCGGTTCGTATAGCTTCCATTGACATCACTTCCGCCATGATTTGTAGATCGAGAAAACCTTATCGTTGTATCTTGCTTTATGAAATGATGATTTGATCTGTACGGCGAGAAATTAGGGTTTCTGTAACTTATGTGCAGAAGAAGAGGAACTGAAGAAGATAATGCCCTACTTTACTTGTAGCGTAAAGGTTTTGTTATTATTATTTTATTTTTTTTTTAGAGAAAATTGTCAGGATAGTGTTAGGAGAAAGTCAGCCTATTTCGAGTACTAACATTTTTAGAAAAATACGTCAGTTTACACTGGTAAATACAATTAACCGACTCATCTTGAAAGAGTTTAAGAAAATGAATTGAATGCACAAGGCACAAATAATATTTTATAACTTGGGATAATTATTTAAAAATAAACTTGTAAAAGAATTACATGTTCATTATACGTTCAGTAGCCCGGATATTTCACCTTTAGTCCCTACATTTTTTAAATTACAACTATAGTCCATAACTTTGGCAAATTCATTCTCGGATAGTCCCTGAAGCGGATGAAGGTTAGTTTTTTATGTTAAGTGAGTGTGAAATGATCAGAATACCTTTAATATAAAACAAAACAAATTAATTAATATTAAATATACATACACACTTGTGGGACCCACTTATAAAAATAAAAAAACAACCCCACCTCACCCCACCACTCTCTCTTTCTTTATCTCTGCTTCTTCCCTCTCGTCTCTCTCCGGTAGTCAAACAACCACCACCAAATAACCATCATCAAACAACCACCGTAACAACCTTCGATCTAGGCTCCGTCGGAAACCACCATAACAACAGCCGATTCCAAGTGTTGTACCAGTATTCCATTTACCCTCAATTTTTTGTTACAAATCAAATTAGACAAGGTAATAATGTAAAGCTTTCTATACCAGACACGAATCAGATCTGTTCAATTTTAGATCTTTACGAGCGAAGTGTAAGATCTTAGTTGAAGATCGCCGGAGAAGTTGTTTAAACTGAACCGGGTCAAAACAGAAGGTTGCGAGATTGATGAGTAGTTTTAAAATGTTGAGGTTTGATTAAAGAACCGGTCAGACAAGCCGTGTATGTAGCGAGATTAGGGAGATTAAGGTAAGATGTGGTTTTGAGGTGGTGAGCTAAACTGATTCCGAAGACACTGAGGAGGGTTTGACAGCAGGTGGTGAAGTTGGTGTCGAGGGTTATGGGGTTGCCGGAAGCGGCGGGGTGGCAGCAGTCGACGGTGGGCCAGAGGATTTGGAGGACGTAGTTGAAGTTAATTGGGCAATGAGTTGAATTGGGTGAGGTAGTTAAATTGGTGGGTGTGTGAGAGGGTTGATGGTGAAAGTGAGAAGAATGTGAAGATGGTGATGGTTATGAAAAGATTCATTTTGAATGTTGGGTTTTGTTAGGGATGAGGAGTATGGCGGAGCAGTGGTAGTGGAAGGGGATGGCGACGATGAAGGTGGGTGGTGGTGGTGAAATGTGGATGGTGATGGTGATGGTGGTTGTGGTGGTGAGAGGTGGTGGTGGTGAAAGGTGGAGATGGTGGTGAAAGTGGGGAAGATGAAGTGGATGGGTTGGGTAGTGAGTCCCACATAAATATTTAAATATCAAGTATTTTTCTTTTAACTTTTTTGTATAAATTTAATAGTAAGGGTATTTTTGCCATTTCACATTCACTTAACTGAGAAAACTAACCCCCATCCATGCAAGGGACCATCCAAGAACGAATTTGCCAAAGTTGGGGACTATAGTTGTAATTTTAAAAATGTAAGGACTAAAGGTGAAATCGAAGCAAACCACAGGGACTATCCGAGCACTTTTCTCTTTTTTTTTATAGTGGAGAGTTCAAATGAGAACAAATTTTTTATAAGAATAAAAAAGAAGAAATTTCAACCAATAAGAATGCTTCATTTTACTTCATTTAATTTTTGTATTTAATATTAGTGTAAGGGTATACCGGTAAACTTGGATGGATCATTAATTGGTAGTTTTCCTTTTTAATAGCTAACTACATTAAATTTGTAACTTATTTTAAAGAAAAAACATATTTTTCAAAAAAAGAAAAAATATATAATTTAAAGTGTAACATAAATTATGAGGTGTGTAAGATGAATTACGAGCTGTGTATGATAAATTTTAATATGTGTTGGATAAATTTCAAAACGTGTAGGATAAAGTTTGATGTGTGTAAGCAAAAATTTAAATGTGGAGGATGATAATGTTTACGACTAATTAATTAGTCAAAGATAATAATAAATGAGTTGAGAGAAACTATTTAATGTTTTACATTTGTACCCTTTGTTCTTTTTCTTCTTAATTTAATTTTCTTCTCAAATAAACATTCCCCCTTTTTTATAACGGTGTAAAATTCAACTATTAACACAATAAATAATTTTTTTTTTATTTATAGTCTCTTAACCTATTTGAATGTCATGTCATGATTAAACTATCTGAATATCATGAGTCTGATTCTCCCCGCCTGTCGTAACAATTGCTAAACTATCTTCAACGTTAAGAGCATCCTTAGGCGCCCTTATTTGCCTAATCAGCTACCACATCATATCCTAACAAATCCTTAGAAATTCTTAAAAACCTTCAATTTCATCTCCAACCATATAAACATCCTTACATTTTCCACCTCATCACCTAATTGTATTATAAGATAAACTTTATAACAATACAAATACTTTAGGAAAATTGGAAAATAATAATCTCATCTTTATGAAATTGGCCAATAATCATCCCAAGTCACGAATTAGCCATCAATAATCCGATATCGTCCAATTTTATTTATTTTTTTTTTTGTAAAAAACTCGACCGTTAATTCTGCCTAACGTCGTAATGAAAAATGGTGACGTGGCTGCCACATGTTAAATGACTCAAATGACACGGATTTTTTTAAATGACATGGATTATTGTATATGTTGTCCAATTTTTTTTTTGTAGAATACTCTACCGTTAATTCTGCCTAACGTCGTAATGAAAAATGGTGACGTGGCTGCCACATGTTAAATGACTCAAATGACACGGACTTTTTTTAAATGACATGGATTATTGTATATCTTTACATGGAGTATTGCCGCCAAGCCAGGGGGAAACTAAACGTGCATCAGGTGAAGCACCAACTAGCATCGGTGATCGTGAAGGCTGATAAGGTCTACTACTTGAACGACTATCACACCTTGGTGTATCCTCCCATTCCCATCTCCCATCATCCAATCCGGATCTACTAGGAGTCCTCCTTGAACTTTCGTATTTTCTTCTTTTATTCCCATAGTCTATGTACTCCCTTTCATAACGAGGTGATTCCCTACTTCTACTTCTTGAATCGATTCCTTGATTATCCCTATCAGAAGTGTATCTCCTTGATTCCCTGCTTTGGCCTTTTGACTCATCTCTGTAATCACTTATACACCTATCATGCTCTGTTGAATCATACCTAGAACTCCGATGATGGTTACTTCTTGAACTTCTAGATGAAGGAGTGACATCCTCAGAGTAACTTCTGTAAGTTATTGGGATCGATTGAAGAAGCTTAATTTGTAAATTGGGTTCGCTTATGAATGTGTAGAATTAGGGTTCATGTGTTCTGATCATTGGCGTTTTAAGTTGGGGTCAATGCCCCTTTTTATAATCAGTCAACAAAACCATTAAAAGATATACAATAATCCATGTCATTTAAAAAAAATCCATGTCATTTGAGTCATCTAACATGTGGCAGCCACGTCACCATTTTTCATAACGATGTTAGGCAGAATTAACGGTGGAGTATTTTACAAAAAAAATTGGATGAGGTCGGATTATTGGCGGCTAATTCGTGAATTGGGATTATTATTGGCCAATTTCAGAAAGATGAGATTATTATTTTCCAATTTGCCAATACTTTAAACTTATAAATAGCAATTTATTATTAATTTCTTTTCAGCACCAGACAGGTAGTTATGAAGACTAATCCACGATCCAAATATGTTGAATAAGTTGTGAGTATATGGCCCAACAGTCTTTAATTAATTAAGCCTATTATATTAGCCCATTTAACTTCTACCCTAAAATCATATTGAATTCATATAGAACTGTTCAGTTCTACCGCTACCATTTCTGCCGTATATTCATGTTCATTAGCAATTCTCTCTCTAGCCTTCGATCATTCATTCTTCATCACTTTCAAATGGAACCGTCTTCGTTAAAGGCCAGCAACCGTGCAATACCACCGTTCAACTCCAACCAGAGAAAACTTCTCGTCTCCTTCAATTTCGTCATTCAAGACCAGAACCCGCCAACCTGGAGATCAACGGAGGGGATACAATATTTGACAGACCTATTGGGCCCACCCCATCATTTAGACCGAGCCAAATCCACGCCCTTCTGCAGAGGCACCACATCTTCGGACATCATCGGACACGGATCTCCAATGCAAAGGGCTGCTCCAGCGTCGCACGGGCAGGGAGAGTTCGGATGCATTGGAGACAGTTTTATGGGTTGGATCAAGTATTTTACCACATCGCCTGCAGTAACAATTGTTCTGGGTTGGATCAAGTATTTTACCACAACGGCGGAGGTGGTTTTCCTTTTGGCGTTAGATTTATCCGGGTGATCGGATTTTTGTTAATCATAAAAAAAACTAAATATCAATAAAATCTTCTTTAGATGTTATAATTGGACATTATTATTTTTTTTCATAATTACTAGTTGAAAATTCTTTATGTGTTTTAAATAACAAACAATCTTGAGATCATTCATTTACTTTTCCCCTGTTCTTCAACATTTGATCATTTAACAACATTGTTAAAATATTATTTTCTTACAAATCATATAAAGTTCAACATAAATGAATTATATATTAAAGAAAAGATATATAATATATTGTCTTTTATATATTTTGGTATTTTACATTTCAAATAATATATAAATATAACATATCTCTGGTAACATATAGTTACCTATGTTCATAACAAATCAACATAAGTTTAAATTAAGTAGAGATGAATGAGGAACAATATAATTTAGCGCGGGGAAACTCCATAGAGATCACCCCCACATATATCATGGTCATAGTCAGGATACACTAAGGTGAATAACGCACAACAACGATGTTGCTGATATGATGAAGGCAGTTATCCTGGTCGGGTTCGCGCTACCTTGGTTGGAGAACTTATTCTTAAAAATAATGGTGATTCATCTTTACCTAACAGGAGACAATATAGCAATTAAAATAATATAAAGACGCATTATTTCCAATGTGAGTTCGCAAACGTTGGGTCCACGCCAAAGCATAAAATAAAGACAGTGCATGCGATGTTTACCGGCCTAGATTAACACTGGAGCCTAGTATATAGACAGTATAGGCTCCAGGTGAAGTTTGATAAAAGAAGGATTTTTTTACCATATGATGTGGATTTTTCAAAACCACAAATGGCTCAACTACTACTATTGATGTGCTGAATGTGGTCTATAAAAACTAAGCCTAATCTAGACACCCTAGTTTTAAATTTATAAACTAAGACTCTCTAAATGCTAGACCACTGACAGGCAAGTGTACCTATCGTACGTAGTAAAGCCTAATGAAGTCCGAGTATCGAACCCACGAGACACTAGCGACGCTAAACTAGACTCTGACTCAACTAATTATTTAACTGGTTTTAATTTGTGTTTTGGATTTGAGGTTTTAACTAATTAAACTAAATGATTAAGAATATGGCAGACAAGACAAACAACGTGAAACAAACACGAACACGAGAGCAAAGTTTGATAAAATATATATGAGACAAGGACTACCTAGGTGTCGAATCCCTAGAATCATGCAATGCTACTCTGACAGTGACAATGGTTAAATATCCTACTCCCTCGATTAACCCCCTGCTAGAGATGCATCAAACGAAAGATAAAGACGAAATGTGAAGTGCTAGAACAAACCGGCTCGACCTATCGATACCAAATCCAACGAGAATCAAGCAATGAAAGTAACTCTACCCCCAAAACTCTCAAAACGCAAAGCAAACCAAACCTTGAAGATTGAAATCCCAGGAAACCTTAACCACGATGTAATAAACGAGCCCGAGCTATCGGTCACCCAATCTACACACCAATGATTAGCTAATAACCTAGCTCACCTTAATCGTCTTTCGAGTCACAAGATGAGGATGCAAGTTTTAGTATATTGATTTCAATTATTAATCAAATTGGTCAATTTCTCAACTCAATATTCAAACCGAAAACTCTAAGATCAACGATTCAAATTAAACTCTAAGTCTAGGGGATATTTCTATGTGCCTAAACCGCTGAATTCATCAACCAATACTCAATCAAAACACACCAACATGCAATATCAAGATCAATCACAAGGCAAAGTTATGTAAATCACATCAAATGACCATAATCATGTCAAAATCGCATTACAATCATCAAGTTCATCTAAACCCAGGTAGCATGAAAAGAACTAGCCAAGAAACATATTCAAGAAAAAGAAACAAGTCTGAACCAAGTAGCAAAACATGTTTATAATTTTGTAAAACATAAAGTCTAACGAAACCAAAATAATAAATTGCAAACCGAGCTCAAATTTTGATGGCTTGACCCTCGAACCAATCTTTTTCCCTTTCTTGTTCTGTCTCTTCTATTCGTTCAGTACTTCAGTGTCCCCTCTTTTCTGCCGTGTAACTGTTCTTTCTCCCGTCAAACTCCCCTTCTTTTTCCTTTGTTCGTTGCCCTGCTGTTGCGTCAACTCGATTGGGCTTTGGCCCAACAAGCATAATATGGCCCCCACAAGTCTGCCGCCTATGCTTCTTTCTTTTCTAATTGTTGTTGCTGTTCATGTAGAAAATATAATGGCCTATTCTTCAATTAGGGATTTTTTATAATATCTACTAATTTCAAAAGCCTAAAGAAAACAACTTTCCCCACAAGTCTCGTGAATATGCATGGCAGTCCACTATTTTTTTCAAATTCCTTTTCTTGCTTTTTTTTATTTTATAATTATAGAGATAAGTGGTCTTGACCCAATCATAAAAAATAGCGGCAATTTTAGTTCAGTCTGGCGCCTCACTCTGCCCAACTGGCTGGTTATTTCCATATTACTCGTGTTTGCTTCATTTGCACCAGAACCTAACAAAACACAAAATAATGTAATATAATACTAAAAACTAAATAAAATAAATAAAAACTATACAAAAATTATACATTTTACACGGAACAAATATGTGTATTTTACCACACATCAACTATGTAGAGCCATAAACTAGACACCTTACAATTGGACATCATCATATCAAATAGGTTAAAAGACTATAATAGTTCTCAAAATATGCAACGGAAAATCAAATTTAAAACATCTTTTAGTTAATACAAAAGCTAAAGACATTCAAGTTTAAAAATCAAAACACTAAAATTACAAGTGCCAACGCCAAATCCACGAGGAGCTTCACACGCCTGGCAAGAGCTCCACAACATGATGATCTTGGTATATCTCATTTGTAGAAGCACCACCATTGGTTAGTTGAATCTTGGGAAGTACACGCCACTTATCAATGTATGCCATCGAGTCTTGATCTATGTTAGGAAGTGTACGTGCTTCAAGAATCTTAAGAATCTCTTTAGACTTACCAAGAAGTTGAGCTGCAATCCGGATGTTATCTCCCCTTTTCTCTATTTCATTGTGGTGACACTTCATTTTTATGACACGTGGTAAGTTGGTAAAGCATGCGAATAAAATATCCGCAATTATAGTTGATATCCATTCAAAAAGGTCTTCATCATTCAACGAGATTTCTTGTGCATTTAAGTGCAATAGAATGCTCCTGCTAATCCTGTACATGGAACTTGCAAGTACGAACTTATAAGGTGAACCATCTATACTTGACTTTTTGTTACTCATAAACCTTTTCATAATTTTTTCTCCTTCATCTCCCAACCATATAAGGATCTCTTTAGATGTTTTATCTTTGTGAGCCTTATTTTGAAGATCGATTTTTAGCCATTTGCGGTATACTTCAACTTCTTTCCACACCCTTCTTGCCGATTTTATTGCACTTACTAGTTCACCATCTGCGTCGAGACAATCTTCAATATGTCTTACAATCTTGAGGGCTTCGCTCATGCCGGCAAGAAGCCCCTTGAATTGAACATTTGCAATGTTAGGAAGTGCAATGGCAATTGTTGTCAATGTTACTACTACAAGGCTCCAACAATTGTGGGTTTCTTCTGGATATAAAGGTTGAACCAGGCCATTGTCGAACTCTACTACTCCAATGAATCCTTTAGATTTCTCTAAAAGCATCAAAAGATTACGCGGCTCCTTTTCTGCATTAAGAAGTTGCGTTATAGAACGAAGCGTATTTCTTAATATTCTTTTTGAAAGTTTTGCCTCCTCCTCAATTTGGACAACATATCTAGCATATTCTTCTATTTCTGAGCTCATGTTGCCATTAGACGCGGTTGCCACCTTCTTAAGCCATTCCAAAAAGGACTTAAATAAATACCAACAACAGGAAAGTAAGATAAGAAAAGCTCGTGGAACAAGAACTATTGTTTTACATATTACCAGAACCACAATATGAAGTGCTAAACAAAAGTTTAAAAAGGCGTTTTTTACATAATGAAAAACGATCTTCAAATAACGGCCTGGAATATGTGAATGAACATGGTTACGTTTCCAATGTTGAAGCCTTTCGATCCAGTGTTTTTCAACCCGGAACACGTTTAAATGGTTCTTGCTTAATTTCTTTGAGAGACTATAATGACCGATAGACGTGAAACATCTTAAAATCGGTGCAATACTGCCTACAACAACCCCAATTAGTTGCACAAAATAAATTAGCCTGAGTGACCACTTATAATCTGAATCTGAATCTTCATCCTGATCATCATATACATGGTCTTCTATAAGATATACCAAAGTTAATCCTGACAACAAAACAAGGGGAACGCATATAACCCCAAAGGCGGAAGAAACTGGTGAGCAAGCAATTACAAACTGAGGGTTTCGAGTTTCTGTCATCATCCAGTACTTTTTAACATAAAGTTTGAGTTCCTCAGCGGAAAACATTTTCTCTTGATGACTTGAAACTAGTTGTTGTGACTCATTATACCTGTGTTTTAACTTTTTTCTCATTGATGGAACTGTCAAAGCTACCGAAAATAGCCATAGAAGGGCAAGTATAAAAATAAGGTATGAAAACCATTCTATAACCGAGTATGATAACATATAAATTTGGATCCCCATATTTACAACAATAGTGATCAAGAGGATAGCTAAGGCCACAATGTTCATTAGAAGCTCTTTGTCATCCATAAGCCCTAAAGATGGGAGAAAGTTAGCTAACATGGTGACCAAGAAATAAATGCTTACCATCTTTTCCTCCAAAAGGTCAGTACTTAGATCCACCGGTAGCTTCATTGCAATTGCAATAAGTGTGATTGTTGCAGCATTGAGAGTGAAAAATCTATTTGGAAACCAGAGCTTCCATTGCCATACTGCTTGGACCGCATCGGCTGCCATTGCAATGACGCATATCAAAGATGCTATAGCAACATACAAGCCCACCCATGGCATCATGACTTCTGCAGGAGTTTTCGAATCTGAATCCATTATGGGAGATTGTGAATGAAAAGTGAGTTTTTTTTTTTTTTTTTTAATTTAGTAGAGCGGGATCAAACCTGCTTTACATATATATACACACACACATGAGTGCGTATAAATAAAGAAGTAGAAAAATATTTATTTACAAGTTGAAAGTTTCTTCTACGTTCGTTCTCAAGGGACCTCCGCATAGTGTAGATTTAGTTGGAAGTGTCTAAATGCATTGTTTTGCTAAGCGTGACCTAAAGTAAACGCATGCATGGTCCATGCAGAATGGATATTTTGGGATTTTTCCTACTATACCAATAGTGATGGATTCAAAAAAAAAATCTTCATGGGTGCAAAAGTTTTTAGGAGACATTTGTCAATTGATATATAATAATTTTTTTCAATCGATTTGTGTTGGATCAGGTCGGACATACACGGATTAACTAAATTTCATATATAACTTTTTGTTAGATCGGAAATTAGATTTTAGGAATAATTGCATATTTCCCCTTAAAAAACACCCTTAATTGCATATTTACCCAAGCCTAGATAAAAATTGCATATTTCCCCTTTTCTATTAAAATGACAAAACTACCCTTCTCAAAATTAAAAGATCTTGTTTTGAGAAAAATCTGGTTGATGGTTATCATTCTAGAATCGATGCACGACGTTTCACTTTCTTCTCTTCTACGACGACACTCCAGCAGTTCTTCAGCGGCCGGCGTTTTAGTCTCCGAGTATTTAAGGTTAGTTTTCCGGCTTGCATCACTTTTCCGGCCGGCATCACTTTTCCTTCCTTATAAGATGCAAAAAACCCTATATCCTAAGTTCGCTTTAGTTCTTTTAAATTTTATTATATCATTCCGTATAAGTAACGAATCATGCTTCTCTCCTTCCATTCCTTCCTTATCAGATTGTTTTTTGTCTTAAAATTAAATAAACATTTATGCTTATCAAATTGAAGTTTTTTTTTTTTTTTTTTTTAAATCCTACTTAGTTAATAATTATGTCAGGTATGTGGTCTGTGTGAGAGGATTATGTGTGCTTGAGGCCATCTTGAAACCGATCCAACTAGAAGTGTCGCCGGTTGTAAAGAAATCTGAAACTAGTAAAAAAGGGTAAATATGTAATTTTTTTAAGTTTAGTAAAATAAAGGGTAAAATAGTCTTTCTATAATTTAATTTTAATAAATTAAATCAAAGGGGTACATTTGCAATTTTACTAGTTAATAGAGTGGAAATATGCAATTTAATTTTTGGCTCGGGTATATATGCAATTTCAAAGTTTTTTAGAGGAAATATGCAAAAAACCATAGATTTTAATACTCCTAACTTAGACCCATTGACCTATATTTTAATAATCCTAACTTTCCACATATTATTCTTTAACGAGCTTTTGTTAACTGAGAACTCACGAGCTTTTGTTATCTGAGAACTCGGTTTATGTATGATGATGTAGATGTCTACGTGGAAGATAATGCGTTCAAAAACATATTTTTTAATATGCTTTTATAAATTCACTCTTTCCCCCTTTCCTCACCACTATTGCAGCACCACCACCATCACCATGGCAACCACCATCACCGCCGTCTCCATTACCTCATAAAAGATTTAAGAAATTAATATATCTCTTATTAAAGCAATAAAATATGGTAATGTAGTTGAATATAAACTTAACTTTTTGAGTAGCGATGTAAATAAATTGATAAATTAGAAATTAGATTACACATTATACATTTAACGTTAAATAATTCAATTTAAGTTTAAGTTAGTGAATTAAGCAGACTATAAATAAACTTTTTACTATGCACGTTATATGATGTGATTAGTGACGGAATCAAACCAGGAGGCCGTGATATGTTCTTTTTTTTCTTTTTCATTTGTAAGGGGTCGCAAGATGCAATCATTACTGAAGATATAGCACGAGGAACAATTGTGATGATCTATATGTTACGATTTTGGACTAACAACAGTAACTTAAACACTTTTATGATCAATTATCATTTTAGTTTATTATACTAAGAGTAAATTACAAGTTTTGTCATTTACGATCAATTATCATTTTAGTTTATTATACTAAGAGTAAATTACAAGTTTTGTCATTTACGTTTGTACCAAATTGCAGGCGGTGTCCTTTGCCTTTAAATTTGACGAGTTTTGTCCTTAACGTTTCAAAATCCTGCACCTTATGTCCTTTAGCCCTAACTTAGTTAGATTTTTTGGTTAAATATGATCATGTGCCTTGCACATGAGGGCATTCTTGTCATTTCATCTTCACAGAGGCCATTTTGTAAAGAATTATTATCCAGGGATTCTTTGTAAAACTGAAAATAATAATAATAATAATAAGAGTTAATTGCCATTTTCGCCCCTGAGGTTTGGGCACATTTGCCATTTTCGTCCAAAATGACAGTTTGGTACCATTTTGCCCCTCACGTTTGGCCATTTCTGCCATTTTCATCCAAATCTCTAACCTAGTTAAAAAGTTTTGTTAAATGAGATTTTTTTTTAATTTACTCTATAAAATACAATTGTTTAATTTAATTTTTTAAAAAGTTCTCTAACATAATTGTTTATTATATTTTATAGAGTAAGTATAAAAAATTAAAGAGTTAATTACCGTTTCGACCCGTACCGTTTCGAGCCGAACCGTTTCGACGCGAACCGTTTCGACCCGTACCGTTTCGACGCGAACCGTTTCAACCTGTACCGTTTCGAGCCGAACCGTTTCGACGCGAACCGTTTCGACGCGAACCGTTTCGACCCGTACCGTTTCGAGCCGAACCGTTTCGACGCGAACCGTTTCGACCCGTACCGTTTCGACGCGAACCGTTTCGACCCGTACCGTTTCGACCCGTACCGTTTCGAGCCGAACCGTTTCGACGCGAACCGTTTCGAGCCGAATCGTTTCGACCCGTACCGTTTCGAACCCGAACCGTTTCGACGCGAACCGTTTCGACCCGTACCGTTTCGAGCCAAACCGTTTCGACCCGTACCGTTTCGACCCGTACCGTTTCGAGCCGAACCGTTTCGACGCGAACCGTTTCGACCCGTACCGTTTCGAACCCGAACCGTTTCGAGCTGAACCGTTTCGAACCGAACCGTTTCGACGCGAACCGCCGTTTCGAGCCGAACCGTTTCGACCCGTACCGTATCGAAACGGTACGGTTCAGTTCGCGTCGAAACGGTTCGCGTCGAAACGGTACGGGTCGAAACGGTTCGGCTCGAAACGGTTCGGGTTCGAAACGGTACGGGTCGAAACGGTTCGGCTCGAAATGGTACGGGTCGAAACGGTTCGGGTCGAAACGGTTCGCGTCGAAACGGTACGGATCGAAACGGTAATTAACTCTTTAATTTTTTATATTTACTCTATAAAATATAATAAACAATTATGTTAGAGAACTTTTAAAAAAATTAAATTAAACAATTGTATTTTATAGAGTAAATATAAAAAATTAAATTAAAAAAATTCTCATTTAACAGAACTTTTTAACTAGGTTAGAGATTTGGATGAAAATGGCAAAAAATGGCCAAACGTGAGGGGCAAAATGGTACCAAACTGTCATTTTGGACGAAAATGGCAAATGTACCCAAACCTCAGGGGCGAAAATGGCAATTAACTCTAATAATAATAATAATAATAACAATAATAATAATAATAATAATAATAATAAACTCTCTCTCTTCTCTCTCTCTCTTCCCAACTGATCCAAACATCAAGAACCATTGCATAAAGAACTAGAAATTTTCTAAAACACAATAAACCTCTGCAGATTCAAATATGAACTCACAAAACGTAAAATGTATGCCAAATATGAACGCACTCTGTCAGCTTGTGGCTTAACCTTTGAACACAAAGCAATATAAAAACCAATAATTATACAAAACAACAATATACACACACTCAGATCTAAAACTTCAAAGCAGTTGGAACCAAACAGGGGTAAATATATAATTTTGGTAGTTATGCCAAACTGTTCCGACTCGTGACCCAAATCACCACTGCACCCACCATCGCCGCCGCAACAGTCTGATTCCACCCACCACAACAGTCCGATCATCACAAAATATGCACCCACCTTCATCATGATTGCCGATTCATCTTGAAACCACCACCACCGTCTCTATTGCCGCCGATTTATCTTGAAACCACCACCACCGTCTCTATCGCCGCCGATTCATCTTGAAACCACCACCACTGCCGCCCGTTACCCACTGTCGCCCCTAACCCACCGCCGCCCCAAACCCACCGTCGCCCCTAACCTTCACTCATCGCCATCAGAACCACCCTTCACCCACCATCGTACACCTCTCACCACCGCCAAACCCACCAACACTTTCACACCTACCTCAATCCACCACCAACCACCGCACACCTCCACCACCGCACAAGATTTTAGAGAGAGAAGATTGCAGAGGTTTTCTAGAGAGAGAAGAGAGAAGACTGAAAGAGAGAGAGAGGTTTGTTAAATTAAATGTCATTTTATTTTTATAAAATAGTCCTTTATATATAATATAGTTACACAATAACCTCTAAAAAGGTGAAAAGACAACGATACCCTCATGTGCAAGGCACATGACTATACTTAACCAAAAAATCTAACTGGATTAGGGTTAAAGGATATAACGTGCATGATTTTGAAACGTTAAGGACAAAACTCATCAAATTTAAAGGCAAAGGACAGCGCCTGCAATTTGGTGTAAACATAAAGGACAAAACTTGTAATTTACTCTTATACTAAAGTATATTTTCTAAGGGAAAATTAACAAAATGTTGGTTGACCAAGAGTGTTTTCAAATTTGTCACCCTCCTGCGTCCTTGGAAGGACTACTCAGCCTCGGAAGCGTCCGCCTTTCATGTTGAAGCGTCCGCCGTCACGTTGAAACGTCCGTTTTCTTTCAAGCGACACGTGTCCGATGTTGAAGCGTCCGCCTCAGTTGCTAACGGTCCGTGAAGCTTCGGAAGCGTCGGCCAAACACGCAGTTTTGTATCTTTGTCCAATTTTTTTTTTTTATAACTTATAAACATTTCTAACATGGGATCTAGTTAAGATGTATGTTAACGGAGTCAAATTTTAAACGATATAAAACATGTTATTTTTTAGTCAAAATTTTTTATATTAAACACTAATTAAACATCAAAACATAACATAATAAAAATAAAAAAACCAAACAACACATAATATTATATCTAAAACCATATCCTAATAGCCTCCCACTCCGAGACATGTTTGAAATCATGTCTCTCTTCATGACGGTAGTTGATAAGGGTCACCTCCATCTGATCGTCCTCACCAAGGTCCGGCATTTTTGTCTCCACTTTCTTGAAATATCGATCAAATCTCTCACATTCCAACCGCAGGACACGGAACCTGGAGGATAGTGCGTCAACGGTCCGGTTGTGGTCCGGACCACGTAGTTTGGCGAATTTCTTTTGAACACGGACCCAGAGCCCACCGTGTCCTCGACTTGGAGGATCGATTATGGCCTGCTCCCATGCTTCGCACAGAGCAATATCTTCAACGTCAGTCCAGCTAGAGTTGGCCATTGTCGGGTCGTTGACGGCGTCGGAGTTTATAGTGAAATGGCTGATTTTGTTTGCAAAATTTTTGAAAACGGCAGGTGTTTGATAAGTGATAAGTGAACGGGTTATATAGTGGGCGTAAATGTGTGAAACGGTAAAAGTTAAACGGCTTTTGAGTTTCCATTTTTTTTGCGTAAGCGTCTGGAAGCGTCGGTCAAGCCTTGGGAAACGTCGGCCATCCTCGGGAAGCGTCGGTCAAGCCTAGGGAAGCGTCGGGTGAAGCCTCGGAAGCGTCGACCAAGGTTTCGGAAGCGTCGGTCCTCGGAAACGTACACAGGGACACATTAAAAAATTATGGTTATGATGTGTCGGTTACTGCCGCAATTTCGTAACAGAACGGACGCTTCAACATCGGACACTTGTCACTTGAAAGAAAATGGATGCTTCAACGTGACAGGCGGACGCTTCAACATGAAATGCGGACGCTTCCGAGGCTGAGTAGTCCTTCCAAGGACGCAGGAGGGTGACAAATTTAAAAACACTCTTGGTCAACCAACATTTTGGTAATTTTCCCATTTTCTAATGTACAACTGTGTTCGTTGAAAAGTGTTCCTTATAATTGTATACTTAATAATTATATATGTACTAAACTCTAAATTAACAAAAAAAAAGTATAAATAAAGTAAAATAACAACAAAATGAATTTAAATTAAATTACTCAATTATCTTTTTTTACTTTATAAAAATTATTGGATTTTTATAACCATAACTATTACCTATTGGTCGACAACAATCCCAGCTAACAATATGTATTGTGACAGTCTCAACTTTTAACATATTTTTAACAGACTTTTTTCTAATTGAGATCTACCCTTATTAGTGTATGATGTTGTGGATGTCTGCGTGCAGGCTGACGTGTTAAAAAATACATTTGACATCTACACGGATGTTAACATGTTAAAAAAATGTATTTTCATTAAATATGTTCCTATAAAATCAATCTATCCTCCTTTCTGTCACCATACGATTCCATATCATACCATGGTATGATATCGTATCGCATTGCATCCTATGGTATGGTATAAAATTGTATCGTTTGTATAGTATAGTACGATATAGTATACTATGGTAACAAATCATGCCGTATTAGATAGTGTAGTATCGTATAATACAATATCGTATTGTATCGTATAGTACAATATGTTATAGTATAGTATCGTACCATATAATATAGTACGATGTAGTATAATACAGTATGATATAGTATAGTATTGTATAGTGTAGTATAAGATAGTATGATATAGTATAGTATTGTATAGTGTAGTATAAGATAGTATGGTATGGTATCATCTAGTATTAAAAATATTCAGATTATTTGGATATTTGAATAAACCGAATACTTTAATAGGTTTTTGAGTAAAATGCACGGATAGTCCCTGTGGTTTTGCAATATTTCATCTTTAGTCTCCAACTTTTTAAAATTACACACTTGCTCCCTATGGTTTGACTAGTTGTTACTCGGATAGTACGCTGGATGGTCGTTAAGTTTTTTAGTTAAGTGTGTGTAAAATGACAAATATACCCTTACTAATAAAAACAATAATCAAACACTAAAAGAAAAACTTAATTAATAATCTAAACTCAAGTGGGCCCATAATTTACAAAACCCCAGCCCACCCTACTCACCCTTTCTTTTCAGGCAATAACCCTCCCGCTGTTTCTTCTCCAGCAAAACACCCATCTCCATCTTAATGCTTTGTGATAGAAAATACCACCTCAATTAAACCCCAAATATTTATCAATTCTAAAATCTCTTACAAATCCAATAACTCATCACAAAAATGACTTGATATGTTGTTGAAGCAGAGGAATACCTGTTCAAGGTAGTAATCATATGAGACTCCGACATCGAGGATTAGTGGTGCCGTCACAACCCCCACACACCCCTTGTATTCAATTTCAGTATATTTAGTGAATCTATGGTTTTTTTTTTCACCTTCCAAATTGCACAATGTCACGACCCCCCGACCCACCCTGGACGGAATAGGGTGCCGTGAACAGTCCAGCGGTACCGGTGATTATTTTGAAAACGTTGCAGCGGAAATTTTATCAGGACCGTGAGTTAGGAAAAATATCAGAGTTTAGAAAACACCGGATTTTATTTAATAAATAAATGGGATAAACCCATGTTTTATAATGGTAGCTTTAATAAAGATAAATTTTATTACATAAAACAATATTTCTTATTTTGATTTAATTAATAAATAAGCCACTTCTTTGATGCCTTTCAGTGCCGTATCCATCTATTACTCCAATCTACTGTAATTACCTGAAAAGTGTTTTAAAAAGGTTTTGTCAGCGGGAAATACTGAGTGAATCATTCTATTTACTAAAATGACACATTTGTTATAATTTACAGTATTAAGAGCGATTACAATGTTTCTGATATCAAACCAACTACCCACGGTATTTGTCACTCGACCGAATCTGTGACTATGGTCATATCCCCCAATTGGCTGCCCCAATGGTGACGATTATCAAGTAATGTATACAAAACCCCACATACCGGCTGTAACTTGGTGATTACAAAGACTTAATCCCCGTAATTATAACTTTGAAAATAAACATGATTTTAGAAATAGATTTGATAAAAAGAGAATGACTCACATTATAAACATGCAGATTCCTACGGGCAAAGTTTAGTCTACAGATAAGCCTTGATATATTGCAGATTTATACAGGCAGAGCTTAGCCTATTGATTTAGCCTTGTAACCTAGTGCACACGAACTAGGTAAATAACTAATACAGCTTTTACGATTACTCACGAGATTAAAACCCTCACAACGATTGACAAAGTGCAATCACTTAAACATTCATCGGATTCACAACGAAGGACAGAGTATTCCCCGAGTTCGGGTGGCACTCAACATCCTGTCGGAATCACAACGAATGACAAAGGATCACCCTAATGTGGGCAGCACTTAAACATCCATCGGATAGTTTCTATCGATCGGACATTAAATCGTAGCAGCGATTGAGTTAATACCCTGTATCGTAGCAGCATCCCCCTACTAATTAGTGATTTGAGACTTATTTCGACAATAATTCGACGTACAGAGTGAATTTGAGCGTCGAATGAACAACAGAAATCAAGTCCCAGACACTGCTATTTATACACAAATTTGGGCTAGCTTACGGACCGTAACAATTAACGCTTACGGTCCGTAAGGGACACGAATTACTTATAGGCTTGCCACGCGTGGGACTAGGCCTGATGAGTCGACGATTTAATTAAATTCGATTTTAATAATAATTTATAAGGATAATCATCGAGTAGGGAATGCCCCCCCTGGGTTTTAGGGGTCCTGATCCTGATTCTGATTGTTCTGAAATTTGTAGGGTTCGCGTAGAATCACTTGGGTTTCTTAATTAGGGTTTCTTATTGACTAAAATAATAATATAAGTAGGACTTTTAATGAGGGTCGTTACATTCTCCCCACCTTAATAAAAATCTCGTCCTCGAGATTTACTGGAATAAGTAGGAATACTTTTTCTTCATCTTAGATTCCAGCTCCCAAGTGTATTTGGGTTATTATATTACTTTTAGACTTATGTCACCTTTTAGTTAATAAAAATAATATTAGGGTACATGATACAGAATTAAATTATCAAATAAGAGTTGTACCATAAGTAGGATTCAATGGTTTAACTGAATTAGTTCAAGAAATCGATTATCAAATGAATGAGATGAAAGGATATAATTTCCAAGATGACTAGGTTCAAGCTAAAAGATAAATATTTAGAATGAATTAGAATTAATAAAAATTCTTTGTGAAAAGAAAGCTTACTTTAATTGGCAACTGAGGAAGACTTAGAATTGACAGATTCCAAAAAAATAAAAGCATGAAAAATGATTTGTCAAATATTTATGATAAAAGACAATAGAGTTAGTGTATCATTGTTTAGAGTTTCACGTTGTTTTAATTTGTGAAACAATGTGATAGTATACTATTAGTAACCATATTTTTCACACTATGTCCTAGAGATCGAAATATAATAATAACAAGTTGTTTTGGCATGACCAATTATTATATTATATTTGTAAAGTAAATATATATTATTTGTGTTTCTGTTTAAACCGTATTTTACATATCAAATATAAATACTATGTAATATATACTATTTGTTACGCATTGTTACTATATGTAAATGGTAACCACTTTTAAATAAATATTATTTTTAGTATTTTACTATACCATGTAAAATAACTTATATTTTCTAATATGTATATTACAAAATACCGCCATGAAGTTTATTACAAAATATTTTAGTATTATTATTTTGTAAAAGAAATCACTATTATTTATAACGTTAAATGAGAATTGTAAATAAAGGTGTAAAATATTTAGTGTACAAAAGTACTTGTAAATTAATTTGTAAATATATAACACTTAAATGGATTAATTCTATGTGATTACTTATTTTCATTTTGAAACCATATAACGTTGTGAATGTTGTAAATAAGTGAAAACGAAGACTATTCTTATATATTACAATATTCCCTTAACTCAATATAGTTGATGACTATCATATTATTCTTTATGATCATTTTCTTTACAAACAGGTGATAGACAATTTATTCGTCCCTCTAATTCTTGTATTGTTTTATGAAAATATATCTTCTTCTTATAATACAAAGTAAAATATAATTAAAATTTATTAAATAAGTATAATGACTTAATTTATATATTTAACTAGTCACTATCATGGTTGGATATTGGTTAGTGCTGCCTTGTTTAAGCATATGTGGCCAATCCATGCCTAACTAAGGCTAGGCTATCCAATACCTGCCCTTGATAATAATCCTAGTATTAAAATAATCTTAACACTACTACTTTTTATAAATAATAAAATTATCAATAATAAATAACTAAACAATAACTTTTAAATAAAAGTATTCCTCAAATATAATTTCTTTACCGCAATGGTTTAAAATATAGTAATACTATATTTTGTAAATTTAGGTAATTTTCATATATAATCAATTAAATTTATATAATGTTTTTCGATCAACGATGATAGAACAATAAATTTTACGAAAGGCTCGATTGATATTGTAATAATTATTAAGAGATATACCGAAATATGTATTTGGGTAGCATTATCTGAGCATATGATTGTTTTAAGATTGCTTGTATAAGATAAATTCACAAAGTGGAAAAATAATTAAATCTGAGATTAGCGCAATCTTCAGATTTTGTAAAAATGTCACCACAAGGTGATCGTGATCAAAGAAATAATTTAGTGAAGTTGAGGATCACACAAGCATGTTATAGTTCAAGAGAATTGAAATGCTTGTTAGGATTATTATGAATATGATGGTTTTAATTCATCATATGGAACCTTGAATTGAATATGTAATATGAGCAAGTTCAAACAATTGAACTCGTTTTTTTTTTAAAAAATTTCGGACATAGTCATAAAAGAAACCATGTATGCCAAAGAAAATTGAGTTTTTCAAAAATTTATTGACTCGACATTAAGAGTTATTGTTTAGCAATAATGCGGTTCACCATACCAAAATCAATTCTAACTTAAAGAATATTTGAGTTTGGATAAAACGACAAATTAGAATGAAGCCCTCCAGTGGAATTCAAAAATTAAATGAACCACATGCACAACAAATGGTGCATGTGAGGATTTACCAAGAAATGAAATGAATCAATATTCGCTAAAATAAATCCTCCTGGTATGATGACCGTTAGGAAAAGTAGAAATGCGAAAGTAAACCTATTATATGCAGAAGTCAGAATTTCAATGAAAGAAATATAAGAACTTTATCTGGAATTTCGTGTGATGACCTTTGTTAAATGACATTACTAGGGAATGTAAATAAAATGAAATAGGGATTTTGTAAAACTATGTGACTCCTTTTTCAGTGATAATAATTATGACTTTGATTAGACTGTGCACCAATGGTTGTGAAATATTGTTCCAACGTACCTTAGCGAAATTCATGTAGTTTGTAAGATTACGTGGCACAGTGCTTCTTTTTTATTAGTAGTTCTTCTACTGATAGAATTAGCATTGGTGTCATCGTGCCCAATTTATATTTTTCAAAGGTCTTGCCTTGGAAGTCGTGTGTGATATACTTCATCTTCTGTGGACTTATAATTAAATTTTCATGTATTTTCTTGTACATTATCACAACTTTATATGCTTCTTACTTGCATTAATAGTTTATGATAACGCTTTAGAAATTCTTTGCACTGTCGATAGTATCCCAACTTAATGGGTTTCCTTTGTTTATTTTATCATACGAGCTACGAGACAGATGATTAAACGAAATAATGTTTTGATATCGGAGAAGAGATTCCTGAATAAGAAATCTAGACACAGATACTGGTGCTCTATTCTTAATTGACTTTTGGAATTCCTTATAGATATACATATTTATATAATCACATATTTCACATGCTGAATTAAACATACCATCTATTAGTTCAATGTTTTTAACAATTTCATATTTCCAAAAACCAGTCAGATATCAGATCATGATACTATTTTAGGGAAATCTTGTCACTTGCTGACATATTATATACCTTCTTACCCGGTTCTCACCGGAGAGGTAACTTCAATATATCCGGACAAACTGGAGAGTCTGCTACATCATATCCAGTCTTGCCGGAGAAAATTTTCTATTTCCCATAAATAGTATATTTTAAAAAAATTGCCTATCTTATTAGGGCTTTTATTCAGAATTAAGGAAATTTGTATTTCCATAACATATCTTATTATTATATTGACCACTAGACGATTCCTGTGACAGTGTCAATTTACTATTCTTTCAACTAGTGACTCAGGTCATATTACTGTTGATCATTCTTTCAACTAGTGATTTTATTCATAACACTGTTTATCATTCTTTCAACTAGTGATTTTATTCATAACACTGTTGATCATTCTTTCAACTAGTGCTTTCGGTCATGTCACTGTTGATCATTCTCTCAACTAGTGACTCTGGACTTAGTTGTCCCGTGACATTACTTCATCAATTACTTATGGCACACCAAAATTCCATCATATTTATTTATACAAATACTTATCTTATCGTGAAGCTAATACTAAAGCATCTTTTCTTAAGTTCAAGTCTAACTGCTATCATGTGTGCTACCAGTTAATGACAATCTCCTAACTCTTTTATATAAACTTAGGTATTATTGTTACAACACCTAAAGGTGTAAAGCAGTGGCTCTGATACCACCTTCTGTCACGGCCCCCGACCCACCCTGGACGGAATCGGGAGTCGCGAACAGTCCAGCGGTACCGGTGATAATTTTGAAAACGTTGCAGCGGAAATTTTATCAGGACCGTGAGTTAGGAAAAATATCAGAGTTTAGAAAACACCGGATTTTATTAAATAAATAAATGAGATAAACCCATGTTTTATAATGGTAGCTTTAATAAAGATAAATTTTATTACATAAAACAATATTTCTTATTTTGATTTAATTAATAAATAAGCCACTTCTTTGATGCCTTTCAGTGCCGTATCCATCTATTACTCCAATCTACTGTAATTACCTGAAAAGTGTTTTAAAAAGGTTTTGTCAGCGGGAAATACTGAGTGAATCATTCTATTTACTAAAATGACACATTTGTTATAATTTACAGTATTAAGAGCGATTACAATGTTTCTGATATCAAACCAACTACCCACGGTATTTATCACTCGACCGAATCTGTGACTATGGTCATATCCCCCAATTGGTTGCCCCAATGGTGACGATTATCAAGTAATGTATACAAAACCCCACATACCGGCTGTAACTTGGTGATTACAAAGACTTTATCCCCGTAATTATAACTTTGAAAATAAACATGATTTTAGAAATAGATTTGATAAAAAGAGAATGACTCACATTATAAACATGCAGATTCCTACGGGCAAAGTTTAGTCTACAGATAAGCCTTGATATATTGCAGATTTATACAGGCAGAGCTTAGCCTATTGATTTAGCCTTGTAACCTAGTGCACACGAACTAGGTAAATAACTAATACAGCTTTTACGATTACTCACGAGATTAAAACCCTCACAACGAATGACAAAGTGCAATCACTTAAACATTCATCGGATTCACAACGAAGGACAGAGTATTCCCCGAGTTCGGGTGGCACTCAACATCCTGTCGGAATCACAACGAATGACAAAGGATCACCCTAATGTGGGCAGCACTTAAACATCCATCGGATAGTTTCTATCGATCGGACATTAAATCGTAGCAGCGATTGAGTTAATACCCTGTATCGTAGCAGCATCCCCCTACTAATTAGTGATTTGAGACTTATTTTGACAATAATTCGACGTACAGAGTGAATTTGAGCGTCGAATGAACAACATAAATCAAGTCCCAGACGCTGCTATTTATACACAAATTTGGGCTAGCTTACGGACCGTAACAATTAACGCTTACGGTCCGTAAGGGACACGAATTACTTATAGGCTTGCCACGCGTGGGACTAGGCCTGATGAGTCGACGATTTAATTAAATTCGATTTTAATAATAATTTATAAGGATAATCATCGAGTAGGGAATGCCCCCCCTGGGTTTTAGGGGTCCTGATCCTGATTCTGATTGTTCTGAAATTTGTAGGGTTCGCGTAGAATCACTTGGGTTTCTTAATTAGGGTTTCTTATTGACTAAAATAATAATATAAGTAGGACTTTTAATGAGGGTCGTTACACACAATATCATCCAGATCAAGAAACTTATCGAGTTTATGGAGTGAAGAATCTAGGGTTTCTACAATTTAGTTTGAGAAATCTCATTATCAGATATTGATTTTTTATTCAGTTTGAGAAATTGCACTGCAGATCAATTAACGAAATGGAGAATGAAACGAGAATTAGCTTTAACATTGGAAACTCGATATCAGTTCGGTTGCTTCACCGGTCGGACTTGCTCCTCGAAAAGTTCACCGCTCAGTAACAGAAGTGTTTCGCTTGGGTAGCTTTCCATGCTCGACCGCTTGGTGCGTGAGTCAGTGTGCCAATCAGATGACCCGTTGAATTGTGGGGAGGTTGGCTGAAGTCACCAAGCTATGAATTTCATGGGCTAAACCTTTGAGATAGAGCTCGATTCGCTTGTAAGCAGGCTCGGACATATTAGGGCAAAGAGCTGCCACATTGTTGGACCTTTTTGTGTAACCTTCGATTTCGGACTCGGCCATCTTCAGATTGTAATACTCCACCTTGAGTTTCTGAATGTCGTCCCTGTGACAATATTCCTTCTTTATCAGATCCTTGAAGTTATTCCACGGAGTGACGTTGGCAGCTGCCAATCCAAGCATCTAGACCTGCACGTTCGACCAGGAAAGCGTGTTTCCTTCTAAAGTACTGGTTGCATAGTTTACCCGATTGTTGATAGGGCAATCAAACATCTCGAAAACAGACTCGACCTTCTTGATCCAATGTAAAATACCCACTGCTTCTTTAGTGCCGTCGAAGGAGTGAGGTTTACAATCCATGAATGCCTTAAAGGTTCAATCTCGGGGTTGAGTAGGTTGAACTGCATCGTAAGGTGGGGCAGATAAGTATAAGAGTGATAAGATGACACGGGGAGAGATTAGTGTGGGTCGATCATTTTACCTTCGGGTTGGGCCACTAGAGCCTCAGCAACTTGTGCGTTAATCAGGGCCGTGAGCTGGTTCCGAGTCATGTTAATGCCGCCACGTCCTCTATCACACCTGTTCATTGTCTTTACATCCACATAACACAAAACGAGAACAATATTACACATATAATTCATCATAATGGCATGAAGAAAGTAAAGGAAGATTTAATCACAACGCATAATATCCAAATAAACATCTTCATCAGAATCATTTGTAAGTTCCACAAATAAGTTCTAAATCAAATATTAAATTCAGTATCAATTGTTGGATGAGGACGACCGTCCTCATCTAAGTTATATGGAAAGAATAGAAGGGCAGAACGATAGATAGTGATGTCAATTGCCATCACTGGCGAAGAAGGTAACCGATCCTTCGTTGTCACTGCCTCCTGGTGTTACTTCTCGATCTTCCTAGGGTTCCATCGAGTAGTTGGATCTCGTCCACTGCCTCTCTGAGTGTTAGTCCCCAAAGCTTCTTGCTAGGCACTACCTCAGGCTCTTCGAGTTCGGGCTCTTGTTAGGGAAGTTGTTCACGTGTAGTTCTCCTTAAGCCGAGGAAAGATTTAAGTTTAGGAGAGGACATGTCAGGGTTAATTGGTCTCTTACCGTTAGAGTTTTAGGAACTAAACATACTACTATATAATGCATCAAGTAAGAAACAAGTAGGCACATACGTAAACTATACAATCTTGGATGTTGAGACTTGCACTTGGAGTGTAGTGTCGTTGTGGATTTCTTAATACGAAAAAGGTTATAGTCGGGTTTTTTTCTCGAAAATATTTTTAAAACCAAGTTCACTATAACCAATGGCTTTGATACCAATCTGTCACACCCTCAAAATCCACATGCGGAGTTTTACCTCGAGGCGTGCAACTAACCAGGATCATGCCACCAATCATGTTGAACAAGTAATTAACATAAGGAAATTTATCATCATCAACATGATTAGTGATTAAGTTTTCAAACGTTCAAAACAAAGTCTAAGTCAACAGCGGAAGCAAAATGTTTAACAATCCCAACAGTAGTTTAAAAACCATAATTGTTTAACAAAACCCAATCAAACAGTTCATCACAATCACGACACTCCCGCAGTGCATGTCACGACCCCCGACCCCACCTTGGACGAGAGCGGGAGCCGTGAAGCAGCCAAGTGGTACCGGTGGTTTATTTTGAAAAGTATTGCAGCGGAAAATTTCATCAGGACCGTGAGTTAGGAAAAATATCAGAGTTTTGAAACACCGGATTTTATTTATTAAGATGGGATAAACCCATGTTTTGCAAAGGTAGCTTTAATAATGGATAATCTCGAATACATAAAACAACTTTTCTTATATTAATTTAATTTGATAAAATGAGCCACTTCTGTAAGTCTTTTGGTGCTGTATCCAACTCTTATTCCAATCTACTGTAATCATCTGAAACGCGTTTTAAAAGGTTTGGTCAGCAGGAAATACTGGTGAGTACATTCAATTTGTACAAAAGACACATTGTTATAATTTACAGCATTAAGGGTTTTTATATTTGCCCCTATCTTATAATTAACTGGTTCAGCTGTCACTCGATCGGATCTATGACTGTGGACATAAAACAAATTAGGATCGCCCACCTAAAGTGATAAATCGTTAGTAGTAATGTGCACAAAACCCCCCACTTACTGCCAGTAATTAAAGATTTAGCAAGACTTAATCACTGTAATTATAACTGGAAAATAAATTCGGGATTTTGTAAAGCAATTTGATAAAAATAGAATGACTCACTTTATAAGCATACAGTCTTGATTGAACAAGTCTCTTGATTCTATGCCTTCTGATAATTAAGCATCTACTTTATAGTTCTGAATCTTCTGATGATTAAACATCTTGTTTGATAGTATGTTATGGAGCGGAGTTTTCAAATAGTTAAACATTTAGTTTAACAGAGTGGAATACGTATTAGTGTAAAACCATATCAAATCTAACGATGGTCACGAGATCAGAACCTTAACGAAATTCACAAAGTATAGTCTTATTTAGACAGCACTTTGGCATTCGTTAGTTGGTTCCCGAATCAATCGGAAAGAATATCGTATCGGTGATTATTGGTTAGAACACCCACGTATAGAGAGAAGAATAGAAGAAATGAGCAAAGAAAAATGAATCCTAAGCTTCCTATTTATAGGTAAGGGATAAGTCTTATCCCATATAGAACTTCCCTACGTATTATCTATCCAGATACACCTTTCTCAGTTGAACCTTCCCTAGATAAAACCTTACTCAGATAATACCTTCCTTATATGTTATCTATCTATTTTCATGTATATCTATTTAGGTATTTAATTTACTTAATTAATTAATCTTACTTAGCTTAATTAATTAATCTTAACTGGTTAATTACATCATTTACTTAGTCGATTAATTTACTTAATTAGCTACTTAACTGCTAAGTTTTACTTAACCATTAAGTTTACTTAAACACTAAGTATTCTAGTTTAGCAGCCTCCTGGTTATGAGTTCTAACTTCTAGATACAATGGAACTCGTATTAGCGTATTAACCCAATTCAACTTTAACGATAATCACGAGATCAAAACTCACAATGAATGACAAAGTATAGCCGTATACAGGTAACACTTAAACATCCGCTGGATCAGTTTCAATCAATCGAATATAGTATCGTGTCTGTGATTAGAGTCATTACCCTGATAACAAGCAGAGTTTCGGGGTTTTAGGGGTTTCGTTGGAAGAAACAGAGATACAAGAAGTAGGACGTCGTTTTGAACGAGCAAACTGAGCAAATTGAACTAGTCCCAAACACTTGGCTTTATAGCCAATATTTGTTTCCTCCCGCGTGTCGCGCCAGGTTCGGCCTTCCCTGGCACGTGTTGCGGGGATGGTTGACCTAGCTTCGACTGCCATGTGTCCCACGTAGCCTTGACACGTGGCGCAGTGTTGTGACGCGTGTCCTTGGCCGCCCTTCTCGTCCAATCATGCGTTTTGTGGCGTCCCGTATTTATAATGTTAGCGTCGTTAACCATTCTGTTAAATTATGATTCTTTACACACAATTTGTTTTACACACAATTTGTTTTATATATACGTGACATGTAAATTGGTATCGGTCATGTCTAGTTATTTCACGTGCTCACGAACATTTCACCTACGTGTGCGAACAAGAGCAATGTACCTAGTAACCGAACTAGTTGTGAAGAGCTAATGTTACTAAACTTCCACCTAAATTGTAACATTCTAATTATTGAGGGATCTTTGTGTAAATAATAATCAAACAATATTATTATAAAAATAATAATCAAGTTATGTTATTTCCTACACATACAAAAACCAAATGGGGGAATAGTGCCAGGCAGCTGCTTGGCACTCCCTCATTGGACCAACACGTTTCTTGTTTTATATCAATTTTAAAATTACGTTTTTGCCCCCACCTCAAAATAAAATTACGCTTTTTGTCCCTATCTCGAAATTACGATATTGCCCTCAATTCAAAATTACGATTTTGCCTGGCACTCTCCCATTGGACCAACCAGCTTATTATTTTATATCCATTCTAAAATCACATTTTTGTCCCTCTTTAAAATTACGGTTTTGCCCCCAGCTCAAAATAAAATTACGCTTTTGTTCCCAGCTCAAAATTATGATTTTTCCCTACATTCAAAATAAAATTGTGGTTTTGCCATCAGCTCAGAATTACATTTTCGCCCCCAGTTCAAAATAAAATTTTGTTCTTGCCCCCACTTAAAAATTACGATTTTGCCATCTGTTCAAAAATGTGATTTTTCCCCGTTTAAAAATTGTGATTTCGCCCTCAATTCAAAATTACGTTTTTTCCCCAGTTCAAAATAAAATTATGTTTTTGCCCCCAACTCAAAATTACGATTTTGCCATCGGTTCAAAATAAAATTGTGCTTTTGCCTCAAGCTTAAAATTATGATTGTGCCCTTAGTTCAAACTTATATTACGTTGTTACCCAAAGTTAAAAATTACGAATTTGCCCATGTGAAAATTTACAATTTTGCCCAAATTTACAATATTGCCATTGTTTTAGTTTTTTTTTATCTAAACTATAAATGTGTTTTGTTTTAATTGGTTGACTCGATTTAATTGTTTTTCGTGTCAATGAGCTGACTAACACTCGCTAATTATTCGGCCATCGCCCCGCAACCCGGGCGGGGCATCAACTAGTTATAAAAACAAAAAAAGACCCAACCCGTTTTCCCACTTCCCCTCGTCATCCCTTTTATCCGAAACCCTAATTTTCCACCCAACTCCTTACGGCGATCTCCTCCTCCTTCTTTCCGGTCAAACCATCGTCGCCGACCATTGGTAAGACTCATCTCCCTTGTCTCTAACTGCTAAACTAACAACCCTGTCGCGAGTTACTCGTCACGGTTACGGTTCGAATTGTGAAGTCACGGTTACGGTTCGAATTGTGAAGTCACGGTTACGAGTAAACCAACGCATGCGATCTATATGTTTATGTTATGCGAACTTGATATATGTGTAAATATGTGATTAATGCTTATGTGCCGTGATATAATGATGATACGAAACTGTTGATAGATACTTGTGTATGTCGATAGTATATATATGTGTAAATCTGCGTATAGGAGGGGTGGTTGTGGTTACACTTGAAAACTTATCGAAAGAAGGTGAACGCGAATGAGTGTACGGAAGCGGTGAGCGTGATTTTATGTGGGAGGGGGGATTGAGCATGATTGTATGGGGAGTCACGTAGTGTATGTATCAATATGTGAATGATGTATGCAAGCTCATGAAACCTTGTACAGTAGCTTGCGTAGTGTATGTATCAATATGTGAATGATGTATGCATGCGTTGTGGCCATGATATTATGAGATCGTAGGATGAGGGTCTTGGAAATAGAATTCAATGTATTGTGGAATGGTATCCCTACATGTTGCCTTAGGAGGGAACACAAGATATGATGGAATTAAATGGAAGTTTGTATGTGTTACGTATTACTGTGATATTATCTATGTGTGCATGAGTTTAATTTGAGAAGAATGTGCAAAGTTTAGATGTAGATTCCATGTGATAGTGTGCAATGCAATAATTATAAGTTGCTTGAAACGTGATTAATGTGTACATAATGTATCGTGATAAACTGAGGTTTAGTGGGTATATATAATTACATGCGTGTGTGATGTGTACGAATGTGCTAGTGATTTAGGTGTTAGAGATTGGTATGATGTTAGGATACTCGACTTCGAAACCAAGCCAACTATGTGAAACTAGGCGACGACATTTAATTAATTTATCTAATAGTAATATGGTGTTGATATCGGGGCGTATCTGACATAGAGGCTTTTACACTCGATTTACTTTTGTTGAGCACCCTAAGGTGAGTTCACTGCTCTTTTCCAAGCATGCATCCCGGGGAGGGATATTGGGTAACGTTTCGGGGAGGAACGTCAGGTTATTGGGATGTTTGTTATTACACTCATTTTCTATCACATAAGACTCCTTACATCTACCGACAGTTGCCGGGGAGGCAACGAGGTTATTAGTTGATAGCGCTATTAGGTTTGGCACCCTCACACCGTACCGGGGAGGACGAGCGTGAACTAATTTCCTTAAAGCATGACCAATGTTTTGATAGAGACATTGGGGTTGGGCAAATACATCTTGTACCCATTGCGGTAATCGAGTTAATAACAACATCAAATCTTTGAATCGTCTTATATTCACACTGGTAACTAAAACGTGTTAACAAACTTTGAACTCACAAGCGTCGTCTGACACACTTGTTTGCATGCTTGCAGGTCGTTAGATACTTGATTATGGACTTGCTATCTGGGAGTGCTGGAGTGGTCATGGATCGAGACTCTTGGATACTAGTTACCATGGTTTTGAAAATTTGACTTGAAACAGTTGCTTAACTATTACTATATGCTTCCGCTGAATGGTTACTTTGGTTTAACTGATGACTTGATTTAATTATTTTGAATGAATCGAACGTTTTATTAAATTATTACTTATTGGTTCAATGTGATTGGTGGTTTGGATTTTGGTACGTCACACGTCCCGCGGTGTTTCCGCATGTGGTATTTTGGGGATGTGACACGTTTTTTCCTCGATTTTCATGCCGATACTTATTACGTATGCTTGGTCTTGATTCCAATTAATTTGGTTTTTAATTGTGAATCTAATAAGACTATTGTTATGCGATTTGGTTCGTCGGACGCCAAGATTCCTTAACCGCTAAATTTTCCAGATTAAGTATACAAGTTTCATCGCATGCAGTCCTGGTTTTGATTACGGTTTGTTATCGAGACTATTTTTGAGGGTTGTTACAGTTCAAGCTCCTGAGCTGTACCTAACGACCAACAAAGCATGGACTTGTATGTCAACGTATAGTTGTCGAGATTCCAATTTTAGTGTTGTTCCAAAAACAAGTTTGTTTCAATACTTAGTTTATAAAACATTTCATTCGGAGCTACCCCATTGTTAAGCTAGTAAACTATGTGGTACCGAAACTTGACTGTTGTAGTTGTTTGTGCCTCGTGTCAATGTCTATCATCATTGACCAGTTGCCAAGGCAAAGTTCACGCCCGCCCTTCCCGACACACTGTGAGGTTTGTCAAACCTAATAGCGCTATCAACTAATACCATGTTCGCCAAACCCGACGACTAATCAGTATAATGTGTGGGGACTTTCAGATAGAGTTTGTTTAGTCCGCTAAAGACATGAAGTATAAATTACAATATTTTAAAGTATTCCTAACCAGGAATACCAGGCAGTCCCAACCCAGGGATAGTGTGGTTCCTAATAACCAGGAATACATGCTTTTAGTAAATGTGTGAACTCACCTTAGCTTAGCAGATTAAAGTATTCGAGCTAGAATGGTCAACCACGTCGTATTATGGTTACCAATATTATTAGAGTTTATGTATGAATTGTCTCACGTATTTTCTACACGTATCTAACAAGTAGCACGAAACCAAGCCATCACATAGCACGTAAATCATGTGGTCATACGCGGGTTCATAACAAAAGATAAGGTTCTCATTCACATAACAAAAAATACAAGTATTATGTGCATTATGGGCGTGCGGTATGAATATAAGTGTGCGGTGTACGATGTACAGTTCATGAGTGTGCGGTATAAGGGTGTATGGTATAAACATAAGTTTATCGGGTGTACGGGATGGGGGTGTGCAAGGTGCATGGGGTGTGCATCATATGGATGTGTGGGGTGTGAGGTGTGTGGCACCCCAGTGTGCGGTTGGCCATTTAAACCCCGCCGTAAGCTACGGTTCTCAACCGTAGCCTACGGTGCAGCCTTTCTGTTCACGGCAGTAACCACTCCAATCATTATCTTGTTTCACCGATTCGAAGTTTCCAAGTTTCATCAATTCCGTCATACAATTTACACTAACATAGTTGAACCTTTTCAGTGGATTAGGTTTGCTTATCATGATATTATTATACCAAAACATCAACATCTTAAACCCTACTCCACATATAATCATAACAAAATTTTTGAAGTATCATGTTAATTTTCATGAAACCTAGTTTATCATACACACCAATTAACATCATAAACAACATCCAATCAGATCTAGTAGTCCAATATCGCAAGGAATCATCAACATCTTATCATCATACAACCCTAATTATTTAATCATCATCCATTCGATTAAAACAGTATTGAAACGTGATTTCTAGTAAACCCTAGATCATAATTAATCTCATAAACACCAATATCAATCAACCAATCTAAACACAGCTAAGTATAACAAAGAAAACTCGAATCAAACAAGGATAACACACTAACTGAGAGATGTAGAGTGAAAGAGTTGTATACGGTAGAAACGACAATTGGAAATTCTATCAACATACGTGAAATACTTCAAAAAGGAATGATAGAATTATTAGGACATAAGTTCACAGCCAATCTGCCACCAATGAATCTAGCTGGATTCGATGTTGTGTTAGGAATTGATTGGTTGGTAGCCAAACATACGTAAATATTGTGTGATCAAAATTCCGTTGAGATTCATACGCCAACAGGAGAAAGGATCACAATCCAGGGAGACAAGCTGACAAAATCAACAAAATTCATCTCTGTGATGAAAGTTGCAAGCTACGCACGAAAAGGAGGAATAGTATATATATGATCTCTATGATCATTAGTGTTATGGGTCATTTTCTAAGCATACATATTGTTTTGGTCAAAAAATCTGTTGAGGATATTGCAACCAAACTCTCTGTTATGGGGTATGATGCTAATAATATAGAACAATAACAAGGATCACTTCAATGTAATTTGCACAAATGACACAAGGATTTATACGGGGAAAAAGCCCTTGATCAAGAGTTGATCTCCGGCACAAAAACCCCCGGGTGATGGAAACTACCGATCACCAAGCTCAAATAAATCAATAGATATTTACAACTTCGGATAGTAAGGAGCTAGGTACAAGGATCACTATCGTGGAATGTGTAAAAGTGAGTGAAAATGACTGAATGTTTGTCGAGAGCTTCAAGTGTGCGAGTTTATGAGAGTGTGTAGCTGAGAAAATGACTAAGTGTTCTAATTCTAGCTCGTTACCCCTTTTAAAATAGAAGTTAACTACAATAACTAACTATCCAACTTTTGTGCCAAGCTCCCACGTTCTCCACAACGTCCATTTTTGGTCAATCGTGTGCGAAATGCCCGTGGAATATTCCTTAGTACCGTTGCCAAGACCAAGTCAAGCTTGTTACTCCTGCGAAGTAATACAAAACACAAATAAACAATCATCAGTACGAGGATCCTTAAAGTGATCGATGATCCTGATCCTGAAGCTCTTCTGAGGATCACTATCTGTCACAGAAGTAAGGATCATTAGGATAACGAATAAGGATCACTAATTGTTAGAAAATCCTCCCCTAACAATTGCCCCCAAAATATATGGAGTGATATGTAAATTTAGCGAGTTATGTTTTCTTGATCTTATCCGCAACTAACTATCGCAAATATAGCCGTTATTGTTGAACTATCCGTTGCAATCGTGACGTCACAGAAGTGACAACCCTGCACGATCATGATTATAAATAGGAGATAGAGATAGGATCAAATGCATTTAAATTTTCAGAGAGACTCCCTTTATAACTGCATTCCGAAGACAATCATGTACTCTCTCTCTTCATCTTCTTCCCTCTCTTGCTCTGTTTTCATCTCTTTCCATCAAAGATGTTGCTCCGAAATTCCCCAGCCAAGGATCACCCGAAGAACAGCCCTCCGAAAAGCCAGGGGATCATTGAAGACTCCAATAAAGAACGCTGCTGTTTCAATGATGCTCAGATAGATAGGATCCGCCACTGCTTCCCGGCGAACACCGAGTTTAGGCCTTTTGACCCCAATGCCCTGAGTGATCATATCTCCGACAAGTGGGTTGCTTTCCCCGTCACTCCGTTCACCATAGGTTATACATATCCTTTTCCAGCCTTCACCCAATCTTTCTTTTCCCTAACCGGCATCTCTTATATTCAAGCCATGCCGATGATTTGGAGGGTTTTGTACACCCTTGAAAGGATCATCGAGCAGGAAGGTATAGACCTAGGAATGTCAGAGCTGGGAGAGCTGTATGATCTTACTACCTTTGGTTCTCATCGCTATTTGTTTAAACGTAAACCCGGTGAAGAACATCCGATCTTCAAAGCCACCAAGAACGATGCTAATTGGAAGCGGCGTTTCTTTTTTATCAAGAGAGATTCTATTGAGGATGGAAAGGATCTACCCAAGAAATGGGCTACCCATGGTAGGGTGGTGGATCCTGAGAAGGATCACCAAAAACTTTCTTTTGATGTAAGGATCACTTATATTTTTACTTTCTTGTTATGCAGCTATCACCGTCTCACACCTCAGATTGTCCCCTGCTGCTAAGGAGAGGCTCCTTGCTTTCAAGAAACTTGATCCTGAGATAAGATCTTTCAAGACAACAACCCAAGATTCACAGGAGGTATCCTCAGGCTCTGTCACGATGTCAAGTAAGTATCCTTGTTTAAAATTTAAATAAATGGTGAAATATAAATTAAGAAAAGATACTTATCTTGTTTTGGTTGTGTAGGTGCTGGAAAATCCACCAAGTCTGCTTCAAAGTTTAATGTCGCTGATCTCACTACTGTCAGATCCTCCAAGAGAAAAGCTCCTACCAGCCCGACAGCTTCAGTCCCCAAGGCACCCCTCAAAGGGAAGGCAATCAAGAAGAGAAAAGCCTCTGAAGCTGAGGATCTGCAGGGTCTGCCTCTGATCCGCCATCAATTCCTCGAGTATTTTAATGAGGTAAGGATCACTGTCTCTGCTCGTATATCCTGTTGACTTATCCTGCTGATATAAGGATCACTTAATCCTGACCTTATCCTTTATCCTTTTTGCAGAAATTCTCTGAGATCGAGGATTATGTTGGCCATGTTGAGGATCAGGATAAGAAGATTGCCGACCTCCAGCAGGTTGCAGTGCTTAAGGACCTTGCAATTGCTGATCTTCAGAAGGAAGTCCGGGATGCCAAACAAGATACGGCCAAGGTGCTGATCAATGTTGACTATGAGAAACGTGAGATCACCGAAGACGCCAAAGTCTCTGCCGCCATAACAATGTACAAGACCAAGCTGCAAATGGCCTTGGAAGCTCAGGATCCTGCTTTTGACAAGAGCACCTGGGATGTTGAAGGCTGGAAGGCAAGGCTGGCTGAACTGGACGATGAAGAGGCTGAGGAGGTTGAAGATATCCTGACGATTGAAGCTGGAGGCAAAGGTGAAGGTGGTGAAACAAGTGGAGCTGGAGGTGATAATGCAGCGAAGGTTTAGGCTGCATGATTGGGCGATGATGGACATTCTTAGACGCAGCCGGAGCCCAATTTTTAAATTTGGTAGTAGCTTTTTGTGGTTGTGATGTTGAACAATTTAATGGTTTGTACTTGAACAATAGGTTTTTAGGATTAAGGATCATGTATGATCCTTTGGACAATAGGCAGGATTGCAATTGGTGGAGGGATCCTCTGTTTGGGGGATGAAGCCATTGTGATCCTGCCGCCTTTATATTCCTGCTCTACTTTTGAACTTATTATCATGGACACCCTTTACCTACCCCAGCGGACGGGCCACGTTTTGCTGGTAGATGCTCGGGTAGGTAATTTTGACAACCTTTTAAGGGTTAGTCTTTTGTTAATAAATAAAATCTTAACCTTTTGTCGCTTATCTTGTATTGTTATCCTTTTATTTCTGTAACTCTTCTTTGTTTTGATGCACATTTATTAAATAAACAATTTAGAACAAGTCAGATTGAAAATGTTTAGAGCATGATCCACGATCGAATATCCTATAGTTAGGGAATCCCAAAAAGCAATATATTTTAAGGATCACAAGTCTAGTTGTCAAACTTTAAGGGTTATTCAAATAAATAATGAATAGAATTAGAAATAGTTAAGGATCATACCTGAGGATCCAAGTTAGGATCCTAACCATAATAAGGATAACTGTAAGATAAACCTTAGAAAGAAGTAAGGATCAAGGATCCCTAGTTACTTATCTTCAAGGACCTGAAATAGATCATAACTTGGGACTAAGCCAATATAAGATAAGAGTTAGCAACTGGGGACAAGCCCAAGGATAACTGGGGACAAGCCCAAGGATAACTGGGGACAAGCCCAAGGATCGTATGTAAACTGGAGTATGGCCCTAACTAACGACTATCCAAACTTAGTGACATGAAAATGCCAAAACCTTAGCTAACGTGAAAACGTTAGAAACCTTAGCTAACGTGAAAACGTTAGAAACCTTAGGAACGGATGTATGGTACGTCTACCATTATACGTAGGATCCTAAGCATAGCCAGTACAATGGAATTATCAGCCCCTAAAACGAGTACTGGTCCCACTGCCTTGAACTATACCAGGATCATCATGCGCTACAGGCGGAACTGGGGTCAAGCCCAAATAACTGGGGTTAAACCCAAGGAACGGATTGCTTCAGCGGATAACCGATGTTATGCTAAGGATACCTAAGTAAGGATCACCGATACTTTGAGGATCCTTTGAGGATCATCTGTGCCATGAGGATCCTGCTCACATGAAATATTTCTTCAAGTGGACAGCATTCCAAGCTCTTGGTAGCAAATCACCTTCCATGGTTAGCAATCTATATGCCCCCTTTCCTGCTTCAGCTTCAATCAAATAAGGGCCTTCCCATTTTGGAGCCAATTTTCCATCAGCAGGATTGGTGGTATTCTGAAATATTTTCCTTAATACCATATCTCCAACTTGAAACCTCCTGATCCTGACATTTTTGTTGTAAGCACCAGCCATTCTTTGCTGATAACTGGCCATCCTTATCCTAGCCATATCTCTGATTTCTTCAATAGTATCCAGGTCTTGAGCCAAGTTCTCATCATTCTCCTCAGGATCACGGGTACTTGTTCTTGCAGTTGGAACCACCATTTCTGTTGGGATCACTGATTCTGCCCCAAATACCAAAGAGAATGGCGTTTGACCAGTAGCATTCTTAGGGGTTGTCCTATCAGCCCAAAGCACATAGGGTAGTTCTTCTGCCCATTTCCCTTTCTTGGATCCAAGCTTCTTCTTCAAATTGTTGATAATGATCTTGTTGGATGATTCTGCCTGACCATTAGCTTGTGGGTGGACTGGTGTTGATGTTATCATCTTAATCCCCTAGCTGTCACAAAAGTTAGTGGTTCTGCCCCCAATAAATTGGGAACCATTATTACATATAATCTCAGAAGGAATTCCAAATCTAGTTATAATATTTCTTTTAATGAAGGATATAACTTCCTTTTCTCTGACTTGGCCAAAAGCTTCAGCCTCTATCCACTTGGAGAAGTAATCAGTCATAGCAAGCATGAATACTTTTCCACCAGGTGCCTTAGGGAGCTTACCAACTATATCCATACCCCATCTCATAAATGGCCAAGAGGAGGATATAGGATGCAATAATTCAGCTGGTTGATGAAGGATATTGCTGTGTCTCTGACAAGGATCACATCTTTTAGCATACTCCACAGCATCTCTCTTCATGGTTGGCCAGTAGTATCCTGTCCTCAGGATCCTTGAGAATAATGCCCTGCCCCCAGTGTGGTTTCCACAATCTCCTTCATGGAAGTCTTTTAAAACTTCTTGGATTTCAGGATCCTCAATGCATCTCAAGTATGGTCCTGCAAGAGATCGTCTATACAACATATTATTTAAAATTGTGAATTGAGATACCTTAGATTTGAAAGCCCTAGGGTTTTCTCCTGTAGGAATCTCTCCATGTTGTAAGTATCTCATAATTGGTGAGATCCATGATCCTGATCCTGAATGGGATTATGTATCCTCACAAGGGACAATTGCAGAATCATTTCCTATCTCCATAGCCTCGTGATCCTCGATAGCCGGGGTCAGGATATGGATAATAGGGATCTTAATATCCTCCGGGATCTTCAAGGATGATCCTAAGTTAGCCAATGCATCAGCCTCTGTATTTTCTTCCCTTGGTACCTGCGTCAAACTAAAGGAAACAAAAGAGAGTGCCAAACTTTTGACTATCTCTAAATATTTGGTTAGCTTTTCACCTTTAACAGCATAGGATCCATTAAAGTGGTTTGTGATTAACAATGAATCTACATGTACCTCAAGATACCTGATCCCCATATGTTTTGCAATTTGCAAACCAGCAATTAAGGCTTCATACTCAGCCTCATTGTTAGTGGTTTGGAACTCACAAGCTATAGAGTGGGGTATTATGTCCCCCTGTGCCGATTTTAGTAGTATTCCAAGCCCTGTGCCTTTGACATTTGAGGATCCATCAGTATAGAGTATCCAAGGATCCTTGGTCTCTTCTAGCTGCTGGACTTCTAACTCAGCTTCTTCTTGCAAATCACTACTGAAATCAGCCACAAGGTCAGCTAATGCTTGGGATTTGATGGCTGTCCTAGGCTCATATCTTATATCATATGCACTTAGCTTCACTGCCCACTTAGCCATCCTTCCTGACATCTCCGGTTTCCTGAGGACATTCTTAATTGGAAAATTAGTTTTAACAACAATAACATGAGTTTCAAAATAATGTCTTAGCTTAGTAGATGCCATAATTAATGCAAGAATAAGTTTTTCAAGGTGTGAATACCTGGATTCGGCATCAAGTAAACTTTTACTTACATAGTAGACAGGATGTTGTGTACCTTCATGATCCTTAACAAGGACCGCACTTACTGCTTTTGAGGATACTGCAAGATACAAGGATAGCACATCGCCTTTTTCTGGTTTCATCAAAGCTGGGGCTGAGGATAGGTAATCTTTGAGGGCTCTTAAAGCATTTTCATGTTTCTCAGTCCACTCAAATTTCTTGTTCTTCCTTAGGATATCATAGAATTCTTTGCACTTCTCTGAGGATTTGGATATAAATCTGTTCAAAGCTGCTATCCTGCCTGTTAGCCTTTGAACATCCTTAGCATTGGCCGGAGATTTGATGTTCACTATTGCTTTGATTTGTTCCGGGCTAGCTTCAATGCCTCTCTTCGTCACCATATATCCTAAGAATTTACCTGCTTTAACACCAAAGTGACATTTTGAAGGATTAAGTTTCATGTTATATTTATCAAGGATATTGAATGCTTCCTCCAAGTCTCTTAGGTGATCCTCAGCTTTTAAGGATTTTACCACCATATCATCTATGTAAACCTCCATAGTTTGTCCAATCTGATCCTTGAACATCATATTCACCAGCCTTTGATATGTTGCACCTGCATTTCTTAATCCGAACGGCATAGCAATATAGCAGTATATACCAGTTGGAGTCATGAAGGCTGTATCCTCTTGGTCGGATGGTTCTATTTGGATTTGTTGAAATCCAGATGAAGCATCCATAAAAGTTAACAGTTCATGACCCGCAGTTGCATCCACCATGGAGTCAATGTGGGGTAATGGGAAAGGATCCTTGGGACATGCCTTATTTAAATCGGTAAAATCGACACATACCCTCCACTTTCCGTTTTTCTTTTGAACAACAACCACATTGGCCAACCATCTTGGATACTTGACCTCCCTAATCATACCTGCCCGGAGCAATTTCTCTACCTCTTCCTGGATAATGGCATTCCTTTCCGGTGCAAACTTTCTTCTCCTTTGATGGATTGGTTTGAAGGATCTGTCAATCCCGAGTTTATGAGTGATTACATCTTTGGATATACCAGTCATGTCTTCGTGTTTCCATGCAAAGGTAGTCTTTCTCCTTTTGAGGAAGGATGCGAGGTCTTCTTTCATTTCGCCAAGGATCCCTGATCCGATATAGATTTTGGATTCAGGATCATCAGGATCCATGAGGATTTCTACCACATCCTGCTCTCTTGCCTCCAAGACATCCCTTGGAGGATACCTTGATTGCTATTGCTCCCTTGACTTCGAGGCTGGTTTCATCGATGAAGTGTAGCAATTCTTAGCCTCCTGCTGATCACTATCAATCTTCACTATTCCCCAAGGACTAGGGAGCTTCACACATTGATGGTAGGTAGATGGGACTGCTTTCATATCGTGTATCCAGGGCCTACCAAGGATAACATTACAACAAGATAAACAATCAATAACACAAAATTTTTGATAAGAGTGTAGGCCTTCGATATATATTGGGAGTTTAATGTCCCCCAGGGTATTCTTAGTTTCGCCACTAAATCCCACAAGCACGGAGGATCTTGGTATGATATCTGATTCAGGAATTCCCATCTTCTTTAGAACATCAAGCTGGATAATGTTCACTGAGCTTCCTCCGTCTATCAGGATCCTGCGGACAAAATGGTTAGAAATGAAAAGAGTAATAACTAAACCATCGTGATGAGGATCCTGGATATCAACACGATCATTCTCATCAAAGGTTATGACTTTCCCTTCGGAGACACTTGATGTTCGAACAGGTCTTTCTCCATTATCCATTTTAGTTTCCTTTGCATGCCTTTTAGCTGCTGAGAAGGATGTGCCACAAATGTCTGATCCTCCAGAAATAAAGTTTATCACTTGTGCATCTGCTGGAGGGGCTGGAGCCTTCTCAGGGATCCTTTCAGGATCCTGAGTCCTTGACTTTTTTTCTTCCCAACAATTCTTTTAGATGCCCCTTGCTCAACAAGTATCCAATTTCCTTTCTTAGTGCAATGCATTCTTCTGTGAGATGCCCAAAATCTTCATGGTATGAACACCACTTTGATTTATCCTTAGTTGCAGCTGGCCTATCATTTTTTCTCGGCCATCTAGCTTTATCACCTAGGTTCTGCATCGCAAGGATTAGTTCATTGTTATCAACACAAAAACAATATTCAGAAATTGGAGGATAATCCTCATCATCCTCCTCTTGATCTACAGAATGCACGTTCTGGTTATCAGATCTGTTGTAGGATCTGAACTTGTTGTTCCTGAATGAGGATCCTTGCTTATCCTGCTTTGAGGATCCTGCTAACCTCTCCTGGATCCTCTTGTCGTCCTCTAGCCGAATGAACCTAAGTGCTCGTGTTCTTACCTCATCTAAGTTCCTGCATGGTGTCATAACAAGATCATCATAAAACGACGAATCCCTAAGCAATCCCATTTTAAAGGCCTCAACAGCCGTAGCTATATCTAAGTTGGGAATGTCTAAGGATTCTTTACTGAATTTGGTAATGTAATCCCTTAATGATTCATTATGACCCTGGGTTATCCTATATAGATCACTAGTTAATCGTTCGAATTTTCTACTACAAGAAAACTGACTATTAAACAAGTTAACTAGATTAGCAAATGAGGTAATAGAATAGGGAGGAAGACTTAGAAGCCATTTGAGAGCTGATCCAGTAAGAGTGGATCCGAATCCCTTGCACAGGCATGCTTCCTTTAACCTTTCTGGAATTGGATTGATCTCCATCCTCTCCCTGCATTGTGCTATGTGTTCTTCAGGATCCGTCGAACCGTCATACAGTTTCATTGTTGGCACATGGAACCTCTTGGGTATCTCAGCATCACAGATTGGTGGTGCAAAACGAGATATCTTGTGGCTCCCATCTGCAATCTCTGGGATAGGTTTGACCACTCCTGGAACACTTGATATCATATCCTTTAGCATTTGCAATTCTCTGGCCATGGCATGATTAATACCTGGATCCTGCATAAGACCATGGTTAGTAGTATAAGAATTATTAAAAGTGTTACCTCCCATTGGATTCAGATTAGGAAGATTGGATGTTAATCCATATTGTTGGGGCACTGGAATGATCGAGGGACCAGTAGAAGCATTGGTCTGCATTGGAATAAATCTCCCTGGTGGACATCTAAACTTCCTGTTTGCAAACTCCTCAAGGATCCTGGCATCTGAAAGGATCCCTGAAACTGGGATGATCCTGGAACAAAGGAGGATCCTTGAACCTGGGATGATCCTGGAACAAAGGAGGATCCTTGAACCTGCTGCGCTCCTGAATATCCTCCTGAATTCGTGAGGGATCCCATATGCTGAGGATAGGATCCCGCTGGCTGGAAATATGAACCTGATGCCTGGGTCACTGTTGTTGTTCCGTAGTGCACTCCTTTCGGTCCACCCACATATTGAACGTCTGGAACCACTGAAGGCTGAGAAGTAATCACCGGAGTATCAAAATTCAAGGATTTTGGCACCAGTGGGGAATGATCCTCTGCCGTTGTCTTTTGTTTCTTGAGTTCTCCAATTTCTTTGAGAATCCTCTCATTGGTCTTATCCTGTTGCCGTATCTGATCCTTCATCTGCAAAATCAAAGTAAACATGTCACTAGTAGTGGGAGTGTAAGAAGCAGAAGAAGTTGGAGGTTTTGAGAAAATGGGAGTTGGTTTCTTCGCAGCATTCTCAGCATTCTTCTGGGATCCAGAAGGTGGTGGAGGCAAAGGGGGAACGCCTTGTGAAGAAGTGAATGAGGGCATCAAATTTGAAGCATTCTTCGCTGAGGAAGCCATTTGCTTGATTGTAGTGAACCGAAATGAGCACAGAAATGCGAATTTTTCTAAGGACGAAGCACCAATTGCCCCACGGTGGGCGCCAAACTGTTTTGGTCAAAAAATCTGTTGAGGATATTGCAACCAAACTCTCTGTTATGGGGTATGATGCTAATAATATAGAACAATAACAAGGATCACTTCAATGTAATTTGCACAAATGACACAAGGATTTATACGGGGAAAAAGCCCTTGATCAAGAGTTGATCTCCGGCACAAAAAACCCCGGGTGATGGAAACTACTGATCACCAAGCTCAAATAAATCAATAGATGTTTACAACTTCGGATAGTAACGAGCTAGGTACAAGGATCACTATCGTGGAATGTGTAAAAGTGAGTGAAAATGACTGAATGTTCGTCGAGAGCTTCAAGTGTGCGAGTTTATGAGAGTGTGTAGCTGAGAAAATGACTAAGTGTTCTAATTCTAGCTCGTTACCCCTTTTAAAATAGAAGTTAACTACAATAACTAACTATCCGACTTTTGTGCCAAGCTCCCACGTTCTCCACAACGTCCATTTTTGGTCAATCATGTGCGAAATGTCCGTGGAATATTCCTTAGTACCGTTGCCAAGACCAAGTCAAGCTTGTTACTCCTGCGAAGTAATACAAAACACAAATAAACAATCATCAGTACAAGGATCCTTAAAGTGATCCATGATCCTGATCCTGAAGCTCTTCTGAGGATCACTATCTGTCACAGATGTAAGGATCATTAATTAGGATAACGAATAAGGATCACTAATTGTTAGAAAATCCTCCCCTAACACATATCTTGATCAATATCCTGATTTTAATTGTTTATTTGTGATCAGGGTACTGGACGGGGATATTGCTAACATGTTGGGCGATATCCTGAGGAATATTGAATTAACCACGTGCAGGTTAAAGGCTGGGGTTCGCTAACGGTCAGATGGACTTCTTCTCCTCAAGACTCGGGCATGTTTGTTATGGGAGAGACGTTGAACCCGAAAGACTAGGTCCACAACGTTCGAGTGAGGAATATTCGTTGGATCCCGGTTATTTAGGATAGTTTGTTATATTTGTTTTACTATAAATAGATGGGGGCGGATCAGATTAAGGCACTCAACTTTCTCATTTTCAAACACTTTCTCTCTAGCTCACTGCAAACACTACACACAACACTTGTATTCGAATTACATTGTAACACATAGTTGATCCGCACCACATCCTGCACTGTATCCTGATATTTGAAGCAATAGAAGAACAAGGCAGCTGCGATTTTCAGCTCCCAAGGTTTTATGCCGACGATCTAGATTGATCAAGGTCTTTCCTCGTACATCACGTGTCAACCTTTACTTTTCTGCTCATTGTTTAATCATAGATACAGTTCTATATCTTGAGCCGTATCCTGAAACTGTTTTTATAACTAACTTAGTTAACATATTTTTCATACATAATTTTAGCACACTACCTCACTTAACTAATTTGATCACTAAATTGCTTCGGTAATTTTTGACCAAAACAATTTGGCGCCCACCGTGGGGCAAGTGGTGCTACCTTTACTAAAAATCTTTGTGAAATCGTTAATCGGTTTTCTATTTTCAAAACTTTTTGCCACATTGTTTACAATGGCCTCAAGATCAAACATGAGCTCCTCCACTATGTCTGCTGCAACCTCCCCTACTACCGGTTCGGTGCTTCCACCACCTCCTCCAAGGATGCCATTTTCTTCACAACCTCAAGATGTTATCCCTACTCGGAGTGTTCAGGGATCTGCTCCCGTTTTAGCCTCTAATGATGAAATTCTAACTTTATTTGGAAGTGTGCAGGAACAAATGAGGCAGCAACATGAAACTAACCAAATGCTGTTAAGAGAAATACAACTCTTAAAAGCTAGCTCGAGTAGACCTGCTGAAGAAACTGTCACTCCTATACAGCCCAGGGCTTTGAACTTCAGTTCCGCAGTTTACACTGAGGATAACAGGGGGAATATCATCCCAAGCCATTCTCAGAATCATACCCCTGAGATACCCTCTTCGGTCAGGATGTCCACTGTGAGGAGTTCAGGATATGCTTCAGGATATGGCCAAAATCCTCAGACCGGTAATGTGTCAAATAATAATGTTCTTGCTACTAACAACAATGGCTCTTTGCAGGATGCAGGTATGACGTCAACATTTACCAGGGAGCTCCAGAAATTGAAGGTCATGATATCCAGTGTATCTGGAGTGGTCCAGCCAATTCCAGAAGTATCCCAAGACAGCCACAGGATATCCGGCTTTGCATATCCTATCTGTGATGCTGAAATCCCAAAAAGATTTCAGACTCCCAACATGAAGCTGTATGATGGGACTACGGATCCTGAAGAGCATATTGCCCAGTATAGGGAAAGAATGGAGATCAACCCTATCCCTCCGGAGCTCAAGGAAGCATGCTTGTGCAAGGGTTTTGGATCTACCCTGACAGGATCAGCCTTAAAATGGCTATTAAATGTTCCTCCTCACTCAATTACTTCGTTTGTTCATTTGGTTAATTTATTTAATAGTCAGTTTTCTTGCAGCCGGAGTTTTGAGAAACTAACCAGTGATCTTTACAGGATAACTCAAGGGCCTCAGGAATCCTTGAGGGATTATGTGAACAAATTTAGTCGAGAATCCTTGGATATCCCACATCTTGATGTTGCAACAGTTGTGCAAGCTTTTAAGATGGGGTTACAAAAGGATTCTCAGTTTTATCAAGATCTTGTAATGAATCCCTGCAGGAATCTCGACGAAGCTCGTAACAGGGCTTTGAGATATATCCGTTTGGAAGATGACAAGAAGATGCAGGAGAGGATGAATTCTACCTCAACCTATGAATCAACTAACAGGAAATCAAAATCCTCATATAAGCCATATCGCTCCAAGCCATATGGCAGAAATGATAACAAGAAAGTGAATGCTGTTGAAGACGAGGATCCTGAAGAATATCCTGACTTATCTGAATACTGCTTTTCTATTAATATACCTGAGTTAATGTATGCTATGCAGGGTTTTGGGGACAAAGCTAGGTGGCCTCGAAAGAACCAGCAGAAAGCTGATTGGAAGGATAAATCCAAATGGTGTGCCTTCCATGAAGACTTCGGACATATGACCGAGGATTGCATTGCTTTAAGGAAAGAAATAGTTACCTGTTAAGCAAAGGGTATCTGAAGGACTTGCTGGGAAGGAAGAAGAATAAAGGGCAGGATCCCGAGAAGGATCCTGAACGAGCGGCATCACCCCCAGCAGATGCCAAGATAATTAACTTTATTTTAGGAGGATCCGACATTTGTGGGACTTCATATTCGGCGGCTAAGAGACATGCAAAGGAAGCTAAGAGTGAAAGGGGAGACAAACCAGTCAGGATGACTACCCTCACAACTGATAAAGTGATCACTTTCGATAGTGATGACAGGGATACTGTTCAGGATCCTCACCATGATGCTTTGGTAATAACATTATATGTGGCTAACCATTTTGTACGCATGATATTGGTGGACAACGGTAGTTATGTCAATATAATTCAGCTTGAAACATTGAAAAGGATGAATGTATCTCCGATGGACATTACTTCGAAGTCCACTGTGCTCGTTGGTTTCAGTGGAGAAGCTAGAAATACTGTAGGAGAGATAAAGTTACCAGTATACGTTGAAGGGGTCAACTCGATACAACGCTTCTGTGTGATGGACTCCTTATCCTGCTATAACATCATACTAGGCAGGCCATGGATCCATGACATGAAGGCTGTGCCTTCGACTTATCACCAATGCATCAAGATTCCAACCCCTTGGGGGGTCGTCAAAGTTGATAGTGATCAGCAGGAGGCGAAGGAATGCTACACATCCTCAATGAAATCCTCGACCAAGCCTAATCCAGCATAGCAATTAAAGATGCGGGCCCGGGATACCTTGGAAGCTTCGGAGCAGGATGTGAAGAAAGTTATCCTGGATCAGGATAATCCTGATATCTCGGTGCTCGTAGGAACCAATATCCCTCGGGATATTGAAAAACAATTAACTGACTTTTTGAAGTGCAGGATGTCAACGTTTACATGGAGGCATGAGGATATGACAGGTATATCCAAAGACATTATTACTCACAAGCTTGGAATTGACAGGTCATTCAAGCCTATTCAGCAAAAAAGAAGGAAGTTTGCTCCTGAGCGGAATATAATCATCCAAGAGGAAGTTGAAAGATTGTTAAAGTCCAAAATGATCAGAGAAGTCAAGTTCCCAAGATGGTTGGCGAATGTGGTCGTAGTGCAGAAGAAAAATGGGAAATGGAGAGTCTGTGTAGATTACACAGACTTGAATAAGGCTTGTCCTAAAGACCCGTTCCCCCTTCCTCATATCGATGCAATGGTGGATGCTACTGCTGGGCATGAAATGTTAACGTTCATGGACGCATCCTCAGGATTTCAGCAGATTCAAATGGAGCCTTCGGACCAGGAGGATACTGCTTTCATGACACCAACAGGTATTTATTGCTATACTGCTATGCCTTTCGGTTTGAAAAATGCAGGTGCAACATACCAGAGATTGGTGAACATGATGTTCAAAGATAAGCTGGGGGACACCATGGAGGTGTATATTGACGATATGGTGGTGAAATCTAAAAAGGCTGAGGATCACCTCCAGGATATCAAGGGAGCATTTGATATTCTGGATCAGTATAACATGAAGCTGAATCCTGCTAAGTGCCATTTCGGAGTGGGGGCAGGAAAGTTTCTAGGATATATGGTGACGAAAAGGGGGATAGAGGCAAGCCCGAAGCAGATTAAAGCTATCCTGGATATAAAATCACCCTCGAATATGAAGGACGTTCAACGGTTAACAGGCCGAGTAGCAGCTTTGAACAGATTTATTTCAAGATCCTCGGAAAAATGCAAGGAATTCTATGATATCCTCAAAAAGAATAAGAAATTTGAATGGGGAGCAAATCATGAAGCAGCCTTGCAGGATTTGAAGTGATATCTCTCAACTGCACCTCTATTGATGAAACCTGAAAATGGTGAACCACTATCCCTATACCTCGCTGTATCAAGGAATGCTGTAAGTGCCGTTCTTATAAAGGACCATGAAGGTCAGCAATATCCTGTTTATTATGTTAGTAAAAGTTTGTTAGATGCTGAAACTAGGTATTCTCATTTAGAAAAATTGATATTAGCTCTAGTTATGGCATCGACAAAGCTTAGACATTATTTTGAGACACATAGGATCCATGTTAAAACAAATTATCCTGTCAAAAATGTGCTTAGGAAACCAGAGATGTCAGGCAGGATGGCCAAGTGGTCAGTAAAGTTAAGTGCTTATGATTTAGTATATGAACCTAGAAATGCCATAAAGTCTCAGGCTTTAGCTGACTTTGTGGCTGATTTCAGTAGTGACATTCAGGATGAGGTAGACCTAGAAGTTCAACAGTTAAGAGAATCCTCAGGATCCTGGACATTATATACGGATGGTGCATCTAATGTAAGAGGAGTAGGATTGGGAATACTACTAAAATCGCCACAGGGGGACATATTACCCCAGGCTATTAGGTGTGAATTCCCTGCTACTAATAATGAGGCAGAATATGAGGCTTTAATTGCAGGATTAGAGTTGGCTAAGAATATGAGTATCAAGAATTTGCAAGTATATGTTGACTCCTTGTTAATTACTAACCATTTTAATGGATCCTATGCAGTTAAGGGTGAGAAGTTAATCGAATATCTCGATATTCTCAAAAAATTAGCAGGATATTTCGATGTTTTTACACTTGAACAGGTACCAAGGGAGGATAATGCTGAAGCAGATGCCTTAGCAAATTTGGGATCATCGATCAGGATACCAGAAGGGACCCAAATACCAATATTACATGTCTTATATCCTGCAACGAATCCTCAGGATAAAGAAGTAGCGGCTATTCAGGATCCTGGAGCAGAGTACCCTGAAAAGGATCCTAAATCCTGGACGGCTCCAATCGTGAGCTATCTCAAGGAAGGACACATCCCCGAAAATGAAAATCCTAAGGCATTTAGGATGAAGGTATCACGATTCACTATTATAAATAATGTTTTATACAAGAAATCTCTCGCAGGACCGTATTTGAGGCGTTTGGAGGATCCTGAAGCCAAAGAAGTACTTCAGGATATACATGAAGGGGATTGTGGTAACCATACTGGGGGCATGTCATTATTCTCAAAAGTATTAAGGACAGGATATTATTGGCCGACAATGAGAAAAGATGCCGCAGAATATGCTCGAAGATGTGATGCATGTCAAAGACATAGTAACATATTACATCAGCCTGCTGAACCGCTGTATCCTATTGTTTCCCCTTGGCCATTTATGAAGTGGGGTATGGATATAGTGGGAAAGCTTCCAAAGGCTCCAGGAGGGGAGGTTTTTATGTTGGCAATGACAGATTATTTCTCCAAATGGGTTGAAGTCGAGGCATTTGTCCAAGTCAGGGATCAAGAAGTAGTATCCTTCATAAAGAGAAATATCCTGACCAGATTCGGAGTACCAGCCGAGATAATCTGTGACAATGGCTCTCAATTTATAAGCAAGAGAACTATTGACTTTTGCAAGAGTTGGGGAATCAAAATGATAACATCTACTCCGGTACATCCTCAAGCGAATGGACAAGCAGAATCCTCAAACAAGATAATTGTCAATAACTTAAAGAAGAGACTTGGAGCCAAAAAAGGAAGATGGGCAGAAGAATTACCCTTTGTTTTATGGGCTGATAGGACAACGGTAAAGAATGCAACAGGCCAAACCCCGTTTTCCTTAGTATTTGGAGCAGAAGCAATGATTCCAACGGAAATGGCGATACCTACTGCAAGATCTATCCTACGGGATCCTGAACAGAATCCTGAAGCCTTATGTCAGGATTTGGATACTATAGATGAAAAAAGGGATGCAGCAAGGCTAAGGATGACAGCATATCAACAAAGAATATCCAGAGCATATAACAAGAATATAAGGACTAGGAGATTTCGAGTTGGTGATTGGGTGCTAAGAAAGGCTTTTCAAAATACCACTAATCCTGCCGATGGCAAGCTAGCTCCAAAATGGGAAGGACCATATGAAGTTGAGTCAGAAGCAGGGAAAGGAGCATATAGACTCAAGAATATGGAAGGGGATATGCTACCAAGATCCTGGAATGCAATACACTTAAAGCTCTATTTTAAGTAAGAATAGAATGTAATTTCTATCTCAAGATGGTATGAATTCTATCTCTTTTAAATATGTTTGATTTGATTTGTTCTTTGAAACCCAATACTAACTTAAGCATCGGAGGGGTGTTAGCCAAGCTAACACCCACCTTAGTTTAAGGATGTTTTGCAGTATATGATCCAGGATATAGCTCCAGGATGCTCACTCAGGATACTTCGGAAGATTAGAGGATTGGCCCCCTCTCTCACGTATAAGGGATCCCGATCCCTTCACAGGTTTAAAGGTATTCACCTTTCTTCCGAATTGGGTTTAAACACCCCGCCTGGAGCGCAAGTTATTCGGGAATAGTTCAAGGTGGCGGGACCAGTCCATGTAAAAGTGGCTGACAATTTCGTTACTATTGGCTATATCCTGAATCCTAAAGGTATATGAGGATTGATCACCCTCTCTCACGAAAGGGTATTTTCATACTCTCTAAGGTTTAAAGGTTTTCACCTTTCTAAGTCTTGGAGTTTATACACTCCCACCTGTAGCGCACGCAAATTTGGGATTTTCCCCCGGATACAAGGGATTCATCCCCAATATATTTTTTGGGTTTTACCCTGTAACATGAAGAATTGTCTACACAATGGGAACTGATTTCTAAGTATTTGAAGGCATTGTACACAGGGGACATTCCCACTGAAGCAATGGTGTAAAGCTCAAAGGATAAGGCTCGGACCTAATACACTAAGTGTCTCAGACAGGGGACATCTTCATTGGAAAAGTTGTAAAGGGATTGAAGTTTGAGAATAAGGTTGTACCCTATTCCTGGTATGATCTTTCCTTTGTAAACATTATACTATGTTTGACAAAAGGTCAAACATCCTGATTAGGATAAATTCTCGGGATATATTTTCAAAAAACTTCTCGGGATATTTGATTAAAATATTTTGAAACTGATACTAGTTGGCATCTTTGATCATTCAAGTATTATCAAAACAGGTTTTGGAAAAGTGGACTGTCTTTCACTCTTTAAAAAGCTTTCTACAAAGTTGAACGAATTTTTAGAAGTCCTATATAATAAAAGTTTTCATAATATATCTCTGAGCATATTGATCAGAATATTTTTTGAAGACAGTTGTACAAAATTTTGCAAAGCTAAAATATACATTAAGGAATGCATAACGAAAATTAAGAGGCGACAACAAATAAGTCAAAAGCAAGTTATATTATTAACATGTCAAAAGTTGTGCTTTTGGTTTCACCTCAAACCGAGGCCCATCCGCCAAAAGCACGATTAGTTTTTACCATATCTACGTAATGGTTGAAGGTTTTATCTCAAAACGAAACCTGTCCACCTTCAACCGTTACGACATTCAAAATAGGTTATACTAACTGATGACCAAGGGCTTCATCCTGAAAACCCAGGACCCATCCACCTTTGGTCATCATATTGTTCTAATGCAGGAAATATAAATTGTTCAAAAACAGGAAAAGTAAATTGTTTACACAACCACAACCATGAAATTTAAAAAGTGGGCTCCGGCCTTGGCACGTATATCCATCATCGCCCACTTCGCCGCCTAAGAAGCGGCACCTTCTTGATCAGCAACCTCTTTCCCAGCATTTGCACCAGCATCAGCCTCAGGATTCTTCTCGGCATCATCACCAGCATTGGCCACTTCCTCTGCTGCCTTGGAAGGCTCTTCACCAGCATGCTTTGCAGGATGAGCGACGGGATGACCTCCAAGATCCTGTAGTTTCACTTCCCAAGCCTTTACATTCCAGGAGGGGCATTCGAAGCCCAAATCCTTGGCCTCGTAAGCCATCCTTAACCTGGCTTGGAGAAGAGAGATGACCACGGATGCTTTGAGACTGTCCCGATATGAACTCATATCCTGCTGGTATTGGAGAAGGGCGGCATCTAGTTTGGCTTGAGCATCCTCATTGGCTTTGTGGAGGGCAGCTTGGTGTTCTTGGGTCATTGCCTTGTATTTGTCCTCATAATGCTGGGACTTGGCAGCTGCAATTGTTCCTTGATCAGCTATGGTGGCTTCAGCTTTTTCGAGCCTGATCTCCAGCATCTTATTAAGCCCGCAGGCGTCTTCATACAGATGCATGAGACGTTCCAAGCCCTGCAGTTAAAGATACAGGTATCAGTGTAAAATGAACAGGATAATGACTAACATGCATGTTCAGGATATTGAAAGGGAAATTTTACCTGCTTGAGGAATGAAGTAGCTTCATTAAACCCATGATTCTCAAGAGAGAATGTCTCAGAGGCGGCTGGAGAATCCATTTCTTTCCTCTTCCGGGAACTAGAGGCCCGGGTCCTGGATGCCGGAGGAGCTTTAGTAATCTTTGAAGTGGTGGGCTTCGGTGTGGCAGATGGCTTCGGCTTAGGTTCTTGTTTGACAGGTACAAGGCTGGAGTAGCTATCCAACTCGTCAAGTTGGAAGCCTTCGAGGTTAATAACTGGCACTACATAAGGGAAGATGTTTTAGGCTTATTATACCTCTAAAAATAATAATCAATATAAAGATAATTCCTGAAAATATGCTTACCAGACATGTTGGAGCTTGATCTTTGACTTGAGCTTGTGAGTAGCAGGTTAAAGGTTCTTTCACCCTCTGGAAGCTTGTAGATCTCTTTTATTGGTTCAGGATGGAGGTTCGGGATATGATTGGGGATATTCCTAAAACCCTAAATCCTACCAGAAGTCAACCATCTTTTAGGAAGGTCAAAACCCTTATCAATGGAGTCTCTTTTCACAAAAAAGAATTTTCTTGTCCACTTATCCTCGTTCTTGGTAGCTTTGAGGATGAGAGGATCTTTGGAAATGGAGAATAGAAGGAATCGGCTGGAACCATGAGATCTTAAGCGATAAGCCTTTGGCAAATCCTCGATACACAGGTCGGGCATATGGCGAGCCTTAATTCCTTCCAAGGTGACTAATATGCGCCAAACCATGGGCATGGTTTGGGCAAAGCTCGGGCCAGTAAGTTCGAAGAAACGAGAAATAAAATGTGAAAATGGGTATTGAAGTCCTATGGAGAAAGGGTAGGCAAAGAAGCAGACCCATTCGTCGGAACAAAAATCCGATTGGACCTCTCGGTCGAATGGACGGAAGATTGTCCCGGCGGGAAAGGCACCGGAAGCTCGTAGGGCCGCGATGTCAGAATTATCGAAAGAACACACCTCTTTTGAAGGTTTATGAAGCAAATTCTATTTGTGGAAGGTGGAAACAGAATCCGCCATTTGTGATCTAGTACGGGTAGCCATGAAGGATCACAATCGGAAGAATAGGAGATATAAAGAAGGAAAATAGAAAAGAGGGAGAGAAAAGTACCTGATATTTGGTTGAAGATAAAGATAAATCGTAATGAGACGACCCTCGGTTAATAAAGGCTAAATGTAGGGGGTAAAGAGTAAATAACGCCTTGGAAGTTGCACATTGTCATTTCAAGGGTCTCATCATATTGATTGCCTTAATTGGTGAGATAAAACTTTTAAAATATATCCGTTGGATTGGTATACCAACAGATATATTTGGGGACAATTGTTATGGGTCATTTTCTGAGCATACATATCTTGATCAATATCCTGCTTTTAATTGTTTATTTGTGATCAGGGTACTGGACGGGGATATTGCTAACATGTTGGGCGATATCCTGAGGAATATTGAATTAACCACGTGCAGGTTAAAGGCTGGGGTTCGCTAACGGTCAGATGGACTTCTTCTCCTCAAGACTCGGGCATGTTTGTTATGGGAGAGACGTTGAACCCGAAAGACTAGGTCCACAACGTTCGAGTGAGGAATATTCGTTGGATCCCGGTTATTTAGGATAGTTTGTTATATTTGTTTTACTATAAATAGATGGGGGCGGATCAGATTAAGGCACTCAACTTTCACATTTTCAAACACTTTCTCTCTAGCTCACTGCAAACACTACACACAACACTTGTATTTGAATTACATTGTAACACATAGTTGATCCGCACCACATCCTGCACTGTATCCTGATATTTGAAGCAATAGAAGAACAAGGCAGCTGCGATTGTCAGCTCCCGAGGTTTTATGCCGGCGATCTAGATTGATCATGGGCTTTCCTCGTACATCACGTGTCAACCTTTACTTTTCCGCTCATTGTTTAATCATAGATACAGCTCTATATCTTGAGCCGTATCCTGAAACTGTTTTTATAACTAACTTAGTTAACATATTTTTCATACATAATTTTAGCACACTACCTCACTTAACTAATTTGATCACTAAATTGCTTCGGTAATTTTTGACCAAAACAATTAGTACTAAATAAAAATAATTGAAAGATATTCCCGTAATATCAGATTTTTCAGATATTTTCCCAGAAGAATTACTTGGACTACCACCTAATCGTGAGGTTGAATTTAGAATTCACCTAATATCAGGAACTGCACCGATTGCCAAGGCACCCAATCGTTTAGCACCAACAGATATGCTGGAACTGAAAAAGCAACTAAATGAATTATTAGAAAAAAGGTTTTATACAACCTAGCTCATCTCCTTGGGGATCACCTGTGTTATTCGTCAAGAAGAAAGATGGATCAATGCATATGTGTATCGACTATAGAGAATTGTATAAGGTCACAAAAAAAATCGGTATCCACTACCAAGGATTGATGATCTATTTGGTCAACTTCAGGAAGCTCGATTCTTTTCAAAGATTGATTTGTGCTCAGGATATCATCAATTGAATGTACAGGAAGAGGACATCCCCAAAACTGCTTTCAGAACTAGATATGGTCATTACAAGTTTACAGTCATGCCATTCAGGTTGACAAATGCTACAGCTGTATTTATGGACATGATGAATAGAATATGTAAACCATATCTTCATAGACGATATACTTATTTATTCCAAGAGCAAGGAAGAGCACGTAAAACATCTACATATACTTCTAACATTATTCAAAAAAGAAAAGCTTTATGCTAAATTCTCAAAATGTGAGTTCTGGTTACAAGAGGTACAATTTCTTGGACATTTGATTAATCATGAAGGAATTCATGCGGATCCTACAAATATCGAGGCAATTACCAAATGAAAAGTCCCTAATTCACCAATGGAAGTAAGAAGTTTTCTTGGATTGGCAGGATACTATAGACGCTTTATTCAAGATTTTTCTAGAATAGCCATTCCATTAACCAAGTTAACCAGTAAATGTAAGTTTGAATGGGGACCAAAGAAGGAAGAAGCTTTCAATATCCTAAAACAAAGATTAACTAACGCACCAATACTTGCCTTACCAGAAGGAACTGAAGATTTTATAGTATATTGTGATGCATCAAAATCAGGATTTTGATGTGTGCTGATGCAACGCCTGAAAGTGATTGTTTACGCCTCTAGAAAATTGAAAAAAAACATGAAGAAAGCTACACAACGCATGATCTGGAATTAGGAGCGATAGTTTTTGCCCTCAAAATTTGGAGACATTACCTGTACGGTAGTAAATTCACTACCTTTACAGATCATAAAAGTTTAAGATATATTTTCGGGCAAAAAAGAATTGAACATGAGACAAATACGTTGGATGGAGATCTTTAGTGACTACGATTGTGATATCCAATATCACGTAGGTAAAGCTAATCTAGTAGCTGATGCTTTAAGTCGTAAGTATCATGAGAAACCGAAGCGGGTACGTGCTCTCAGATTAAATCTATAGATAGATTTAATGGACAATTGAAAAGTATCTAGGAAACAACAATCAATGATGATGTTGAAAGATTAAAATGAATGATGAAGGAATTAGAAAAAGGAACAGATGGAATCTGGAAATTCCATAAGAAAGGAAGTTGGGTACCTATCCAAGGAAATCTACGAAACCAAATTCTAGAAGAAGCTCATAAATCCAAATATACGATGCATCCTGGAAGCAACAAGATGTATCAAGACCTAAAGAAAAATTTCTGGTGGATAGGAATGAAAAGGGACATAGCAAGTTATGTTTCTAAGTCTTTAACTTGCTCACAAGTTAAAGTCGAACATCAGAAACCTTCAGATTTACTTCCTTAATTGGAGATGCCAGTTTGGAAATGAGAACTAATAATAATGGATTTTATTACCAAACTACCAAAGACACAAAAAGGTAACGACACAATCTGGGTAATTGTGGATAGATTGACTAAATCTACACATTTCTTACCAATGAAGGAAACTTTCAATATGGAGCGATTAGCTAAACTGTATGTGGATGAAATAGTTTTATTACATGGAGTCCCTTTATCTATTGTATCTGACAGAGATAGTCGTTTTACTTCTCATTTTGAGGCAAGTTTCCAAAAAGCTATGGGAACCCGATTAAATTTAAGTACAGCTTATCACCCTCAAACAGATGGATAAAGTGAAAGGACGATTCAGACTTTGGAAGATATGCTCAGAGCCTGTGTGATAGACTTTGAAGGAAGTTGGGACGATCACTTACCATTAATAGAATACTCTTATAACAATAGTTATCATACAAGCATTAATGCTGCTCCATTTGAATCACTTTATGGGCGAAAGTGCCAAACTCCAATATTTTGGCCAGAAATAGGAGAAAAATCAATTATCAAGTCCTGAGATTGAACAAGAAACAACTGACAAAATAATTCAAATCAAGGGAAGACTGAAAACAGCACGTGATCGTCAAAAGAACTATGCGGATAATAGGCGTAAACCCTTAGAATTTCAAGTTGGAGATAAAGTGATACTAAAAGTTTCTCCTTGTAAAGGAGTAGTCCGATTCGGTAAGAAGGGAAAATTAAGCCCAAGATACGTTGGACCATTTAAGATTATCAAGATATTTGGACCAGTAGCTTATCTGTCACAACCCGCGTCCCCTATACCGTCCGGGAAACAGGCGGCCACGGCCAGTTTTGGTGGTATCCGTGTTTATCATTTTGGCAGCGGAATTTACATCAGGATCGTAGTTAGGAAATATTTTATCAGAGTAAAATACCACGCTTTTAATATATTAAACACATGGGAAAATCCCAAGTTTCAAATACACACATTTTCATAGGGGTAAACTCTATTTTATTTAAATAAAACATCTCTTTATTTTAGGTAACTTTATAGCCACTTTTCCAAGCCTTCAATGCTATCCAGCTGGCTTCTATTTGGCTTTCACATTTTGTTACCTGAAACGCGTTTAAAAACATTTTGTCAGTGGAAAATATTGGTGAGTGAATCCCAGTTTAATCAAGTTAAGTAAAAACCATTGTACAATATTGAGGGCGGTCGCGCAATTACATTTGTTCCATCTACTTTAATTACCACCCACGGTACTATCAACCCGAATTGTGGTCATGTTACTCCTCGCAAGGTAGTAACAAATTTTGTATACAAAACCCCAACATACCGACGATAATTGTAGAATACAAATACTCAATCACTGTTTAATGTAATTTAATTTAGGTGAGGTTTTGTAAAAACAGTTTACAAAAAGGAGATTACTCACATTGTTGTCATAGATTTTCATTAAGGATTTCCTGGTGATTATCTATAATTTACACAAATGCACACGCGTTAGTATAATAACCCAATATTTACATTAGTAATACCCTCCCCGAGACAGCATTCCAACGACTACGTCGGGCTGAACCACGACAGCCGTTACGGAACCCTGGATCAATCGGGCAGCGTATCTAATACGTACCCGGGGTTATGATACTTACAACGGAGCAGAACTTCGTTATTTAGGGGGGTATTAAGCCCGGGTATAGTGCCTACTACGTAGAAATTGAGAGAGAAGGTTGAGAATTGAACGATGTACACTGAAGGCCTGAACTCCAAATTTATAGGGCTGCTTCGGCAGTCCCTCGCGCCTCGCGACAGAGACAGGAGGGGGTCGTCGCGCCCCGTGACCTAGGGGGTCTAGGGCGTAGCTTGGCCCGGTCACGAGATAGGTTCAACACGCAGGAGGACACGTGGTGTCACCGGGTTAAGCCTGGTGGCCAGGCGGCCGTCGCACCCCACGACTGAAGTAGCCAAGGGCGTCGCGCCCCGCGACGACCCTTTTAATTTCGTTTTTATTTTATTTTTATAATATTAAAGGTATTCGGGGTCCGTTTTTCGTATTCGGGGTGTATTTTAGGACGTATAGGGACATTTTAATTATTTTTTAGGGTGTCAAAAATTTTAGAAGGGTTGTTATATCCTCCCTACCTTGTTTTAGAGCTCGTCCTCGAGATCTACTGGAATGGGTGCAGATATTTCCTTTGCATTTCCGATTCAAGCTCCCATGTGTATTCTTGTCATCTTTTGGAGTCCCATTTCACTTTGACAAGAACTAATCTCTTGTGTTTGAGATTCTTGATCTTTCTGTCTTCAATCTGTAGAGGTCTTTCTACAAATTTAAGTTGTTCATTTACCTCTATATCCTTAAGAGGTATTACCAGTGATTCATCAGCTAAGCATTTCTTGAGATTAGATACATGAAATACATCATGTATTCCTACCATTTCCTCTGGTAGTTGTAGCTGATAGGCTACAGGTCCTATTTTTCTAATAATCTCAAAAGGTCCAAAATACCTGGGGCTTAGCTTTCCCCTTTTGATGAATCTGACTATTCCTTTCCAAGGAGAGACTTTTAATAATACCTTGTCACCTACTTGAAATTCTGGTGGCTTTCGTCTGTTATCAACATAACTCTTTTGTCGATCACGCGCTGCTTTCAGCGTTCTTTGACTTGGATGATCTTGTCGGTTGTTTCTTGCACTATTTCAGGTCCGGATAATTGCTTTTCTCCAATCTCTGCCCAACAAACTGGAGTTCGGCACTTTCGTCCATAAAGTGCTTCGAATGGTGCAGCATTGATACTTGTGTGATAACTGTTATTGTAAGAAAATTCTATTAATGGTAAGTGGTCATCCCAATTACCTCCGAAATTAATTACACAAGCTCTAAGCATATCCTCCATTGTCTTAATTGTCCTTTCGCTTTGTCTGTCCGTTTGAGGATGATAAACTATGCTTAGATTTAATTTGGTTCCCATTGCTTTTTGGAAACTTGTCCAAAAATGAGAGGTAAAATGACTATCTCTATAAGAAACAATTGATAAAGGAATTCCATGTAATGAAACTATTTCATTTACATACAATTTAGATAACTGTTCCATACTGAAAGTTTCCTTCATTGGTAGGAAATGAGCTGACTTAGTTAGCCTGTCTACAGTCACCCAGATTGTATCATTACCTTTTCTTGTTTAGGGTAATTTGGTAACAAAATCCATTGTTATCAATTCCCATTTCCAAACTGGCATTTCTAACTATTGCAACAAACCTGAGGGTTTCTGGTGTTCAGCTTTAACTTGTGAACAAGTTAGACACTTAGAAACATAAGCAGCTATATCCTTCTTCATTCCTATCCACCAGAAATTCTTTCTTAAATCCTGATACATTTTATTACTTCCAGGATGCATTGTATACTTAGACTTATGGGCTTCTTCTAATATACGGTGGCGTAGGTTTCCTAATTTAGGTATCCACATTCTTTTCTTATGGAATCTCCAAATTCCATCTGTTCCTTGTTCTAATTCCTTAATTATTCCTTTTAACTTTTCAGTATCCTCCTTGATTACTAATTCTTGTGCTTTTCTAATCTGTTCATTTAAATCTACCTGTAGATTTAATTTAAGAGAACGTACTCTTTTTGGCTTTTCATGATACTTTCGACTTAAAGCATCAGCCACTATATTGGCCATTCCTGCATGATACTGGATATTACAATCATAATCACTAAGTATCTCCATCTAGCGTTTTTGCCTCATATTCAACTCTTTTTGCCCGAAGACATACCTTAAACTCTTATGATCTGTAAAAATGGTAAACTTACAGCCATAAAGGTAATGTCTCCAACTTTTCAAGCAAAAATTATTGCTCCTAATTCTAAATCATGAGTTGAATAATTTTCTTCATGATTCTTAAGTTGTCTTGCTGCATAAGCTATAACCTTTTGTCATTGCATCAACACACATCCATAACCTAACTTAGAAGCGTCACAATAGACTACAAAGTCTTTAGTTCCTTCTGGTAATGCTAGTATGGGTGCGTTGGTCAATCTTTGATTAAGAATTCTAAAGGCTTCTTCTTGTTTTGGTCCCCATTCAAACTTAATGGATTTACAGGTTAACTTAGTTAAGGGAATGGCTATCCTGGAAAAGTCTCGAATAAATCTTCTATAATAACCGGCCAATCCTAAGAAACTTCTAACCTCAGTTGGTGACTCAGAGGTTTTCCATTTGGTAATTGCCTCGATCTTGGTGGGATCTACATGAATTCCTTCATGATTTACTAAATGTCCAAGAAACTGTACTTGTTCTAACCAAAATTCGCACTTTGAAAACTTAGCATAAAGCTTTTCTTTCCTTAATAAACGTAGAAGTGCGTGCAGATGCACTACATGTTCCTCTTTACTCTTAGAGTAAATGAGAATATCATCTATAAAGACAATTATGAATTTATCCAAATATGGCTTACATATTCGGTTCATCATGTCCATAAATGCAACTGAGGCATTGGTTAAACCAAATGGCATGATAGTAAATTCATAGTGGCCGTACCTTGTTCTAAACGCGGTCTTAGGAATGTCTTCTTCCTGTACCTTTAATTGATGATATCTTGAGCGTAAATCGATTTTAGAGAAAAATCGAGCTCCTTGCAATTGATCGAACAGATCATCGATCCTCGGTAATGGATACCGGTTCTTAATTGTGACTTTGTTCAATTCACGGCAGTCAATGCACATACGCATCGATCTGTCTTTCTTTTTAACGAATAAAATTGGCGCTCCCCACGGCTATGAACTTGGCTGTATGAATCCTTTCTCCAACAATTCGTCTAACTGTTTATTCAGTTCCTGCATTTCTGTGGGTGCCAAACTGTAAGGTGCTTTGGCGATTGGCGCTGTTCCTGGTAGCAGGTGGATTCTGAAATCAACTTCCCTGTCCGGAGGTAATCCTGGTAATTCTTCTGGAAATACATCTGGAAACGGAGATACTACTGGAATATCTTTTAGTTCTTTTCCTTTAGTGTTAGTGATTATAGAAATCAAATACACTAATGATCCTTTTCTTACATAACTTGCTGTTTTCATCACAGAGATGAATTTTGTGGATCTAGATGGCTTATCTCCTTTAATTGTGATCTTTTCACCTTTTGGTGAATTTACTTGGATTGAATTTTGATCACATAAAATACTGGCTTTATTGGCTATTAACCAATCCATTCCTAATACAACATCAAATCCTGCTAGATTCATTAGGTAAAGGTTTGCAATAAATTTTTGATTTAAAAATTCTACTCTTGCTCCCTGCAAGATTTCAGAAATCCTAACGGTTTCCCCATTTGCTGTCTCTACTAGACATTCTTGTTGGAGTTTAGTTAATGGTTGATTGAGAAGTTTGCAAAATGAAGTATTAATAAAACTTTGGTTCGCACCAGAGTCAAATAATACTTTAGCAAAAACATTATTAACTAAAAACGTACCGGCTATCACGTCCGGAATCATCTTGGCTTCATCTGCAGTCAGAACAAATGCTCTAGCATTTTTAGTGTTCTTGTTTCCCATGGCTGGGACTAGTTTCGGACAGTTTGGCTTGATGTGACCTTTTTCTCCACAGTTGAAGCACATCCCATTATTAGGTTTCCTCCTACAATCTTCTTCCTTGTGTCCTGGTATCTTGCAGAAATTGCAGTAAGTGGAGCATTTTCCTGAATGCTTTTTCTTGCAGGCCTTGCAGTAGGGTGTAGAGGTAGAACCTACATTTTCCCACGGTTGGAATTACCGTAGCGAAATTCATGGGTAAGCCTTTGAGCTAGGTTTCTCCTCTGGTCTTCTTCTCGTGTACGTACTAACTCATCTGTCAAGGTGTTTGCTAGTTCTACAACTTCTTCTATAGTTTAAGGTCTAGCTGCCTTGACTACATGCCTTATCTCACTAATTAATCCCTAGATGTAACGGGAGATTAATACTGGTTCAGGTGATGCAAGGGTTGGTACTATTCTAGCATATTCAAAGAATAATGTAGTGTACCCTTTGCTATCCACTCCAGTCATCCTAAGATTTAAGAATTTATTTGCTATATGTTCTTTTTCATTGGGAGGGCATAATTTCCTTTCTACCATGTTTTTAAATTCTTCTCATTCCATATTGTAAACCCTGTCACTTCCCCTAGACTGGAGGATAGTGTTCCACCATTCTAAGGCTGAATTCTTAAACAGATTGGAAACAAACACTATTTTATCCTCTTCTGTGCACTTGCTTAATTTTAAGACTGCCTCAGTCTTTTCTATCCAGCGTAAGGATGCAACGGCCCCTTCATTGCCCGAGAATTCCAATGGTTTACAAGACCAAAATTCTATATAAGAACAACCATAAGATATGGTTCTTCTTCTTTTGGGAATGGGCACTTGAAGAATGGGTCCATTGTCTACGCTGTGTTCAGGTTCAGTTGGTCGCTTACTGTTACGATTACTTTTATTTTCGGCTTCCTTAACTGTTTTAATAATATATGGCATCGCATCTATAATCACTTGTGCCACTATGTGTTGGATGGCACTATTATCCACTTAGTTTCTATTGTTATTGTTGTTCGGGTTATCATTATTTGTATTATTGTCATTCTGGTTTTCCTGATTCACTTTGTTATCCATCTGAATTTTAAACATTTACCACGTATTAATATCACTAGATAATACAACCAAACACACAATACGCGTATTGATAAAAAACGTCGAACATTGCGACTTACGTTTTCTTATATATTATGCATCTAATACAAAGCGGAACTAGAATTTAAAATTACAATATAACTGAAATTGAAATTACACTACTAGTAGGCATCCGTAGCTATGATTTAGATTTTTTTTCAAACATACACACATATTATATATTATTATATTATTTTATTATTATTATTATTATTATTATTATTATTACTATTTCCACCATCACCTTCACTGATATGGGTTTATCCAGAACGCCATATTACGCTCGTCGTACTTCCTGACGAGTCGTTCTCCTACCTGCCTCATTCTTTCGCTACTTTCTAAAATCTCTTCTCCGAAAGTTCGGAGTTCATGCACATTTTCTGCACTTATTGGGGGTGCAGGCTCTGGTACTGGGTTTGGGAATTGGGGCATGGGTTCCTGGAATGGGTATGGATTCTCTAGAATTTCCTAATGTATTGGTCACTATCATAGAAGGGATCTAGAGGGTCCAAACCTGGGTAGGCTGCTAGATTTGGCATGGGTTCATCTTCTGGTATTGGGTAGCGTTGCTGGTAATCCCTATGTTCGTCTAGCCACGGGTCGTAGTCTAGGCTTAAGGGATTGGGTACTGGCACTCTAGGTATCTCATCTGGGTTGAAATCAGGCGTTGGGATTTGATTTTCTGGGTTGTTTTCTATTTCTATTGGCTGTGAGGGAAACAATGGTAATGGTTGGGGTGCTATCAGTTGTTCCAGGTTAGGGTCGGCAGCTCTGGTTGCTAGGATATGAAAGTTTGCTAAACTTCTATTAAGCATATCCTGGGTGTGGGCATCTGTCTCTCTTTTAGCGGCTGCTAGGGCTCGCTACTGTTGTAACTTTGTCATTCTTTTCCTACGTTCATGCGCTCCTCTACTGAACCATCATCTCTTTTAGGAGGGAATGACTCTGCAGACTGAGCCTTAAACACGAATATCCTGTCTTCATTATCAGCTGATTACCCTGAGAGGGTAGGCTGTGTAGAGGTGCCTTCGCTCCTAGGTGAGCTGGACAACTGACGATAGGCGTCGAAAGGTCCTTGGTCGCTCATACTGTAAACTAACAAATAGTCAAATAACACACAATGATAAAATACAATTATGCACGTATTTCCGTAATTCATTTCCTAACATATAATATTTTGGTGTCAGCAGAACACTTTTGTGGCTGAATCAGTGGCTTAGCTCTGATACCACTTTCTGTCGCAACCCCCGTCCCCTATACTATCCGGGAAACGGGCGGCCACGGCCAGTTTTGGTGGTATCCGTGTTTATCATTTTGGCAGCGGAATTTACATTAGGATCATAGTTAGGAAATATTTTATCAGAGTAAAATACCACGCTTTTAATATATTAAACACATGGGAAAATCCCAAGTTTCAAATACACACATTTTCATAGGGGTAAACCCTATTTTATTTAAATAAAACATCTCTTTATTTTAGGTAACTTTATAGCCACTTTTCCAAGCCTTCTGTGATGTCCAGCTGGCTTCTATTTGGCTTTCACATTTTGTTACCTGAAACACGTTTAAAAACATTTTGTCAGTGGGAAATGCTGGTGAGTGAATCCCTATTTAATCAAGATAAGTAAAAACCATTGTACAGCATTGAGGGCGGTCGCGCAATTACATTTGTTTCCATCTACTTTAATTACCACCCACGGTACTGTCAACCCGACTTGTGGTCATGTTACTCCTCGCAAGGTAGTAACAAATTTTGTATACAAAACCCCAACATACCGACGATAATTGTAGAATACAAATACTCAATCACTGTTTAATGTAATTTAATTTAGGTGAGGTTTTGTAAAAATAGTTTACAAAAAGCAGATTACTCACATTGTTGTCTTAAATTTTCTTTAAGGATTTCCTGGTGATTATCTATAATTTACACAAATGCACACGCGTTAGTATAATAACCCAATATTTACATTAGTAATACCCTCCCCGAGATGGCATTCCAACGACTACGTCGGGCAGAACCACAACAGTCGTTATGGAACCCTGGATCAATCGGGCAGCGTATCTAATACGTAACCGGGGTTATGATACTTACAACGGAGCAGAACTTCGTTATTTAGTGGGGGTATTATGCCCGGGTATAGTGCCTACTACGTAGAAATTGAGAGAGAAAGTAGAGATTTGAACGATGTAAACTGAAGGCCTGAACTCCAAATTTATAGGGCTGCTTCGGTAGTCCCTCGCGCCCCGTGACGGAGACAAGAGGGGGTCGTCGTGCCCCACGACCTAGGGGGTCTACGACGTAGCTTGGCCCGGTCACGAGATCGGTTCAACACGCAGGAAGACACGTGGCGGCACCGGGTTAAGCCTGGTGGCCAGGCCGTCGCGCCCCGCGACTGAAGTAGCCTACGGTGTCGCGCCCCGCGACGACCCTTTTAATTTCGTTTTTATTTTATTTTTATAATATTAAAGGTATTCGGGGTCCGTTTTTCATATTTGGGGTGTATTTTAGGACGTATAGGGACATTTTAATTATTTTTTAGGGTGTCAAAAATTTTAGAAGGGTTGTTATATTATCGGCTACAGTTACCCAAAGAAATGGTTGGTGTACATGATGTATTTCATGTATGTAACCTAAAGAAGTGTTTAGCTAACGAATCATTGATAATACCTATTCAAGACATAGAGGTAAATGAGAAACTAAAGTTTGTTGAGACGCCTCTACAAATTGAAGATAAAAAGATTAAGAATCTCAAGTACAAGAGATTAGTTCTGGTTAAAGTTTAATGGGATTCGAAAAGAGGACCAGAATATATTTAGGAACTAGAATCAGAAATGAAATGAAAGTATCCTTACTTATTCTCGTAAATCGGGATGAGATTTAAAACTAGGTAAGGAGGATGTAACAACCCTCTGTTAGACCACAACGGATCATAACCGAAACCCAAACATGTACCACGAGAATCAACACGAAAATCAAGGGAACCCATATACTGATCCCGTCGCGCTACGCGATGATATGTCGGTATATGGTCGCATGACAAGACACCCTATTGTACGACAGGGACACGTGGCAGCTACGTGGCAAACCTACAGTAGTGACTTGATGTGTGTAAAATGCAACATATAAATTACATCAAATGAGGCATAAAACTAACCCTTTTTTAGTACTAATATTGGAAAAAGAGTGTTTTTGTCTTCCTTTTGTATTTTCAGGATTAAATGAGCTCAAAAACGCAAAAGAAGCAAAAAGACAGCTAAATCCAACATAAATACAAGAAAAGGAACATCAGTGGACTGCCCGAACCCTCAACGGCACCTTCCAAATCAAAATAGAGAGAACAGAAGTCTGAACACGCCCCGTGCTCAGCCAGCACGGGGCCGTGCCCAAGAAGCAGCAGAAAAGACAAACCTATAGAAGCTTCTATTGCCCATCACGGGGCCGTGCTCAGCGGACACGGGGGCGTGTCGAAAGTACAGCAGGCGCATTTATTGTAATTGCGAATTACAATTAATGAGGAGAGAGAGTGTCAGACGGACACGGGGCCGTGTCCAGCGGGCACGGGGCCGTGTCCAACTCTCTGTTCAGCCTATAAATAGGAGTGCTTGGATTCATTTCATCTGATCCCTTGGCACACCACCTCTCTCACACTTCATCCACCACCCACCACCATCACAACACCATCATCCACCACCATCATCCATTGTCCATCGTAGAGTGTGTGAGTCGTCTCGGGATCCAAGATTGATCGTAAGAGTTCTTGACAATCAAGGCCATGTTTGCCTAAGTCTCTTACATCACTTGGTGAAGACAAAGTGTCTAGTATAATACTTTTTATTTCTAATCTTTTGCACTTTTTATTTGGTTTTGTATTAATGACTTTAATAACTAGTTACTTATGTTGAAGGTGATCTTTCCTTATCGTTTGTCCGTGGTGTCTTGGCATTATTTTACTGTCTATATAAAATAAAGGATTTTCACCATTCATATCTCCACGGTCTATATGGAGATATGTTGGCTACCTGGTAGGGGGTTAAGGGAACGGTTTGGTAAAGGTCTTGCCATTGTTCAGCGTTTAGAGGTCCTGCAATGGACCTGGGTCAAATTTAGTAGGACTTCCTTCAATACTTCACGGTATTGGATGGCGGGGGTCCAAACTCTTTGATCCCCTCATAAGTTAACTACTATTAATACTATAACCCGGCTATTTAGGACTGTATCCCTGCTGACTCAGACTACTTAGCCGAGGGTAACGTCACCGCCAAAAGCGGGGCCTACCACAATACTGCATTAATAACTTAATTCATTATCTTCCAATAATCCACCCTTTTAGGATTGTATCCCTGCTGACTCAAACTACTGGGGTGAGGGTAACGTCACCTTCAAAAGAGGGGCCTACTACAATAACTAAGATAATCTCTTAATTATGTGCAAAAGTGCGGAAATAATCAAAGGTTATACTAGATACGAGTCGGAACCAAGTGATTCATCTTGTCTATCTGTTTTTATTTTTATTTTTATTTTCAGCATTTTAGTTAGTTTTATTTTTCTTAGTTTAAAACATTTTTCTAAACTTTTATTTTGGTTAGACGTTGAGGATAAACCGGTACTAAAAGCTCTTGTGTCCTTGGACGACCTCGGTATCTTACCAACGCTATACTACACTCAACGATGGGTGCACTTGCCCATATGTGTGTTTAGTGTTAGTAAAATATCGTGTTTTATAAATTTAAAACTTGGCTAAAATAAGTGTTAAAAAAAGGGCTTAAAATATACACCTAAAATAAGTAACACTTCGCACGCATCAAGTTTTTGGCGCCGTTGCCGGGGACACAAGGATTTTAAGAAAGTTAGGAATCAACGGCCTAATCATCTTTTATTTTTCTTTTTATTTTTTTAGGATTTTCTTAGTTTTTCAGCTTCTGCAGAGCTCAGCACGGGCCGTGCCCGCTGAACACGCCCCCGTGCTCAATCATTGGAACTGGCAATCCTGTTTTACATCAGACAGTAAGCTGAACACGGGGCCGTGCCCACTCAACACGCCCCCGTGCCCAAGTTTCAGTTACTGAAAACAGAACCGTTAGATCCCGACGGTTGGTAATTTCTGACATAAACATGAGTGATAGTAATTATTTTTACTTTCGGCACTCTTATGGTACGTGGTGTCAATTATGTGGTGGCGAACATGAAGAAGTAAAATGCTACTTCCTAAATTATAGGCCCCACTACATGGACCCACCATCTTCTCACAACCTTAAGAGGGGCGAAAGTAAAAATAAGCACTATTTCTCCCTCGAATGCGCCCAGCCAGATATTCTAGGGGAAATGCTCCTTAGCGAGTTATTTCAACTAGAAGAGCTAATTCTGAAATGGATAGAAGAGCTTGGGAAGGATTTTATTGATCCACCCCAAGACGATACCCATGAAGAAAAGTTGGAACCGCATTCCGACAACCTCGTTGCTCCCAAAAATACCTTCGTACCTAGCAAAGACTTGGACGATAGTCGTCCCTGTGTCGATTGTGCCGTGAAGGACTCTCCATCGACTTCGTTCGGTGCATACATAGACCTGAGCGATTCGGCATATACCTTCTTTAACAAGAGCCCGGGAAAGGGTTGGACTTGTCCACCTAGAATGAAAATAGGAATTACCCTCACCGACAACCTCTTGCGTTCTCGCCTTAGTCTAGGACAATTAAGGTATATTAGGCACTTTGGGGTTGTTCCGACCAATAAGGAACCACCCGATATCGAGGAGATCCTTAATGTAGCAAAACTCCATAAAGCAGCCTCCAGACACGGGGCCGTGTCCAGGTCAACACGCCCCCGTGCTCACTAAAAAGATTCTCTGCTGATCTGGTCAGAATACGGACAAAATGTGTCAGGATTTCCTCTGAACACGGGGCCGTGTCCAGTCCACACGGGGCCGTGCCCAGGACGCTGTCGTTTTCTTTAAATACAGCCTGATTCCTGCTCATTTTGACCACTTCAATTGACAGAGATCCCTGGGATTTTCACTCATACCATCCTAGAAAATGGCAAGCAGAACAAGCGGATCATCTTCAAGGAATAACCGACAAGGGAGGAGATCTTCAACAGCAGAAGACTCTCTTGTAAACTATGTTTACGCTCTAAGGGAGGCTATTGATGAAATGATGGGGGTGGAAGAAGCATTGGTCGACCGTATCAACCATCTTACTGTGGGGCTGGAGGGCTGTCTCCATGAAGTAAACCTCTTGCACCAGAGGTTGAACCTTCTCGCCTCCCCGCCTTTGGTACCCATAATAACCCAAAGGGCGTGGAACATGGTGCCCGAAGTTGTCATTCCAGCCGAATGGTACGCCATGCACCAAGAGCTTCCGCGAAGAGTGGTGCAAGGAGTCCCGGTGAATGTTCCCCCTCAACCACCAGCAGCAGAGGAAAACGAAGCCGCATTCTTCCTCCCAAGGGGATCGAAGAATGGCTTTAAACAAAGTTTAGGGAAGAATTCGTTCGGCTAAAAGTCCTACTATATCGGGAAATCGTTCTCGAAATTTTCTTAAAATAGTAGAACTCCTTATGATAACCTCGTGTACCTGCTGACCTATCTAGATAAGTTTTAATTTTATTTTAATTTAGGGTTATGTAAGTTCTCTCTATGGTGAAATGAAATGATGGTTTTAAGGTTTGGATGGTTTATAATGAGTAAAACACACTCATGGTGGTAAAGGATGAAAAGAGGAACGAGAAAAATGATCCCATGCACAAGAACGAGGCAACCCGACAATTTTCTCCATTTCAGAAGGTTCAACACGGGCCGTGCCCAACCAACACGGCCCCGTGTCGAACCACCTGCAGAAAACGCCCAGTACAGGTACCTGGACACGGGCCGTGTTCACCCAACACGCCCCCGTGTCCAGACTTCTGTTTCTCTTATTTCAATTTTGTTACTGGCACTTGAACACGGGGCCGTGCCCGGATAACACGGGGCCGTGTTCAGTGCCCAGTAACACAAATTTTTTTGCTTTTTTAAACACTATTTTACACATCTAATCAACCTAAAAATTTATTTTTGGGACACATTGAGGACAATGTGTAATTTAAGTGTGGGGGGGGGGGGGGATGCTAAAACCTTGAATTTTGCAAATCCTAAATACAAGCCTTACACAAAACTCTATTGGAACCGCTAATCACCCCAAAATTTTTTTTTCAAACATTTCAATTTTTTTACTTGTCTAGGTTTAACTCGGGAAATTCAAGTTCTCAAAAAGGTTATATTTTTACAAATTTACAACCGATAGCGTAGTGATAAAAAGAACCAACATAAGAAAATTATGAAAAGGCATGACAAACTTATTTAAAATTTGATTTTATATACTTGATCACATAAAAACCCATTCCCACAAAAGTGAGTTTTGAGCCTTTATTGAGCACACAATTACATATCATTTGACTAAATGCTCATTTTTCGTTTCTTGTGTGAATAGCCGCTTGGTTCTTACAACTCTAGAACTTGCCATGACAATACATTCCCGGTCCTTATCAACTTAAACCCGAGTAAGTAAATGATGGAGGCATTAGGACTAACCTTTTTCATTTCTACACCATTATTTTTCTTTTTCTTTTACCACCTACCCAAAAATCCCCCTAGTTAGCCCCTTTGAGCCTAAACCTTTTCGTTTCATCACCCAAACAAAAACCCTTTCACCCACCAAAACCTTTTTCATTTTTAACCCTTTATTTTAGTAACAAGTTCGGTTCTTCGTGAAAAAAAAAATATATATATATATATATATATTTTGATAATGATGAAGCAAAAAGAAAATAAACAAACAAAGTAATCAAAAATAACTTTGTTTGAATAAAAGCTTCATCAAAATAAAAAGTCGCAAAAATACGAAAACCGACACTTGTTACGCTTTTAGCCCTTTTTCTACTAACCACTAACCCAACCACCTACCTTTAACCCTAGCCAACCCTTAACCCACAAAGTCCTCTTGATATCTACAAAGGTATAAAAGTTAAAAAGGAGGAAGATTGATTTCTTGGCAAGCCTATGGTAGGAATAAGTTCCGTGCCGCTCTCGAGTGATTCACTAAAAATACACCTTCGGCCGAGTGTGAGTGATTTCCCCGTGAGGTATGTGAACTTGTATATAAATAGAATTTAAAAAAAAAGCATGTTATGCCCAAATAAGTAATTTCTTTTATGAACAGTTCTAAATAAATCATTACGAATAGGAATGTAATTAAATAAAAATAAAACCCAAAAAGATCTTGGAAATCCCGACACTCTACGACAAGCCCAAAACCTTCTCTTCTACCTATTCCATTTGGGAGTGTAAGCCACATATTAAAGAGTTTTGCTTGAGGACAAGCAAAAGTTCAAGTGTGGGGGTATTTGATGTGTGTAAAATGCAACATATAAATTACATCAAATGAGGCATAAAACTAACCTTTTTTTAGTACTAATATTGGAAAAAGAGTGTTTTTGTCTTCCTTTTGTATTTTCAGGATTAAATGAGCTCAAAAACGCAAAAGAAGCAAAAAGACAGCTAAATCCAACATAAATACAAGAAAAGGAACATCAGTGGACTGCCCGAACCCTCAACGGCACCTTCCAAAGCAAAATAGAGAGAACAGAAGTCTGAACACGCCCCGTGCTCAGCCAGCACGGGGCCGTGCCCAAGAAGCAGCAGAAAAGACAAACCTATAGAAGCTTCTATTGCCCATCACGGGGCCGTGCTCAGCGGACACGGGGGCGTGTCGAAAGTACAGCAGGCGCATTTATTGTAATTGCGAATTACAATTAATGAGGAGAGAGAGTGTCAGACGGACACGGGGCCGTGTCCAGCTCTCTGTTCAGCCTATAAATAGGAGTGCTTGGATTCATTTCATCTGATCCCTTGGCACACCACCTCTCTCACACTTCATCCACCACCCACCACCATCACAACACCATCATCCACCACCATCATCCATTGTCCATCGTAGAGTGTGTGAGTCGTCTCGGGATCCAAGATTGATCGTAAGAGTTCTTGACAATCAAGGCCATGTTTGCCTAAGTCTCTTACATCACTTGGTGAAGACAAAGTGTCTAGTATAATACTTTTTATTTCTAATTTTTTGCACTTTTTATTTGGTTTTGTATTAATGACTTTAATAACTAGTTACTTATGTTGAAGGTGATCTTTCCTTATCGTTTGTCCGTGGTGTCTTGGCATTATTTTACTGTCTATATAAAATAAAGGATTTTCACCATTCATATCTCCACGATCTATATGGAGATATGTTGGCTACCTGGTAGGGGGTTAAGGGAACGGTTTGGTAAAGGTCTTGCCATTGTTCAGCGTTTAGAGGTCCTGCAATGGACCTGGGTCAAATTTAGTAGGACTTCCTTCAATACTTCACGGTATTGGATGGCGGGGGTCCAAACTCTTTGATCCCCTCATAAGTTAACTACTATTAATACTATAACCCGGCTATTTAGGACTGTATCCCTGCTGACTCAGACTACTTAGCCGAGGGTAACGTCACCGCCAAAAGCGGGGCCTACCACAATACTGCATTAATAACTTAATTCATTATCTTCCAATAATCCACCCTTTTAGGATTGTATCCCTGCTGACTCAAACTACTGGGGTGAGGGTAACGTCACCTTCAAAAGAGGGGCCTACTACAATAACTAAGATAATCTCTTAATTATGTGCAAAAGTGCGGAAATAATCAAAGGTTATACTAGATACGAGTCGGAACCAAGTGATTCATCTTGTCTATCTGTTTTTATTTTTATTTTTATTTTCAGCATTTTAGTTAGTTTTATTTTTCTTAGTTTAAAACATTTTTCTAAACTTTTATTTTGGTTAGACGTTGAGGATAAACCGGTACTAAAAGCTCTTGTGTCCTTGGACGACCTCGGTATCTTACCAACGCTATACTACACTCAACGATGGGTGCACTTGCCCATATGTGTGTTTAGTGTTAGTAAAATATCGTGTTTTATAAATTTAAAACTTGGCTAAAATAAGTGTTAAAAAAAAGGGCTTAAAATATACACCTAAAATAAGTAACACTTCGCACGCATCATGACTCTTTACACCTAAGCCCTAATTAACCTAGTCGCGCTACGACGATGTCAAGGAAACCTGGTCACGCGATGCGACGTGCTCGTTCTTGAGCTATAAAAGGGACGTGAATTAAGCACTCAGAACTGCTCAAATTTCATTTCTCTTTCGCTCTCTTCTGTTCTGCTCTGTTGCTAGTATACCTGATACCCTGAAACCCTAAACGCTGCTACATATTTTGTGTTTTAACCCTGATCATTGGTATGATATCCTGTCCGATCGATCCGAAACCCGTCAACGGATGTCAAAGTGATGCCTGAATAAGGCTATACTTTGTTAACAAAGTTGGGGTTTTGATATCGTGATTATCGTTAAAGTTTGAATTGGGTTAATGCACTAATAGGTGTTGCATTGTGTTTTTATTAGGAACCTAGGCTTAACACAAGAAGGCTATAGTAACAAACCCTAAATCTACAATGTGAGTCATTCTTTCTTTTTATCAAATGATTTGCAAAACCCTAAATATTTTTCAGTTATACTTACAGTGATTAAGTCTTTGTATTCTGAAACTCTTAATGCTGTAAATTATAACAATGTTTCTTTTTATACAAATGAATGAATTCACTAGTATTTTTAGCTAATAAAATGTTGAGTGAATTTCAAGTTTTGTCCTTTATCTCTATACCAAGTTTCAAGCGGTGTCCTTTGTCTATTATATTGACGAGTTTTGTACTTTATGTTTCAGATTAGTGCAATGTCTGTCCTTTGGCCCTAACCCAGTTAATATTTTCTATTAAATAAAATCACACAAGGGTAGTTTAGTCTTTTTACCCACCACCAACCCCTCTCTTTACCTCTCTCCACCTCCAAACACCTCCACCACCACCATAGTTACCAAATCGCCGCCACCACCAACCATCATTATCAATATCACCACTAAACCTCCATCGCCACCATGATAATCCACCAAACTGAACCTGCAATACCCCTAAATAAGAAAAAAGGATTTAAGTTGCAAAGTAAAAGTAGTTCAATCTAACCCACCAAATAAAATCACACTTAATTCATCCACCACCATGATAGTGCACCGGAACAACAACAACAACCACCTTCAACATTGTCGCAACCATCACCACCACACATCCACCCCTGCCGCGAATCATTCGAACATGGCCTCACCACCACGGCATGTCGATTACGACGAAGTTGAAGTCTGGTAATCGGAAACCGATCGTTCTTCAGATCTGACAATCGTTGATGAAGACCATTCAGATCCGACGACTGTTGATGAAGACTCTTCTTCAGATCCGACGCGATGAAGATGGTGAACATGGATTCAATTGTTATGTGTAGGTTGTTGGGGGTTGACAATAGTGAAGGGTGGTAGCAGCTGGGAGTGGATGGTGGTGGCGATGGTGGTGAAGAGTGGGAGTGAGAGAGAGAGAGAGGGAGGTGAGAAAAAAGGGAGGATGAGAGAGTACAGAGGTTTTTTTTGTTAAAGTAATTTATTTAATAAAATGGTGGGTATTAATCTTATTTATATAATTAGTTCTTTTAAAATGAAATGACATAAATGCCCTCACATGCAAAGCATATGACCAGATTTAACAGAAAATATTAACTGAGTTAGGGTTAAAGGACATACAGTGCAAGATTTTGAAACATAAAGTACAAAACTCGTCAATTTAATAGACAAAGGACACCGCTTGAAACTTGATATATAGATAAAGGACAAAACTTGAAATTCACTCTAAAATGTTTTTAAACGCGTTTCAAGTAACTTTCTGTGAAAGTAAGGAAACATGTTATGAAGCACTGAAGGCTTAAAGAAAGTGGCTATAATTATCCGAATAAATAAAAGAAATTATGTTTTGTCAAATAGGGTTTATCCCTATAAAAACCTTTGATTATATAATATGGGTTTTATCCTAGTTGTTTAATATTAAACTTTGGTGTTTTATAAACTCTGAATTTTTCCTAACAACGATCCTGATGAAATTTTTCATTGCGAATTTAATAAACACCGGTAACACCTGTACTGCTCACAGCTCCCGTCCATGGTGGGGTCGGGGCGTTGACATTCACAGTGAGATCAATTTGTCGGAAATGAAGGGACCTACACAGAAAAACTCGAATACTTAAATTAAAGACGGACAAAGAAATAAAGAAAACTAAAAGTGAAAGTATTCTTGGAGTTTATGAATTTTAAGAAAGCAACTAAACTGAACACTAAGGGTATCGATTCTCCAGCAACAACGCCATTTTAATAGATGTCGAAAGGTCGATACAAAATAAAGTAAAAAGTCGGCCCTGTCTACCTTTACTAGTAAGGGTAAGTAGGGTGTCGATCCACATTGAACTAGTGGAACAATTAAAATGAGAATTCCCCCGAGTTACGAGAATGGTTAAAATGAGAATTCCCTCTCTATCTTTACAAAATAAAGTAAAAATCGGTCCATATCTTCCTATATACATGGAATGGTTAAAATGAGAATTCCTCCGAGTTATGAGAACTCCTTAAAAAAGGTTTATTTCTAAATGCGAGAAGTGTTTAAAATTATGTCACGTTCTCAAATAAAAATATCATATACGAAAACTTACATTAGTATAGAACTAACCTCATCTATTTTCCAAAAAGTTTTAATAAAGGTTGATGTTTTAGCTAGATGTTCATCTTGGTTTGCGCAAAATTTGGTTGAAAAACTCGCACAGGAAGTAGGATTTCCATCGGAGTTCTCACAGTCCTTACAACTTGGTGAAGTTCTCATCCAAAGCTGATCCTATATATAATATTTTTTTTGTGAGAAGTGTGAGAAAACATATGAATTGACATGAAGGCATCATGTTTTTGACTTAGGTATAATATTTTGGGTTGTTTTGGAAAAAAAAAAAAAAAAAGAAAAGAAAACCCACCAAACAAAACAATTTAAGACACAATGCAATGGATTATAGGCTTTAAATTTAAAACATCATGCCAAGAACGTTAAGTAGTGTGTTTTAAGTGTTAAGCAGTGTGATTTAGTTGTGTATTAAATTCCATGCCTATAATGCATTACATTGTGTTTTAAATTGATATGTTTAGTGTTTTTCTTGCCAAAACAACCCAAAAAATCATGCAAAAGTCCCAAACATGATGCCTACATGTAAATATCTATGTCTTCTCACACTTCTTGCAAAAAATGTCCTTTTTATAGGAACCTCACCCTGTATATACATGGTTAGGGTAGAATAAAAACTCCTATGAGTTGTGAAAAATTAGAGAACTCGGCCTTACGAAAGATTTTTTTTAAATATTACCATAAATCCTTAAAAAATCAATTTGCCAAAAAAAACCTAGTTTTTTTTATTTACAGCAGTCATAAAGCTATAAAAAGCTGTTGTCATCAGCTTTAAGGGGCCGAAAGCATCACTTTAAATTTTTTTATAGCCAACTTTGTAACCTTTTAATCTACAAGTGTGCAAAAAATAAGGGCAAAACTCGCACGGGATGACCGCATTCTTTAGGTTCTCACAAATCGTAGGAGTTTTCTCTTGATCTAAATCCTATATATATACATATATAGGGTTAGGTTCATTTGTGAACAACCCCTTTAATAGTGAACTGTGTAAACTAATCGTAGCACTTGATTATAAATACATAGGTATAAATTAATGGCCAGGATTTGTTCACTCAGTTCACAAATACACAAGTGTTCACTCTAGAACCTCACCCTACATATATATATATATATATATAAGTGCCCGCCAAAATGAGAACCAACTCGAGTTGTAAGAACCGTGAGAACTACTTGATCCGGGGCGAGGTGGACCAAATTTTTTTTCATAAACGTACTTGCGTGTATTATAAACACATTTGTAAAAAAAATTCAAAAAAAAAATGTCGTGTGTGTAGTTTTGATCACCACAAGTTTGTGTTTACGGGTACCGTAAATTTTCCGGTTAAATTTACGGTACCCGTAAACACAAACTTGTGGTGCTCAAAACTACACACACCACATTTTTTTTTTGAAATTTTTTTTTACAAATGTGTTTATAATGCACGCATCTACGTTTATGAAAAAAAATTTCGTCCACCTCGCCCCGTACGGTGTAGTTCTCACGGTTCTTACAACTCGAGGTGGTTCTCATTTTAGCGGTCCCCTATATATATATATATATATATATATATATATATAGGTAGAGGATCCTGTAAAAAGTGCTCAAAGTGTGAGAAGTGTATTATAACACTATGTATAATACTATATAACACCATATAAACACCGTATAACTATATGTAACACCATATAATACCATATAACACTATGTAACACTATATATCATTATATAACAAATATAACACTATAGGTTGTCTGATAGCATGTCTATGATAGATGTATAGTGTTAAATTTGTTATATAATGATATATAGTGTTACATAGTGTTATATAGTATTATATGGTGTTACATATTGTTATACGGTGTTTATATGGTGTTATATAGTATTATATATAGTGTTATAATACACTTCTCACACTTTAGGCCCTTTTTACACTATCCTTGCCCTATATATATATATATATATATAGAATTGCGCTAAAATAAGAACCAGCTCGAGTTGTAAGAACCTTGAGAACTTTTTGATCCGGGGCGAGGTGAACCAAATTTTTTTTCATAAACGTAGATGCGTGTATTATAAACACATTTGTAAAAAAAAAAATTCAAAAAAAAAAATGTCGTGTGTGTAGTTTTGAGCACCACAAGTTTGTGTTTACGGGTACCGTAAATTTTCTGGTAAGATTTACGGTACCCGTAAACACAAACTTGTGGTGCTCAAAACTACACACACGACATTTTTTTTTGAATTTTTTTTACAAATGTGTTTATAATACACGCATCTACGTTTATGAAAAAAAATTTGGTCCACCTCGCCCCGTACGGTGTAGATCTCACGGTTCTTACAACTCGAGGTGGTTCTCATTTTAGTGGTCCCCTATATATATATATATCATCACCATCATGGTCATAATCAGTAAATCCCATCAATAGGAAAGTTAAGGTAGGGTCTAAGGTGAGTATATGTATACAGCCTTACCTCTACCCTGTAGGAATAGAGGTGCTGCTTCCAGTGAGACCCCCGGCTCGATTGTAGTTTTGTATCAAGCCTAAGACTTAAGACACATAACACTCAAACAATCGGGACAGATAGATCGTGTTTTTCAGCTATCAACGTCACCACATGATGCATGATTAACCATCCGCGGCTTTTAACGTTATTTTCACGAAGTGTGTGTGTGTGTGTATATATATATATAGTGAAGTGTTCAAATGAGAAGATTTTTTTTTGTAATAATATAATGAATAAGTTTTAAACAAACAGAAATACTCCATTTAATATGTGTGTTTAATGTTATTGTAAAAGCTTATATGTAAAGTTATTATTTTAGTGTTTAGGGATTAGGGTTTAAAGTTTATGGTTTAGTAATGGTTAGATGGAGTTTTCTTGAATTTTTATCACAAAAAGAAGTTTTTTCATGATATCTCCCTATATATATATTTTTTTTGTAGTTAACTTTTCATCAACACTCTACTTAACTTAATACGAGCCATTAATTAGCCAATAGTTAACTTTTCATCAACACTCTACTTAACTTAATACGAGCCATTAATTAGCCAAGAACCAAACAAAGATGCTTGATATGAAAACCTATTTTTTAACGCCCAATGAATAAAAGCCAGGTTAGGTTACTCAATAGCAAAAGACGACCTCATACGCTTGAGAACACAGAGCGCGCTTGGTTGCCAATCCCACCATCTCTAGTTCCTGGTAATCCTACCGCCCGTAGACCCATTGTAGTAAAACCTGATTGCGATCCAATTGGAACTAAATAATTGTGGTCTACGACTCCAAATTCTCACTTCCTCTCCAACGCGGGTTAAGCTATAATTTATTGGCGTATGGAAACCTATTAGAATAAAAGATATTCGGATAACTAAAAGATATTCGCATAGTTAGACTAGCTTAAAAGTATAAATGATATATCTTTTTATTTGTGTATAGATTTTTCCCTCATACTTAGTTTTCTGACTTATTCTTTTAGTGTATTTATCTGTTAACTAGTGGGTTACAGTCGCGCTTCGCGGCGGGGCGACCCGATTTTTGATCCGATATAGTAGTCGAAAGAGAAAACTTACAAAATAAAGTCGTGGTAAGTATAAAAGTATGTCGACTCGTGTTTTACATCGACTAGAAACTCGATTACAAAAGTACTTAGAAAGTTAAAGGGTTGTCAGTGTCAATGCTAAAAGTTGACAAAATACAAAAAAAAATTATGTCGAAATGTAAGTCAACTTAAGTTTATATCGACACGTAAATAAAAATAAAGACGTAAAAGTCGATTAAAAAGTAATTAGAAAGTTAAGATGTTGTAAGAGTCAATGCTGTATATTAGAGGTTAAAAGTAAAAACAAAAACACAAAAAAAAAAATCACCGACTACAAAAGTATTTAGAAAGTTAAAGGTTGTCGGTGTGAATACTGAAAGTTGAGAAAACACAAAAAAAAATTATGTCGAAACGTAAATCAACTTAAGTTTATATCGACACGTAAATAAAAATTAAGACGTAAAACTCTGTTAAAAAGTATTTAGAAATTTAAGTGGTCATAAGAGTTAATACTGAAAGTTAAAGGTTAAAAGTAAAAATAAAATAAAAAGACAAAGTTAAAGATCCAAAAAAAAAAAGAAAAAAACACTATTCATCCCATATGTTTCAAATTAATACATACTAGGATCTTGACCTGCCACGCGTTGCGGCGGCGTCGAAAGTTATAATAACTTGCATTTATAGTGTATATTTGACTTGACTCTTTATCCAAAATAAAAATTACGTCTTGGTCAAATGAACACACATTATATTTGACCTGACTCGCTTTGGAACACAGTTTACGAACGTACGCAAAATAAGTATAAAAACGTATTATTTTTTACCAGACTCGTTTGAGAGAAAAATCTATGTCAAAACGTGAGTCGTTTACGTTGAAACGTGAATTTAAAATGAGAGGTACGTTAAAACTGTCATACGTCGCACATTACGGTGGCGACACATTAGTTGTTTATAGCAGGCGGCACGTTATATGATTTGTTAACCATATAAAAACACATGTTTTGACATATCCGATCTAACTCTGTGTAGCCTATATAAGCATTGCGGTTACAGTGTACGGTGATGACATTAGCGTGTGATGCCCGAACGCGACATTACACGTGTTTGACTTTGTTATATACAGTACGTTCTTGACATTAACGTCATTAGATATGGATAAAAAAGAGTATGAATCGCTCATTGTGGTGTAAAGTTGTAACAATATTTTAGATAACCGTGTAAAGTCGTAAAAGTAATTTAGACATTAACATAGTTATACATAGATAAAAAAAGTATATTAATGTGTGACGCTATGATCTAAAGTCGTAAAAGCAATTCGTAATAAAATGAGACGTCAAGTTATTAAGTACAAAAAGTTGGTGGATCAAAGTTGACAATACCAAAGTTGGAAATGAATGTGTAACTTACTTAGTTTGAGAGTGTGAAATGAAAGAATTAAAAGTATAAGGGTTAGAATTGTAACTTTTGATGGTTATTTGAAATTGAAAGAAGATAAAAGTGTAAGGGTTATATGTGTAGTTTTGCAAAAGTTAGGGACTTAAAGACAAAGGTCCACCGACCTTTGTCTTTAATATATATTAAGTATATGAATTAGTATTTATTTTTCTTATAAGAATATTTTCTAATAATACACAAATATAAAAAAAGATTGATGAAAATGTCTCTTCCATACAAATATACTAAAATGTTCACTATGCAGGTATTTAATTTTCTCCAACAAAACACCAAAGGAAATTAGTATGAATTTTCTAATAATCCAACAAAACACCAAAGGAAATTAGTACGAATTTTCTAATAATACATAAATATAAAACAAGATGGGTGAAAATGTCTCTACCATACAAATATACTAAAATGTTCACTATTCTGATAATTTAATTTTCTCCTACAAAACACCAAAGGAAATTAGTACGAATTTTCTAATAATACACAAATATAGAAAAAGATTGATGAAAATGTCTCTACTAAATGCTTAATGTTCTGATAATATAATTTTCTCCTACAAAACACCAGAGGAAACTAGTTCGAATTTTCTAATAATACACATATATAGAAAAAAGATTGAAGAAAATGTCTCTACCATACAAATATACTAAAATGTTCACTATTCTGATAATTTAATTTTCTCCTACAAAACAACAATGGAAATTAGTACGATTTTTCTAATAATAGACAAATATAAAAAAAAGATTGATGAAAATGTCTCTACCATACAAATATAGCAAAATGTTCACTATTCTGATCTCCTACAAAACACCAAAGGAAATTAGTACGAGCCGAGGAGCAATAACAGAATGTTACAAGTTATTTATTTACAAGTTTGTGGAAGGGTGGTATAAGATTTTAATTAGGGATGAGAATTCTGAACTTGTTTATCACACAATTAAACTTGTTTAATAAAAGGTAACTATGTAATTTTATACCGATAAAAATAACTAAATTAGGAGTTTAGACTCTATCATTTCCCTTCCCTGATACATAAAATATATACAAAAGCTAAAGACATGAGATATAAATTAGTACAACAAGTCGTTATCATGTTTAATATTTTTGTTAATCGCGTCGTCTTTGACGTGTTTAACACGATTAGACTGTTAAGCGTAATTTAATTATTTTCTTGTTTATCCCTTTGAAGGTTTTGTCATTGTTCTTTCTCACGGTCCCAAGCCCTACTAGATATAATATTATGTGGATATGATTGAAAGTGTTGTAAATGCATTATTTAGCTAAGCTTGACCCAAAGTAAACGCATGCTTGGAGCTTTCTCCTACTATAACAAGACGTAGTGAAGACGTGTTGAATTTTTTATCACTGTTAAGTTATAACGATAATACTTGGGATATTGTACGCAGTTATGTCCTGAAAACTTGGTTTAGTGGTATATTGGCTTGTCCTCTCTAATGGAGACACAAGTTTGATTCTCGTTTGAGCCATTTTCGAGGGACATCTGGGTAAAGGGACGAATCGGGGCTTTAATCCCGGGTTCGAACCTGACGGGGGGAGGGGGGGGGGGGGAGGGTTTACGGATTCCATCCGGTTTCCGCATATCGCGGGGCATGGTCTCATGTTGGTCGAAGAATCGATCTTGGACATAATCCCGAGTAGAGTGGGTTTACACAAAAGATTCTTTGAGATTAAAAAAATTGTACGCACTTTTAAAAATATAAAATCATTCACACATACACGTGCAAACAAAAAGAATTGAGCAATCTTATTCATCCTTTCTTCATTAATTTTCAAGCAATTTTGAAAAGATTTCATGTATTAAGTTTTCAAGTACTCATCTTTAACTAGTACTTGGTGCATGAGTTATTAAGTTTCCAATTTTGCTAAATCCCGTGTATGTTGCTAAAGATGAGTGATTACTTATGTAGAGAAAAGATCAAATACAAATAACTTTAACGTGCAAAACGTACGAATCGAAGGTTTTGCTAAAAAAACGTGGTGTCATTTTCGTAATTATTTATTTTGTAGAGTAATTATCAAAATTACTCCACAAACGATCTTGTAGGGTAATTTTGATCTTATAGAGTAATTTTGTAAAATGTTTTTGTAGAGTAATTTTGATCTTGTATGGTAATTATCAAAATTACTCTATCAGTGTATCAAAATTATTCTGCATCAAAAATACTCTACAGGTGTATCCAAATTACTCTGCAAGTTTATCAAACAACATACAATTTAAAATTACTCTACAAAATCATTTGTAAAGTAATTATGATACTCTAAAAAATTACCTTACAAGATCAAAATTATCATACAAGATCATTTGTAGAGTAATTATGATACTCTACAAGATCAAAATTACGCTACAAGAACATTTTACAAAATTACTCTACAAGATCAAAATTACCCTACAAGAGCATTTGTAGAGTAATACTGATAATTACTCTACAATGTAAATAAGTACAAAAGTGCTACCGCATTTTTTTTTTGGCTTTTTCATGCCTTTCGTACGTTTTGTACGATAAGACACTTTGTACGTGAACTTAACTCTACTTATGTATTCATCTTTCTTAAGAATTAGTCAACTGTCGTTGCTTATATAGTCTAAAACCACCAACGTCGTTGCTTTGTTGGCCACAACAAGTATTTTAATATATACGTGCATACTTTTTTATTTTAACTAGCAGTAACACCCGCGTGAGTTACGGGGATGGACTTCGTTGTATGAAACCATTTTTTTTCCGACCAAGGATAATGGTGCTCCTTACGGGGATGGACTTTGTTGTATGAAACCATTTTCCAGCCATTCATCTAATTGCTTCTTCAGCTTAAGTATTTCCATTGGCACTAATTTATAGGGTTCTTTAGCAATCGGTGTTGTTCCTTGTATCGCGTGAATTCATAGTTCCATCTCACGATCTGGTGGTTGTCCATGTAGATCGTCAGGATACCCGATACTACCGGAATCTCTTGTAGTTCATCTCCTTTGGTGTAAATTATCACAGAGATCATATGCACTACTCCATGCTTCCGTATATAGCTTGCAACTTTCATTGCAGAGAGGAACTTTGTCAGCTTGTCTCCTTGGATTGTGATCACTTCTCCCGTTGGCTTACGAATCTCAACAGAATTCAACAATCACCTCAAGAATCATTGTTGCTTCCTGTGCTGTGAGGACAATGCTCTATTGGGATATTTGTTTGTTTTGTTCTTAGATGCATGTGTCAGTTCCTCCTCATAATGGAAACATATACGGTTCTTCTTTTCCAAGTTCTTCTTCCTTGTGTCCAGGTATCAATCCATTGGTCAAAGTTTTTTTTTTCTAACTCGACCACACCGCTAATAGTTTGCGGTCTAGTCGCCATTATCAAATCACGGATCTGACCGACCAATCCCCAAATTTACTGGGAAGTCAACAAGTTCTGATGATGGCAGATCAGGTATCATTATCACATATCCGAAGAATTTTTGTCGTATACTCACGACAATTTACACCAATCGTTTGGTGATTTAGGGACTTTGTTGCCATTTGTTTCTTTTATGAGGCGGACAAAATTTCATTTCTGTCAAAATTTTTAAATTCTAAGCCATGTCATGATCTTGTGCTTGGAAGATCATGTCTCATAATTCTAATGCCTCATTTGAAAAGATTCGAAGCATACATTGCTTCATCCTTCTCAGCACATTTATTAATGGTTAGGACATCTTTAGTCTTTTGCAACCCATGTATTACCGTAATAGCTCTTTTATTACTAGTAATCTCAGTAGGATTACAGGTGAGAATATTCCTTGTAAGTGCATCTAGTCTTAGTTACTTTCATCTTCTTAAGAGCTCTTACTGAAAATAGATTTATTTTCATTCACACTAAATTAGCATAAGTTTTAGCTATACTTTTTTATGTTTTCAATCCTAGAACAACTTAGGTTCCCTAATGGCGTCAGTAATCTTAGGCAACGACTTGGCAATTCTTATACTTTCGATGGTGTCCCAATAAAAGGCTTCCCATCGTTCTTAATTACATTTTTCAGCGCGAGTTACGAGACAGGGGATCATATGGAATAGTGTTCGACACTTCAATTATAGATGTATTATAGATGTATACGAGAGGTTAATAATAAAGTAATCTAAAATTACCATCGACACACACATGCTCACGATTTATCCAAAAATCGCCAAATAATGTGGCCTTTAGATTTTCTTATATATATACTATACATACATATTATCCATAAGGTTATTGTACTTGGGCTTATAAGAACAGGCCAGACATCAAGTCATGGTACTGTTAGAGAATTTTGTAACTTTTTAACATAAACATATATACCCCGTTTTACCCGGACTTACCAGAGAGGCTACCTCATCTTACTCGGACAAGGTGGAGAGTCTATCCCACCATACACAGTCTTGCCGGAGAGGTAACTGTCATCGTATTGCCTATAGATAATATTTTTTTAATTTATTTAAAGGTGTAACTTTTATTAAAGCTTACATCAGGGAGTAAGGAAATTATCATTCACATGACGGATCATATTTCAGAACTGTGTAGTACCGATAAACATGAACTAACAGTGGCTAAGGGGCTGTTTGGTAGCCTCTTAATGACCATTTAGATACTACCTCTTAATGGTTTAAAACCTCTGAATGAATAAGAGGTAACCTCAAGTCTGAATGGTTAAGAGGTAACCTCTGAATGGTAAATCATAACATGTCACATTCTTCTACCTTCTCTTTGGTAAAATTCTTAATGGTTCCATTAAGAGGTAGCCTCTTAATGACCATTCAGAGGCTACCAAACAGCCCCTAAGTGTTACTGCTTATTTACCATACTTACATTGTTCTAAGTATCATCCTATGGCATACCAACACCCATCACACTTTACCTATGTAAGTAATTAGCTTATACGAAGCTTATATTAAGCCTTCTCCCTTAAGTTAAAGTCTAGATACTATCCTGGGTGTTACCATTTAATATCATATTTCTAACTCTTTCGTTTAAGCTTAGGTATTATCACAACACCAATTTTTCTTAAACTAGTGGCTCTGATACCACCTTCTATCACAACCCACGACCACACCCTGGATAGGAGTCGTGAACCGTCAACTGGTACTGGTGGTTATTTTGAATACATTGCAGCGGAAATTTCATCAGGGCCATGAGTTAGGAAAAATATCAGAGTTTATCAACATCAGAATTTATTTATCTCAAATGGGGATAAACCCCACATCTTATAGAAAAGCTTTTAAGAGGGAATAACCCGAGAATATAAAACAATGTTTCTTAATTTAATTGATAAAACAAGCCACTCCTTTAAGCCTTTTGGTGCCGCGTAACAACTCTTATTCAGATTTACTGTAAATCACCAGAAACATTTTTAAAAATATTTGATTAGCGGGAAATACTGGTGAGTTCATTCGTTTGTATAAACAGACATTTTCTTATAATTACAACATTAAGGGTTTTTACATTTGTTTATATCTTACAACTACCCAAAGGTATTTGTCACTCGGCAGTTCCTGTGACTGTGGTCATATCACTATTTGGCTATCCCGTTGTCCAAATAGCAAAGTATAGCAAGTAATGTCACACCCCAACCGATGACGGAAACATCGGGGCGCGGCACTGAGTGAAACAGATTGTCCAGGAGTTTCCATAACAACTACGATTACCAATTATTTAAGCATAACGTCCCATACCATGACATAATAAGCAACATAGTTATTACAGACAAGTCAAAGACAAATAGTTCTGTTTCGAAAACTCATATTTAAATAAATAAATTGTTCGTTGATTTCTAGACTCTCCTAAGCTCGATTCCATCAAATAGCAAGCAACATCCTAGCATCTCAAACACCTGTCACATATGTTAAAATAAAGTCAATACACATAGTGTAAAGGTGAGCATACAAGTTTGATAGTATAATAGAGTTCGAAAATCGTTTATGCATAACCAGCATGTAACATGTAACAAAGTGAAGGCTAGTAGGTTATCGACAGAGAAATATGCACAGACATGACTGCGAGTTATAGAATGCGCAACACATATCCCCACTAGGACACGTGAAGTAAAGCCCTTAACAACCCCTGTCCATGACAGGTGCTGAGTCCAAACTATAGTACTATCGTTGCTAAGGTGTCAGGCAACAATCACTGTGTTAACATAACATACAAGCATTCATCGAATAACACGTAACATGCAATAACGGTCAGCGTATAAATGGTGTTTGCGTTGTGTGTCGATAGTGATTTGAATAAGTAGCGTATGTTACACCCAAAAGTGTGTAAAGCAAAAAGGGATCGAGTATACTCACAGATAGCGTTTAAGTTAATAAACACTGCCTTGGATTGAAGGGAGTGCTGAGAGATTAGCCTGAACAGTTAACGATAGCATAAGCGATGAGTGACGCGTAAAACGGTGAGAAGTGACCAAGTGTCGAACGGTAATCCAATCGGATGGCAATCCGATCGGATGTCAATCCGTTCGGATGGCCATTCCGTCGGATTGATATCTTGTTTAGTAAGGATGTGTTTGTGAATGATGGCTTTGAAGTTTTCATTGTAGCATTTTGAAAACAGAGAAGTATCTCTACCTTTCAGGTCGTTCGATCGAACGGCAGTTCGATCGGATGGCGATCTGCTTGGCGAGGTATTTCTCAGAGAACAAGTTCACAGCAGGATTGTCACTCGATCGGATGGTCTACCGATCGGATGGCAATCCGTTAGAACTGACTATGCATTGAACATGTTGAAAATTGTTTAAGTGTTGAGACTAGGGCTGTAAACGAACCGAACGAACATGAACAAAGCCTTGTTCGTGTTCGTTCGTTAAGGAAATAAATGTGTTCATGAACGGTTCATGAACACTTACCGAACGAGATTTTATGTTCGTGTTCGTTCATTAAGGAAATGAGCGTGTTCGCGAACGGTTCACGAACACAAATAAATTTGGCGAACGCGACGAAGGATAAAGATAGATGGCCCAGAGAGTAGTACTCGAACTTGAATCCCTTATTGTGGAACGGAGGTCGATCGTATTCATGGATGTAAATAATGAGAAATGAAAGGGAAATGATGCATAAATAAGGTGAAAGTGGGTTTCCTAGTTTAATTGTTAGGGAAATAAAATAAATAAAAGTTTAATAATATAAAAAGTACAAATAAAATATAAAAAGTACAAAGAACTTCAATTAAAACACAAACATACGAACATAAACGAACGCAAATCAACGAATGTTCACAAACACGTTCACGAACACCTTACCGAACGTTCACGAACACAATCGAACGAACGAGACCTCTGTTCATGTTCGTTCATTTAACTAATCGAACGAAATTTCTTGTTCATGTTCGTTCGTTTATTAAACGAACGAACATAAACGAACTTCCCGCCGAACGGTTCACGAATTGTTCGCTGAACGTTCGGTTCGTTTACAGCCCTAGTTGAGACCTAGTGCAATCCAATCGGATGTCTGTTCGATCGGATGGCAATCCAACTGGATGGCAATCCAATTGGATGGCAATCCGATCAGACGACAATCCATCCCAACGATCTGATCGTCTTGGCACTCGATTATTTTGAAAGTTTTTGCGGTTTGATCGAGACAGTATGACAACGTGCTAAACAACAGAAACCCCATCATGACCCAAGTTATCCGATCGAACAGGAATCACCCTAGTCTGATCAGTTAACTGTTCGTGACGGTTGTTCATGTCTAACCCGAAATCGGTTGTCTCTTAGATAGAAATCAGATCTTGAACCAACACTTCACTAAGAATGAGTAGAAGATCAAAATAAGCTCCAATTCTATCGGTTTTGAGTGCATTGAGTGTAAAAGAGTTGAAAGAAAGTTGGAAAACCATCTTTCAATCTTTTTAACTCTGAAAATGTTTAGATATGTGCAAAATCATTGTTTGTTCATGTGGAAATCTTTCAGATCTAAGTTGTTCTTGGTGGAATGAAGCCAAATCTTGAAGTTCATAAGAACTCCATGATGACATCACCCTAGAACACCTCAAATCCACTGACTTCACGGTTAAAAGTTAAGATTCAAAGGTGAAAAAGATGAAGAAGTGCGTGTAGATCATAGAAGTACAAGATTTGAGTTGAAAACTTACAAGAATCGCGAGAAATCGAGAGAAAGAAGGCCTTGAGCGTGCTGGTCGAGAGAGGGAGCTGTCACATCACAAATGATGTGACAGGACGGTATTTATAGGTTGCCAAAAAGGGAAAGGTGGGTAAGGGTCGGATAGGATGCACCTCGATCGGATGACACTCCGATCGGATGGCAATCCGATCGGATGGCCATTTGATCGAGTGGCTCCGACAAGTTGCGTTTCGACGTTTCGTTTCAAGTGTTGAGCGTTGCGATGCGTTTAAGCGAGTGTGCGATGCGTTAGTATTAGACAATAACTACGATTAGCTCAATCAAAACCCGCTATATCTAACATACAGTCATCCTAAGTAAATTGCGTTTAACGTTTGTGATTCAATTGCGTTGCCATAGAGTTACGATTACGTTTCGATTAATCACCACGAAACATAAAGTAAACATGCACAAGTAGCACATAATTAGCACACACACGTAAAACAATATCCAGAACGCATAATTCGAGTTACGAATGCGATTGCGATGTGATAAACGATAAAGCGATAAAACATGCAATAAACTTCAATTATTCACAGATACTCCACATAATACAACTAAAGCGAATAAATAAAGATTCGATTACAAGTCAAAGAAGTCAAATCAGTAATTAAGCAAGAAGTGACAAATCGCAATTAGCAATCTTTTCTTCCTTTGACTTCAATCTTGACTTTGACTTTCGTAACACGGGGTGTTACAAGTAATGTATACAAAAGCCCTCAAACTGATAGTAGTTTTCAGTAAGAATATAAAGACTTTATCACTATAATATAAGTAACAATAGGAAAACATTTAGGATTTGGAAAGTATTTGATAGAAGAGAATGACTCACCTTGTAGGTCTATCGTTCTAATTTAACAGGCCTCCTGATTCTAAGCCTTCTGATAACCAAGCATCTCGGTTAATAGTAAGTTTATCGTTCCGAGTCTTCTAATAATTAAGCATCTACTTTAAAAGAGTATAATACGTATTAATGTAAAACCAAATCAAACCTAAGGATGGTCACGATATCAAAACCACAACGTATATTCACAAAGTCTTGCCTTATTCAGGCACAACTTTGGCGTTCGTTGGATGGTTTTCTGGCTGATCGGACAAAGTATCGTATTGGCGATACATGGTTTTATTACACCAACGCAGTAGAAGTCGAGAGAGAAAAGAATGAAGGAATGAACAAGAATGAAGTCCATGGTATCCCTGTTATAGGCAAGGAAGATTCTTTTCTTAGCTAGGAAGTTTCCTTACTCATTAAGTTTACTTACCTATTAAGTTACCTTACCTGTTAAGTTTACTTAGTTTTTTACCTGTTGAGTTTACTTAGCTATTTAACTGTTTAACTTACTTAGTTGTTTAACTGATTGACTTACTTAGTTGTTTAACTATTTAACTTACTTAGTTGTTTAACTTATTAACTTACATAGTTGTTTTACTGAGTATCTTACTTAGCTGTTAAGTTTTCTTAGCTATTAGGTTTTCTTACCTATTAAGTTTTCTTAGCCACTACGTTTTCTTAACCGCTAAGTTTTCTTAAAGCCTCCGGGTAAGTTCTAGTTCCTAGATACAATTGTAATACGTATTAGTGTGAGAAACCAAATCAAACTATAACGGTAATCACAAGATCGAAACCACAACGTATAACGTATCACCTCATTCAAGCGGAACTTCAGCTTTTCGTTGCTTGGGTTTCAGATCAATCGGATAGGGTATCATTTCAGCGATTAGGGTATCATTTCAGCGATTAGGGTTTCGTACACAGGAATCAGGACAGAGATTTGGAAACAGAGAAATAAAGGTCAGAGAGGTCGATTTTGAAATCAAAGCTGCAAATGAAACTGTCCCAACCTAGCTCTATATACAGCTAAAAAGGGGTGCCGTCGCGCCATGCGACGGGAACACAAGACACTGTCGCGCCACGCGAAGGAGGTGGCTAGGGTTTAGGGTTGCTGAGTCAGCGAATCTAGCCTTGCCACATGGCAACATGTGGCATCTAGAGAATCTGGACCCGTCGCACCATGCAACAGTTCAAGACTGTCTTGTCGCACCACGTAATGGTGACAAAAATCAGGTTTTCTTGTTTTTCGTGCTGGTACTCGTTGTGCGAGTTCGGGGTTTCGATTACGTGTTGTTAGGAAAATTTTGAGGGTTGTTATAGTCGGGAAAAAATACAGTTAGGATTGTTATTGGCGAATACCAAAAAGGTTGGATTATTTAAATCCAATTTGCCCACAATAAAAGTTTTCATTAGGCCTGTTGCAACCTTTTTCAAGGCCTAATGCAACATTTTACTGGGGTTACATTAGCTTCATTTTCTTGTAGTGCTCATGAAAATCTCCAGATTTTTTTATAAGTCCTTTATTGCTCTGTATCATATCTGTCTTACCGTAGTACTTATCATGCAGAACATTCCACAGAGATCTTGAAGTTTTCTAGCTCTTCAACATATGTAGCATATTATCAGTGAGTGCCTGTTGGAGTTGGTCGAACATCTTTTTCTCCCACCCCAACTTAATCTTATCTCCCTCATCGAGCTTTGATGTCAAAACATAAGTGTTTATATTCTCATTAACCGGCCATCAAATATAATCCGCATCTATCGTGATCAACAAATTTGTATTCTACCTGAAAATAAAACCTTCAAATCTCTCTTTCCAATGTGAAAAATCTTTCAAAATGCAGTAACTTCGGTGCATTGTTGTCCGTACCCATCGTGTAATCTAGATTCAAGGTTTGCACTATCCCGGATTTAGTCATGAAAGCTTGATAATCACCCATCTTGAAGACTTTCAACACTTAGACAAAAATACCCACAACTTTGAGAAAAACACCATACAACCAAATGACAAAAATACCCCTACGTATCACTCAAAGCAACATGTGACAAATAACCTCTTTACCCTTGTGTATCACTCAAAATTGTGTATGACACACTTCCCAAGAAAATACAATGTATCACTAAAGTAGCGTATGGCCAAAACAAGTGTATCACGAATAGCGTATGATGCTACTACTTATCACGTTATGTGCTGAGCATGAGGACATGAGTAGTCTTGTCATGCGCAGTTAAGCTGCTCATTGCAAATTTTGACATGTTGTTTATGCAATTTTGATGATTTTCACATGTAAATTTTGACTAGTTTTGATGTATCTATATTTTAGGATTATGATTCTTCATTTATAGTCAATTTTAACCATCCAAATGTACAAAATTTCACAAAAAAAAAAAAAAAAAAAACGTACAAAAATGTCCAAATTTGTCAAACTCGTCCAATTGTTTGGTACAATTACTTATAGAAAGAGCCTATGCTGTGATTCCACTTGAAAGTCTCTCTTTTGATCTTGTTCCTTGATGTATCATCTACTTATATCGTCATTTAAAGTCCGGAATCCAACAAATGAGATGTGATTATAACAAGAGAAGGTAAGTAAACTTTTTCGTATAATTCACACAGAATTTAGGCAACGTTACAACTTGACACCAATAAAAAAGCTCCAAATGTGACAACTACTAAAAATGGCGCTTAACACTTCCGATATACAGACATGACATGGACTAGCGCATGACACCATTAAGCATGACGGATGCGTTGTGAATAACTCATGTGCGGTATTTCACTCTTGTGCATCAAAAAGACAAACACAAAATATCAAACACACACGTTAACTCTGCCATACATTACAAAATACAAAAACTAATGATGCAGGCATCAAACATTATGTATCAACAATTATAATTTCTGTTAAAGGAGAAGTTGGTGAATGCCCTAATTATGGTAACCCCCCCCCCCCCCAATTGGACTCCACTATTTCAGCTGATGTGTGATGCGAGTGACTTCGCAGTTGGGGTTGTCTTGGGTCAAAGAAGAGATAAACAGTTTCACCTGATCTATTATTTGAGCAAGACCTTGAACAATGCTCTGGAGCACTACACCACCATGGAAAAGAGCTCATGGTTGTGGTCTCTGTTTTTTAATAAGTTTTGGTCTTATCTTGTCTTTCAAAGATCATTGTGTATAAAGATCATGCAGCCCTCCGGTATCTATTCAAACAGGATGCCAAACCTAGGTTGATACGGTGGTTTCTTTTGCTACAAGAATTTGACATTAAGATCTGTGACAAAAAGATTGCTGAGAATGTTGCAGTGACCCATCTTTCGCTTCTTGAGCGCTCATAATATCTTCATTTGTCCTCACACCACTTGGTTCATCATCATTATCATCGATGATATAACAAACATCACAATCAATTTCTTCAAGTTTTGAGATATCATCTTCTAAAATTCTTCGGGTTTTGAGATAAACTCTATAATACAAATTAGAGAAAGATAAAACACTAAAAATGAGATAATTTATTCGAGCTAAAGACCAGGGCCAGAGTAGGGGTGGCCGACCCTGGCCGAGGTCTGATTTTTGGGGGCCTAATTTATATTTATATATATTTTTAAGAAAAGTGAAACTGAAAATCTTTATAAGAATTTAATCTTACAATATTGAGCCCAAAAAATGTATTTTTATCCGTATCTAAAGTCTTATAATATATTGGGTTCCTTATCTTAATTTGATTCATATCCATTATCCAAAAATCTATCTAATGTAACTGGACACTCTATAAAAACTTAATCATACAACTTACTGGACCCGAATGTTTTATCTATATCTAAAATCTTATAACATATTGGTCTTTGTCTTATTTTGAACCATATCCATTATCTAAACATCTAACTAATATAATTAATAATAAAAAAGTTAAAAAATAAGATACTAAAAAACTCAAAATCGGTATTGATGGTGATGAACTTTATATGGAGTTGAAATTATTTGACACATTAGAAACCAATGAATTTAGCAACCCTATATTTTTCTATCTTTATTGCTATAACATTATTCGTCGTTTAAGAAAAAATAGTTTACTTAATTCGTTATGTCAAAGGCCTTTTTTCGGCTCGGCCGAGGCACTCAAATCCCCACGAACAACTCTAATTAAGGCGCTCAATTATTGCAAACCAGGGACTTACCACCCGCACTCCGCAGCAGGTTCGGAATGTAGATAAAAATAAAGAAATTTTGAACGTGCCGATTAAAAAACAACACAACGGTATATGCGAAAATCTCGGAAAAGTTAACTCGTTGTATACCAAAACCAAGTTATTCAAACAAAATTTAAAACATAAATATAAAGATAAAGACGACAGCAACACATTACAACGGGTTGGTTTAAACGTGGATAAAAAACACGTCGAAATGCTTTATTTAGAGATAAGCGTAGACCGGTTTAAAAAACCGAACGCTTTAAAAATCTGTTTAAAGCAACCGGTTAGTAAAAAAAGAAACGACAACAAAAGGAGAAAATGGTAAAACAAAAACATTAATCTATGCCGTCACGTGACGTAAAAGGTAGGGTAGAAATCTTCAAACAAAAATGTGAATTTATACTGTCACGTAATGTAAAACGTAGGCAAATATAAACGTAACCTTGTACTGCGAGCTAACACAAAATATAGAAAAACTCGAATTTATATAAAAAAAAAGCTTTAACATAAGGAAAAAAAGGACAAAACTTGAAGACCATATAAGCCATTTTTACTAAAAAAACTTCACTGCAAGATAAAAACTATAAAAAACAAAAGAGGTATTGTTCCTAAGAACATACCTCAATTGTTATCATATAATAATGCCGCACAACTATTGCAAGCCATAAATCCCATAAAAGACCATGAGTCTAAAGTCCATACGAAGAGTGTGAAAAGTATGTATAATCTAAGGGAACAACAATAGGACGTAAATCCCAAAAAAACTCATGTGTTTACAGTCCACGCGAAGAGTGTGAAAGGTATATATAATTTAAGGGAACAACCATATTAAAGAAATGTCAACAATTTATACGAAACATATGAAAGAAATGCCACCTAACAATTTATACGAAATCTACACGGGTAATCGATATGGATTATGATATGTCTCTTACATGTCAAATATCTTAAGATTCAACTAAAAAGAATATATCAAATGGTAACCAATAAACTGAATGAAACCTCGTAAATCACATTACTATTAAAAAAGTCAAATTATTACTAAACTAATGTTTATAATCATATATGACACAAATATCTATAACATCTAAAAATGGATAAAAAAACGTTTTAGTGCCACATTTGCCACGCATGAAAAATACCCATTTTAACATAAACAGGTTTGGACCTCTTACCTAACCCGCCTATACTGTCACCTGTATTTATATCCGTCTAGACATGTTAGCAGATCTAAAATATAATAGAAATCTCTGACATGTACTTATAAAAGAGTGTGTTTTTTTTCATTTACCGATTAAAATCCTTAGGAACGGCTATGCTAATGACTACTAGTCTTTTCTCAAATGGCTAACCAAACGTGTGTTATATAGATTTTTAGAAAAAATATTTTCAACATATACAAACCACATGCCAGGGAATAGTATCTCTCTGCCATTGGTTCAAATGGGTGGCCGCCCATCCCCCATTGGACCAATAAGTTTATTATTTTATACACACTTTAAAATTACGTTTTTGCCTTGGAATAGTGTTTCTCTGCCATTGGTTCAAATGGGCGGCGAGCAATACCCATTGAACCAACCAGTTGATTATTTTATATCCACTTTCAAATTACGTTTTTGCCACCAGTTAAAAAATACGGTGTGTTATATAGATTTTTAGAAAGATATGAAAATATTAATAAACAAATTGCAAATATTTGGTTTTTGAAGTTCCAAAATATTTTAAGGAGAGAAGTGGCTCCTAGAATTGTTATGAACACTATGGATCCAGGCCCAACTAACATCTATAACACTAACATCGACCCAAACCAGCAGCCCAGTTCAAGAAATATGTGAAGGTCCAATAAGTAAAATGGATTGAATGAGGATCATAGATGGTTCAGGTTATAATCAAGGGTAGAGAGAGATGTAGGGTATGAATTAGCTCGTGGATTGAATGAGGATCATAGATGGTTCAGGTTATAATCAAGGGTAGAGAGAGATGTAGGGTATGAATTAGCTCGTGAGTCAATTGCTCTAGTTTCCCATCTTGTTCTCTTTCTGTATCTCTCATCTCTTCTTATGTGATTAATATGAATTTGTGCTAGCTTTTTCCTTAATTTTTATTGTTGATTACTTAGTTCAATATCGGTTCATTTTAAGGATATTGTTATATTTAAGAAATAAAAGAAATGTAAACATGTTTACTTTGTGTTCTTGTTTTGTCTGATGCTGCTTAGGTCACAAAAGGTGTGTGTGAAGAATAAAATAACCGAGGTAATTATTTACTTATTTCGTATTAATTTACATTTTTAACGTTAACCATGATTACAAAATAAATAAACATCTATAAGGCTACACGGTATGGTGACCATTCTCCCTTGGAGGATGATCCGCCACCTAAGCGCCACATCATAATCCTCTTGAAGATGGTTCATCCCACAAAAACAATGGAAATGGGGGGATGATTCTACCCCACCATTTTAGTTGTGTTTTTTTAACATCCCCCTTTTTTAACATTTAACAAATAAAATAAGAAAATATTTTCATTAATATGAAAAAACATTACATAAACTAAAAAAAACATAAACTTTAAAAAAAATCCTAATAACTTAAAAAAAAATAAACTTAAAAAAAATCCTAAGCATTAAAAAAATATTAAAAAACCTACTAGTCTTCATCCTGCATGTGGTCGTCTGGTTCGTTTTGAACGTTGTTATGTACTCCACCAAGTCCGCTTGTAGGTTATGATGTGTGTACTCGTTACGTAGAGAGAACATGTTCAAATCTTGTTGTTCCAAACTAACTGGAATAGAATTCCCGTTAGACGAGTTTTCGTCGTACTCGCATATCGCTCTACCTTCGTCTTCAATGACCATGTTATGAAGGATGATACAAGCGTACAAATGTGTCGTAACCTCAGCCGAACGTGCTGGATGTTCAATGATATGCCATTTTTTTGTAGAACCCCAAAAAACCGTTCAATATCTTTTCTCGCACCCTCTTGATACTTCGCAATTTTTTTCTTTTATCGTCTGTCGGGTGCAGAATAGTTTTAACGATTGTCGAGTACGTTGGGTATATTCCATCTGCAAGGTAGTAGCCCCGCCTGTATTCCACCCTCGAAACCGTAAAACTTGTGTCTGGACCTGTTCCTGCCACTACATCGTCAAATATCTGTGACTGGTATATGATGTTAAGGTCATTAAGCGAACCAGGTAGACGAAAAAAAGCATGTCAGATCCAGAGATCCTGTGACGCAACAGCCTCTAAAATAATAGTGGGATGACCATGATCTCCCTGAGTATACTTACCTTGCCAGGCAGTAGGGCAGTTCTGCCACAGCCAGTGCATGCAACCAATGCTCCCGAGCATTCCTGGAAAAACATGTCTTTGTTCGTGTGCTTGATATAATTTTTGAATGTCGTTTGCGTTTGGTTTCCGCAGGTATCTCTTGCTATATAATTTGATGACCCATTCGCAAAACCTGTGCAAACATAGACGTGTGGTTCTTTCGGACATCCTTCAATACTCGTCCAATGCATCGGGTACGTACCCATATACCAGTTGACGAATGGCCGACGTACATTTTTGTAAAGTAGTGAAACCCCTTTGCCCCCTAGCGTCGTCTGCGATACGTAAAAAAAGTCGACGACTCATTCGGAACCGACGTCGAAACATCTCGTCTGTGTACACGGGTTCGTCTGCAAAATAATCGGACACTAGTTTATCGTGGGCGTCTATATATTTAAAATGAAAAATAAATCAAATTCATTATAAAATTCATTATTAAATTTAAATAAACATACGGTAAAAAAAATTAAAGTACATTCTTTGTCTCGGCTCTCTTAGTTTGCCGTTGGGACGACGCTTCAGAGTTTTTATCCTCCGCCGTGAAGATCTGAGCCGCGTACATAATCATGTTTTCAAAAAATGCGTCATTCTCGCCCGAAGATGACGAATACCACGTCGACGAAGAAGATGAAGAAAGTGAAGAAGGTGAAGACATGATTAATTTTGAGAGAGAGATGAGATGGTAGTGGGTAAAAAATAGTATAAAAATGTTGAGTTTATATAAAAATTGGATGCTTTTGGGTGGGTTTTGAGAATATAGCCGTTATTTTAAAATTAAGGAATTTTTTTTTTATTTTCAAACGGTCACAAAACAGATGGAAAGGCGTGATTTTTTGTCTTTTTGTGCGTCGTCTCCAACGCCCAATACTCGACGGGGAGGACGAGGACCGGGGAGGGGGGCACGGTGTTTGGGTCGGCGCCGAGTGAGACAGTCCAGGGGACGTTCCCCATACCGGTTAGTCTAATGCTACGAATATTTTAAGTTAAACTTATATCATAATCTAAAAAACAGGTTTGTCACAAGGATCATGGAAGTCAATCAAGGGTTTTGGTTCCCTGCTTTGAACTCCTATTTAGTTTTTTTTTCCTTTTAAAAGAGCATTCACATTTGGATTCCTAACCCTAAAATTTAGGAAAAATCATCGAACTTTTTATTTTCACTCATGCTCCTACATCTTAAAAAGGGTTTTGACCCAATAACATTGGTCAATTTCTTTAGAATTAGAACACGAGTTGTGGGGAGCGTTAAGCCCCACCACATCGACCGTATGGGCACGACACCCCACAACAGACAAGGCGCTAAGGGGTGTGGAATGCGGGCGTTGGGGCAGGGTAGATAACCGTTGGGGGATCTAGGGAAATGTGCCACTTGCCGTTGTAATCATTAAATAAAAAATATTAAACTTTATGAATCTACATAAATTAATATCATATTCACTAAAATATTCATCCAACTTTCTTCTAATCTACAAAAGAATCTTTAATATTCTTATACTTTTCCTTCGAACTTTCTATTGGGTGGACGTGTCCAAAACAAAAAGATTGTTAGTGCATTTTCGGTGTGGCCATAGCATAGAAATCATATATACATGTGTGAATCTTGAGTCTGTATATAATCTGTAACGCCCTAATCACGTACTACCTTAAAAGCGGCGCAGCGGAAATACGAGCTTTAAAATTTCTTTCTTTAGTAACGACATTACTTACATGAAGGTTCAAATTACAAAATGTCAACGTCTTATAAAAATAATTCCCAACATTTGTACTTTAATTAAGACTCCCAAGCGTTACATAATTTAACTATGTGACCGATCTTCCGTACAATCCTTGCTCTTGGCTCGACCTACGTCCGCTTCGCTTCATTAGTGGTAGAAGAAATCCGTGTAGTACCTGTGGGCATCGCATACAACTTAGTTATTAGTCATTGATAACATCATACGACATTATTCTCATATAATTAAAAATTGTATAACATTCGACAATATAAACTTCGATTCATTCAACTATCCTCTCGTATCCTCTTGTTCCGGGTTCAGCTTAAATTTCATAAGAATCCGATGTTCTCATTCCTGCATTACATTCCAATCTCAAGCCCATAGTTAGTAGCGTTAATACTCAACATATCTAAATCATGCATACATACATTCTCACATACATACACATCTACATACGTATATACCTTCCTATATCTTCACATACATACATACACTCAGACGCACCTTCATACATACATATATATATACACATCTGCAGATGTACCTAACCATATATACACATACAAGTTCTCGCATACCTCTTACATAACCATACATTAATTACGTGGGTCTTAGACTTAGATTTATAACCCATAATCATCAAAGGAATGTTCAAAATCATGTTTGGGAGGCCCTCCGTAGTCCACGGCTAACCTACCGAAGCCAACGACCCATAAATCAACTTAGATAACAATTTTCAGCTTTTTGGACATGGGGAGGGTGTCGGCGACGGCCCATGGTTTGTCGCGTCGCTAAAACATCGTGTAGACAGGTAAATAGCGCGTCGGAAAAAAACTGAGTTTGTAGACCCCGTCGGCGACGCCCCTAAGGCCGTCGGCGACACCCTCTAGATATTGTCTTTTTCTGCAGGTTTGTTTGGTCGTCCGTACGCACTAAAACCCGCATAACTTTTGAACCGTTTACCCGTTTAACCTCCCGTTTCTTCCTACATACTCGTAATTTGACATTCTATCATGTGAACTTGAAATCCCATATCTGGATTAAGGAAATTCTTAATTTACGCGCTATCGGCTTATTATTCATATACGATTTATTCGACCCGTTCATGTTTTTATCAAATAACTCATTTCTTTTAACCCAAAACTTACATGAACATTATGACCATAATACTTTTACATTATACGGAGTTTCGTACTTGGGGTTTACGCACCCGATACCCGCTATTCGTTAAATTCATTCGTTATTACGTAATTGAACATTAAATAGTACAATTTCCATCTATGAAATTGTTTATTCATTTACTCATAATTTACTACCGAACCTCTTCCCATTAACCCGCGTCACCGTTTCTCGGTTAGCATGCTTACATACAATTTTATCCATTACCCGGTTATCATACCGAAGTCGTTACTTATGCAACCCTACCAGTATGCAATAAAACCTCATCTTGACCCATTTGATTTAGTTAGCGAAATTCATCTATTTCATACAACTCATTCCTATTTGACCTCAATTATCATACTTAATTAAGTCGCACATAACTTTACATAAACAACTAAGAAGTGATTATGGAAATCACTTACCTTATGCATCCGTGTTCGTGTCCGCTTCCTTTCCTCATCTTGACTAGTTAGCCTTTCATGTTTGATTCCATTTCGACATGATTCCTATACTTTCATGTCATCGAAATCACATTCTTATTAGCATACACAAGTTTACATGTTGAAGATCATATCAATTACATATTTCACATTTAACTTTCATTAGTCAATTATAACAAGCATAAGACATATATCCACTTTCACATCCTTTCAAACTCATATAATTCACCATAGCATTCCATATAACGCGTATTGATGTAACATGTACCATACGACTTTCTAATATCCTACCTTTGCAACAACAAGTCAATTTATGCTTCCTATGTGTAGTTAACTTTCAGAAGTCAACGGTTTATCATATGAACTTCCGACTTATCCACATATATCCGTAACATCATTTATGCTATATCAATGACACTATATACATTTCTTACTCACGATGCAAATATGCTTACAATCACATGATCACCTAGTGATATTAAACACAACATACAAGTCCTTAATGCATAGTCTTGACCAAGACATACATTCAACCTGAATTCTTATATGAGTTCCATCTAAATCACATTCTTCAAGTTAGTATACTACTAATTACATCATTACCTCATCTCATTCATATATATCAAGCCATTTCATACAATTTCACATCTTAACTTCACTTAGACATTTCATCATACACTTGGTGTGCGTACACCATTTAGTGCACATTGTACAACTAATTAAAGCACATTCTTCCTAGTTCATCCATGAATTAACATAATCTTTCACAAATCATTATCATAACCAAGCATCATATGTTTTATATCAAATTATCCATCTAACTACTTTCTATAACACTACTCTAACATCAACATTACACAATTCATCATAAATCTTCACTAAACTTCATCTTCCTACAAATTCTAAGTGGGTTTTATCCCAACTCATCAATACAATCAAAATTAAGCATAATACAAATTTTACATGTTGATATTATCTAGTATTCATGCTCAATTTCATTAAACATTCACGGATTACACATAACCCACTTCATCAAAATCACCAAAACATGAAATTCGACTTACTTGGTGATAAGAACACTTAGTTGGTCATAAATCTTAATCCATGCATACAATAAAGCTTTAATTCCCTTTCAATTTGATTGATTTTGTAGCAACAAGGTTTTCCTTTTTCTCCTCTAGCTCTAGTCGACACATACATCTGATATGTATGTGTTTGTGTTTTAATTTTGTGTTTTAATAATAAATCTGTCCACTTATTCAAGTTTAGTCCCTCTAGTTTGTCACACAATCACAATTGCCATCAAACTCATTCATTACTTGTTTTACCAAGTATTTTAATTAGGTTAAATAGCCTTGTTATTTTATTTCCTGTCATATCATGTGGAAACATAGGGCGAATATATGCATTCGAATTTTGGGGCGTTACAAGTCTACCCCCCTTAAAGAAGGTTTCGTCCCCGAAACCTTTCTCATTCTTAGTAGACCAATACTACTCTTACTTTTTCATCTATCCATTCACGATGCCCAATACAACATGAATACATTCGGGATCTTTGCAAAAGTCTTATTCATGAATAAATATAATCGTACGCATTGTCCCTATCTTCTTAAATTAGTAATTTACTTTCATAATCACACAAGGGTCAGGGTCTGATCCAGAGCTCTTATTAGTGTCTTTTACTTTATAATGCTAGCTCCTAGCACATATCATCACTAGCGTTTCATTCATTGAATTTATTCCAATCGTATACAATTATTACTCGTACAAACCTAAGTCTACGGCTTGTTTCTAACTTCCTATTTAAGCATATTACATTCATACATTTACTAATCGAAATAAATCGATTTATTTCATTATACTCATACATCATATACAATCTTTCATTTTGTTCACTTTGAGTCATCCTCAACATCCCATTACTAATGTTACTTCTAATTATCTTCATGTTCATACGAGGGGTCAAAAAATCATCATAAGCATACTATAAACATTTAATTATATCAATACTTACTCATAATCACAAGCTAAACATCTTACTAACCTTGATTTAGTTGCGTATCCCAGCGGTTTGTGGCCCGAATCGGCCCGTTTCTTCATGAGTTCATGCAATACCTACATTGATTGCTTCCATTGATTTGTTGATCATCCGCCTATGCGCATCCTTTCAACAATGTCTTGTTCAGATGAACATGGCCAACAAGCCCAGCATCAAAATTTGCAATTTTTGTCGGTACTTGTCATTAATAGTTTCCTTTCAAATATTTATTCTACTCGGTGTTTAAACACCTACCATTCTTTCATAAATTTCTTACATGTATGCTATATCACACATATCATTTCTTACATACAATCCTTTCATTTTGTTAATTATTTCGCCAACCTTTTGCAGTTTCACTCTTTCAAAGTCAAACTAGCACTTCTACCTACCGTATTTGTACTGAAATACGCGTTTGTGCTCCTTCCAAGTCAAACATACTTACAAGACATTATCTTACCTTTTCTTGTTAAAGATTTTCTTTCCTCGTAAATTACGTAAGTCATTCATCCGTATTCTAGCCCATCATTCATTTGGCTCTCATGGGTCGATTATCAACATACCTCACATGTAACCTATTCAAAGCTCATTCCTTTCAACTAAGGTTTCTTGCTACTACAATAGCCTTCATCGGTTATACTTACTTAATGAATCAAATACTTTATGCTACTTTACTATTACTTGCTTAATAATTATTAACTTAACTTCGTTTGACTTTTCAGAAGTCCAATTGTAATTACATTCCGAATCTATATTTACCAATTACCCAATTCTGACACATCCCTCTCTAGTCGAGCTATCAACTCCTATCAAATGCATATCCCTTATACATACTATAACACCCCGAAAATATAAAACCCTTAAACTGGAATTAGTAAGGTTTAAATAAACGAGAATTAACTAACTAGGAATTTTAACCTAATTAGTTATAAGTCTAGAAATAACCTAAAGTAGAGTTAAAATTAACTAAAATCAATGTTGAACAAAGTGTAGGGGTTTAAGTTGTCAAAATTGAAAGTTTAATTCTAATAAACAAATAAAACAATACACTTAACACCCCACTTTGAAGCCTGGTCGACCAGAACATCAGGGGCGACACCCACCTTCAATCAAACCTAGAATTCTACTAAAATCCACAAATTGAAGGAGCAAATCTGGTCCAAACGAAAATTCGAGCATAGAATCGTGATCCTCATCACAAGAGGATTACAAGGTATGTAAAATTTAAGGATTTCTCTCAACTTGAAATTTTCATGAATTGGGAAAAATCTGGAATTAAGGTTGCATGTGTATGTTATGATGATTGTGGAACAACTATAGTGTCTAAGGACAAACCCTAGATCAATAGAAGTTGAAATCATAAGAAATTTTAGGTGAATCTATAATCACCATGGTAGGTGATTAGTGGGTCATGTGTATTTTGATGAACACTAGAAAGTAGATTGTTAATCTAGTATAATTTAGCAATCTGGAAGTGAATTCAGCAATTAGAAGCTAACATTCATGTAAATTGGTTGATTTATATGAAAATAGGGTTAAATGATAAACTAAAGATGTGATGTTTAATCATGTAAAAATCTGCTTATGAAGTGTTTGTTGAAATGCCTCTATGAAAGTTTAAAAACAGAAATTTCGAGTTTAAACGCATAATCACGATATTCGGTGTATTATGCGAATTATGATTTGAAGAGAGTTCTAAACATGTCTTGAATTGAACTCTATAGGACAAGATACCGGAACGTCGAGTGGACAAGCCGGTGGTGACTCACGGTTGAAGGGCGTGCGCTAAGGTATGTAACTTGACCCGATTTATTAGGCTTGATGATTCTAATGCATAATTGATTAAGAGTTGTTTTGAATTACGCGATGAAGTTGTTATATTGATTGATTGATTAAATTCGGTTGGTACTCGTTGGTAGTCATCATAGAAGGGGATTCCGTAGACGAGCCAAACGGGTCAAATAATCAAGTAAAACATGATTAATGCTTCGGAATATGATAGATTGTTCCTTGATATAGGTTGATAAATAACATGTTTGAATTGTTAAAATTTGATGTAGTGGTTTGTTAGAAAAGTAAATTCCAAGAGTTGGGTTTTAGTGAAATGAACCAAAAACAAACAAGACATGGATTTCCAGGTACTACCGTAAATTACGGTAGTACCGTAATTTACGGTGAAGGCAGATATGTTACGGTGTGGATCTCCTATTTTACGGTGATCAAACAATTCCAGGACTCACCGTAAATTACGGTGATACCGTAATTTACGGTGAACTCAGAATAGCTTTTATATTTCTTGATTATTTCCTATGTGATGTTAAACTTTGTGATTACATTATATAACAACGTTAAAACTAATGTTTTTTAACGATTTTGATCCTAGGTAAATTGGTGGATCGTACGGGTGGCGATCAAGTGATTAGCGAAGAACCGAACACTACATTTTGAAGCTTCCGCAAATGTTTTTATCATACTTAGATTTTGTTCATGGGTTGTAAACAATTAGTTTAAACAAATGTTTCAATTTCCAACCTAGTCATTAGATGACTAAGGTTTATGTCAAATGTTAAACTTATGTTAATCTACTATCTTTTGGGTATAAATTAGTGATTTATTCAAGCATAAAATTTAGGGTGCTACAAGTTGGTAATCAGAGCTCAAGGTTGTCAATAAGTGTTCGGTTCAAGCTTGATCGATCGTCCGGTAAGAACTAACTTATTTTATTAATAAATAATGTACTACGTAGAGAACAAGAAATGAACAAATATGCATGAAAATGAAAAGAGTGTGTAAGCTCACTCAAAAACAAGAAATGCACGAAACAAGAATGGTTAAATCAAGTTACGAACTTGATTGAACTGAAACAAGAATGGTTAAATCAACTTACGAACTTGATTGAACTGAAACAAGAATGGTTAAATCAAGTTACGAACTTGATTAAATTGAAACAAGAATGATTAAATCAAGTTATGAACTTGATTAAAGCAAAACAAGTAAAGCATGTGTTATAAATGGAATGTTTAACAAACTATGTAAACATTTCAGAAATAAAGATGGCTGATGGAGGTAATGATAATGCGGTGCCAAGAGTCACCGAGCAAATGAAGGAAGTGATTGCCGAAGAGGTTGGAAAGGCGATCGAAAACAGCTTGTCGGGCTTTATTGATAAAATTCAAAACACAGTTTTATCAATAGTAGAAGAGAGAATCAAGAAATTGGAAGACGATTCCAATTCAGCAAAGGAAAAGCATGGTGGACGAAAGCCTTGTTCATACAAGGAATTCATGGCCTGTAAACCCCCAATATATAATGGGGAGGTTGATCCAATTGTGTGCCAACGATGGCTAAGTGATATTGAAGGAGTATTCGAGAGAACTCATTGTGATGAAAATGACTACGTAGCTTATAGTACGGGTCAACTAAGAGGTCAAGCAAAGGACTGGTGGGATAACAAAAAGAAGGAGATTGGAAGTGAAGCGGCTAAGGCCATGACATGGGAGGAGTTTAAGACGCCGTTTCTTAAACACCATAGTCCCAAAGCGGTCATAAATAGAATCAAGGAAGAGTTCATGCAACTCAGACACAAGGGTGAATCCATAGACAAGATCACGGGGATGTTTATGGACAAGATAAAGTTCTGTGATGATTTGGTGACAAATGAAGAACAAAAGGTCTATTACTACCATAACATGTTAAGCGCGGAGTATAGAGAGTTCATAACCCCTTCAAAATACGAGACCCTTACCGAGATTGTCAATGCTGCTCGGGAAAGGGAGATCGAACTGAAGAAGAGCATAGAACGGGGTGAACGAAGGGCACAAGATGTGAATCCAAGCCCTACTAAGAAGGCACGAACAAACGAAAGCGCAAAGAAATCTGATATGAAAGGCGGGTCGCCAAGTTGTAGAATCTGCGGGAAGGGTCATAAAGGCGAATGTCGTTACAAGGATAAGCCTTGCCCCATATGCAAGAAAACGGGACATATGGCTATATCATGCCCGGAGAAAGTGACGGTTTGTTACAACTGTTATCGAACGGGTCACAAGAAGTCAGAATGCCCGGAACTGGTTGAAAAGAAGGATGGGCAAGAATCGAAAGGTGAAGCCCCGAAAGCAAAGGCAAGATCTTTTCAACTAACTGCCGCAGAAGCAATGGTTGAACCTGACGTGGTCTCAGGTATATTTGCTGTAAATTCAATTCCCGCACACGTGTTATTTGATACGGGTGCGAATAAATCCTTTGTTTCATATGGACTTATTCGACATCCTTCATTTATTCTAACAAAATTACCTGTGCCTTTAGAAGTAGAGATAGGTAATAACAAAAGCTTTATTGTTTGTGATGTATGTGAAAATTGTAAACTGAGCATCGACGATGAAGAATATTCGATAAATTTAATCCCTATGTCGATGGGAGAATTTCAAGTAGTCGTTGGGATGGATTGGCTATCTCGACACCATGCAAAGGTCGTGTGCTTCCGTAAAGAGATAAAACTAACATCTCCGAGCGGGAAACACGTCACCATTTATGGCGAAAAAGGAGGCAACCCCATAGTATGCTCAATGTTGAAAGCTCACAAGCTAATGAAGCGAGGATGCAAGGCATTCATGATATACGCAAATGAGCCCGAGAAAGAATCACGAAAGATTGAAGATGTACCAGTAGTACGAGATTATGAAGATGTTTTTCCGGAAGATTTACCGGGGATACCGCCTGAACGGGAAGTAGAGTTCGGGATTGAATTGATTCCGGGCGCGAAACCCGTAGCAAAAGCCCCGTACCGACTTGCACCGTCGGAATTACAAGAGTTGATGTCCCAAATCCAAGATCTGCTTGACAAGGGATTCATAAGGCCGAGTGTGTCTCCTTGGGGCGCACTGGTATTGTTCGTGAGAAAGAAAGACGGGAGCATGCGCATGTGTATTGATTACCGGGAGTTAAACAAACTCACGGTAAAGAACCGATACCCGCTCCCGAGGATAGATGATTTATTCGACCAACTACAAGGGGCGAACTGGTTTTCCAAAATTGACCTTAGATCGGGGTATCACCAACTAAAGGTCAAAGAAGAAGATGTGCCAAAGACGGCTTTCCGCACGAGATACGGACATTACGAATTCCTCGTGATGTCATTTGGGCTAACAAACGCACCCGCGACTTTCATGGACCTCATGAACCGGGTTTGCAAGCCAATGTTGGATAAGTCGGTCATCGTGTTTATCGATGATATCTTGGTGTACTCGAGAAGTGAAGCTGAACACGCACACCACTTACAAGAAGTGTTAGAGACACTTAGGCGAGAGAAGTTATATGCAAAATTCTCTAAATGTGCCTTTTGGTTACGAGAGGTTCAATTTTTAGGCCATGTCATAAATGCCGACGGAGTATTGGTGGATCCGTCAAAGATAGAGGCTGTGTCAAAATGGAAACCCCCGAAGAACCCTTCAGAAATTAGAAGCTTTTTGGGGCTTGCAGGGTACTATAGGAGATTCATTCAAGATTTCTCCAAGATTGCGTCGCCGCTAACAAAGCTAACCCAAAAGAAAGCAAAGTTTATTTGGGGAATCGATCAAGAAAAAGCGTTTCAAACGCTAAAAGAAAAGCTAACTCAAGCTCCGGTACTGACATTGCCGGACGGAGTCGAAGACATGGTGGTTTATTCGGATGCTTCAGTATCGGGGCTCGGTTGCGTGTTGATGCAACGGGGCAAGGTAATAGCCTATGCCTCGAGACAATTGAAGATACACGAGAAGAAATATCCCACGCACGATCTAGAGTTGGTAGCGGTGGTATTCGCATTAAAAATATGGAGGCATTACTTGTATGGGGTAAAGTGCACCATATTCACCGACCACAAGAGCTTGAAATACTTCTTCGATCAGAAGGAGTTAAATATGCGACAGAGGCGTTGGCTGGAAACGGTGAAAGACTATGATTGTGAGATACATTATCACCCCGGAAAAGCAAATGTGGTATCGGACGCTTTGAGCAGAAAAGCGGATTATGTCCCGATACGAGTAAGATCGATGCAACTTGTGGTAACCTCGGGTATAATTGAACGTATTCGAGAGGCGCAATTAGAAGCAGTAAAAGAAGAGAATTGGAAGAAAGAAAGAATAATTGGTCAGTTGAAAGATTTGTCGGATGGGAATCACGGGTTAAAGACTCGATCCGGAAGGATATGGGTCCCACATACCTGTGGAGTAAAGGCGCTTCTACTTGATGAAGCTCATAAATCCCGTTATTCAATTCATCTGGGTGACCCAAGATGTACAATGATTTGAAACAAAATTATTGGTGGCCCGGAATGAAGAGAGATGTGGCGAAGTATGTGGAAAAATGCTTGACATGTTTACAAGTCAAGGCGGAGCATCAGAAACCCTACGGCAAACTTCAACCGTTAGAAATTCCGGTTTGGAAATGGGAACATATTACAATGGACCTGTTAACCAAACTGCCTAAGACGAATCGGGGTTTTGATGCCATATGGGTAGTGGTGGATAGATTGACGAAAAGTGCTCACTTCATTCCGATTCGTGAGACTTATACGTCAGAAAAGATGTCGGAAGTTTATACCAATGAAATAATAGCCCGTCATGGGGTGCCGGTGTCCATCGTGTCTGATAGGGATACCCGGTTTACTTCGAATTTCTGGCGAGATTTCCAAGAGCAAATGGGAACCAAATTGTTCATTAGCACCGCGTACCATCCTCAAACGGATGGGCAAAGTGAAAGAACGATACAAACATTGGGAGACATGCTACGGGCGTGTATAATCGACTTTGGAGGCAGTTGGGATGTTCATCTACCGTTAGTAGAGTTTTCTTATAACAACAGTTACCAATCTAGTATTAAGATGGCACCGTACGAAATGCTTTACGGTAGGAAGTGTCGAACTCCGGTATGTTGGGGTGAAGTGGGTCCACGTGAACTCGCCCACCAAGATATAGTACGAGCCACGAATGAAAAGATCGATAAAGTTCGGGCACATTTAAAAGCGGCTCAAGACAGGCAAAAAGCGTATGTTGATAAAAGGAAAAGGCCAATCGAATTCCAAGTCGGTGACATGGTCATGCTAAAAGTTTCCCCATGGAAGGGCGTTATTAGATTTAGAAAAAGGGGGAAACTAAGCCCAAGGTTTATCGGGCCATTTAAAATTATCGGAAGAGTTGGCAAGGTAGCTTACCGTCTTGAATTACCGGAGGAGCTAAGTGGAATCCATGGCACGTTTCACGTGTCACAATTAAGAAAGTGCCTAGCAGACGAAACGACCTATATCCATTACGATGATATCGAAGTGGATAATAGTCTAAATTATGCGGTGAGACCGGTGGAGATTTTAGATAGAAAGGTCAAATATTTACGAAATAAACAAATTGACCAAGTTAAAGTCAAATGGGAGCATAGGAAAGGTTCGGACACTACATGGGAGTCCGAAGAGGAGATGCGACGTCTTCACCCTACCTTATTTGGTAAATATTACGGTTTCGGGGACGAAACCCTTTTTAAGGGGGGTGGACTTGTAACACCCCGAAAATATAAAACCCTTAAACTGGAATTAGTAAGGTTTAAATAAACGAGAATTAACTAACTAGGAATTTTAACCTAATTAGTTATAAGTCTAGAAATAACCTAAAGTAGAGTTAAAATTAACTAAAATCAATGTTGAACAAAGTGGAGGGGTTTAAGTTGTCAAAATTGAAAGTTTAATTCTAATAAACAAATAAAACAATACACTTAACACCCCACTTTGAAGCCTGGTCGACCAGAACATCAGGGGCGACACCCACCTTCAATCAAACCTAGAATTCTACTAAAATCCACAAATTGAAGGAGCAAATCTGGTCCAAACGAAAATCCGAGCATAGAATCGTGATCCTCATCACAAGAGGATTACAAGGTATGTAAAATTTAAGGATTTCTCTCAACTTGAAATTTTCATGAATTGGGAAAAATCTGGAATTAAGGTTGCATGTGTATGTTATGATGATTGTGGAACAACTATAGTGTCTAAGGACAAACCCTAGATCAATAGAAGTTGAAATCATAAGAAATTTTAGGTGAATCTATAATCACCATGGTAGGTGATTAGTGGGTCATGTGTATTTTGATGAACACTAGAAAGTAGATTGTTAATCTAGTATAATTTAGCAATCTGGAAGTGAATTCAGCAATTAGAAGCTAACATTCATGTAAATTGGTTGATTTATATGAAAATAGGGTTAAATGATAAACTAAAGATGTGATGTTTAATCATGTAAAAATCTGCTTATGAAGTGTTTGTTGAAATGCCTCTATGAAAGTTTAAAAACAGAAATTTCGAGTTTAAACGCATAATCACGATATTCGGTGTATTATGCGAATTATGATTTGAAGAGAGTTCTAAACATGTCTTGAATTGAACTCTATAGGACAAGATACCGGAACGTCGAGTGGACAAGCCGGTGGTGACTCACGGTTGAAGGGCGTGCGCTAAGGTATGTAACTTGACCCGATTTATTAGGCTTGATGATTCTAATGCATAATTGATTAAGAGTTGTTTTGAATTACGCGATGAAGTTGTTATATTGATTGATTGATTAAATTCGGTTGGTACTCGTTGGTAGTCGTCATAGAAGGGGATTCCGTAGACGAGCCAAACGGGTCAAATAATCAAGTAAAACATGATTAATGCTTCGGAATATGATAGATTGTTCCTTGATATAGGTTGATAAATAACATGTTTGAATTGTTAAAATTTGATGTAGTGGTTTGTTAGAAAAGTAAATTCCAAGAGTTGGGTTTTAGTGAAATGAACCAAAAACAAACAAGACATGGATTTCCAGGTACTACCGTAAATTACGGTAGTACCGTAATTTACGGTGAAGGCAGATATGTTACGGTGTGGATCTCCTGTTTTACGGTGATCAAACAATTCCAGGACTCACCGTAAATTACGGTGATACCGTAATTTACGGTGAACTCAGAATAGCTTTTATATTTCTTGATTATTTCCTATGTGATGTTAAACTTTGTGATTACATTATATAACAACGTTAAAACTAATGTTTTTTAACGATTTTGATCCTAGGTAAATTGGTGGATCGTACGGGTGGCGATCAAGTGATTAGCGAAGAACCGAACACTACATTTTGAAGCTTCCGCAAATGTTTTTATCATACTTAGATTTTGTTCATGGGTTGTAAACAATTAGTTTAAACAAATGTTTCAATTTCCAACCTAGTCATTAGATGACTAAGGTTTATGTCAAATGTTAAACTTATGTTAATCTACTATCTTTTGGGTATAAATTAGTGATTTATTCAAGCATAAAATTTAGGGTGTTACACATACCTAATGTGAGTCTAATCCATTAACTCGTTATCTATACCTTGCGTCATCTATTTCCTTTTTATGTTTTGAATCCGTCTCGCGGTTTCTAACATATCATTCATATCTTTCGTTCTTTTCATGTTTCGAATCCGTCTCGCGGATTCTAACATATCATTCGTACTTTCATTCCTTCCATGCTTCGAATTCGTCTCGCGAATTCTAACATATCTTTCGTACTTTCATTCCTTCCATGATTCGAATTCGTCTCGCGAATTCTAACATATCATTCGCACTTTCATTCCTGAAAGTCTTACATTTCTCTTCACCCTCACGTCTACCTACTACCTAATTCTAACGGACATACGTGTAACAATTACCACGGTCTCACGAATGTCATATGATTCTTGTGTACGGGCCAGGTACACAATCCACATACTAGTTTCGTGTCTTCGTGTAATCGCCACCTTATGTCTGAAGAATTAAGTTTCGGCACGTGAAACATTTTCAAAGCTTCATTACCATTTCATTATTATATTTCATTTAAAGTTTTATTTCACTTGCTAGATTATACCATTACATCCGCCCACATGTTAAATTTACGTACCTGGGGCCAACTTGTCTTATTACATGCCTTGACGCCGGTCCTAGACCGCATTCACGGATCATCCCTTCCAAGCAATCATGCTTACCTTACACATAACATACTGTTAGTTTTCTTCAAATACATATTTAAGTACATACTTACCTTTACTTCTACCCTTAGATCTTGATCGACTCTCGGATTGTACGGGTTCCTTGTCATAAGAGCACACAGGTTTGAGTTCAAGTATTTATCTCCTCCTACTTGATTCACTCAAGCCAAGGCTCTGATACCAACTTGTAACGCCCTAATCACGTACTACCTTAAAGGCGGCGCAGCGGAAATACGAGCTTTAAATTTTCTTTCTTTAGTAACGACATTACTTATATGAAGGTTCAAATTACAAAATGTCAACGTCTTGTAAAAATAATTCCCAACATTCGTACTTAAATTAAGACTCCCAAGCGTTACATAATTTAACTATGTGACCGATCTTCCGTACAATCCTTGCTCTTGGCTCGACCTACGTCCGCTTCGCTTCATTAGTGGTAGAAGAAATCCGTGTAGTGCCTGTGGGCATCACATACAACTTAGTTATTAGTCATTGACAACATCATACGACATTATTCTCATATAATTAAAATTTTTATAACATTCGACAATATAAACTTCGATTCATTCAACTATCCTCTCGTATCCTCTTGTTCCGGGTTCAGCTTAAATTTCATAAGAATCTGATGTTCTCATTCCTGCATTACATTCCAATCTCAAGCCCATAGTTAGTAGGGTTAATACTCAACGTATCTAAATCATGCATACATACATTCTTACATACATACATACACATCTACATACGTACATACCTTCCTATATCTTCACATACATACATACACTCAGACGCACCTTCATACATACATATATATATATACACATCTACAGATGTACCTAACCATATATACACGTACAAGTTCTCGGATACCTCTTACATAACCATACATTAATTACGTGGGTCTTAGACTTAGATTTATAACCCATAATCATCAAAGGAATGTTCAAAATCATGTTTGGGAGGCCCGCCGTAGTCCACGGCTAACCTACCGAAGCCCACGACCCATAAATCAACTTAGATAACAATTTTCAGCTTTTTGGACATGGGGAGGGCGTCGGCGACGGCCCATGGTTTGTAAAAATGTCTGTTTTCCTGGATCAGGGCATTTCGTGTATACAATGAAAACATGTTGTAAAAACATTTTCGTGAGAGCCCTAATGATTGTAGTCTAGACTCGAGAAAGAATCCTAGTTCGCTACAATCGAAGCTCTGATACCAAGTTGTCACACCCTGACTTTTGCAGAAGCGTATATGGTGTGACTTTCTTAATATCATTGCATTCAATCATAGATTCGTCATCCATTAAACAAGTTTAAAACATTACATCATCATCGTCTTGAAACATAGAATTAAATCCGAGTTACAAACCATATGAATTGTTTAGAGTTCCATAAGGACTCATCAAAAGACTTTAGTTAAAACCAGGTTTTAAAAGATGTGTCTCGTCCATGATAAGGCACACTAACCAAACTCTAAGACACGGATGACATCTTTTATTCTCAACATGCCTTGAAACTCCAACGCCCGCCAGATCCATACTTAATTTCCTGAAATACATGTAGTTTGAAAACATCAACAAAAGTTGAGCGAGTTCATGTGTGTGTTTGTGAATAAACCTTTGAAGCATTTGTAAGTATGTTTGTATGTACTTGAAATCCCGGTATGAAAGCAACAAGGAAACAGATCGATTAATGTGTAGTTAATACATTAATATACGTGACATGGTGCAGGAAGACTCAAACCTAGCAGACTTTGTACCGGGCCTTCGGCTGTAAGACATAGTCACCACATGGCCCATTTGGCGGACTCATGGATGGGGCTCGTTACACCCAAATAGATCTATCACTCCTGTCCCTCGGTCCTACTACGAGGATTAATGGCCATAAGTATGCGCCTACCCATTCACATGATCTACTGTACTTTCCTTAGCTAACCATACCAATTGCATTTGTCTGTAAGCATTTTGTAATAATTTGAAACATGTACTTCACCCCTGAAGTTATAAAACTGAAAACAGTTAAGAGAAAAGGGGGTCATGAACTCACTGTTTTGCGTTCTTCGAAACCGCCTATAAATCAAAGTGTCCTCTGGTGTCCACGACTACCTACAATGCACTATGATCTTATTAGACGAGTGGGTCGTGCCTTGACTTAGTATTAATTAGTGCCTTTGAGTTACGTTTCCAAGTTTCTTCATCATTATTCCAAGTTATATAATTATTTGTTAAAATAATAAATATTTTAACTTAAATTATATTTATTGAATTTTTGGAATAATTGTTAAAACAATATTTTTGTAATAATACTTCTCAAGTATTTGTACTCGTATTTCCTTCCCAAGGATGGGGGTATCTCATACATGTGTACTCGTATTCTTGTATTTGTATAACTTGCCATGTATTGGTGTCGTATTCCGGCTTGCTTCATCTTTAATAAGTATCCAATATATATTTCTAAAATATATATTTCAAGAAGTATTTCTTTGAAAAATTATTCCTAATTTTTCTTTTGGCAAAAATATTTGTAGTTCCAAAACAATATATTTTCAAGTATCACTTAGAAAATATTTATAAACTTATTTTATCCAAAAGTAATGTGTTTCAAGTTTATCCGAGAAAATATATGTTTTTCCCAAAAATCATATATCTTCTAAAAATTCCAAGAAAATATATATATATTTTTAATCGCCAAAAATTATATATTTCCTTTTGTCAAAAATACGATATAACTTTGTGATAATCATAAAAATCATATTTTTTTTTCTTTGTGTTCAAAATATCATTTACCAAAAATATATTTATAAATGTATTTTCTGAAATATGTTGTCAGTTACATTCTTTCGTTCGGTTTCCCAAAATCATGTGTGTAACTTGTGTATTTATTCCTTATGATTTTTGGTAATATTTTGGATTGTAATTTCTTGGTATTTTGTTAAGTTATATTATTTCAAATACTAAAATAATATAACTAGTACACAAAGTATACAAATAATCACACAGGTGTGTCTTCAATGTATATATATTCTAAATATATATTTAGCCACTTTTATTTATAAAAACCAACCTCCAACAATTATATTTTTGTAACAAAAATTATGGCAAAGTTTATATGGAAACTCATGGTTAAAATACACTTGTAAATCTTTGTTTAAAATATTTTTTTCTAAGTGCTTATATTTTTAGAAAATTTTGCCACAGTTTCCCCTAAAAATGGAGGTTTCCATGCTTTCAAAATATATCATTTTCTTTTAAAATAGTCACAAACAATCAACAACTCAATCAACACTTACCAAGTGCCAAAATTATGTAGTTTACACAACAACATGAACTTGAACTTTTATTAAAACTTGTAGTAACTTACAAGTGTGTTTAGTAAGCCTAGTTACCCTTTAAAGTGTTGTTATTTATTTAATAACTTCATTCTTGAAAGATTTAGTCCTTTACAACTTACAAGATGATTTTTCTAAAAATCATTCTTTTGAATTTTTCTTGTTAACAATGTATTTCTATACTTGATTCACCACCAAAAACATGGTTGGTTTTTTTAAATCCATGATTATGTGAATCTTGTGATTTAATTAGTTCCTTGAGAAAGCTAGTTTTGAAATCATCCAAGTTTATGACTAGTAACATGTTACATACTTCATCATTCACAAAATCATTTTTATTTTCAAGTTCATGAGAAACATAAAGTATGATCATCTTGGTCTTTCACAAGATCATCACCTTAACTTGCTAGATCATGTGTTTAATCACAATCTAGTAAGTTTCATATGATGTCTAACATCATAAACACAAATAATCAATCATCAAAAAGCAAAATAACACTAAACAATATGTATTCTTATGGTTTTGAGCTTTATGTTAGATATTATCATCTTGTTCTTTAGTGTTCTTTATGATTAACAACATATATCATCTTTTAACCAACTAAATAAGAAGTAACAAGGGATTATAAGAGCCTTACTACTAGCACAAGGGTAGGGATGAAACTCAAGAAGATGAAGGTGATAAACTAGGTGGTTAATAGCAAATGGTGAAGGTCCTTCAATCTCCAAAGCCACCAAGCTTTCTTATCTTGCTTCTAACACTTTGTGATGAGTATGGAATGTATGAAAATGAGATGAAGATGGTGGTGATAGGGGTGGTGGCTCACAGCCGTAGGTGGAGGAGAGGGAGAGAGTTGGTGGGTGTTGGTGAAATGAGGAGTTTGTGATCTTGTGGTTAATATAAATAAACTTCCAACATCTCATTACATGAAGGATAATGTGTCTCAATAGTACAAAGCAAATCACATAAAATATTTAGGAAAATCAAGAGTGGGGTCACCCTCTAGTGACCGTGAATGGAGGGGGGGGGTATAGGTTTGGGATGTAATGGATAGTTAGATCATAAAGTTAGATTTCAAGTATAAGTTAAGTGTTTTAGTTATTAGATATTTTGTATGATGTGTTATGATGTTCGGGGATCATAACTAGCTCAGTAATGATAAAACAATGCTTTTAGTGTAATTTTGATGTTTCGGGTAGTGTCCGGTTGTTCGGTTAGATACTGGTTCGTTAAAGTGCTAAACTATTCCGTTTAATGTTCTTGATGTACCCTTTTGTGACACTTTTAATTCCCGACACTTAGGAAAGAATTCAGGACCATTTAGTCATATTTTTGCATGATACAAAAGTGTTAAATAGCTGAATTTTGCTGAATTATGCTGATTTCAGCATTTTAATTGAGTTTTAGGCACTTTTCGGCACTTAAACTATCTCTAGGAAGGCAGTTTTATGACCCTTGCTTTCCTACACACTATACTAGTGTCACACTTGGTTTCTGGCTCATTCTGAGTCTCAATACAATGTCTGTAAATCTACTGAACTTTGTCAACATTTTTTTGATTTGTCGGATAACTGTGCTAACTATGTTTTGTGCATCTTTTGAGTCAATAAAGTTTGCATGCAATAATGTTGTGTCATTTGCAATATATGATGCACATGTATGTATGATCAGAAAACAATTCAAGTCACAAATTGTAAATCAGCACAGTCATTAATCATTAATTATTGTCTAATTAATTGTATGGATGCATGCAAATTTGACAGTTGTCACATTCTCCCCCTGTTAAGAAAATTTTGTCCTCGAAATTTATATTACCTTAACTCCTTAGGGTTACATTATGCGTGTATGTATATGAATAATACCGAGGTAGATAACCACCAAACCGAATCAAATCTTATTCACATCAGGCGAATCCAAGGACATCTTACTATGTTAAGAATCCAATGGTTAAAATGTATGTCTCTCAGAATTTGATGTCGAAGGACACGAGATGTATAGATGTATAGTCTAGTGTAACTTAGTTAACAGGGGAGCAACAAAGGAGTTTTGACCAATGGATTCTCAAACAATTGGTCATAATATGCAAACGAGTTTTCACAAACCATAGTATCCGCTATATGAACTCAAAATCAACAACTTGAATATGAAAATGGTCTGTCAATTTTTGAATAAATAAATGGTAAGGATTTGTGTGATGACATTCTTGAATTGCGAAAATACACCAAATGAAATACAAGCAAATCTGGTGTATCATTGTCTTAATTCATAGTTGCATTAGGAATGTTTAAATGACAAGTCAAACAAGAGTATGTGTAGTTTTGTGTGAAACGGCTGACCATGATTAGCACAAGCTACAAATTTGTAATGACACCACAAGGTGCCGTAATTGACATACTTCAACAATAGCGGTGACCGAACAAGTTCACCGTGCTTGAAATCAAAGGAAAGTGTACTGAAACAACTCTGAAAATTTGATTTAAACTGCGTCATGGGGTTTTCAATCGAATATGGAACATCAAAGAACTACTGTTTCTGATTGAAGATGGAAAGCAATAAACACTGCAAGGTATTTAGTTTATAACGAAAGAATCGTTAGGAGGTACACCGTGATATGAAATGAATCTAAGTACCATTGTCTTAACACACAACTGGGTTGAGAACGCTTTAATCATGATAACCAAAACGGATTTGGAACAAATAAATAGACAATTGAATCCGTGTATGAGGTGTGTAACCAAATTAGCGCAAGCTTCAATTCTGTGAAAGTATCACCGCAAGATATCGAAACCAACAAACGACTTAGTGGAGTCGTAGACCAATCAAGCCTACTGTGATTCGAAACAAAAGAACTTTTGCAAAAATATTTGAATATGATGCTCTCAATCCATCATATGGCGTCTTAAATTGAATATGCGAAATGGATAAGTTCAAGCAATTGACCTTGGTTTTAGCGTAACCTGACAATAAACGTATGTATCAACAAGGGAATCTCAGCATGGTCTCAAAGATAAACCATGAATGTAACTTGAAAGAAATGAAGTTCAAGAAAGTGTGTTGACTTGATAGCAAAGGAGCCAACAATTACAATAATGTAGGTTATTCGAATCATAAACCAATTAGCTTTAGCAAAATAATATTTGTACTTCAATGAAGCGTTTATTCGGAATGAAACCACATGCGTAGCAAACGGTGCATGCGTGACATATAAGTTTCCAAGTAGTGAAACAATGAGTATTTGCTAAAATGAAGAAATGACCAAGTATCGAAGCAAATGTGTGTTCGCTCTTAGCGAAGAAAATTAACGCGATGCAACTACCATTACGGGGAGTAGAGATGCAAACATCTACTCGCTAGAAGCAAAAGTGGAGATTTCAACAAAGAAATTTGAGTACTTTCTGTTTGGTTAACTGAAATAGCATATATGTCAGGATAGTGGGGTTTGCTTGAGTTAACAGGTGTGGCTCCTATGTGACAACCTTTACGAGTTTTGACCTTGGTTCCCAAAGGTCCTAGGTACATGTTTTCTAGGTTCTCAAAGTTTCGTATTCTGTGTAAAACTGTTTTGTGTATCGTGTGTAAAACACAGCATTAGTGTATTTTTAAAGCAAGTTATTGTCTCACAATTCCTCGGTATACTTTCTTCCCGAATTCACAGCTAATGACACGCGATCAACGGTCAATCTTAGAATAGTAGTGGGATCCTCAGAGTTAGTTAAATGAATAATTCGTTAATCCTCAGCGAGAGTTACCGACTCTTATTGGTTAGCTTGCTCGGCTTCTAGTAGTTGATGCTCATTTGAGAATCATCGTCCTTCTCCTTGACGAATAGTACTGAAACTCCTTAGGGCAAAGGCTTGCCTTATAAATCCCCAATCTGGAAACTTCTGAAGCTGCATTGACTATTCTTGTATCTCAGGAAGTGCAAGTCGATAGGGTTCCTTGGCTACAGGTGCGACGCCTGGAACAGAGTCACTTATGGAATTCGACTTGTCGTTGGGGCGGTAGTCTTGGCAAGTCTTCGAGCTTAGGTTCTTCGGCTCTTTTGTCCACGACATGAGCCAAGAAGGCGTTGCATCCTTTGCGCAAACCTCTGTGCCTTTAGACAACTGATAATCCGTAGGGGCGTATCATGCTTCATGAATCACGATCGTTTCTTCATTCGCCATCGGGATGCGGATAACAATCTCCGCTCGATTGCCCGACAACCAGTCCATCTCAATTTCCACGTCGAAGCCTCCCCTTAACCAGTTCTATCGAGTACGGGCTATCTAATTTACTTGCTACTAACCCAAGTATACTCTTAAACTCTAGAGATGCGAAGCTAAAATTGGTAACAATATCTAGTAGCACAGATGCATAACGTTGACTAATACGGAACATACCGATGTCCACGCTTGGTTCCTGGCGTGTTTCCCTAGCTCCGGTGTTGAGCCTTCATCCTTGTGCCTGATTGTTTTTAGGGAAATACTTTCTGAAATGCTTCTTGCTTCCACAGTTAAGACAACCTTCAGCACGTTTTTGCTCGCTACTCTTCCTGCCTTGGTAGTCGTTGTTGTCGTTGTTTCCTTCGTCATTCTCGCTACCATCTTGGCCTCCATTCCCATGTTCAGTACCTTGCCTACAAGTCTCCTTGAGATGCCCCCTCTTGCCACAGTTATCACATTTTCCATATTTACATCGCCCGACATGATAACGTAGACAATTGTCGCACTTAGGTAGGATACCCATGTAGTCTTTTCCCCTTTTGGCCTTCTCCTTGTTACTCACCCAAGTACCCTTCTTGAAATTTGTGAGCTTCCTCTTGTTATCTCCAGACGGCTCCACAGGAATCTCCTTTTTCTCTTCTGAGGTGGAAAGTTTTCCTAGTCTAACCGCTTCTTCAGTGAGCGCCACACTTAAGTCGATAACATAGGTAATTGTTGGAGGTTTAGATGTTGTCACCAGGCTTAGAATCTGAGGTGCCAATCCCCCGATAAAGCGTTCGATCCTCCTAAACTCTGGTTCCACCAGACGCGAAGCAACTTATGATAAATCATGAAATCTCTGTACATACTCGGCTATCTTTGGACCTTCCATTTTCAAGTTCCACAGTCCAGTCTCCAACTTCTGGACTTCTTCCCTTGAGCAATATCTCTTACGCATCAGTTCTTTCAGTTCGTCACACGTCAGAGCATACGCATCAGTCTTTACCCAACGTCCGAACCTGAAGGTTTCACCATGACAGAGCTCCATCTAGAAACAATCCAGATATGTACATGACTTGTTGCTCTGGAGTACATTTGCTCAAACTCAAAACAAAATCTGTCTTCTCAACCCAACGCACAAAAGCTACGGCACCCCCGGTGCCGTCGAAATCTCGGGGCTTGCAGCTCAAGAACTGCTTGTAGGTGCAACCTGCGACATAAGCAACATCATTCACGTAAGGCATTAGCAAAGCACACTTGGAAATGTCCAAACGTTTTGTAATGTGTCTTAAGTGACTAAACATTACTGTTGGGTGGGTTATTTCCTGAGGTACCTCCGCTACGTTCGGAGCGAAGGGCCTCGTGCTGTGCGATGGCCAGTGAGATGCGCTCTTGTAATTCTGCTTCTGTTGTCGGCAGAGGGTTGTTGGTATCGGTGTTCCCTTGAAGCGACATCTTCTAAGAAGAAGATCGGATAGGTCAGGTCTCATTAAAGACACAAGCACATAAGCATCTTCTTAACGAATAAGACCTAGGAGGTGTGTATATATGCATATATAAGCAATCGTTATAACAATCATTCACATAACATAACAATTATAGCACAACTTGTAGATAAGAAAATGTTAAATGAGAACATAACTGACAATCACGTAGCATCATAATCATAGCACACACATGCGGGTCAACAACGTGCATAGTGAGGACATAGCAGCTGAGCTCTCATTATTTACCGACCACAGTCACCGTGTTTACAAAGTGTATCACATCACAAGGGACACAGGGTCACCCTACCCTTGTCTAATAAATATATCAATGTATCAAAATCTAGTGGTCAAAAGCGGTCTTTGAAAGTCTCCACAATCTCGGCTCATTAGTAGTGTCTTTTCCCCAAAAGCAATGCAATCCGCATAAAACCAAAAGCCAACTATACTGATGAGTAAGGTGGAGAAGGGAAGAAAAGCAAACTGCTAACATGTGCGAGCTCCTCCTCGAGCTTGTATACACGTTGAAGTAATTAACTGGTATGTTGCTTGATAGTAAGGAAACGAGCACTATCACCTAAGAAAGGTGTAAGAGTAGCATGTGAGAGTGCAGAAGGAGACAATGATGAATGTGGAGGATGTGTCAGCTTAAGCTCCAAAACTCTGCGACTCATATCCTCAAGCTATAGCCGATGTGACAGGGGAAACTCGTTCCGTGTGTAGCCTCCATAATGCGAAGAATGATAGGGTCCGAAATCAGCATAGTGTATGGTAGGGGCCATCGGAATTGCTCGTCCAGCGGTGAAGAAATGAGAGGAGTAAACGGTGCAGCCTGTAAGGTCGGAGGAAATGCTGCTGATACAAAAGGGATCGTCACGCGGGTGCTGACCTGGAGTACCTTCCCGGGGTGCGGGTATGTCCTGGAAGAAAGTGATTGACATGTCGGTGCAATGGACGTCGGTCTCCATGGGAGGGGGGGGGGGGGGAGGAGCAACATCAGCGGGTGCAAGTGCAGGAACAAATGTCTCAACAAAAGGATAAGATCATCAGGTGCAGGTACTGGGTCAGGTATAAGGGGGTGTAATGCCTGGTAAACCAAAAGAAATAGGGTCACGATCAAGCAAGGGCTCATGATCAGCAGGTACAAAATCAAGCTGACCCAAAAGGAACCGAAGCTAGCTCAGGACCAGGCTCTGGGTCGTGTGAAGGTGTAGAAATCTGCAATCCAGCCATCTATAAGGCTGCAGATGTCACAAACTCAAAGGAGTCTAAAATCGAGTGTAAAATGGAAGCAGAGGATACTTCAATGGCAAGAATTTCAGGAGGTAGCATAGCAACGACATCCTCAGCAATCTCTCCATCACCCTAGGCGTCAACAGGAGGGTCATCAACTAACAAATCAATGTCATCGTCAAACGAATCGTCGAAAGGTCAGATCCTTGGGAGGGATGTCCACGAGAGGTACGGCATCGAGGATCGGAGTCATGATAGGCTCACCATTGGAATGACCAGTGATGGGGTGGTCATGGGCCGAAACAAGAGTGACAAAAGGATCCTCGTCAGGGAAGCCATCAGCAAGGGTAGATTATCACCAAAGTCTGGTAGCACGAATAGTTGGAAGTCGTCCTCATCCTTGGTCAATATATCAGGATCACTCTCAGTGTCCGACGCAAATCTCCGGCATAGGCGCAATCTCATTATCTGTGGAGGTGGCCATAGGGTTGCCAACGTCTGACAACTCACTCTCTGACGAAGGTGACATGTGTGCCGGTACATAATAATCATAGCATGTATATTCATAGTAATCACTAACAATTAGTATATTGCAATCAAAGACAATTCATTATGTATTCACATTATTCTTCATGAAACTTTCTATCCTTCCTAGTTTCTCAGATTAAGCCACCTAGTCTCCCAGACTAAACTTCCCAGCCTCCCAGACCGAACTTCCTAGTCTCTCAGACTAAACTTCTCTCAGACTAAACTTCCCAGCCTCCCAGACCGAACTTCCTAGTCTCTCAGACTAAACTTCCCAGCCTCCCAGACTGAGCTACCCAGTCTCTCAGACTGAATCTCCTAGTCTCTCAGACTAAACTCCTAGTTTCCCAAACTGGATTACCCAGTCTCTCAGACTGAATCTCCTAGTCTCTCAGACTAAACTCCCAGTTTCCCAAACTGAATTACCCAGTCTCTTAGACTGAATCATAAATTTTGAAATATGTTTCATGTCTTTTGTTTGTAAAAATGTCTGTTTTCCTGGATCTGGGTGTTTCGTGTATGCAATGAAAACATGTTGTAAAAACATTTTCGTGAGAGCCCTAATGATTGTAGTCTAGACTCGAGAAAGAATCCTAGTTCGCTACAATCGAAGCTCTGATACCAAGCTGTCACACCCTGACTTTTGCGGAAGCGTGATTATGGCGTGACTTTCTTAATATCATTGCATTCAATTATAACAACAACTATATGATAAAATCATAGATTCGTCATCCATTAAACAAGTTTAAAACATTACATCATCATCGTCTTGAAACATAGACTTAAAATTCGAGTTACAAACAATATGAATTGTTTAGAGTTCCATAAGGACTCATCAAAAGACTTTAGTTAAAACCAAGTTTTATAAGATGTGTCTCGTCCAGGATAAGACACACTAACCAAACTCTAAGACACGGATGACATCTTTTATTCTCAACATATGCCTTGAAACTCCAACGCCCCCCAGATCCATACTTAATTTCCTGAAATACATGTAGTTTGAAAACATCAACAAAAGTTGAGCGAGTTCATGTGTGTGTTTGTGAATAAACCTTTGAAGCATTTGTAAGTATGTTTGTATGTACTTGAAATCCTGGTATGAAAGCAACAAGGAAACAAATCGATTAATGTGTAGCTAATACATTAATATATGTGACATGGTGCAGGAAGACTCAAACCTAGCAGACTTTGTACCGGGCCTCCGGCTGTAAGACATAGTCACCACATGGCCCATTCGGCGGACTCATGGATTGGGCTCGCTACACCCAAATAGATCTATCACTCCTGTCCCTCGGTCCTACTACGAGGATTAATGGCCTTAAGTATGCGCCTACCCATTCACATGATCTACTGTACTTTCCTTAGCTAACCATACCAATTGCATTTGTCTGTAAGCATTTTGTAATCATTTGAAACATGTACTTCACCCCCGAAGTTATAAAACTGAAAACAGTTAAGAGAAAAAGGGGGACATGAACTCACTGTTTTGCGTTCTTCGAATCCGCCTGTAACTCAAAGTGTCCTTTGGTGTACACGACTACCTACAATGTACTATGGTCTTATTAGACGAGCGGGTCGTGCCTTGACTTAGTATTAATTAGTGCCTTAGTATTAAATATTTAACTTAAATTATATTTATTGAATTTTTGGAATAATTGTTAAAACAGTATTTTTGTAATAATACTTCTCAAGTATTTGTACTCGTATTTCCTTCCCAAGGATGGGGGTATCTCATACATGTGTACTCGTATTCTTGTATTTGTATAACGTGCCATGTATTGGTGTCGTATTCCGGCTTGCTTCATCTTTAATAAGTATCCAATATATATTTCTAAAATATATATTTCAAGAAGTATTTCTTTGAAAAATTATTCCTAATTTTTCTTTGGGCAAAAATATTTGTAGTTCCAAAACAATATATTTTCAAGTATCACTTAGAAAATATTTATAAACTTATTTTATCCAAAAGTAATGTGTTTCAAGTTTATCCGAGAAAATATATGTTTTTCCCAAAAATCATATATCTTCTAAAAATTCCAAGAAAAAATATATATATTTTTAATCGCCAAAAATTATATATTTCCTTTTGTCAAAAATACGATATAACTTTGTGATAATCATAAAAATCATATTTTTATTTCTTTGTGTTCAAAATATCATTTACCAAAAATATATTTATAAATGTATTTTCCGAAATATGTTGTCAGTTACATTCTTTCGTTCGGTTTCCCAAAATCATGTGTGTAAATTGTGTATTTATTCCTTATGATTTTTGGTAATATTTTGGATTGTAATTTCTTGGTATTTTGTTAAGTTATATTATTTCAAATACTAAAATAATATAACTAGTACACAAAGTATACAAATAATCACACAGGTGTGTCTTCAATGTATATATATTCTAAATATATATTTATCCACTTTTATTTATAAAAACCAACCTCCAACACTTATATTTTTGTAACAAAAATTATGGCAAAGTTTATATGGAAACTCATGGTTAAAATACACTTGTAAATATTTGTTTAAAATATTTTTTTTCTAAGTGCTTATATTTTTAGAAAATTTTGCCATAGTTTCCCCTAAAAATGGAGGTTTTCATGCTTTCAAAATATATCATTTTCTTTTAAAATCGTCACAAACAATCAACAACTCAATCAACACTTACCAAGTGCCAAAATTATGTAGTTTACACAACAACATGAACTTGAACTTTTATAAAAACTTGTAGTAACTTACTAGTGTGTTTAGTAAGCCTAGTTACCCTTCAAAGTGTGGTTATTTATTTAATAACTTCATTCTTGAAAGATTTAGTCCTTTACAACTTACAAGATGATTTTTCTAAAAATCATTCTTTTGAATTTTTCTTGTTAACAATGTATTTCTATACTTGATTCACCACCAAAAACATGGTTAGTTTCTTTAAATCCATGATTATGTGAATCTTGTGATTTAACTTAGTTCCTTGAGAAAGCTAGTTTTGAAATCATCCAATTTTATGACTAGTAACATGTTACATACTTCATCATTCACAAAATCATTTTTATTTTCAACTTCATGAGAAACATAAAGTATGATCATCTTGGTCTTTCACAAGATCATCACCTCAACTTGCTAGATCATGTGTTTAATCACAATCTAGTAAGTTTCATATGATGTCCAACATCATAAACATAAATAATCAATCATCAAGAAGCAAAATAACACTAAACAATATGTATTCTTATGGTTTTGAGCTTTATGTTAGAGATTATCATCTTGTTCTTTAGTGTTCTTTATGATTAACAACATATATCATCTTTTAACCAACTAAATAAGAAGTAACAAGGGATTATAAGAGCCTTACTACTAGCACAAGGCTAGGGATGAAACTCAAGAAGATAAAGGTGATAAACTAGGTGGTTAATAGCAAATAGTGAAGGTCCTTCAATCTCCAAAGCCACCAAGCTTCCTTATCTTGCTTCTAACACCTTGTGATGAGTATGGAATGTATGAAAATGAGATGAAGATGGTGGTGATGGGGGTGGTGGTTTACGGCCGTAGGAGGAGGAGAGGGAGAGAGTTGGTGGGTGTTGGTGAAATGAGGAGTTTGTGATCTTGTGGTTAATATAAATAAACTTCCAACATCTCATTACATGAAGGATAATGTGTCTCAATAGTACAAAGCAAATTACATAAAATATTTAGGAAAATCAAGAGTGGGGTCACCCTCTAGTGACCGTGAATGGAGGGCGGGGGGGGGGGGGGGTATAGGTTTGGGATGTAATGGATAGTTAGATCATAAGGTTAGATTTCAAGTATAAGTTAAGTGTTTTAGTTATTATATATTTTGTATGATGTGTTATGATGTTTGGGGATCATAACTAGCTCAGTAATGATAAAACAATGCTTTTAGTGTAATTTTGATGTTTCGGGTAGTGTCCGTGTTGGTGCATATGTCTGTCGACTTCGTCCTGTATCAAGTCTTGTATTAGATTGGATAGATCAGGGCACGTTATTCGAGAAAACATGAAATATGTAGGATGGGCCATTTCGCACGAAATGGAACTTGTCCATTTCGTACGAAATGGAACTAGCCATTTCGTGTGAGCCATTCCGTGCGAAATGGCAGTGCCTATAAATAGTAGCCTTGGTCATTTCATTTGTAACTTTCTGATTCCGGTACCGAGGTGCTGCCGAAGTGTCTACAGGCTGTAAAACGTTTTATTTCAATAAACAAGACAATTAGAGTGTAAATCAAGTTGTTTCAAAGTCGATACGTTTGTTTTCGCCTCTCGTATTGATTAGAACTCTTCTGAACGACTTGTTTGGTCGTGCATACGATCCTACATGTGGTATCAGAGCATGAGAAGACTGATAAAGACTGAAGATGTGACATGCTGAAGACTCGATACTGAAGACTTCGTCAACATCCAAGGGGGAGTCTGTTGGTGCATATGTCTGTCGACTTCATCTTGTATCGAGTCTTGTATTAGATTGGATAGATCAGGGCACGTTATTCGAGAAAACGTGAAATATGTAGGATGGGCCATTTCGCATGAAATGGAACTTGTCCGTTTCGTACGAAATGGAACTAGCCATTTCGTGTGAGCCATTCCGTGCGAAATGGCAGTGCCTATAAATAGTAGCCTTGGTCATTTCATTTGTAACTTTCTGATTCCGGTACCGAGGTGCTGCCGAAGTGTCTACAGGCTGTAAAACGTTGTTATTTCAATAAACAAGACAATTAGAGTGTAAATCAAGCTGTTTCAAAGTCGATACGTTTGTTTCCGCCTCTCGTATTAATTAGAACTCTTCTGAACGACTCGTTTGGTCGTGTATACGATCCTACAGTCCGGTTATTCGGTTGATGTACCCTTTAGTGACACTTTTAATTCCTGACACTTAGGAAAGCATTCAGGACCATTTAGTCATATTTTTGCATGATACAAAAGTGTTAAATAGCTAAATTTTGCTGAATTATGCTGATTTCAGCATTTTAATTTAGTTTTAGGCACTTTCCGGCACTTAAACTATCTCTAGGAAGGCAGTTTTATGACCCTTGCTTTCCTACACACTATACTAGTGTCATACTTGGTTTCTGGCTCATTCCGAGTCTCAATATAACGTCTGTAAATCTACTCAACTTTGTCAGCATTTTTCTGTTTTGCCGGATAACTGTGCTAACTGTGTTTTGTGCAACTTTTTAGTCAATAAAGTTTGCATGCAATAAATTTGTGTCATTTGCAATATATGATGCACATGTATGTATGATCAGAAAACAATTCAAGTCACAAATTGTAAATCAGCATAATCATTAATCATTAATTATTGTCTAATTAATTGTACGGATGCATGCCAATTTGACAGTTGTCACACCCGTTTCTTCCTACATGCTCGTAATTTGACATTCTATCATGTGAACTTGAAATCCCATATCCGGGTTAAGGAAATTCTTAACTTACGCGCTATCGGCTTATTATTCATTTACGATTTATTCGACCCGTTCATGTTTTTATCAAATAACTCATTCCTTTTAACCCAAAACTTACATGAACATTATGACCATAATACTTTTACATTATACGGAGTTTCGTACTTGGGGTTTACGCACCCGATACCCGGTATTCGTTAAATTCATTCGTTATTACGTAATTGAACATTAAATAGTACAATTTCAATCTATGAAATTGTTTATTCATTTACTCATAATTTACTACCGAACCTCTTGCCCATTAACCCGCGTCACCGTTTCTCGGTTAGCATGCTTACATACAATTTTATCTATTACCCGGTTATCATACCGAAGTCGTTACTTATGCAACCCTTCCGGTATGCAATAAAACCTCATCTTGACCCATTTGATTTACTTAGGGAAATTCATCTATTTCATACAACTCATTCTTATTTGACCTCAATTATCATACTTAATTAAGTCGCACATAACTTTACATAAACAACTAAGAAGTGATTACGGAAATCACTTACCTTATGCATCCGTGTTCGTGTCCGCTTCCTTTCCTCATCTTGACCCGTTAGCCTTTCATGTTTGATTCCATTTCGACATGATTCCTATACATTCATGTCATCGAAATCACATTCTTATTAGCATACACAAGTTTACATGTTGAAGATCATATCAATTACATATTTCACATTTAACTTTCATTAGTCAATTATAACAAGCATAAGAAATATATCCACTTTCACATCCTTTCAAACTCATATAATTCACCATGTCATTCCATATGCGCGTATTGATGTAACATGTACCATACGACTTTCTAATATCCTACCTTTGCAACAAGAAGTCAATTTATGCTTCCTATGTGTAGTTGACTTTCAGAAGTCAACGGTTTATCATATGAACTTCCGACTTATCTACATATATCCGTAACATCATTTATGCTATATCAATGACACTATATAAATTTCTTACTCACGATGCAAATATGCTTACAATCACATGATCACCTAGTGATATTAAACACAACGACAGGTCCTTAATGCATAGTCTTGACCAAGACATACATTCAACCCGAATTCTTGTATGAGTTCCATCTAAATCACATTCTTCAAGTTAGTATACTACTAATTACATCATTACCTCATCTCATTCATATATATCAAGCCATTTCATACAATTTCACATCTTAACTTCACTTAGACATTTCATCATATACTTGGTGTGCGTACACCATTTAGTGCACATTGTACAACTAATTAAAGCACATTCTTCCTAGTTCATCCATGAATTAACATAATCTTTCACAAATCATTATCATAACCAAGTATCATATGTTTTATATCAAATTATCCATCTAACTACTTTCTATAACACTACTCTAACATCAACATTACACAATTCATCATAAATCTTCACTAAACTTCATCTTCCTACAAATTCTAAGTGGGTTTTATCCCAACTCATCAATACAATCAAAATTAAGCATAATACAAACTTTACATGTTGATATTATCTAGTAGTGATGCTCAATTTCATTAAACATTCACGGATTACACATCACCCACTTCATCAAAATCACCAAAACATGAAATTCGACTTACTTGGTGATAAGAACACTTAGGGGCTGTTTGGTAGCCTCTTAATCCATTCAGAGGCTGTCTCTTAATGAAATCATTTGTGGCCCTTATGTCTGAATGAATAAGAGGTAACATTATGTCTGACTGGATAAGAGGTAACATCTGAATGGTAAACCATCACATGTTACATTCTTCTACATTATTTTTGTTAAACTCTTAAATGATTTCATTAAGAGGTAGGCTCTTAATGTCATTCAGATGCTACCAAACAGCCCCTTAGTTGGTCATAAATCTTAATCCATGCATACAATCAAGCCTCAATTCCCTTTCAATTTGATTGATTTTGTAGCAACAAGGGTTTTCGTTTTTCTCCTCTAGCTCTAGTCGACACATACATCCGATATGTATGTGTTTGTGTTTTAATTTTGTGTTTTAATAATAAATCTTTCCACTTATTCAAGTTTAGTCCCTCTAGTTTGTCACACAATCACAATTTCCATCAAACTCATTCATTACTTGTTTTACCAAGTATTTTAACTAGGTTAAATAGCCTAGTTATTTTATTTCGTTTCATATCATGTGGAAACATAGGGCGAATATATGCATTCGAATTTTGGGGCGTTACATAATCCGGACAGAGTTTTCGTTAGGTCGGGTAGGAATTAAGAAGTATAGAGTGTTTAGGAGGGTTGGATACTTATTACACGTGGATCATCATGCGTAAAAGAGGATAGTATGTGTGATGATGATGACATCATCATGATCGGGATACGGAAGTCATGCCTAGCCATGATGCACTGAAATTGATCACGTATCATTAGGGGACCCGGGTGGGGTTTAATATCCCCGTGATAAACTGACAATTGAGTTTCACGCGTGATACAATCGACACGGGCCGCGTAGTAACTGGAAGGATGCATGCCATTCACCACGACACGGTCAGAGCATAGTCTATTAGGCCAAAGCGCATCCTCGAACTCGTTAGGAATAATGAATCACTTTGTGTAGTCGACGTCGAACACCCAAGACATTCTATTTCGATTTTAAGCCTGCAATAGCCGATTTTACGCGTCATCAATTTTACTATGTTATTTTTTGAATTTACGATGTATGGTTTCGATTTCTCGCTTTCCGCTCCCCACTATACAAAAACATACACAACTCGCACCGCTATCGCAATCTAAAACGCTAATCAATCGCGAACAAACTAAGAAGTCTCATATGCTAAACTCGTCGCTTACGCTACTCGCTATCACTCGCAACCCTCAACTGCGCAACGCAACCTTGAAAGATAGGTGAATACGCGCAAAATATGTAGGTGAATACGTGCAAAATATGTGCTTACGTGAATTATGTGCTCATACGTGCTTATGTGTATACGTGAATATGTGCCTACGTGTTCCTAAGTTTTACATGGGTAATAATAATAATAAAAATAATAAAAGGGTTGTTAACATGCTAAACTTTTCAAGACGTAACCTAATATAATCGAATCTTATCAAATCCCTCGGGATGATGTCTGCTGCAGAACTCACACTCGACAATGTCTTCCTTCGATTCTCATACGCACCGACATGTTCAGAGGAACAAAGCTGATAAGCGAATTGCTTCACTCGTGGCCAAGGAAATGGCCAAGGTCATACCTCAAAATGTTAGTGAAATCAATGAGGTTAGCAGTAAATCTTCTGTTTAATCAAAGAGCGAAGCGCCTAAAGCTCCTTTCAGCTTCAAACTATTCAAAGCCTGCGGTCCATCAAGTTTTACTGGCGAAGATGGACCTAGTGCGATGTTTCAATGGTTTGACTCGATCGAAGTCACCTTTCGTCAAAGCGGATGTCCTGAAAATCTCCACACTGTAAATGCTACTGGAGTCTTCCAGTCCAGGGCACTGGATTGGTGGACCGCTGAGCACAACAGGCACGGTTACGACGCAGCTTATGGCCTCTCATAGGAGGAGCTCAGGGAACTCATGATGAAGGAGTTATGTCCTCCTCACGAAGTCCAGAAGCTGGAAAATTAATTCTGGCACATCAAGCAAGAAGGAGGTGATAACGCTGGTCTCATCGCTCGTTTCAAACAGTTGAGCATTATCTGTCCCAGTCAGGTGGACACGCTTGGTAAGACCATCAAGAAGTATATTCGTGTTCTTCCCGATTGTGTAGCTGATTTTCTTCAGGCAGTGAGACCTACTACCATCGAGGAAACCTACCAACTCGCAGCTGAGATCAACGACAAACGAGTCTTGGCTGGAGCTTTTAAAACCTCGACCAAAAGTCTCAGCCAGGTCACTGTTACTCCCAGTACCGACAATGCAGCATTTCAATGTTCAAAGTCTTCACGCCAAATCCGCAAGTGAAGGAGCAACAACAACAACAACAAGAACTATGTGACTACCGCCGCAACACCACTCAACGTAGTCTCCGCATCGCCCAACAACCAGAATCGTCAAGTCCTTGTTACCAATGCACCGCCTGCCAAGCATGCGTACACTGGTACTCACCCTCTGTGTCCTACTTGCACCTATCATCATCCGACAGGGGTCAACTGTCATTTCTGTGTGAACTGCAACATCTATGGGCACTTTACTGCTCACTGCCGCTCAGGCCCCCGCTAGCAAGCTCTTCAAGCTCTTCCTGAACCGCCAGCTTACCTTCCTGCTCCTCAGGTCAACCAAGCAACTCTTGCACCCGCTGTTCATGCACGAGCTTACTACACTTGTGGTGACCCGAATCATTTTGCTAATGTCTGCCCTCTACGTATTGTGAAACAAGTACCGCATTAGCAACCACAACCATAGCAGCAACAACAACAGCAGTCTCAGCAGCAGCAGCAGCAATAGCAGCCACAACAAGCAGCCCGCCGAAGAACCTTCAATATCAATGTCCGACAGGCCCAGACTGACGACAATGTTGTCAATGGTACGTTCCTTGTTAACGGTATTTACGCTTCTTGCTTATTTGATACTGGAGCCGATAACTGTTTCATGTTGTTTGAATTCGAAAAGCATTTAAAACGTAAACGCGCTAATCTCCTACCGACCTTCGACGTAGAAGTTGCCACCAGAAGAACCGTCACCATCAACTCCGTTCTCCGTGATTGTACTCTTACACTCAACGATCACGTATTCCCGATCGATCTCATCCCTATGCAACTTGGTAGTTTTAACATCATAGTAGGCATGGATTTTCTTTGTGAAAATCGTGCCGAAGTCGTTTGTTTCGAAAAGATGATTCGTTTCTCTCTTTTAAACGGTGATCAATTATGTGTTTATGGCGAAGTATCCTCGAAAGGATTAAAACTTATGTCGTGTATTCAAGCAAGCAAGTATCTCCGCAAGGAATACTTGGCTTTCTTAGCCCACATTGTAGTAGCATAGGAGGAAAAGAAGACGATGGAAAAGGTACTTGTGGTTCTTGATTTTCCTAATGTTTTTCTTGATGATTTACATGGTCTACCCCCTACTCTTGATATCGACTTTCGTATTGACCTTGTCCCTGGTGCTAACCCCGTTGCAAAAGCCCCTTATCACCTCGCACCATCCGAAATGCGTGAACTTTCTAGCCAACTCCAGGAGTTATTTGATAAAGGCTTCATACGCCCTAGCACATCACCATGGGGCGCACCCATCCTTTTCGTGAAAAAGAAGGATGGATCATTCCGTATGTGTATCGATCATAGGGAACTCAATAAGCTTACTATCAAGAATCGCTACCCTCTATCCCGTATCACGACTTGTTTGATCAACTCCAAGGCGTTACCTGTTTCTCTAAGATTGATTTACGTTCTGGTTATCATCAGTTGTATATTCAAGAGCAAGACATTCCGAAAACTGCTTTCCGTACCCGCTATGACCATTACGAATTCGTGGTCATGCCTTTTGGTCTAAAAAACGCACCCGAGGTCTTCATGGATTTAATGAACCATGTGTGTAAGCCCTTCCTTGATCGCTTCGTTATTGTGTTTTTCGATGATATTCTCATCTACTCGAAGTCGAGAGAGGAACATGCGCAACATCTTCGTTTAGTTCTCGAGCTTCTCCAAGGAAATCGCCTCTACGTCAAGTTCTCCAAGTGTGAATTTTGGCTCGAGGAGGATCAATTCCTTGGTCATATCCTAAATAGTCAAGGAATTCATGTCGACCCTACAAAAATAGAAGCTGTTAAGAGTTGGATTACGTCGAAGTCTCCGTCCGAAATCCATTCATTTCTTGGATTGGCAATGAATAAATGGTTTGGGAGAATGTGTTTTGAAAAGAAAAATGATTAATTTTTTGCAAATGGTTCATCAGAATTTATCATTAATAAATCATTCTGGTTTAATTTGAGAGAGAATCTGGGTTTATAAATTTGTTAAATGTTAAATTTGTGAAATTTATTTCTGGGTTAAGAATGTGCAGGTGTAGCTAGGTTTCGATCTTGAACCTGATAATAGAGAGACAGGTACCGATACCTGAGGACTTTATGATTTCAACAATGCCAGACTGCGATTCCAGCATATCGAAAGGGGAAGTCTGAAGACATCCGAGTAGAGATTGTTCGTGGGGAGTCTGTTTATGCTGAAGAGGAAAAGGAGATAGAGTTTGAGGATGCTTACACTGTGAGATATTTTAGAGAACGTTCAGACTGATAAAGACTGAAGATTGTGCAGACTCGACACTTAAGACTCATCAACATCTGAGGGGGAGTCTGTTGGTGCACACATCTGTCGTCTTCGTCTTATGTCGAGTCTCGGTTGCGTTGCGGATCTGAACAAGTGTGATATCATTTTATACAATGATGACATCATCATTGCATCACTACACAAGAAGACAAAACATATTTGCATGTTTCGCTTGAAATCAGATTGTTATGATGATGCCTTTTGCTTGAAGAGAAATTCATGAAGGTTCGCTTGAAATGTTATTGGTTGGTTTCGCTTGAGAGGCTCGCTTGAAGCAGCCATGTTCATTTCAAGCGAGACCATGGGTTCTATAAAAAAGGGTTGTTGTCATTTCATTTGTAACAGATCCTTGTATTCCATACCGAGGTGCTGCCGGTGTGAAGACTGATTGTAATTGCTAGTATATCAATATAATCAGTGTTTAAAGTGATATTCAAGCTGTTTCAAAGTCAGTTTCTTATTTTCCGCATCTGAAACTGATAAAATCTCTTCGGAACGACTCGTTTGGGTCACAAAACGATCCTACAAGTGGTATCAGAGCTCAGGAGGAAGAGATCTTGCAAAAACAGCCTGTTTTCATCACTTTTTCTGATTTCTACACCTTTCTTTTCAAACTTAAAAATTTTTCACGGTTAAAATCGGCTCAAATTCACATATCTTGTGCGTAATCATGTATTAACAAATCCTAGAAAGTTTCAGCGTTAAAATCGGTTTAAATCTGTTTCAAATTTGTGCTTTCGCTTGAAATTTGTTCGACTTTTGCTGATGTCATCTGGCCTCTCGCTTGAAAAACAGTTTGGGTCTCGCTTGAAATAGATCTTTCGCTTGAGTTTACATCGTGTTGGTCTCACTTGAAAACGTCGACCGCTTGGAAATGACAACCGCTTGAAAACACTGTCTGCTTGAACTATCTTTCACGTGAAAAGTTTATTGATTTGTGTGAAACATTAAAAAAGATCATGTGAAAATTCATTGTAATCGAGAATGTCAGTAGTTGAAAAAGATATCACATGTGTTGTGTCAGTTTACAAGAGGTGATCAGAACTATTTGATGTGCATGTGATAAATTGATGCTGGTCGGTTAAGTGTATTGTGAGGCCCAATCAAATTAAGTTGGGTAATAGAGTTTTGTCGGTTCATAAAAATTTGCATGAGATCTGATTGGTGTTGAAAGTCTTTGTCGGCCCATGTATTGATATAAGAGATTTACATGTGATTTTAGAAAGACCACTACAAACATTGCCCAATCAAATTGAAAGGTTACTTAATATTGTCGGTTTAGTGGATTGATCGGCCCAATCAGTTTGATTGTCTTAAAGTTTCTCGGTGTATTCAGATTTTGATCACAATCACTATTTATTGTCGCCCACTATTCAGTTTGAGATCCAATAGAATTGTGTTGTGGGATTCAAGGTTTTCGGCCCAATCATATTATAAGCTTCAAATTTGTTTGAAAAGTGATCTAATTTGAAATTGATATTTCTTTTAAAGTGACTGTTTTGAAAAACGGGTTTTCCGAATCATGGATATAAATTTCTTTAATATGAATAGTGAAACAATTAATAGAATAAATGTATTAAAGAAAGAGTTTGACTTGTTTTCAGGTTGTCCAAGAGAAAGTACAAAGAGTATCATTGAGAGGTATAGCCATCTTGTTCGCTCGATGTCTGAGAAGGGTATTCAGAAAAGTCTAAATGAATGGGTTGAAAAATTAGCCAATGCCATACCTCAACAAGAGTGGGGTACATATCTTTTGGATTTAAAAAGAAATGGAGAATACTCTAGATTGACAATTTGTCAATTCATTAAGAAACTTGAAGAACAGATGGAGAGGAATGCTGTAAAGAAGAAAAGTCAAAATGAAAAATCAATACTAAAAGGAAGCAAGAATAAAGGTGTCCAAGTGGGAGAGCAACATAATGAAGAAATTTCAGTTTTGAAAGACAAGAAGAAAGCTGATGATAAACAGATTCTTGAACTGCATAAACATTTGGAGATAGTGAAATCTGAAAATGTCAAACTGTTAAGTGATTTGGACAGTTTGACATTGCAAAACAAATTTTTGAAAGAAAAGGAAAAATATTTTGAAAACAAAAAGAAATCTTCAGAAGATGAAGATTTCTGGATAAAGCTGGAGAACAAAAATCTGAAAGCAAATGAAACAAAATTTCAAGAACAGTTAAAAGTTTTGGAAAATGAAAAATTTGTTCTTGAAAACATTAAAATTGAAAACGAAAAAACAATCAAGTCTCATCTTGAACGAATATCTCAGCTTGAAAATGAAGCTGAGAATTCAAGGAACAAAATTGATGAGCTTGAAAAGAAATTGAAAGGTTTTGTGACTTTATCCGTGTTCCCCTGTCTAAAACCGATCAATTCTGTTCCAATAAGTGACAATGTCACAAACTTTGACAAAGTCAAAGTTGAAGATTGTGATGAGAAAACTGATGATGAAAATGAGGAGTTTTATTCAGCAGACGAGTCTGAGTCAGAGTCTGATGCTGAAAATGAGAAAAAGAAAATATTTTTGAAATTAAAAGAAAAATTTTAAGAAACTGTTCTGCAATCGATTTAAAAGGGTGAATGCTCTACGCAAAAACCTTTGAAGAAGAAAGTGGAACAGAAACAAAAAGTTAAAAATTCAGAAAATGGTCAAAACAAGAATAAAAGTTCATCAGTTCAATCATCCAATCGTGATAAAAAATCACAAAAAGTTGAAAAACAAAACTCAAAAATTGTTGGTAATGAGTGGTGCAGGTCGGACCACAGAGCTCAAAAGCCAAATCCAGCAAACAAGAGGAGGAAAGATTATCACCAAGCCAAATAGTGCTTTGATCTGAATGTTTGGGTTGAAAATGGTGATTGGTACGATAACAGAGTGTGTTACAGATGCGGCTATCAAGGACACATTGCTGTTAACTGCCAGAGTTGGAAGTTTGAGACGAGGAGATATTTAACTGCAACATCATTGGCCATATTGCTAGAGATTGCTCAATGAGATCAATGAGAAGATCGAGGGCTGAATTTCAGAAGCAGGTGAAGAAACCAGTCAATGTCAAGCCCAAAGAACAGAAGGTTCAAGAACCTAAAGTTCAAGAAAAGAAAGTGAAGCTTTCTCAGGGGCAAAAGGACAGACTGAGGAAGAAGAGGAAGAAGGCGAGAAATTATCTCGAGAAGATTTTGTCCTCGGATACAACTGGTAAAACAGATAAAAGTTCTGATAAATCGTCTTGCTCGCCAAAGACTGACAAATCAAGCAAAACGAATTCATCAGATACAAATCTGAGGACAGAGGAGAGAGTAAAGAAAAAGAAAGAGAAGGCAGTTAATCAAGAGATTAACAAATCTGGCAATGAATCTGTTTCTTCGGAAACAAAGGAGCCACATGTTGGCGATGAATCTGGCTCATCAAAGTCAGACAAGCCACATTCAGGCAATGATTCTGGTATGGTAAAACCAGAAGAGCCTTGTGTTGAGGTAAAAGTTGAGAATTCTGGTTAAACAATGGATGATGCAAATTTTCCACCATTGTTGAACAAGAATTCCAAAGCACCCAAGGACCGTCAGGCTTGGGTGAATCTGTTTAAATGAAAAACCTGACTTGCCGGAGTTCCCAGGTTGGTAAACGTGGAACATGAATCGGCATATTTCTTGAGAAATTCACGAAAGTGATTTCGATTTAAAAGTGGTAAACCAGGGACATTAAATTGTACTTGATTTTCTACAAGTGATGTTTGTGGATTGATCTTACAAATGTTAATTTTTACAAGTGGTTGAAAGAACAAGGTGATGAAACTCCATGTTTGAGAAATGACTTACAAAACTAATTTTCCGGCAAAACCATTTTGATTAAAACAAACTTAAGTGTTTTGAAATCACCATGGGAAAATGTTTTGTTGTCAAGGGGAGTTCTGAGTATTCAAGCCAAGTGATTGGAGAATTGAAGTGATTCTCATCATGTTGTCACATTTCTTGTACAGCTTGTTTTTCAAATTTTCCCAGAAAATCAAAATTGAGACATATTTTGATTTTAGGGGGAGTAAAAATTTTAAAAAAAATTGAAAATTTGAAAATGTCAAAAACATTGAAAAATACAAAAATGAGTTTTTGTTGTAAAAAGAGGAAATGATAGTAGATCAGTTAGACTATCACAGCGTGCTAAAGAAATGGAGAGATAAAATGTGATAAGCGATCTTACTTAAGATGTGACGGTAGGCTCAGCTAGACTAGTAGATTTGCGAGAACGATACAAACCTAAATGAAAAAACCTAGTTCTAGTGGGAAACATGATTGAAAGCATAGTACTTAGTTTTGTCCTTCTTGATTGTGTGCCTACTCAGTAATCGCTGATTGTCGAAAGACATAAAACTGGTTAAGTTTGTGAACTTTCACAACTTTGCTGAAAAGTCGCTGTGATTGTGCATTTTATTTTGCAAAGATTTAAACTTGTTTTATTTCTTTATTTTGTTTAAGCATTGGACATCCTCTGCGTATACGTGAGTATCGACCTGGATGTTATTGCCTAAACGTTCTGCTTTATTTTCTTTGGTGTTTCGTTTAAGCTTTGGACCTCCTCTGCGTATACGGAAGTATCGACCTGGTGGTTAAAGCCTAAACAACTTCAACTTGTTTTATTTTTTCTTATTTTGTTTAAACATTGGACTTTCTCTGCGTATACGGAAGTATCGACCTGATTGTTAATGTTTAAACATTCTGCTTTGTTTTCCCACAAATCACAGTTGATAAAAGTTTAAAGGCATTACTTGAGTCAGTGTATTGCATGATGAGGGGATATGCTGAGATCGTGGGGTCCATAAGAATTTAGTGCAAAATTAATATACCTTAACGTATCGGTAAGCATTTCGAAAGTTTTTAGATTGAGTTTAAGTGGACAACAATATCGTCAATCCATGTGAATCGTTTAGAACTTAAAATGTTTAAAGCTTAACGGTGCTAGTGATTGGTCACATACACTGATATGATCCTCTTACACAAACTCACAAAATTATTGTATTTAAATATTTCTTTTCTGCATTCCTTTGTTATAAAAAATCCAAAAAGATTTTAGTGTGTTTTAGCATAAATTTTGAAAAATTCAAACAGATTTTCGACAACTGGTGTTGGAGAGTTGATATTCAAAATTTCAAGTGCTGAACATGCTGAACAGGTTTGGGAGTGTGAGTTTAACAGAAGAAATTTGTTTTGTGAAAGAAAAGTTTGATTAGTTAATCGAGATCATTAATTGGAACTTGATGTAACTATTACTAGTAAGTTTTTTTTTATTGATTGAAGTGAAAACTTATGTGGTGGTGAGAAAATTTGTGCAGGAGATGAAATGAACAGAGATAAAACCAGGGATTGATCTCAAGGTGATAGCTAATTCCAGACGGCGATCCCATCATGATGAGAGGGGGAGTCTGACGAGGTTAGAGCCAAAGAGAAGATTCTGGTATATGCTAAGAAAGAAAAGAGACTGATAAAGACTGAAGATTGAGAATACTCGACATTTAAGACTCGTCAACATCTGAGGGGGAGTCTGTTGGTGCATTCATCTGTCGTGTTCGTCTTATGTCGAGTCTCGGTTGCGTTGCGGATCTGAACAAGTGTGACATCATCTTATACAATGATGACATCATCAAGATGACATCATCATTGCATCACTACAGAAGAAGACAAAACATATTTGCATGTTTCGCTTGAAATCAGATAGTAATGATGATGCCTTTCGCTTGAAGACAAATTCATGAAGGTTCGCTTGAAATGTTATTGGTTGGTTTCGCTTGAGAGGCTCGCTTGAAGCAGCCATGTTCATTTCAAGCGAGACCATGGGTTCTATAGAAAGGGTTGTTGTCATTTCATTTGTAACAGATCCTTGTATTCCATACCGAGGTGCTGCCGGTGTGAAGACTGATTGTAATTGCTAGTATATCAATATAATCAGTGTTTAAAGTGGTATTCAAGCTGCTTCAAAGTCAGTTTCTTATTTTCCGCATCTGAAACTGATAAAATCTCTTCTGAACGACTCGTTTGGGTCACAAAACGATCCTATAACAGTCGATTCATTGCCGACTTTTCCAAAATGGCCGTACCTCTTACCACTCTAACTCAGAAGGACAAGCCTTTTTTATGGGGTTCCGAACAGAAGGAAGCATTTCAAACTCTTAAGTATATGCTCTGCAATGCTCCTATTCTTACACTTCCCGACGGAAACAATGATTTCGTCGTCTATTGTGATGCCTCTAACCTAGGTCTTGGTTGCGTTCTTATGCAACGAGACAAGGTTATCGCGTTTGCATCTCGACAAATCAAGAAGAACTACACTACCCACGATCTTGAACTCGGTGCAGTTGTTTTTGTGTTGAAGATTTGGCGACACAACCTTTATGGTACCAAGTGTGCGGTCTTCACCGACCATAAGAGCCTGCAACACATCTTGAACCAGAAAGAACTGAACATGCGCCACTAAAGATGGGTCGAACTTCTCAACGACTATGATTGTGAAATACACTACCATCAAGGCAAGGCAAACGTCATAGGCGATGCCCTCAGTCGACGAAGCTATGTGTATAGCGCTCGCGACGTTCAAGCCCAGAATAACCTGGAAGCCCTAATTCGCGAAGCCCAGCACACATGCTTCATTGAGATTGCCTTGAAAAAGGAAATGAAGTGTGGTGCTGAAACTCAGCTTGTCACCAAATTGAACGGTATTTATCATTATCTCGACCGCATCTCGATTCCTAGTCGCAATAATCTCCGACATATATTGATGACTGAAGCCCACAAATCCCGATATTCCATTCACCCCGGTGCCGACAAGATGTACCAGGACCTTCGCTCCAGGTATTGGTGGCCATGAATGAAAAAGGATATTGCGCTGTACGTTTTGAAATGCCTAACTTGTTCGAAGGTTAAGGCCGAACATCAACGACCCTCTGGCTTACTCGAACAACCCGAAATCCCGATGTGGAAATGGGAGAGTATAGCTATGGACTTCATCACAAAAATCCCTCGCACGCCTGCTGGTCACGATAGTATTTGGGTTATCATTGATCGTCTTACAAAATCTGCACACTTTATACCGATACGAGAAGACTTTAAGGTAGAATGATTAACGCGAATCTATACCGACGAAGACATTTGTTAACACACGACGGCTCGTGACATCATCTCTGACCGCGATGGTCGATTTACCTCACATCTCGGGGTGACATTCCAAGCCGCTCTCGGTACAACTCTTAATCTCAGTACCGCATTTCATCCCTTGACCCACGGTTAGACTGAGCGCACGATCCGCACCCTTTAAGACATGCTTCGTTCGTGCGTTATAGATTTTGGTGGTAATTGGGATTCACATATACCTTTAGTAGAATTCTCATAGAATAAAAGTTATCATGCTAGTATTCAAATGGCACCATCTGAGGCATTATACGGTACAAAATGTCGATCGCCTATTGTATGGCACGAGATCGGAGACGCACAAATCACCGGTCCCGAGTTACTACAAGAAACGACTGACAAGATCCTCCAAATAGGAGACAATCTCTTGAAAGCTCGGAGTCATCAAAAGAGTTACGCCAATAAACGTCGCAAGCCCCTTGAGTTTGAAATTGGTGATCATGTACTCCTAAAGGTTTCACCTTGGAAGGGGGTGATCTGATTCGGCAAGAAAGGAAAGCTAGCGCCACGATACGTGGGTCCCTTTAAGATTCTGGAAAGAATTGGCAAAGTGGCCTATCGACTCGAATTACCGGTTGAACTCAGCAACATATATCCGACTTTCCACATCTCAAACCTCAAGAAGCGCCTAGCTAAAGAAAATCTCCATGTACCTCTCAAAGACTTGCAAGTAAACGAGACCCTGCACTTTGTGGAAAAGCCTATAGAAATCATGGATCGAGAGACCAAGAAACTTCGACGTTCACGCATTCCCATAGTGAAGGTTCGTTGGGAAGGCAAACGCGGCGCCAAGTTCACTTGGGAACTCGAAAGTGATATGAAAGCTAAATATCCACAACTCTTTGTTACGCCTGCTCCTTAATTTCGGACGAAATTTCCTAAAGTAAGGGAGGCTGTAACAACCCGAATTTTCGGATCGTTACCCGTTTGCTTCTGCTTCAATTTGTAACCGTCTTGTATTCTGAGATTCGATATAAACAAAGGGTTATGTTGTACTAAATACTTTTTCATCACACCGTACCACTACACGTTTAAACGCTTTACATTCGCAAACGCTTACGCAACACGAATTACCGAGAATTATGCTATTTAAATTGCTGTGTTTGTTTGTTTGGTTATCATACGCCTCCATATACGCTTATCACGACTAACAAGATAAATCGCAAACGCTGTTATTAGTAGTAGTAATGTTATGCTGTGTGTTCTTACGTGCTTCACTTGTGTGTGTTCATTACTCGCAAACGCTATCGCAACGCAAACTCAATGCTACTCGCACAACTCGATTTATCGCAATAAAACGCAATGCAACACCTAATGAACGAACCAAAGTTGGAAAACTAACGAACACGAACTTGGCCGTCCGAATGGGCCATCCGCCTGGATAGAGCCCATCCGTCCGGATGGAGCCATCCGGACACAGCCATGCGCACACCGCCTTAACCCTTGCCCTCACCTAAAAATAGGGGACTTGTGTCTCCATTTCAACACTTTTGACTCTCTCATCCGCTCCCAAGCTTTCAGATGCGAATCAAGACTTTTTGTAAGCTTTCTCCTTCAATCTTCTTCAACCTTCATCCCATTTCACTTCTACTCCATCTTCTTCATCATAATCACGCTCACACACCCACACACTTTAACTTTTTCTTGAAAACCCTTGATTCCAGCCACCTCGAAGATGGTTTCCACTCGTTTTGCTTAGGCAAACTTTTATGGAGCATCATTCAATCGAGATGGGATCAAGTTAAGAAAGATTTCAATGTTCACAACTTATTTATGAATTTTCTTCGATTTTTATACAACTTTGGTGGAATCGGGAACTCGTCAGACTCCCAGCTTCTCCCATAATCGAGAGCCGGCTCGAGGGCTCATTTCCACCAAAGAGATGAACCGATTAACGGGTCAAACATGAATCTTCATCAAGAATATAACATTCATCCGAATGGGCAAGGCCCATCCGTCCGAATGGATTGGGCTTGGTGTTTTCCGTTGTTTGAATTCCATCATCACAACTGTCTCCGTTTGTTAAAAACATTTTTGGAAAATTTTAGAAAACAAACCACAGTCCATCCGTCCAATTGGACCATGTTCATCCGTCCGGATAGACCATGTTCATCATATTTTGTCGATCTAACAAGGCAGCCCATTCATCCGAATGGACTAAATCCATCCGTCCGGATGAATCCTGCCCATACGAAAGAATGATGCCCATACGAACAGATCCATCTGTCCGGATGGCATCCTCCCGTTCGGATTACATCCATCCGTTCGGATACGCTGTCAAATACTTAATCTGCTCGACATCCCGTCTACGACCGTTCAGCCCTGAGGAAGACTTATGCATCTGTTTCCATACGCAGGCTGACCCGGCGCTCCCTTCAATCCAAGCAGATCGTGTTTCTTGATTAGGACACGCACAGTGAGTGTACTCAAACCCATTTTCGTTTAACGCACTTTTGGGTGTTACATGCGTTCTCTATCAAAACACAACACACAACACAAACACTTTATAAACGCTAACCGCTCCCGCATGCTATACGTGATTTATTGAATGCTTGTTACTATGCTTATACAGTGTTACACTAGACCGCCTTTAGCAACGATAGTACTATAGTTTGGACTCAGCACCTGTTGTGAACAGGGGTTGCTAAGGATCACATTACTTTACTTCACGTGTTCGCTTCAGCGAACATGTGTCGCGCATACTCTACATCGCAGTCATGTGGTTAGGTGGTATCATTGTTAATAGTTACATGCCTCACCCGTTAGGTGTTACATGTTGGTTATGCGTTAAACGCTTTTATACTATACCTATGCAAACTTGTGTACTCACATTTACTTTATGTATTGACTTTTATTTTAACGTATGTGACAGGTTGAATGGATGTTATGCTGCAAACAAGTTAGGAAGTCTAGAAACTCACCAAATAAAATCTGAGTTGTCGGAATGGAATTTTTTTTGAGACAGAATATCTGTAATTACTATTTTGAATTATTTGTTTAATAGTATGGGATATTAAACCTTATAAATATTGTCATTTAATAGTTGTTATGGATTCTCTTGAAAATCTGTTTCGCTCAGTGCCACGCCCCGATTATTCCGCCATCGGTTGGGGTGTGACAGTTGTTTTATAATAATACATTGTTTGGTTTTTTGGCATTTTATATAGCAACAACGTGCTTTGTTAGTATCCGTTCTCACAGTTTTCATACTATCAGGCGTTTTGGTGTTTGTAGTTTTTGGCGTTTTATACTCAATTTTTTTATTAGTAGAGAATTAGATAATAAAGAACAGAGAATTAGATAACAAACAATAGAAAATGAAAAAAAAAACATTAAAAATGCCAATCTAATTTCTCATCCAAATCTTCACTGTCATTAGCCTCTTCTTCTTGAACCTTTTTGGCGTTTCGAACCTTTTTGAATACCTTACCTAGATGCCAATTTTCCTACATAATGCCCGTCTTTAGAAGAAGCTTATTTTTAGTTGTAGGTCCGGCTAGCGGAGGATCTAGTCGCCCAATCCTTGTATACGAACTGACCCGGTTGTGCGGAATCCAACCGGGAAAGCAAACCGAGATTAAGAACACGAGATACAAGAACAATATTCAACTTTAAAGCTCAATATATTTCAACCAAAAGAGTTTAAGATACAAGATGATACAAGATAAAGCTCTCTCTAAACTCTCCTGTTCTCACTCTGTGTTCTACCAGTTTTGTCTCTGTGTTCGCTGCTTATATAGACATCATGGCCGACGAAACTTGAGGTCTGCGGCGAAACTTCATGTTTGACGAAATAACACGGCGAAACTCATGTTTGAAGCAGACGAAACTACAGAAGAAGCCGACGAAACTTGTAGTCTGATGAAACATCCATGGCAAAACTTATTTGACGAAACTTGAGTTTCATCAACAAGTTTCGTCATGTGCAATCAGTAAGTTTCGTCATGATCAATCGGTAAGTTTCGGAGAATCCATTGGATGCTATTCGTTAGAGTTCATCTTCCATGTCTTTCATGTCGGAGGATCTTCAAAGTCTTCACGCGTCGTAAGTAGAAAGTGTATCAACAAACTCCCCTATTCATTTAGGAAGTGTGTTGACAAACTCCCCTTTAAAATAAACTCTCCTTTGAGTTATGCTCGTGAATCTTTTGATATTCAATTCTTTAGATCCTTGTGGTGTTGATGATAGATCAGCGGCAACTCGATCATCATTATCTTTTGAGTGCCTCCACGTCATGTCTTCATTTTGAAGCTTGTCTTCTATCACGTTCGCATCTGCACATACAAGAAAGCTAAACGTGAAATGAGAACAACCGCTTGGAATATAGTTAACATAAACAAACGACACACATGTGACCAGTTTTCAGTCAACTACTGTCCGACAGTTTGAAACTTTAACGTATTTGTTCAATTTTAGTTTTTAACTTTCAAAAGCTTGCAAATTTCGACCGTTTATGAAGAATCAGTCGTTTTGGTTTTCGTTCAGGTTTCAGGTAACGAAGACTCGAGTTCCAACATCGGGTAATCAAAAGAAATTAGAAACAAAATCTTTTTGGCTTTTATAAAGTTTATATTAAAACACACCTAAAATCTTTTTTGTATTTTTGAATATTTCAAATTTAAAGACGGAAAGCAGTAAATAAATATATACAAAGATGCAGAAACTGAAAAGCAGTAAATAAATATTTACAGACATTCTTTTTACGAGTTTCGAGGGTAAAAGAATCATATCAGTGTACGGTCACACCGAAACACTCTTGTTGTTCATTTTGTTAACAATTAGATAAGCATCCTATAACAATTATCGGTATTGTTGTACACTTAAGCTCAACTTATCAGATGTAATCATGGCAAGGGGATACAATTAGTGTATGATTTATACTTACCGACCGGTGTTCATCCACACACGACACATTCCCGTATCAAGGTATGCATGAGGATTCATCTTACTGGTGAGTATACCATTTATCATCTGTTTTGACGTATATGAAAATGTGAGAAACTCATTTATTTTGCATTGAAAACAAGCCCTATGTGATAGAATCACTTATTGATGAGGAACTTCATTTTCAGATGCATGAGGGCACAGGAGCAAGTCCGTGAACAGGTCAGTACTAACGTACAGCAAAGAGACGAACTTGACTCCCGGATAAATGTGATATATTATCACTTATTTTTGTGGACATGTGATTGTTGATCACTTATTGAGGTCGTATGCAATATGTACACGTATGTATGGTATCATGGAAGATCTAGACTTCGTCTCCGTTATATTTCGGTAAAAGAAACAACCATGATACCCAGATGATAAACAGCATAATGACCACATATCTCAGAACCTCGGCAATCTCTCAAACGAAATTTCGGTACTAAGACCATATGCCAATGAGCGGTTCCCACCTGGTCTTCAGCCGATTTAAGGTTTATATCACCCTGCACACTTTAAAATGATTGTGAGCCTACCGATACATCTTATATAGAGCTGCTTATCATTTTTCATTTTAGGTTTAAAGAGGTTTGGACAGACCACTGATGTACTATCATTTTCTCTTTTGCTCGCCAGGAAACTCATTTTTGTTTTTCTATTGTTTTTGTGCTTTTGAAATTTTTCGATGTTTTTGAATTTTTCAAATTTTGGATTTACTCCCCCTAAAATGTAAAAACTATGATAAATTAAAAACACAAAGATATTTACAAAAACGATTTTCCGATGTCAGTTTTACTCTTGCTTTACCTCGATGCCGTTTACTAAAATTAATTTTAATCAGAATTAATTTATCGAATTTTGGAAAAATCAGTTGGCATGTCGGTAATCGGTGTGGACCAAAACAACATTGACGAGTTTCATATTGAAACAATCACGTGTGAAGTGATATTCGAGATCAATGTGTCTGGTCAAGGAATGCTGTATGAGATGATAATAATTCATAAAGCAGCTTAAACATCGACAAGTATAAGAGAGATTTGAAATTTAAAACCGTATCCTGCAACTGCTTCGTGCATTGCCAGGAATCTGAGTGCTCTCCCAAACTAGATATCCATGTGGTGTGGATTTCAATGTCGATTTTGCAGCTACTTCAATGAGTCGAGAATTCTCTTTACAGCAACAAGATGATAAACCTCCGGGTCCGGCTAATCTTCCACATTGCACCAGCGAAGGTCTTTGTCTTTCTCCTTTAGAAGTAGTGTGCGGTTGTTCAATCCATGCCAAGGCATCCGCACACCTGGTTGGTTTGTTCAACAAACACATTTTCTTCAATCACACCATGGAGAAAAGTTCACTACACGTTCATCTTGTGGACTTTGAACTTCTTATGAAAGAAAAATCCATGAATCTTCGAAAAGCTTCAGACGTGCTGCAGGCGCGTACATTTCATTGGAATCTTTCCTGTCGACCCGATCAAAAACCATAACAACCAAATTTTGGCACATTTTTCATCTTGTCGAATTTTTCAACTTCATTCAACCACATTCTTTCACCATCATTCCATCATCGGAATTTTTGTCTTCTTTTCTTTTTCCTTTCTCTCCATCAATGGCAACAATATTCTCCTAGATGTAACAATATTTCGGAGCCTTATGTCGCCGATCTTGTGCATGGATGCTCCACTATCAACAATCTTAAGACTATCAATAGTTCCTCCGGGAACATCCTGCACACTCATTCAGAGATTAGTTGGAGAGGGGGACCCAAGCCTTCACAGACTTGGGTCGTCCGTCATCATCGAGGATTGTGACATCCATTTCCCGATGATTTGGAATTTATGTATGTGACAACCCACATAAATACATGTATCCGTACAATTAATTAATCTTAATTAGTGCTTAATGACTGTGCTGAATTATACTTGACTGTTTTCTGATTTCTGTATCATACATACATGTGCATCACACTTCATATTGTCACATCATTTTACATGCAAACCTTATTGACATACATGATGCACAAAGCACAGTTAGCACAGTTAACGGATAGAACGGGAATATGCTGACGGGGTTCAGCACATAGACACACAGTGTTTTTGAGACCCAGTATGAGCCATAAACCAAGTTCTACACTAGCATGGTGTGTAGGGAAGTAAGGACCATAAAACTACTTCACTAGGTGATAGTTTAAGTGCCGGAAAGTACCTAAAACCCACTTAAAGTGCAGAATTCTGCATTAATCAGCAAAAATCAACATTTTAACATGCAAAAATATGACGAAATGGTCTTGTATGCTTTCCTAAGTGTCAGGAAATAAAAGTGTCACAAAAGGGTACTTAAAGAACACTAAACGGAATAGTTTGACGCTTTAACGAACCGGTATCTAACCGAACAACCGGACAATACCCTGAACACCAAAATTTTACTAAAAGCATTGTTTTATTATTTCTTGGCTAGTTATGATCCTCGAACACCTTAACACACTATATAACATACCTTATGCATAACACCTAAACTAATACACTTAGTTTTCAACAAATTATCTAACTTATCGTTCAAACTTGCACTTACCCCCCCCCCCCATGCTAGTAATCGGCCCCAAGGTGGCCCACCCTCAAGATTTGTATAATCTTCTCTAAATCTTGCATAATCTTACTTGGATTACCTCAAGATCATGCTTGTACTATCAAAGACATAATACCCATTGGACAAAGGTGTTAGATGGATTAAAAGAACACAAGAACTCACTTCATCTTCATCACTTCACCTCTATCCCTTGCTCTCGGCCGAGCCTAGTGCCACCACCACCACCATCTTTCATTCATCATCCATTCATTCCAAGTTCATACAAAGGTGTAAGGAGGTGTCTAACGAAGTGTGAAGCTTGTGGATCATCAAGGACCTCTCCCGATTGCTTTTATCCACCATCTTTATCACATTCTTCTTCAAGAGTTCATCCCTAGCTATCGAGCTAGTAGTAAGACTCTCATAACCTTTGTTACTTCTAATTTTGATTGGTTAAAAGATGGTATACATTGATTTTCTTGACGAACATTAAAAGACATACTCATAAAACTCTAACACAAGCTTACACATGATGAAATCTTGATGAAATAATGTTGTTTAGAGTATGTATGATGTTTGCTTATTATTTACTTGAGATTATGATGTTGATCATCATAAGGAGCTTGCTAGATTGTGACTAAACACATGATCTAGCAAGTTAGAGGATGATTATGTGTTAACACAAGAAGATCATCCTCATATATAAGCATGAACTTGAAAAATAAGATGATTTCTTGAAAAATAATAAACAAAGTAAGCTAGTAATCTTATGAATCTAAGATCTATGAGTGGTTTTCCAAAAGAACCAAGTTAAAAATGTGATTTTTAGAAGATCTTGATGCTTACTTAAACCTACACTATTTTTGGTGGTGAAACAAGTGTAGAAACACTAGAGAAACAAGAAGATCCATAAAGAAACGTTTTTCTAAAATATGTTTACAAGTTATAAACACCTAAAACTTTCAAGAATGAAGTTTATCAAAAAGTAAATACATTTTGGAGGGTAACCAAACCTACTAAACACCCTACCAAGTTCCTACAAGTTTTTAATAAAAGATCAAGTTCATGTTGTTATGTAAATTGTATAGTTTTTGCACTTGGTAAGTATAAGTTGTTTAGGGATTGCTTGTTGATTGTTGTGATGATCTTTTGAAAAGAAAATGATATGCTTTGATAGCATGGACACCTCCATTTTTAGGGGAAACTATGTCAAAATTTTCTAAAAAATATAAACACTTAGAAAAATATTTTCTAACAAATATTTACAAGTGTATTTTAACTATGGTTTTCAATATAAACTTTGCCATAATTTTTGGTAACAAAAATACAAGTATTGGAGGTTGGTTTTTATAAATAAAAATAGGTGAATATATATTTAGAATATATATAATTATTAAGGACACTTGTGTGAATATTTGTATACTTTGTGAAATAGTTATATTATTTTAGGGTAAAACAATATAACTTAACAAAATACTATGAAATTTACTGTCCAAAATATTACCAAAGATCACAAGGAATAAAGATATGAGTTACACACTTAATATTGTGAAATCAAACGCAAGAACTTAACTTACAAAATATTCTTGAAAATACCGTTACAAATATATTTTTGGTAAATATTATTTTGTACAAGAAATGAAAATATGATTTTTGTAAATATTACAAAGTTGTATCATATTTTTGACAAAGTGAAAATATATTATTTTTGAAAGTAAAATATATTTTTTTAGTATATTTAGAAGATATATGATTTTTGGGAAAATATATATTTTCTTGAAATACATTATTTTTGGACAAAATAAGTTAAATATATTTTCTAAAGTGAGACTTGAAAATATATTATTTTGGGATTACAAATACAATAATACGAAAACACATGTATGAGAATACCCCCATCCTTGGGAAGGAAATATGAAAATAAATACTTGAGAAGTATTAATACAGAAATATTACTTAAACAATTATTCCAAAACTAAATATAATTTAAAGTTAAAATGATTATTATTTTAACAAGTAATTATAACTTGGAATAATATTGGGAACATAAGAAACGTAACTCGAAAACGTTAAACTCTAAGCCAAGGCACGGCCCGTTCGTCTAATAGACGTTAGTACACTGTAGGTAGTCGTGTTTGCTGAGGAGATTTGGGTTACGATTCTGAAGACGCAATACTGTGAGTTCATGTCCCCCTTTTCTTTTAACTGTTTTCAGTTTTACACTTCGGGGGTAAAATACATGTTACAATTATTACAAACGTTTTATACATGGTATGGTTAGCTAAGGAGGGTTACTGCTAGATCATGTGAAAGGTGGGTATAACACTTAAGGCCATTAATCCTCATCATAGGACCGAGGGACACGAGTGATAGATCTATTTGGGTGTAGCGAGCCCACACCCATGGGGACCAGGGTGGCCCATAGGGTGACTATGTCTTCCATCCGGATGCCCGATACAAATTTGCTAGGTTTGAGTTTTCCTGCACCATTTCACACATATCAATGGCCTTGCAAACCATTGGTGATCTGTTTTTCTTTATTGCTACATACTAGGGACATACATAGTTTAAAGGTTTATTCATACACATACACATGAACTCGCTCAACTTTTGTTGATGTTTTTTAACCACATGTATTTCAGGGAACTAAGTGGATCTGGCAGGTGTGTGCATGTGTTTCAAGCTACGTTTAAATAAAAGATGTCATCCAAGTCTTTGGAGTTTAGAAGATGTATCTTACTCCTGGACTAGATACATGGTCCTAAGCTTGGGTTGGTTTAAGTTATTTTGTTGAGTCTTCATGAACTCCTTAAAACATGTTATGATGTGTAACTTAAATTTGGTGTCGATGTTTCAAACAAGTATGTTGTGGTATTTTCAAACTTAACTTTTATGGATGAATATCTTTTGGTTTTATCATATAGCATTGTTATGATTGAATTCTATGGTATTAAGAAGTCACACCAATAACCACGCTTCCGCAAAAGTCAGGGTGTGACAATGTAGCTCCCCCTGAAACAGTTTCCGATTTTGGTTTCCAAATCTGTTTTTGTTTTTCATTTTTAACTTCTAACTTAACAGACTGTGTTTGGATAACCTCTGGTTTTAAAACCCTTTCAATTTCTTTTCTTTGTTTCTTTTTCTGTTTCATTTCCCGTTGTTTAACAAGACGAGGGTCCTGTCTTAGTGAAACAGATCTTTTATGGTAACAATTACCACGGGGGCATCAACTTTTTTCCTTTCCTTTCGTGAGATATGGACAGTTTCTGACAATGTGCCCATACTCACCGCATTCGAAACATGATCTCCGCTCAACAAACCTCGGAGTATCATAACTATAGGAGCTTGATGACGAACTTCGTGATCTTAATGTACTTGGTGTCGATGTTTCAAACAAGTATGTTGTGGTATTTTCAAACTTAACTTTTATGGATGAATATCTTTTGCTTTTATCATATAGCATTGTTATGATTGAATGCTCTGGTATTAAGAAGTTACACCAATAACCACGCTTCCGCAAAAGTCAAGGAGTGACAGCTTGGTATCAGAGCTTCGATCGTAGCGAACTAGGATTCTTTCTCAAGTCTAGACTACGATCATTAGGGCTCTCACGAAAATGTTTTCATAACATGTTTTCATTGCATACACAAAATGTCCAGATCCATGAAACAAACGTTTTTACAAATAAAAGACACAAAATACATTTCAAGGAATTCATTTATATTCCAGTCTGAGAAACTAGGGAGTTAGTCTGAGAGACTAGATGGGAAGTGCAGTCTGAGAGACTGGGGAGTTAGTCTGAGAGACTAGCTAGGTAATTCAGTCTGAGAGACTGGGGAGTTGGTCTGAGAGACTAACTGGGTGGTTCAGTCTGAGAGACTGGGTAGTCTGAGAGACTAGTTGGGGCAGTTTGAGAAACTGGGAGGTTTAGCCTGAGAGGCTGGGTAGTTCAGTTTGAGAAACTGGGAGGTTTAGTCTGAGAGACTAAGTAGTTCAGACTGAGAGGCTGGGTGGGATAGTCTTGGGAAGACTAGGATACATACATGCTTACATTGTTACTACTTATATGCTTATTTGATGATTGTTGATATATGTGCATATGTGTGATTGTTTTGTTACAGACACCATGTCCTCTTCTGATAGCAGAGTATCAGATACCATAGACCCTATGGCCATAGTCTCGGATGATGAGATAGCCACAGACCCTGAGGTTTTTACATTTGACACCATGAGTGACGACGATGATGATTTACAGCCGTTTGCTTTACCAGATTTTGGAGATGATATACCGCTAGCTGATGGTCTTCCTGGCGAGGATCTACTTCTTGATCAGATCCATGCTCCTTTTCCTCTTGCTGCATTTCCTCTCGAGGATCTGCCTCTAGACGCTATGTCTGACGACGACATCGATCTTTTTATTGAGGGTCCCCTGAGGGTGCCTAGGATGATGGAGCTCCAGTCGATGATGCCGTTATCGTTCCACTTGTCGAGATTCCAGTTGGTGATGTTGTTGCTGTTCCACATGATGAGATTCCTGTTATCGAGGCTCATTTTGACCATTCTGGTCCTGATTCATTCGAGTCTTTATCATCTACTACTTTACACGCACGGGGCATGCAGCATCATCCCGTTGACTCTGATTCTGACACAGCTATGTCTGCCGCACCTGTCTTTCCCCACGACTTTGACCCTGAGCATGAGAATGAGTTTGTCCCCGATGATCAGCCTTTTAAGGCACCTGTCGTTCCGGACGATCAGTTTTTTGTTATACCCGCTGATCTTGAGCTTGCTCCAGCTGACCATGAGCCTATGATTGCACCCGATCCTATACCTGCTCACGATCTTCTACCTGAGCATGACCCTGCACCTGCCGATGTACCAGTTATTGCACCACTGTTGCCTGACCCTATACCTGCAGCTGTTGATCATGCTCCTTTTGCAGCCCAGATTGACCCTAGATATGCGTTCACCCACAATGGGTGGATCGAGCACGACAATGACTTACCTCCTTTTGTTAGACCTGTTACTCCCCCACCTGCACCTACTCATGCACCCGTTGATATCGCCCCGTTTCACCCACACGTATCTGACATTCATCGCACTGATTTACCAGTCACGTTTCTACAGGATATTCCTCCTCCCCGTCCAGGGGAAGGTCCATCGAGTCAGCCGTCTGGTCATATTCCTCCTGTGTCAGCAGCTTTTCCCTTTGTGCCACAGTTTTAACATACTGCTCCTTTTGCTACTACACAATCGGGTGAGCCACTTATCTGGTTTCCGCCCAACACGATGCGTGTTTCTGATCCATAGCATCCCTTCCACATTGGTTATACGTGGGATGATTTGCTTTTGTCCTTACAGCTCCAGCAGGAGATGTTGTGTCGGAGAGTCATGGAGTTAGAGAGGATTCCGCGTCCTCCACCGTGTTCTTGTCAGTCACCGTTCGCGACTCCCCCCGCTCCTCTCCTGCCATACCCAGATTTTGACTTCCGTTTTCTTACTATGGAGTAACAGGTTAGCTACCTGTTGCGTATCGTTCATGCCCTCGAGGAGGATTTAGCGCATTTGTGCAAGTTGCTTTTCGTTCCTCCACCTCCTCCTCCTCCACCATTAGCATAGCAGTTTTTGGTTTTATGCAGGTAGCATACTTTTGGTGAGAGTGCAGCTATTGAGCCCAGATTGCACAGCTTTTTGAAGACCACATTTCTTTTGACTCTTGATTGTTGCAGTTTGATGGATAGTTTGGACAAGGGTGATGTGACCCTGTAGTCCTTTTTGGTTGTGATATGATACATTTGATGAACTTGTAAAACTGTAATTGTGGTCATTGATATATGAAATCTCAATCGCAACATTCTCATTACATACGTTGTTGGATTACTTGTTTGTGATATGACATGGGATGTTATGTGTTTACTTGCGTTGATAAATGTTATTACATAGGCATACTACATACTTATATACAAAAATAGCTGACCTATACAATCTTCTTTAGAAGATGCCTCCTCGAAGAGATAACACACTGCCCACGACTGAAGCCGAATTACAAGAACGAATCTCAAGGGCGATAGCACAACACGATGCCCTACGCTCCGAGCATTGCGGGGGTACCTCGGGAAGCAACCCACCTCTTGGTAAAATTTAAGACACTAAAGAAGCATTACGTTACCTTTGGATATTCCATGTGCGATCGCTAATGCTTTATGTGAATGATGTTGCTTATACAGGCTGTACCTATAAACAGTTCTTAGACTGTAAGCCTCTGAGTTTTGATGGCACCGGGGGTGCTGTAGCGTTTGTCAGGTGGACAGAGAAGACTGATTCGGTGATAAGAATGAGCAAATGTGCACCACATCACCAAGTCACCTACATCTCCGGTCTGTTCTTAGACGGAGCGTTATCTTGGTGGAATCTCCAAGTACAGACCTTGGGAGAAAATGCTGCTTATGCTTTGACATGGGATGAAATGAAGGATCTCATGCGAAAGAAATTCTGCTCCAGAGCTGAAATTCAAAAGTTAGAAACTGAATTCTGGAACCTCAAGATGGACGGCCCGAAAATTACTGAACATGTACAGAGATTTCACGATCTATCCCACGTGGTGCCATACATGGTTGATCCGGAATTCAAACGCATCAAGCGATTTATTTGGGGGTTGGCTCCTCAGATCATGAGTATGGTGACAACATCAAAGCCTACAACAATTACTGAGGCAATAGATCTGAGTGTGTCACTGACGGAAGAAGCTATCAGGTTAAACAAGTTTTCGATCTCTGACCAGAAGAAGAAAGAGACTCATGTTGAGTCATCCGGTGAGAACAAGAGGAAGTTCTCAAACTTTAAGAAAGGTACCAGCAGTGCTAACAAGAAGAAGGATGTGAACTTGCCGGCTGAAGCCAAGACTGGGGTTGAAAACAAGGGAAAAGGTTACATGGGCGCTCTCCCCAAATGTGATGTATACCAGTACCATCATTCCGGCCAGTGCAGATTTAGGAAATGTGAGTCTTGTGGGAAGGTTGGTCATTCAAAGGAAACATGTTGGTCTGGTACAGGTCGTGGTGGTCAGAGAGGTTATGGAAGTGGTAATGGAAACCGCCCGCAAGGAGGAAATGGCGGAAATGGAAATCGTGGTAATTTTGGGAATCAAGTCGGTAGTGGAAACCGGGGAGCGAACAACAATCGAGGTGGTAATGGTAATGGAAATGGTCGAGGACCCGACTGTTTTAATTGTGGAGACGTTGGGCACTTCAAGCGGGAATGCCTGAAAATCAACCAAGCTCATGGAAGGGTTTTCAACATCGGTGCGAGGGAAGCTCGCCAAGATCCAAATGTAGTTACTGGTACGTTCTCTATCAACCAACGCTTTGCATCTATACTATTTGATACCGGTGCCGATTATAGTTTTGTATCGCTTGAATTTAAGAATATACTTGGGTTGGTAGCTAGTAAGCTAGACATTCCGTATTCAATAGAACTAGCTAACGGAAAGCTAGTAGAAGCGAATGAAGTCATTAGGGGTTGCGTGATAGAACTGGGAGAGCACGAGTTTACACTTGATCTGCTGCCAGTCGAGTTGGGAAGCTTCGACGTGGTAGTGGGGATGGATTGGTTGTCAAGCAACAGAGCAGAGATTGTATGTCACGAGAAGATCATTCGTATTCCGATGGCGAATGGAGAAACAATTGTGGTACATGGAGAAAAGCGCGATATGCCTCTAAGGAACATCAGTTGTTTGAAGGCTCGAAAGTGTTTGCAGAAAGGATGTGTCGCCTTCTTGGCACACATTGTGGATAAAGAAGCCACTGAGCCGAAGCTAGAAGACATTCCCGTCATGAAGGAATATCATGAAGTCTTTCCCGAAGACTTGCCAGGATTGCCACTGCAAAGGCAAGTCGAGTTTCACATTGACTTAGTTCCAGGTGCTGCGCCTATAGCTAAGGCACCCTATCGACTTGCGCCTTCAGAAATGCAAGAGCTATCAACACAACTTCAGGAGCTATTAGATAAGGGATTTATCAGACCAAGCTTTCTCGCCTTGGGGAGCTCCGGTTTTGTTCGTTAAGAAGAAAGATGGTAGTTTCCGCATGTGCATCGACTACCGAGAGCTTAACAAGTTGACCATTAAGAATCGGTATCCTTTGCCAAGGATTGATGACCTGTTCGATCAACTGCAAGGTTCGAGTTTTTACTCCAACATCGATCTTCGATCAGGTTATCACCAGTTGATAATTCAAGAGGAGAGTATTCCAAAGACGGCCTTTAGGACTCGATATGGGCACTATGAGTTCCTGGTTATGCCGTTTGGGTTAACAAACGCACCAGCAGTATTCATGGATTTGATGAATAGAGTTTGTAAGCCGTACCTCGATAAGTTTGTGATTGTGTTCATTGACGACATTCTGATCTACTCAAAGATGATAGAAGAACATGAGCAACATCTAGAGCTATCTTAGAGCTGCTCAAGGAAGAGAAATTGTATGCCAAGTTCTCAAAGTGCGAGTTCTGGCTGCGTGAGTTTCAGTTCCTTGGTCACGTGGTGAATGGAAAAGGAATCCATGTGGATCCTACAAAGATTGAGGCAATAAAGAATTGGGAGACTCCAAAGACGCCAACAGAAATTCGACAGTTCCTAGGTTTGACAGGATATTATCACAGGTTCATTAAAGATTTCTCAAAGATCGCACAACCATTGACCTCCCTCACACATAAAGACAAGAAGTATGTATGGGGAGACAAGCAAGAAGAAGCATTTCAGTTGTTGAAAAACAATCTTTGCGATGCACCCATCTTATCCCTACCCGAAGGCACTGACGACTTCGTGGTATATTGCGACGCCTCGCGTCAAGGTTTAGGCTGCGTGCTGATGCAGCGACAGAAGGTTATAGCCTATGCTTCACGCCAATTGAAGGCTCACGAGAAGAATTACACCACACATGATTTGGAACTAGGCGCTGTGGTGTTTGCTTTGAAGATCTGGCGACATTACTTGTATGGCACGCGTTGCACAATCTTTACTGATCACAAGAGCTTACAACATATATTCGAAAGAGCTTAACATGAGACAGAGACGATGGGTAGAGCTGTTAAATGATTATGATTGTGAAATCAAGTATCACCCAGGGAAGTCGAATGTGGTCACCGATGCCTTGAGTCGGAAGGAAAGAATTAAGCCCATAAGGGTTCGAGCTTTGGAAATGATTGTTCAAACGAACCTCTCATTGCGCATTCGTGCCACACAGAGAGAAGCTCTTAAGGAAGAGAATCTTGAGAATGAATATCTCCGTGGGATGGAGAAGCAGTTAGTACCCAATGATGAAGGAACGTTGTGCTTCATGAAACAAATTTGGGTTCCTCTCTTCGGTGGTCTACGAGACGTTATTTTTGATGAAGCTCACAAGTCACGGTACTCGATACATCCAGGATCGGATAAGATGTACCAAGATTTAAAGGATTTTTATTGGTGGCCGAGATTGAAAGGCGATGTTGCAACGTATGTTGGGAAATGTTTGACTTGCGCCAAAGTAAAGGCCGAATATCAGAAACCTTCAGGTCTTCTGCAACAACCTGAAATACCCATGTGGAAATGGGAGCAAATTTCAATGGACTTTATAACGAAATTGCCAAGAACACCCAGAGGTCACGATACGATTTGGGTAATCGTGGACCGCCTGACCAAATCTACACACTTTTTGCCAATCAAGGAGAAAGACATTACTAGCAAGCTTGCTGAGCTGTACCTAAGAGAGATAGTGGCACGACATGGTGTGCCTCTCTCGATTATTTCTGATAGGGATGGAAGATTCGTATCAAGGATTTGGCAATCCTTCCAAGAAGCCTTTGGTTCTCAGTTGAATCTGAGTACTGCATTCCATCCGCAGACTGATGGCCAGAGCGAACGAACGATTCAAACGTTGGAAGATATGTTACGAGCTTGCGTGATGGATTTGGGTGGTAGTTGGGACACTCACTTACCTTGGTAGAATTCTCGTACAACAACAGCTACCATGCGAGTATCCAAGCTGCACCATTTGAAGCTCTCTATGGACGCAAGTGTCGATCACCGTTATGCTGGGCAGACGCGGGTGATAGACAGCTTGTTGGTCCTGAATTGGTTCAATAGATGACTGATAAGATTACACAGATCCGAGAGCGCATAAAGGCGGCTCATGATCGACAAAAGAGTTACGCGAACCGAAGGAGGACACCGTTGGAGTTTCAAGTGGGAGATATGGTTTTGTTAAAGGTCTCACCCTGGAAGGGTGTAGCACGCTTTGGGAAGCGTGGGAAGTTGAACCCACGATACATTGGACCATTCAAAATCCTGGAGAGGATTGGTCTTGTAGCTTACAAGTTGGATCTACCCGCAGAATTGAATGGCGTTCATGATACATTTCATGTGTCTAATCTGAAAAAGAGTCCAACTCAAGAAACAGTTGTCATTCCTACCGATGAAATTCACATTGACGACACACTCCACTTTACTGAAGAACCTGTTAAGGTTACTGATTGGAAGATTAACAAGACACGAAGGAGTAGTGTTAAACTCGTCAAAGTTCGTTGGAACGCGCGACACGGCCCAGAATTCACTTGGGAATGTGAGGATCTCATGAAAGCAAAATACCCACATTTGTTCCCCAAGACCCCTACAGCTAGTAGCAGAACTTAAACTTCGGGACGAAATTTTCTTAATAGGGGGAGAATGTGACAACCCACATAAATACAGGTATCCGTACAATTAATTAATCTTAATTAGTGCTTAATGACTGTGCTGAATTATACTTGACTGTTTTCTGATTTCTGTATCATACATACATGTGCATCACACTTCATATTGTCACATCATTTTACATGCAAACCTTATTGACATACATGATGCACAAAGCACAGTTAGCACAGTTAACGGATAGAACGGGAATATGCTGACGGGGTTCAGCACATAGACAGACAGTGTTTTTGAGACCCAGTATGAGCCAGAAACCAAGTTCTACACTAGCATGGTGTGTAGGAAAGTAAGGACCATAAAACTACTTCACTAGGTGATAGTTTAAGTGCCGGAAAGTGCCTAAAACCCACTTTTAGTGCATAATTCTGCATTAATCAGCAAAAATCAGCATTTTAACGTGCTAGTAACATGCAAAAATATGACTAAATGGTCCTGTATGCTTTCCTAAGTGTCAGGAATTAAAAGTGTCACAAAAGGGTAATTAAAGAACACTAAACGGAATAGTTTGACGATTTAACGAACCAGTATCTAACCGGACAATACCCAGAACACCAAAATTTTACTAAAAGCATTGTTTTATTATTTCTTGGCTAGTTATGATCCCCGAACACCTTAACACACTATATAACATACCTTATGCATAACACCTAAACTAATACACTTAGTTTTCAACTAATTATCTAACTTATCATTCAAACTTGCACTTAAACACCCCCCCCCCATGCTAGTAATCGGCCACTAGGTGGCCCACCCTCAAGATTTGTATAATCTTCTCTAAATCTTGCATAATCTTACTTGGATTGCCTCAAGATCATGCTTGTACTATCAAAGACATAATACCCATTGGACAAAGGTGTTAGATGGATTATAAGAACACAAGAACTCACTTCATCTTCATCACTTCACCTCTCTCCCTCTCTCCTTCTTGCTCTCGGCCGAGCCTAGTGCCACCACCACCACCATCTTTCATTCATCATCCATTTATTCCAAGTTCATACAAAGGTGTAAGGAGGTGTCTAACGAAGTGTGAAGCTTGTGGATCATCAAGGACCTCTCCCGATTGCTTTTATCCACCATCTTTATCACATTCATCTTCAAGAGTTCATCCCTAGCCATAGAGCTAGTAGTAAGACTCTCATAACCTTTGTTACTTCTAATTTTGATTGGTTAAAAGATGGTATACATTGATTTTCTTGATGAACATTAAAAGACATACTCATAAAACTCTAACACAAGCTTACACATGATGAAATCTTGATGAAATAATGTTGTTTAGAGTATGTATGATGTTTGCTTGTTATTTACTTGAGATTATGATGTTGATCATCATAAGGAGCTTGCTAGATTGTGATTAAACACATGATCTAGCAAGTTAGAGGATGATTATGTGTTAACACAAGAAGATCATCCTCATATATAAGCATGAACTTGAAAAATAAGATGATTTCTTGAAAAATAATAAACAAAGTAAGCTAGTAATCTTATGAATCTAAGATCTATGAGTGGTTTTCCAAAAGAACCAAGTAAAAAATGTGATTTTTAGAAGATCTTGATGCTTACTTAAACCTACACTATTTTTGGTGGTAAAACAAGTGTAGAAACACTAGAGAAACAAGAAGATCCATTAAGAAACGTTTTTGTAATATATGTTTACAAGTTGTAAACACCTAAAACTTTCAAGAATGAAGTTTATCAAGAAGTAAATACATTTTGGAGGGTAACCAAACCTACTAAACACCCTACCAAGTTCCTACAAGTTTTTAATAAAAGATCAAGTTCATGTTGTTATGTGAATTGTATAGTTTTTGCACTTGGTAAGTATAAGTTTTTTAGGGATTGCTTGTTGATTGTTGTGATGATCTTTTGAAAAGAAAATGATATGCTTTGATAGCATGGACACCTCCATTTTTAGGGGAAACTATGTCAAAATTTTCTAAAAAATATAAACACTTAGAAAAATATTTTCTAACAAATATTTACAAGTGTATTTTAACTATGGTTTTCAATATAAACTTTGCCATAATTTTTTGTAACAAAAATACAAGTATTGGAGGTTGGTTTTTATAAATAAAAATGGGTGAATATATATTTAGAATATATATAATTATTAAGGACACTTGTGTGAATATTTGTATACTTTGTGAAATAGTTATATTATTTTAGGGTAAAATAATATAACTTAACAAAATACCATGAAATTTACTATCCAAAATATTACCAAAGATCACAAGGAATAAAGATATGAGTTACACACTTAATATTGTGAAATCAAACGCAAGAACGTATCTTACAAAATATTCCAGAAAATGCCGTTACAAATATATTTTTGGTAAATATTATTTTGGGTACAGGAAATGAAAATATGATTTTTGTAAATATTACAAAGTTGTATCATATTTTTGGCAAAGTGAAAATATATTATTTTTGAAAGTAAAAATATATTTTCTTAGTATATTTAGAAGATATATGATTTTTGGGAAAAATATATATTTTCTTGAAATACATTATTTTTAGACAAAATAATTTAAATATATTTTCTAAAGTGAGACTTGAAAATATATTATTTTGGGATTACAAATACAATAATACGAAAACACATGTATGAGAATACCCCCATCCTTGGGAAGGAAATATGAAAATAAATACTTGAGAAGTATTAATACAGAAATATTACTTAAACAATTATTCCAAAACTAAATATAATTTAAAGTTAAAATGATTATTATTTTAACAAGTAATTATAACTTGGAATAATATTGGGAACATAAGAAACGTAACTCAAAAACGTTAAACTCTAAGCCAAGGCACGGCCCGTTCGTCTAATAGACGTTAGTACACTGTAGGTAGTCGTGTTTGCTGAGGAGATTTGGGTTACGATTCTGAAGACACAATACTGTGAGTTTATGTCCCCCTTGTCTTTTAACTGTTTTCAGTTTTATACTTCGGGGGTGAAATACATGTTACAATTATTATAAACGTTTTATACATGGTATGGTTAGCTAAGGAGGGTTACTGGTAGATCATGTGAAAGGTGGGTATAACACTTAAGGCCATTAATCCTCGTCATAGGACCGAGGGACATGAGTGATAGATCTATTTGGGTGTAGCGAGCCCACACCCATGGGGACCAGGGTGGCCCATAGGGTGACTTTGTCTTCCATCCGGAGGCCCGATACAAATTTGCTAGGTTTGAGTTTTCCTGCACCATTTCACACATATCAATGGCCTTGCAAACCATTGGTGATCTGTTTTTCTTTATTGCTACATACCAGGGACATACATACTTTAAAGGTTTATTCATACACATACACATGAACTCACTCAACTTTTGTTGATGCTTTTAAACCACATGTATTTCAGGGAACTAAGTGGATCTGGCAGGTGTGTGCATGTGTTTCAAGCTGCGTTTAAATAAAAGATGTCATCCAAGTCTTTAGAGTTTAGGAGATGTATCTTACTCCTGGACTAGATACATGGTCCTAAGCTTGGGTTGGTTTAAGTTATGTTGTTGAGTCTTCATGAACTCCTTAAAACATGTTATGATTTGTAACTTAAATTTGGTGTCGATGTTTCAAACAAGTATGTTGTGGTATTTTCAAACTTAACTTTTATGGATGAATATCTTTTGGTTTTATCATATAGCATTGTTATGATTGAATGCTATGGTATTAAGAAGTCACACCAATAACCACGCTTCCGCAAAAGTCAGGGTGTGACAATGTAGCTCATCCTTAAACAGTTTTCGATTTTGGTTTCCAAATCTGTTATTTGTTTTTCATTTTTAACTTCTAACTTAACAGACTGTGTTTGGATAACCTCTGGTTTTAAAACCCTTTCAATTTCTTTTCTTTGTTTCTTTTTCTGTTTCATTTCCCGTTGTTTAACAAGACGAGGGACCTGTCTTGGTGAAACGGATCTTTTATGGTAACAATTACCATGGGGGGCATCAACTTTTTCCTTTCCTTTCGTGAGATATGGACAGTTTCTGACAATGTGCCCATACTCACCGCATTCGAAACATGATCTCCGCTCAACAAACCTCGGAGTATCATAACTATAGGAGCTTGATGACGAACTTCGTGATCTTGAGGTACTTGGTCCTACATCACAACCGTTTGTGTGTTGTGTGTAATTGTTTTGACTGTTTCTTTTCAAAATTTTAACTTTTTTAACAAAATCCGTGTTGGATTTGTTTTTGAAAGTTTCAATTTTATCGGTCCCTCGGGATTTCATGAAGTTCACCTTTTTGTTCTTCATCTGGTTTTGTTCCTTTCAACCTTGAGCCGTTGATTTACCTTTTGGTTTGGTATGATTTTGCTGCTTTTTCACTGTTGGCAATCTTTGATTTCCATATTGTTTTCGAACTTCAGCTTTTGGAATCAGAGGGCACTGTGTTACCACAACGTGTGAACCCGACTTTCCCAAAAACCTACTTGTCGAATCTTCAAAAACTTTACTGATTAAAGATTGATTTACATTTTTAATCAAAAAATCTTTGTCAGAATAGATTTTATCATCACCAACAAGAGTGTACAACAAATTCACACTCTCAGACTCTTTTGCAGACGTGGACTCGACCAGAACAGTCTTAGCAGGTTTTGCGGGAGGATCACATAGAATATGATTCTCGAGAGGTATGTCCTCTTCTTTGATTACCGCATCAGACTGTGCTGAGTCAGTATCATCGGATTCATCATCTGAAGAATCAGCATCCTCAACAATGACTGGAGGATCCTGATTCTGTTCAGCAGTTGACACACTTGTAACTGTTGAAACATCCGAATCTGATGATACTTCATTTTTGTATCCAAGTCCGGTTGCAAATTCCTCAATGTCTAAAGGAACAGATTGCTCAAAATAAGTTCTATTCTCCTCATCAGGCATTGCATCATAATTGTGTCTAACAGGTGGTGGACATTTCTTGTATCCAATGCACGTGACATCCTTTTTATCTTTCTGAACATCGATGATGTGTTCCAACACATAACTAGAGTTTAAATAACTATTTAGCTTAAGATGGATCGCCTCACTTTCAGATTTAACACAAGCCAACTCTTTTTGCATGACCTCGAGACGATTGATATAACAGTTTATGTCAGTTTGTTTTCTTGAAACCATTTTAGTTAGCTCGGTTTTATCTTTTCTCAAATTTTCAATCACCGTTTTAAACTCTTTCTCATGGTTTTCATAAAACATGTTGGCCTCTGTGCATTTCGAAAGATCCACTATCAACTTTTGATTGTGGATATATATCATGTCATATTTGCTTTGCAAATCAGACAATTTGCTCTGCAAATCAGACAATTTAGCACTAATTTCAATACAATTATCACACCTATCAGAACGTGGTTCATCGACACATACCTGACTGGATTCACTCTCAGATATTGAGTCATTTGCCTCAGAATCAACAACCTCCCTTGTTGATTCATATTCTGATCCATCCTCGCTTGAACTTGAACTTGTACCATCTTCAACTGAACTACCGTCATGTTCAGAATTGTCATCATTTCCCGAGGACTCACCATTGCTGGCCTCCTTGACAATTTTGGCATAAACCGCCGTTCCTGTCTGACTATAGTTCCTTGGATCAAGAGATGATGGTGCTACAGTAGACCTATAGCTTTGCTGTGAGGCAACTGGTGGTAGTGGATTTCCATACAAGTCGGTGTTTGAGACACAGGTTACTGGTAGCTAAGCAACTAGTACCAGATCACCATACATATTTCTAGCCATTTTCGGTTCACTTTGATATTGGTTAGTAACCGATGCCCACTGCTCTGTCGTAATTGAACTCGCTTTGGATTCGGCCCATGATGGCGATAAACTCGTGCTTCTATACTTGCTCTCCGTATTGGATGGAATACCTCACCAGTCTGGATTCATTTTGAATAATAATGAATACCTAATTAAATCAATTAAAACAAACTGTTAAAACAATTTTTGAAATCTTCTGTTTAAAAAGTTCGTAGTGAAAACCCAACGAAAAACTTGGTTCTTGGCGAAAGACCTTAACTGACGAAAAAAGGGGTTTTTGTAAATGACCAAGGTGATGAAAAATAATGTTATTCGTCAAAGACCAAATGTGGCAAAAAATAGGTATTTCGTCAAAGATAATTTTGAGGAAAAATTATAGTGTTTCGTTGACAAAAATTCTTAAACAAAAAGATATTTTCAAATCAATTTTAATATTATCTTTCTGACACAAGGACTTAGTTGATGAAACTTCTATGATGAAACTTCCCTTGAGGCTGCTGGGTATGGTGACGGGATGAAGACGGGGGAGGGGGGGGGGGGGGATGGGGTGACGGAGAGGACGTCGAGAAGAAAGAAAGGGGGCCCACCTGGAGGATCGTCCTGAACGTCGAAGAATGGATGCTGAAGACGGGGACGGAGCTCGACGGTGCGGGGGTGGGATGGGGCGAAGCCGGCGCCGAACCAAGACGGGGTGGGGGACGGTTGCATACCGTGTAGCCTGATGAAACTCTAGATGTTTCGTCAAAATGGTCACAGAGACAAGACAGAAAGTTGGTGAGATATTTTATCCAAAATATAATCCAATCTCTAACACAAGGACACTTCTTTTTTACTAGCACACCTTACTGAAAGTCTATTTTTCAACTTGTCATCATTTGAAAGCAAATAACTTAAACTAACAATATTATAATCCTTTTATTTTATTGATAACACAATCTCATCAAAACCCAGAAATTTTGAAGAAACTCATGAACTTTTTGAAGATATGAAGAACACCATGAGTTTTTGAATTTACCAGCCACCGAAAAAAAAAAATTTCCGAAACACGTCTTTCCACAACAGTTTCAATAAAAACCCAACTTTGACATATATATATATATATATATATATATATATATATATATATATATATATATATATATATATATATATATGTAATCTAACAAGGTTTTTTTTCAAAACTAAAAGCAAAACACCAAGATTTTCAAAGATTTTTTACTGTTTTTCAGAAAATATAAACTTTTGTTTCAAACTTTCAAGACCAAATCTGGGAAAAACACATGAAAATCTACTCGGTTTTAACAAGGAGAAAAGCCAAGGCTCTGATACCAATTGTAGGTCTGGCTAGCGGAGGATCTAGTCGCCCAATCCTTGTATACGAACTGACCCGGTTGTGGGGAATCCAACCCGGAAAGCAAACCGAGATTAAGAACACGAGATACAAGCACAATATTCAACTTTAAAGCTCAATATATTTCAACCAAAAGAGTTTAAGATATAAGATGATACAAGATAAAGCTCTCTCTAAACTCTCATGTTCTCACTCTGTGTTCTACCAGTTCTTTCTCTGTGTTCGCTGCTTATATAGACATCATGGCCGCCGAAACTTGAGGTCTGCGGTGAACCTTCATGTTTGACGAAACAACATGGTGAAACTCATGTTTGAAGCAGACGAAACTACAGAAGAAGCCGACGAAACTTGTAGTCTGACGAAACATCCATGGCAAAACTTATTTGACGAAACTTGAGTTTCATCAACAAGTTTCGTCATGTGCAATCAGTAAGTTTCGTCATGATCAATCAGTAAGTTTCGTCATGATGAAGTCTAGGAGTTTCGTGATTTCCATGCATGAAACACTTTAATGTTCATTTTCCTTTTAAAAGACTATAATTAATTCAACAAGTTGTTGAATTCACGTTGAAATGAAGATATGCATTGAAAAGTCTTCTCATGACATCATCATGACATCATCATGGTGATGTCATGGTGATGTGGCGTCGGGAATGGTTCGCAGCTCTTCGTGTTTCGCTGTCGATCTCTGGGGCGCACGATGGAGGAATGTCGTGACGTCGGGCTCGAACCGAACCTAACTGAGTCGAACCGAGCCGAATCGAATCGAACCGAGTCGCGTCCACATAATATGTATCAACATTAGTGGCATCCTGTATTTTGGTTTTATATATTCTTGTTTGGTGATATGTTGAAGATCAACGCCTGCTCGAATGCAATTATAATAATGGAGTCCAAAATAGCATTTTTTACACTGGTATTGATCCATTCATGCCATCAATATATCCATCAAGAACAAAGTGACATGATGACATATCAGTGTCATCAGTCTCTTTTTCTTGAATATTTGTCCATCTCATTCAGCAAAAGCTTATAGAGATACCCACCTCAGAGAAGAATCCATTCAGTGAAACTTCATTCAGAACAATACTCAATATAGAAGAAACGAGGTTTCCCATCTGTGGTTTTTTAAACTATTTTTTGGCATTTTTAAAGTGAGTGGTTTCTAGGAAACATGGTGTCACACCCCGAAATTTCAGAGCATTGGCGTGACTGGACTGGTATCTTCATTGCACAGCGGAATCAAATAAGCTAAGACTTTTAGTATGTGAACGCCCACCAAGTACTCGACTCCAGATGGTTCTCCTATTCCAACCGTTCCATTGTTTCTGTAAAGTAACCTGAGAAAGAAACATGCGAAAAAGTCAACATAAAGTTGAGCGAGTTCATAGTTTGTTTGTAAAAGATTTGAAATAAATCTTTTTGAATAACCGGTTTTTTTTTTTTTTTTTTGATGTATTGTTGAGAAAACAAATTTAAAATCATTTTCTTGTCATGTTATACAAAAACTTTGTATGAAAACATAGTTTGTTTCATGTATAAATCGAGTTTTCATATATAAATCAAGTATTCATGTGTACACCACGTACTCATGTATAATTCAAGTTTTTCTTGAGTACCCCACGTACTCAAGTATAATTCCCGTTTTCTTGAGTACCCCTTCAAGTTTTTCTTGAGTACCCCACGTACTCAAGTATAATTCCCGTTTTCTTGAGTACCCCACGTACTCAAATATAATTCAAGTTTTTCTTGAGTACCCCACGTACTCAAGTTATAAATCAAGTTTTAGTATGGTATGAATTTTATGTAAATAAAGTATTCCTGTAAGTATCAGGATTGTTAATGGGTTGCAAAGCCATTAACATGTGACACGACATAGGAAGTCACCAAACCTTAGGCACTTTTCTAGTTGGCATATTCTGAGACACAAAAGCATTACTCGATACTCGCCCTCACTGAGAGTGTGGCTGCCCGGCACCCGTTAGATCTAACCTTTTGTTCTGCGGTCTAGGTATATTGTTGATTAATGGTGCTTATGTACCCTATTCGTGACACGATTTCTCGTATCATTTCTCCCAACGCTTCATACTTGGTACTCGTCCTCACCAAGTGCGCTTCTTGTTATCATACCATTTGTAAACATAGTAATGTTTGTATCTTGTAAACTCTTGTATTTGTATTTTCCCGTAGTTTAGAAAACTAGAACTCGTGTGTATGCATATTTCGAAAAATACGCTTGTTTGAAAAACCGGTATAAAACATAAGCTTTTCGTAAACCATTTGTGTTAGTTAAAACTTGCTTGTAAAATGGTTTAGAAATATGTAATTCTTGCTTTGCAAAAAGTGCATGTCTTGCCACCCCGAAAACATTTATAAAAAATGTAAAACCGTAAAAAGGTGGGGTTATGAACTCACATGAATATTCCTTGTGCAAAGCTAGCTAATTTATGACTTCGTGATGTCGTTTCCAAGACTTGACTTGCTAGCGTGCATTCTACATTATTCCTAACACGGAATATCTTATAAGTTTCTAAATAAACGCAGTAACTAAACTACGTGTCATCGAGCTCTACCGAATCGTTGACCGAACGATTCGACGGTTTGTTGATAACGTAATAGTAATGATTAAGTTATACTCGGTAAGTCTCGCTTAATGTCGTTGACAGTTTACTAAGCCTAGAAAGTGCTTAGTTTTCGAGAATTTCAGATATATAAATATTTATACAAAAATATCAATATATCGACAAAATAATGTTAGTCGCTCCGAGAAGTCGTACGCGTAAAAAGATTGTTTATATGAAAATATCATATAACAAGCTCGTATTATGTATCGCGTCTTGTATATATTTGCCATAATATGCCGCTTCGGCGTTTGTAATAAATATAAAAAGTTATATTTATTTTGCGAAAGTATCAACGAGTCGTTGAATAGATAAGCTATATCTAGTTTGTAAAAGAATTCGTGTTGTACGATTTTTGAAATAAATATAAAGACTATATTTATTTTTTTATAAAACGAATTCGTGTTACGCGATGTTTGAAATAAATATATAAATTATATTTATTTTTATAAAAGGATTCGTCGAATTTCTGAAGTTCAAAACAACTATGTTTGTTGTTGTAAATAGTTTCCGAATCGTTGTAAAACGCGTGTTGTTTTTACGGTTTTTCACGAAAAAACGGGCAGAGTTTCCTCTGTTTTTGGACTAACCCGACAATAAAATGTTGTCGTATTTTATCAAACTCAACAATATTCAACCAATATAATCAAATATATAGTTTTCGTCATGCATTTCAAAATATAACTAAATTTATAAACGGAATGGTTCGAGCTCGTTCACGTAAGATTAAATCTATATAACACACAAATATTAAACGCGTCATCAATTTTTACCAAGTCTTCACGCCGAAATGTCGAGCCGCCTGACCGAGTTGACCGGGTCAACTGAGTTGACCGAGTCAGCTCTTGTTGACTGAGTTGAGGCGAGATGAACCGAGTCGAGCCGAGTTGGACAGAGTTACATCAAGTCAAACTTAGTTGAACTGAGTCGTCTAGTGAGTCGACCAGGTCTGACTGTGTTTACTCATTTAAACCGTAACTGAACCGATCTCGAACAACTGAACAGTATCAGCATCAGTTTCATCAAATCTTTGAGAAAGAAAGTTACAAAACGAAACAAAAAGAAGTTCCTTACCGGAACTCGTCGGACCGAAACACGGACCGCCGGGTTGAGCCACCAACCGCCGGTCCGCCGGTTCTCTTTTTCTCCTTCTGTCTCAGCTCCCTTTCTGCTGCTCGAACCACCAACCAGCACCACCTGGTTCACTCTCTCCCCTCTCCACCCTCTCTCTCCTCTTCTGTTCCGTCGCCGCCGTACCACCACTGAACGGTGGTGGTGGTCTTCAGTTTTGTCGATCGAAGGGGGGGTTGTGTGTGTGCTTTGTCGCCTGGTACCCGTCGACCGCCGGTCGGTTAACCGGCTCGTTCATTGCTGGTCAGGGGAGAGGGAGAGGATAGTGAAGGGTTTATGTTTGTGAGAGGAAAATGGAAGCACTGGTTTCTTAATGTAAGTGTTTGGTTTTTATGTGTGTGTGTTGTTTTGATTGTACAAGTATAGATCAAGAGTATGGAGGGTGTAGAAGGATTGAGGTTTTCTTCTCAATCGATTTGTCTGATCTTTGAAGGTGTGTAGTGAGGAGAGATGGATGGGTTTTCATTTATTGACCACAGTGTCTTTTATGCCTACAGTGTATTCTAGTTGCCTTCAGGTTGCATGCTTTATTCTTTGTATCAAAATCCCTTGAAGAGATTTTGCAAGATTATGTGAATCTTGTTTAGATTTTCGTAAATCTTAAGAAGATTTTTAAGGGACGATCTAATATATTATGTGCAAGTTTAGGCTTGTGGGTTTTGGGCTTGGGCCCAGGGCCCACAAGCCCATCTCATGTGTAAGTGGCCCGTAATTCCTACGAGACCCGATATCATGACCCAAACTTCATAAGCATAAAATATTCGTGTTGACAGTATTTCGTACGGTATCAGTCCGTTGTCGCGTAATATTCAGCAGATTTTCTGTCAATCACCACACGCGCACTGTATAGCTGAACAAACGTTCCTGGGCACTCCAAGGGCCTGGTTAAGTTAATTAGCGTCGTAAACACTATTTATTATCGCGTTAATTGCCTGCTAGCCACGTAATTAACGGCATAAATTACCGGTTGTCACAGTCTCCCCCTGTTAATAAAATTTCGTCCTCGGAATTTAGACTACGTTAACTCCTTAGAGTTACGTTATGCGTAGAAAATACGAATAGTACCAAAGTGAATGATCATGAAATCGAATCAAGACTTATTCGAATGATGTGAGTTCACGGACGTATCCCAAGATACAAATGAATTCTAGAAATGATTGCATTCAATAAATGAATTTAGATTTCAACAAGCTCAAATGTAATAGTTTGTATGAAACGCTTGATCATGATTAGCCCAAGCTGCAAGTTCTACAGACGCCACAAGGTGTCGTAGTGAATGAAACAATTCAAATATAGCGGTAACTGAACAAGTATCACCGGTGTTTTGCATAAAACGCTCAATCATGATTAGCCCAAGCTACAAGTTTATACTGACACCACAAGGTGTCGAAATCAACAAACGACTTAATGGAGTCGTAGACCAAACAAATCTACTACGACTTAGAACAATGAAACGCTTGTTAAAACGAATTCGAATATGATGTTTTCAATACATCATATGTTGTCTTGAATCGAATATGTGTAAGTTCAAACAATTGAATTTGATTTCGGCGCAAGCCGACAATAAATACATGTATCGACAAGAAAACTTTCGGCATGGTCATAACGAAAAACCATGTATGTAACTTGAAAAGAAAAGAAATTTCAAGAAAGTGTGTTGACTTGATAACTAAGAAGCCAACAATTTCAATAATGCGGGTCATTCGAATCACAAGCGAAATAATATTTGAACTTTAATGAAACGCTTTATTCGAAACAAAGCCACATGCGTAACAAACGATGCATGCGTAACATATGAATTTTCAAGAAACGAAGCAAATGAGTATTCGCAATACTGAAAGAAATGGTCGTGACACAATGACCATTAAGAGGAGTAGAGGTACGAAAATCTACTCAGTAAATGTGAAAGTCAAAATTTCAATAAAAGAAATTTAAGGACTTTACCTGGGGTTTTATGTGACGACCAGTAGTTAGGTGACATTACCATGGAATGTTGAACATGGCGTACTCGTTGTTAGCTGAAATAGGGGGAATACGGTGACTTGCGTCTTTTCCTTAGCATGACTCGTGTCGTTTGCAGGACCGCGTGCTAACTGCCGCTTCCTGATCGATAGTCGCGTGTGACGTACTTCAACCTCCGTTGATGTATAGCTTAAGTCTCATGTGTGCCTGTGCGCTAGCGTTTCGTTTTGCGTAGAATGTGATGCACTCCGACATCTGTTGACGTAAAATTTGAGTTTTATGTATTCTCGTGCACTAGCGTTTCGTTATGCGTAGGCTGCCTGCTCGGGAAGTTAAAACATCATGGACAATATGTATAATTGTGTGTGCCCGAATTAATATTTGGAGTTCCTACGTGATGACCTTTAATGAACTTCAACATAGGTTTCCGAAGGTCTTACATGCATCTTTCCTAAACTCTCAGAGTTTCGTGTACTGTATGCGACTGCTTTGTGTATAGTGGGTAAAACACCACTTTAGCGTATGTTTGGAAACAAAATTTTTGACTGTTTGTTTTTCGGAAACGGTTGGAGACCCTATTCGAGTACTATGCGTTCTGTGTGTATTCAGGTTTTAATGTTCTAAGTTCCCAGAGGAAAAGTGAGGTTAGAGCCTAGGTATCTCTACAGAAACCTAATTCGCTGTAACCTATAGCCCTGATACCAATCTGTCACACCCCGAAATATCAGAGCATTGGCGTGACTGGACTGGTATCTTCATTGCACAGCGGAAGCAAATAAGCTAAGACTTTTAGTATGTGAACGCCCACCTAGTACTCGACTCCAGATGGTTCTCCTATTCCAACCGTTCCATTGTTTCTGTAAAGTAACCTGAGAAAGAAACATGCGAAAAAGTCAACATAAAGTTGAGCGAGTTCATAGTTTGTTTGTAAAAGATTTGAAATAAATCTTTTTGAATAACCGTTTTTTTTATGTATTGTTGAGAAAACGAATTTAAAATCATTTTCTTGTCATGTTATACAGAAACTTTGTATGAAAACATAGTTTGTGTCATGTATAAATCGAGTTTTCATATATAAATCAAGTATTCATGTGTACACCACGTACTCATGTATAATTCAAGTTTTTCTTGAGTACCCCACGTACTCAAGTATAATTCCCGTTTTCTTGAGTACCCCACGTACTCAAATATAATTCAAGTTTTTCTTGAGTACCCCACGTACTCAAGTTATAAATCAAGTTTTAGTATGGTATGAATTTTATGTAAATAAAGTATTCCTGTAAGTATCAGGATTGTTAATGGGTTGCAAAGCCATTAACATGTGACACGACATAGGAAGTCACCAAACCTTAGGCACTTTTCTAGTTGGCATATTCTGAGACACAAAAGCACTACTCGATACTCACCCTCACCGAGAGTGTGGCTGCCCGGCACCCGTTAGATCTAACCTTTTGTTCTGCGGTCTAGGTATATTTTTGATTAATGGTGCTTATCTACCCTATTCGTGACACGATTTCTCGTATCATTTCTCCCAACGCTTCATACTTGGTACTCGTCCTCACCAAGTGCGCTTCTTGTTATCATACCATTTGGAAACATAGTAATATTTGTATCTTGTAAACTCTTGTATTTGTATTTTCCCGTAGTTTAGAAAACTAGAACTCGTGTGTATGCATATTTCGAAAATACGCTTGTTTGAAAAACCGGTATAAAACATAAGCTTTTCGTAAACCATTTGTGTCAGTTAAAACTTGCTTGTAAAATGGTTTAGAAATATGTAATTCTTGCTTTGCAAAAAGTGCATGTCTTTCCACCCCGAAAACATTTATAAAAAATGTAAACCGTAAAAAGGTGGGGTTATGAACTCACCTGAATATTCCTTGTGCAAAGCTAGCTAATTTATGAGTCGTTGTAATAAATATTCCTCGCGTCTTGTATATATTTGCCATAATATGCCGCTTCGGCGTTTGTAATAAATATAAAAAGTTATATTTATTTTGCGAAAGTATCAATGAGTCGTTGAATAGATAAACTATATCTAGTTTGTAAAAGAATTCCTGTTGTACGATTTTTTAAATAAATATAAAGACTATATTTATTTTTTTATAAAACGAATTCGTGTTCCGCGATGTTTGAAATAAATATATATACTATATTTATTTATAAAAGAATTCGAGTTTACGTTTGAAATAAATATATAAATTATATTTATTTTTATAAAAGGATTCGTCGAATTTCTGAAGTTCAAAACAACTATGTTTGTTGTTGTAAATAGTTTCCGAATCGTTGTAAAACGCGTGTTATTTTTACGGTTTTTCTCGAAAAAACGAGCAAAGTTTCCTCTGTTTTTGGACTAACCCGACAATAAAATGTTGTCGTATTTTATCAAACTCAACAATATTCAACCAATATAATCAAATATATAGTTTTCGTCAAGCATTTCAAAATATAACAAAATTTATAAACGGAATGGTTCGAGCTCGTTCACGTAAGATTAAATCTATATAAAACACAAATATTAAACGCGTCATCAATTTTTACCAAGTCTTCACGCCGAAATGTCGAGCCGCCTGACCGAGTTGACCGGGTCAACTGAGTTGACCGCGTCAGCTCTTGTTGACTGAGTTGAGGCGAGATGAACCGAGTCGAGCCGAGTTGGACTGAGTTACATCAAGTCGAACTGAGTTGAACTGAGTCATCTAGTGAGTCGACCGGGTCTGACTGTGTTGACTCATTTAAACCGTAACTGAACCGATCTCGAACAACTGAACAGTATCAGCATCAGTTTCATCAAATCTTTGAGAAAAAAAGTTACAAAACGAAACAAAAAGAAGTTCCTTACCGGAACTCGTCGAACCGAAACACGGACCGCCGGGTTGAGCCACCGACCGCCGGTCCACCGGTTCTCTTTTTCTCCTTCTGTCTCAGCTCCCTTTCTGCTGCTCGAACCACCAACCAGCACCACCTGGTTCACACTCTCTCCTCTCCACCCTCTCTCTCCTCTTCTGTTCCGTCGCCGCCGCACCACCACCGAACGGTGGTGGTGGTCTTCAGTTTTGTCGATCGAAGGGGGGGGTTGTGGGTGTGTTTTGTCGCCTGGTACCCGTCGACCGCCGGTCGGTTAACCGGCTCGTTCATTGCCGGTCAGAGGTATCACGGGAGAGGATAGTGAAGGGTTTATGTTTGTGAGAGGAAAATGGAAGCACTGGTTTCTTAATGTAAGTGTTTGGTTTTTATGTGTGTGTGTTGTTTTGATTGTACAAGTATAGATCGAGAGATGGAGGGTGTAGAAGGATTGAGGTTTTCTTCTCAATCGATTTGTCTGATCTTTGAAGGTGTGTAGTGAGGAGAGATGGATGGGTTTTCATTTATTGACCACAGTGTCTTTTATGCCTACAGTGTATTCAAGTTGCCTTCAGGTTGCATGCTTTATTCTTTGTATCAAAATCCCTTGAAGAGATTTTGCAAGATTATGTGAATCTTGTTTAGATTTTCGTAAATCTTAAGAAGATTTTTAAGGGACGATCTAATATATTATGTGCAAGTTTAGGCTTGTGGGTTTTGGGCTTGGGCCCAGGGCCCACAAGCCCATCTCATGTGTAAGTGGCCCGTAATTCCTACGAGACCCGATATCATGACCCAAACTTCATAAGCATAAAATATTCGTGTTGACAGTATTTCGTACGGTATCAGTCCGTTGTCGCGTAATATTCAGCAGATTTTCTGTCAATCACCAGCGCACTGTATAGCTGAACAAACGTTCATGGGCACTCCGAGGGCCTGGTTAAGTTAATTAGCGTCGTAAACACTATTTATTATCGCGTTAATTGCCTGCTAGCCACATAATTAAGGGCGTAAATTACCGGTTGTCACACATGGCGTTGTTTTTGGGGTGTAATCAATTGATTGTGCAGAGACGTCTCTCTTATATGATGTTTTTTGTCGCGTAGTTTAGGCGGGATTTTATTATAATAAATGTATTAATAAAGTAACCGTCTTTTCAGTTACTGTGTGTATTTTATTTTTTTGTTCAGCTTTTTACGAGTTTAGGGTGATAGACGACCCATCTGTCAAGTTTGGCGATTTTTTAATGGCGTTAGGTAGTTTTTGGCCTTTTTTTTGAGTTTTTAATAATATTTATCCAAAGTAATTTTATTATAGTTTGGGAGTTTTTGCCGTTTTATGGCATGATGCCATTTCACAAGCATTTTGTCTGTGTGGCTTTTTATTAAAATAATGTATTTGTTCTTAGCTGAAAAATACATAACAAACAACTGAAAAAGAAAATTAAAAAAATAAATATAGAAACAATTCATCTTCCAAATCTTCACTTTCACCAGTCTCTTTCTTCTTTGAAACATGTTCAGTGGCGGTTTGACTTTGGTATGCTTCATTTTGTTTTTTTTGTTGATGAAGTAGCCTTTTTGTCGCCGTTTGGAAGCACAAATGACGTGAGTTTTGTTTTGGTCAAAAAATCTGTTGAGGATATTGCAACCAAACTCTATGTTATGGGGGTATGATGCTGATTATGTAATAGCGATGAGGATCACTTCAATGTAGATTTGCACAAACAACACGAGGATTTATACGGGGAAAAAGCCCTTGATCAAGAGTTGATCTCCGGCACAAAAAACCCCGGGTGATGGAAACTACCGATCACCAAGCTCAAATAAATGATTAAATGTTTACAACTTCGGATAGTAACGAGCTAGGTACAAGGATCACTATCGTGAAATGTGTACAAGGGAGTAAAAATGAATGTGTGTTCGTCGAGAGCTTCAAGTGTGCGAGTATACGAATGTGTGTAGCTGCAAAAAATGGCTAAGTGTTTTTCTACTAGCTCGTTACCCCTTTTAAAATAGAAATCTAACTACCAAACTAACTATCCGACTTTCGTGCCATGCCTCCACGTTCTCCACAACGTCTATTTTTGGTCAAGCACGTGCAGAATAGTTTGGGAATATTCTCCAGGAATGTCGCCAAGACTTGGTCAAGCTTGTTATAGCTGCGAGATGCTACAAAACATAAGTAAACAATCGTCAGTACGAGGATCCTTAAAGTGATCCATGATCCTGATCCTAAAGCCCTTCTGAGGATCACCACCTGTCACAGAAGTAAGGATCACTAATTAGGATAACGAATAAGGATCACTAATTGTTAGAAAATCCTCCCCTAACAATTGCCCCCAAAATATAAGGAGTAATTTGTAAAATTAACGAGTTATATTTTCTTGATCTTATCCGCAACTAACTAACGGATATATAGCCGTTAAAATAGAACTAGCCGTTGCGATGATGATGTCACGGAAGTGACAATCCTGCAGAATCATAATTATAAATAGAGATATAGATAGGATCATTATGCATTCAAATTCGAAAGAAACTCCCTTTAAATTCTCAGTCGACGATCAATCAGGTATTTCTTTCTCCTCTTTCTTCCTCTCTTACTCTGTTTTTCTTTCTTTATCTCCATCACTTCGAAAATGTTGCTCCGAAGTTCTCCGGCCAAGGATCACAAAAAGGATAGCCCTTTGAAGAGTCAAAAGATCATCAAAGACTCAGTGAACGAGGGGTGTTGCTTTAACGATGCACAAGTAGATAACCTCCGTCATCGTTTTCCGGCGAATGCCTTTTTCAGACCTTTCGATCCAACTGCCCTGAGCGACTATGTTTCAGAAACATGGGTTGCCTTTCCAGTTACTCCATTTGCCATAGGATACACCTATCCTTTCCCAGAATTTACACAATCCTTCTTTTCCCTTACCGGCATCTCTTACATCCAAGCCATGCCGATGATTTGGAGGGTCTTGTATACCCTGGAGAGGATCATCGAGCAGGAGGGCATTGATTTGGGCATGTCAGAGCTGACACAATTGTATGATGTTACCACCTTTGGATCCCACCGTTATTTGTTCAAACGAAAACCCAGTGCAGAACACCCCCTTCTTAAAGTCACTAAAAACGACAAAGATTGGAAACGTCGCTTCTTCTTTGTAAGAAGGGATACCATTTCAGATGGAGAGCATTTACCAAGAACATGGTCCACCCATGGTAGGCCGGAGGATCCTGAGAAGGATCAGCAGGTAGTCTTGTTTTCACAATAGGATCACTAACCCCTTTTTTGTCTTGTGTTATGCAGCTATTTCTGTCTCACACATCATCACATCACCTGAAACCAAGGATAGACTCGCTGCTTTTTGGAAGCTTGATCCTGAAACAAGGACATTCAAGATAGACACCCAAGACTCATAAGAAGTATCCTCAGGTTCCATTACCATGTCAAGTAAGTATCCTGCCTTTTACATAGTTTAAATATTAAAATAAATAAATAAATTGAAATAGGATAAGGATATTCATCTTGCTTTAAATGTGTAGGCGCTGGAAAATCTGCCAAGCCTGTATCCCAATTCAACACGGCTGACCTTGATGTCGTACGATCCAGGAAGAAGAGGTCCACTACCAGTCCTAGCATCTCCATTCCAAAGGCACCCACTAAAGGAAAGGGTGTCAAGAAAAGGAAAACTTCTGAGGCTGAGGATCTTCAAGGCCTACCACTGATCCGCCACCAGTTCCTTGAATACTTCAATGAGGTAAGGATCCTTAATTCTGCCTAGGTATCCTACTCGTATGAGGATCACTTGATCTTGAACTGCTTTATCCTCTTCTTTGCAGAAATTTGCCGAGATCGAGGATTACGTGGGGAATGTTGAGGAGCAGGACAAGAAAATTGCTGATCTCCAACAGGTTGCCGTGCTCAAAGACCTTGCACTTGCTGATCTTCGGAAGGAACTCCAAGATGAGAAGACCAAGACGGCCAAACTTCTGATTGACCTTGACTATGAGAAGCATGATCTCATAGAAAATTCTAAGGTTTCTGCCGCCATCACGATGTATCAGACAAAATTGAAGATGGCCCAGGAAGCTCAAGATCCTAGTTTTGACAAAAGCAGCTGGGATGTTGAGGGCTGGAAGGCAAGGCTGGCTGATCTTGAGGATGATGAGGAGGAGGCAACTGAGGTCTTGGCAATTGAGGCAAGTGGCAGTGGAAAGGATCTGATGAAGGATACTGCAGCTGGAGGGGAAGAGGAAGCAACAAAGGCATAGGTTGCATGAATGGGCGATGAAGGACATTTCTAGACGTAATCGGAGCCCATTTTTTAAGTTTGATAGTTTGTTTTGGTTGTGGTGTTTTTTGCTAAACAATGATGGGTTGTACTTGAACAATAGGTTTTAGGACTAAGGATCATGTATGATCCTTCGGACAATAGGCAGGATTGCATATGGTGGAGGGATCCTCTGTTTGGGGAATGAAGCCATTGTGATCCTGCCGCCTTTATATTCCTGCACTACTTTCGAACTTGTTATCATGGACACCCTTTACCTACCCCAGCGGACGGGCCACGTTTTGCTGGTAGAAGCTCGGGTAGGTAATTTTGACAACCTTTAAAGGGTTAGTCTTTTGTTTATAAATAAAAACTTAACCTTTTGTCGCTTATCTCGTGTTGTTATCCTTGTATTTCTTTGATTTTCCTTTATTTCGATGCATATTTATTAAACAAATAATTTTGAATAAGTCAAATTGAAAATACTTAGGATATGATCCATGATCAAATATCCTTTAGTTAAAGAATCTCAGAAAGCAATATGTTTCAAGAATCACAAGTCTAGTTGTCAAACTTTAAGGGTTATTCGAATAAATAATGAATAGAATTAAATATAGTTAAGGATCATACCAGAGGATCCAAGTTAGGATCCTAACCATTATAAGGATAACTACAAGATAAACCTTAGAATAAAGTAAGGGTCGAGGATCCCTAGTTGCCTATCTTCAAGAACCTGAAATAGAGCATAACTTGGGACTAAGCCAATATAAGATAAGAGTTAGTAACTGGGGACAAGCCCAAGGATAACTGGGGACAAGCCCAAGGATAACTGGGGACAAGCCCAAGGATAACTGGGGACAAGCCCAAGGATCGTATGTCAACTGGAGTATGGCCCTAACTGGCGACTATCCAAACTTAGTGGCATGAAAATGCCAAAACCTTAGCTAACGTGAAAACGTTAGAAACCTTAGGAACGGATGTATGGTACGTCTACCATTATACGTAGGATCCTAAGCATAGCCAGAACAATGGAATTATCAGCCCCTAAAACGAGTACTGGTCCCAAAGCCTAGAACTACACCAGGATCATCGTGCGCTACAGGCGGGACTGGGGTCAAGCCCAAATAACTGAGGTTAGATCCAAAGAACGGATTGCTTCAGTGGATAACCAATGTTATGCTAAAGATACCTGAACTTTCAAAACTTAAACTCACGTGAGAGACGGATAAAGGATACATGATCCTTATCCTTATATGAGGAAATAAAGAAATGAAATAGTTTAAGTTTAGGGTATTACCTAAGTAAGGATCACCAATACTTTGAGGATCGTTTAAGGATATCCCTCTCGCTAGGATCACCTCTTCCATGAGGATCCTGGTCACATGAAATATTTCTTCAAGTGGACAGCATTCCAAGCTCTTGGTAGCGGATCACCTTCCATGGTTAGCAATTTATATGCCCCCTTTCCTGCTTCAGCTTCAATCAAATAAGGGCCTTCCCATTTTGGAGCTAACTTTCCATCAGCAGGATTGGTGGTATTCTGAAATGCTTTCCTTAATACCATGTCTCCAACTTGAAACCTCCTGATCCTGACATTTTTGTTGTAAGCACCAGCCATTCTTTGCTGATAACTGGCCATCCTTATCCTAGCCATATCCCTGATTTCTTCAATAGTATCCAGGTCTTGAGCCAAGTTTTCATTATTTTCCTCAGGATCACGAGTACTTGTTCTAGCAGTTGGAACCACCATTTCTGTTGGGATCACCGATTCTGCCCCAAACACCAAAGAGAATGGTGTTTGACCAGTAGCATTCTTAGGGGTTGTCCTGTCAGCCCAAAGCACATAAGGTAGTTCTTCTGCCCATTTCCCTTTCTTGGATCCAAGCTTCTTCTTCAAATTGTTGATGATGATCTTGTTAGATGACTCTGCTTGGCCATTAGCTTGTGGGTGGACTGGTGTTGATGTTATCATCTTAATCCCCCAGCTGTCACAAAAGTTAGTGGTTCTGCCCCCAATAAATTGGGAACCATTATCACATATAATCTCAGAAGGAATTCCAAATCTAGTTATAATATTTCTTTTAATGAAGGATATAACTTCCTTTTCTCTAACTTGGGCAAAAGCTTCAGCCTCTATCCACTTGGAGAAGTAATCAGTCATAGCTAGCATGAATACTTTTCCACCAGGTGCCTTAGGGAGCTTGCCAACTATATCCATACCCCATCTCATAAATGGCCAAGAGGAGGATATAGGATGCAATAATTCAGCTGGTTGATGAAGGATATTGCTGTGTCTCTGGCAAGGATCACATCTTCTGGCATACTCCACAGCATCTTTCTTCATGGTTGGCCAGTAGTATCCTGTCCTCAGGATCCTTGAGAATAATGCCCTGCCCCTAGTGTGGTTTCCACAATCTCCTTCATGGAAGTCTTTTAAAACTTCTTGAACTTCAGGATCCTCAATGCATCTCAAGTATGGTCCTGCAAGAGATCGTTTATACAACATATTATTCATAATTGTGAATTGAGATACCTTAGATTTGAAAGCCCTAGGGTTTTCTCCTGTAGGAATCTCTCCATGTTGTAAGTATCTCATAATTGGTGAGATCCATGATCCTGATCCTGAATGGGATTGAGTACCCTCACAAGGGATAATTGCATAATCATTTCCTATCTCCATAGCCTCGTGATCCTCGATAGCCGGGGTCAGGATATGGATAATAGGAATCTTGATATCCTCCGGGATCTTCAAGGATGATCCTAAGTTAGCCAATGCATCAGCTTCTGTATTTTCTTCCCTTGGTACCTGTGACAAACTAAAGGAAACAAAAGAGAGTGCCAAACTTTTGACTATCTCCAAATACTTGGTTAGCTTTTCACCTTTAACGGAATATGATCCATTAAAGTGGTTTGTAATCAACAAAGAATCTACGTGTACCTCAAGATACCTGATCCCCATATGCTTTGCAATTTGTAAACCAGCAATTAGGGCTTCATATTCAGCCTCATTGTTAGTGGTTTGGAATTCACAAGCTATAGAATGGGGTATTATGTCCCCCTGTGGTGATTTTAGTAGTATTCCAAGCCCTGTGCCTTTGACATTTGAGGTTCCATCAGTATAAAGTATCCAAGGATCCTTGGTCTCTTCTAGCTGCTGGACTTCTAGCTCAGCTTCTTCTTGTAAATCACTACTGAAATCAGCCACAAAGTCAGCTAATGCTTGGGATTTGATGGCTGTCCTAGGCTCATATCTTATATCATATGCACTCAATTTCACTGCCCACTTAGCCATCCTTCCTGACATCTCTGGTTTCCTGAGGACATTCTTAATTGGAAAATTAGTTTTAACAATGATAACATGAGTTTCAAAATAATGTCTTAACTTGGCAGATGCCATAATTAATGCAAGACTAAGCTTTTCAAGGTGTGAGTACCTGGATTCGGCATCAAGTAAACTTTTACTTACATAATAGACGGGATGTTGTGTACCTTGATGATCCTTAACAAGGACCGCACTTACTGCTTTTGAGGATACTGCAAGATACAAGGATAACACATCACCTTTTTCTGGTTTCATCAAAGCCGGGGCCGAGGATAGGTAATCTTTGAGGGCTTTTAAAGCATTTTCATGCTTCTCCGTCCACTCAAATTTCTTGTTCTTCCTTAGGATATCATAGAATTCTTTACACTTCTCGGAGGACTTGGATATAAATCTGTTCAAGGCTGCTATCCTTCCTGTTAGCCTTTGAACATCCTTAGCATTGGCCGGAGATTTGATGTTCACTATTGCTTTGATTTGTTCCGGGCTAGCTTCAATGCCTCTCTTTGTCACCATATATCCTAAGAATTTACCTGCTTTAACACCAAAGTGACATTTTGAAGGATTAAGTTTCATGTTATATTTGTCAAGGATATCGAATGCTTCCTCCAAGTCTCTTAGGTGATCCTCAGCTTTTAAGGATTTTACCACCATATCATCTATGTAAACCTCCATAGTTTGTCCAATCTGATCCTTGAACATCATATTCACCAGCCTTTGATATGTTGCACCTGCATTTCTTAATCCGAACGGCATAGCAATATAGCAGTATATACCAGTTGGAGTCATGAAGGCTGTATCCTCTTGGTCGGATGGTTCCATTTGGATTTGTTGGAATCCAGATGAAGCATCCATAAAAGTTAACAGTTCATGACCCGCAGTTGCATCCACCATGGAGTCAATGTGGGGTAAAGGGAAAGGATCCTTGGGACATGCCTTATTTAAATCGGTAAAGTCGACACATACCCTCCACTTTCCGTTTTTCTTTTGAACAACAACCACATTGGCCAACCATCTTGGATACTTGACCTCTCTAATCATACCTGCCCGGAGCAATTTCTCTACCTCTTCTTGGATAATGGCATTCCTTTCCGGTGCAAACTTTCTTCTCCTTTGATGGATTGGTTTGAAGGATCTGTCAATGCCGAGTTTATGGGTGATAACATCTTTGGATATACCAGTCATGTCTTCGTGTTTCCATGCAAAGGTAGTCTTTCTCCTTTTGAGGAAGGATACGAGGTCTTCTTTCATTTCGCCAAGGATCCCTGATCCGATATAAATTTTGGATTCAGGATCATCGGGATCCATGAGGATTTCTACCACATCCTGCTCTCTGGCCTCCAAGACATTCCTTGGAGGATACCTTGATTGCTATTGCTCCCTTGACTTCGAGGCTGGTTTCATCGATGAAGTGTAGCAATTCTTAGCCTCCTGCTGATCACTATCAATCTTTACTATTCCCCAAGGACTAGGGAGCTTCACACATTGATGGTAAGTAGATGGGACTGCTTTCATATCGTGTATCCAGGGCCTGCCAAGGATAACATTACAACAAGATAAACAGTCAATAACACAAAATTTTTGATAAGAGTGTAAGCCTTCAATATATATTGGGAGTTTAATGTCCCCCAGGGTGTTCTTAGTTTCGCCACTAAATCCCACGAGCACGGAGGATCTTGGTATGATCTCTGATTCAGGGATACCCATCTTCTTTAGAACATCAAGCTGGATAATGTTCACTGAACTTCCTCCGTCTATAAGGATCCTGCGGACAAAATGGTTAGATATGAAAAGAGTAATAACTAAACCATCGTGATGAGGATCCTGGATATCAACACGATCCTCTTCATCAAAGGTTATGATTTTTCCTTCGGAGACACTTGATGTTCGAACCGGTCTTTCTCCATTATCCATTTTAGTTTCCTTTGCATGCCTTTTAGCTGCTGAGAAGGATGTGCCACAAATGTCGGATCCTCCAGAAATAAAGTTTATCACTTGTGCATCTGCTGGAGGAGCTGGAGCCTTCTCAGGGGTCCTTTCAGGATCCTGAGTCCTTGACTTTTTTCTTCCCAACAACTCTTTTAGATGCCCTTTGCTCAACAAGTATCCAATTTCCTTTCTTAATGCAATGCATTCTTCTGTGAGGTGCCCAAAATCTTCATGATATGCACACCACTTTGATTTATCCTTAGTTGCAGCCGGCCTATCATTCTTTCTCGGCCATCTAGCTTTATCACCTAGGTTCTGCATAGCAAGGATTAGTTCATTGTTATCAACACTAAAGCAATATTCAGAAATTGGAGGATAATCCTCATCATCCTCTTCTTGATCAACAGAATGCACGTTCTGATTATCAGATCTGTTGTAGGATCTGAATTTGTTGTTCCTGAATGAGGATCCTTGCTTATCCTGCTTTGAGGATCCTGCTAACCTCTCCTGGATCCTCTTGTCATCCTCTAGCCGAATGAACCTAAGTGCTCGGGTTCTTACCTCATCTAAGTTCCTGCATGGTGTCATAACAAGATCATCATAGAAAGACGAATCCCTAAGCAATCCCATTTTGAAGGCCTCAACAGCCGTAGCTATATCTAAGTTGGGAATGTCTAAGGATTCTTTACTGAATTTGGTAATGTAATCCCTTAATGATTCATTATGACCCTGGGTTATCCTATATAAATCACTAGTTAATCGTTCAAATTTTCTACTACAAGAAAACTGATTATTAAACAAGTTAACTAGGTTAGCAAATGAGGTAATAGAATAGGGAGGAAGACTTAGCAGCCATTTGAGAGCTGATCCAGTAAGAGTGGATCCGAATCCCTTGCACAGGCATGCTTCTTTTAACCTTTCTGGAATTGGATTGATTTCCATCCTCTCCCTGTATTGTGCTATGTGTTCTTCAGGATCCGTTGAACCATCATACAACTTCATTGTTGGCACATGGAATCTCTTGGGTATCTCAGCATCACAGATTGGTGGTGCAAAACGAGATATCTTGTGGCTCCCATCTGCAATCTCTGGGATAGGTTTAACTACTCCCGGAACACTTGATATCATATCCTTTAGCTTTTGCAATTCTCTAGCCATGGCATGATTGATACCTGGATCCTGCATAAGACCATGGTTAGTAGTATGAGAATTATTAAAAGTGTTACCTCCCATTGGATTCAAATTAGGAAGAATGGATGTTAATCCATATTGTTGAGGCTCTGGAATGATCGAGGGACCAGTAGAGGCATTGGTCTGCATCGGAATAAAATCTCCCTGATGGACCTCTGAACTTCCTGTTTGCAAATTCCTCAAGGATCCTGGCATCTGGAAGGATCCCTGAAACTGGGACGATCCTGGAACAAAGGAGGATCCTTGAACCTGGGATGATCCTGGAACGAAGGAGGATCCTTGAACCTGGGATGATCCTGGAACGAAGGAGGATCCTTGAACCTGGGATGATCCTGGAACGAAGGAGGATCCTTGAACCTGGGATGATCCTGGAACGAAGGAGGATCCATGAAACTGCTGCATTCCTGAATATCCTCCTGAACTCGTGAGGGATCCCATATGCTGAGGATAGGATCCCGCTGGCTGGAAATATGAACCTGATGCCTGGGTCATTGTTGTTGTTCCATAGTGCACTCCTTTCGGTCCACCCACATATTGAATGTCTGGAACCACTGATGGCTGAGAAGTAATCACCGGAGTATCAAAATTCAAAGATCTGGGCATCAGGGGGGAACGATCCTCTGCCGTTTTCTTCTGTTTCTTGATTTCGTCAATCTCCCGGAGGATCCTTTCGTTGGTCTTATCCTGCTCTTGTGCATGATTCCTCATCTGCAAAATCAAGGCATAGAGATCATTAGTAGTAGGATTAGTTGAAACAGAAGAAGTAGGTGGTTTTGAGAAAATGGGAGTTGGTTTCTTCGCGGTATTCTCAGTATTCTTCTGGGATCCAGAAGGTGGTGGAGGCAAAGGAGGGACGCCTTGTGAAGAAGTGAATGAAGGCATCAAGTTTGAAGTATTCTTCGCTGAGGAAGCCATTTGCTTGGTTGTAGTGAACCGAAATGAGCACGGAAATGCGAATTTTTCTAAGGATGAAGCACCAATGGCCCCACGGTGGGCGCCAAACTGTTTTGGTCAAAAAATCTGTTGAGGATATTGCAACCAAACTCTATGTTATGGGGGTATGATGCTGATTATGTAATAGCGATGAGGATCACTTCAATGTAGATTTGCACAAACAACACGAGGATTTATACGGGGAAAAAGCCCTTGATCAAGAGTTGATCTCCGGCACAAAAAACCCCGGGTGATGGAAACTACCGATCACCAAGCTCAAATAAATGATTAAATGTTTACAACTTCGGATAGTAACGAGCTAGGTACAAGGATCACTATCGTGAAATGTGTACAAGTGAGTAAAAATGAATGTGTGTTCGTCGAGAGCTTCAAGTGTGCGAGTATACGAATGTGTGTAGCTGCAAAAAATGGCTAAGTGTTTTTCTACTAGCTCGTTACCCCTTTTAAAATAGAAATCTAACTACCAAACTAACTATCCGACTTTCGTGCCATGCCTCCACGTTCTCCACAACGTCTATTTTTGGTCAAGCACGTGCAGAATAGTTTGGGAATATTCTCCAGGAATGTCGCCAAGACTTGGTCAAGCTTGTTATAGCTGCGAGATGCTACAAAACATAAGTAAAAAATCGTCAGTACGAGGATCCTTAAAGTGATCCATGATCCTGATCCTAAAGCCCTTCTGAGGATCACCACCTGTCACAGAAGTAAGGATCACTAATTAGGATAACGAATAAGGATCACTAATTGTTAGAAAATCCTCCCCTAACAAGTTTTTTGTTTGAATTTTATCTTTATCTTCATTTTTATCTTCAATCCACTCATTAGTGTCATCCGACTCTTCATGCCATTCAAATATTCATTAAAAACAAAGCACAGAAAATGAAATAAGTCTAACATCAACATCTTTTTCTTGAAGATTTGTCCATCTCATGCAGCAAAATGTTATTGTGTTACACCCCCTCAGCTTAGAATGAATTATGTGAAACTTCGCGTAGAACAATATTGAATATACAAGAAACGATGTTTGTCATTTTTGTCGTTTTTCTGAGAAAATAGTGTATCTAAAAGAAACGTCGATTGGGATCTTTGATATTTGAGTTTTTTTACGTTTTCTAAGATTATTTATATATAGTAAAATATGGCGTTTTGAGTTTGGTGTGTTTGAGGTTTTGGGTTTTTTGGCATTTCTAAGATGAATGATATATAGTAGTAAATATGGCGTTTGCGGTTCGGGGTGTGTTTAATGAATGTCTGAGATGTTTGTTTATATAGGATGTGTTTTGGCCCGTAATGGCGTTTTATCCATGAGTTTGGCGTTTTAGGTAGAGAAGTCCAAAGACCGGTTTACCCTTAATGAAGCGCGTCTACTTAATAGAATTGGTGTTATTTACGATAACGCCACCACGCCAATCTAGTCCATAGATTGTTTTGATCTAATGATCCATAACCGTTCTCACCGTTCTCACACTTGCCCCCGTTTTCTCTAAATCCTAACCCTATATATATATATATATATATATATATATATATATATATATATATGGGTAAGATCAAATAAAAAGTTAATTTTCCCTAAGTAGGATGAGAAGGAATCTTAACCATTCATTTTTCAAATCAATGGTTAAGATGAAAGGGTAGGAGAAAGAAGGAGTGCAAGGGTATCTTGGGAAAATTCTATTTATGGACTTTCTCTCTCCACATGCAAGCCACATGCATATTTCACCCCCATTTTTTAAACGATCATAACTTTTTTATACGACATTATTTTTTCATAAAAATTTCACCGTAAAATCGAGCGTCTTTTTATCTTTAATTTGAGTACCATATTGCTATATAAAATATGAAGACTAAAAAACCCACCAAAATATGTTGTATAACATTTTTTTGTGCTGAATTTTTGTACTATATTTTTGTGCTAAATTTTTTGTGCTAAATTTTTTTGTCTTAATTTTTTTTCCTCAATTTTTTGTGCTGAATTTTTTGTACTACATTTTTTTGCTGAATTTTTTCGTGCTATATTTTTTGTACTAGATTTTTTTGTTCTATATTTTTTTGTACTACATTTTTCGTGCTATATTTTTTTTGTACTAGATTTTTTGTGCTATATTTTTTTGTACTAGTTTTTTTGTGCTAGATTTTTTTGTACTAGATTTTTTTGTTGTATTTTTAAAAAACAAAAGGGGTGACACATGTCATTTTCACTCCTATTTATAAGGACCAAAATGCCCTTCATTACTACTTATTAGGAGTGCCACATGTCATCATTACAATCCTTCTTAGGCTACTTAGGCAAAATCCATTTTTAGTGGATCATTCCCCTATATATATAAGACAAAGATCCGTTAGGAACCACCTCTTATTGCGAGAACCGCGAGAACCAATGTTAACACAACAAAAAATGCCTAAAAATAGCTAAAAATCACACAATTTTTTTTTAATATTTTTTATAAAAAATCGCTACTTTTCGAAGCAAAAAAAATTTTTTTAATTTTTTTATTTTTTTTTATACTAAAAGTAGCGATTTTTTTTTTTTTTAGATTTTTTTAGGTTTTTTGAGGGTTTAGTGGGGGGTGGGGGGAGGGGGGTTTAGGTTTTTGGGGGGTGGGGGAGGGAAGTTTAGGTTTTGGGGGGGGGGGTAGGTTTTTTTAGGTTTTTTGGGGGTTTTAGTTTTTAGCATTTAGCTTTGGGGGGGGGGGGGGTTTGGTTTTTTTTTTTTTTGGTTCTTACAACTGGAAGTGGTTCTCATTTTAGCGGTCCCCTATATATATATATATATATATTTAGGGTGGGGTTCTAGAGTGAACACTAGTGTATTTGCGAACTGAGTGAACAAATCCTGGCTATTGATCTACACACGTGTATGGCCAGGATCTCATCATCAAATCGTAAAATACACTAGTGTATTTCAACATCAAATCCTGTCCATTGATCTACACACGTGTATGGACAGGATTTGTTCACTCAGTTCGTAAGCTACACTAGTGTTCACTCTTGAACCTAATGTGACAACCCGCACTAAACCAGGTATCCGTACGACTTAATTAATGATTAATTACTGCTAAATTATTGTGCTTAACTGAAATTTGCTGATAAACTGCTACCTGCATACTGATACATGCACTTACTTGCATCATACTTTATTTGCTGTCACTACATTATTTACATGCTGAACCCTAGTGGCACACTTGATGCACAAAAAGCACAGTAGCACTAAACGGATACACATTGAACATGCTGATATAACCAGCATCAGGCAAACACTGCCTCTAAGGCCTGTTAAGAGCCTCAAATATTTGGCTACACTGGTAGTGAGTGTAGGGTTATAAGGGTTGTGGAACTGCGTCTCTAGGAATAAGATACACTGATTGGATGTGCCAAAAACGTACTTTAAATACAAAATTCTGCGCTTTATTATAGAACTCAGCATTTTAAATTGCTAATACAGTGCAAAAACACTTCAGAACGGTCCCGTATATTTTCCTAAGTACCGGGAATAATTTATGTCACAAAAATATACATAAAGGACCTTTATAGACATAATTAAACATTTTAACGGAACGGTATTTAATCGTATAACCGGACATTACCCGGGACACTAAATTTTTGTCAGATACCTTGTTTTATTATTTATGGCTAGTCATGATCCCCGTATGCCATAACAACCGCTAGAAATCAATCCACCACATTACTTACATCCCAACTTCTCTTTACTAATTTAGTCACAATTTTTCACTTATACCCCCCCCCCCCCCCAACGATTTAGTTCCCATAGTGGGACCCCACATATCCATCTATCCATACTTCAAATATATGATGAGATTTTATTGGATTTATTTATTAGATTGTTTGCTTGTGTATGTGTCTAAAATATTGAGATGATTATATAAGGTATGGCACATTAGATTGACATCATTTCACCAAGATTTCACTTCCATCTTTCACTCTCTCTCCCTCATTTTCGGCTGCCCAAACCGAAACCACCATCACCACCTTTAGACATCATCATCTCCTTCATTTTATACATTCCATTCAAGCTTCAAAGGAGCTTGGTCTAGCTTGATTCTTCATCTTTTCTCATCACATTTCTTCACTAGATTTCATCCCTAGCTTTAAGCTAGTAGTAAGTCCCTTGTTACACTCTTGTTAATCTTGTTTCATCTCGTTTTTATGATCTAAGTGTGTAGTATGTTTACATCACTAAAATGACAAGAACATGAGTTATGAACTTAAAAGCTACATAAAAGTTTACTTGTGTATGAATCATGAAGCGGAATATTGTTGGTTTGAGGGTTGGTTAAATCATACTTGATGTTTAAAAGTTGTTTTCTTGCTAAATCCATTGTTCGGACACTTATTAACGCGATTTAGTAACATTTAAGACATAAATAACATGCTGATGTATTTTTACAGCCGCCTTCAACAGGCTGTAAACGGACCTTAAAAACTCGAAAAACAGAATTTCAAAAGCCTAAATCGTGTCATTTCGAAAAACGAAGAAAATGGCGCTGGAATCGTATTTTTCTGATGTCGGTTACTATTTTAAAAACCTGTTTTCGTGACAGCAGCTAAGGCTGTTTGTTACTGCAGTAAATTGAGCTGTGCGTTTTCGATCACAACTTAAAACCCGAACCAAACCAGCCCCTGAAACTTTTATCTAAGGTAGTCACAGATGTATTTGTAACCCTCGAACTGGAATTTCGATAAACGGACTTACGAGGAATTTTTGACGAATTTTTCCGTAAACTGTGATCAGAATGTGACAAATCTGACCACAGTTCGGTAAACGATTTTCTGTAAATTTGTGGTAATGAACTGGACCCCGAAATTTTTACACAATAATTTGTGGGTCGTTTATGACGTTCCACAAAAATCTGGGAATTTTTGGAAAGGGTTAAGTATTTTATTTAATCGCCCGAAAACGGTCTAGTTTTCACATATTTAAACTGAAAATAACAATGGTAGTAATTTGCGTGTTAAAACGTAAAGGTTGATTGATGATGATCATGAGTTGATTTCAAAAAGAAAATGATACGCTTGAAAGCGTGGCCACCTCCAGTTACAGAGGAAACTCTGGCGAAATTTTCTAACAACCTAACACTTAGAATTATTTACACAACAAGTGTTAGAACTATTTTCGACATATTTTCGAAACATAAATTTCACCATGACATTATTTACTAAATTTTCGGAGGTGGGGTTTTCACAAAGATTAACGTGATAAATATATTCGTCACAGCACTGTTTATGATTATTTTTGTGAAATACATAAATATTATTTTAGAGTGGAAATAATATTTACAAGCGTTAATGATTCTAAAACTTTACGAACGCTTCCACAAACATATAAGTTACACCGGTAATTACATTACCACAAGATTGATAAAACGTAACTTACGCACATGTATTGTATCCCCCATCCTTGGGAAGAAGTATAACTACCAAGTGTATACGGAACATAAACACGAAATAGTTGTCTAACTATTTCCCAAAGACTTAAACTATAAAGCTAAAGCACGGCCGTCCGTCTAATAGAATTAGCACTTGTAGGTCGTTGCACAGCTTACTGTATTGGAGACACTTGGTAGAGACGCGCATTCACTGTGAGTTCATGTCCCCCTTTTCTCTAACTGTTTTCAGTTTTCTTAACTGCGGGGGTGAAATACATGTTACTTTGTTTACAAGTACTATTATACACGGTATGATTAACGTAAGGAGGTTTTAGATCATGTGAATGGGTAGTTAGAACACCGAGGGACTTAAGCGGTAGATCTATCTGGGTGTAGCGAGCCCAACCCCTGAGCCCGCATAATGGACCAGGTGGTGACTTTGTGCCCCAACGCCAAATACGCTAGGTTTGTATCTTCTTACTTGCATCTCACAACATGCTAATGGCCTTGCAAACCATTGGTGATCACAAGTCCTCTTACACTGCTACATACCAGGAAACTTTTATACTTACAAGTGTTTTACTTACTCACTTGCACATGAACTCGCTCAACATTATTGTTGATTTTTCAACTTACATGTATTTCAGGAAATTAACGAGATCTGGCACGGTATGGCATGTTTTCCGCTGCACTAGTTTCCGAGGTCATCCGGGGTTTAGGGGATGTGTCTCTTTCCTGGACAAGACACAGTCCTTAAACCATGTTTATGTTATGTTCCAGTTTGCAATGTTGTTGAACAAGGTTATGGTTGTTGGTTAAAACAATGGTACTGTATTTGGTTTTCAAAACTTAATGGATGATCTTGCATGTTTTTAACTCATATAGCTTGGTTATGATTAAGCTATGGTATTAAGAAGTCACACCAAAATTAACCACGCTTCCGCAAAGCCAGGGTGTGACACCTAATCCTATATATATATATATATATATATATATATATATAGGGTAGGGATCCTAAGAGAAGTCCACCCTATTTGAGAAACTTGAGAACAAATCTCAGCCACACATTTTAATCAACCTTGTTTAAATTAAAAAAAGGTGGAGGGGCAATATGGTCAATAAACAATTCTAATTTCATCTAACGTACATCACTTTGTTTTCAAAATTCCCCCAAAAACCTTTCACTCTCCCCTCGTTCTCTCTCTGCGATAACAGCGAAATCTAGGGTTTCTTCGGCGATAAGCATACTTACATTCAATCACTCGGTTCCGCTCCTCCATTTCGAAGGCGATAAGCATACGTAACATTCGAAGGTTTGATTATGTGTTTTTGTTTCTTATTTTATAAAAAAAAGCTGAAAAAATCCGAAAATTCTAGCTATTGTGCGATATGAAACGTTCTTCTTAGTTGTAAACTTAAATTTGATGAAGTTATCTGAATGTATTGTCCGAAATCAAAAGTGTTGAGTTAGGGTTTGATAAATCGATTTTTCGATTTCATTTTCAACTAGAGAAGGCGAGGTGTTATTTAAGGTTTTAGATAGATAGACAGATAAAATAATACGATCGGCACATATTTTATCTAATGTTTACTGTTCGCCCTAAGAATGAGTAACTGTTCGCCCCAACAGAGTGTTACCTACATCTCAGGGATATTTCTAGATGGCACACTCTCTTAATGGAAACTCCGGGTTCAGACCCTTGGCACAGACGCTGCTTATACACTGAGCTGGGACGAGCTCAAGGAAACGATTGAGAAGAAATGTTGTTTTAGGACAGAAATTCAGAAACTTGACGTGGAGTCCTGAAATTTGAATGGACGAACCAGAGATTCCTGAACGTGTCCAGCGATCGCACGACTTGTCTAGGGTCGTCCCCTACTAAGTCATTGATGTAGTATGATATAGTGGTGTACTTGTAAGCTTTACATTGTGGTCTCGAATTGTGGCAATACAATCGCAGTATTCTCACCACATGCGATGTTCAATCAATTGTTTATGTCCTATAACATAAGAGGTTATGTGATTGACTTGTTGATAACATGAGATGTTATGTGTTGGTATTGTTAAATGCATACGCACACTTCACTTGCTATGACCTAACCTATGTGAAACATCTTTTAGAAGATGCCGCCAAGACGCGAAGTGCGCATGCCCACCTCTGAGGCAGAACTTAAAGAGATAATTGCTGCAGCTATAGCACAGCACGAGGCCCTACGCTCCGAACCAATCCAAGGTACCTCAGAAAATAACGGTTGTTCCTACTGGCACTTCCTCAACTACAAGCCTCCGAAGTTCGACGGCACTGGGGGTGCCATAACTTTTGTAAAATGGATTGAAAGTATGGAATCCATCTTTCGAATGAGTGGCTGTACGCCAGAACAACAAGTCCCATACGTTTCTGAGTTGTTTCAAGATGGAGCTCGTTTATGGTGGAATCTTCAGGTTCGAATAATGGGCCTAACTACAGCATACGCGTTAACTTGGGATGAGTTGAAAGGAATGATGCATAAAAAGTTTTGCCCCCAAACGGAAACCCAGAAGTGGGAAGATGAATTTCGGAGCCTAATGATGGAAGGTCCGAAGGTGTTGGAGTACGTGCAACGACTTCATGATCTGTCACGAATTATTCCGTACCTGGTAAAACCAGAACTGAAGAAATTGGAACAATTCATTTGGGAACTGGCGCCTCAAGTCTTGAGCTTGATGACAGCATCTACGCCACCAACAACCATTGTTGCAAGTAAGATGGGTTTGGCACTCGTTACGGAAGCAAATAGACTAGAAAAACTTGCAAACCCTGACAAGAAAACTCAGGTAGAGTCGTCTGGAAAGGACAAAAGGAAGCTTACCGAAGATACCCAAATGAACAACGATGAACAAAGATCTATTCGAGGTTGCTTTGACTGCGGGGACAAAGGGCATTTCAAGAAAGCTTGCCCTAACAAACAGGCCAGTGATAAGATTTACTTAGAAACCAAACCAAGATGTGCTGAGTGCAAGTGTCACCGTGATGGTGGATGTCAGAAGCCTTGGTACGGGAGGAAAGGACACAACAAGGAAGGTTGTGGGATGAAGAGTTCCATACAAGGAGAAAACAGTAACAACGCTCTAGGTGGAAATGGGAAAGGAAATGGCCGAATGATAGGATGCTTCCATTGTAAGGAAGTTGGACATTTTAAGAGGGAATGCCTGAAGTTGAAACAAGACCGTGAGAGAAAATCCAACATCAGAGCTTGTGAGGCATGCCAGGATCCAGGTGTGGCTTCTGGTACGTTCCCTAACAACCAAAACTTTTGCACCTATTTTGTTTGATGCTGGTACCGATTATGGCTTCGTGTCATTAGAATTTAAGAATATACTTGGTTTAACCGCTAGTAAGTTAGATATCCCCTACTCGATCGAATTAGCTAATGGAAAGTTAGTTGGAGCCGACGAAGTAATCAGAGGTTGTGTGATAGAATTGGGAGAACGCGAGTTTACTCTGGATCTACTACCAGTCCAATTGGGAAGCTTCGACGTGGTGGTAGGAATGGATTGGTTATCCGGAAACAAGGCTGAGATAGTATGTCACGAGAAAGTTGTTCGTATCCCAACTGATGATGGTGAGACAATCGTTGTTCACAGAGAGAAGCGTGACACGCCGCTAAGATTTATCAGCTGCTTGAAAGCAAAGAAGTGTTTACAGAAAGGATGTGTTGCTTTTCTGGCACACATCGTGGATAAAAAGGCTGCCGAGCCAAGGATCGAAGACATCCCTGTCGTAAGGGAGTATCCAGAAGTCTTCCCGGAAAACTTACCCGGACTGCCACCTCAGAGGCAAGTGGAGTTCCACATTGACTTAGTTCCAGGCGCAGCGCCTGTGGCTAAGGCACCTTATAGACTTGCTCCGTCTGAAATGCAGGAATTGTCGACACAACTTCAAGAGTTGTTAGACAAGGGTTTTATCCGACCAAGCTTCTCGCCTTGGGGAGCTCCGGTCCTGTTTGTCAAGAAAAAGGACGGAAGTTTCCGCATGTGTATTGACTACAGAGAATTGAACAAGCTGACAATCAAGAACAGGTATCCTCTGCCGAGAATTGATGATCTGTTTGATCAACTGCAAGGCTCTAGCTTTTACTCTAAGATCGATCTTCGATCTGGATACCATCAACTAAGGATACAGGAGGAAAGTATCCCGAAAACAGCCTTCCGAACTCGTTATGGACACTACGAGTTCCTCGTTATGCCATTTGGTTTGACGAACGCGCCTGCGGTATTCATGGATCTAATGAATAGGGTTTGCAAGCCATACCTGGACAAGTTCGTGATTGTATTCATCGACGACATCCTGATTTACTCAAAGACGAAGGCTGAACACGAACAACATCTTAGCACCATACTGGAGCTGCTAAAGAAGGAACGGCTGTACGCCAAATTCTCCAAGTGCGAGTTTTGGCTACGCGAAGTCCAGTTTCTCGGACATGTGGTTAATGGGGATGGAATTCATGTTGATCCCACAAAGATCGAGGCAATCAAGAATTGGGAAACGCCTACAACGCCAACCGAGATTCGACAATTCTTGGGTTTGGCTGGCTACTATCGAAGGTTCATCGAGGATTTCTCGAAAATCGCTCAACCTTTGACGCTCCTCACGCAGAAGGATAAGAAGTTTGATTGGGGAATCAAACAGAATGAAGCATTTCAGATACTGAAAGATAAGCTCTGTAACGCGCCAATCTTAGCTCTACCAGAAGGTACTGACGATTTTATGGTATACTGCGACGCATCGCGTCAAGGATTGGGTTGTGTGCTGATGCAACGCCAGAAGGTCATTGCTTATGCATCGCGTCAACTGAAAGTGCACGAAAAGAACTATACCACGCATGATCTAGAGCTTGGCGCAGTGGTTTTTGCACTAAAGATCTGGAGACACTACCTTTATGGTACGAAGTACACAATCTTCACAGATCACAAGAGCCTACAGCATATATTCAACCAGAAGGAGTTGAATATGAGGCAAAGGCGATGGGTTGAGTTGCTAAACGACTACGACTGCGAGATAAAGTATCATCCAGGGAAGGCGAATGTAGTCGCCGATGCCCTAAGTCGTAAAGAGAAAATCAAGCCCATAAGGGTTAGGGCTCTAGAAATGATCATACGAACCGATCTTTCCTTGCGCATTCGTGCTGCACAAAAGGAAGCTCTCAAGGAGGGAAACCTTGAGGAAGAATATCTCCGTGGAATGGAGAAGCTTTTGGTACCAAACGAGGAAGGAACGTTATGTTTTGAGAAAAGGACTTGGGTTCCTCTGTTTGGTGGATTAAGGGAAGTTATTTTTGACGAAGCGCACAAGTCACGGTACTCTATCCACCCTGGATCGGATAAGATGTACCAGGATCTCAAGGAATATTATTGGTGGCCTAGAATGAAAGGCGATGTTGCTGTTTACATGAGCAAATGTTTAACGTGCGCTAAGGTTAAAGCGGAATACCAGAAGCCTTCAGGGCTACTGCAACAACCTGAGATTCCCAAGTGGAAATGGGAACAAATCTCAATGGATTTTGTTACGAAATTGCCAATAACGCCAAGAGGCCATGATATGATTTGGGTGATAGTTGACCGCCTAACAAAATCCGCACACTTTCTGCCAATCAAAGAGAAAGACACTAGTAAACTGGCAGAAATTTACATGAGAGAGATCGTAGCACGCCATGGAGTACCTCTCTCAATCATCTCTGATAGAGACGGAAGGTTTGTGTCAAGGATATGGCAATCCTTCCAAGAAGCCTTTGGCTCACAGTTGAATCTGAGCACTGCGTTCCATCCGCAAACTGACGGCCAGAGCAAGCGAACGATACAAACTTTGGAAGACATGCTGAGGGCATGTGTTATGGATTTGGGCGGTAGCTGGGATAAACATTTACCGTTGGTCGAATTTTCATACAACAACAGCTACCACACCAGTATTGGTGTCGCGCCATTTGAAGCCCTCTACGGACACAAGTGCCGATCACCACTATGTTGGTCTGACGCAGGTGATAGGCAGCTTGCTGGTCCCGAGATCGTCCAAGAGACGACAGACAAGATCACGCAGATACTTAAACGCATCGAAGCAGCTCGCCACAGACAAAAGGCCTATGCGGATCCAAACCAGACGCATGTGGATTTCCAAGTTGGAGAAATGGTGTTATTGAAAGTTTCACCCTGGAAGGGGGTCGCACGCTTGGGGAAGCGTGGAAAGTTAAATCCGCGCTACATTGGTCCCTTCAAAATTCTGGAAGGAATTGGAACTGTAGCATACAAGTTGGACCTACCTGCTGAACTGAATGGTGTTCACGATACATTTCATGTATCCAATTTAAAGAAAAGTCCAACTCAAATTGACGTTGCCATTCCCATCGACGAGATTCATATTGACGACACGCTCCACTTCGTTGAAGAACCTGTTGAGGTCACGGATTGGAAAGTTAACAAGACCCGCCGGAGCAGTGTCAAACTCGTCAAAGTCCGTTGGAATGCCAGACATGGTCCTGAATTCACCTGGGAACGTGAGGACCGGATGAAAGAGAAATACCCCCACTTATTTCCTAAGAATTCTGCATCTACAAGCAGAACTTAAATTTCGGGACGAAATTTATTTAACGGGGGGAGAATGTGACAACCCGCACTAAACCAGGTATCCGTACGACTTAATTAATGATTAATTACTGCTAAATTACTGTGCTTAACTGAAATTTGCTGATAAACTGCTACCTGCATACTGATACATGCACTTACTTGCATCATACTTTATTTGCTGTCACTACATTATTTACATGCTGAACCCTAGTGGCACACTTGATGCACAAAAAGCACAGTAGCACTAAACGGATACACATTGAACATGCTGATATAACCAGCATCAGGCAAACACTGCCTCTAAGGCCTGTTAAGAGCCTCAAATATTTGGCTACACTGGTAGTGAGTGTAGGGTTATAAGGGTTGTGGAACTGCGTCTCTAGGAATAAGATACACTGATTGGATGTGCCAAAAACGTACTTTAAATACAAAATTCTGCGCTTTATTATAGAACTCAGCATTTTAAATTGCTAATACAGTGCAAAAACACTTCAGAACGGTCCCGTATATTTTCCTAAGTACCGGGAATAATTTATGTCACAAAAATATACATAAAGGACCTTTATAGACATAATTAAACATTTTAACGGAACGGTATTTAATCGTATAACCGGACATTACCCGGGACACTAAATTTTTGTCAGATACCTTGTTTTATTATTTATGGCTAGTCATGATCCCCGTATGCCATAACAACCGCTAGAAATCAATCCACCACATTACTTACATCCCAACTTCTCTTTACTAATTTAGTCACAATTTTTCACTTATACCCCCCCCCCCCCAACGATTTAGTTCCCATAGTGGGACCCCACATATCCATCTATCCATACTTCAAATATATGATGAGATTTTATTGGATTTATTTATTAGATTGTTTGCTTGTGTATGTGTCTAAAATATTGAGATGATTATATAAGGTATGGCACATTAGATTGACATCATTTCACCAAGATTTCACTTCCATCTTTCACTCTCTCTCCCTCATTTTCGGCTGCCCAAACCGAAACCACCATCACCACCTTTAGACATCATCATCTCCTTCATTTTATACATTCCATTCAAGCTTCAAAGGAGCTTGGTCTAGCTTGATTCTTCATCTTTTCTCATCACATTTCTTCACTAGATTTCATCCCTAGCTTTAAGCTAGTAGTAAGTCCCTTGTTACACTCTTGTTAATCTTGTTTCATCTCGTTTTTATGATCTAAGTGTGTAGTATGTTTACATCACTAAAATGACAAGAACATGAGTTATGAACTTAAAAGCTACATAAAAGTTTACTTGTGTATGAATCATGAAGCGGAATATTGTTGGTTTGAGGGTTGGTTAAATCATACTTGATGTTTAAAAGTTGTTTTCTTGCTAAATCCATTGTTCGGACACTTATTAACGCGATTTAGTAACATTTAAGACATAAATAACATGCTGATGTATTTTTACAGCCGCCTTCAACAGGCTGTAAACGGACCTTAAAAACTCGAAAAACAGAATTTCAAAAGCCTAAATCGTGTCATTTCGAAAAACGAAGAAAATGGCGCTGGAATCGTATTTTTCTGATGTCGGTTACTATTTTAAAAACCTGTTTTCGTGACAGCAGCTAAGGCTGTTTGTTACTGCAGTAAATTGAGCTGTGCGTTTTCGATCACAACTTAAAACCCGAACCAAACCAGCCCCTGAAACTTTTATCTAAGGTAGTCACAGATGTATTTGTAACCCTCGAACTGGAATTTCGATAAACGGACTTACGAGGAATTTTTGACGAATTTTTCCGTAAACTGTGATCAGAATGTGACAAATCTGACCACAGTTCGGTAAACGATTTTCTGTAAATTTGTGGTAATGAACTGGACCCCGAAATTTTTACACAATAATTTGTGGGTCGTTTATGACGTTCCACAAAAATCTGGGAATTTTTGGAAAGGGTTAAGTATTTTATTTAATCGCCCGAAAACGGTCTAGTTTTCACATATTTAAACTGAAAATAACAATGGTAGTAATTTGCGTGTTAAAACGTAAAGGTTGATTGATGATGATCATGAGTTGATTTCAAAAAGAAAATGATACGCTTGAAAGCGTGGCCACCTCCAGTTACAGAGGAAACTCTGGCGAAATTTTCTAACAACCTAACACTTAGAATTATTTACACAACAAGTGTTAGAACTATTTTCGACATATTTTCGAAACATAAATTTCACCATGACATTATTTACTAAATTTTCGGAGGTGGGGTTTTCACAAAGATTAACGTGATAAATATATTCGTCACAGCACTGTTTATGATTATTTTTGTGAAATACATAAATATTATTTTAGAGTGGAAATAATATTTACAAGCGTTAATGATTCCAAAACTTTACGAACGCTTCCACAAACATATAAGTTACACCGGTAATTACATTACCACAAGATTGATAAAACGTAACTTACGCACATGTATTGTATCCCCCATCCTTGGGAAGAAGTATAACTACCAAGTGTATACGGAACATAAACACGAAATAGTTGTCTAACTATTTCCCAAAGACTTAAACTATAAAGCTAAAGCACGGCCGTCCGTCTAATAGAATTAGCACTTGTAGGTCGTTGCACAGCTTACTGTATTGGAGACACTTGGTAGAGACGCGCATTCACTGTGAGTTCATGTCCCCCTTTTCTCTAACTGTTTTCAGTTTTCTTAACTGCGGGGGTGAAATACATGTTACTTTGTTTACAAGTACTATTATACACGGTATGATTAACGTAAGGAGGTTTTAGATCATGTGAATGGGTAGTTAGAACACCGAGGGACTTAAGCGGTAGATCTATCTGGGTGTAGCGAGCCCAACCCCTGAGCCCGCATAATGGACCAGGTGGTGACTTTGTGCCCCAACGCCAAATACGCTAGGTTTGTATCTTCTTACTTGCATCTCACAACATGCTAATGGCCTTGCAAACCATTGGTGATCACAAGTCCTCTTACACTGCTACATACCAGGAAACTTTTATACTTACAAGTGTTTTACTTACTCACTTGCACATGAACTCGCTCAACATTATTGTTGATTTTTCAACTTACATGTATTTCAGGAAATTAACGAGATCTGGCACGGTATGGCATGTTTTCCGCTGCACTAGTTTCCGAGGTCATCCGGGGTTTAGGGGATGTGTCTCTTTCCTGGACAAGACACAGTCCTTAAACCATGTTTATGTTATGTTTCAGTTTGCAATGTTGTTGAACAAGGTTATGGTTGTTGGTTAAAACAATGGTACTGTATTTGGTTTTCAAAACTTAATGGATGATCTTGCATGTTTTTAACTCATATAGCTTGGTTATGATTAAGCTATGGTATTAAGAAGTCACACCAAAATTAACCACGCTTCCGCAAAGCCAGGGTGTGACACCTAATCCTATATATATATATATATATATATATATATATATAGGGTAGGGATCCTAAGAGAAGTCCACCCTATTTGAGAAACTTGAGAACAAATCTCAGCCACACATTTTAATCAACCTTGTTTAAATTAAAAAAAAGGTGGAGGGGCAATATGGTCAATAAACAATTCTAATTTCATCTAACGTACATCACTTTGTTTTCAAAATTCCCCCAAAAACCTTTCACTCTCCCCTCGTTCTCTCTCTGCGATAACAGCGAAATCTAGGGTTTCTTCGGCGATAAGCATACTTACATTCAATCACTCGGTTCCGCTCCTCCATTTCGAAGGCGATAAGCATACGTAACATTCGAAGGTTTGATTATGTGTTTTTGTTTCTTATTTTATAAAAAAAAGCTGAAAAAATCCGAAAATTCTAGCTATTGTGCGATATGAAACGTTCTTCTTAGTTGTAAACTTAAATTTGATGAAGTTATCTGAATGTATTGTCCGAAATCAAAAGTGTTGAGTTAGGGTTTGATAAATCGATTTTTCGATTTCATTTTCAACTAGAGAAGGCGAGGTGTTATTTAAGGTTTTAGATAGATAGACAGATAAAATAATACGATCGGCACATATTTTATCTAATGTTTACTTATTTTCGAGTCAATATATGTGCTATTTCGGTCTAATACTGATTTATGTTTGATTTTGTAATGTAATGGTCTACAGGGCACTCTGTTATGTCTATGTATGTACATAACTGTATAACTGTTGTGTTTTGGAATGTTGTTCACATATGCATACTATACTTGTTCTATTGATTTTGTTAACAAATGCGTTATAATTGTGGTTAAACATAGAAATATACTCTGTTCTAAGTATGTATACATATCCGTTTAAGTGTTGAGATTTGAAATGGTGTACACATACGTATACCTGTTTATATATGTGTTTTGTAATGGTATACACATACGTATACCTATGCTGTTTGTAATTGTTAGAAAATATGTTCTAGTTAAACATAGAAATGTACTCTGTTCTGATGTATCTGTATAATTGCTGTGTTTTGTAATGGTGTACACATATGTAAACCTGTTATTATACGTGATTTGTAATGGTATACGCATATAAATATACTCTGTTTTGTAGTATGTATATATATACGTATAACTGTTGTGTTTTGAAAGGGTGTACACATACGTATATCTGTTATTATATGTGTTTTTAATATTATTGTTATTAATATACTCTGGTGTACATTGCAGCTGAGATGGAAGAAATATTAAATGCTTTGAAGGAGACGAGCAATAAATATGGAGGTAAAATTTATTGCTAATTACATTATGTATGTACATATTGTTCTGATTAACATATTTTGTTCTACAATGCAGTTGAATTGGAAGATAAAAGTCCTCAAAAAGGTGTCAGAGATGCAAAATTGGAAGAAGGTACCGTTTAATAGTACATTTATCATTGTAATATAGATAAATGTATATAATACACATACGTGCAGTTGCTAAAATGTTTGTTTTTATTACAGCAGACAAAGAGAAAAAAAGAAAAGAATTTATAAAGGATTTGGCGCAAAAACTATTAAATATCGATGTGGAGAAAAAAAAGGAACAAAAAAAAACAAATTGCAGCGAATAAAAAAAAACAATAAAAAGGTTAAAGAAAGCAAGGTTAAGGAAACAAAAGCATCAACAAAAAAATCTGAAGGTACTAGATATATTTGTTTGCTGTTTTTAATTGTTTTAATTATATTCATATCCCTATAACTGTTGTGCTTTTAATGGTGAATACATATGTATACATGTTTTATACATAGTTTGTAATGGTATACACATATGTATACCTATGCTGTTTGAAATTGTTATAAAGTTTGTAGTTAAGCTTATAAATATAGTTTGTTTTGTAGTATGTATACATATCCGTAGGGCTGTAAACGAACCGGACGTTCAGCGAACAGTTCGTGAACCGTTCAGCGGGAAGTTCGTTTATGTTCGTTCGTTTAATAAACGAACGAACATGAACAAGAAATTCCGTTCGATTAGTTAAATGAACGAACATGAACAAAGGTCTCGTTCGTTCAATTGTGTTCGTGAACGTTCGGTAAGGTGTTCGTGAACATTCGTTCATTTGCGTTGGTTTATGTTCTTATGTTCGTGTTTTAATTAAAGATTTTTATACTTTCATATATTTTATCTATACTTCTTATACTATTAAACTTCTATTTATATCATTACCCTAATAATTAAACTAGGAAACCCTCTTTCACCTTGTTTATGCACGATTTCCCTTTCTTTTCTCATTATTTACATCAACGAATATGATCTACCTCCGTTCCACAATAAGGGATTCAAGTTCTAGTGCTACTCTATGGGCCATCCACCTTTATCCTTCATCGCGTTCGCCAAATTTATTTGTGTTCGCTTGTGTTCGTGAACCGTTCGTGAACACGCTCATTTCCTTAATGAACGAACACGAACATAAAATCTCGTTCGGTAAGTGTTCATGAACCGTTCGTGAACACATTTATTTCCTTAACAAACGAACACGAACAATGCCTCGTTCGTGTTCGTTCGGTTCGTTTACAGCCCTACATGATATCCGTATAAATGTTGTGTTTTGAAATGATATACACATACGTATACATGTTATTATACGTCTTTTGTAGTGATATACACATACGTATACCTGTTATTATGGTTTTCCATTGTCTTTGAATGCACGTGGATCATAACATTGAAGGCAAGCGATAATTACTTTACGGTTTGATCCAATCATAATGCTCATATAGGTTACGTTAAGTTCAATCGGATACGTCGAAACACGCCTTTTCATAAGGATAATTACTTTACGGTTTGCAATGTACCCACACCGCAACGCTATGACTAGTTATTTTGAAATGATATACACATACGTATAAATGTTGTGTTTTGAAATGATATACACATACGTATACGTGTTTTAATATTATTTTGTGGTGTACATTGCAGCTGAATTGAAAGATGGAAGTCCTCGAAAGCGTGTTTCTGATGCAAAATCGAAAAAAGGTATCGTTACTAACATTTAGGTTTCTAACTTACATATTTTCAGTTGCTATTTTTATTGGGATTTATCATATGTACATGTCATTTATACATATTAGTACCACTCTAGTATAATGTTAGAATTGGAATTATGTAGGAGCTAAAAATGAAAAAGAGATAAAGAATATGAAAGAAAAGAACATTGCAGCTGAATTGAAAGATGGAAGTCCTCAAAAAGGTGTTTCTGATGCAAAATTGAAAAAATGTATCATTTAATAGTACATTTAGCTTTCTAACTTGCATATATTCGTTTGCTGTTTTTATTGGGATTTATCATATGTACATGTCACTTATACAAATTTGTACAACTCTAGTATAATGTTAGAATTGGAATTATGTAGGAGCTAAAAATCAAAAGGAGATAAAGAATGTGGAAGAAAAGAACATTGGAAGGAAAAGAAAAGCTAAAGATACTTAAGACAACAAGGACAACCCCAAAAGAGGTAAAGTTATATAAATGTATAAAATATATCTTCAAATTTAAATCAAATTTTGTCAAAACTGTTTCGGTTTAGTTCTTTACCAACTTATACCAACCCATTTCAAAATAGTATATACACATACGTATATGTACATATATACACATACGTATATGTACATATATACACATACGTATATGTGTATATATACACATACGTATATGCATATATACATACCTATGTTGTCAAAAATATAAACAATAATGTTAGAATTGTAATTATATAGGATCTGGGTATCTGTTACGAAATCAAAACGTAAGTGGGAAGAAAAGAAAGGCAAAAGATATTGAAGAGGAGAAGGAGAAAGAAGACAACACTAAGAGAGGTAAAATCTTTAAATTCAATCAGTTTTTATCATCTTTCATTGTTTATTAGTTACTGGTTCAGGATAACCACTGTTAGTGAGTAGGTCAAAACAAGTCAAAGTAGGTCAAAAGAAGTGTTATGAGAAGTTTGTTATTGAATTCATTGACGGTTTAATGATTTTTAGTCGCTGGGGCAAAAACGGGCCGATTAAGATAGGTCAAAAATCTACTTGAATGAAATAATTCACTTTAAGGAAGCCGCTCTCAGTTTTTTTATATATATTTTAAATATACATATGTGTATATGATTATATACATATGTGTATATTCTGATATTGTTGTATATATACATATGTGTATTTTCTGATATTGTTAATTTTGTAGGATCAACCACAAAAAATGAACGTTCCAAAGTTTCCAAAGACAGCAAAGTTGCTAGGAAAAAGAATAAAAATTCAAAAAAGAAAGAAAGAAAAGCACCTTTTTGGTTTGGAATTCGAACAAGGACTTCGCCGCACAGATTATTTGAAGTAATTAAAAAGCTCACAAAAAGACAGAAAAACATAGTCAGAAAAATGGGATTTGGAAAGCTGTTAACATTGGGAATTGAAAAGATAACAGCAAAACTGGCACATTACATTGTTCTTAATTTCAATCCAGAAACAATGGAGATAGAGCTGGGAGATAAAAAAATTATGGTAGACAAAGAAGCAATAAGTCAATTGCTTGGCTTTCCTTGTGGAAGTCTAATAATAAGTGAAAATGAACGGTTGCAGGAACGTGAACATATAGTGAATGTGTGGAAGAGTAGATATCCAACATTTTTAGTAAGCACGTTTCAGATTGGTGCGAAAATCATTGAAAATGATTATAACGAAGAAATACTATTCAAAATTGATTTCTTGATGCTTGTTATTACCACCTTGATTGAGTCTAATCAAAATGGTACATGCAAGTACCAACTATTAGATTTGTTAAGAATGGAAAATAACTTTGGTGAATATGATTGGTGCGCGTATACAATGGATGCTTTACGTGGATGTAAAAAGAATTGGAAGCCTTATAATGTAAACTCACAGTTCGCAGGCCCTCTTACGTTTCTTGTGGTACGTGATCTGAACTTTTTATTTATGTGTATAATTGTTTTGTTCATCTTAGCTTGTAAAACATTTCTACAGTATACATATATGTATAATGTTCATCTTAGATTGTAAACAGCTCCACAGTATAGATATGTGTATAACAGTTTTGTTCATCGAGGCTTTGTCTACATTATACGTATATGTATAACTATGTTGTTCATCTTAGCTTGTACATTAAACATATATGTATAACTGTTTCGTTCATCTTAGCTTGTAGACATGTCTACATTATACATATATGTATAACTGTTTCGTTCATCTTAGCTTGTAGACATGTCTACATTATACATATATGTATCACTGTTTCGTTCATCTTAGCTTGTAGACATGTCTACATTATACATATCTGTATAATTATATAGTAACTTGTAAAACATGTCTATACATATATGAGTAGTCGGTTGAAAATATACATGTATATATGTTTGTGTACAATTTCTTCATTATAGCTTGTATTATGAGATGTTTTTGATATGTATTTGTTTTGTTCATTATAGCTTTTGTATCTCGATTCCCTTACTTGTGAAGGGATGGATAATGAAAGAGTTATACCACCAATTGCTTATTGGGACAAAGACAGAATGGAAAGAAGACAAAATCAAGAAATTAAGAATGGTGGGTTTGGATTAGGTCAAATCAGAGATAGATTTGAAGATAACAACACTTATGATATTGAAAGTGAAGAAGAGAATGAGGTTAAAGAAAGTGATGAAAAAAGTTTGGAGGTAATATACAAAGTTTAAATTCAAAAAAAATATTAAAAATCTTCTCATATATAATATTTAAAGTTGTTATTATTTCACTTTTCAGAAATATTTAGCAAGCTTAAGTGAGCTGTGTAAGGAGAATGCTGAACAAAAGTTAAAGCTTGAAGAAAAAATCAAGGATTTCAAACGAAATTTTCCCAATAGCAATGAGGTGGTTCACGTGATTGAAGAATACCAAGAAATTTACAGCGAATTTCTTGAGTTTAAAGATGAAGATGAAGATGGAGAATCTAATGATGAAGAATCTGATGATGAAGGATCTCAAAACGATGAAGGTAAAGATGAAGAAGACAAGCGTGACACAAATAAAGACGAGGGGAATGATGATGGAGATTCTAATGATGAAGAATCGGATGATCAAGGATCTGAAGATCATACAAAAAAAGATGATGATGGTAAAGTTAAAGATTCAGAAGACAAAGGTAATTCAAGTATACATATGTGTATATATTTTTTATTATTTACATATGTGTAAAGTGAGAAAAAGTAATATTTTTTTAGCAGGTGACATGAAAGAGAATGATGAAGATAAAAATTCTGATTCTGATATCAATGCTAGTGCAGGTAAAATACATATATGTATATGTTAATTATATGTAGTTGAATTCCTTATCATACATATCTGTATATAAAAGAATAATTTCTTATTTTTGTTTGTAACAAGTTGAAGCAATTGATAAGATCGTTGATGACTACAACCGAAATACAAAAGCTGATCCGTTGTCTGAATCGCCTGACCCTGAATGGACATATGATGCTATTGAATTATGTGATCGTGTTGCTAAAGAAAAGGTGTGTGCCAATCCAAATGAGAAGAAAACAACCCATTTGGTAGACATACCAACTTTTAAATTAATTTCCCAAGAATCACCAACAACTCCAAAACATGAAGTTGAGCAAAAAACTAATGAAGAAGAAAGTGATTTGAACACAAATCAAGAAGTTGAACAAAACATGGGAAAAAAAGAAACTGATGAAGTAGAGATGCCAAAGAGGGAGCCCAAACTTTCTAAATTTGGCAAATCCCCATTTTTAGAAAGAGCTGTGAATATGGACAATGCTCTTACAAGTGAAGAAAAGAAGATTTGGGAATTTATATTGGAATATGCATATGTGGATGAGTAAGTTTTAGTACACTCTAATATGTCTCTTGACATACATCTTGTCCTTTTAAACTAACACAACAATTTTATACATGCAGGAATGAAATTAACCCAAATATCACAAGTAAAAATCTGTTTGATAAAGATGAAAAGTATGTTATAAATGCTGAAAATTTATTTCAAAAATATATATATATATGAAACTTTGATTGTATATTAATCATTTGAATTGAATAGGGATTTGACCAAGGAAGAAAGGGAGGAACTAGAAAAAGCTCTTAAGTTGGAGCGTGAAAAACTGGAAGTTGCAAAAACTTTTGGGTATGTGCACTCACAACTAATCTAGTATTTTTACATGTATATGTATACGGTTATACACCTGTGTATACGGCACTGGTATTGTTTAATATTTTTTTCTTGGCGTTCATGTATGAACACAGTTGAAAAAAGAGTTTTATTCAAAAACAGTATAGTGACGAATCGAACCTATGCTTACATCTGAACCTGTTATACACATATGTATAACAATTTATGTATACGGTTATACACATATGTATAATATATATATTTTTACATATGTGTATACATAGGTTAAAACTCGTAGCGGTATTGTTGAAAAAGGAGTTTTATTCAAAATAGTATAATGACGAATGAAACCTACGGTTATACTTTTACATATGTGTATACATAGGTTAAAACTCGTAGCGGTATTGTTGAAAAAAGAGTTTTATTCAAAATAGTATAATGACGAATGAAACCTATGCTTACATCGGTACCGGTATAGTTATTATCAGAACTGGAACAGGTCTTTTGTTTTTATGGTTTTTATTCGACATTGGTACCATATTCTCACTAGTGAATATGATTATACAGATTTATTACATATGTGTATAATCAAAAAGAAAACCTTGAAATGTATATATCATGCTTGGCATATCTTACAGGAACCATGCATATAAAAACAGTAATGGCATGGCGTGCATGTATTTTGAACTCCTTAATCTGTTACCAAACTCATACATAAGTACATCAATCGTTGATTGCTGGGCATCAATGCTGAACTACGAAGAATCAAAAAGAAATGACCCAACAATTTGTAGACTGTTTGGCCATACCGATTTATTTGTAAGCAATTGCAAAAATTTCTTAATTTTATTTACTTAGTTATTGCATATTATTAAACATGATTTTTTTTTGTTTATGTGTTACGGCCTGATCATATGTTGCGCGGCCAGAAGTATAATGATCCAAAAACTTTAAAGCATTTCAAAGAAAAACTATATAATGTAGTGGGAAAAAAAAGAGAAAATGAATCTGGCAGAATATACAATTGTGATCTTCCCAATTTTTGAGAATAAACACTTTTACCTTATTTGCTATGACCTAAAGAATTTGGATTGTTCAGTAATCGACAACATGTGGGTTGACCAAACCGTTGCTGACGAGGCGACACAATTGAAAGTCGTAAGTTTTATTCAATACATTAGAACTTTTCTGAATATATGTATATCTAAATATACACATATGTATAGTTTATGATTGACTATATACATATATGTATATTGTCAGATCTTGAATTATACACATGTGTATATTGCTAAAAGCTTCTAAATTAGCCTAGCACTTCTCACACGATCCTAACCGTATGTATATTATTTAATTACTGATTCTGTGTTATACTATGCAGAAAATTATTTTTGACAAATACTTGGAAGAAGTGAATCATCCAAAGCGTATACAAATTCAACAAGTTTTCCCAACACGGTTGAATCTTAGTTGGGCAGTTAGAGGAAACCAAGTCGATTGTGGGGTTTACGCAATAAGACATATGGAAACCTACATGGGAGTCACATCTGATAAATGGCACTGTGGGTTCCCAAACCAGCCAAGAAAAATCAAAGGTAAACTAAATTTGTTAAGAAAGAAGTATGCAGCTGCACTTCTCCTGTCGAAAACAAACATCAATCGTGACAAAAATATTGGAGGCAACAAATGAGTTGAAGAAAAAAAAGAAGAAGCTTAATGAAGAAGACAAGATGGAGAGAAAAAAGAAGGAAGAAATGCAGCAAAGAACAAGTAAGATAAGAAAGCCACCAAGAAAGAAAAAACAAGAAATTAAGAGAAGGATGTCGCCAAGAAAAAGGATACACATGTCGACAGTTAAGAAGGCGTTGCGAAAAACTATGAAAAACAGTAGAAATGGTTGATATTGATACTTTGTTGGTTAAATATTAGTATTTTGGAAGCTTGATGAATGTTACTGTTTTTATTTTGATGCTAGGTTGACATTTGTTCTTTCAAACAGTTATGTGTTGACGTTGGTTCTTTCAAACAGTTTGTTGAATGTTACTGTTTTTATTTTGATGTTGAGTCGACATGTTACAAACTGTTATTATATACATATATGTACAAACAGTTGGGTCGTTTCAAACAGGTTGTTTCTTTTTGTTTCTTCATAGTTATGCTGATTATACGCATACGTATATGTATAAATTAATTCATATACATAGACTTTAAGGTTGTAAATTTGGCCCTTTTTGATTTTGGATAGTATTGTGATGAAGTCGAACCTAGGGAATTGTTCATTTTCATGTTAGGATAGTTTGTAGAACTTTTGGACTTCAATTTGATTTATTATGATTTTTTGAGATTTATAAAATATAAAATAAAGATGGATTTTGAGATTTATAAAATGTTTAAAAATGTATATACGTAAACAGGTCTCCAGTATACATATGTGTATAATGATTTTTTTCATCTTAGCTTGTAAACATGTCTACTACTCTATACATATATAAATACCTATTTTGTTCATCTTAGATTGTTAACAGGTCTACAGTATACATATGTGTATAATGATTTTGTTCATGTTAGCTTGTAAAATATGTCTACATTATACATATATGTATAACGGTTTTGTTCATAAAAATAATACTTTCATTCAAATAAAGAACATAAACTATTAACAAAAAACCTCAACAAATGTAATCTTTTATCACATATGTTTAAAATGAAAGAAATCCACCTTTTCTTCAAAAATCCTCATCCAATTCTTTCTCACTTGTTTCAACATCCGTTTCTTCATCGCTTGATTCAAAATCCATTTCTTCCTCATCTTCAATTTCGTCAATTTCATCCTCATCTGATGTTTTTTTTTTTGACAGGTTTGCCTGTCTTTATTGGACAATTCCTAGAATCATGATCATCTACTAATTCATTACAAAAATTACATTTTCTCTTCTTGATCTTCTTGACAAATTTTGATTTACCTTTATTCTTCTGTTTGCCCATCTCACGTGAACCAACTAGACGTTTATGTTTTCCACAACCTTTGTTCCGAATTCCTTTCGGGGCTATAACAGTTACTTCTGAGGGTTCTGAATGAGATATCAACTCCTCAATTATAACACCATTTTTATTATATGAAGGCTCAGATGGAAATTCTTCAAAAATCTTATCCTTTATTAATTGAACTTGTCGATCAAGTTCTTCAAGTTTTTCATCATTACATCTCACCCGATCAGTGCACATCTGAATGTTATCAATAATGCGACGCCTTAACATCATCCTTTTACTTTCGTTAACAAAATATCTGTTATGAAAAATGAACACAAAAAAAAATCAAAGAATAATACATAGAAAAGGATTATACGTATGTGCATATAATAGCAGCTGAGTTTTCTTTTATTCTTATATACATATATGTATGTACAACATGATTCTATATGTATATTGTTATTTAATACACTGATGTAGAATACCTGTTAGCCAAGCTGTGAATGCTACTTGGAAGAGCATCTTTACGCCAACGAGGATGCACATACTTCAAAGGAATCTTCTCGATGTTATGAGTTCTAAACACACAAAAGACATGTCGACAAAGATACCCGACACGTGTAAATCCCATACACACGCATGTTACACTATGATCAGACAAATCAATTGTAACCTACAAATACCATTAAAATGATTCTTAGTATCCACTATAAAATGATATACACATATGTATATAAACTTAAAAACAAACCTTGAATTCATTTATAATCTCAGATGTGTGACTTTGATGAGCAACAACATATGTATGTAAACCATCTGTTTTCCCCCGTTCAACAATGTAGGATAACCTAAAACCTTTATCTATCTCCTTTTGGACTTCAAAGAATATAGTTCTAGTATAGATCTCATTTGCATGTCGCTCAATAGCTAGCGGGGTTTTGAATCTCGGTACAGTTTCTTCCGTTGAATAATCAAGAACACGCTGATTATGACGTTGGCCTTCCAAAGTTGTCTCGAAACATAGCATAAATTGCACCAAAGTATTGCGCGCACTACTATTGGATTTAAAGCGATGATTTGCACTTTCACATCTAGATGTTGTTTTCATTAAACAACACATAGGGATATCTCTAAAATAAGCGGGAATCCACTCAACCCGCATAGCATACATATCAGATAGCCAAGGATGATCTTGTAATCCATACTCATCCATTAACCGATTCCACCTCCTTTCAAATGTAGAAGGTTCAATATAGACATTCCAAACCAGTTTGTGAAATGCTTTGCGAAACTTCTTATTTTTCCCCACATCTCCATCAATCTGAAAAATAAATTTATAAACATTAAGATATTCAGTAACTACACATACTTAGCAAAACTATACATATATACACATATGTATACAAGAGAGAGACATGTATACACATTAAGATATTATTAATATACACATATGTATAATTTGAAGTTTACTTTATACACATGTGTATAACTAACACACAGTTTCCCTAAGATTTTCATAAGATTTATTGAAAAGTTTAAGGAAATGTGTAGTTTTGAATTATTCTCAATGTATCTCAGTATATGTGGAATACACATTTTTATATACACATGCATAATCGGTGTATAAGATATTGACAAATACCTTCAAAGGTAGCTTCTCTATAATATGCCACATGCATAATCGGTGTATCGATTTGTCAAGGACAATATGAATTGCCTGCTTCATAGTCGGGTCTTGGTCCGTTAAAATTAAAACAGGTTGCTTGCCATGAACAACAACAAACATCCGAAGAAGCCATGTATATGATTCAATCGTTTCGTTATACAACAAAGCAGCCCCAAAGACCGTGCATTTCTTGTGATGGTCAACACCCGTGAATGGAACAAAAATCATGTTGTACCTGGGAAAAACGAATATCTCAAAATTATAAAAATATAATCATTGATTACATTATACATATATGTATAAACGTCTGTAAAAAAATGAATAACTTACATATTTGTTTTATATGTTGCATCAAAAGCCACAACATCTCCAAAAGCCTCATAATTCCTTTTAGAAACATTATCAACCCAGAATAAAGATATAAGCTCTGTTTCAATAGTTTCATATTTAAAGGTGTAATCCATTAAATTCTTCGACCGCTCATTGAATTTCTCAACAACCATTTGAGCATCTCTATCACCAATGAAATCTCTGATGTCTCTAGCAAAATTCTTGTAATCCGTAAGTGTACCTTGAAGATTATGATGCCCACCCTTTAACGCTACGTGAAGTTTGTATGCTTTAGTTGACCTGATACTAGCCAAATGACAATTGGAGATAAATTCTTTTGTTGCAACATCCAATTTCCTTCTTGTTTTGCTCAAATCTAAATTGTGTTCAGAAATAGGCCCGTGATTGTGTACATCAACAAACTCATAAACTTCATAATCTGTGGAATTTTTGACAAGCTTAACTTTTATTAAAGCTTTGCAATCCATAACTTTGAAATTTGTGCGCCTTGATAAAGAGTTTGAAGAACCTGAATCCTCTTGATCCTTCGGTTTGTTTGCTTTAGAACACAAAATATATTTGATTGTAATTACACCTTGTTTGTTTGTTGATGTAGTACCTAAACGAGTACTGAAACCAGCATGCTCAGCATAGTTTTCATACATAATCATAGCTTCTTGCAAAGAACGAAACCTAGCTCCTGTATAAGGCATAACTTCAGCAGGAACAACTGGGATCCAATACCTTGAACCACTTGGTAATTCATAGACATGGCTTGAGATAGAATCTGCATGAAAAAAAAATTAATTACAAAAACAATAGCTATTTATATGATAAAAAGAAAACATTTAGATACTTATGTACACATATATACACATGTGTATAGTAAGTTAAAAACAGAACCTATACAGTTAGTGTACATGTATACACAAAAGTATATAAAAAATGAAATTAAGAAACTATTCATTCAGTAAACATCCAATTACTATTCACATATGTATAGTAAGTTAAAAACAGAACCTGTACAGTTAGTGTACATGTATACACAAAAGTATATAAAAAAAAGACATTAAGAAACTATTCATTCAGTAAACATCGAATTACTATACACATATGTATAGATAATATACAAACTAATTTGTTAAACATAGATGTGTATATTAAGTTACACATCTATACATATATACACATACGTATATCAAACAATTAAATAGAAAATATGTTCTAGTTCATTAGTTGTAAAAGGTAGAACAAATAACATACACATGTGTATAGTATGTGAAATATATTACATACAGTAGGCACTCAGTTAGTATATATATACAAAAAATACACATATGTATAGCGTATTACAAACAGAACATATTTAGTTAGTATACATATATGCATACATCTTAATAAAACAAATAGCAAAACATCTAATGTATTGCAAACAGAAGATACTGAATCTCAAAACAATAAGTCAATATCACAAATCATAATGAAATTTGAAATTACCTTGTTGTTCGAAGCCGTTAACACAAAAAGGCTGATTGTGATCAAAGTTAACGGGAGGCATAGAGATCTGAACACTGTTTACTTCATCCATAGAATGCGATAATGATCCAACTTCGTCGTTACTTGCAGAATCCATGAAGACAAAAAGCTATGTTGATCTTAAATAAAGAGCAAAAGATATGTTGATCGAAGATTTTCAGAAAATTATCGAATCGGTACCAGATCTGGATCGTATTAAAGAATCAAATCACAAACCAGAACGAACGTATTGAAGATCTTTGATTTCTCGAATCGGTAGAGATTTCTCGTTGTTCTCAGATCTGAAAGTAAATAGGATCTGAATATAAATAAAAGCATTATATATGATGTGTTTTATAATTTTTCTGAAATACCGAAAATGCCCCTCCGCGTTTTTTATCTCCTTTTCTCAGATGTGTGGCTGAGATTTGTTCTCAAGTTTCTCAATTAACCTACTACTTCTCACATGATCCTTATCCTATATATATATATATATATAACACATATAGTGTGAGGTTCATTGGGGAACACTAAAAAAGTGGGGAACCGGGGAACACTCTTAAAAATTTAACTTAACATGTTAAAAATTAATTTTTAAACATCTTTTTCGACGCTTCTCCTTATATATACTTGTAGAAGCATTTTTAATAAAAAAAAAAATCAAAAACTAAAAATATTAAAAAAAGGATAAAAAAGATTTTTTTAGGAAAAATATTTTTTTACTCGACTAGTTTCTCCTCCTTTTTATAAAGAAAAGCTCTGATTTAAAAAAAAAAAATATTTTTAACATGTTAAGTTAATTCTATAAGATATAACTGTTTTTTAAACATTTTTTTATATTTTTAGTTTTTGATTTTTTTTATCAAAAATGTTTCTACTTGTATTTATAAGAAAAAGCGACGAAAAAAAATTAGAAAAATATTTTTTTTAACATGTTAAGTATAATTTTTAAAAGTGTTCCCCCGTTCCCCACTTTTTTAGTGTTCCCCAATGAACCCTCCCCTTTTTATAAAGAAAAGCTCTGAATTTAAAAAAATAAAAATATATTTTTAACATGTTAAGTTAATTCTATAAGATATAATTTTTTTTTTACACATATAATTTATAATATGGCCCTCGATTGGTTTTACAATGTTTAGGTGGGCTATGATCTGATTGGTTAGGCTTTAGTGAAATTATTCGCGGCTTTATTCTAACTGGGTCACAAGGCTTGATATATTTTTTTTCTTTGTCGACAAAATACGAATAGAAAGAGTGGTAGCCAGACAGCCAGTAGTGGCTGGACCAAATTGGATCCCATACCCCATCAGCCATGTCAATTAGCTACATAACAAACGATTTAATTCAACATTCTACACCTGACAAAAACAAATAATTATACTACTTCTATAAATTCAGATTTTACTTTTTTTTTTTTAACGGCAAATTTGGATCACTGACGGACCACTGGAGTATCATCGTGCCACCAGCGGAACCACCCGATCATATCACCAATTCAGGAGGAAACCCAATAAATCTGGGAAAAAACCCCCTTGCGGGAATCGAACTCATGACCTAATGGTCATAAGCCTTATCCCACCCATAAGATACCACTAGGCTATAATGCCATAGGTTATTCAGATTATACTTGTTCGACTGTTCTCTATTCAACGCATGACAAAAACAAACAATTAATAATTATACAAGTTCAAGTGTTGAACTCACCTACGGCTGACCAAACAACGCTTTTAATTGCCAAAGATGTCAGGCTGCGTTGCTGCTCGTTCATTGCCAGTCACATCCAACCTTTTGACAGCTTTTAATTGGTTACAGGTGTCCATGGTTGTGGGTCTTATTGTTCTCGCATATATTTTCATCGTTGGTTACATATTCAAAAGATCAACTTTCCTCCGTCACATCAATGTGTTAATGCGATTAAGTCGTTACCGTAACTTCCGTTTTGAGACCATCTCCAACGGACTTCCGGACGATCATCCTCGCTTCAGCAAGCAGTTTTGCGCGGATTATTATAGAATGAAAACTGTGACGGGACTGGGTTTTACAGAGATGATGGATCCAGATTCCAGATCTATAGGAAGAACATAATGTAAACAATGATCGATCGATATCTATATTGGTGATTCATCTTTACCTAACAGGAGACAATGCAGCAATTAAAATAATATAAAGACGCATTATTTCCAATGTGAGTTCGCAAACGTTGGGTCCGTGCCAAAGCATAAAATAAAGACAATGCATGCGATGTTTACCGACGTAGACTAACACTGGAGCCTAGTATATAGATGGTATAGGCTCCGGGTGAAGTTTGATAAAAGAAGGATTTTTTTAGAGTGTGCCTATTGGCACACCAAACCCTAGCAAAATTAGAGTTTATCTACGCTGCGTATTGGTCAATACGCAGCGTATAGGGTTACCCTTATACGCTGCGTATTGACCAATACGGAGCGTAGATAGTCCATAGATCTCAGTGCCTGATTACCAATCATTGCACAGAAAACAATGTCCCATACGCTGCGTATTGGTCAATACGCAGCATATATAAAACTGATGCAAATTTGGGGTCATTTTGGTAGGTTTGAAGTGTCAAGTTTTTGCCAGGTTTGTATACGCTGCGTATTGAGCAATACGTAGCGTATAACCAGGGACCTTTTTTGTAAATTTAGGAAACTTCAGGGACCATATTTGTCAGTTTTCAAAAACTTAGGGACCTTTTTGTAAATTTTCGAAAAACCAGGGACCATTTGTGTAAATTTACGAAATATCAGGGACCATTTTTGTAAATATGTCAAAAAGGGGAAAAAGGGGAAAAAGGGGGTCTTCATTTAAGAACCGGCCCTTGCAAGACTCGAACTCATGACCTCTCGTTTAGAACCGCAACGCCTTAACCAGTTTATCCTCTGTCCAGAGCTATTAGAATATGAAACTTAATTTTTATATGTAGTAGGTATACTATACGCTGCGTAGTGACCTATACGCAGCGTATATGAACACTTTATATACGATGCGTATAGGTCAATACGCAGCCGGTATGAACAGTTATATACGCTGCGTATAGGTCAATACGCAGCGTATATAACCTTCTGAATTTTAATTGCAGACAGAACCTGTTAAATAACCTGTTATATTCCAGAACCTGTTAAATAACCTGATATATTCCAGAACCATATCGATACAACAAAACATGTTATATAACCTGCCATAATTTTATATGTACACCACAATATAAAAGTTTGTGCATACATAACAAAATGATATATACAAGAGTTTGATATATACAATAAAAGTTTGTGAATACATAACAAAATCATAAAATACTACTACTTATTATTTAGTCGACGTCGTCCGTAAGGCGCGTACGGGCCTAACGAGCGTCGAAACTAAGTCCGTCGTTAAAATATATATATTTTTTATTGTTTAGTCGAAGTCGAACCGTAAGGCGCGTAGGTCTCTAACGAGCGTCGAAACGGAGATCGTCGTTAAAGTATAAAACTTCGATCTTAGTTTCGACGCTCGTTAGGGACCTACGCGCCTTACGGTTCGACTTCGACTAAACAATAAAAAAAATATATATTTTAACGACGGACTTAGTTTCGACGCTCGTTAGGCCCGTACGCGCCTTACGGACGACGTCGACTAAATAATAAAAAAATATTATTTAGTCGACGTCGTCCGTAAGGCGCGTACGGGCCTAACGAGCGTCGAAACTAAGTCCGTCTTATATTTTAACGACGGACTTAGTTTCGACGCTCGTTAGGCCCGTACGCGCCTGATCGTCGTTAAATAATATTTTTTTATTATTTAGTCGACGTCGTCCGTAAGGCGCGTACGGGCCTAACGAGCGTCGAAACTAAGTCCGTCGTTAAAATATATATTTTTTTTATTGTTTAGTCGAAGTCGAACCGTAAGGCGCGTAGGTCTCTAACGAGCGTCGAAACGGAGATCGTCGTTAAAGTATAAAACTTCGATCTTAGTTTCGACGCTCGTTAGGGACCTACGCGCCTTACGGTTCGACTTCGACTAAACAATAAAAAAAATATATATTTTAACGACGGACTTAGTTTCGACGCTCGTTAGGCCCGTACGCGCCTTACGGACGACGTCGACTAAATAATAAAAAAATATTATTTAGTCGACGTCGTCCGTAAGGCGCGTACGGGCCTAACGAGCGTCGAAACTAAGTCCGTCTTATATTTTAACGACGGACTTAGTTTCGATGCTCGTTAGGCCCGTACGCGCCTTACGGACGACGTCGACTAAATAATTAAAAAAATTATGTTTAAAAAAATAAATTTGTTTAAAAAAAATCTGTTTAAAAAAATTCTGTTAAAAAATCTATTAAAAAAAACAGTTTTCTGTCGACGCTCGTTAGGGACCTACGCGCCTTACGGTTCGACTTCGACTAAATAATAAAAAATATGTATATTTTAACGACGAACTTAGTTTCGACGCTCGTTAGGCCCGTACGCGCCTTACGAGCGTCAAAACTAAGATCGTCGTTAAATTATATTTTTTTTATTATTTAGTCGAAGTCGAACCGTAAGGCGCGTAGGTCCCTAACGAGCGTCGAAACTAAGATCGAAGTTTTATATTTTAACGACGATCTCAGTTTCGACGCTCGTTAGGACCGTACGCGCGTTACGAGCGTCAAAACTAAGATCGTCAAAAAAAATCTGTTTAAAAAAATATTCTGTTTAAAAAAAAAATTCTGCTTAAAAAAATCTGTTAAAAAAAATTCTGTTTAAAAACAGTTTTCTGTTTAAAAAAAAAATTCTGCTTAAAAACAGTTTTCTGTTTAGAAAAAAAAAACAGCGTGGGTTTAAAAAATATGTTAACTAACGTACCTGTGAAGTGGATCCTTAATCGTCGTAACCCTCCCCTTGGATTGCTGGTGGTCCCACTGACCCATGTCCGCGATCAGAGCCCAAAACCCTAAAAGCGTGGGTTTATCAACAATTACCAACCCCTGTTTACACGAATGTTTATTAAACGTTAAATTAATATTAAATCTTAAATTTTATATATTAAAATAATAATAATAACAATACAAAATTTGTGTTAAACATACCGTCCTATATAGATCCGTAGCGATCTCAGCCTCCGTATACAAACCGCTATGCACCGCAAAGTCTGCAAGTGACATAGAACGCGCCTGGCTAGCCATGCGAAACGAAACCTCGCCCGGCTGCGCGGGGTCCACAGCCTCATTTGGCCGACGAGGATGAAACTCGAACGACGACATGAACTCGATCAGTATCTCCCTGTAGCTCGGCGTAAACGCTAGCTCAAACAGTCGATCCCACGGTGAATCACGGGGAACAAATTCCCGCGCCCAATCTTCCGCCCCGAGCTCCCGGAGGGTTTTCCAAGAAACCGCAAAATGGGCACCGACGTGCATCTTCCGAAGCTTGTCGCAACGAAGAGCAGCGTCGGAATCCGGAGGAAACTCCAAATACGGGTGATTCAGGAGAGGATCCGCCGGTGGACGCTTCTGCTTTTGCGGCTGCTCCGGATTAATTTCTTCTATTTCCATTTCAGCATCCATCTTTCTCGTCCTGAAAACCAAAAAATTTTAGATTGGTTAATTTAAAAACACGCAATATAAATAAGATGGTCTTACGAATACAAAAAACATACCGGTAAAACTAGTGGCAACTTTATTATCTTTTTCACGTTAGTATTGTAGTGGACAATGAGATTCACTAATCACTACTCATACGCATCGAATGCTAACAACAAAGGAAGCAAGAAACATGGTCACAAACTGCAAACAGCCACAAAATACCCAATTAACTACAGAAATATCACCATTGACAAATGCTATTTCTGTTGTGAACATTTTCTACCTAGAACAATGGGCTTGTATAAGACATCTCTTCAACAATAAAAACAACTTTACTTTAGAGATATCATCACCAATAAAGAAACATGTTGAAAAAAGATGCAAGTAATCAATAATTATATTTAAACTAATGTGTCATCTAGTCATGAATAACATAAGCTGATGAGCTATCTATGTCCAAAAAAAAAAAAAATCTAACCTGTATTCATGTTGTCATGTTAATGAAAAACGCAAATGATTCACTCTATGTTGTCAAAGGCGCCACCTAGGCGCTGAAGCCGCCCGACCCAGCGCACCATATGTGCCGCGCCCTGAAAGGCGTGGTTTTAGGCTCTTAGGCGCAGGTTCTGAGCATTTTCCAGCCAAGTAAAACCCCTAGTAACGACGTTTCAGTAGTCTGTATGAAGATTTCCCTCTAAACAGTCCATATATAAAAGTATCAGACTGAGACTACTCATGAATTTATCAATTAACTGAACAAAAAAGCAATTTTTTTTAATAAAAAACAAACATGAAAGAATTCACTATTCAGCAATCAATTCTTTCAATCTAAACCCTAGGTTTCACAACTAATTCGAAATAGATATTCACCAAAAATTAAGCAATTAACTTACATAAAAGAATTCAGCAGAATTGGAGTATGTACACTGTAATTACCAGTTAAAAGCAAACCCTAATCACTAACCAAACCCTAACTTACCTAAAAAAAACATCTAATTTACGGATAAAATACAAAAAAAATCATAATTACTTGAATAGGTTGACCAAATACCTGTTTTATACTTCGAATTCGGGTCGTATACGGTCGAATAAGCCTGGTCGCCTCTCTTCTTTGTGCGTTTTTGTGCGTATTAAGATTTGGGGAAGAACAGAGCTGCGTAGGTATTTCCCTGATTTAAATCAGTACCTCTACGCAGCGTAGAGATCCCTACGGAGCGTATAAGAATAATCAGTTTACCATTTTACCCTTCTGTTTTGGGGCAATACGAGGCTGACAATAAGGGTAAAAAAGTCATTTTGGAACGCCATATAAGCTGCGTATGGAACTCTACGTTGCCTTGTACTATTATTATTATTATTGTTATTATTATTATTAATATTATTATTATTATGATTATTATTAATATTATTATTATTATTGTTATTATTATTATTAATATTATTATTATTATTATTATTAATATTATTATTATTATTATTATTGTTATTATTATTATTATTGTTATTATTATTATTATTATTATTAATATTATTATTATTATTGTTATTATTATTATTATTGTTATTATTATTATTAATATTATTATTATTATTATTATTCTCCTGAAACTTACAGAGGCTGCGTAGAGCTCCATACGCAGCATAGACAAAGTTTGTAAAATGACATTTTTACCCTTACAATCAGCCTCGTATTGCCCCAAACACAAGGGCAAAATAGTAGTTGAACATGTATAGGTTTTGAAATTTTGGTTTGGGGGGAAATTGTCCGCCTTTTACATACGCAGCGTATGGATCCATACGCTGCCTTTATCGATGCTCATTTTACTGTTTTGCCCTTGTGTTTGAGGCAATACGAAGCCAAAAACAGGGGCTTTTTTGTCCTTTGTACTACATACGCTGCGTAGGGATCCCTACGCGGCGTATATAAAGTTCCATTTTTTATTTTTTTTGTGTTTTCCTTTGATAAATAATACAAAAATATGAATAAATTATAAAAATTGAAAATGATACAAACTTTATAAATTAAAAAAATTCTACAATTTATAAATTAAAAAAATTCTACAATTATAAATGTCATTTGGTAATGATACAAACTTTATAAATTAAAAAAATTCTACAATTTACAAAAATACAAGTTTCCGGTTAATCTTCGATTTCATTTATACTCGGTTCTCTGTCTTTGTCTGCGTTAGGATTGATTAACTTGTAGTAGTGCTGTAACCGCGGTCTATACATTTCTTCCCACCGTTCCGCAGCTATTGATCGATGTGTCGACCACAACGGGTTCACTAAAGGCATGGGGTGGTCTCCTTCCAACTTAGCATGTATGAAGTGTCCCCCGTCAACATGTACGCGCGTTATCGCTTGAGGTCGTGGATCTAGTGGGGCATCCCTTAATGGGAAGATGGTAGTGCTCCATTCGATGCTTAGCAGGTGGACGACAATATTATACCTTTGCGCTACGAGAAGCCCTACTTGGGGCATTTCCATCCAGTGACTTGGACCGCACGCTTTCAATGAATTCCATCCGATGCTCTTACGTATTCGTTCAAAGTCTCCTTTGTTATATGTTTCGAATACATGCTTCCAACGCGCCTCGTTATGGCCAATCTCCAGTAGTAAATCTCTTCGAATATTGGGCCATGCGTGTTCCAGAAAACCTAATCCGACAGCCACAGACCTGTACCCACAATGACCGTCTGGGATCACATCTTGTATACGCGATATGTAAGAGTGAAACTCTGAGGGAATTTGATCCTTAAACCTCTCAATGCTTAACAAGTGCTCGTCCCCCTTCATTAATGGAAAACCGTTATCATCCCGCGTCTCCTTCTTTTTATAACTCGTTGAACTGTTTCGTTGCGTTTTAGGTTTTTCAGACTTTCTAACCGAACCAGTTCCACGAGAGCCCTCTGACGGTACGTATGAGCTGTGTCGGGGTAAATCGCACCTATGTTTGGGGGAAGCGGTATATACGTTGCTGTCCTCGCCATAGGAGCTGTGTCTCGCAGCTTCGTCTAACCTCGCAGCTTCATCTAGCCTTTCTTGTACTTTCTTTAATGTAGGCCGACCGCGAGTATTTTGCTGGACGATCGGTGGTTTCTTGGTTGACGATTTCGGGTTGAAGACCGCTTTTATCTTTGAAAGCAAACTCTTTTGCTGAACGGGGGACTGCGCCTCTAAATGTTGCCGCACATTATTTAGCTCTGCTACAACATCGACCTCCTCGTCTACCAGTTTACACGGGAGCAAGTCAAGCTTACGCCAGAATACATCTATGTCGTCGAGTTGTATAATACGCCCTGCACAGTTAAGTTAATACGGTGTGAGAAACAGCTAAATCGTACAAAATAACAAAAGGTTTGTAGTTTTAATATTTTTTACCTGTCTGTTTGTAGTTTTCCAGCCTACAAGCACACGGCAATCCATTGCTGAGCCACATATGGCAACCACATGATGCGTTAAGTTTCCGCAACACCTCCATCTTCCTCAGTAGCTCTTTTTCCAGCAAATCAAGTGCTTCATGGGAAACCTTTCCACGTAGGTTGTCCAACATTCGTTTTCTGTGGTGGTTCATCGTTTTTTCGATGCTCTCAGTGAAACTTTTTTGTATTTCATCGTACTGAGTTTCAACTATATCAATGACGCATCTTGCTATTCGCTCCAATGAACTCCCGCGCGTAATGTATCTTTTTAAATTTGCGTGCTGGCTCTCAACTCTGTTGGTGGTGCGCTGACCAAAGTTGCGACACTTATCGGTCCACGCATAAACGAACATTTCTTTATAGTCTTTGAGCCAGTTTTCGTAGAGGTAATCATAGACACCTGCAAAAATAAAATAATGAAATGTAAAAGCGTGTGTAAAATATAATAGATTGGGTGAGTCGTTTGTTGAAGGAACACTTACTTTCTCGGTTGGCAACCACGAGTCGGTTATACATTTTCTCCAAGTTGTACTTGTACATGGGCTCTGATGAAGATTCGCACAATCTATTCCAGTACGACATAAATTTCCCCCAATCTTCTTTATCGAACCCTTTCTTGCAATTTCTAGCTATATTTTGTTGGATGTGAAAGTGGCATAGAAGCCTGGTTGCGTTCGGGAATACTTTAGAACACGCTTTAATTAGGGCAAGCTCCCTATCCGTGACTATCACACGCGACATCATACATTCATGCAATATTGACTTGATCCGCTCAAGCACCCACACGTAGTTACCCCTTCGTTCTTTACAAATAACGGCATGTGCTATACAAAAAGACTTCGCGGTCGACGTCATACCCACAACCTGGACAAATGGCATGTTGTAGAGGTTTGTTTTGTAGGTCGCGTCGATCAACATCACGTGCGGGAATGCACGCCACATAGTGATTGAATAAGGATGAACAAAGAAAATCTCTGTTACGACATCTGTTTTGGGTTCCTGTCGGGTGTCGTAAATGAATCGGTGGTCGTGCAGCAGGCTTTCCAGTGCCTGAATAGGATTCTTTCCGTCCGCTATTGTCGCTCTAATTTTTTGTACCGCATTTTGCACGTCTTTCTGAACGTGCAGGCTGTCGGGGAACTGCTTTCTTAGGGTTTGAAATATGATACGTGGCTCCATGTTTTGAGCAGTTAGCTGCTCCACTAGCTTGTATTCGGCTTTAGTAAATCTTCGCACAAAAGCGTGGCCCAACAGACTCGTCGTAGGTTCATGGTTATGGTTCGCACAGTCCACTTTTAACTCCCACGTGTCATTCGTCACGTCCCGGATGGCGAGTAATGAAAATGGGCAACCGATTTTTTTGCTACCTGCTTTCCTAACTGTTGCTTTACTACGGTGCTCACCACTACGGTCGCACACAAGCCATACCATCCCAGTAGTACCGCCAAAATTTTTTGATCGGCGGGTAACAATTACGTAACCATACTTCTTTCCCGTTTCTTGTACCCAATTCTTCAAATCAGTTAGAGACATGAAACGCTAAAAAAAAGTTACGTTAATAATAATAATAATAACAATAATAACAATAATAACAATAATAACAATAATAACAATAATAACAATAATAACAATAATAACAATAATAATAATAACAATAATAATAATAACAACAATAATAATAATAATAACAATAATAACAATAATAACAATAATAACAATAATAATAATAACAATAATAACAATAATAACAATAATAATATTAACAATAATAACAATAATAATAATAATAATAACAATAACAATAATAATAATAAAAATAATAACAATAATAATAATAATAACAATAATAACAATAATAATATTAACAATAATAACAATAATAATAATAACAATAATAATAATAATAACAATAACAATAATAATAATAACAATAATAACAATAACAATAATAACAATAATAATAATAATAATAACAATAATAATAACAATAATAACAATAATAATATTAACAATAATAACAATAATAATATTAACAATAATAACAATAATAATAATAATAACAATAATAATAATAATAACAATAATAATGTGATACCTCATTTATTTGAAACGGATTGCCCGGGGTAGATGGTTCATAAAGTGATGTATCGTATCCACTGTATCCACCTTCACCCACGTATCCACTGTAACCACCTTCACCCCATATCTATCGTATCCACTGTATCCACCTTCACCCACGTATCCACTGTAACCACCTTCACCCCCATATCTATTGTATCCACTGTAACCACCCTCACCCCCGTATCCACTGTAACCACCTTCACCCCCATATCTATCGTATCCACTGTAACCACCTTCACCCCCGTATCCACCTTCATCCCCGTATACCCCGTAACCCGGATACGATTGCTGCGTCGGGTAATATGTTTCATCAACAGGTGCATTCTCAGCACCGTATCCACTTTGTTGCACGTACGGAGATTCATACCCGTATCCGTAATCTGGATACACTTGATGCGCCGGGTAATTTGGTTCATCAACAGGTGGAGTGGGAGTCTTGTTCAAGTCTGGCAACTGTGTTTTTTGATCAACGGGGACTCCAGACACAACCTCCTCCTCCTCCTTGGCAGCATTTGCTCCCCATGTGTCGTTAGAATAGCGCTTACCGAAATAATTATCGGTCCAAAATGATGACATTTTAACAAGATTGAACAAAAAACGGAACAAATGATGTGTAAATCGCTTACTGAAGAAGAAGATGAAAAAGAAAGCAGTAGGCAGTGAATTCGAATTGTGAACAGATGGATAAATAGACTTTCACGTGACAGTTCAATAGGCAGCGTATTGCCCTCTACTCCCCGTATTACTTTATTCACGTGCCTGGACAACATCGTATCGATGTCAAATCAGTCTGACATACGCTGCGTATTGACCACTACGCAGCGTATAGGGTTACATCTATACGATGCGTATTGATCACTACGGACCCTATGTCAGACTGATTTGACCATGGCACTAGGTTTGACTGTCTGGTTGTGTCCCTACCATTAACATACGCTGCGTATTGATCAATACACAGCGTATAACCTAACTAGTGTATATATGTAATTAAGTTTCATATTCTAACAGCTCTGGACAGAGGATAAACTGGTTAAGGCGTTGCGGTTCTAAACGAGAGGTCATGGGTTCGAGTCTTGCAAGGGCCGGTTCTTAAATGAAGACCCCCTTTTACCTCTTTTTTGATATTTTTACAAAAATGGTCCCTGAGATTTCGTAAATTTATACAAATGGTCCCTGGTTTTTCGAAAATTTACAAAAAGGTCCCTAAAGTTTCGAAAACTGACTAATATGGTCCCTGAAGTTTCATAAATTTACAAAAATGGTCCCTGTTTATAAGCTACGTATTGCTCAATACGCAGCTTATATAAACCTGGGAAAAAAATTACACTTCAAACCTACCTAAATGACCCCAAATTTGCATCAGTTTTATATACGCTGCGTATTGACCAATACGCAGCGTATAGAAACTTTGTTTTCTGTGCAATGATTGGTAATCAGGCACTGAGATCTATGGTCTATATACGCTGCGTATTGACCAATACGCAGCATATAGGGTTAACCCTATACGCTGCGTATTGGTCAATACGCAGCGTATATAAACCCTAAGTGTGCAGATAGGCAAAGCGAGTGTCTAGATAGTGAGAGCCTTTTTTTACCATGTGTGGGTTTTTCAAAACCACAAATGGCTCAACTACTACTATGTAGAGCCATAAACTAGACACCTTACAATTGGACATCCTCATATCAAATAGGTTAAAAGACTATAATAGTTCTCAAAATATGCAACGGAAAATCAAATTTAATACATCTTTTAGTTAATAGAAAAAGTAAAGAACATTCAAGCTATAAAAATCAAAACACTAAAATTACAAATGCCAACGCCAAATCCACGAGGAGCTTCACACGCCAGCTAAGAGCTCCACAACATGATGATCTTGGTATATCTCATTTGTAGAAGCACCACCATTGGTTAGTTGAATCTTGGGAAGTACACGCCACTTATCAATGTATGCCATCGAGTCTTGATCTATGTTAGGAAGTGTACGTGCTTCAAGAATCTTAAGAATCTCTTTAGACTTACCAAGAAGTTGAGCTGCAATCCGGATGTTATCTCCCCTTTTCTCTATTTCATTGTGGTGACACTTCATTTTTATGACACGTGGTAAGTTGGTAAAGCATGCTAATAAAATATCTGCAATTATAGTTGATATCCATTCAAAAAGGTCTTCATCATTCAACGAGATTTCTTGTGCATTTAAGTGCAGTAAAATGCTCGTGCTAATCCTGTACATGGAACTTGCAAGTACGAACTTATAAGGTGAACGATCTATACTTGACTTTTTGTTACTCATAAACCTTTTCGTAATTTTTTCTCCTTCATCTCCCAACCACTTAACGATCTCTTTAGATGTTTTATCTTTGTGAGCCTTATTTTGAAGATCAATTTTTAGCCATTTGCGGTATACTTCAACTTCTTTCCACACCCTTCTTGACGATTTTATTGCACTAACTAGGTCACCATCTGCGTTGAGAGAATCTTCAACATGTCTTACAATCTTGAGGCCTTCACTCATGCTGGCAAGAAGCCCCTTGAAATGATCATTTGCAATGTTAGGAAGTGCAATGGCAATTGTTGTCAATGTTACTACTACAAGGCTCCAACAATTGTGGTTTCTTCTTGATATAAAGGTTGAACTAGATCATTGTCGAACTCTACAACTCCAATGAATCCTTTAGATTTCTCTAAAAGCCTCATTAGATTACGCGGTTCCTTCTCCGCATCAAGAAGTTGAGTTATAGAATGGAGCGTATTTCTTAATATTCTTTGTGAAAGTTTTGCCTCCTCCTCAATCTGGACAACATATCTAGTATATTCTTCTAATTCTGAGCTCATATTACCATTAGATGGCTTTGCCATCTTTTTAAGCCATTCTAAAAAGTACTTAATAATATACCAACAACAGGCCAGTAAGATAAGAAAAGCTCGAGGAACAAGAACTATTGTTTTACATATTACCAGAACCACAATATGAAGTGCTAAACAGAAGTTTAAAAACGCGTTTTTTACGTAATGAAAAACAATCTTCAAATAACGGCCTGGAATATGTGAATGAACATGGTTACGTTTCCAATGTTGAAGCCTTTCGATCCAGTGTTTTTCAACTCGGAACACGTTTAACTGGTTCTTGCTTAATTTCTTTGAGAGACTATAATGACCGATAGACGTGAAACATCTTAAAATCGGTGCAATACTGCCTATAACAACCCCAACTAACTGCACGATAAGAATTATCACGTGTGACCACTTATAGTCCGAATCTACACGCTGATCATAATATTCTATGAAGTTTATAACATTTATTAAACTAAAACTTGATTGCAAAGCAAAGAATACACATGTAACCCCAAAGGCAGAAGAAACTGGTGAGCAAGCAATTACAAACTGAGGGTTTCGAGTTTCTGTCATCATCCAGTACTTTTTAACATAAAGTTTGAGTTCCTCAGTGGAAAACATTTTCTCTTGATGACTTGAAACTAGTTGTTGTGACTCATTATACCTGTGTTTTAACTTTTTTCTCATTGATGGAACAGTCAAAGCTACCGAAAATGGCCATAGAAGGGGAAGTATATTAATAAGGTATGAAACCGATGATGACAAATAAATTTGGATCCCCATATTTACAACAATAGTGATCAAGAGGATAGCTAAGGCCACAATGTTCATTAGAAGCTCTTTGTCATCCATAAGCCCTAAAGAAGGGAGAAAGTTAGCTAACATGGTGACCAAGAAAAACATGCTTACAGACTTTCCGTAAAAAAGCTCAGTACTTAGATCCACCAGTAGCTTCATTGCAATTGCGATAAGTGTGATTGTTGCAGCATTGAGATTGAAAAATCTATTTGGAAACCAGAGCTTCCATTGCCATACTGCTTGGACGGCATCAGCTGCCATTGCAAGCGTGCATATCAAAGATGCTATAGCAACATACAAGCCCACCCATGGCATCATGACTTCTACAGGAGTTTTCGAATCTGAATACATTATGAGAGATTGTGAATGAAAAGAGAGTTCTTTTTTTTTTTTTTTTTAATTTAGTTGAGCGGGATCCAACCTGCTTTATATATATACACACACATGAGTGTGTTTAAATAAAGAAGTAGAAAGATATTTATTTACAAGTTGAAAGTTTCTTCTGCGTTCGTTCTCAAGGGACCTCCGCATGGTGTACATTTAGTTGGAAGTGTCGTAAATGCTTTGTTTTGCTAAGCTTGACCTAAAGTAAACGCATGCATGGTCCATGCAGCATGGATATTTTCCTACTATACCAATAGTGATGGATTCAAATTTTTTTTTCAAGTTTTTAGGAGACGCTTATCTATTGATATATAATATTTTTTTTCAATCGATTTATGTTGGATCATTACTGATGTAATCAAGATTTTTTCCAATCGATTTGTTGCTACGATTTATGCCTTTTTGTGAGCTTTTGAGAGAGCACCAACAAATATACACCAAATAATGAGATTTTTTGGTGCTGCTCAATAAGAGCACCATTAAATCTCTAAACACACCACCAAAAAATTAATAATAGAAATCAAATCAGTCCACCACTAAATCTCTAAATACCACCAAAAAATCAATGATATAAACTAAATTAGTCCACCATTAAATCTCTAAACACACCACCAAAAAATCAATGATAGAAACCATAAGTCTCTAACACATGTCAATATGCATTTACCACCATTTAATCCACTACTATAGAGTATGGCGATGGATTTTCTATTATGAACTGGTCCGTAAAAATATACATTATTTGAACAAATGTTTTTTAGTTTTATTTTATTTATAAAGCATCCAAGATCTAATATAAAGGCAAATAAAACAAAAAACTATACAAACAAAAAATGTATAAAATCTACAAGAATATTAAAATAAAATTACATGTTCATAGGAAGCTACAAAGAATGAGATACAAACATGATTTCTATAAAGTTATTTCCTAAAATAACAATTTAAACACATACAATCAAACCAAGTCAACATAGTGTATAATTGTACATCCTTGGCACTTCAAAGCATAAATGACGTCAATCGCCGTAATAGTTTTCCGACGAGTATCTTCGGTGTATCTGACGGCATCACGCAGAAAATCATCAAGAAAGATCTTTAAAAATCTCGCGTCTCTTCGTAGATAAGGCCATTGATACGCTTTACGCCACATCGCCGGCTTCTTGATACTGTGAAAGCCGTTCCGGAAAACTTTCCGGTGATGCTTTGCTCCTCCTTAACATTTTTCTCTCTCTAAAAAGGTTTTGATTTTAACATTGTGTCTATGTATATGTGAGTATAAAGGTTGTGTTTTTGGAGGCTTAATTTGATCCATTGATTGAATAGGATGAGAGCAATTGAAAACTGTAGGATTATGATCCATGTGATTCCTAACAAAATGTTTTGATTGGTTCACTTTGTTGGAGCTATTAACTTCACCCTAAAAAAAATCAATTTAATGGTGCTATTAACAACTTCACCTTCAAAAAATCAATTTAATGCTGCTGTATAACTTCTAAGCATCTAATGATGCTTTGTAATCTATTTTTTTTTTATGGTGTGTTTATTTATTAGTGTGGCAATCTTGTTATTTGGTGCTTTGTATTCTAAAACACCACCAAAAGTTGAATTTGACACCATCAAAAAAATGGTTTTGTACTAGTGGTAAGGGGTCGCAAGATGCAGATGCAATCATTACTGAAGATATGGCATGAGGAACAATTGTGATGATCTATATGTTACGATTTTGGACTAATAACAGTAACTTAAATACTTTTATGATCAATTATCATTTTAGTTTATTATACTAAAGTATATTTTCTAATGTACAACTGTATTCGTTGAAAAGTGTTCCTTATAATTGTATACTTAATAATTATATATGTAGTAAACTCTATATTAACAAAATAAAACATAAGCATAATAAATAAAGTAAAATAACAACAAAATGAATATATATCTCAATTATCTTTTTTACTTTACAAAAAATTTATATAATCACAACTATTACATGTTAATTACATGTTAATCGATGACAACACTCCCAACTAACAATATGTATTATGACAATCTCAACTTTGAACATATTTTTTTCCAACAGACTTTTTCTAGTTGAGGTCTACCCTTATTAGTGTATGATGTTGTGGATGTCTACATGGAGGCTGAGGTGTTAAAAATTACATTTGGCATCTACATGGATGTTAACATGTTAAAAAAAATGTATTTTCATTAAATATGTTCCTCTAAAATCACTCTATCCTCCTTTCTATCACCATATGATTCCATATCATACCAGGGTATGATATCGTATCGCATTGCATCCTATGGTATGGTATAAAATTGTATCGTTTGTATAGTATAGTACGATATAGTATAGTATAGTACGGTATAGTATAGTATGGTACGGTATGGTATGGTATGGTATGGTATGGTATGGTATAGTATGGTAACAAATCATGTCGTATTAGATAGTATAGTATCATATAATACAATATCATATTGTATTGTATCGTATAGTACAATATGTTATAGTATAGTATCGTATCGTATCATATAGTATAGTACCATATAATATAGTACGCCATAGTATAATACAGTATGATATAGTATAGTATAAGATAGTATATTATAGTATGGTATGGTATGGTATGGTATGGTATGGTATGGTACGCTATGGTATCATCTAGTATCAAATATATTTAGATTATTCGGATATTTGAATAAACCGAATACTTTAATAGGTTTTTGTAGGTTCGTGATTCCGGACCGAAACCCGTGATTAGTGTGTGATTATTGTCAAGACGGGAGACATTAGAGACATAAACAACTTCTTTGTATTAATCCGGTAGTATAACGTTACAAATCGACCCGATTACAAGCTAACTGAACAATACCAAAGGAGTATACATCCGGGGAGAGACCAAGTGGTGATCTCTCCCCCAAGGTCTAAAACCTTCCTCCAAACTCTCTGTTAACTCTCTCTTTCTCTCTCTCTCTCTTTGCAAATGACTAAGGGTTGCTATTTATAGCCACACCCTCTTGTCTTGCAAACACACATGGTCAAACAAATAACCCTCTCGTTTGACCACTTCAAACGAGTGGGTCAATAAACGTTCGTTTGACATTTTCACTAACTATTACATAATCAGCATAAAATAACTCTAATCTATTCGAACAGCATCGGACACAAAAACTGCACCAACAAATTTCCCCTTGTCCATTGTTGTCGAATGCTGAAAATGCAACTGCAATCGATCTTCAGTCAAGTATTTGTTGATGTTGTCTTCTATGTGTTAGCAAATTCCCCTTTGACCGATGATCCAGGTAAGTAGTATCTTGACTTGAGACTTCATAGCAATACCAAACCCTTGAAGCTTCTCGTATAGTATTTCCCCCTCAAAGTACGCGTATCCGTATTGGGTGTTGTGCAATCTCCTTGCAAGGCTAAATTGACCGATATTCCGCTGATCTTTCAATACTCCAACTAGCATTTGATAAATCCATTCTTTAAGAACTGCATCAAGTGTTGATCTTGTCATAAGAACTCCATTTCATTCAAGCATACTACATTGGTAGAGTTTTCTTGTGAACTGTCTTCTGTATACCATCTTTGTGGAATCGACCAAGTAATGCACTTTGATCTTCAGCATCAACACTTAGGAAGTCAGCTAGACCGAGTATATCACTTGCAAGCTCAACCAGCATGCTTAGTTGAACTACATCTAGATCTTATTGTCTCGCCTTTGTGAAGTTGACCAAGTAATGTACTACGGATCTTCAGCATCAGTACTCAGGATGTCAGCTTGACCAAGTACATCGTTTGCGAACTCAACGAATTGAATTACACCCAGATCCCTGTAAAATCTCATAAAGATTCCCCAGGTCTTCAGTGAACAGCGCTTTGAAACTACTGTAGACTTTAGATATCTGTATGTTTCCGTGCAAAACCCTTCACGCTGGCTGGATAATTAATTAAAATCCTCAAATATGTGCCTGTGCAAAACATTCCACGCAGAACCTTTTGTATCACCAGAAAAACACCAACTCCACCACCTGTGATTGCGTTTAGAAATTTACCGAAGAAATTCCAAAACATATGAAATTTTTTATCCCCCCATTTCTTTGGTAAAATCTCTAAACCTTAACAAATTCCCTCCACTGAGCGGAACTGTCGTCAACTACACTGAACAGATTCTCTCCACTGAGCAGAATCTTTCAAACGTTCTCGGTTTTTCTAAAAATTATGGAACCAACTTTCTTCTTTGCATATTCTAGTTGATAATGAAAGTCCCCTAGCCCCATAGGATCCGACTTGTATCGCCCCAAAGTTATGCTAACACCTAATCCGAAAGCTTCCATCATAGGCATAACTCTTCGACTTTGTGAACTCCCGGTCTTGGCTCTCTAGGTTCCTTCAATCGTTACCAAATGCGAGAATATGACAATAAACAAAATTCTTTCGAGCATTTATGAACACCGATAACAAAACGCATTTTTCACGTGCGGAAATAAATATACCGTTTTTGGCCCATAATAGTCGCGTCACCAATTTTGACATTTGCACCGGTAACCGTGACTACCCCACGTTTAACAAAAATCAAGTTTTCATCATGCCTCATCATCCCGCTCGCTCCCGAACCCATACGAATTTGACGTTTCAAAAATTTACTCAAATATCTTAACTCAAATATCTTTCGCGAACACCCCACCCCCACTTTGCAACTCACTTGAAATCCTTGGCCCAGAGTGAAATAATCTAAGTTCTTAAATGCGGCCTACTAAAAATTCATACAATATCATGGGCCCACTTGATTCAAATTAACACATTTAACCTAGGATTGTGCAGCCCATATATGAATTTAATAATGAAAATGGGGCCCAACACATGTTGCAGCTCAATATTAATCACATAACCCAAGAAAAACATAACAGCCCAATAAAACCAATATTAGAGACAAGCAGCCCACCATGGAAATTGGCCCAAACGCATGTGATTGTGACCCATTAATAGGAAATGACCAACAACCATTCTTTAACAATCAGTGGGCTCAAGACAAAGAAACCTAGCTGCCAAATTAACTTTCCTGTCGACACTAACCTGGTACAGCCGTCAAACATTGACCTGGTATCATCTTCCCAGCTGACATCCATTGTTATCATCTTTAATACCTCTTTCTCTGTCTTGGAGTCTAAAATTGGCGGAATGCAATCGTCATCAAAATTATTCACTCTATGAGTCATCACACTTAGTTGATTGAGTTTAAGAGACCGAGTGACTTCACTTTCGAAAATGGTCTTTCAACTGATTCGTTGGATTCAGACAAAACTGAACAACGATCATCAAACCATTCCACTATGCCTAGTGATAATCCGAGTTCACGAATCATCATATGATCCTTTTTACCTTTGAATTCACTCAGAATCACTTATGAGCATCTTTAGTAATCAAACGAAGCGCAGATACTAACAATTCTCCTATAAAACGCCTGAACTCTTACGAACAATCAAGGTTCAACGAACACTCAATCCCAACGAACTTTGATTGTTCGTCACATGAGATCTTGGACGAACATTTGAGGATTCTTCGTCAGGCATGTAGTCTTCGTTGGGGAGTCTTCGTCCAGACTAGTCCGGCGACCAATGAGTCACGAAGAGTCATTCTTCGCCATGTGGAGTCTTCGTCACAACATCGAGTATTCGTGACTATGGAGTCTTCGTGGGGGGGGGGGACTTCGGCGAACAAACAATCCACGAAGAGTTGAGTCTTCGTTGAGGAACCTTCGTAGGTATATGTATACGAACATTCAGTCTTCGTTGAGGATTGATCATGGACGAACCTTAAGTCTTCGACACTACATAAACCTGGACGAACCATCAGTTTTCGTCCAAGGAGTCTTCGCACAAAGGAGCTGGACGAACCTTCAGTCTTCGTCCACAAGAGTCTTCATCAGGGATTCTTCGTGATTCACTTTTGGGAAGACCTAGTTTCTCTTCAAGCAGCCGCCACACTCCTCAAGAACACAGCGGATAACAAGTCTGCAGATCTGACGAAATACGCCTAAAAAATGATAAAGAAAGATGAAGACTTGATTTTCTTGGTGTGAATCATAAATTTTAACCCTCTTGTATGGTCCGATTCACCCTAGACCCGTCCAGATCCGGGTTTTTCTTCATGTTTACACCACTTTACATTTTGAACAAAAAATCATAAAAATCCGAGATCTAGAGCACATGTAACTTAGCAAACTGTTAGATTCACTAAATTGGGTACCATGGCTCTAATACCAATTGTAGGTTCGTGATTTTGGACCGAAACCCGTGATTAGTGTGTGATTATTGTCAAGACGGGAGAGATTAGAGACATAAACAACTTCTTTGTATTAATCCGATAGTATAACGTTACAAATCGGCCCGATTACAAGCTAACCGAACAATGCCAAAGGAGTATACATCCGGGGAGAGACCAAGTGGTGATCTTTCCCCCAAGATCTAAAACCTTCCTCCAAACTCTCTGTTAACTCTCTGTCTTTGCAAATGACTAAGGGTTGCTATTTATAGCCACACCCCCTTGTCTTGCAAACACACATGGTCAAACAAATAACCCTCTCGTTTGACCACTTCAAACGAGCGGGTCAATACACGTTCGTTTGACCTTTTCACTAACTATTACATAATCAGCATAAAATAATTCTAATCTATTCGAACAGCATCGGACACAAAAACTGCACCAACAGTTTTTGAGTAAAATGCACGGATAGTCCCTGTGGTTTTGCAAAATTTCACCTTTAGTCCCCAACTTTTTAAAATTACACTCTTGCTCCCTATGGTTTGGTTAGTTGTTATATACCCTTACTAATAAAAACAATAATCAAACACTAAAAGAAAAACTTAACTAATAATCTAAACTCAAGTTGGCCCATAATTTACCGAACCCCAACCCACCCCACTCACCCTTTCTTTTCAGGCAATAACCCTCCAGTTGTTTCTTCTCCAGCAAAACACCCATCTCCATCTTAATACTTTGTGATAGAAAATACCACCTCAATTAAACCCCAAATATTTATCAATTCTAAAATCTCTTACAAATCCACTAACTCATCACAACAATGACTTGATATGTCGTTGAAGTAGAGGAATACCTTTTCAAAGTAGCAATCATATGAGACTCCGACTTTGAGGATTGATTAGTGGTGCCGTCACAACCCCCACACACCCTTTGTATTCAGTTTCAGTATATTTAGTGAATCTATGGTTTTTCTTCACCTTCCAAATTGCACAATATCATCCAAATCAAGAAACTTATCGAGTTTATGGAGTAAAGAATGTAGGGTTTCTGCAATTCAATTCGAGAAATCGCATTATCAGATATTGATTTTTTATATTCAGTTTGAGAAATTGCATTGTAGATCAATTAACGAAATGGAGAATGAAACGAGAATTAGCTTTTTCATTGGAAGCTCGATATCAGTTCGGTTGCTTCACCGGTCGAACTTGCTCCTCAAAAAGTTCACCGCTCAGTAACAAAAGTGTTTCGATTGGGTAGCTTTCCTTACTCGACCGCTTGGTCTGTGAGTCGGTGTGCCAATCTGATGACACGTTGAATTGTGGGGATGTTGGCTGAAGTCACCAAGGTATGAATTTCATGGGCTAAACCTCTGAGATATAGCTCGATTCACTTGTAAGCAGGCTCAAACATATTAAGGCAAATAACTGCCAAATCGTTGGACCTTTTTGTGTAAGCTTCGATTTTGGGCTCGACCATCTTCAGATTTTAATACTCCACCTCGAGTTTCTGAATGTCGTCCCTGTGACAATATTCCTCTTTTATCAGATCCTTGAAGTCATTCCATGGAGTGGCGTTGGCAGCCGGCAATCCAAGTACTTGGACCTGCACATTCCACTAGGAAAGCGTGTTTCCTTCTAAAGTACTGGTTACATACTTTACCCGATTGTTGATAGGGAAATCACACATCTCGAAAACAAACTCGACCTTCTCGATCCAATGTAAAATACCCAATGTTCCTTTAGTGCCGTTGAAGGAGTGAGGTTTACAATCCATGAATGCTTTAAAGGTGCAATCTCGGGGTTGAGCAGGTTGAACTGCAACGTAAGGTGGGGCATATAAGTATAAGAGTGATAAGATGACACATGGACATATTAGTGCCGATTGATCGTTTTACCTTCGGGTTAGGCCACTAGAGCCTCAGCAACTCGTGCGTTAATCAGGGGCGTGGGCTGGTCCTGAGTCATGTTAATGCCGCCACGTCCTCTGTCGTGCCCTCATTGTCTTTACATCCACATAACACAAAATGAGAACGATATTACGCATATAATTCATCATAATGGCATGAGGAAAGTAAAAGTAGAATTAATCACAACGCATATTATCCAAATAAATATCTTCATTAGAATCATTTGTAAGTTCCACAAATAAATTCTAAATCAAATATTAAATTCAGTATCAATTTTTGGATGAGGACGACCCTCCTCATCTAAGTTATACGGAAAGAATAGAAGGGCAGAACGATAGATAGTGATGTCAATTGCCATCACCGGTGAAGAAGGTAACTGATCCTTCGTTATCACTGCCTCCTGGTGTTACTTCTCGATCTTCCTAGGGTTCCTTCGAGTAGTTGGATCTCGTCCATTGCCTCTTCGAGTGTTAGCCTGCGAAGCTTCTTGCTAGGCACTACCTCAGGCTCTTCGAGTTCGGGCTCTTGTTGGGGACGTTGTTCACGTGTAGTTCTCCTCGATTCGAGGAAAGATTTAGGTTTAGGAGAGGATGTGTCAGGGTTAATTGGTCTCTTACGGTTAGGTCTTAGGAACTAAACATACTACTATATAATGCATCAAGTAAGAAACAAGTAGGTACATACGTAAAAAATACAATCTAGGATGTTGAGACTTGCACTTGGAGTCTAGTGTCATTGCGGATTTCTTAATACGAAAAAGCTTATAGTCTGGTTCTTTTTCGAAAATATTTTTAAAACCAAGTTCACTATAACCAATGGCTCTGATACCAATCTGTCACACCCTCAAAATCCACATGCGGAGTTTTATTGCGAGGCGTGCGACTGACCAGGACCATGCCACCAATCATGTCGAACAAGTAATTAACATAAGGAAATTTATCATCATCAACACGATCAGTGATTAAGATTTCAAACGGTCAAAACAAAGTCTAAGTCAACAGCGGAAGCAAAATGTTTAAAAATTCCAACAGTAGTTTAAAAACCATAATTGTTTAACAAAACCCAATTAAATAGTTCATCACAATCACGACACTCCCGCAGTGCAAGCTCCTGAGCTGTACCAAACGACTTGCAAAGCATGCACTTGTGTGTCAACATATAGTTGGCGAGTTCACAGTTTTAGTGTTGTTCCAAAAACAAGTTTGTTTCAATACTTAGTTTATAAAACATGTCATGGGGAGCTACCCCATCGTTAAGCTAGTAAACTGTGTGGTACTGAAACTTGACTGTTGTAGTTGTTTGTGCCCCGTGTCAATGTCTTTCATCATTGACCAGTCGCCAAGGCAAAGTTCACGCCCGCCCTTCCTGACACACTGTGAGGTTTATCAAACCTAATAGTGCTATCAACTAATACCCCGTTCGCCAAACCCGATGACTAATATGTATAATGTGTGGGGACTTTCAGATAGAGTTCGTTTAGTCCGCTAAAGTCATGAAGTATAAATTACAGTATTTTACAGTATTCCAAACCAGGAATACTAGTCAGTCCCAATCCACGGATAGTGTGGTTCCCAACAACCGGGAATACATGCTTTTAGTAAATGTGTGAACTCACCTTAGCTTAGCTCAGCAAATTAAAGTACTCGAGCTAGAATGGTCAACCACGTCGTATTATGGTTACCAATATTATTAGAGTTTGTGTATGAATTGTCTCATGTATTTTCTACACATATCTAACAAGTAGCACGAAACCAAGCCATCACATAGCAAGTAAATCATGTGGTCATACACGGGTTCATAACAAAAGATAAGGTTCTCATTCACATAACAAACAACAAGTATTATTTGCATTATGGGTGTGCGGCTACAGTATGAGTGTGCGGTATGAATATAAGTGTGTGGTGTATGATGTACAGTTCATGTGTGTACGGTATAAAAGTGTACGGTATAAACATAAGTTTATCGGGTGTACGGGATGGGGGTGTGCAAGGTGCAGGGGGTGTGCGGCATATGGGTGGATTGGCTGTGAGGTGTGCGGCACCTCGGTGTGCGGCACCTCAGTGTGCGATTGGCCATTTAAACCCCCACCGTAAGCTACGGTTCTCAACCGTAGCCTACGGTGCTGCCTTTCTGTTCACGGCAGTAACCACCCCAATCATTAGCTTGTTTCACCGATTTGAAGTTTCCAAGTTTCATCAATTCCGTTACACAATTTACACTAACATAGTTGAACCTTTTCACTGGATTAGGTTTGCTTATCATGAGATTATTATACCAAAACATCAACATCTTAAACCCTAATCCACATATAATCATACCAGAATTTTCGAAGTATCATGTTAATTCTCATGAACCCTAGTTTATCATACACATCAATTAACATCATAAACAACATCCAATCAGATCTAGTAGTCCAATATCGCAAGGAATCATCAACATCTTATCATCATACAACCCTAATTATTTAATCATCATCCATTCGATCAAAACAGTATTGAAACGTGATTTCTAGTAAACCCTAGGTCATAATTAATCTCATGAACACCAATATTAATCAACCAATCTAAACACCGCCAAGTATAACAAAGAAAACTCGAATCAAACAAGGATAACACACTAACCGAGAGATGTAGAGTGAAAGAGTTGTGCTAGAACGAGAGGGAGAGAGTTCCGAGTGAGATAGCTGCCATTGATCACCAAGGAGGAGGGAAAGAGAGCTAGGGTTTGTAATAATTTTGAATCACAAAGATGCGCAACTCACAAAACAGTGGTACGTGCTCCTACATGTATGCGCAACTCACAAGAGTTTGGGCTTGGACGGTTTTGGGATTGGTGGTGTACTTGGGCCGAGAACAACAAAGCACCAGGGTGTGCGGTTGGTTATCGGGTGTGCGACTGAGATGTGTATGAGTTGATTATCGCTGGGCCGCACACACCATTAAAATACATTTAATAATCATATACACACACATAACTAACTTTAATATAATAGTTTAACACAATAATCCAATTTAACACAACATAATAAGTTGACGTGACAAGTGATGATACGTAGTTAAGGATCACGAGATTAGATGACACTAACCTCGAAAGCACGGGTTGTCACACACGGCTCCCGCCAAGGGTGGGGTCGGGGGCTGTGACAGAGAGTGGTATCAGAGCCACTTATTTAAGCTATTTAGGTGTTATTTTAATACCTAAACTTAAACATAAAAGTTAGAAAATTAATTAAACATAACCTATGTGTTATTTCTGTGAATATAAAACTAAAACTATATATATATATATATATATATATATATATATATATATATATATATATATATATATGATTTTTAAAATTATTGTTTTTAACAATTTTTTAGTCCATAGTATGAGTGACGAAAAAGTATCTGAAGCATTCCAACACATCTCTAATATGGAAATGGACGAAGGGCCATCCGAAACGAAATCAGGATATAAGGCGGACACTAATGAACACATCATTTTCCAAGCCCAGCCAATTGAACCACAACCCCCTAAGAAACGAGGTTGGTTCAATAAAGGAAAAAGAGAAAATAGGAAAAAGAAGAAAAACCCAGTAGCCACCATAACCTTAGTTGAAGGTTCAGCCCAAATCTCTGTTACCAAACCTTTGTGGGAGGAACTAGACCAAAGGTTAGCCAATTATGATATATTCCAATCCATAAAACAAGGAGATAAACTTAAACCTACATGCAGATCCTGAACCGATAATACCCTTCTAGCCAGTTGAACTATTCGAACCGATACCTTTTCATCCCAAACTTATAAATCCCTAACCAATACCCGTTTTTAAACCAGAAGAAATCCCGAGAATCCCTGCACCTGCACCAGACTCTATGGAGAAGTGGTGGATGAATGACTAGCAATTCCAAAACCTTATGCAAGACCCCTATCTCCGTCCACCACAATTCCCACCATACATACCAAATGCCTACCCAGCCATGAGCCCAGGGAACGTAGCTGAACTTAGGAAATATGGAGAAGAACTAATGACGGCAGCAAACCAGATCCACGTGATAGGAGAAAACCTCGTCTGGAAGTATGACGAGAGGATTTCTGAAGAGAGACCAGCCTAATATAATATATAGTATAAAACACACACACACATACATACATACACACACACACACACACACATATATATATATATATATATATATATATATATATATATATATAAACGGGATCAGGAGAAAATGCTCAAAAGTGTGAGAACGGTGAGAACGCATCCTGGCCCAACACGTGTCCCGCGGCATAGAGAAGGGCGGAGAGGCTTTTTTTGTCTTTTCATTCTTCTTTTATTTTCCCAACGCGGTATAATATTTTCTGGCATCTAAGTTTTTTTTTTGACGTTAATTGTATTTATTAAACTTTTTGGCGTTGAATTAATTGTTTTTGTGTCACATATATAATATTTTGGCGTTATAGCGTTTTCTGGTTAACTTTTTTGGCGTTTGTGGCGTTTTGTATAATAATTCACTACGATTCATTAATATTTGCGGATAAGATTACAATAAGACCAATTTTTTTTGGCGTTTAGTGAATTTTTTGGCGTTTAATACCCTTTACAAGGTGCCTTTGCCAGCAGCCGGTCTCCCAGTTTTCATACTACTAGCGTTTTGGTGTTTCTAGTTTTTGGTGTGTTATATAATAATGTATTTTATTTATAGAGAATTAGATAACAAAACAACATATAACTTGATATCAAAACAATATAAAATGAAAACAAAAATAATAAAAAATGGTAATCTAATTTTCTTCCGAATCTTCCCTGTCATCAGCCTCTTCCTTCTTGAATTTGGTTTTGGCGTTTTGAACCTTTTTGTAATACTTTAGCTAGATGCCAACTTTCCTTCATAAAGCCCGTCTTTTTCAGAAGAAGCTGCTTAGTGGCAACCTGTTTTTTGGTGTGATATTCTTGTTTGGTGGCATGTCATTAAAGATCAATTTTTGCTTGATGCTATTTGTAATAATGGAGTCCAAAATAGCATTTTACACTTGTGTTGATCCCTTTATTCCATGCCTATATTCATCAAGAACAAAGCTCACATGATGGCATATCACTGTCATGAGTCTGTTTTTTTTTTCTTGAATATTTGTCCATCTCATTCAGCAAAATATTATTGAGATAACCCCCTCAGAAGAAAGATCCATTTCAGTGAAAGCTTTGCCATCTGTGGCGTTTAAAAGTGAGTGGTTTCTAGAGGATATGGCGTTTGTGTTTTCTGGGTGTGATTAATTTCATTGTGTATAGACCCCTCTCTTATAGGATTTTTTTGGCGCGTAGTTTAGGCGGGACTTTTTATTGTAATAAATGATAGTAATAAAGTAACTGTCTTTTCAGTTACTGTTTTTGTATTTACTGTGTTGGTCAGTTTTTATAGGTTATAGACGTCCCATCTTCTAAGTTTGGCGTTTTTTTAAATGGCGTTATGCAGACCAAGATGACAAAATACAATAACGGAGTAAATAAAATATTAAGCAGGAAAAATATTTTTTGTTATTTTTGGGGTTTTGTAAGGGTTAACCATTTTTAGTATTTTTTTTTTGGCATTTTGCTATTAAAGATAAAAATATATCATTTAATTATCTTAAAAAAAGAAGATTACATAGAAGAAAAAAAAGAGGAAAAAAATTAAAAGCCTTCGTCAGAAGGTACTTTATCCGAAAAGTATCCATCACTTGCATCATCTTCTTCCTCTTCGGAGTCTTCATCTGGATCTTCATTCATGTCATCACCTTCACCTTCATCAGCTTCTTGTTCCTGAAGATTCTGAAGCCTCCACCTGAACATGTCTTGCATTAACTCTAATTTTGAGTCTATTTTTGTGTTGGTACAAGTGGCGTTATGCAATTCTTCCATGAAACCCAGACGCTGCTTTGTCATGATGTTCTCTAGCCATTAGACTTCCTACTCTCCGCTGTCGTATGTAACCATCACCATGTCTGTTTCATCATCAAAACGCCATGTTGTCATGACAGGGTCCGGCTTCACATCTGCTTTGATTGGTCCGAATTTGCTAGTTAATGCTTTCATAAGCATATGTGTTTCATGGCATTCGTTGTCTAGAGCGATGCCAATGGATAAGATTCGCCTCTGTATCTCTTCTTTCATCTTCAGAATTGCCCTCACCGTCTTAACATACACCCTCCTTCTCTTGTCAAAAAGTAGGACGTATCGCCTGATTCCCAGAGTGTATCTCCAAGAAACGATTGTTGCCATTTTTGGCCTTTTTGGTTAAGTTGGCGTTTTTGTTTAAAGATGTTTTTTTTGCACAAAATGGAAAGATTGAAGTGATTATGGAAGTTATGTTTTACCTTTGTTTATATAATGATGTTTTTGGCGCGTAATTTAGGAGGGAATTTCTTCTAATAAATGTTAATAACTGAAATTCAGTTACTGTGTTGTTTCATCTTCCTGTAATATTCAACGCGTTTTATTACTAATTTTTGGCATTTTGTTTTTAATAGCATTTTATTTTTTTTGTATGGCGTTTTATCATTTGATGGCGTTTTGAATATGAGCGGTAAAAGACCTGTTTACCCTTAATGAAGCGCGTCCCACATAATAAAATGATGTTATTTACGAAAACGCCACCGCGCAATCTAGTTCATGGATTGTTTTGATCGGACGACCCATAAGCGTTCTCACCGTTCTCACATTTTTCACCGTTTTCTCTAAATCCTGACCCTAAATATATACGTGTATATATATATGGGAGGGTTCATTGGGGAACACTAAAAAAGTGGGGAACCGGGGAACACTCTTAAAAATTATATTTAACAAGTTAAAAATTAGGTTTTTCTAAAAAAAAATCGGCGCTTTTTCTTTTAAATACATGCAGAAACATTTTTAATAAAAAAATCGATAACTAAAAATATAAAATATTGTTTAAAATATATATATCTTATAAATTAACTTAACATGTTAAAAATCACTTTTTTCAAAAAAAATTCAGCCCATTTGCTTCTAAAAATGGGTAGAAACTATTCAAAATAAAAAAGTTTTCTTGGATTGGCAGGATACTATAGACGCTTTATTCAAGATTTTTCTAGAATAACCATTCATTTAACCAAGTAAACCTGTAAATCAGTTAAGTTTGAATGGGGACCAAAGCAGGAAGAAGCTTTCAAGATCCTAAAACAAAGATTAACTAACGCACCAATACTTGCCTTACCAGAAGGAACTGAAGATTTTATAGTATATTGTGATGCATCAAAATCAGGATTTGGATGTGTGCTGATGCGACACCTGAAAGTGATTGCTTACACCTCTAGACAATTGAAAAAGCATGAAGAAAGCTACACAACGCATGATCTGGAATTAGGAGCGATAGTTTTTGCCCTCAAAATTTGGAGACATTACCTGTACGGTAGCAAGTTCACTATCTTTACAGATCATAAAAGTTTAAGATATATTTTAGGGCAAAAAAGAATTGAACATGAGACAAAGACGTTGGATGAAGATCTTTAGTGACTACGATTATGATATCCAATATCACGTAGGTAAAGCTAATGTAGTAGCTGATGCTTTAAGTCGTAAGTTTCATGAGAAACCGAAGCGGGTACGTGCTCTCAGATTAAATCTACAGATAGATTTAATGGACAATTGAAAAGTATCCAAGAAACAACAATCAAGGATGATGCTGAAAGATTAAAAGGAATGATGAAGGAATTAGAAAAAGGAACAGATGGAATCTGGAAATTCCATAAGAAAGGAATTTAGGTAACTATCCAAGGAAATCTACGAAACTAAATTCTGGAAGAAGCTCATAAATCCATATATACGATGCATCCTGGAAGCAACATGATGTATCAAGACCTAAAGAAAAATTTCTGGGGGATAGGAATGAAAAAGGACATTGCAAGTTATGTTTCTAAGTGTTTAACTTGTTCACAAGTTAAAGTCGAACATCAGAAACCTTCAGATTTACTTCTACAATTGGAGATGGCAGTTTGGAAATGGGAACTAATAATAATGGATTTTATTACCAAACTACCCAAGACACAAAAAGGTAACGACACAATTTGGGTAATTGTGGATAGATTGACTAAAGCTACACATTTCTTACCAATGAAGGAAACTTTCAATATGGAGCGATTAGCTAAACTGTATGTGGATGAAATAGTTTTATTACATGGAGTCCCTTTATCTATTGTATCTGACAGAGATAGTCGTTTTACTTCTCATTTTTAGGCAAGTTTCCAAAAAGCTATGGAAACCCGATTAAATTTAAGTACAGCTTATCACCCTCAAACAGATGGACAAAGTGAAAGGACAATTCAGACTTTGGAAGATATGCTCAGAGCCTGTGTGATAGACTTTGAAGGAAGTTGGGATGATCACTTACCATTAATAGAATTCTCTTATAATAATAGTTATCATACAAGCATTAATGTTGCTCCATTTGAATCACTTTATGGACGAAAGTGCCAAACTCTAGTATTTTGGGCAGAAATAGGAGAAATATCAATTGTCAGGTCCTGAGATTGTACAAAAAACAACTGACAAAATAATTTAAATCAATGGGAAGACTGAAAACAACACGTGATCGTCAAAAGAACTATGCAAATAAAAGGCGTAAACCCTTAGAATTTCAAGTTGGACACAAAGTGCTACTAAAAGTTTCTCCTTGTAAAGGGGTAGTCCGATTCGGTAAGAATGGAAAATTAAGCCCAAGATACGTTGGACCATTTAAGATTATCAAGATAATTGGACCAGTAGCTTATCGGCTACAGACCCAAAGAAATGGTTGGTGTACATGATGTATTTCATGTATGTAACCTAAAGAAGTGTTTACCTAACGAATCATTGATAATACCTCTTCAAGACATAGAGGTACATGAGAAACTAAAGTTTGTTGAGAAGCCTCTACAAATTGAAGATAAAAGATTAAGAATCTCAAGTACAAGAGATTAGTTCTGGTTAAAGTAAAATGGGATTCGAAAAGAGGACCAGAATATACTTAGGAACTAGAATCTGAAATGAAATGAAAGTATCCTTACTTATTCTAGTAAATCTCGAGGATGAGATTTAAAACAAGGTAAGGAGGATGTAACAACCCTCGATTAGACCACAACAGATCATAACCGAAACCCCAAACATCTACCACGAGAATCAACACGAAAATCAAGGGAACCCAGATACTGACCCCGTCGCGCTACGCGACGATATTTTGATATATGGTCGCATGACACGACACCCTATTGTACGTCAGGGGACACGTGGCAGCCACCTGGCAGACCTACAGTAGTGACTCTTTACACCTAAGCCATAATTAACCTAATCGCGTTAGCGACGATATCAAGGAAACCCGATCGCGCGACGCGACGTGCTCGTTCTGCAGCTATAAAAGGGACGTGAATTAAGCATTCAGAACTGCTTAAATTTCATTTCTCTTTCGCTCTCTTCTATTCTGCTCTGTTTCTATTATACCCGATACCCTGAAACCCTAAACTCTGCTACATATTCGGTGTTTTAACCCTGATCACTGGTACGATATCCTGTCTGATCGATCCGAAACCCGTCAATGGATGTCAAAGTGCTGCATGAATAAGGCTATACTTTGTTAACTAAGTTGGGGGGTTTTGATATCGTGATTATCGTTAAAGTTTTAATTGGGTTAATGCACTAATAGGTGTTGCATTGTGTTTTTATTAGGAACCTAGGCTTAACACCAGAAGGCTATAGTAAAAAACCCTAAATCTACAATGTGAGTCATTCTTTCTTTTTATCAAATGATTTGCAACAAGTATTTTTCAGTTATACTTACAGTGATTAAGTCTTTGTATTCTGAAATTACTGTCGGTATGTGGGGTTTTGTATACACTACTAGTCCAGCGGTGCTATTCAACAAAGAGTTAGCCAATACTAATATGACCAAAGTCACAGGAACTGCCACCATGACAAATACTGATTTGTGTAATTGATTGATGTAAACAAATGTAAAAACTCTTAATGCTGTAAATTATAACAATGTGTCTTTTTATACGAACGAATGAACTCACCAGTATTTTTAGCTGATAATGTTTTTAAACGCGTTTCAGGTAACTTACTGTGAATGTAAAGAAACATGTTATGAAGCACTGAAGGCTTAAAGAAAGTGGCTATAATTATCCGAATAAAGAAAAGAAATTATGTTTTGTCAAATAGGGTTTATCCCTATAAAAACCTTTGATTATGGGTTTTATCCCAGTTGTTTAATATTAAACTTTAGTGTTATACAAACTCTGAATTTTTCCTAACTACGATCCTGATGAAATTTTTTGTTGCGAATTTAATAAACATCGGTACCACCTGTACTGCTCACGACTCCCGCCCATGGTGGGGTCGGGGGCTGTGACATTCACAGTGAGATCAATTTGTCGGAAATGAAGGGACCTACAAAGAAAAACTCGAATACCCAAAGTAAAGACGAACAAAGAAATTAAGAAAACTAAAAGTGAACGTATTTTTGGAGTTTATGAATTTTAAGAAAGCAACTAAACTGAACACTAAGGGTATCGATTCTCCAGCAACAACGCCATTTTAATAGATGTCGAATGGTCGATACAAAATAAAGTAAAAAGTCGGCCCCTATCAAGCTTTACTAGTAAGGGTAAGTAGGGTGTCGGTCCACATTGAACTAGTGGAACAGTCAAAATGAGAATTCCCCCGAGTTACGAGAATGGTTAAAATGAGAATTCCCTATTGATGCGGGTTGATGTGTATATGGAATTAAGTATATTTTAAGCCCTTTTTACACGTTAGTCAAGTTTTAAATTTATAAAACACGATATTTTACTAACACCAAACACACATATGGGCAAGTGCACCCATCGTGAGCGTAGTATAGTGTTGGCAAGATACCTAGGTCGTCCAAGGACACAAGAGCTTTTAGTACCGGTTTATCCTCAACGTCTAATCAAATCAAAAGATTAGAAAAAGGTTTTTAAACAAGGAAAATAAAAACTAACTAAAATGCTGAAAAATAAAATAAAAATAAAAACAGAAACAGATAGACAAGATGAATCACTTGGCTCCGACTCGTGTTTAGTGTAACCTTTGATTATTTCAACACTTTTGCACTTTTTAAGAGATTATCTTAGTTATTGTAGTAGGCCCCTCTTTCGAAGTTGACGTCACCCTCAACCCAGTAGTTTGAGTCAGCAAGGATACAATCCTAAAGGGTCGGATTATTGAAAGATAATTAATTAAGTTATTAATGCATATTATGGTAGGCCCCTCGTTTGAAGGTGACGTTACCCTCGGCTAAGTAGTCTGAGTCAGCAGGGATACAGTCCTAAGTAGCTGGGTTAAAGTGTTAATAGTAGCTTACATATGAGGGGATCAAAGAGTTTGGACCCCCGCCATCCAATACCGGTGGGTATTGAAGGAGGTCCTACTAAATTTGACCCAGGTCCTTGCAGGATCTATACACTGAACAAGGCAAGACTCTTACCAAACCGTTCCCTTAACCCCCGACCAGGTAGCCAACATACCTCCAAATAGACCGTGGAGATATGAATGGTGAAAATCTTTTATTTTATATACACAGTAAAATAATGCTAAGACACCACGGACAAACGATAAGGAAGAATCACCTTCAACATAAGAAACTAGTTATTAAAGTCATTAATACATAACCAAGTAAAAAGTGTGAAAATATTAAAAATAAAAAGTATTACACTAGATACTTGTCTTCACCAAGTGATGTAAGAGATTAGGCAAACACGGCCTTTGATTGTTAAGAACTCTTACGATCAATCTTGGATCCCGAGACGACTCACACACTCTATGATGGATAATGGATGATGGTGGTGGATGATGGTGTTGTGATGGTGGTGGGTGGTGGGTGAAGTGTGAGAGAGGTGGTGTGCCAAGGGATGGTTTGAAAATGAGCCAATAACCCCTTTATAGGCTGAACAGAGACTCGGGCACGGCCCCGTGCCCACCTTCCTCTCTTTCTTCATTAACTGCAGTTTGTCTTTATTAGTTGACCATGCCCCCGTGTCCGCTGGGCACGCCCCGTGTGCAGAAGCGTATCTATACTATCAAGATTTCCTCAGATTCTGCGAATCTTAGAGTTGACCACGGCCCCGTGTCCGCTGGGCACGCCCCCGTGGTGGTTGATAGAAGCTTCTATAGCTTTGTCTTTTATGCTTGCACTTGGGCACGCCCCCGTGTTCGCTGAGCACGGGGCGTGTTCAGTCTTCTGTCTTCTTCATTTTGCTTGGGAAGATGCTGTCGGGGGGTCTGGCATGCCACGTTTGTTCCTTTTCTTGTATTTATGTTAGATTTAGCTGTCTTTTTGCTTCTTTTGTTAATTTGAGCTCATTTAATCCTGAAAATACAAAAGGAAGACAAAAACACACTTTTTCCAACGTTAGTACTAAAAAAGGGTTAGTTTTATGTCACAATTGATGTAATTTATATGGTGCATTTTGTGCACATCAAATACCCCCACACTTGAATCTTTGCTTGTCCTCAAGCAAAACTCTTTATAATGTGGCTTTACACACCCAAATGGAATGGGTAGAAGAGAAGGTTTTTGGGCTTGTCATAGAGTGTCGGGATTTCCAAGATTCTTTATTAAGTTTTATTTTTATTTATTTACAATCCTATTCGTCATGATTTATTTAAAACATAACATAAGATAAATTACTTATTAGGGTATATCATGCCTTTTTTAAAAATTTCATTTATATACAAGTTCACATACCTCACGGGGATCACTCAACACTCGGCCGAAGATGTATTTTAGTGAATCACTCGAGAGCGGCATGGAACTTACTCCTACCATAGGCTTGCCAAGCAATCAATCCTCCTCCTTTTTAACTATATACCTTTGTAAATATCTAGAGGACTTTTGGGTGAAGGGTTAGGCTTGGTTAAAGGTAGGTGGTTGGGTTAATGGTTAGTAAAAGGGCAAAAGGCGTAAAAAGCATCGGTTTTCGTAAGATTTTTTATTTTTGCAAATTTTTATTTTAATGAAGCCACTAATCAAACAAAGTTATTTTTGATGAACTTGTTTGTTTATTTCTTTTGCTTCATCATCAACAAATTTTTTTTTTTTTTGAAAAGTCATACGAAAAACCGGGCTTGTTACTAAAACAAAGGGTTTAAAAAAAATAAAAAGGGTTTTGGTGGGTGAAAGGGTGTTTGTTTTTTGGGTAAAGAAATGAAAAGGTTTAGGCTCAAAGGGGTTAACTAGGGGGATTTTTGAGTAGGTGGTAAAAAAAAGAAAAAAGAAAAATAATGGTGTAGAAATAAAAAGGGTTAGTCCTAATGCCTCCATCATTTACTTACTCGGGTTTAAGTTGGTAAGGACCGGGAATGTATTGTCGTGGCAAGTTCTAGAGTTGTAAGAACCAAGCGGCTATTCACACAAGAAACGAAAAATGAGCATTTAGTTTTAAAGATATGTATTTGTATGCTCAATAAAGGCACAAAACTCACTTTTTGTGGGAATGGGTTTTTATGTGATCAAGTATATATAATTAAATTTTAATTTAGCTTGTCATGCCTTTTCATAATTTCTTTATGTTGGTTCTTTTTATCACGACGCTATCGGTTGTAAATTTGTAAAAATATAACCTTTATAGAATTTGAAATTCCCAAGTTAAACCTAGAGAAGTAAGGAAAAAAAAATGAATTTTTTTTGGGGTGATTAGTGGTTCCAATAGAGTTTTGTGTAAGGCTTGTAATTAGGACATGCAAGATTCAAGATTTTAGCATCCCCCCCACACGTAAATTACACATTGTCCTCAATGTGTCCAAAAAATAAGTTTTTAGGTTGATTGAATGTGTAAAAAGGTGTCAAAAAGCAAAATTTATGTTACTGGGCGTCTGGACACGGCCCCGTGTCGAATGGACACTACCTCGTGGTCAGAGTGCCAGCAACAATTACTTACAAAAGGTAGACACGGGGGCGTGTTGGCTGGACACGACCCCGTGTTTGGCGAAAGTCTGCAGATTTAAACAAACAGTAGGTCTGGGGAAGTGGGCACGGGGGCGTGTCGGCTGGACACTACCCCGTGTAGACAGTCTGCAATGGTGTAAAATAGGTTTCTGGCTTCGGTTTTCCTGTCCCGGATTTAGTAGTACTAATATTTAGTACTCTAAGCCTCGTATGTACCTGTTTTATCAATAAACACTACACCAAACTAGAGCAAGCATCCTAATTTACCATCGTTCAACATCCACATCACAAAGTTAAAAAGAAAAACAAATGCAGAAAGTAAAAAGAGTTAAGGAAAGTAAATTGTTCAACACACGGCACGCAGGCCGGAAATTGTTCAAGATAAATGGGGATTAACCTGTGGGATCACCAACCAACTGCTCCTGCCTCCGTTCCTCCCGCCTAGTCCATGTCGTCGTCCTCATCATCATCGTTGCAACCACCTCCTCCGTGCCCCGCCATGTACCCCCGGATGTACCCAATGTCATCCTGTATGTCGGATATGTTTCTCTCTATTGCTCCGACCCGGGTGTACGTGTTGTTGGCTAGGTTGTAGGTGTTCCTGCTGCACATGAGGTTTTCCTGCATTAAATCATGTAAACTTTGAAAATTAGGAAAACCGCCTCCTTGTGAGGAGGATTGGCCCGGATCACCATGAGGCTGGTATTGGTGTTGAGGAGGATGTTGGAAGTGTGGAGCATGTAGGACGAGTGCCTCTTGCGGGTTCCATGCATGCCCCTAAACTCTTTGGAAGTTGATCGTCCCGTCGTCTGCTTCATAGATCAGATTCATGGAGCGACAGATGTTTATGTCCACTCTTCCCGACCATGGGCTCTTTTCAAAGGATCTCGGCATGTTCACGAAGTGCTTGAAGAGATGGTAGATCAATCCCCCAAAGAAGATAGGAGTCGGGGGAGTAGCAAGCTGGTTCAGATGCATGTTTCGGAGCAGGAGGTATGGAACATCAAGGTTGTTGCGGGTATGGATGCAATGAAGGACTAGAAGATCCCTTAAACCTACAACACCGCTGCTATCATGCCTTTGACTAAGAGAGTAAGTGAGCACCCTATGGATGTAGCGGTAAAGAGGGTCCCTCAGCTTAGTGCTCTCAGTGCTGCTCGGATTGTAGTGGCCTTCTCCTATTTGTGCCCAAGCAGCCTGGCGTTGGTTTTCTGGTATCTCACGAAGTCCTCCGGTGTTTTCTTCGTTCCCCGCATCTTCCTCCGCATACAACCCAACTATTGACCCGAACTGTGCTGTCGAGATTGAGTAGTAAGTCCCTCCACACCTGAATTCTACACCATCATTATCGAATGGATCAGTCCTTCCTTTGAAAACAAAGGTGCTGTAGAATTCTAGGTTATATTCATGGACTGAACGAAGTCGAGTGCACAGAGCGGCTCTCAGTGAGCCGGTGACTAGGTTGTTGAATCGGTCAAGCTGGTTCACTGTTCCTAGAAGATCCATGCATACTGTCCTTGAGTATTCTTCCGGCCTGGTTTGAAGCACGTCGTACCTTGCCCTAGCGTCCAGCTCATTTGCATTGAACCTTGTGATTTCTTGGACATTTGAAAGAATACCACAAACAATTAGCAAGAAACCGTGAAATTTTCGGAAGAAAGTGAGAACAACCAGCTGGACACGCCCCTGTGCTCGCTGAGCACGGCCCTGTGTCCAAACATCTGTTTACCAAAAATCCCATTTTTCACCCCGGTTTTGAAAACTTGAAATTTTTTGGTCCAATAGGTGCGGTTTCCCCTGAAAATGAAACCCCAAGTGCCGTTTTTCCCAAAACAAACCGTTTACCCTTTCGATTTTATCTTTTTCGGTTCAAAAACAAGGGTTTGGGGTTTTTGTGAGAAATCGGACAAATCTATGAACAATACAAGTGGATTTACTTCCTATAACACTAATCTAACTAATGCTAACAGATTTAAGAAAAAAATTGAGGTTCGATCCGGATGAAGTTCAAGAACCCTAGATTTTTCCCAAAATTTCGATGTTTTAACTACATGCAAATGCTTAATCTAACTACTAATGAGGATAGAATCATACCTTGATGTTGTTAGAAGTAGAGGAGACGTCAAAAATCTGCGGAAAATCGCCTCGAACCAGAGCGTTTTCGGGGAAACGCGGCGTGTGGAATGAGGTAACTGTTATGAAAAAGGGGTTTTATCCCGACAGTCGCGCGGACACGGCCCCGTGCCGAGCAAAATTAAATTTATTTTATTATTTTTTTTAGTGCTCGTGTGAGTGCCCTTGTTTCGCAAAAACTTGGTTAGAAAACTTACCGATTTAGATGTCGTCCCGTTTGTTCGTAACTTACCAGGTATGATGTTGATGCTTTCACTCGTCAATCGTTTGAAGCGAGATTTCTTCCTCTTCATCCTCAATGAATCCTTGATATAGTTTTAGCCGTTGGCCATTGACTTTGAATGGAATTCCATTTCGAGATTTAATTTCTACTGCACCGTGTGGGAAAATATGGGTGATGGAAAAAGGTCCTGACCACCTAGACTTTAATTTACCAGGAAACAATCGAAGTCATGAATTAAACAAAAGAACTTGATCTCCTACTTGAAATTCATTAGGTTTAATGTGTTTGTCGTGTAAAGTTTTCATTCTTACCTTATAAATTTCGGAGTTTGAATATGCATAATTTCTAAGTTCGTCTAATTCATTTATCTGACAAAATCGATTTCTACCGGCAAATTCTAAATCTAAGTTTACATTTTTAATTACCCAGTAGGCTTTGTGTGCAATATCTACTGGCAAATGACAATTTTTTCCGTAGACCAGCTTATATGGGGTTGTACCTATTGTTGTTTTATAAGCAGTTCAAAAAGCCCATAAAGTATCATCTAATTTATCTGCCCATTCCTTTTTATTTAATCCTATGGTTTTTTCAAGTATTCGTTTTAAACCTCTATTAGTCACTTCGGCTTGTCCGTTTGTTTGAGGGTGATATGCAGTTGAGACCTGGTGATAGACCCCATATCTTGTTAAAAAAATTTCAAGTTGATGGTTGCAAAAATGGGTACCTCTATCACTTATTAATGCTTTAGGTGTTCCAAAACGAGAGAATAATTTTTTTCAGAAATCTTACCACGACTCTTCCATCATTTGTTGGAAGTGCCTCGGCTTCGGCCCACTTAGACAAGTAATCTACCGCCACAAGTATATATTTGTTTCCTTTTGACGGTGGGAAAGGTCCCATAAAGTCGAGTCCCCACACATCAAAAATTTCACAAACAATAATGCCATTTTGGGGCATTTCGTTTTTGGAAGAAATATTAACTGTTCTTTGGCAAGCATCACATGTCTTGACAAGACCTTGGGCGTCTTTGTAAATGGTTGGCCAATAAAATCCTGAATCAAATACCTTTCGCGTGGTACTAGCGGCACCATGATGTCCTCCGTAAGGACCTTCATGACAATGGCGAAGAATTCTTCGTGCTTCGCTACCATGTACGCATCTTCGAATGAGTTGGTCGGCACACATTTTGAAAAGATAAGGATCTTCCCAAAAATAATGCTTCACATTAGGAAAGAATTTCTTTCTTTGATGATGTGGCCAACCTTTTGTGATTATACCGCTAGCTAGGTAGTTAGCATAGTCGGCGTACCATGGTTCTTCTTTATATTCCACCATTTCCAAGGACTCCGTTGGAAATTTCTCGTTGATTTGTTCATCATGGTTGCCTCCAAAGCTGGGTCTTCTAAGCGTGAAAGATGATCTGCTGCGGTGTTTTCTGCTCCTCTTTTGTCTTTGATTTCAATATCAAATTCTTGGAGGAGTAAAATCCACCGAATCAAACATGGTTTTGCGTCCTGCTTTTTGAAGAGGTATCTAATGGCTGCATGATCTGTATAGACTACTGTTTTAGAAAGAACAAGATAAGAACGAAATTTATCAAAAGCAAATACCACAGCTAGAAATTCTTTTTCAGTTGTTGTGTAATTTTCTTGCGCATCGTTAAGTGTTTTACTAGCATAGTAAATTGGGTGAAAATGCTTTTCTTTTCTTTGTCCTAAGACAGCTCCAACTGCAAAGTCACTTGCATCACACATGATTTCGAAAGGTAATTTCCAATCAGGCGCTATCATGATAGGCGCATTGACTAGCATTTCTTTTAGGGTTAGAAATGCTTGATTGCAATCCTTTTCAAAGATGAAAGGAGCATCTTTTTCAAGTAATTTTGTTAGAGGCCTTGAGATTTTAGAAAAGTCGTTGATAAACCACCTATAAAATCCGGCATGCCCTAGGAAACTTCTGATAGCTCTAACGGAGGATTGGGGTGGTAATCGAGAGATAGTGTCGATTTTGGCTCGATCAACCTCCATTCCTTCGCTCGAGATTTTGTGACCGAGTACTATTCCCTCTGTTACCATGAAATGGCATTTTACCCAGTTAAGGGCGAGGTTAGTTTCCTCACATCGGGATAGCATTCGTTCAAGGTTATCGAGGCATTGGTCGTATGAATCCCCAAAGATAGAAAAGTCGTCCATGAAGACATCCATTGTTTTTTCTATCATGTCATGGAAGATGGCTACCATGCAACGTTGGAAAGTTGCAGGGGCATTACATAGACCGAATGGCATGCGTCGATAGGCAAAAGTTCCATAGGGACATGTAAAGGTTGTATTTTCTTGGTCTTCGGGTGCTATCGGGATTTGAAAGTAACCTGAAAAACCATCCAAGAAATAGTAAAATTTGTGACCGGATAATCTTTCTAACATTTGATCAATAAAGGGCAAAGGAAAGTGATCTTTCCTTGTTGCTTCATTTAATCGTCTATAATCTATACATACTCTCCATCCTGTGACGGTTCTCGTTGGTATTAATTCATTCTTTTCATTAGTTATTACCGTCATACCTCCTATCTTTGGAACTATCGGAGATAGGATAAATAAGTCCGGCGTCAAGTAATTTGATGACTTCATTTTTAACCACTTCTTGAACATTTGGATTTACTCGACGTTGTGGTTGTATTACCGATTTGTAGTCATCATTCATTAAAATTTTGTGTGTGCACATGGAAGGACTTATTCCTTTATTGTCTACAAGCTTCCAAACGATCGCATTTTTGTGTTTCTTCAAAAGTTTAATTAATTTTTCTTTTTCTAAACTACCTAATTTAGAGAAATAATTATAGGTGATTTACCATCTTTGTCTAGAAAAGCATATTCCAAACCTTTTGGAAGTTCTTTGAGCTCGAGAGGTGGGTCTTTAGGAGACTCCTTATTGGGTGGCTCATTTTGATCAAGAACTTTAAAAGTTTGTTCTATGGCGACCTCTTCTTCAACAAAGTGGTCAATCTTTTCACTTGTATCGGGTGGTTCATCTTCATCTTTAATTAGGGGGTCATTATTGCCGAATGGATATTTCATTGATCGCTCAAGATCGACACTTCTTTTAAATGCCCCTAATTGAATAGATAGATTGTTGTGTTTCCGGTTTTTCAAAGCTTCGTGGGTTTTTACAAAGGGTCGTCCCAACACTAGAGGAGCGCCATCAAGGATGACAAAGTCGGTTGGGATTACCATTTGATTTGTTTGAACCAAGACATCCTCAACTACACCGATTGATTTTATTACCTTCCGATTGGATAGAAAAATGGATATTTGAATTGGAGAAAAATCACTAATACTTAACTTTTTGAAAATGTAGTTGGGCATTATGTTAACACAAAGATCTTTATCAATTGTGACATTACTAATAAAGGAGTTTTGAAAAAAACATGGAACCGGTGTGATGTTGATTTCAAATGGATCTTCTTTTATTAGCGAGGTTTGATCGTTAGTTAACTTAATACTTACCGTTTCGTCAATTTTAGTGTTAGTGTCTAACTCTTTTAAAAACTTAGCATGAGTGGGAATTAAACATTGATTCTCAAAGAAGGTGACAAGAGATTAATTTCTTAAAAATTAGACTCTTCTTGAATTTCAACGTTGTCGGACTCACCTTTTTCGTTGTTTAACTCATGTGTCGGTTCCTCACTTATTTGTTCTTCCATTTTTACACTTTCAACTATCTCTTCTATATTCAATTCTTCTCTTGCGCGGGACTCCTCTTCCCTTGCGCGAGATTCTTTTATGTAGCGCTCGATAGTTTTAAGGTATTCTAATATCCTATTGGTTGTTTCGGTGATAGAGTAAGGATCGGGATTTTCAAAGCTTGAATCCAGTTGTTCGATCCTTTGTTCCTCATAATACTCATAGGAAGTAGATGGTTCACACCATTGTCCTTCATTGTAAGTATATGATGGATATGGGTCGTAGTTTTGTTCTTCATAATACTCACATGAGGTGGGTTGTTCACGCCAAGGTTCCTCATAATAAGTATACGAAGGTGGAGGCTCATATCTTGGTTCCTCAAAGTATGAGTAAGAAGGCTCATACATTGGTTCATCAAAATATGAGTATGAGGGAGAAGGTTCATACCTTTGGTCTTCATAGGATGTGTAAGAAGTTGATGGTTCGTACCTGGGCTCCTCATAGTAGGTGTATGAAGTGGATGGTTGATATAAGTTACAATATTGAACCGAGTGCGGGTCACCACAATTAGTGCAATAATTATTTCTATAATCATCCTCCTCATAGGTGTAGTTGTAACCTCCTAAGTACTGATCCATAAGAATCACTCAGCAGACCATAACAAAGTCTCGAGTCAGCAGGGATACAGTCCTAAGTAGCCGGGTTAAAGTATTAATAGTAGCTTACATATGAGGGGATCAAAGAGTTTGGACCCCCGCCATCCAATACCGGTGGGTATTGAAGGAGGTCCTACTAAATTTGACCCAGCTCCTTGCAGGATCTATACACTGAACAAGGCAAGACTCTTACCAAACCGTTCCCTTAACCCCCGACCAGGTAGCCAACATACCTCCATATAGACCGTGGAGATATGAATGGTAAAAATCTTTTATTTTATATAGACAGTAAAATCATGCCAAGACACCACGGACAAACGATAAGGAAGAATCACCTTCAACATAAGAAACTAGTTATTAAAGTCATTAATACATAACCAAGTAAAAAGTGTGAAAAGATTAAAAATAAAAAGTATTACACTAGATACTTGTCTTCACCAAGTGATGTAAGAGACTTAGGCAAACATGGCCTTTGATTGTCAAGAACTCTTATGATCAATCTTGGATCCCGAGACGACTCACACACTCTATGATGGATAATGGATGATGGTGGTGGATGATGGTGTTGTGATGGTGGTGGGTGGTGGGTGAAGTGTGAGGGAGGTGGTGTGCCAAGGGATGGTTTGCAAATGAGCCAAGCACCTCTTTTATAGGCTGAACAGAGACTCGGTCACGGCCTCGTGTCCATTGGACATGGCCCCGTGCCCACCTTCCTCTCTTTCTTCATTAACTGCAGTTTGTCTTTATTAGTTGACCACGCCCCCGTGTCCGCTAGGCACGCCCCCTTGTGCAGAAGCGTATCTGTACTATCAAGATTTCCTCAGATTCTGCGTATCTTAGAGTTGACCACGGCCCCGTGTCCGCTGGGCATGCCCCCGTGGTGGTTGATAGAAGCTTCTATAGCTTTGTCTTTTATGCTGGCACTTAGGCACGCCCCCGTGTTCACTGAGCACGGGGCGTGTTCAGTCTTCTGTCTTCTTGATTTTGCTTGGGAAGATGTTGTCGGGGGGTCAGGCATGCCACGTTTGTTCCTTTTCTTGTATTTATGTTAGATTTAGCTTTCTTTTTGCTTCTTTTGTTAATTTGAGCTCATTTAATCCTGAAAATACAAAAGGAAGACAAAAACACACTTTTTCCAACATTAGTACTAAAAAAGGGTTAGTTTTATGCCACAATTGATGTAATTTATATGTTGCATTTTGTGCACATCACCTATCTATCTTTACAAAATAAAGTAAAAATCGATCCATATCTACCTATATACAAGGAATGGTTAAAATGAGAATTCCTCCGAGTTACGAGAACTCCTTAAAAAAGGTTTATTTTTAAACGCGAGAAGTGTTTAAAATAATGTCACGTTTTCAAATAAAAATATCATATACGAAAATTTACATTAGTATAGAACTAACCTCACATATTTTCCAAAAAGTTTTAATAAAGGTCGATGTTTTAGCTGGATGTTCATCTTGGTTTGTGCAAAATTTGGTTGAAAAACTCGCGCAGGAAGTAGGATTTCCATCGGAGTTCTCACAACTTGGTGAAGTTCTCATCCAAAGCTGATCCTATATATAACATTTTTCGTGAGAAGTGTGAGAAAACATATGAATTGACATGTAGGCATCAGGTTTTGGACTTAGGTATATATATATAGGGTTAGGGTAAAATAAAAACTCCTATAACATGTGAAAACTTAGAGAACTCGGCCTTACGAAAGGCTTTTTTTTTTAAATATTACCAAAAATCCTTAAAAAATCAATTTGCCAAAAAAAACCCTATTTTTTATTATTTACAGCAGTCATAAAGCTATAAAAAGCTGATGTCATCAGCTTTAAGGGGCCGAAAACACCACTTTAAATTTTTTTATAGCCAACTTTGTAACCTTTTAATCTATAAGTGTTCAATAAATATGGGCAAAACTCGCACGGGATGACCGCATTCTCTAAGTTCTCACAAATCATAGGAGTTTTCTCTTGATCTAAATCCTATATATATACATATATAGGGTTAGGTTCATGTCACGACCCCCCCCCCGACCCCACCCTGGACGGGAGCGAAAGCCGTGAAGCAGGCAGGTGGGACCGGTGGTTTATTTTGAAAATTATTGCAGCGGAAATTTCATCAGGACCGTGAGTTAGGAAAATATCAGAGTTTAGAAACACCGGATTCTATTTATTAAACAGATGGGGATAAACCCATGTTTTTGCAAAGTTAGCTTAAATATGAAATAATCCTGAGTACATAAAACAATTTTTTTCTTAATTTAATTTAATTGATAAATAAGCCACTTCTATAAGCCTTGTTGGTGCCGTATCCAACTCTTATTCCGATCTACTGTAATCACCTGAAACGCGTTTTAGAAAGATTTGGTCAGCAGGAAATACTGGTGAGTTCATTCATTTTTGTACAAAACGACACATTGTTATAATATACAGTATTAAGGGTGATTACATTGTTTCTATATCAACCAATTACTCCAAATCGGAATTTGTCACTCGACCGGATCTGTGACTATGGTCAGATCCCCATTGGCTAACTAGTTGTCCAATGGTGACGGGTATCAAGTAATGTATACAAAACCCCACATACCGGCAGTAATTGAAGATTACAAAGACATAATCCCTGTAATTATAACTTTGAAAACAAATAGGGTTTTGGAAAAGCAATTTGATAAAAAGAGAATGACTCACATTGTAGGTTTAGTTGGACAGAACCTTGCCTACTGATTTAGTCGTGTAACCTAGTTAAATAACAATGCACACGAAACTAGGTCAATAACTTAATACAACCTTTACGATACTCACGAAATCAAAACCCTCACGACGAATGACAAAGTATAGCCCGGATTCGGGCAGCACTTAAACATCCATCGGATCGGTTTCAATCGATCGGACATTGTATCGTAGCAGTGATCGAGTTAATACCCTGTATTTGTAGCAGCGTTTCCCTAAGTAAAATTACGAAATTGAGCAGTATACTTCGTCTTTTGAAAAGTTTTTCGAGTGCAGATGAACAGGCCATGAACTGCTCAATTTATAGCTGAAAATTATGTTTTACGCGGCCCGCGTAAACCCTCACATATACCTTACGCGACCCGCGAGCGACACCTATTCTACGTCTAGGGCTAGCGTGTCACATGTAGGTCCGCCACGTGGCTGACACGTGGCCTGAAACGTCTCCCGGTCACCTGCTGTCCTGTCGCGGCCCGCGTAGACCTAGCCTTATGGCTTACGCGGCCCGCGAGAAGTCTAAAAATCTTGATTTCTTGGTTTTTCATGAGCACTAGGGTTTCAGGGGTCCGGGTTTTCACTTACGGGTCGTTTTTGGACATTTTTGCAGGTCCTTACATCCTTCCCACCTTATTTAAAATCTCGTCCTTGAGATTTACTGAAATAAGTGGGGATACTTTCGCTTCATTTCCGATTCCAGCTCCCACGTGTATTCAGGTCCTCTTTTTGAATCCCACTTGACCTTGACCAGTACCAATCTTTTATGCTTGAGGAATTTAATTTTTTTGTCTTCTATTTGGAGCGGTTTCTCCATGAATTTTAGCTTTTCATTTACCTTTACATCTTGAAGAAGGACTACCAGTGATTCGTCAGATAGACATTTCTTGAGGTTAGATACATAAAATACATCATGTATTCCAGCTAGTTCTTCTGGTAATTGTAATCGATAAGCAACTGGTCCTATTCGTTGAATTACTGGGAATGTATCTTGGATTCAGTTTTCCTTTCTTACCGAACCGAACTACCCCTTTCCAAGGAGAAACTTTTAAGAGTATCCTGTTTCCAACCTGGAATTCTAACGGCTTGCGTCAATTATCTTGCATAACTTTTCTGACGATCTTGAGCTGTCTTTCGTCTTTCCTTGATTTTAGTGATCTTGTCGGTGGTTTCTTGCACAATTTCGGGACCTGATAATTGACTCTCTCCTATTTCTGCCCAACAAACTAGAGTTCTGCACTTTCGTCCATACAATGCTTTGAATGGGGCAGCTTCGATGCTTGCATGATAACTATTGTTATAGGAGAACTCGATTAAGGGTAGGTGGTCATCCTAGTTTCCACCAAAATCTATAACATATGCTCTGAGCATGTCTTCTAAGGTTTGGATCGTCCTTTCACTTTGTCCATCTGTTTGGGGATGGTAAGCTGTACTTAAATTTAGTCGGGTCCCCATTGCTTCTTGGAAACTCGTCCAGAAATGTGAGGTGAAGCAAGTATCCCTATCTGATACAATGGAGAGTGGGACTCCATGTAATGATACTACTTCGTCTACGTACAACTTTGCTAACCTTTCCATGCTAAAGGTTTCTTTCATGGGTAGAAAATGGGCTGATTTGGTTAATCGATCCACAGTCACCCAGATTGTGCCGTTACCTTTTCTAGTCTTGGGTAACTTAGTAACAAAGTCCATGGTTATTAGTTCCCATTTCCATACGGGCATTTCTAATTGTTGCAGTAGACCTGAGGGTTTCTGGTGTTCAGCCTTAACTTGTGAACAAGTTAGGCACTTAGAAACATATCTAGCTATATCCTTTTTCATTCCTATCCACCAGAAGTTGTTCCTTAAATCTTGATACATCTTATTATTACCAGGATGCATGGTGTATCTAGATTTATGGGCTCTTCTAAGATCTTATTTCTTAAGTCTCCTTGCTTAGGTACCCAAATCCTTTTCTTATGGAATCTCCAAATTCCATCAACCCCTTGCTCTAGTTCCTTTATTCGTCCTTTCATTCCTTCAGCATCATCCTTGATTGCTGCTTCCTGAACATTTTTTCGTTGTTCCATTAGATCTAATTGTAAACTTAATCTAAGAGCACGAACTCGTTGTTGTTTCTCATGATACTTACGACTTAGGGCATCTGCTACTACATTTGCTTTTCCTTCGTGATATTGAATATCACAGTCGTAGTCACTTAAAATTTCCATCCATCTTCTTTGCCTCATGTTTAATTCCTTTTGCCCAAATATGTACCTCAAAATCTTATGGTCTGTATAGACAGTAAACTTACTTCCGTATAGATAATCTCTCCAAATCTTAAGAGCAAAAATTATGGCTCCTAACTCCAAGTCATGAGTCGTATAATTTTCCTCGTGCTTTTTCAATTGCCTTGAAGCATACGCAATTACCTTTTTGCGTTGCATCAGTACACATCCTAATCCTAACTTAGAAGCATCACAGTAAACTTCAAAATCTTCTGTTCCATCTCGTAAGGCTAGAATTGGGGCATTTGTTAATCTTTGCTTTAAAATTTTAAAGGCCTCTTCTTGCTTGGGTCCCCACTCAAACTTAACTGTTTTACAGGTTAGCTTAGTTAATGGCACAGCTATATTAGAAAAATCCTTAATGAAACGCCTATAGTAACCAGCTAATCCTAGAAAACTTCTAACTTCCGTGGCTGACTGTGGGACTTTCCATTTTATGATTGCTTCTATCTTAGAAGGATCTACGTGAATACCTTCGTGATTCACCCTGTGTCCTGGCTTTTGGAATAAATAAGTATATCGTCGATGAAAACAATTACAAATTTATCCAAACACGGTTTACAGATCCTAATCATCATGTCCATGAATGCTGCAGGAGCATTCGTTAACCCAAATGGCATGATTGTAAACTCGTAGTGACCATACCTGGTTCTGAAGGAAGTTTTAGGTATATCTTCATCTTATACCTTCAACTGATGGTATCCGGAGCGAAATCTATTTTAGAAAAATATCTAGCTCCCTGAAGTTGAACGAAAAGATCATCAATCCTAGGTAATGGGTATCGATTCTTAATTGTAACCTTATTCAATTTCCTGTAATCGATACACACTCGCATTAAACCATCTTTCTTTTTCACAAACAACACTGGTGCTCCCCACGGGGATGAACTAGGTTGTATGAATCCTTTACTTAATAATTCATCTAACTGCTTTTTCAATTCTAAAATTTCGGTGGGTGCTAACCGATAAGGTGCCTTAGCTATCGGTGTAGTTCCAGGAATTAGATGAATTCTAAATTCTACTTCCCTATCGGGTGGTAATCCAGGTAGTTCTTCGGGGAAGACGTCGGTCGGAATTTCTTTCATTTCCATGCCTCTAGTGTTAATGAACTCCGAGAGCATATACGCTATGTCTTACTTCTGTGCATAACTCGCAGCTTTCGTCACAGAGACGAACTTTGTCGGCTGGTCTGTCTTGTCTCCTTGTGGTCACTTCTCCGGTTGGCTTGCAAATCTCAACCTGATTTTGCAATCACCTTAGGAATCATCGTTTCTATTTGGTCCTTTTTATGAAGCAGACATGATTTCCTTTCTGTCAGTTCTTTACATTTCATGGCATGCGTCGTGATCATGTGTTTTGAAGATCGGTCTCACTATCTAAATGTCTAAATTTTGAAGCATATATTATTTCATTCTTCTTAACATACATACTAATGGTTTGGACAACTTGGTACCTAGTTGTGGTTACTCTTATCTTCGCAAGAGTTTTTAAAGAAAGTAGAATTACTCTTATTAGTGTAAGTTTTTTAGACGTCTTATGCCTAGCATGACTTTTGGTTACAGATTTCCTACTGTGTTAATAATCTAAGGTAACACATAGGGAATTCTTATACTTTCGATGGCGTCCCAACTAAAAGGGTTCCCGTCGTTTATATTGTCGCACGAGTTACGAGATATATGATCAAACGAAATAATGTTTGATATCGGAATTATAGATGTATATGAGAGATTCCTGATAAAGAAATCTATAATTATCATTGACACTTATGCTTGTGCTTTATTCTAAATTGTCAATTCTTATGGTTTTTGGATTTCCTTATAGATATACATATCTATATAATCATATATTTCACATACTGTAATATACATATCATTCATAAGGTCAATGTATTTAACAGATTCATATTTCCAAAAACAAGTCAGGCATCAGGTCATGATACTATTTAGGGAATTCTTGTCACTTGTTTGACATATCATATACCCCATCTTACCCGGTTGTTGCCGGAGAGGTAACCCCATCTTACCCGGTTCTCGCCGGAGAGGTAATTTGTATTTCCCATAAATAGAATCTTCTCAATTCATGATTTAAAAATGAAACTTTTATTATCAAAGAACAAGGTAATTAGTATTCACATGATGGATCATATTCTAGAACCCAATAGTACAAATAAATAAGAAATAACAGTGGCCAAGTGTTATTGCTTATTTACCATACTTGCAACGTTCTAGTCATCACCCTCATGGCATACCAACACCCATCACACTTTATCGACACAAGTAATTAGCTTATCTCGAAGCTTATACTAAGACATTTTTCTTAGGTTCAAGTCTAAATACTATCCTTGTTGCTACCAAATAATAATTTCCTAACTCTTTCGTTTAAGCTTAGGTATTATTATCACAACACCTATTGGCTTAAAGCAGTGGCTCTGATACTACCTTCTGTCATGACCCCCCCCCCCCCCCCCCGACCCCACCCTGGACGAGAGCGGAAGCCGTGAAGCAGGCAGGTGGGACCGGTGGTTTATTTTGAAAATTATTGCAGCGGAAATTTCATCAGGACCGTGAGTTAGGAAAATATCAGAGTTTAGAAACACCGGATTCTATTTATTAAACAGATGGGAACCCATGTTTTTGCAAAGGTAGCTTAAATATGAAATAATCCTGAGTACATAAAACAATTTTTTTCTTAATTTAATTTAATTGATAAAATAAGACACTTCTATAAGCCTTGTTGGTGCCATATCCAACTCTTATTCCGATCTACTGTAATCACCTGAAACGCATTTTAAAAAGATTTGGTCAGCAGGAAATACTGGTGAGTTCATTCATTTTTGTACAAAACGACACATTATTATAATATACAGTATTAAGGGTGATTACATTGTTTCTATATCAACCAATTACCCCAAATCGGTATTTGTCACTTGACCGGATATGTGACTATGGTCAGATCACCCATTGGCTAACTCGTTGTCCAATGGTGACGGGTATCAAGTAATGTATACAAAACCCCACATACCTGCAGTAATTGAAGATTACAAATACTTAATCCCTGTAATTATAACTTTGAAAACAAATAGGGTTTTGGAAAAGCAATTTGATAAAAAGAGAATGACTCACATTGCAGGTTTAGTTGGACAGAACCTGGCCTACTGATTTAGTGGTGTAACCTAGTTAAATAACAATGCACACGAAACTAGGTCAGTAACTTAATACAACCTTTACGATACTCACGAAATCAAAACCCTCATGACGAATGACAAAGTATAGCCCGGATTCGGGCAGCACTTAAACATCCATCGGATCGGTTTCAATCGGGACATTGTATCGTAGCAGTGATCGAGTTAATTCCCTGTATTCGTAGCAGCGTTTCCCGAAGTAAAATTACAAAATTGAGCAGTATACTTCGTCTTTTGAAAAGTTTTTCGAGTGCAGATGAACAGGCCATGAACTGCTCAATTTATAGCTGAAAATTGGGTTTTACGCGGCCCGCGTAAACCCTCACATATACCTTACGCGGCCCGCGTAAACCCTCACATATACCTTACGCGGCCCGCGAGGGACACCTATTCTACGTCTAGGGCTAGCGTGTCACGTGTAGGCCCGCCACGTGGCTGACACGTGGCCTGAAACGTCTCCCGGTCACCCGCTGTCCTGTCGCGGCCTGCGTAGACCTAGCCTTATGGCTTACGCGGCCCACGAGAAGTCTAAAAATCTTGATTTCTTGGTTTTTCATGAGCACTAGGGTTTCAGGGGTCCGGGTTTTCACTTACGGGTCGTTTTTGGACATTTTTGCAGGTCCTTGCAGTTCATTTGTGAACAACCCCCTTAATAGTAAACTGTGTGAACTAATCCTAGCAGTTGATTATAAATACGCAGGTATAAATCAATTGTCAGGATTTGTTCACTCAGTTCACAAATACACTAGTGTTCACTCTAGAACCTCACCCTACATATGTATGTACGTATGTACTATGTACGTATGTACTATGTACGTATGTATGTATGTATGTATGTATGTAAATCATCATCATCGTCATAATCAGTAAATCCCATCAATAACAAAGCTAAGGTAGGGTCTGAGGAGAGTAGATGTATACAGCCTTACCTCTACCCTGTAGGAATAGAGATGCTACTTCCAGTGAGACCCCCGACTCGATTGTAGTTTTGTATCAAGCCATAGACTTAAGACACATAACACTCAAACAATCGGGGCAGAGACTTATTGGTGCATGTACCCTCGTGTCTTTCAGCTATCAACGTCACCACATGACGCATGATTAACCATCCGGCTCTTTTAACGTTATTTTCACGAAGTGTATTTTAGTGAATTGTAGAGAAGATTTTTTTTTTTTTTTTTGTAAGAATATAAAGAATAAGTTTTAAACAAATAGAAATACTCCATTTAATATGTGTGTTTAATGTTATTGTAAAAGCATATATGTAAAATTATTATTTTAGTGTTTAGGGATTAGGGTTTAAAGTTTATGGTTTAGTAATGGTTAGATGGAGTTTTCTTGAGTTTTTATCATAAAAAGAAGTTTTTTCATGATATCTCCCTATATATATATTTTTTGTAGTTAATTTTTCATCAACACTCTACTTAACTTTATACGAGCCATTAATTAGCCAAGAACCAAACAAACATGCTTGATATGAAAAGCTATTTTTTTTAACGCCCAACGAATAAAAGGCAGGTTAGGTTATTCAATAGCAAAAGACGACCTCATACGCTTGAGATCACAGAGAGCGCTTGGTTGCCAATCCCATCATCTCTAGTTTCTGGGTAATCCTACCCCCCGAAGACCCATTGTAGTAAAACCTGATTGTGATCCAATTGGAACTTAATAATTGTGGTCTTCGACCTCGAATTCTCACTTCCTCTCTAACGCGGGTTAAGCTATAACTTATTGGCGTATGGAAACCTATTAGACTAAAAGATATTCGGATAACTAAAAGATATTCGCATAGTTAGACTAGCTTAAATATGACATTCGCAACTTTCAGGTTAACACCATTAACATTTCTCAATTAATCTCAGAACACTTGTACGTACAATTATCACGTGCGACACTTAAGTGACTATAAATCAGAAACCATTTCACGAACTCAAATGTAGACACTTAAACCATGGTAACTCGAGTTACCGGATCGCACACGACAACTAAACACGAACATGCTAAGGAATGAAGGTTAGAATTTCGTGTAATTATTGACATAGATCGAGAGAGACTAGTTTTGCCTTTAAACGACAGTTGATCACATAGCTTTTTGAACAAGCTTTAAACACTAGAAACTAGAGGGGCCTTAATAAAAATTTATAAACAAAGTTTTTATCTAAAAACCAAAACCCTACCCGCCCCTCCCATACCCGTCACCTTCCCCACACCAAAACCCTAAGTTTCTTTCTGTCATCCTCTCGGCTGCCGATCACCATCACCTTCCTCTCCGTCAAGGGTAGCAACCGATCATTGGTAAGACCCACTTCACTTGTTTTTAGCCTTTGATTTACATTCGTTGTCAAGGTTTCAGTTCGAGGTTGTTGTGAATACTAGATTACGAGCAGGCTTGAATGTGAAAACTATGTGTTCGGTGTTACGAATGAACATGCTGTTATATATACATGTCCATAGGATCCGTTGATATGTGTAAATCTGGATGTATATACACACACACATATAGCAGTAGACATAAAAGATGTGAAAATTATGTAGATGATGTTATGTATAAAAAGCTCATATAAACATGTGTTCGTATGGCTAGTCATATGTGCAAATCTGAATATATTATTTATGGCCGTAGATATGTGTATACGTATGCATTCTGTAGAAACCGTGGCACATGAATGGGCATAGACGAGGAACTGATATGAATGATGATGGATGTTTATGTGTATGAAAATTATTTGTTGCATGTTAATATTAGTTATAAACTAGGAATCTGTTCTGGCTCGTGTGGGTATAATGATGATATTTTAATCATCAGGCTATGATCACATGGATAATATTAATTATGAGTAGCATAGGAGGTGCCAATCTTTATTTAGAATTATAGAATTACAATGATAATCTTTGACTATTGATTGAAGCTCATGATAATTAAAGTTGGGACAAAAAGTTAAGGGGTAATAGTTTGATTATGTAACTGATCGAATTGCTTTTAGCAAACAATAACTTGGGCCTTCTGGAGTGGGCCGCATAAGGATTAGTGGGCCACGGAAGGGTAACGGGATTAGGTGAAATCGCACACCTCTTTGGGCTGGGTAACAACATCAGATAACACATGGGTAGTGGATTACACACATCATCATTTGGGCCCAATATGTCAACGGTATTGGGCTGCATAGTTTATGGTGGTGGGGTTCGGTTGGTTTGGGTACAAAAGGATGGGCCACAAGTTATTTATAAACAGGTTGCACCAAGTTTAGGTGAACCATTAACTTAGTTAATTCACATACGTATTTGTATTGACAAGTTAAGTGTATGTGCCTTGTAAACATGAAATCAGGGAGTGAATCTGCTTTTGAATCGAATACATGCTAGGTGACTACTTGTTGATATTAAATTGATAGATTGACTGTTATGATTTGAATTATATGTGTGTGATACATGTACAATAATTGTGTGTTATGTGAACAAGGAATACGTGAATTAATTGTACATGAGATAGGTAGTTTATGTGCACACAAAACTGATCGTTATCGATAACCATATTAGGACGTGGTTGATCAACTGGAAAAACAAGTAACTAATCTTACCGAGCAAACCAAAGGTGAATTCATTTCTTTAAGCATGCGTTCCGGTGGTTGGGACAGTCAAATGAGTATCCTTGAGAGGGATAATTATGTCGGGTAAAACGGGAATGTTAGATAATACACTCTTCATGTTAGATAATACACTCTTCCTATCATTTTAAGTCCCATCTTATACCGAATAGAATAGTTACCTGAGATGTAACGGGGTGTTAGTTGATAGTGCTATTAGGCTTGGCAACCTCACACCGTACCTGAGAGGACGGGCGTGAACTAATGACCTTAAATCATGACCAATGTTTGGATAGGGGCATTGGGGACGGGCAAAACAATCTGGTAGCCATCTTGTACGGTACTTGGGTTATTATCTACATTATATTCAATGAACTTCACTAAACACTTGGTAACTAACGTTTTCACAAACTATGAACTCACCAGCGTTGTCTGATACACTTATGTGCATGCTCGCAGGTTATAGATTATGTGGATCGTGGAACTTGCTGTCTGGGATGCTCGAGTGGTCATGGGTCGTAAAGCATGGGATCGCGAGACAAGTCTAATGGTTTTTGTTCATACGGTTCATGTAACACTTAACAAATGATTTATGCTTCCACTGAATACGATGAGTTATGCTTTATGTAATGTAATACTTTACCTTAATAGATGAAAGTTTTTATTTAAATCATGTATGAGTTCAATGTGATTGGTGGCTAGATCCTGGTACGTCACGCGCCTCGCGGAGGTTCCCGCATGTGGTATTTTCGGGGTGTGACATTAAAAGTATAAATGGTATATCTTTTTATCTGTGTATAGATTTTTCCCTCATACTTAGTTTTTTGACTTGTTCTTTTTAGTGTATTTATCTGTTAATTAGTAATTATTTTTCTTATAAGAATATTTTCTAATAATACACAAATATTAAAAAAGATTGATGAAAATGTCTCTGCCATACAAATATACTAAAATGCTCACTATGCAGGTATTTAAGTTTCTCCAACAAAACACTAAAGGAAATTAGTATGAATTTTCTAGTAATACATAAATATAAAACAAAATGGATGAAAATGTCTCTACCATACAAATATACTAAAATGTTCACTATTCTGATAATTTAATTTTCTCCTACAAAACACCAAAGGAAATTAGTACGAATTTTCTAATAATACACAAATATAGAAAAAGATTGATGAAAATGTCTCTACTAAATGCTTACTGTTCTGATAATTTAATTTTCTCCTACAAAACACCAGAGGAAACTAGTACGAATTTTCTAATAATACACAGATATAAAAAAGATTGAAGAAAATGTCTCCACCTTACAAATATACTAAAATGTTCACTATTCTGATAATTTAATTTTCTCCTACAAAACACCAATGGAAATTAGTACGAATTTTCTAATAATAGACAAATATAAAAAAAGATTGATGAAAATGTCTCTACCATACAAATATAACAAAATGTTCACTATTCTGATATCTTAATTTTCTCCTACAAAACACTGAAGGAAATTAGTACGAGCCGAGGAGTAATAACAGAAGGTTACAAGTTATTTATTTACAAGTTCGTGGAAGGGTGATATAAGATTTTAATTAGTGATGACAATTCTAAACTTGTTTATGACATAATTAAACTTGTTTAATTAAAAGTAACTATGTAATTTTATACTGATAAAAATAATTAAAATTAGGAGTTTATACTCTTATCATTTATCTTCCCTGGTACATAAAATATATACAAAAGTTAAAGACATGAGATATAAATTAGTACAATAAGTCGTTATCATGTTAATATTTTTGTTAATCGCGTCGTCTTTGACGTGTTTATCACGACTAGACTGCTTAACAGCGTAATTTAAATATTCTTGTTTATCCCTTTGAAGGTTTTGTCATTGTTCTTTCTCACGGTCCCTAGCCCTAGTGGATATAATATTATGTGGATATGATTGAAAGTGTTGTAAATGCATTATTTAGCTAAGCTTGACCCAAAGTAAACGCATGCTTGGAGCTTTCTCCTACTATTACAAGACGTAGTGAAGACGTGTTGAATTTTTTTTATCACTGGTAAGTTATAACGATAATACTTGGGATATTGTACGCAGTTATGTCCTGAAAATTTGGTCTAGTGGTATATTGGCTTGTCCTCTCTAATGGAGACAAAAGTTTGATTCTCGTTTGGGCCATTTTCCAGAGACATCTAGTAAAGGGACGAATCAGGGCTTTAATTCCGGGTTCGAACCTGACGGGAGACGAGGGTTTACGGATTCCATCCGGTTCCCGCATATCGCGGGGCATGGTCTCATGACGGTCGAAGAATTGTTCTTGGACATAGTCCCAAGTAAAGTAAGTTTACACGGGAGATTCTTTGTGATTCAAAAAAAAAATTGTACGCACTTATAAAAATATAAAATCATTCACACATACACGTGCAAACAAAAAGAAGAATCAGTCTTATTCATCCTTTCTTCATTAACTAGTTTTATATACAACGCCGCGTTGCGACGTGCTCAACCGAATCATTCTTGGTGTGATAACATGTGCGTTTTACATTATAACTCATACCACGATCATGTTAAACCGAATAATTCATGGTGTAACATGATATGCCAAATATATTTAAAGAACACGTGTTTTCTTACACTCTCATTATTCCATATGGGTACAATAAATTCCCGTGGTTACATTAATCAACAAGGGCTTGTATTGAGAAAGTCTAATTAATTCTTTGATGCAACAGTCTGGTGAAATGTGGTTGTGGTGCGTCCGCGATGGAGAAGATAGGAAACGCCGGCACAAATGGTGAAGAACACCGAGCCAGTGAACCGAGAAAAGTTGTAAGTAGACATTTTATATCCATCCATGCTTGCATAGTTATTGAAGAATAATAGTATTATCCATGACTATAAGGCATTAGTAAAGCATGACCTGCAAAATGGTTAATTGTTAGATCAATTTGAATAAAAGATAGTTTCAAACAACACTAAATTAAAAAAAAAAAAAAAAAGCCTAGTTACAAAATAAGATTCAAGAATTGGGCCTTAATTGTTCAGTAAAGCAAAACAGATTCAAAACCAAGGACGTTTAAAGGAACCGATGAGACAAACATTACCTGGCAAAGCTGCTGGAATTGTTGATCAGTCACACATCCAAGGGTGGATAAGGGAACAATAGTGATTAAAATCGAAGGTCTGTTCAGCAGAAAAAAAAAAGATTTGGTGTCAAATAAGCTTTCAAAATATCGTGGTGACGTCTAGCAACATTGTGAGCAGCCCTAATTATTGCATGCAAACACTTGAAAAAGAAAAGATAAGATTTTTTTTATAGTAAACCGAGAAATAATTGAATTCAGTTAAATAATAAGAAAAAAACACTTAAACGGGTTAGATGGCCAACCCGTTTTTAAATGGATCAACCCGAAAAAAACTCGTTTATTAAACGGGTAACCCGTAAATCGGGCAGCGTATCTAATACGTAACCGGGGTTATGATACTTACAACGGAGCAGAACTTCGCTAACTAGGGGGATGTTATACCCAGTTATAGTGCCTACTGTATAGTAATTCGAGAGAGAAAGTGAGAATTGAGCCAGTTTGAATGTTCAACTGATGCCTCCTTTATATAGGGCCACATTTCGAGTTCCTCGCGCCCCGCGTAAGTTTAGGTTAAGGCTTACGCGGCCCACGTAGTAGACTGGGTAGGCCCTAACCTGGCCTAGTCAGCGCACTAGCTCCGCCACGATTGTGACACGTGTCGGCCTGGGATCTCGCCTGATCTGGTAGCTGTCGCGGCCCGCGTAAGGTCAAGTGGTGGCCTACGCGCCCCGCGAGAGACCTATTTTTCTTGTTTTTATTTAATTTTATAAAAATTAAGATATTTGGGCTCGGTTTTCACATACGAGGTATATTTTAGGACATATTGGAATATTTTAATATATTTTTAGGGTATCGGAATATTTTTGGAGGGTTGTTATATCCTCCCCATCTTATTTTAGAGCTCGTCCTCGAGGTCTACTAGAATAGGTGTGGATATTTGCTTTACATTTCTGATTCAAGTTCCCATGTGTATTTTGGTCCTCTTTTGGAGTCCCACTTCACTTTGACTAGTACTAATCTCTTGTGTTTGAGATTCTTGACTTTCCTGTCTTCAATCTGGATAGGTCTTTCTACGAATTTAAGTTGTTCATTTAACTCTATATCTTTTAGAGGTACCATCAGTGATTCATCAGCTAAGCATTTCTTGAGATTAGATACATGGAATACATCATGTATTCCTGCCATTTCCTCTAGCAGTTGTAGCTGATAGGCTACAGGTCCTATTCTTCTAATAATTTCAAAAGGTCCAACATACCTGGGGCTTAGCTTTCCTCTTTTGATGAATCTGACTACTCCTTTCCAAGGAGAGATTTTTAATAACACTTTGTCACCTACCTGGAATTCCAACGGCTTTCGCCTGTTATCAGCATAACTCTTTTGTCGATCACGTGCTGCTTTCAGTCGTTCCTTGACTTGAATAATTTTCTCAGCCGTTTCTTGTACTACTTCAGGTCCAGATAATTGCTTTTCCCCAATTTCTGCCCAACAGACTGGGGTTCGGCACTTTCGTCCATAAAGGGCTTCGAATGGTGCATCATTGATATTTGTGTGATAACTATTATTATAAGAAAATTCTATTAATGGTAAGTGATCGTCCCAATTACCTCCGAAATCAATTACACAAGCTCTAAGCATATCTTCCATTGTCTGAATTGTCCTTTCGTTTTGTCCATCTGTTTGAGGATGATAAGCGGTGCTTAGATTTAACTTGGTTCCCATGGCTTTCTAGAAACTTGTCCAAAAATGAGAGGTAAAACGACTATCCCTATCAGATACAATTGATAAAGGAATTCCATGTAAAGAAACGATTTCATTTACATATAATTTAGCTAACTGTTCCATATCGAAAGTTTCCTTCATTGGTAGGAAATGAGCTGACTTAGTTAGCCTATCTACAATCACCCAGATTGTATCATTACCTCTCCTGGTTTTGGGTAATTTGGTAACAAAATCCATTGTTATCAATTTCCATTTCCAAACTGGCATTTCTAACTGCTGTAATAAACCTGATGGTTTCTGGTGTTCAGCTTTAACTTGTGAACAAGTTAAACACTTAAAAACATAAGCTGCTATATCCTTTTTCATTCCTATCCACCAAAAATTCTTTCTTAAGTCTTGATACATCTTATCACTTCCAGGATGCATCGTATACTTAGACTTATGGGCTTCTTCTAATATATGGTGACGTAGGTTTCCTAATTTAGGTATCCACATCCTTGTTTTATGGAATCTCCATATTCCATTCGTTCCTTGTTCTAATTCCTTAATCATTCCTTTTAACTTTTCAGTATCATCCTTGATTACTGATTCTTGTGCTTTTCTAATATGCTCATTTAAATCTACTTTTAGATTTAATTTAAGAGAACGTACCCTTTTTGGCTTTTCATGATACTTTCGGCTTAAAGCATCAGCTACTACATTTGCTTTTCCTTCATGATACTGGATATCACAATCATAGTCACTAAGTAATTCCATCCAGCGTCTTTGTCTCATATTCAACTCCTTTTGCCCGAAAACATATCTTAAACTCTTATGGTCCGTGAAAATAGTAAACTTACTACCATAAAGATAATGTCTCCAAATTTTCAGGGCAAAAATTATAGCTCCTAATTCTAAATCATGGGTTGAATAATTCTCTTCACGATTCTTAAGTTGTCTAGATGTGTAAGCTATAACCTTTTGACGTTGCATCAACACACATCCATAACCTAACTTAGAAGCGTCACAATATACTACAAAGTCTTCAGTTCCTTCTGGTAACACTAATATGGGTGCGTTGGTTAATCTTTGCTTAAGAATTCTAAATGATTCTTCTTGTTTTAGTCCCCATTCAAACTTAACAGATTTACATGTTAGCTTAGTTAAGGGAATGGCTATTCTAGAAAAATCTCGAATAAATCTTCTATAATAACCGGCTAATCCTAAGAAACTTCTAACCTCAGTTGGTGAATCAGGGGTTTTCCATTTAGTAATTGCCTCGATGTTGGTGGGATCTACATGAATTCCTTCATGATTAACTAAGTGTCCAAGAAACTATAACTGTTCTAACCAAAATTCGCACTTTGAAAACTTAGCATAAAGCTTTTCTTTCCTTAGTAAACTTAGAAGTGCGTGCCAATGTCTTGCATGTTCTTCTTTACTCTTTAGACTAATGAGAATATCATCTATAAAGACAATTATGAATTTATCCAAATATGGCTTACATATTCGGTTCATCATGTCCATAAATGCAGCTGGGGCATTGGTTAAACCAAATGGCATGACAGTAAATTCATAATGACCATACCTTGTTCTAAATGCGGTCTTAGGAATGTCCTCTTCCTGTACCTTTAATTGATGAAATCCTGATCTTAAATCGATTTTAGAGAAAAATTGAGCTCCTTGCAATTGATCAAACAGATCATCGATTCTTGGTAAGGGATACCGATTCTTAATCGTGACCTTGTTCAATTCACGGTAATCAATGCACATACGCATGGATCCGTCTTTCTTCTTAACGAATAAAATCGGCGCTCCCCAAGGTGATGAACTCAGCTGTACGAATCCTTTTTCTAACAATTCATCTAACTGTTTATTTAGTTCATGCATTTCTGCGGGTGCCAAATGGTAAGGTGCTTTGGCAATTGGTGCTGTTCCTGGTTACAGGTGAATTCTGAATTCAACTTCTCTGTCTGGCGGTAGTCCTGGTAATTCTTCTAGAAATACATCTGAAAACTGAGATACTACAGGGATATCTTTTAGTTCCTTTCTTTTAGTGTTAATGATTATAGAAATCAAATACACTAATGATCCTTTTCTTATACAACTTGCCGTTTTCATTACAGAGATGAATTTTGTGGATCTAGATGGTTTATCTCCTTTAATTGTGATCTTTTCACCCCTTGGTGAATTTACTTGAATTGACTTTTGATCACATAAAATACTGGCTTTATTGGCTATTAACCAATCCATTCCAAATACAATATCAAATCCTGCCAGATTCATTGGGTAAAGATTTGCACTAAACTTTTGATTTAAAAATTATATTCTTGCTTCCTGTAAGATTTCAGAAATCCTAACGGTTTCCCCATTTGCTGTCTCTACTAGACATTTTTGTGAGAGTTTAGTCAATGGTTGATCGAGTAATTTGCAAAATGAAGTAGTAATAAAACTTTGGTTCGCAGCAGAGACAAATAATACTTTAGCAAAAACATCATTAACTAAAAACGTACCGGCTATCATGTCCAGAATCATCTTAGCTTCATCTGCAGTCAGAACAAATGCTCTAGCATTTTTAGTATTCTTGTTATTCGTAACTGGAGCTAATTTCGGACAGTTTGGCTTGATGTGGCCTTGTTATCCGCAGTTGTAGCATATCCTGTTGTTAGGCTTTTTCCTGCAGTCTTCTTTCTTGTGTCCAGATATTTTGCAAAAGTTGCAATATATGGAGCATCTTCCAGAATGCTTCTTTTTGCAATATTTGCAATAGGGTGAAGAGGTAGAACCTACATTTTTCCCACGGTTAAAATTTCCAGAGCGAAATTCTTGGGTAAATTTCTGAGTTAGGTTCCTTCTTTGATCTTCTTCTCGTGTACGGACTAACTCATCAGTCAAGGTATTAGCTAGTTCTACAGTTTCTTCTATGGTTTTTGGTCTAGCTGCCTTGACTACATGTCTAATCTCTCCAATTAATCCCCAAATGTAACGGGAGATTAATACTGGTTCAGGTGATGCAAGGGTAGACACTATTCTAGCATATTTGAAGAATAACTTAGTGTATCCCTTACTATCCACTCCAGTCATCCTAAGATTTAGGAATTTGTTTGCTATCTGTTCTTTTTCATTAGGAGGGCAGAATTTCCTTTCTACCATGTTTTTAAATTCTTTCCATTCCATATTGTAAATCCTATCACTTCCCCTAGTTTGGGGGATAGTGTTCCACCATTCTAAAGCTGAATTCTTAAACAAATTAGAAGCAAACATTATCTTATCCTTTTCCGCGCATTTTCTTATTCTTAAGACAGCCACAGTCTTTTCTATCCAGCGTAGAGTTGCAATGGCCCCTTCATTGCCCGAGAATTCCATAGGTTTACAAGACCAGAATTCTTTATAAGAACAACCATAAGGCATGGTTCTTCTTCTTTTGGGAATGGGCACTTGAAGTATGGGTCCATTGTTCACGCTATTTTCAGGTTCAGTTAGTCGCTTACTGCTATGTTTACTTTTATTATCAGCTTCCCTAACTGTTTGAATAATAAATGGCATTGCATCTATTATTCCTTGTGCTACTATGTGTTGGATAGCACTGTTATCTACTTGGTTTCCATTGTTATCATTGTTCAGGTTATCGTTATTCAGATTATTGTCATTCTGGTTTTCCGGGTTATTATCCAGGTTCTCTTGATTCACTTGGTCGGCCATCTGAATTTTAAACATTTATCACGTATTAATATCACAAGATAATAATTAATACTATCAACCACACAACGCGCATATTGGTCAAAAGCGTCGATCATTGCGACTTACTCTAATTTTATATATAGTATGCATCTACTACAAACTGATACGGGAAATTAAAATTACAATACAATGGAAATAAAAATTATACTACTAGTAGTAGGCATCCATAGCTTTTTTTTCATACACACATATTATATATTATTATATTATTATTTATTATTACCATCTCCCTCATCACCTTCACGGATAAGGATTCATCCAGAAATCCATATGACACTCGTCGTACTTCCAGACGAGTTGTTCTCCTACACACCTCATTCTCTCGCTACTTTCTAAGATTTCTTCTCCTAAAGTTCGGAGTTCTTGCAAATTTTCTGTACACATGGGGAGTGCAGGTGCTGGTACGGGATCTGGGTACAGTGGCATGGGTTCTTCCTGAGGGTACAGATTTTCTAAGATCTCCCTAATGTATTCATCATTATCGTCGTAGGGATCTAGAGGGTCCAGACCTGGGTAAGCTGGTAGATTTGTCATGGGTAGGTCTGTCAGCTGGTAGCGTTGCACATAATCCCTATGATCATCTAACCACGGATCACAGTCTGGGTCTAAGGGATTGGGTGTTGGTACCCTAGGTATTTCCTCAGGATTAAAATCATGCATTTCAACTTGATTTTCTGGGTTGTTTTCTATCTCCATTGGCTGTAATGGTTGGGGTGCTATTAGTTGTTCCAGATTAGAATCAGCAGCTGTGGTTGCTAAAAGATGAAAGTTTGTTAAACTCCTATTAAGCATGTCTTGGGTATGGGCATCTGTCTCTCTTTTAGCAGCTGCTAGCACTTGTTGCTCTTTTAACTTTTTCATTCTCTTCCTACGCTCATGTGCTCCTTACTAAACCATCATCTCTTTTTCTGAGGGAATGGCTCTTCAGACTGAGCCTTAAACACGAATATTCCTTCTTCATCATCAGCTGAATACCCTGATAGGGCAGGCTGTGAAGAGGTACATTCGCTTCTAGGCGAACCAGACAACTGACGATACGCGTCGGATGGTCCTTGGTCGCTCATACTGTAAACTAACAAATAGTCAAATAACACATAACAATAACATACAATTATGCACGTATTTCCATAATTTATTTCCTAACACTTCAGGTAATATTTTGGTGTCAGCAGAACACTTTTGTGGCTGAATCAGTGGCTTAGCTCTGATACCACCTTCTGTCACAACCCCCGATCCCTATCTGTCCCGGGAACGGGCGGACGCGAACCAGTTTTGGTGGTATCCGTATGTTTAATCATTTTGGCAGCGAAAATTTCATCCGGACCGTAGTTAGGAAATATTTTATCAGAGTAAAACCACCATATTTTATATTTATAACCACATGGGTAAAACCTAAGTTTCTTATTACAACATGTTTATAGGGATAAACCTTATTATATTGAATTTAAAACATCGTCTTTTAGGTAATTTTTATAGCCACATTTTTCCAAGCCGTCAGTGCTCTCCAGCTGGCTTTCTTCTAATTGGCTTTTACATTTTGTTACCTGAAACGAGTTTTAAAAACATTTGTCAGTGGGAAATACTGGTGAGTGAATCCCAGTTTAATCAAGAAGAGTTTTATCAATTAACAGTATTGAGAGCGATCACATTGTTTATATCTACACAATTACTCATTCAGTACTGTCAATCCGGACTGGTGGGTCATATTACACATTGGTTAACTCTTTGTCCAATGGTAACGTTTTCCACATTTTGTATACAAAACCCCAACATACCGGCAGTAATTGAAGAATTACAAAACAAAGACTCAATCACTGCTTAATCACATTGTAAAATATTTAAGGCTGTGTAAAACAATTCACAAAAAGGTTTACAAAAAGAGGATAAACTCACATTGCTGTCTTAGATTTCCTTTAAGGGTTTCCTGGTATTTATCTATAATTTACACAAATGCACACGTGTTAGTATAATAACCCATTATTTATTTTAATGATACCCTCCCCGAGACGGTATTCCAACGACTACGTCGGGCAGAACCACGACAGCCGTTACGGAACCCTGGATCAATCGGGCAGCGTATCTAATACGTAACCGGGATTATGATACTTACAACGGAGCAGAACTTCGTTAATTAGGGGATATTATACCCGATTATAGTGCCTACTATATAGTAATTCGAGAGAGTGTGAGAATTGAGCGAGTTTGAATGTTCAGCCGATGCCTCCTTTATATAGGGCCACATTTCGAGTTCCTCGCGCCCCGCGTAAGTTTAGGTTAAGTCTTACGCGGCCTGCGTATTAGACTGGGTAGGCCCTAGCCTGGCCCAGTCAGCGCACTAGCACTGCCACGATCGTGACACGTGTCGGCCTGGGGTCTCGCCTGATCTCGTAGCTGTCGCGGCCCGTGTAAGGTCAAGGGGTGGCCTTCGCGCCCCGCGAGAGACCTATTTTTCTTGTTTTTATTTAATTTTTATAAAAATAAAAATATTCGGGCTCGATTTTCACATACGGGGTATATTTTATGACATATTGGAATATTTTAATATATTTTTAGGGTATCGGAATATTTTTGGAGGGTTGTTATACATGTTGTTATATATCCAAACAAATGCTTAAATTCATATATTAGGATTAAATTCTTATTTTTAAGATTTATTTTATTTAATTGTTGTCTCAGGTTGGGAAAGGAGTAAAGGAATACTCGGCTGCGGATATGGATGACATTCGCGAAGATTGGTCGACTTATGCGGTTACCTCTATTTTTAAGTGACAAATCGTATTTTAGGTGTTGACGATGTATTGAGATACAATTCTTTTTTTTTGTTAACGTTAAAATATTTGTAGTATACTTGACAAATGATTATGAAATGTGTATCTTCTAGTAGTGAATGGTGAAGAACACCGAGCCAGTGAACCGAGAAAAGTTGTAAGTAGACATTTTATATCCATCCATGCTTGCATAGTTATCGAAGAATAATAGTATTATCCATGACCATAAGGCATTAGTAAAGCATGAACTGCAAAATGGTTAAGTGTTTTGAATAAAAGATAGTTTCAAACAACACTAAATTTAAAAAAAAAAAAAAACCTAGTTACAAAATAAGATTCCCGAATTGGGCCTTAATTGTTCAGTAAAGCAAAACAGATTCAAAACCAAGGACGTTTAAAGGAACCGATGAGACAAACATTACCTGGCAAAGCTGCTGGAATCGCTGATCAGTCACACATCCAAGGGTGGATAAGGGAACAATAGTGATTAAAATCGAAGGTTTGTTCAGCAGAAAAAAAAAAGATTTGGTGTCAAATAAGCTTTCAAAATATCGTGGTGACGTCTAGCAACATTGTGAGCAGCCCTAATTATTGCATGCACACACTTGAAAAGGAAAAGATAAGATTTTTTTTATAGTAAACCGAGAAATAATTGAATTCAGTTAAATAATAAGAAAAAAACACTTAAACGGGTTAGATGGCCAACCCGTTTTTAAATGGATCAACCCGAAAAAAAACTCGTTTATTAAACGGGTAACCCGTAAATAGCCCGTCTTTAAATGGATCAAAATGAGCAACCTAAAAGCTAATTAATTCCGTCTTTTAGCCGGAATGATTGTATGCTTACTCGATAAAGACTGAAATTATGGCGCATCGTTACTCGCAAAATTGGGTGGCCGATGTGGTACCCTGGTACATCTCACATTCATATAAAGTGTGTGTTCGCATTCTAGTGCCAACATCACCACCCTTGCTCGCACTACGACAGCCTACAAAGGGCAGAGGAATAATGATGAGAACAGATAAAGTAAACTACCGAATTGTTGTGAGAGGAAAATCATAACAACCACATATCCATTAAAACTATATGAATTCTCTTGAATCTTTCTATTTGAGAAGTGTAGAGGCAATAAAAATTGATAATATATAATATAAGTAACAGACATGATAATGACACGGTGAACATGTAGGTACCAGTTCTCCATCGGTCGGCGAATTTGTTTTTCTCGTCACTATAAACTAATTAAAAATGACTATTAGTTGGAGAATAACAAAGCAGTCCGAAAAGTTCCAACAATAAACACCCTGTCAACAAATTATAATCAACCACCTATAGCATGCTTGTTGGTGTCGAGTTCATAACAAAATTCATGTTAATTTTGCTTTACATCTAATGCATCTTTGGACTGGAGACTCACGGTAAAAGCGAATAACTTTTCATTTCAGCTGTAAAATGTATATATAGATAATTTAACATTCTTAGTTTTCGATCAAAAGGTAAATTGATAATCCATTTTTTTCCAATTGTTTGCCCAGCTAATGAAAATATGCAGAACAATTGGATCTAACTTTTATGCAATAAAAAAAGCAAACGTAGAAAAGCAAATCAATAGATGCTATTTCAAAATTAATTGATTGAAATTCAACTCGATAGATGCTATTTCAATATTAACCGATTGAGAAACTGTTTAAGCATATGAATTTTTGTAGTCTTTCTTCACCCAATCAAGCATATTTAAAACAAAAAAAAAAAAACTTATGCTCATTCCTTGCAAACAAAATCAGTTGGTACCGTTGGAGTTTCTGAGTGAAGGAGCTGAAAATTGATGTTCATACCCGGTTAACAGAAGCAGTAATCCGCATTGCACAGTTCCATTTACTGTTGGATCTGAGTTTGTTTCTGATTGTATTTTGTGTTTGTAATTAAAATGAAAATGGATGAGTGTGCAGCGGAATTATGATGAAAACAAACTTTGCATACAATCAAACAAGAGTAATACTTTGATCAAACATATTTTCACAATGAATCGGAAGATTGAATTTATTTCAATAACGATTACAATGATTGATGAATGAATGCAAACTCCCCCTCAGCCAGAGCTCAGTTGTTTGTTCGTGCAAAGAAGACGATGATGCAAAAGAGCTAATAGAACAGTACAAAGTACTGAACTATTTATAGGCACTAGCAAACCACTGAGCATCTTAGCTGACGTCACCATGAAAGTGACATCTAACCTCCTAACAAACTCTAACCTCTGATCTATACAAACACTGCTATGTTAACTACTGCTATTACATTACATTACAAACCAGACTATAGATCAGCTGCTGCAACCTTCCACTGCTGTAAACCCCGCAGTACTTGTCCGGATCAGCAGTGCTTGACTCAAGGCAGTAGATTGAATCAGCAGGGCTTTAGTTTTTCATCAGTTCTTTACTTGAGCAGTAGTTGTAGGTCAGCAGTTTGCAAGATCAGCAGATAGGAGGTCAGTAGATGTTGAAATCACTTTCAAGGGGAGAGACTTGTATGTAAACATCTTCTTATTCTGGATCCACTGCTCTGATCCAGTTTTGGCTTTAATTATCTGTTCCTCTGATAGGGTTCAATCCCAACAATCTCCCCCTGGAACAGATAATGCCAAAAACTCTTCATTATTGTGGACATTTATTGCCTCATCAACAGTTCCCTTATCTGACCTTTAAATTGTAGTTCAAAATCTAGGGCATCTGTGTCTTCATCATCCCTGCTAAGTGGAAGATCAAGGAGATCCTGCAAATCTTCAAGACTCAGGCCAAGAGCTTGTTCCCTTGATATTTTCTCCACTTCTCCACCAGACCTGAGCAAAGTCAATACGCAGGTCTGTTTGTCAGTTTCCCACTTTTGTATTTTTGAGCCTGGTGGGTTTCTTGGGAGATGTTTATTTGCAGAGGTATTTGGTGAGGCTGGCCTATTCATAACTGGCTGAGCAGTATTTGCAGTTTGATCCAAACCAAGAGTTTCTATGATCATTTTCTTTATGCCTTCTTTTACAAGGTCATCTCCTTTTATCATCTCTTGGATGGTTTCACCTCCCAGCTGTTTGTGTGTCCTTCTTTTATAGATGGCAGCACCAGTTGGAGCAGTGCCTCTCCTGATTTGCATCTTTGTTGGTCTTTTTGAAACCTCTGCTTCAGGATAGTCAGGCTTTTGAGGAACATTTGGATCTTTCTTTCTTAGTTCCTCCAACCTTTTGTAGGTGATCCTGACCACATCTTCTTTCCATTTAGCAATTTGTCTTTTGTTTCCATATTCAGCAGCAACCAGTTCTTCTTTCATTCTTTTCAGTTCTACCTGTTTGTCAGGTACATTCTTTCTAAACTTTGCCCAGTCAGGAGGAGTGTTAGTGACTTTCCTTTTTATCATGTCTTGAATTCTTGCTGCTTCATTTTCAAGCTCAGGAACAATCCACTCTTTGTACATGTATCTCTCTCCTTTGTATTTCTTGTGAGCCATGATGCTTTCAATGTAGTCTTTCTTCAAAGTTTCAGCTGCTCTTTCTGAAATTTGTTGACTGACATTTTTTGCAAATTGTTCTAGGGATCTGACTTGTGTGAGCAGATATTGATAATTTCTTGAAATTTCTTTGTCAGATTTCCCTTGTGTATTTCTTTTTGAGATATCCTCTGCTTGCTTGGCCTTGATTTTCAAATATTCATCAACATTTTTAGGCCAGGGATATCCTTTTATTGATGGCAAACTCCTTTTGGCAGGGTCATCCTCAAAGTAAAATGATTTTATTTCTTCTCTAACAGCTGCTAGCTCAAGAGGAAATTGAACACCTGCAGGAGGTAAGGGCTTGTGCATTCGAACTGAAGAGAGAGGAACTGGTTTTGGTATTGTGACAAGAGCTAAAGATTTTGAAGATGTTTGTGGTGGTGAAGTGTCATCATCTTTGAGAATTATCCTTCTCCTCTTTGTTTGAGGAGGGGCTGATGATGTTTTGGATGGAACAGTGGTGGTGGATGTAGTGGCAGTGGTTTGTGATTGACTAACAGTTGTTGAAACAACTGGTGTTCCAACCACTGTTGTCTTTACAGCAGATGTTGTAACAACTGCTGTCTTCTGCCTTTTGGCAGGAAGTGATTTTGTTTTTGGTGGTGATGGTGGTAAAGCAGTGGATGTAGTGTGTGTTGAAGTGGTGTGTGTTGAAATGAGAGCAGATGTTGAAACCACTGAAGTACCAACAGTAGTGGGTACAACAAGAGTTAGAACAACTGTTTTAGGTGGTGGTTTTGGAACAGACTTTGAACGTCTGGTTGGAATGGATTTGGGTAGCCTTACTTTTCTTGTAGGCTTCTTCTTTTCATCATCTTTTGACCCTGAAGTACCCTAATCCGGATAATCCACCCTGGCTTTCTTTTTGGCCTCTCTATCCCTTTTTACACTAGCAACTGCTTCTTCCAGTGCATTTGTAGTCACATCAATTTTCTTGCTTCCATCTGGCAGAGGGATTTTGTTTGGTCATGTTTGCATTTTCTGGTTCAATGTAGAGACCATCCTCTATTCCCTTCTTTTTCCACTCCTGAATTTTCTCCCCCTTTTTGGCATTATCTGGGGGAAGTTGATCAATGAAGAGAACTGTTGGAGGAGCAGTGCCAGTGGTGTGCAGGATCTGAGTTTTGAGAGCCTTTAGATCAGCCTGAGTGTTTTTGAACCTTGACTCCATTGCATTTCTCAGCTGTTGGACATGTTTTTCATGTTGCTGATCTGCTAGTTGTGCTTGATGATGGAGAAAAGGTTGAAATAAGTTCCAGAGCTCATTTGTAGCAGGTGCCTGTTATGGAGCAGGTGCTTGAGATGGAAGAGCAGTTGATTGTACCTTTTGTACTTGTAACAACTGTTGTAACATATCTTTGAGTTCTGCAACAGAGTTATCAAGCTTTTTAACACGATCCGTCAATTTCTGGTACTTTAAACCATCACCCAATTTAATGGGATCATCTGATTTCCCACTAACAGTGGTTTTATCAGTGGTAGAGGTAGGGAGTATACTCCAAACATTAACCACTGATGCCCCTTTTTCTTGGTACTGGGGTCTTCTCCCTTTAACACTTGACAACCTTTTGATGTTGCCAGTAGGATAAATAAATCCACTGGTGGTTGGCAGAGGTGCTATAAAAGGAATTGCCTCCAAGGAAGTCTTATTGATGTAACCACTGTCCAACTGTAAACCAGTGGGTTCAATAGTTGTAGTGGCTGCTTCACTTGGATTACCACCAAGAGTTACTTGTAACTCAAGGGGTGTAACCTCCTCAGGTTGTGTTGGTGGGTTAGCAAGGAATGATACATCAGGCTCAGTCAGTTGTTGAGGCATATTCTCATTAACAGGTGATTGAGAAGGACTGAGTAATGCCTTGTTCAAATCTATTGCATCCAACAAAAGTTGTGTTTTTGGTGGAATTGTGGATGTGAGGTGGGGTGTAGAAAGAGAATTTGCCCCGGAAATTGGGCTGTGGATGATGGAAACGAGTGTTTCCAGAGCATCATAATGTGGTGGCCCTTTGTGTACAACCTGTTCTTTTTGTGAAGAAGCAGGAGGAGTTTCGGTTAAGGGTTGAGATATTAGTACCAACTGCTGTGAGGAAGTAGCAGCAGTGGTTTCTTGTGACATTTGTGTTGTCACAGGCAGTAGCTCTGGTATCTCATCCTCCAGAGTTGCCTTTTTGATGGGTTTGGTGGGTTTTTTATTTTTCTTTTTGTTTGGCTTTTTGGGATTTGTAGGTGTGGGTTTCAAAACAGTTGGTCTGCTGCTTTGATCACCTTGAGCAGTGGGCTCAGCAGCAGATACCTGAGGAGCAGTGGTAGCTGCTAAATTCTGCTCAGGCACCTCTGCTTGTGTTTTGCAAGGTGCTAACATTCTTGAAAAAGTTTCAGTTGTTAAACTGTTTATTTGAGTAGAATCACCTTGATTTATTACGGCTAAATCATTCTTACTGAATTTCTTTTCAAAATAGTAACTTAAAAACCTTGGAAACAGTAAGAATGATTTTGTTTCAACATTATTAACCAAATCTTTAAAAATTTCCCGAGAATAGTTAGAATTTTCTTCTTGAAGAATTGCATATCCCAGATTTTGAATCTTTAAAGGGATTTCATTGAAAGAAGTGGTTTTATTTGAAACATATAGTAGGAGGGTATGAAATAAAAATCTGGTTGCAGAAGGAAAATAACCTTTTTGTAAGGTAAGTTTCTTCATCATTGTGGCTTCATACCCTCTTTCAATGAAGTCAGTTTGTAACTCGTTTTTAGTGAAAGAAGTTTTACCTTCCAGATCACCGAGTTGAAAGACCTCTGAAATGGATTGTGGCGTGATGTGGACAGCTTTACCCTTTATAGAAGAGTGTATGGTGGTTGCAGTGTCTCCTTGTTTTTCAAGGGTTGCATTCTTCCAGAACTCTCTTTGGGTCGCCAAATAGATTGGTGCATCGGCGGTGAACAAAGTTTTGTACTTTGATTTTGCCATTTTGGCGATGATTGAATCGAAAACATTGGTGGTTCCTGGTTTTGTGAGAAGACCCAGGAGATTGTGAGATGGTTTATATGGGATTTCAGTGGAGATTGCCTTTTGAGAGGCTGTTTTCGATGTGGATTTGGATGTGGGTTTTGCAGATGGCTTCGATTTTGTCATTTTTTAATAGAATGATCGAAGAAATTTGTGAAAGATGAGATGAAAAACTGCTTTGAGAAGAGAATTTTTAAGAATTCAATTCGACAGTAAAACCCTGTTTTGGTGGTTAGTGGGGGATTTTTATAGGGAAGAAAGTGAATGCTGATGTGGCAGCCGTTACAAAAGGTCTGACCACTATGTACTGCCCACGTGACAACCCCTGGTGAAAGTGAAGGACAGTACTTTGACGAAAGTGACTGATGAAGGCAGTGGTAAGAAAGCAGTGGATGATTTTCACTATCAGTGGATAGCATATCAGTGGATAAGACACTGCTTTTGAACAACAGAGTTTATCAAAGGAATGAGAGAACAGGGGTTGACTTTCAGCAGTGGACAGACTTTTGAAGTAGAGCTGACTTTTGAACAATCAGTGGTTATGGCAGAATTTTAAGGATTTTAATGAAAATTTCATTGTCAGCTATTTTTAAGGATGGATTTTTGATTTTCTGAAAACATTTTGTTGCTTTTATTCATAGAAAAACAAGATGTTGCTTGTTATTCCATGTTCAGCATCCCAATTCTAGAGACCAAGCTTTCAAAAGTGGCTGTATCAAGTGCTTTTGTGAGCACCTATGCCAGCTGGTCTTTAGTTGGGACATGATGCAGAGAAATCAAACTTTTTTCATAGCAATCCCTCACAAAGTGATGTCTGATGTCGATGTGTTTGGTGGTAGAGTGGGAAACTGGATTTTTGATGATATTTTCTGCTGCCTGGCTGTCCAACATGAGTGGTGTTTTTAAGGAAGTGATACCAAAATCCAGTAACTGATTTTGAAGCCACAGGAGTTGGGCTGTACAGCTTGCAGCAGCAATGTATTCAGCCTCAGCAGTGGATGTTGAAACTGCTGCTTGCTTTTTGCTTTGCCAAGAAACCAAGCAATCACCTAGAAATTGGCACCCTCCTGAAGTGGACTTCCTTGTGGTGTGACATCCAGCAAAGTCACTGTCTGAAAAACCTGAAAGCTTGATGTTCCCATTAGCTGGATACCAGATACCAAGTGTGGGAGCACCTTTTATGTATCTGAAGATCCTTTTTACAGCAATGAGATTTGATTTTCTGGGAGCTGATTGACTTCTTGCACAGACACATGTTGCAAACATGATGTCTGATCTAGATGCAGTTAGGTACAATAAAGACCCAATCATGCTTCTATAAAGTGTTTGGTCAATCAGCTCATCATTTTCATCAGACATGACCAGCTTATTTGTTGCCATGGGTGTGCTGCATGGTTTACAATCATTCATATCAAATTTGGTCAAAAGTTCTTTAGCATATTTGCTTTGATGAATGAAAGTTCCATTTTGCATTTGTTGTACTTGGAGACCAAGAAAGCATTGCAGCTCACCCATTGCACTCATTTCAAACTCAGCTGTCATGAGTTCTCTAAACTCTTCACACATTGTGTTACATGTGCTTCCAAAAATAATGTCATCCACATAAATTTGGACAATCATTAAATCCTTCCCTCTCCATTTTAGAAACAGTGTTTTATCAATGGTACCTCTTTTGAAACCATTTGAGAGTAGGAAGTTGGAAAGAGTTTCATACCAAGCCCTTGGTGCTTGTTTCAGGCCATACAAGGCTTTGTTTAGCCTGTAGACATGATCAGGATAAAATGGATCCTCAAAACCTGGAGGTTGACAAACATACACCTCTTCTTGAATTGTACCATAGAGGAAAGCACTTTTGATATCCATTTGAAACACATTCATGTTGTGGTTGACAGCAAAGGCCAGGAACAGTCTAATGGCTTCCAATCTTGCAACAGGGGCAAATGTTTCATCATAATCAATCCCCTCTTCCTGTCTGTAGCCTTGAACCACAAGCCTGGCTTTATTCTTGACAACAATACCCCTTTCATCAGTTTTGTTCTTAAAGACCCACTTTGTGCCAATGGGACTAACCTCTTCTGGCAGTGGTACAAGCTCCCATACTTGTTGTCTTTTAAACTGTTGGAGCTCCTCTTGCATGGCTTCTACCCAGTTGTTGTCTTTCAGTGCCTCTTGGTACTTGACTGGCTAATGGAGTGATAGAAAACCAGCAAAAAGACAAATGTTTTGGGTTTGACTTCTTGTGAGCACCCCTTCATTTATGTTGCCAATGATTTGATCAGGTGGATGAGATCTCAAGAAGATTAAATCTCCTTGGTATGGTATGATGGCATTTGTTGGTGAAGGCTGCAAATGTGTATCATCTGAGCTAACCACTGCTGGTGACTTTGATGATCCAGCAGTAGCTTCAAAAGGTGGTGGAATAGGAGGTAATGAAGTGGACACCTGCTGACTTTTATCCATTGTTTGGGGACTTTTGTCAGCAGTGTTTGAGGATGTGGAAGCAGTGGTGGATGGGCTACTTTGGTCAACAACTGTTGAGGTAGCAGTGGTTGAGCTTTGACAACTGTTTTGAATAGCTGGTGCTTTTCCCTTTGTGGCAGACCTTTGAGGGATGATGATTTCATACCCATAGTCTGGTGTTGTATCCTCTGATGGACCTGAACTGTTAGTCTTGACAGCAGTATTTTCAAAAGTAAAATTTTCAAGATCAAACAGATCTGCAGGATTTGCTGGGATTTTCATTGATGAAAGTTCATTGAACTTTACATTCAAAGTCTCCTCCACTGCCTTGGTCCGTGTATTGAACACTTTGTAGGCCTTGGCAGTGGTTGAGTATCCCAGATGATAACCACAATCAATTTTGGCTGCAAATTTTGAAATGGAATCTTTTAGGTTCAAAATAAAGCATGGGCAGCCAAACACCTTGAAATACGAGATCAGTGGTTTAATTTTATACATAATTTCATAAGCAGTCTTTTTGTGCCTAGGGTTTATTAAAACTCGGTTCTGGACATAGCAAGCAGTGTTTACTGCCTCTGCCCAGAAAATTAATGGCAAACCTGAATCTGCAAGCATAGTTCTGGCAGCCTCAATCAAAGTTCTGTTCTTTCTTTCAACAACCCCATTTTGCTCTGGTGTTCTAGGAATGCTGTACTGCCTTACAATCCCTTTCTTCACACAGAAGGCATCCAACTCCTTATTTTTAAATTCTGTGCCATTGTCACTCTTGAAGCTTTTCACTGGAAGGTCAAATTGCTTTTCAACCTGTGTCACAAAGTCTTGCAAAATGCCTGCAGTCTCATCTTTTGAGTGTAAAAAGAAAGTCCATGTAAACCTAGAAAAGTCATCAATGGACTCTTCAATATCTTTTCTTCTTGAGGCTCATGACTTGAACTGGGCCAAACAAATCCATGTGTAGCATCTGCAAACACTGGGTTGTTTTGGACTCTTCAATGGACTTATAAGAACTTTTATGTTGTTTTCCTTTTAAACAGGAAATGCAATGTTCAGGACATGAAAACAATTTTTGTGGTAGGCCTCTCACCAAACCATTTTTTGAAATTTCAGTGATTGTCTTAAGATTTGTGTGCCCCAGCCTTCTGTGCCAAAGTTCTGTCTCTTTGTTAGAGGCAGCTGAGAACAGATAGGCATCAGCTCTGTGACACTCTTTTGACATGTCAACAACATAAACATTGCCACTTCTTTGAGAAACAAGTTTAGTTTGACCAGTTTTGATTATTGCTTCAATCTTTTTGACCATTTCTGGTCCAACAATTCTACAACAATCTTTTGTGAAGAATGACCCAAACTCTTTGTCACTCATTTGTGATACACTCAGAAGGTTGAATTTAAGATTGTCTATCAGATTGACATTTTCAAATTTTACATTTCCAGACTGCACTGTACCAGACCCCATAACTTTCCCTTTACTATTATTCCCAAAGGATATATCACCCCCTCCATGGATTTTAAAGTCTTTGAGGAGGGCTTTACATCCTGTCATGTGCCTGGAGCCTCCACTATCTACATACCAAAGACTATCAAAGCATGCAGAAGCTCCCTGCACATGAAGTAAAAGGATTAGTTCATTAGGGTCTCCAAAGCCAGCAGGGCTTTGGATGGGGTCTCAACAATGTCTGGGATAGATGCAGAATGATGGACAGTGGTTAGGTCAGGGGTTTGAACTGTTTTAGGACAATTCTTCTCTAACCACTGTTGTGGGTCCTGACCAATCACCTGCTGGTAACCGAAAGGATGCCTGTTCACTCTGGGTATAGAGGGTCTTTTGTAGGCCTCATAAACGTGTGGAATCCTTTGGTAAGACTGTTTTTCCTTGCCTTTTCTGAACTGATTGGCAGGGGGTGCATTAGTAACCTGAACATCTCTTTTGACAGATGTTTGGTTCAGCTGTTTTGTGACAGCTGTTTGAACTGGCACAAACAGTGGTTGTTTCTTGGTGAATTTGACAGATGATGATGATGATGGACTCAAGGATGTTTTAGCAATGTACTCATTCTTTTTCACATCAAAGGTTTTGAGATACACACATGCTTGAGTTTTGTGGTTTGTTTTACCACAAACAATGCAACTTTCAGCTGAAACAATGACACTTGTTCTGTTTAAATCATAAGCTTTTAAGTGGAAACAGTCTTTTGTTAGATGATTCCTTTTCTCACAGAATTCACAAAACAAGTTATCATTTTTTTCTTTCTTCTTTCTCTTTTCAGACTCCTTTGCAGCAGAGGTTTTAACCACTGCTTGGATGTCTTTGAGAGGTATGACTTTAGCTTTTGGAGCTTTAACACCATCAGTTGATGTAAAGTCCATTGGCTTGAAATTTTCAAGAATATCACACTCATCAGACCATTTTGGTTTAAACTGATAATCTTCAAGCTCCTCAAAAGTAGAGGATCCCATTGGTCTGTCAAGTGTGATTTTGTTACCAAGTTTGTCAGTGATTTTCACTTCTTGGCCATTCTTGTTTGTGGGGATAAACTCAGTGATTACATCAGTGGTTTGAACAGATTTTCCAAAAGCAGTGTTTTCATCATCATGTTTTCTATAACCAACCCCAAATTTTACATTGCTTTTTATCTGTTTTTCAAGCATAACCTCATACCCTTTGCATGATTCCACCCATCTCTCACATGTGATCTGGGTGGACTCTATCTCCTTTTTGCAAACTTGGTATTTTTCTACTATAGTTTGGAGTTGGGTTTTGGTTATGCTCTGCTCTTCTTTCATGCTGCTAATCTCTTTCTCTTTTTCAGCCAATTTGTTTTTAAGTTCTTTTAGAGATCTTTCAAATTTGACTTCATCAGTTAAGATTTTATCCCGAAGGTTTTCGTTCACCTCTTTGATGTTAGCAAAAGCAATAATGCAATTGTCAGAACACAGTTTTTCAAGAACTTGAGGTGATACCTTGGCAGCAGCCATCATTGCACAATCACATTGAGGATTTTCTTCATCTTCAGCTCTTTCTTCTTTCTCACCTGCTTTTTCTTCTTTCTTTTCTTCCTTGTTCTCTTCGGACCATGGGTCTGTCAGTGGTTCAATCAGGGTACCTGAACTTTTTCCCAACAATAGTTCACCAGCCACAGCAGTAACCACTGCTTCAGTCACCTCATCCACTGTTTCAATACTCAGTTGTTCCTCTTCAGTTTCAACCCCCTCCTGTATTGACTCTAATGCCATCAAACAAAATTCATTATGAGAAGAATCATTAGAAGCATAGAGTGCAAAATTTTCATCATTAAGGTCTTCAGGCATATTGCTCCAGTCAACAAACCCTTGAGTGAAAAAACTTTGTTGGTCTGGTTGTACTGCTGCTGGAGCAGTGGTTTGAGGTGCAGGCTGCACTTGTGCCTGGGGGACAGGGGTTTGAACATATTGGATCAGTGGAACAGTAGTTTGGACATAGTGCACTGGCACAGGGGCAGCAGCATAGTGAGCAGTGTTCACTTGAGCTGCTGGGGCATATTGAGCATAGTGCACAATGCCTTGATTTTGAGGTCTAGGATTTGAGCTAGGATGAGTGATTATGGGACCAGTAGTTTGACTCCTACATTCCCTAGCGAAGTGTCCCAACCTATTACACTTGTAGCACTTGATTTTCCATTTATCCAACCCAACCCTTAGATTCCCATGCAAACCTGGGAATTTTTGCCCTGTTCTTTTGTAAAATTTGCTAGTTCTAACACTTAGCAAGGCCAATTGGTGCAGGATGTCCATTTCCTCTAAGTTAGTGGGATCGAAATGCTGTAGATCATTGAGTTCAAAGCTTAGATTGTCTGACATCTGGTTTTCGTTTGCGGTGAATGCATAACTTGCAGAGTGAGGATCAGGGTTGTTAAAATTTGCCCCAGCAGTTATGTCAATGAAGTGATCATAACCCTGATCCTTACCACTGCTCCCAGATTCTTCTTGACCCAGAAGAGCAGTGTTATCGAATGTATAATCATCAACGGCTTTTCCTGACTCTTGTAACTTCCTTTTCTGGTTCAACTCCCTTTCGTAGGTCAGGAGTCGACCGTGGAGTTGGGTCAAGGTCAGATCCTTGAACTCAGGTGAATTTCGGGTGACAAACGCTATGGTGTCCCATTTTTCTGGCAGTGACCTGAGGAACCTGCTATTTTGAGTTGAGTTTGTAAAAGTGGTATTAACAAGCCTCAGTTCACTGATGAGACAACTGAAACGCTCAAATTGTTGCGTCAGTGATTCACCTCTAACATGACAAAATGTTTCATACTGTTGGTTCAGGATTTCCCTATTGTTTTCTATGACTTCTTCGGTTCCCCCAAACTGTTCCTTAAGCGCGTCCCATAACTCTTTGGCACTGTTACAGTGTAACAATCCAGCATATATTTCATTGGGCAGCGCTGATGCTATGATGCTAAATGCTTTAGCATCTATTTCGAACTTTTGATAGTCGGTTTCGGTATAATTTTCAACTGGTTTTGGAACGAACTTTTTAGCATCTTCAGCGCTTGGCACTGTGGGAACGTGGGGACCAAAGACGACAGACCTCCAACAACCTGTGCTTTGTTGAGCGAGGATGTGACCCATCCTCCTCTGCCAGATGTTGTACTCATTTCTTTTTAGCATAGGTGGTTTAAAAAGCGAGCCGATGTTGTTTTTATCATCCTGAGATTGTGACGTCATTCTTGTTGTTTTACAGACACTGAGAAATCAACTTTAATGGTGATTAATCCTTGCTCTGTTTTTCAACAAACGAACAAACGATCAGTATCAACTGTTATGAGCTGAACTATTTACGTCAAAATGATTGTTAAATCAAATTTGACTGTCCATGCTCTGATACCAGTTGTTGGATCTGAGTTTGTTTCTGATTGTATTTTGTGTTTGTAATTAAAATGAAAATGGATGAGTGTGCAGCGGAATTATGATGAAAACAAACTTTGCATACAATCAAACGAGAGTAATACTTTGATCAAACATCTTTTCACAATGAATCGAAAGATTGAATTTATTTCAATAACGATTACAATGATTGATGAATGAATGCAAACTCCCCCTCAGCCAGAGCTCAGTTGTTTGTTCGTGCAAAGAAGACGATGATGTAAAAGAGCTAATAGAACAGTACAAAGTACTGAACTATTTATAGGCACTAGCAAACCACTGAGCATCTTAGCTGACGTCACCATGAAAGTGACATCTAACCTCCTAACAAACTCTAACCTCTGATCTATACAAACACTGCTATGTTAACTACTGCTATTACATTACATTACAAAACAGACTATAGATCAGCTGCTGCAACCTTCCACTGCTGTGAACCCCGCAGTACTTCTCCGGATCAGCAGTGCTTGACTCAAGGCATTAGATTGAATCAGCAGGGCTTTAGTTTTTCATCAGTTCTTTACTTGAGCAGTAGTTGTAGGTCAGCAGTTTGCAAGATCAGCAGATAGGAGGTCAGTAGATGTTGAAATCACTTTCAAGGGGAGAGACTTGTATGTAAACATCTGCTTATTCTGGATCCACTGCTCTGATCCAGTTTTGGCTTTAATTATCTGTTCCTCTGATAGGGTTCAATCCCAACATTTACAGTTCGCACAAAACTGACACTCAACAATGAGTCTATGAAGGTATAAAAATTAATGTTCATACCAGTTTCTCAATTGATTTATTTATCCTATTTTTGAATAGTTTCTCAATTAATAATCAAAAGCATGAACCTCAATAGTTTACAAATCTTGTAACCCGTCTGGAAATATGGAATAGGTTTCAAAGTGAGCACTATATGAAAATTAATGTTCATACCTGTTACTCAACGATGGACCTGTGACGGTATAAAAATTGACACTCCTTTTTCTCATACGAACACTACATGAATCAAAAGCATAAACCTGCGAATGTAAAAGAAATCAAATAAATCTTCAAAATTCAAATAAGGTTTCTCATCCGAACCAAAGAATGAAATCGGTAAACATTTGCTCTGAAATCCATATTTCTCATACACAGTGCTTGCAAGCATCAATTTGTAAAAACAATTCAATAGAGTTTTTCATTGCCTGAGCATGCGTCGACTGGAGCACCGGAACACCACCATCGACAGCGATGATGATTGATTGATGATGACGGATGAACACCGTCATCATCAGCGGCCACCGAATCTTGATCCTTCATGCGCACGTTCTGTCTTTCCATCTCCCGTGCGGTGGTTTTTTTAAGATGGAGTAGGGGCGGTGGGTTTTTAATGGGTTTTTGTATGCGTGTCATCTGTTGGTGACAGGCCATATACGTGTCTAAAAAAACGTGGCCCAATAGAACAGTGACACCACCTGGCAGCCACTATTCATTTGGGTTGTGTTATTAATAGATATTAATAATAATAATAATAAGGTGTAGATTTAAACTAAAAATAATGATAATAATTATAATGATAATAATAACAATAAAAAAATGCAGGTTTAGTATATGTGGACCTGTTGGATAGGATCAACAACATTTTCCCTGGATAGCTTGTTCCCATACTGATCAGTGACATAGTGACATGAAAAATTGCCAAACATGAACTGAAAAGCAAGATGTTCAGCCATAAAATCGACTAGGATATAGGTTAATCACCTCGAAACCAGCATGGTGAGGCTCAGACCAAGCTATTAAGCTGCCATGGCTCCACCATCGGTTGCAAGTGGTGAACAATGCACCTGCCATCGTCGATGATGCCCTGCCAAGTAATGATTTGACCAAGATCATCATAGCCTGTTGATATTAGATAAATACATAAATACATGTTAATAAGAGAACTGGAACGAATAGTGATTATCATCGTGTCGTAATTTGATTGGGATTTTTTGGGCGGTAGCATCCTAAGTGTTTGAGGATATCTTACGGTCCTTCTAAGAAAAGAATTAACAGCATTATTAGTAGAGTAAATGTGACAAACAAACAATTTTTCCCGGTCAACCAAACTCTATTTTAGTGACCAAAAGGATCAAACCATTACCAATAACTCACATTGCAAAGGCAAACGAACAGCGAGCTGATTCATCAGGCTCAGAGAATGCAAAGGACCAAGCCACCATGGCTGCAATAGGGGTTGCAGGTGCTAAGCTGACATCCTCCATAGCTGCCACGCCACGGCGACATATCGGCTTTATTTTGATAACTCATCACAGCCTCCATGTAACAACCGTCAATTTAAACCCATATCAGCCAAACACAAAATACAAACATTGTTCATGCGCCTCAATTATTAATAAGTTATATACAAAGAATAGAACATAGGTATGCCCAAAAATGAATGATTTAGGCCTTATCATCATAAACCCTAAAGGCCCATTTTCAACACCATCGTCAGACCATATTTCATATGTAGGGTTTAGCATCGCAAACCTGAAAGGCGCTCCAAAACCATCATAATCAGAGCACTTTCCACAACCAAAACCAACGAAAAATCCATACAGATGATAATAATGTGAGTTTACCATAAAAAGGGAACCTAAACAGGTTGCATAGAAATCATAACATTGTTCTGCTTGAAGGGTGTTTTGCGACCACAACAGATGAAGCATAAAAAGCAAACCTCTGATTAAGTGAATGATGTTCTGCGATCACAATCGCCACCAGCCAGAGAGGCAAACATCATCATCTTACCAACTATCCTATATGTTACCGGAAACCAATTCTGATTCCCACAACAATAACCGGCGTTGTTATTGTGGTCGGGCGGAAGTCATTTGTGTCACCGTTTAAGTGTGGGAGAGAGAGAGGGGGGAGGTGTAAACTGAGAAAAGGTGGGGAGGTGGCCAGTCACGGCGGCACAAGACGGAGACACGGCCGCCGTCGATCCTCCCCCCCCCCACTCTCTCTCCCCAGGTCTTTCTCTCTCTCCGATGTAAACACCTCCCTCTTATACCTCTGTAAAAAAGTGTGTTGATGGTAGATTAGGAAAGAAGACAGGGAGAAGGATGGGGTGACATGTGTTACCCGCCCAAAAAACCCCAATCAGATTAACACACAATGCTAATCACTATTCATTTCACCTCTCTTATTAATAGATATTAATAATTAATATTAATTTTCAAGAAATTTTGAAAAGATTTCATGTATAGTTAACTAGTACTTGGTGCATGAGTTATTAAGTTTCCAATTTTGCTAAATCCAGTGTATGTTGCTAAAGACGAGTGATGACTTATGAAAATATCAAATACAAATAACTTTAACGTGTAAAACTTACGAATCGAAGGTTTTACTGAAAAAACGTGGTGTCATTTTCATAATTATTTATATTGTAGAGTAATTATCAAAATTACTCTACAAATTAACGATTTTGTAGGGTAATTTTGATCTTGTAGAGTAATTTTGAAAAATGTTCTTGTAGAGTAATTTTGATCTTGTAGCGTAATTATCAAAATTACTCTACTAGTGCACCTTGTAGAGTAATTTTGATCTTGTATGGTAATTATCAAAATTACTCTATAAGTGTATGAAAATTACTCTTCATCAAAATTACTCTACAAGTGTATCCGAAATACTCTGCAAGTTTATCAGACAACATACAATTCAAAATTAATCTACAAAATTATTTGTAGAATAATTATAATACTCTAAAAAAATTACCTTACAAAGATCATAATTATCATACAAGATCATTTGTAGAGTAATTATGATACTCTACAAGATCAAAATTACGCTACAAGAACATTTTACAAAATTACTCTACAAGATCAAAATTACCCTACAAGAGCATTTGTAGAGTAATACTGATAATTACTCTACAATGTAAATAATTACGAAAATGCCATCGTGTTTTTTTGGCATTTTCATGCCTTTCGTACGTTTGTACGATAAGACACTTTGTATGTGAACTTAACTCTGCTACTTATGTATTCATCTTTCTTAAGAATTAGTCAACTGTCATTGCTTATATAGTCTAAAACCACCAACGTCGTTGCCTTGTTGGCCACAACAAGTATTTTAATATATACGTGCATACTTTTTTATTTTAACTAGTAGTAACACCCCCGTGCGTTACAGGGATGGACTTCGTTGTATGAAACCATTTTTTTCCGACAAAGGATAATCGTGCTCCTTACGGGGATGGACTTCGTTCTATGAAACCATTTTCCAGCAATTCATCTAATTGCTTCTTCAGCTTAAGTATTTCCATTGGCACAAATTTATAAGATTCTTTAGCAATCGGTGTTGTTTCTGGTATCACGTGAATTCTTAGTTCCATCTCACGATCAGGTGGTAGTCCAGGTAGATCTTCAGGATATCTCGATACTACCGGAATCTCTTGTGGTTCCTTTCCTTTGGTGTAAATGATCACAGAGATCATATGCACTACTCCATGCTTCCGTATATAGCTTGCAACTTTCATTGCAGAGAGGAACTTTGTCGACTTGTCTCCTTGGATTGTGATCACTTCTCCTGTTGGCTTACGAATCTCAACAGAATTCAGCAATCACCTCAAGAATCATTGTTGCTTCCTGTGCTGAGAGGACAATGCTCTCTTGGGATATTTGTTTGTTTTTGTTTTGTTCTTAGATGCATGTCTCAGTTCCTGCTCATAATGGAAACATGTACGGTTCTTCTTTTCCACGTTCTCATTCCTTGTGTCCAGGTATCAATCCATTGGTCAAACTTTTTTTTTTTTTTTGCTAACTCGACCACACCGCTAATAGTTTTGTGGTCTAGTCGCCATTATCAAATCACGGATCTGGCAGACCAATCCCCAAATATATTGGGAAGTCAACACAAGTTCTGATGATGGCAGATCCGGTACCATTATCACATATCCGAAGAATTTTTGTCGTATACTCACAAAAACTTACACCAATCATTTGGTGATTTAGGAACTTTGTTGCCATTTGTTTCTTTTATGAGGCGGACAAAATTTCCTTTCTGCCAGTTTTTTTAAATTCTAAGCAATGTCATGATCTTGTGCTTAGAAGATCATGTCTCATCATTCTAATGCCTCATTTGAAAAGATTCCAAGCATATATTACTTCATCCTTCTCAGCACATTTACTAATGGTTAGGACATCTTTAGTCTTTTGTAACCCATGTATTATCGTAATAGCTCTTTTATTACTAGTAATCTAAGTAGGATTACAGGTGAGAATTTTCCTTGTAAGTGCATCTAGTCTCAGATACTTTCATTTTCTTAAGAGCACTTACTGAAAATATAATTATTTTCATTCACACTAAATTAGCATAAGTTTTAGCTATACTTTTTTTTATGTCTTCAATCCTAGCATAACTTAGGTTCTCTAATGGCGTCAGTAATCTTAGGCAACGCCTTGGCAATTCTTATACTTTGGATGGTGTCCCCATAAAAGGGTTCCCATCGTTCTTGATTACATTTTTTCCGCACAAGTTACGAGACAGAGGATCAAATGGAATAGTGTTCGACACTTCAATTATAGATATATACGAGAGGTTAATAATAAAGTAATCTAAAATTACCATCGACACACACATGCTCACGATTTATCCAAAAAATCACCAAATATTGTGGCCTTTAGATTTTCTTATATATATATAAGAAAATCTATATATATATATATATATACATATATGTATACATACATATTATTCATAAGGGAGCAAGGAAATTATCATTCACATGACGGATCATATTCTAGAACCGAGTAGTATCGATAAACAAGAAATAACAGTGGCCAAGTGTTACTGCTTATTTACCATACTTACATTGTTCTAATCATCATCCTATGGCATACCAACACCCATCACACTTTACATATGCAAGTAATTAGCTTATCTCAAAGCTTATATCAAGTCTTCTCCCTTAAGTTAAAGTCTAGATACTATCCCGGGTGTTACCATTTAATATCCATTTCCCATGTCTTACAGAAAAGCTTTTAAGAGGGAATAACCTGAGAATATAAAACACCATTTCTTAATTTAATTGATAAAACAAGCCACTCCTTTAAGCCTTTTGGTGCCGCATAACAACTCTTATTCAGATTTACTGTAAATCACCTGAAACATGTTTAAAAATATTTTATTAGCGGGAAATACTGGTGAGTTCATTCGTTTGTATAAACAGACGTTTTCTTATAATTACAAAACTAAGGGTTTTTACATTTGTTTATATCTTACAACTACCCAAAGGTATTTGTCACTAGGCAGTTCCTATGATTGTGGTCATATCACTATTTGGCTATCCCGTTGTCCAAATAGCAAAGTATAGCACAAAACCCCTCAAACTGATAATAGTTTTTCAGTAAGAATATAAAGACTTAATCACTATAATATAAGTAACAATTGGAAAACATTTAGGGTTTTGAAAGCATTTGATAGAAGGGAATGACTCACCTTGTAGGTCTATCGTTCTGATTTAACAGGCCTCCTGATTCTAAGCCTTCTGATAACTAAGCATCTCGATTAACAGTAAGTTTATAGTTTCGAGTCTTCTGATAATTAAGCATCTACTTTAAAAGAGTATAATATGTATTAGTGTAAAACCAAATCAAACCTAAGGATGGTCACGAGATCAAAACCACAACGTATATTCCCAAAGTCTCGCCTTATTCGGGCACAACTTTGGCATTCGTTAGATGGTTTTCTGACTGATCGGACAAAGTATCGTATCGGCGATACATGGTTTTATTACACCAACGCAGTAGAAGTCGAGAGAGAAAAGAATGAAGGAATGAACAAGAATGAAGTCCCTGGTTTCCCTTTTAATAGGCAAGGAAGATTCTTTTCTTAGCTAGGAAGTTTCCTTATCCATTAAGTTTACTTACCAATTAAGTTTACTTACCTATTAAGCTTCCTTATCTGTTAAGTTTACTTAGTTGTTTACCTGTTGAGTTTACTTAGCTATTTAACTGTTTAACCTACGGAGTTGTTTAACTTATTGACTTACTTAGTTATTTAACTATTTAACTTACTTAACTGTTTAACTTATTAACTTATATAGTTGTTTAACTGAGTATCTTACTTAGCTGTTAAGTTTTCTTTCTTGTTAAGTTTCCTTAGCTGTGAAGTTTCCTTAGCTATTATGTTTTCTTACCTATTACGTTTTCTTAGCCCCTACGTTTTCTTAACCGCTAAGTTTTCTTAAAGCCTCCGGTAAGTTCTAGTTCCTAGATACAATTGTAATACGTATTAGCCTGAGAAACCAAATCAAACTCTAACGATAATCACAAGATCGAAACCGCAACGTATAAAGTATCACCTCATTCAAGCGGAACTTCAGCTTTTCGTTGCTAGGGTTTCAGATCAATCAGATAGGGTATCATTTCAGCGATTAGGGTTTCGTACACAGGAATCAGGACATAGATTTGGAAACAGAGAAGTAAAAGTCAGAGAGGTCGATTTTGAAATCAAAAGCTGCAAATGAAACTGTCCTAACCTAGCTCTATATATAGCTGAAAAGGGGCGCCGTCGCGCCATAGGACAGGCACACAAGACACTGTCGCGCCACGCGATGAAGGTGGCTAGGGTTTAGGGTTACTGAGTCAACGAATCTAGCCTTGCCACGTGGCAACATGTGGCATCTAGAGAATCTGGACCCGTCGCACCATGCAACAGTTCAAAACCGTCTTGTCGCACCACGTAACGGTAACAAAAATCAGGTTTTCTTGTTTTTCGTGCTGGTTCTTGTTGTGTGCGTTCGGGGTTTCAATTACGTGTTGTTAGGAAAATTTTGAGGGTTGTTACACTCGGGAATAAATACAGTTGGGATTATTATTGGCCAATACCAAAAAAGTTGGATTATTTAAATCCAATTTGCCCTCGATAAAAGTTTTCATTAGGCCTGTTGCAACCTTTTCAAGGCCTAATGCAACATTTTACTAGGATTACAATAGCTTCATTTTCTTGTAGTGCTCATGAAAATCTCTAGATTTTTTTATATGGCCTTTATTGCTCTGTATCATATTTGTCTTACCGTAGTACTTATCATGCAGAACATTCCACAGAGATCTTGAAATTTTCTAGCTCTTGAACATGTGTAGCATATTATCAATGAGTGCCTATTGGAGTTGGTCGAACATCTTTTTCTCCCACTCCAACTTAATCTTATCCCCCGAGACGGCATTCCAACGAATACATCGGGCAGAACCACGACAACCGTTACGGAACCCTAGATCAATCGGGCAGCGTATCTAATACGTATCCAGGGGTTATAATACTTACAACGGAGCAGAACTTCGCTATTTAGGGGGGTATTAAACTCGAGTATAATGCCTACTATGAGAGAATCACGTTTAGAAAGAAAGAAATGAGCGAGTTGTGCTGAAATCCGATGCCTGCCACTTATAGCGCCACATTTCAACTTTTACGCGGCCCGCGTAAATGTAGACATAGGGCTACGCGGCCCGCGTCAAACCCGATCAACCGCGTAGCTTAGCTGGGTAAGCTTATAGGTCTGTCGGGTGTTGGGCAGGTGGCGGCCCAGGGGCGTGCCATGTTTTAAGTTAACACGGCTCGCGTAAGGGTTGGGGTGGGGTTTACGCGGCCCGCCTCAGCCCAAAATTTCAATTTTTAATACTATTTAGGGTATTAGGGGTCCGTTTTGTCGTATGGGGTGTATTTTAGGATATATTGGGATATTTTAAAATATTTTGCGGTGTCGGAAAATATTCGAGGGTGTCGGTTTATACTAGTGTTCACTCTAGAACCCCACCCTATATATATATATATATATATATATATATAGGGGACCGCTAAAATGAGAACCACCTCCAGTTGTAAGAACCGTGAGAACTTTTTGAACCGGGGCGAGTTGGACCAAAATTTTTTTTCATAAACGTAGATGCTTGTATTATAAACACATTTGTAAAAAAAATAAAAAATAAAAAAAATGTCGTGTGTGTAGTTTTGAGCACCACAAGTTTGTGTTTACGGGCACCGTAAATTTTATTTGTGTTTACGGTACCCGTAAACACGAACTTGTGGTGCTCAAAACTACACATACGACATTTTGTTTTTTGATTTTTTTTTTTACAAATGTGGTTAGAATACACGCATCTACGTTTATGAAAAAAAAAATTTGTTCCACTTCGCCCCGTACGGTGTAGTTCTCACGGTTCTTACAACTGGAGGTGGTTCTCATTTTAACGGTCCCCTATATATAACACCATATAATCACCGTATAACAATATGTAACACCATATAATACCATATAACACTATATAACACTATATATCATTATAAAACAAATATAACACTATAGGTTGTCTGATAGCATGTCTATGATAGATGTATAGTGTTATATTTGTTATATAATGATATATAGTGTTACATAGTGTTATATGGTATTATATGGTGTTACATATTGTTATACGGTGTTTATATGGTGTTATATAGTATTATATATAGTGTTATAATACACTTCTCACACTTTAGGCCCTTTTTACACTATCCTTACCCTATATATATATATATATATATATATATATAGTGTTAGGTTCATTGGGGAACACTAAAAAAGTGGGGAACCGGGGAACACTCTTAAAAATTTAACCTAACATGTTAAAAATTAATTTTTAAACATCTTTTTCGGCGCTTCTCCTTATATATACTTGTAGAATCATTTTTAATAAAAAAAATCAAAAACAAAAAATATTAAAAAAAACAATTAAAAAAAGGCTAAAAAAATTTTTTTTAGAAAAAATATTTTTTATCCGACTAGTTTCTCCTCCTTTTTATAAGGAAAAGCGCTGAAAAATTTTAAAAAAAAATTATTTTTAACATGTTAAGTTAATTCTATAAGATATAACTATTTTTTAAACATTTTTTTATATTTTTAGTTTTTGATTTTTTTTATTAAAAATGTTTCTACTTGTATTTATAAGAAAAAGCGCCGAAAAAAATTTAGAAAATGATTTTTTTTTAACATGTTAAGTATAATTTTTAAGAGTGTTCCCCCGTTCCCCACTTTTTTAGTTTTCCCCAATGAACCCTCCCCTATATATATATATATATATATATATATATATATATATATATATATAGGGAGAAGATTATGCGAGAACCACCTCTTATTGTGAGAATAGCGAGAACCAATGTGAACACAACAAAAAATGCCTAAAAATAGCTAAAAATCACACAAATTTTTTTTTTTTTTTTAAATATTTTTTAGGTTAAAATCGCTACTTTTCGAAGCCAAAAAAATTTTTTTTTTTTTGGCTTCGAAAAGTAGCGATTTTAACCTAAAAAATATTAAAAAAATAAAAAAAAAAATTTTGATTTTTTTTTTATTTTTTTAGATTTTTTTAGGTTTTTTGGGGGTTTAGTTTTTAGCATTTTAGCTTGGGGGGGGGGGGGGGTTAGGTTTTTGGGGGGTGGGGGAGGGGGGTTTAGGTTTTTTTTTTTTTGGGGGGGGGGGGGGGTTAGGTTTTTTTTTAGGTTTTCTGGTGGTTTTAGTTTTTAGCATTTAGCTTGGGGGGGGGGTAGCTTGGGGGGGGGGGGGTTAGGTTTTTTTTTGTGGGTGGGAGTTTAGGTTTTTTTTTGGGGGGGGGGGGGTTAGGTTTTTTTAGCTATTTTAGGTTGTGTTCACATTGGTTCTCATGGTTCTCATAATAAATGGAGTTCTCGCATGAGCCCCTCCCTATATATATATATATATATATATATATATATATATAAACGAGATTATGAGAAAACGCTCAAAAGTGTGAGAACAGTGAGAACGCATCCTGGCCGAACACGTGGCGCGGGGCATGATGAGGGTCCGAGGGGTTTTTTTTGTCTTTTTAGTATTCTTCTCCTTTCACGATTTTCGCGTTTGACATGCTTCCTTATTTTTTGCGTGCAAGATAATTTTGGCGTTATGTACAATTATTAATTATTTGGCATTTTCGTGTTTTCTCTCAGATTTCTTCTCGTTGAATTAATTCTTTTTGTGTCACATAGTTAATTTTTTGGCGTTATGGCTTTTTCCATGTTATTTTTGGCGTTTTGTATCTTTTTTGTTAATAATTGATTACCATAGATTAATATTTTATAAAACTACAATAACACGAAAATCAAAATAAACTAATAGTCTTCCGTAGGTGTGATTACATTAGAGGTGTACCCATCGCTTTGTTCATCACTTTCTTTAGATTCTTCATCATTAAATTTCATTTTTGCTATAACGCCGTTAGCTCGTCTCTTCTTTGCTGCAACATATTCTTGAATATCAATGCATCCTTGGATTTTGGATTGTTTGAAGGTGTTAAATCACAGAGTTGTTCAATGATAGATAGCAACCCTATCTTCAACATTTCTTTCATTGGCCTTGAATATTGCACCCCGTTTTATTAAGTCACTTCAAGTGTTCCTCCTTCCTCATGCAATACCCAACTGCTAAGTTTTGGTATATGAGTATCTTCATTATCATCATCATCTTCATCATCTTCTGCTGGAAATTTTCTCTTCTGTCTTTTTATTACAGTTCTCGTTCTTTCACAATGGTTGTCTATTGGAACCCCAAGGGCCAGGATATCCTTCTGAACATTTTCATTCATTCCCAGCATGGCTTTGATTGTCCTTACCTTTACCCTTCTCCTGTTAGAGAACTTTATGATGAATCGTTTCTCTTTCCTTTCAAATATCCACACAATAACCTTAGTCATTTTTAAATTTTTTGGCGTTTTGGACAATATGTGGTGTTTTAGTCAAAATTTTTGGCATTTTGAGCTTGGGTTCTCATGGTCTTCTTTTATATTGACTATTTTTTCCCGCGTATGACAGGTAATTATGGCGTTTTGAAAAAGATAAATAAATATAATAAATGTTAGTAATTATGTTTTCCGTCGTTTCATTTTACTGTTTTTTGCAGTTTACCGTGTTTTGTTTTCAGACTCAACTGTTTTAATGGTGTAACACGTCAAATCTTTTGACGGCTGTAATTATGGCGTTTTGTTTTCCAATTGCGGTTAGATAACTATTCGACTTCTTTTGTTTTTATATTTTTTGCACATTGTTTCACGCTTTTTTATTTATTTATTTTTATAATATTAGTTGTTCAAATTAATTTTATTGTAGTTTGGTAGTTTTTTGTGGGCGTTTTTATGGCATTATGGCGTTTTACACGTATTTGCTAATTTTGGCGTTTTATTATAGCATTAATATTCTTTTGTTGTTTACTAACTGACATTACAAAAAAAAAAAAAAATAGATAAAGAGAATTAAAAAAAAAAACAAAGTAGAAGCAATTTATGATTTTAAATCTTCAGTGTCATCAGTCTCTTTTTTCTTTTGAAACTACAAGAAATGTTACAAATAAATGGCGTTTTGGGTTTGGCGTTGTTTATTTTCTTTGTTCATGTGTTGAAGTGTCTTTGTGGATGTTAGAGACATAAATCGACCCCATGTGGGTGGATGCTATCTGCCTGTCGTCTTCATTATAATCATCGAGGCCAAAGTAGCATTTACACCGGTATAGGTCTCTTCTTATCATCCAAACCTTCTTCAGGAACAAAGATGACAGTATGACATATGGGTGTCATCAGTCCCTCTTTTTTCAATTTTGTCCATCTCATGCAGCAAAATCTTACTACACTCACGTAACAAATCATTAAAAGAAGCTTCATGCAGAACATATTACTGAGGATCAAAGAGAAAGATGTTTGCTATGGTTGTATTTTTTGGCGTTTTACATTGAGTTGTAAATTTTTTTACCAACCACTGTGTGTATTTTTTATGTGAAAAACGGAAGGTGGTGAGACGTTTCTATTTATAGAATTTTTTTGGCGCGTAGTTTAGGTGGGATGTTATTTTTATAACAAAAAATGTAATTAACATTTATCCGGATGTAAGCTTTGGCGTTATATATAATGGCGTTTCATATTTTTTGGTGTTTTTGTCGCCCAGAGAGCTTGAATAAAAACAAAGAAAAAAGTACGCAGTGATAAAATTGAAGTTTTGTATTTATTTGGCGTTTTATTTTTCAATGGCGTTTTATGTGAGAAATGGTTTATGAAGCGCGTCCACGTAATAAAATTGGTGTTATTTACTAAAATGCCACAGCGTCAATCTAGTCCATAGATTGTTTTGATCGGACGATCAATAAGCGTTCTCATCGTTCTCACACTTTCTACCGTTTTCTCTAAATCCTGACCATATATATATATATAAGTGACCGCTAAAATGAGAACCACCTCGAGTTGTAAGAACCTTGAGAACTTTTTGATCCGGGGCGAGGTGGACCAAAATTTTTTTCCTAAACGTAGATGCGTGTATTATAAACACATTTGTAAAAAAAATCAAAAAAAAAAATGTCGTGTGTGTAGTTTTGAGCACCACAAGTTTGTGTTTACGGGTACCGTAAATTTTCCGGTTAAATTTACTGTACCCGTAAACACAAACTTGTGGTGCTCAAAACTACACACATGACATTTTTTTTTTGAATTTTTTTTTACAAATGTGTTTATAATACACACTTCTACGTTTATGAAAAAACCCCATACGGTGTAGTTCTCACGGTTCTTACAACTCGAGGTGGTTCTCATTTTAGCGGTCCCATATATATATATATATAACTTGTTAATGGGTTATTGGATTTTATTACTCGCAACTATTGACGTTTGGCCGCTGCCACCCTCAACTATCACTTAGAAGCCGATCACCTCCAACTTAACACTTCGTGTGTTATGTTACCCTCAAACTAATGAGACACTAAGCTGGTTAGGGTTTTTGCTGATGTGGCCGTATTTTTCTGTCGTGGCATGGTGATGTGTAAAAGATTTATTTTTTTAATTTGATTAAAAATAAAAAATAAACAAATTTCTTTATATAAAACCCTAACCCCCTCTTGTTGCATCACTCACTCTCACTCACTCTCACTCTCACTCTCTCTCTCTCTAACATTCTCTCTCTTTGCTGTCACCTCCACCAAACACTAGCCACCACCACCTCCACCACGAGAAACCACCACACCCCACCCCACTAACCACCGCATTGGTGATAACATGGAGAATGCTCCATAGTAGCTGCTCGTTTTTTTCTTCAACCAAACCGAAACATTCACCGACGTCTGTGATAACCTGAAGAATGCTCCGAATAACGTTGTGTGATCACCGGCAGAATCGTCCACGGAGCGGTGGCGGTGGATTGTGACGGAGTTACGACAGGTTTTCATCAGACGAATGGGAGCTAGTCGTTGGACGTCGGACGAAGGGGAGCTGGTCATCAGACGGAAGTTCAGATGCGTCGTCGTCGGATGATGATGACCAAACAACGTCGCTTTTGTGGTTAACCGAATTAACCAAACCAATAAACCAATGAATTTGGTTACGGTTACGGTTAATGCAAATAACCAAACCGTGTACACCACTATGAAAAACTCTCAAAGCCAAGGGTGCAACAACCACAACCACAAGCACAAATACATTGCATATTTATAGTATTTTAATTTAATTTAATTTTAATACCCATAAAATCATTTTTACATTAGACTATGGATACTAGTTTTACAAAGAGTAAACCGCCAAACACGTCTCTAAGGTTTGGGCATGTTTGCCAATTTTATCCAAAATGACTTTTTTGTGTCATATTGCTCTTCATTTTTTATATTTTTTTTCATTTTCATTCAAACGCCTAACTTGGTTAAAAAGTACCGTTTTGAAGGGATTTTAATGAAATTTCACATTCTTAGACCACCCGTAGTGGGGCGTTTTAAAAAAAAAAAAAAAAAAAGCCAAATAACGCCCCGGGCCCATTACACCCGGCGTTTTTTAGCGTTTTTTTTTTTGAAAAAAAATTCGGTCGGCGTGGTTTAAAGAACGCTCGATTTTGTATTGGGGGAAGATATGACCGTTGCCAAACGATCAATTCTTTAATATTTTTTTTAATTCTAATATTAACCTACTATATATATTTACCCACTTTCCCATATTTTTTATAAAAAAATACAAACATTCTCAATCTTTCTCTCCTACTTCTTCTATATTTTATACAAACATGCATCCATTCCGACCCCCCTTTGGTGTCCCCGCAAGACCCATGAACCCGAACACAACCCAACCGCAACACCCGTTTAACCTTCAAGACATGGACCCGAGCATGTTAACGTGCGCGGCTTACTTGAGTGGCGCCACTCCGTTCGTGCCTCCCACCTTCGGCTTTGGTCAAGCCGGCGGGTCGCAACCTTCACAACAACAAGCCGAACACGATGTCGATGTCGTGCCGGAGACGCAACCGGAACCGGTGCCAGAGAAATCGAAACGCGGCAGAAGGTCGCATAAGAAGAAGGAAGCGAACGAACCTCGACGTAAAAATACTCACATTAAATGGACGAAGGAGGAGGAATTCACGTTGGCTCGGGCGTGGCTCGACGTTTCGGAGGACCACGAAATTGGTAACTTTTATATATTTTTTTTACTCATTTTTTACTTATATTTTTACTTTTATTTTTAAGATACAACTTATATTTTACTTTTATTTTTTCAATTTGTAGCAAACTTTCAAACGGGCCCCGTTTTTTGGGATAGGGTTCGTGCACTCTTTTATAGCACGTGGGGTCAAGGCGAGCATCGGGACAAAGATTCCATTTCTAGCAAATAGACCGACATCAACAACAAGTGTCACGCCTTCCAAGAAGTGTACCAACGTAACTACGATAATCGCCCGAGCGGAGAAAGTGACGTCGGGGTTTTAACGAGGACTTTGGTAGAGTACGACAAAACGAAATGCCCTTTCTCGTACTATAAGTGTTGGGATCTACTACGAAAAAGTCCAAAGTGGGCGCTAGTAGGTACCATGACGTCTAGTAGTAGACGTCGAGCTAAACGGTCAAAAACATCATCCTCCGTTGACCCTGAAACACCGACATCGGATGCCCGCAATGTCGATCTAAATGATTTTGTGGAGCTTGACGAAGAGCAACTTGAAGAAGAGTTGTCCCGACCGCAAGGTAGAAGAAAGGATAAGCGAAGCGGGAAAAAAACGGTGGAGTAGTCTTCCGATCTCGAGTTGAATGAAGATTTCGAGGAGATGAACCGTCGTCTCCAAGACATTCGCGACCTCGGCCACCAACGTTATGAGATTATGAAAGAACGAGTGGCCGAAACCAAAAAGTTTAACGAGATGCAAGAGGCGAGGCAAATGGAAAAGGACATTGAGTTTTTGTCCAAACCGATCGACCAACTCCAAGGCGACACGTTGATCCTTGAACAAATGGATCGCCAAAAAATTCGGGAAAAATATGGACTCTGGATCATCTTCTTTTTTTTTAACTTTATTTTTTTTCGGTTTTTTTATATTCTGTTTTTTTTTCGGTTTTTTTTTCAAGTAGTGTAATTTTTTTTAAATTAATGAAGATTTTTATGTTTTAAATTAAAAAAAATAATTGTGAAATGATTGCATGGGGCGTTATTGGGCATTATTCCCACTACGGCACTTTTGCAATAACCCCCAATAATGCCCCATGCTGACTGGACTGCCACGTGTCGCAAAACGCCCCTGAGGGCATTATTGGGGTAAACCACTACACATGGAAGTATTTTTGTCGTTTGGTTTCTAAATATTTTTATCTATACTATATTATAATGCATGAGGGAGGGATTCCCAAAAGTTAAGAACTTCTTCCCCCTTATTTATAAATAAACCCCTAAAATGAGGGTAAAGTGGTCTTTTAAACACTATTTATTTTTAACCCCTCAAATTAATTACATTTTAATCCTTTTTTTTACCAACCAAATCTCAAGTCAATAAAGAATAAAGCTACGGAAACTTTCAAAAGGTTGAACTGGTCTTCATTTTGGACTAAAATAAGTTTTTCAAATACGTTTTTATTAACTAATGTCACAATTAATTTGTAAATTAATATCATTTAACATTGTTAAACACAAGTAAACTTGTTAACTAAATTTAACACAATTTTAATATCCTTTAATTATTAATCAATTAAATTGATAATTAATACTTTTTAAAGGTGAATTATTAATACTTTTTACTATTACAAAACAAACTTCTTAATTTTCAAGTCGGTGCCAACACTTATATAATTCCCTTTAGTATAACTATTGCTATAACTTTCTAATACAAAATTTAACATCTTTATTGTCTCAAAAATTTGTACTGTATAATATACTGTGTATTATTCTGTTTTATAAAACAAATTTTTAATGCATACGAAAAAAAAAGGGAGACAACATATCTCGATATTTTTAATGCATACGAAAAAAAACTGAAAATGACAACTGAAAGCCAAGTAATAGCAACATCATTTCTTATATTTTAGTTTCCTTTATCTTTTTTTTTCCTTCAATATTTTCTATTCAGCTCAACTCCAAGATGATTAATCGGCACCGCGGTACGTCATTAATCTGCAAGATATAAACATAAAGACTTCAAATGGGCTGCCCATAAATTCTAAATAAATAGCTAATCGTTTGTTTTTTTTTAAAGCAAGATATAAACATAAAGACTTCAAATGGGCTGCCCATAAATTCTAAATAAATAGCTAATCGTTTGTTTTTTTTAAAGCTTTTTAAAGCAAGATATAAACATAAAGACTTCAAATGGGCTGCCCAAAAATTCTAAATAAATAGCTAATCGTTTGTTTTTTTTTAAAGATTGGTAGATTCAAAATTAAATAGATGCAACTAATTTTCTAAACAAAAGGGTGCCAGATTATGCAACTAACTTTCTAAACAAAAGGGTGCTAGATTTCAAAATAACCCTAATTCACCTCTATATTCCTACTATAAATACTATTATAGTAGGGCACTCATTTCTATTGCTTAACATTTGATTATGGATCCAATTTCGAATCCAATGATTGCGAAAAAACAATCATATGATGTTGTACTTTCAAAGGTTAGATTGTTAATTCGTATCAATTTATAAATTCTGTTTTAATTTTATAATATATGTTATTTTTTCGTTTCAGTTGGAAGGTAAACGCGCCGATTTAAACAATCCAGTTGCAGCTCCCGCTTCTAAGGTTTCGATTTTGATTGTTTTATTAATTTTTATGCTCAAACATCGATTAAATCACGAGCTGTTATGTTATTTTTTCGTTTCAGTTGGAAGGTGAACGCGTCGATTTAAACAATCCAGTTGCAGCTCCCGCTTCTAAGGTTTCGATTTTGATTGTTTTATTAATTTTTTCTGTTCAAACATCCATTAAATAATGAGCTGTTCATATTAACGGGTTTTTTGCAGGATGACGGTGATAAATCTGTTGAGATAATCAGTTACGGTCACATGTTCAGCCCGTACAAGTCTCATCTTCAACGTGAATTTTCTGAAGAGGTAATTTTAGGGTTTATTTAATCTTTTTTTAACTTTTTTATTCAGTTTTTGTCTTTTTTTAAGGATCGAATTTATTCAGTTTTTGTCTTTTTTTAAGGATCACATGGTTTATGTAATGGTACAAGATTGATATGTAAAGGCTTCCAGCGTAATGTTATTGATGCAGAGATAGCTGTCGGGCAACATGCCGGAAAAAGAGTATTTTTGCCAAGAATCCCTTTGTGTCTTTCTGAAGACGACATGTTCCCATTCAAGCTAAAAAGAAAACAATTCCCCATTCGACTTAGCTTTTCCATGACAATCAACAAAGCTCAAGGTCAAACAATTCCGCATGTTGGTGTTTATCTTCCGGATTCAGTATTTTCGCATGGACAACTTTATGTCGCTTTATCAAGAGGGATATCACGTGCTAATACAAAGGTATTAGTACATCCTGCCAAAGACTTCAGACGAGAAGGGGTATACACCTCAAATATTGTCTATCGAGAGGTGTTACATGACGAATGAAATACTTGTGAGTGAGAATGTGATGATTTTTTTATGCATTTGGTGGTTTACGCAATTACATTCTAAATATAGTATAGATGATGTTATTATTTTACACACTTTGGTCTCTTTTACTCACTTATTTATTTTTCTCTTGCAGATTGATTAAGAATTTGTTATGGATAAGACAGGGAGCAAAGTGGAAGATGTGTCAGGTATCTACCTATCTATCATATCTTATAACTTACATGATAAAACATATGTAACTAAAATACTTAACATTTCTTTCAGTTCCCCAAACTGCTCCAGCAGCTACTACTGATGTATCAGTAAAAGAGGAGATCAAAGAAGAAACTCATCCTCCAAAAGATGTAACAATCAAACAGGAAGAGATACAAGAAATTCCAGAGGACGTTGATCTCGATGATGAGAAATGGTGGCGTGACAATATGGATGAGATCCTTGAGATGTTTAAGCCATATGATCACTAAATTTTTAACCTCGTCATGCAAGTACTTGACATTTGAGCTTTTAGTTTTCAACATTTATGTTTAAGACTTATCTTTCCTTATTTGTGTGCTACTTTTTTGTATAACTTTTAATTATGTTTAAGATTATTTTTTCTTATTCGTGTGTTACTTTATTACACCAATGGTTTCTTGAATTAGGGTATAATTAAAATTTTAGACATATGTAACACCTATGACATATATCCACCACAATAATAAAAATATTATACGAATAAGAAAACTACCAGAAATGAGAGCCGCAATGCAAAGTGTCGCCCCCGCCGCATCGCGCGGGCACCCTACTAGTTATAATCAATAAATCATCATCTTCTTCGGTTTCTTGAAGTCAAAATTGAGACTTAAACCAAGGTTTTCCTTTCTGTTCGTTATAATTCATAAGATCTGTGAATTTGGATTACATTCTCGTGCGATTATCGTGCATACGGATTGATGATCTATGGTGTGTGTTAACCCTAATTGTAGGATCATTGATTTGGATTATTATGTAACTATCATATGAATCGTCCAGTTAGATAATATGAAGGTAGATATAGGGTGTCTCATTGGATTTAACTAGATCCAAAGAGGAATTATAAAGGTTGATAATTGTTGCTTCAAGCTAGGGTTTAATTAGACTCTTATAAGGATACTCATATTTGGTGATCATTTTTTATTGTCATGTTTCTTAATTGTTTAGTGTTTTGTTTGATGAAGAATAGAAAAGTATATAGAATCTTCAATAAAGGTTGAAGGCTATACAGTACAATCACAATCACAATGAACAAATCCCATTTAGTATAATTTAACCCCTCCTATAAGAACGCCGCATAGTCCAAACATGGTATTGATGATGTCACATAATTTATTCACAATTTTGGTGTCGTATTACATTCGTCATTACTTTGATATGACAATTTGATTTCTCTGTTCATCGTTCTTCTTATTGCAATTTTTAAGGGGGACCGATTGAAAGCCATAGGAAATTGAAGGGCTATCGTCTGGTTTAATCTTAAAATCTAGTGCTGCTAATTATTAAAGGTACACTACTTTTGCCCTAATTTTACCCGAATTTTGTTGATGTTGACTCTTAAATCGGTTCTTATTTGATGATTTGGGGTGTTTGGTTTAAGGGCTTTGTGGTGTTTAGACGATTTTGATGGGAATCAAGGATGTAAGTTCTGAATTGGTTATAACTTGATTATTTTGAATGTATATTTTTAAGGTTTTAATTATGTGAGCGAACATGTTAATGTCCAAGAACTGACTGTCGTCGTATGGTGTAATTTGTTTGCAAGCATATTATTTAAAAAAAAACTACAAAAATAAAAAATTGAAATGGATAATTGCCTAAATGTGATCTAAAAAATTTAAAATTTTTGTGATGAAGAGAAAGGATTCACGACTCACGAGAAGATGAAAGCTCTATAGAACTTGTCTCTTATGCTAATAAGGTCAGAATGTAATTTATTTTTGAGTAAAGTCCTTTTTGAGTCCCTATGGTTTGTGTATTTTAACCATTTGAATTCAAAAACCAAACTTGTCTTGATTTGAGTCCCTGTGCTTTCTAATTTTAACCATTTGAGTCCCTATGGTCTCTAATTTTAACCATTTGAATCCAAAAACCAAATGTTTCTAATTTGAATGTTGTTTACGCTTTGGACTCAAATGGTTAAAATTAGAAACCACAGGGACTCAAATCAAGACAAATTTGGTTTTTGGATTCAAATGGTTAAAATGCACAAACCACAGGGACTCAAAAAACTTTACTCTTTATTTTTTCTTAACTTATTTTTTTGTTGTTTTGCTTTTCTTAGACAATCCTACAACTTCCACATCTAAAATCATTCTTCATTTCTTGAATAACTTTGCGCCAAGACCTTTCTCCATGTATAGCAAATAGCATAAAACTGGGCTGTAGAAAAAGATTGAAAACAATGATCACTTTTTATCCAGATTTAGAGTTACAAATTAGTATTTTGAATTCATAAGTCTTAACATATTCCTTTTTCTATTTGTGAAAGCAAATACATTCTATGTTAGTTTGTTTTCTGTTGTATGGCTATTGACACAAATTGGACAGAACAAGTAGAGTTTATCCAAGTTTTGAAAGCTGGAAATATACGTGGCTATGTCCAATTTTTCGTTAGGTTGAAATGCGAATATAAAAGTTAATCAACTTCACAAATATTTGATTATTCTTCTCTTTCCTTCACCAGGCATGCGAGAGAATATGGTTCTAGCCGATACTTTTGTCATCATACCATTAGTGTGCCCGTCCGGTGGTCATGGGCATTTTGGGAGTGAACGGGACACTTCATGCGCCCATTACGTTTGGTCTTATGAAAAGATTGGCTAGATTCCTAGAACACTTCAAAAAGACTTGCAAATATTCTATAATTTGATAGAGGTGTTTCTATACGATCTTAAAGTGTTTGACATTCTATTAGTTACTTGCATATATATTATTGAAATAAAGAAAAGAGTTTCTAGTTCACTATATCATCTTGACTATTCGGTTTGTAAGTCTAGCATCGCTTGAAACTCCACTTACTCGCCTGGTTAGTGCCTTGGTGTCAATACTTGTAGAAGGTTGTAAAGTTCTAAAAACCTTATACAGATGGCTTGCTATTGCTGCTGCTAGAATCGCTTAATAGTTGTTTATACCGTTTGATGACTATGCCCCGGAGGGTCAATGAAGATTGGTATTCTCGTGTTCTTTTTAAGTAGAATACGAGGGCGTAGTTGGCAAGCAAAAGCAAGTCTTTGAAGAGTTCTCGTGTTGACTTTATACACTTGTTAGCCCTTCTTGATCTTACTGTGTCATGATCCATATGTTGCCTGATGGTATTTCTATACCTTGCTCTTTATTGCAAATAAAGAAAGAAGTTTGACAGTCAATGTCAACAGACTAAAAACCATATGTTTTGACTTCTCGGGTCAACAAACTAAACTTCATATTCAAGATTGACACGGGTTTATTAAATCTTGGAAAATCAACATTATGCATGTGTGAAATACCTTGTCTACAGATATACTGGCAAGTTTGAAAAGTAGCAAGTTTGACCTCAAAAGTCAAACAACTCTACTTGTATTTCGCGACATTCTTATTATTAGAGGGAGCAAGACAAGTGGTTCAGGCAGGTTGGTAACTACTCAAAACAGGTCACACTAAAACACTAGATTGATCCAAAATACTTTTTTGTCCTATGCTCTTTTTTTAGCAGCAAATTCACACACATCGTAAATTTTAGGCCTTTGACACAAGTGTCGAACCCTCAACCTATTGGTTGAGAGCCACCTTGCTACGACTAGGCCAAAGACGTTCGATAGCGAGTATGTTAATTATGATTACAAAAATAGTGGTATTCCAATACTAATCAAAATCTATTAAGAAAAATAACTTAGGAGGTTCTTATTTGTTTTTGGTAATGATAAAGGTGGGGATTCGGTCTGGCTTGAATCATAATTGATTTAATCAGAGTGTCCCTTTTCGGTTTTGAGATTTTCAAGCTTCGATACAAGAAGCCTATAGAAAAAGTTGCATTTTCTAAGCAAAGCCGTAAGTCATGAAACAAAACGATATTGACTATTTGATTCATCATATTTCACCTTTTGTTGCAAACTAACCATTGCTCTAGCAAAATGCAAAAAACCGACAAATTATGGAAGTGTAGATCAAAAAATTTAAACTTTTCGAATCATATTTGAATTGATTATCCATTGATAAAAAAATGTGAACAAAAAGTGTCCCAGGTCAACCAGGCTTGTTTTGACCAGTTACTCAATCTACCCATTCCGCCACCTTTACTCACAAACAAGTGTATAAATGGCAAGAAATTGATAGGTTTCACATACAAACAGCCTGCTTCAATTCAGCAACTCGACGTTCTCGAAGCTAATCATACCAATATCTAACGGATCAAAACCATGGAGACCAACAAATTTAAAGCCTGTTCAAGATATGCTTCAAAAACAATTGTGCTATGTATAACAAGCTTCACAAAATCAAATGGAGTAATTGACTTTTTTAACCATCCTGATTGACTTTTCATTGCAAACAAAGTAATAACCATCACTGACAAAATAGAACACATTTTTTTCTATTAAAGTTATATGTCTGCAGTTTGTCAAAAAACAAATTCTTGCAAATTACATAGGTTATTGATACTTTTGCAACTGTAGTATTTTGAGACCATATGCAGTGGTTTCAAAAATCAATTACTAAAAAGAGTTTTACATTAGAAGTGAAAACTGTTGCCCAGAGTGATCTTTGATCTCTAGATCGCAAATGATAAACTAAAACGTAATACAATGATTGAATGTATATGTATGTGTATGTGTAAATTGAAATATGAATTGAACATGAACTACTACAAATGGAAATCTAGAGCCTATTTATAGTTTTCCTAGGGTTATGAGTGTAGAGACGTGTCTCTTTGTGAATAGGCATGTCCTTTGAGTGAATGGTTGTGAGCACATATGTAGAGGTGCGTCTATTTCTTCTTAATCACAGCCACTAATCGAATAGTTGTGTCTCTTGGTGGTGCCCCTTGAAGCCGGCGATCAAAGGAGGCGACCCTAGGGGGTTTCGCACCCCTTGGGGTGGTAGTTACCATCTTCTGAAATGCCATAAACAGCCCCTGAACTTTGTAACCGTCACTCTTTTCTTTAATTACCATAAAACCCTTGTAGTTTAGGATGTGTAATGATTAGTGATTTCATTCACCCCCCTAATCATGAACATCCTTAGGTTGTTGTAGATTTTGAACTCCGAGCAGTTCTCTCATAGTAGCAAATTTGATCCTTGCTAGTGCTTTTGTTAGTATATCTGCCCATTGTAGTTTTCCACTTACATGTTCTACAGTGATATCTTTGTTCTCCACGCATTCTCTTATGAAATGATAGTGTGTATCAACATGCTTGCTTTTTCCATGAAAGACTGGATTTCTCATGAGTGCAATTGCTGAAACATTATCCACCCTTAGTGTTATTTTTTCTTCCTTCCAGCCTGTAATTTCGCTTAACAATCTCTTAAGCCATAGTGCTTGGCATGCTGCTACAGTGGCTGCCATGAATTCCAATTCACATGATGATAGTGCCACTGTCTGTTGTTTCTGTGTACACCAGGTTATAGGTGATTCTCCAAAGTAGAACACTAGACAAGTTGTTCCTTTTCCTTTGTCTGTATTAACTCCATAACTGCTATCACCATAACCTGTGACACTCTGGATTTTCCCGCACAATCTTCTAGTTTCAGTATTTCGTGTACATATTATTAAATGAAAGTTCGTGAATTTATCTTAACGAGTTATGTGATCCTTGTATTAAGTATGTGTATTATATATATATATATATGTATGATAGTGAACCGAGACCATGAACCCGACTCGAGACCACTCGGTCTCGAGTGAACAGTATAATAGTTGGACCGGTTGGGCCATGCTCCTCTTTATCCCACTCGAAAACCGACTAGGGTGAACCGACTTGGGGCTAGTATATAACTCATGCTCCTAGCCAACCTTGCCATTTCTTTGGGCATCTCACACACACTCTCCTCTACACTCTCTCTCTCTCTAAAAACCCTAAACCTCAACACCCCACCCCTCTCGGATCAAACCGGCAACCACAAGGGAGTTCTCGGATTGCTTGTAATCTCATTTGGAAGCTCATTCATCGATCTTTCATACCCTCACACCTCGGAATCTAGCCGGGCGTGGTGACCAGCGTGCGTGACCAAGTAAACTAATATGCCGAGCAACCTAAGGTGAGTTCACACACTAAAAGCATGCGTCCCAGGGAGGGACACGAACAAACTAAAGAATAACTTTAAATTACTATTTCCGGGGGGAAAATACGTTTGGATATTATTTATAAATCACAACTAGCAAAACTAAACGAATCTCTATCATATAAAGTCCCTGCTTACAGTACTGATTAATCACCGGGGGGCGAACGGGTTATTAGTTGATAGCGCTATTAGGTTTGACAACCTCACACCGTGACCGGGGGAGATCGGGCGTGAACTAGTAGACCTTGCATCTTGGTCAATGACGATAGACATTGACCTGGGACACAAAAATCTTCTCGTCAACAGTTTCGGTAACATCAGTTTAGTAGCTTTCATATGGGGTAGCTCCCCATGGCGTGATTGTAAATGTTTTATTTAAACAACCTACGTTTTTCGAAAAGTTAAAACTGGACATCTCGTGAACTCGCCAACATTTTTGTTGATACCCTACTGCATGCTTTGCAGGTACCCAGTGACTCAGGAGCTTGCAGCTTGGGAATGTGTAGTGGTCGTCTAACCCATGTGTTGGGTTTAAATAATCTTGAACTATGAACCTTGTTTTGAAACTGTTTGGTTTATGCTTCCGCTGTTTACTTAGACTGTTATTTGAACTTAAACTTTTAAAACTTCGAACAATGATGTTTACTAGCTATTATGGTTGGTGAACATTTTTACTATTAACCAATGCTCAGTATAATTGGTGGCTGGATCCTTGTCAGTCACGCCTCCAAGCGGTGGTACTCCGCATGTGGGTTTTGGGGGTGTGACAGATTGGTATCAGAGCCATTGGTTATAGTGAACTCGGTTTTAAAAAGAAAGTCTTTTTGAGAAAAACCAGACTATAACCCGTGACTCGTGATGACACTACACTCAAGGGCAAGACTCAACGTATTAGACCACATAGCTCGGACTTGTGTTTAGTTTCTTGTTTACTTTATGTTGTTGCTCTACTATACATACTAGTGTGCCTAATTAGATAGATACGTATTCCTCTTCTACCTCATTTTCGCTACATTACGACATCACACTCATACTGTGTTTTCTGGCTATGAAGACAATGAGTGGACGCGGAAGAGGAAACGTTAACATGTCCCAGGCTCAGTTCACTAACTTGCTCAACACGGTGGCTGCAGCTTTCGCAGCTCACCCTGGAGGTAAACTCGTTACTTTAGGATGTTTAGATCCTACCCCCGCATCGTCTTTTCACCTCTAAGCCTATTCGCTTCGCTTCTCACAACAGGTCAGCAAGCGCCTGCGCAACCACGTGTTTGTACTTTCAAAACCTTCATGGATTGCAAGCCTCTCCCTTTCAACGGCACTGAGGGTGCCATCGGCCTTCTGCACTGGATTGAAAAGGCCGAAGCTGTCTTCGCTGTCTGCGAGTGTCCCCCTGCTAACTGGGTAAAGTTTGCGACTGGTACGCTTGAAGGAAACGCGCTTTCATGGTGGAAGGCACAGATTCAGATGCTTGGTTTGGAAACTGCAAATGCTACTGCGTGGGAAGATTTCAAGGACATGGTCAAGGAAGAATACTGTCACAGGGATGACATTCATAAGCTCGAAAACGAATACTTTGAGCTCAAGATGGTTGGATCAGAGATTGAGACCTACACCAAGCAGTCCAACGACTATGCTGCACTTTGCCCAAACATGTCCCGACCTATGTATCGAAGGATCGAATTGTACATCAAAGGTTTGGCCCCAGAAATCCGGAGTCATGTGACCTCAGCCAACCTCAATACCATCCAGCCAGTGGTCCGTCTTGCTCACAAACTCACTGATCAGGCTGTGGAGGAGGGCAAGTTGCCCAAAAGGATAAATGCTACTGCCAGAACTTCTAGTGACAACAAACGAAAGTGGGATGGAAATCAGGGTAAGGATGCTAACCCTACTCAGGCCCTAACCCAGCAGAGGAAAACCGAAAACAACAAGGGCCCTCAGCAGCAGGGCGGCTACCAGGGCCATCTCCCCAAATGTAACAAGTGTAATCGACATCACAATGGGCCCTGTGCGAGGAACAAGTGTCAGCAATGCAACAAGATGGGGCATGAGGCCAAGGATTGTAGGAGCCCTCATCCCGCAAGACAGAATCAACCGCAGAAGCAGCAGCATCATGGGAACATCAAGGGTTGTTTCCAGTGCGGAGCCGAGGGGCACATTAAGAAGAATTGTCCCCAGTTAAACCAGAACAACAACAACAACACCAACAATGCTGGGAATGGTGCAAGAGGAAGGGCTTTTGTGATTGGAGCTGGAGAAGCAAGGAATGACCCCAACGTCGTAGCGGGTAAGTTTCTACTCGATGATCGTTATGTTTCCATCTTATTTGATTCTGGAGCAGATGCTAGTTATGTATCCCTGCGTATTAGTAAAAAGCTTAAGCGTACGTCTACGTTATTAAGTTCTAAGCATATAGTCGAGCTAGCTAATGGTAGGAACCTCGAGGCCTCACACGTTATTCGTAACTGCAAACTAGAATTGTCTGGTCAGACCTTCCGTATCGATATCTTCCCCATCATTCTCGGAAGCTTCGACGTAGTCATTGGTATGGATTGGTTATCTAAGCATCAAGCTGAAATCCTCTGCCAAGAGAAAGTTGTTCGCATTCCCCGTCCTTCTGGTAAACCCCTTATCGTTCAAGGAGACAAAGGCGGAGAAGTCACAGGCATCATTTCATTCTTAAAAGCCCAGAAGTGTTTACGGAAGGGGCACACCGCTATCTTAGCCCTTATCACCGATACCCAGGAAAAGGGAAAAAGGATCGAAGATTTTCCAGTGGTACGTGACTACCCCGAGGTATTTCCTGAAGAACTACCTGGACTCCCTCCTCATCGTCATGTCGAATTCCAAATCGAACTAGCTCCCGGAGCAGCACCTATAGCTCGTGCACCTTATCGACTAGCTCCCGCAGAACTAAAGGAACTTTCTACTCAACTACAGGAACTATTGGACAAAGGTTTTATCCGTCCTAGCTCGTCACCCTGGGGAGCCCCAGTGCTCTTTGTCAAAAAGAAGGATGGCACATTCCGATTGTGCATCGACTACCGCGAACTGAACAAGGTTACCATCAAGAATCGTTATCCACTTCCCCGTATCGACGATCTGTTCGACCAGCTGCAAGGGTCGAGCTATTATTCCAAGATCGATCTGCGATCGGGCTATCACCAGCTGAGAGTCCGCGATGAGGACGTCTCTAAGACTGCTTTCAAAACCCGCTATGGTCACTACGAATTCCTTGTTATGCCTTTCGGAATGACCAACGCACCTGCGATCTTCATGGATCTCATGAACCGGGTGTGCAAACCCTACCTCGACAAGTTCGTGAGTGTGTTTATTGACGACATCCTAATTTACTTGAAGAGTCAAGAGGAGCATGAACAACACCTACGTCTTATTCTCGAACTCCTTCACAATGAGCAACTGTACGCCAAATTCTCGAAATTTGACTTCTGGCTTCGAGAAGTCCACTTCCTTGGACACGTGGTCAACAAGGATGGGATTCATGTTGATTCAGCAAAGATCGACTCTATAAAGAATTGGCCTACCCCTAAGACACCGACCGAAGTCCGCCAATTCTTGGGATTGGCGGGATACTATCGTAGATTCATCAAGGGATTTTCAAAGATCGCTCAACTTCTTACAACCCTCACCCAGAAGGGTATCGCTTACAAATGGGATGATGCTCAGGAGTCTGCTTTTCAGAAGCTAAAGGATAATCTCTGTAGTGCTCCTATTCTGTCGTTGCCGGAAGGAACCGACGACTTTGTGGTTTACTGCGATGCTTCCATCCAAGGGCTCGACCGCGTGTTGATGCAACGCGAGATGGTTATTGCTTACGCTTCGCGACAACTCAAGATCCACGAACGGAACTACACGACACATGACTTAGAATTCGGAGCTGTGGTTTTCGCGCTCAAGATTTGGAGACACTACTTGTACGGTACCAAGTGCACAATTTACACCAATCACAAGAGTCTCCAGCATATAATGGAGCAAAAGGAGTTGAATATGCGACAACGCTGATGGATCGAGCTTCTAAACGACTACGAGTGCGCGATTAAAAATCACCCAGGCAAGGCTAATGTTGTGGCAGATGCCCTCAGCAAGAAGGAAACCAAACCTAAGCGTGTTCGTGCCTTACAGCTCACCATCCACTCGAACCTCCCTAAGCAGATCCGAAACGCTCAGGGGGAAGCATTAAAAGTCGAGAACATCAGGGCTGAGTCCCTGCGAGGATCGAGTAAACGGCTAGAACAAAAAGAAGATGGTGCTTACTATGTAAACTGGCGTATATGGGTCCCACTCTATGGAAATTTACGTGAGCTTGTAATGGACGACGCCCATAAGTCCCGTTACTCAGTACATCCTGGTTCGGATAAGATGTACCACGACTTAAAGACTACATATTGGTGGCCTAGCATGAAAGCCCACATAGCAACTTATGTCAGTAAATGTTTGACTTGTGCGAGAGTCAAGGCTGAGTATCAGAAACCATCGGGCTTACTCCAACAACCAGAGATCCCGAAATGGAAATGGGAGCAAATTTCCATGGATTTCGTTACTGGTCTGCCTAGGTCTCAACGCGGAAATAACACCATTTGGGTGATAGTGGATCGACTAACCAAGTCTGCACACTTTTTGGCCATTAAAGAAACAGACAAGTTCTCTACCTTAGCAGAGGTATACTTAAAAGAAGTGGTTTCGAGGCACGGAGTGCCGACCTCTATTATTTCCGATCGAGACGCGCGTTTTACTTCTGAGTTGTGGAAAGCTATGCACAAATCCTTCGGCTCACGTTTAGACATGAGCACCGCCTATCATCCACAAACGGATGGGCAATCTGAACACACCATCCAAACCCTTGAAGACATGCTTAGGGCATGTGTGATCGATTTTGGCAAGGGTTGGGAAAAGCATCTACCATTAGTGGAATTCTCCTACAATAACAGCTACCACACCAGTATTCAGGCAGCACCCTTTGAGGCATTGTACGGTCGTAAATGTCGATCGCCTCTTTGCTGGGCGGAAGTTGGTGACAGCCAAATCACAGGTCCAGAACTTGTGGTAGACACTACGGAAAGGATTGCCCAGATCAGACAACGCATGGCGGCAGCTCGTGACCGTCAGAAGAGTTACGCTGATAAGGATAGGAAACCGCTAGAGTTCTAGGTTGGTGACTGGGCTCTACTTAAAGTCTCACCCTGGAAGGGTGTGGTTCGTTTTGGAAAACGGGGCAAGCTTAATCCGAGATATGTCGGACCCTTTGAAATTACCGAGAAAATTGGTAAGGTTGCTTATAGATTGAATCTGCCTGAAGAGCTGAGTGCGGTGCACAACGTCTTTCATGTGTCTAATCTGAAGAAGTGTCTGTCAGATGAAACACTCATCATTCCTTTCAAGGAACTCACTATTGACGAACAGCTACACTTTACTGAGGAACCGATTGAGATCACGGATCGAGAAATCAAAACCCTCAAACGTAGCCAGATACCGCTCGTGCGAGTTCGTTGGAACTCGCGCCGTGGCCGAGAGTTTACCTGGGAGCGGGAAGACCAGATGAAGCGCAAGTATCCCCAGTTGTTCCCTAATGTAACTCCCAGCACTGAAGCTACAACCGAATTTCGGGACGAAATTCCAAACTAACGGGGGGATAATGTGACACCCCGTTGAAACGTTCTCACCAGCTTGACAGTGGTTGCCTTAACTTTCAGGACGAAAGTTCTTAAAACTTGGGGATAATGTGACACTCTGGATTTTCCCAAACAACCTTCTAGTTTCAGTATTTGGTGTACATATTATTAAATGAAAGTTCGTGAATTTATCTTAACGAGTTATGTGATCCTTGTATTAAGTATGTGTATTATATATATATATATATATGTATGATAGTGAACCGAGACCATGAACCCGACTCGAGACCACTCGGTCTCGAGTGAACAGTATAATAGTTGGGCCGGTTGGGCCATGCTCCTCTTTATCCCACTCGAAAACCCACTAGGGTTAACCGACTTGGGGCTAGTATATAACTCATGCTCCTAGCCAACCTTGCCATTTCTTTGGGCATCTCACACACACTCTCCTCTAGACTCTCTCTCTCTAAAAACCCTAAACCTCAACACCCCACCCCTCTCGGATCAAACCGGCAACCACAAGGGAGTTCTCGGATTGCTTGTAATCTCATTTGGAAGCTCATTCATCGATCCTTCATACCCTCACGCCTCGGAATCTAGCCGGGCGTGGGGACCAGCGTGCGTGACCAAGTAAACTAATCTGCCGAGCAACCCAAGGTGAGTTCACACACTAAAAGCATGCGTCCCAGGGAGTGACACGGACAAACTAAAGAATAACTTTAAATTACTATTTCCGGGGGGGAAATACGTTTGGATATTATTTATAAATCACAACTAGCAAAACTAAACGAATCTCTATCATATAAAGTCCCTGCTTACAGTACCGATTAATCGCCGGGGGCGAACGGGTTATTAGTTGATAGCGCTATTAGGTTTGACAACCTCACACCGTGACCGGGGGAGATCGGGCGTGAACAAGTAGACCTTGCATCTTGGTCAATGACGATAGACATTGACCTGGGGCACAAAAATCTTCTCGTCAACAGTTTCGGTAACATCAATTTAGTAGCTTTCATATGGGGTAGCTCCCCATTGCGTGATTGTAAATGCTTTATCTAAACAACCTACGTTTTTCGAAAAGTTAAAACTGGACATCTCGTGAACTCGCCAACATTTTTGTTGATACCCTACTGCATGCTTTGCAGGTACCCAGTGACTCAGGAGCTTGCAGCTTGGGAATGTGTAGTGGTCGTCTAACCCATGTGTTGGGTTTAAATAATCTTGAACTATGAACCTTGTTTTGAAACTGTTTGGTTTATGCTTCTGCTGTTTACTTAGACTGTTATTTGAACTTAAACTTTTAAAACTTCGAACAATGATGTTTACTAGCTATTGTGGTTAGTGAACATTTTTACTATTAACCAATGCTCAGTATAATTGGTGGCTGGATCCTGGTCAGTCACGCCTCCAAGCGGTGGTACTCCGCATGTGGGTTTTGGGGGTGTGACATAACCTGTGATCTTACATCCTCCTTGCTTCTTATATATGATTCATATGATTCCATGCTCCTTAGTTCCTTTGATATAACGTAGTACTTGCTTCACTGCTTTCAAGTGTTGCTCCTTTGGTTCTTGCATGAATCTACTAAGCAGACTGACTGGGTAACATAGATCTGGCCTTGTATGCAATAAGTATCTGAGAGAACCTATTAGGCTTTTGTAATGTGTTGCATCTACTAGATCTCCTTCTTCAGTCTTTGTTAACTGTGTTCCTTGATTCACAGGAATCTTTGTGTCGTTGCAGGTTAACATATCAGTGTCTTTGAGTATCTTTTTGATATAGCCTGTCTGCTTGATGGCTATCTCACCCCCTGCTTGAATAACTTCTATTCCCAGATAATATGCTAGCAATCCTAGATCGCTCATTTCAAACTTGTTCTTCATCTGAGATTTGAAAACATCTATTTCCTTCCTTGATGTTCCAGTGACTATCATATCATCGACGTAGACTCCGACTATTAGTGTAGAAGTCTTAGTTGTCCTTGTATAGATTGCATTTTCTAAAGTGCACTTCTTGAAGTTAAGTGACTTTATGGTTTGATCTAACTTCGTATTCCAAGCTCTTGGTGCTTGTCTCAATCCATACAGTGCTTTTGATAGTTTATAAACTTTTCCTTCATCTCCTGGCTTTATAAATCCTTCTGGTTGTGAGACATAGACCTCTTCCTTGAGATCTCCGTGTAAGAATGCAGACTTCACGTCTAAGTGATGTACCTCCCAACCTTGATATGCTGCTAAAGCCAACATTAGTCGAACTATTTCTATGCGTGCTACTGGTGCAAAGACTTCGTCAAAGTCTATTCCGTGTTGCTGAACATATCCTTTTGCAACCAGCCTTACTTTGTGTCTGACCACGTTTTCGTTTGCATCTTTCTTAGCCTTGAATACCCACTTTAAACCTATTGCCTTGTGATTTCTTGGCAATTCTGTCAAACTCCAAGTGTTATTCTTGTTTATCGAGTCTAACTCGGCCTTCATTGCTTCACTCCACTTTCTGTCACTAGATACTTCCTTGTAATTTCTTGGTTCTTCTTCAGCAAGTTGTAATTCTAGTGGATCTACTTGAATTTCCTCTGTCTCTTCATACAGTTCTTCGAGACTTCTTAGTTTTACTAGAGTGTCACTAATATTCTCCGTTGTACTTTCAGATGTAGATAGACCTCTGCTTGATGATCTACTTGAACTTCCTGCTGAATTCTGATTGTACGAATGTGCTGGCGGGGTTTCATAGGAGTCTTGTTCTTTTGTCTAATCTACTCCTGAATCTTCATGATGTGGCCCGCTACTATCAGGACTACTTGGTTCATTTTCTTCTAACTCTGGTGGGTTGTCATCTTGTTGAATGACAAAGTTTGTCCATTCGGGATTCCCTGAATTTACCGTTTTCATATAACTATTCCAGTTCCATGGTTGACCTTCCATGAACTTTACATCTCTACTGACACATATCTTGTTCTTCGCCAGATCATATAATCTGTATGCCTTTGATCCTTCTTCTATTCCAAGGTAAACCATAGGTGCACTTCTATCATCTAACTTATTTTGGTGAAGTGGTAATACCTTAGCGTATGCTGTACAGCCAAAAACCTTTAAGTGTTCCAGATTCGGCTTTCTTCCTTTCAATGCTTCATACGGGGTCTTGTTTACCAAAGCCTTCGTTGGAATACGGTTTAATACATATAACGTATGTCTTATTACTTCTCCCCAGAAATTTTGTGGCATGTTCATTGCCTTTAACATACTTCGAGTAGTTGACAACACCGTCCCGTTTCTTCTTTCCACTACTCCGTTTTGCTGTGGGGAATATGGCGCTGTAAGCTGTCTTGCTATGCCATTGTCTTTGCAATACTGATTGAATTCAGCTGACGTGAATTCTCCTCCTCTGTCCGTCCTTAGCATTTTTAACTGGGTTTGAGTTTATGTTTCCACCTTTTCTTTGAACTGCTTGAAAGTTTCGAATGCTTGATCCTTGGAAGTTAGTAGATATGCCCACATGTAGCGAGTACAGTCGTCTACAAGTAGAAATATATACTTCTTCCCAGCATGTGTTGGTGGGGATATAGGACCACATAAATCTCCATAGACTAAATCCAGAGGTCTCAATCCACGATATGTTGGACCTTTCGAAATCACTGAGAAAATTGGCAAAGTGGCCTACAGACTGAATCTACCTGAAGAACACAGTGGTGTTCACAACGTATTCCATGTTTCAAATCTGAAGAAGTGTCTGTCAGATGAGACCCTCATAGTTCCTTTCAAGGAACTCACTATCGACGACCAGTTGCGATTCGTCGAGGAACCAGTAGAAATTACGGACCGGGAAGTTAAGGTTCTCAAACGTACCAGGATACCCATTGTTCGAGTTCGTTGGAACTCCCGTCGTGGCCCAGAGTTTACCTGGGAACGAGAAGACCAAATGAAACACAAGTATCCCCAGTTGTTCGAGAAAAGTGAAACCACTACTGAGGCTGAAGCTCATGCGGAATTTCGGGATGAAATTCCAAACCAACCGGGGGGGGGTGATGTGACACCCCAGGAAAACCAGGAAACCACGCAACTCAACTAGCTTCCTCAGTGACTACGTGCTAAATATCGGGACGAAATATTTTCAACTTGGGGATGATGCGACAACTCGTATTTCAGAACCTTTCGTTGTACTCTGATTGTAACTTGCTTGAACGATATGTGATATGTTGACTTTAATGGAATGTTATGTTATGTGTGATTGTGTTATAAGTATAAGTGTATAATAAATCTTGATCGCACAACATTAGTCCAATCGCACAAGCCCTGTTGGGCACACCACTCTCGGCCCACACACTTCTTGTATTCAGGGACAATTTGAACCTTTTACCTGTTTTTTTTCTGTTTTTTAATTATAAACCTATAAATAAACCTTTGAGTAAATTACAAGGTTTGTCCTTTACGTTAACACCATTTTGAAGGCGGTGTCCTTTGACGCAAAAGTAGACGAGTTCTGTACTTAATGTTTCAAAAACTTGCACGGTATGTCCTTTAGCCCTAACTTAGTTAGATGTTTTGGTTAAATACTATCATGTGCCTTACACATGAGGGCATTTTTGTCATTTCATCTTTCAGGGCCTATTTTGTAAAGAATTTTTATTCAGGGACTATTTGTAAAAACCGATCTCTTTTACGCTTTTAGCTATCCACCACAACCCACCTCCACCTCCCAGCTGCCACCCACCACCACCACCCACCTTCACCCACCGCCCCCTTCCAACAAGAAACAAATAAAACCACTAGCCACACCATTGGACAATCAAGAACTCCAAAAAATGATTAATTCAACACAAAAACAAACATTAACAAATGGGTAGTAACTAATTGCATGTTCACCATTTGGAAGGTAACGCGAAGATAGTATACCACGGCATCGTCATCTTATCTTGTTGGAGCATCTGGAAGGCTAGGAACAACCTTTTTTCAATGGTAAAGAAGTAAATGTTGATGATATCTTCAGTGAGATCAGGTCGATAGGTTACCTTTGGGACAAAAATAGATGTAAGGGTAGGATCGTTTCTTGGGATTCTTGGTGTAAATTTGTAAGTATGTGATTGTGGTTGTTGTTGCCGCTCGGTTGTGAGTGGGCTGTTTTTTTATGAAGTTTACTGTTCAAAAAAAAAAAAAAAACTAATTGCATGTTCAATATCATCACGCAGTGGCGCAGGTTAGAAGGGGCCGGGGGCGCCCGACCCCCGAACTTTTTGCTAAGTAGTGTTATATATGTAGCTTCCGTATAGAAATTTTGGTATATATGTTTTCGACCCCCTGTTCTATAGAAATTTTTGGATATATACGTTTTCGACCCCCCGTCGGAAATCTCAAGCTTCGCCACTGTCATCATGGTCAAAAAATGAGTATCCATGTTCAATATCATCGGCGGTTCCATCACAAAAAATCGACATCCAACCCCATGAGAAATTCTTGGAGTTTGTCTTTCTCTTGTATTCCATGAACGTTTTGCTGAGTCCATAAGAACAACCTATACAAGAACAATTAGGAACATGCTAAACAGATTGTGATTCATCCTATAAAGACTGAAACTTGGCGTATGGACACTGAAGTTCCATTTTGTCGGGTGGCGACTATCTAATGTTTAAGTTCGTATGCCTTAAGGGCACTTTCTTTTCCAACCTATCAAGAAGGCCCAACCAAATTTCTAACAATGTGCTTGTGTTTTTTACGCTGGCACGTTTGCTCTTTGCGATTGTGAGCCAATCATTTATCATCCATATCATCACATCCATAACATATAGTTTGGAAACCTTTTTATATTATGGTTTCTTCAAGGTCCCATTGACAAATTGGATCTTGTTCTTGGCAAAAAGAAAATTTGTCATTTCCTGCGACCAATCGCCATAGATGTTGTCGGTGAGTTCTTCGTTGACATGTAATTGTTTAGGATAATCTGAAGGATAAAGGTAATTAATATGGTGAACCATAGTCGATCGATCCACTAGAACCTATTTTTTCTTTGTTGACGTCATTGCCCCGATAGGAATAAGAACATCAGAGTTTTAGATTATGAACTTGCTCTAATACCATCTAGAAATCGATACTAATGATATTATTTATGAAAGAGTCACTACTAGAAAACAGCCAGATTTACGACAAGCATATTTGTAGCAAATCTGTGGAAAATTGGCCTTTGCTACAAATTTGCGACAAAACAGGTCCGTGTGAAAAATCCTTGTCGGAAAGTATGATTGCGACAAAACTACCACAAAATTTGCTACAACTTTCCGACAAATAACAACCATCGCAAGATTTTCCTCAAAATTCTGACAAATTTTTTTTAAAGCCTTTTCTACCATTTTTCCACAAATTTGACACAAATCCCAATTTTAACATACTTTATTAATATTTTGTTTTAGTCATTTTTAACAATAATAATTTAAGAAAACAATTAATTAAAAATCCGTTTTCGACAAATTTCCTACAAACTCTAAAAATTGTTTTAGACAAATTTCCTACTAATTTTAGATTTTTTTGCGACATGGTACCTACAAATTTCCTACAGAAGTAAAGCTAGCAGATTCCGACAAATTTGCGACAATTTTTTTAATACCAGATTCCGACAAATTTGCGACAACTTTTTTTAATAAAATCCGATTTTTTTTTTGCAAATAATTGCAGGAAATTTTTAGAAAATAGAAAAAACCAGTACACAATATTTAAATACGAATACCAAAAATCCTAATAAAAGTGTGTTTCATATTACAAAATTAATACGATCTTAACGTTTCAAAATGTAATACAAAACGAAAGTTAATATGAAAACGCGCTTTTGTAATAATAACCAAAAATTTCTAATAAAAGCGTGTTTTCATATTACAAAACTAATACGATCTTCACATTTCAAAATGTAAAACAAACTGAAAGTTAATATGAAAACGCGCTTTTGTAATATGAAAAGCGTGTTTTCATATTACAAAATGAACACGATCTTTACTTTTTTCTTGAACTATTCATCATTTCTTCCATCTTTTTTTGCCATACTGCATTTGCGGCCCGCTCCCGTTCACGCTCGGCCCGCTCTTGTTCCCATTGTGAAAAACGGGCTTCCATATTTTTTCGGGCTTCTCTTTCTTTTTCCAACTCGTCTTGAACTTTTTTAAGCTAGAATTCATCAAAGTGGACATTATTAATACATATTAACAAAACAAATTGTAACATTAAAGACATATTTAGGGGCGTTATCATGTGCAAGGGTATTATCGTTAATAACCATAAAACAGGTAAACTGTTCAGTAAACACAACATCGGCAAACAATCGGTTAACGACGTGTACGTTGTCAGTTAACGACATGTACGTTGCTTATAAGGTTTTTGAGCAAAAAAACGGCAAAAAACTGTAGGTTTAATTCAGCGAAAAAATGCCAAAAACTGCAGGTTTTTATCATAAAAAAAGTAAAAAAAGTTCAGGTTATTTCCGCAAAAACAGGCTTAAAAACTGCTGGTTTTTTTCAGCAAAAAATCCCCCAAAAAAACTGCTGATAATAATTATTTATAAATTAACTATTTTATTTTTAATTTTAATTAAGTGAATAATTTTATTTTTAATTAAGTATATATAGATATATTATGTTATAAACAGATTTATAAAAAAATTACACTTATAGTTAAGTTAATGTAAAGGGTAAATTATTTTTTGAGTTACTGTGTTTTAGGTGTTTTAACCACTTGAGTCCAAAATCAAAATGTTTAACGCCCTGAGTCCCTATAATCACTTTTCTTAACCATTGAGTCCAAATTTCTAACACTGTTAGAATTTTTTGGTTAAGTATTGTTAAATGACCAAAATACCCTTATAATTAAAAAAAACAAATAACCTTATCTTCTTTACCCTTATATCCACTTCAAACAACCAACCACCACCACAAACTCTCTCAGGCAATATCAACCATCGTTCCATCCATCAACGTCTGTAAACTCCACCCCAAACCCCACCATCTCCTCCACCTCAAACCCTCCCTTATGTTGATCAAACAAGTGTTGCTATGTCTCAGATCTGATCGAATTCTCTGTTTACATCGATTCAGGGAACTGATGTTTCAGGTTTACGAAATGCTCTTGTCTAGTTTAAGATCAAAGTATTTTAAGACCAATATAGTCCATTTAAAGAATTAAACTCGTTCAATCTTGGGCATAAATGGTTGCAGGTTGGTTGGTATTAAATGGTTGCGGGTTGTGCATAAATGATTGCAGGTTGGTTCTTGGCGGCGGATTGGGCATATTGGTTGCAGGCGGTGGCGGTTTGAAAAAAGGGGCGGCGGGTGGTGGTTGCAGGTTGGTTTTAACAGTGGTGGTGGAAAGGTGGATGTATTAAAGACTTTATATATTTTATATACTAAATTAAAACTTTATGCATTAAAGACTTGTTCCTTGTACTCATGTGCATATAAGACTTGTACTTTGTGTGTAAATGACTAAATTACCTTTGTAGTTAACAGACTTGGTGCATGGTGTTAGAAATTTGGACTCAAATGGTTAAGAAAAGTGGCTATAGGGACTCAGGGCCTTAAACATTTTGATTTTGGACTCAAGTGGTTAAAACCCCTAAAACACAGGGACTAAAAAAGTAATTTACCCTAATGTAAATTATAAAAAAAAATAATAGATGAGGCAAGCCCAATTCGAGCTCGAGCTTGGAAAACAAATAATTATGTTATATACACGTACGCACATACATACGGATACTCATATATCAAAACACACACACGTACATACATACATATAGAAACGGGTGCATTTTACAAGGTGTTAGTGGGTCTGATGTAGAAACGTGTTGGAAGGAGTTAAGGTCAGGTTCGGGTGGGGTAGGCATAGAGCTGGGCTCGGGATTGGTTTGGGTAGAATGCCCATTAGTAGGCCATTGAATGCCCTGGGTGGACGACCCAGCAGTAAGCTCTGGGTGTTGTTGTGTTGAAGGCCCATTAGTAGGCTCAGGGTTGGTTTGAGTCGCGTGATACATATCATCGAGGTATCGGTATCACAGGCCCATATGGTATGGTATGGTATGGTATGGGATGGGATGGGATGGTATGGTATTGTATTGTATTGTATTGTATTGTATTGTATGGTATGGTATGATATTGTATGGTATAGTATATATGTAGTATAGTGAAGTGTAGTATATTATAAGATCGTATCGTATAATGTAGTATTGGGTCGTATTTTACAAGTAGTGTAGTGTAGTATACTATATCATATGGTATGGTATGGTATGGATGGGTAGTATGGTATGGTATTGTATGGATGGGTAGTATGGTATGATATGGTATAGGCATGGTGTTGCATGGTATAGTATATTGTATCGTATTGTATTGTATGATGTCGTAAAAGATGTATACTATAGTGTTGTATTTTTTAACATTATTTACTTTACTAAAACTAGTATATAATATAACCTTTTTTTTTGTGAAAAAATTGTAGCAAACTGGCTCAATTTGCTACAAATTTCCTACAAATTTAACATTTTATTTTTTAAAATTATTTACTTAATTAAAATTAAGAAATAAGAAATAAAACAATTTTTTTGTCAAAAATTTGTAGCAAATTGAGCCAGTTTGCTACAAATTTCCTACCAATTTAACATTTTATTTTTTTAAAATTACTCACTTAATTAAAATTAAAAATAAAATAATTTTGTTGTCGGAAACCTATAGCAACCTAACTCAATATGCTACAAATTTTTGACAAAATTAACATTTTACTTTTTAAATTATAGTATTAATTAAAATTAAGAAATAAAAAATAAAGTAATTTTTGTTTTGTCGAAGAACTGTAGCAACCTAACTCAATTTGCTACAAATTTTCGACAAATATAACATATTTTTTTTTTAAATTATAGTATTAATTAAAATTAAGAAATATGAAATAAAGTAATTCTTTTTTGTCGGAAAACTGTAGCAACCTAACTCAATTCGCTACAAAATTTCGACAAAATAAACATTTTATTTATTAAAATTATTTAATTTACTAAAATTAAATAACTAACTTCATTTTGTGGAAAAACCGTAGCAAATTGGCTCAATTTACTACAAATTTCCTACAAATTCATGTTGTGTGGCGATTTTGTCTGAAAATTGCGGTAAAGTCTTAGATTTTTTTTGTTTCTCTTTTTTGTCGCAAAAACTGTAGGAAAGTTGTAGTAAAAATTTAGTTGTAGAAAATTTGTGGGAAACATTTGTAGTAAAAAATGAAGATTTCTAGTAGTGAGTAATTTGAGAACGCAAAGAAAAATATATAGAACAAAGAAAATCTTCTAATCAAAGTAGTTCCCTAATTGGATTACATATGAAAAAATAATTTGAGAACACAAAGAAAAATTATATAGAACAAACAAAATCTTCTGATCAAAGTAGTTTGGCCAATTCTATAATAGCTAATAGGTCCATCCCTGAATAATCGCGTTAATAAGTAATAGGTTTAGTGGATTTTAATAATCTAAAGTTTCACCTGTTTGCCGATAATAATTTCAACTTTAAAAATTTCTTCAATGATCCAAAATTTTAAGAATTTGGCTCCATTAATCCTTTTATAACATATAAGAATTTGGCCTTCTCAATAGATTCAAGTGCACCTGCGGCCTCCTTAATTGAATTAAGTGCACCTCCAATTTGAAAAGGATCGATGAGGACCAAATTCTTACAAGTTGGGATCGTTCGATGAAATTTTTAAAGTTGGGATTATTATCGGCCAATATGTGAAACTTAAGATTATTAAAATCCAATAACCCTAAAGGTTTCAAACTATGTATTTAGTAGAATTGGGTTTTCTATTCAAAAGGGGGTGGCGGCGCAACTAGTTGTCCGACTACCTGCCATTGCTTTGTAAAAAAAAAAAAAAAAAGTCTTCAATAAATTACGTCGTTTTACATTCAAAAAATTAAAAAAAAAAAAAAAAATAACCCTAAGTAATATTATATATAAACAACAATTACAAGTATGATTATTCCAGACACATGTGGTACATCATGAGAACAATAATGCATCTACCCTACATCATGAGAACAATAATGCAGCTATTGTGATTGATTCGTGAGAACTTGATGAGCCCAGTTGATCCCTATATGAAGAAGTACCACCATTGGGTATTTGACTCATGGACAATACACGCCACTTATCAATGTAGGCTGCCGAATCTTTATCTATGTTAGGAAGTTGAAATGTTTTAAGAACCTTAAGGATCTTTTTGGATCGACCAAGAAGTTGAGCTGCATCCCGGATGTTATCTCCTCATTTCTTTATCACATGGTGTTGACACTTCATTTTTATGACACGTGGCAAGTTGGTAAAGCAAGCATGTAATATATCTGCAATCATAGTGGATATCCATTGAAAGAGTTCCTCATCATTCGACAAATTTTCTTGCTCACAACATTGCAACAATAAAGTCTGGCTAATTCTGTACATGGAACTTGCAACTATAAACTTATAAGGTGAGTGATCTATACTTGGCTTTTTGTTGCTCTTAAATTGTATCACAATTTTTGCAGCTTCATCGCCCAACCATTTTAGAATCTCTTTTGAAGTTTTTCCTTGAGCCTTCTTTTGAAGTTCGATTCGTAACCATGTGTGGTATACTTCGACTTCTATCCACACACGTCTTGCTGCTTTTCTTGCCTTTATAGAGTCACGATCTACATCGAGACATTCTTCAACATGTCGTATAAATTGTAGGCCTTCACTCACGCCAGAAAGTAATCCCTTGAGATGACAGTTTGCAATGTTAGGAAGGGCACTAGCAACTGATGTTAAAGTTACTACTACAAGGCTCCAACAATTATGGTTATCTTCCGAATACAAAGGCGGGACTTGATGATTGTCGAACTTAAGTACTCCATGGAATCCCTTGGATTTCTCTAGAAACTTTATAAGATTAGGTGGCTCTTTCTTTTCCGAATCTTCAAGGAGTTGAGTTATAGAATGGAGCGTATTTCTTAGTATTCTATTTGAAAGCTTTGACTCCTTTTCAATTTGTACAACATACCTTGTATATTCTTCTATTTCTGATTTCATGTTGCTAGTGGACACATTTGGTGCCTTCTTAAATCTTTTAAAAAGGCCCCCACTATCTGCACACTCACTTTGACTATCTGCACACTTAGGGTTTATATACGCTGCGTATTGGTCAATACGCAGCGTATATAGACCATAGATCTCAGTGCCTGATTACCAATCATTGCACAGAAAACAAAGTTCATATACGCTGCGTATTGGTCAATACGCAGCGTATATAAAACTGATGCAAATTTGGGGTCATTTTGGTAGGTTTGAAGTGTAAATTTTTTTCCAGGTTTATATACGCTGCGTATTGAGCAATACGTAGCTTACAAACAGGGACCATTTTTGTCAGTTTTCGAAACTTTAGGGACCTTTTTGTAAATTTTCGAAAAACCAGGGACCATTTGTATAAATTTACGAAATCTCAGGGACCATTTTTGTAAAAATATCAAAAAAGAGGTAAAAGGGGGTCTTCATTTAAGAACCGGCCCTTGCAAGACTCGAACTCATGACCTCTCGTTTAGAACCGCAACGCCTTAACCAGTTTATCCTCTGTCCAGAGCTGTTAGAATATGAAACTTAATTCCTTATATACACTTGTTAGGTAATACGCTGCGTATTGCTCAATACGCAGCGTATGTTAGTGGTTGGTACACTACCAGACAGTCAAACCTAGTACCATGGTCAAATCAGTCTGACATAGGGTGCGTAGTGATCAATACGCATCGTATAGATGTAAACCTATACGCTGCGTAGTGGTCCATACGCAGCGTATGTCAGACTGATTTGACATCGATACGATGTTGTCCAGGCACGTGATTAAAGTTATACGGGGAGTAGAGAGCAATACGCTGCCTATTGAAGTGTCACATGAAAGTCTATTTATCCATCTGTTCACAATTCGAATTCTCAATCATCCTCTGCTTTCTTTCTTTTTCAACTTCCCCTTTCAGTAAACAATTTACACCCTTGATCCAACATTATTTGTTCTGTTTTTTCTTCAATCTTGTTAAAATGTCATCATTTTGGAACGATAATTATTTCGGTAATCGCTATTCTAACGACATATGGGGAGCAAATGCTGCCAACGAGGAGGAGGAGGTTGTGTCTGGAGTCCCTGTTGATCAAAAAACATAGTTGCCAGACTTGAATAAGACTCCCACTCCACCTGTTGATGAACCAAATTACCCGGCGCATCAAGTGTATCCAGATTACGGATACGGGTATGAATCTCCATACGTGCAACAAAGTGGATACGGTGCTGAGAATGCACCTGTTGATGAACCATATTACCCGATCCAGCAATCGTATCCGGGTTACGGGGTATACGGGGATGAAGGTGGATACGGAAGTTACAGTGGATACGGTGGCGAAGGTGGATACGGGGGTGATGGTGGTTACAGTGGATACGGGGGTGAAAGTGGACACAGTGGATACGATAGATATGGGGGTGAAGGTGGTTACAGTGGATACGGGGGTGAAAATGGACACAGTGGATACGATAGATATGGGGGTGAAGGTGGTTACAGTGGATACGTGGGTGAAGGTGGACACAGTGGATACGATAGATATGGGGGTGAAGGTGGTTACAGTGGATACGTGGGTGAAGGTGGATACAGTGGATACGATACATCACTTTATGAACCATCTACCCCGGGCAATCCGTTTCAAATAAAGGAGGTATCACATTATTATTATTATTGTTATTATTATTATTGTTATTATTGTTATTATTGTTATTGTTATTATTGTTATTATTATTATTATTATTATTGTTATTATTGTTATTATTGTTATTATTATTATTGTTATTATTGTTATTATTGTTATTATTGTTATTATTATTGTTATTATTATTATTGTTATTATTGTTATTATTGTTATTGTTATTATTGTTATTATTATTATTAACGTAACTTTTTTTTAGTGTTTCATGTCTCTAACTGATTTGAAGAATTGGGTACAAGAAACGGGAAAGAAGTATGGTTACGTAATTGTTACCCGCCGATCAAAAAATTTTGGCGGTACTACTGGGATGGTATGGCTTGTGTGCGACCGTAGTGGTGAGCACCGTAGTAAAGCAACATTTAGGAAAGCAGGTAGCAAAAAAATCGGTTGCCCATTTTCATTACTCGCCATCCGGGACGTGACGAATGACACGTGGGAGTTAAAAGTGGACTGTGCGAACCATAACCACGAACCTACGACGAGTCTGTTGGGCCACGCTTTTGTGCGAAGATTTACTAAAGCCGAATACAAGCTAGTGGAGCAGCTAACTGCTCAAAACATGGAGCCACGTATCATATTTCAAACCCTAAGAAAGCAGTTCCCCGACAGCCTGCACGTTCAGAAAGACGTGCAAAATGCGGTACAAAAAATTAGAGCGACAATAATGGACGGAAAGAATCCTATTCAGGCACTGGAAAGCCTGCTGCATGACCACCGATTCATTTACGACACCCGACAGGAACCCAAAACAGATGTCGTAACAGAGATTTTCTTTGTTCATCCTTATTCAATCACTATGTGGCGTGCATTCCCGCACGTGATGTTGATCGACGCGACCTACAAAACAAACCTCTACAACATGCCATTTGTCCAGGTTGTGGGTATGACGTCGACTGCGAAGTCTTTTTGTATAGCACATGCCGTTATTTGTAAAGAACGAAGGGGTAACTACGTGTGGGTGCTTGAGCGGATCAAGTCAATATTGCATGAATGTATGATGCCGCGTGTGATAGTCACAGATAGGGAGCTTGCCCTAATTAAAGCGTGTTCTAAAGTATTCCCGAACGCAACCAGGCTTCTATGCCACTTTCACATCCAACAAAATATAGCTAGAAATTGCAAGAAAGGGTTCGATAAAGAAGATTGGGGGAAATTTATGTCGTACTAGAATAGATTGTGCGAATCTTCATCAGAGCCCATGTACAAGTACAACTTGGAGAAAATGTATAACCGACTCGTGGTTGCCAACCGAGAAAGTAAGTGTTCCTTCAACAAACGACTCACCCAATCTATTATATTTTACACACGCTTTTACATTTCATTATTTTATTTTTGCAGGTGTCTATGATTACCTCTACGAAAACTGGCTCAAAGACTATAAAGAAATGTTCGTTTATGCGTGGACCGATAAGTGTCGCAACTTTGGTCAGCGCACCACCAACAGAGTTGAGAGCCAGCACGCAAATTTAAAAAGATACATTACGCGCGGGAGTTCATTGGAGCGAATAGCAAGATGCGTCATTGATATAGTTGAAACTCAGTACGATGAAATACAAAAAAGTTTCACTGAGAGCATTGAAAAAACGATGAACCACCACAGAAAACGAATGTTGGACAACCTACGTGGAAAGGTTTCCCATGAAGCACTTGATTTGCTGGAAAAAGAGCTACTGAGGAAGATGGAGGTGTTGCGGAAACTTAACGCATCATGTGGTTGCCATATGTGGCTTAGCAATGGATTGCCGTGTGCTTGTAGGCTGGAAAACTACAAACAGACAGGTAAAAAATATTAAAACTACCAACCTTTTGTTATTTTGTACGATTTAGCTGTTTCTCACACCGTATTAACTTAACTGTGCAGGGCGTATTATACAACTCGACGACATAGATGTATTCTGGCGTAAGCTTGACTTGCTCCCGTGTAAACTGGTAGACGAGGAGGTCGATGTTGTAGCAGAGCTAAATAATGTGCGGCAACATTTAGAGGCGCAGTCCCCCGTTGCGGTTCTAAACGAGAGGTCATGAGTTCGAGTCTTGCAAGGGCCGGTTCTTAAATGAAGACCCCCTTTTTCCACTTTTTTTATATATTTACAAAAATGGTCCCTGAGATTTCGTAAATTTACACAAATGGTCCCTGGTTTTTCGAAAATATACAAAAAGGTCCCTAAATTTTCGAAAACTGTCAAATATTGTCCCTGAAGTTTCATAAATTTACAAAAATGGTCCCTGGTTATAGGCTACGTATTGCTCAATACGCAGCGTATACAAACCTGGCAAAAAATTGACACTTCAAACCTACCAAAATGACCCCAAATTTGCATCAGTTTTATATATGCTGCGTATTGACCAATACGCAGCGTATGGGAACATTGTTTTCTGTGCAATGATTGGTAATCAGGCACTGAGATCTATGGTCTTTCTACGCTCCGTATTGGTCAATACGCAGCGTATAAGGGTAACCCTATACGCTGCGTATTGACCAATACGCAGCGTAGATAAACCCTAATTTTGCTAGGGTTTGGTGTGTCAATAGGCACTTTAGTGTGCCAATAGGCACACTCTTTAAAAAATGACTTGAAGAAATACCAGCAACAAGAGAGTAAGATGAAAAAAGATTTTGGAATAAGACATATTATTTTACATATAACCAAAACCGCAATGTGAAGTGTTATAAAAAAGTTTAAAAAGGTGTTTTTAGTGTTATTAAAAACTATTTTGCAATGACGGCCTGGAATATGTGAATGAACATGGCTATGTTTCCATCTTTGGAGCGTTTGGATCCAGTGTTTCTCGACTAAGAACACATTTAACTGGTTTTTGCTCCATTTCTTTGAAAGACTGTAGTGACCGATAGACGTGAAACATCTAAAAATTGGTGCAATACTACCTATCACAACCCCAATTGATTGTACCAAAAAGATTATCTTTGTCGACCACTTATAATCAGAGGTACCAAACTCGGTACTTGTTTTATTATTTATGGTGTATGAAAATTCAGGACCTGCACTTAAAGCAAGTATTGAGCATAATACACTAAAAGCACAAGAAACTGGTGAGCAAGCAATTATAAATTGGGGGTCATGAGTTTCTGTCATCATCCAGTACCTTTTCACATAACGTTTGAGTTCCTTGAAGGAAAAACGTTTCTCTGGATGACTTGAAACCAATTGTTGTGACTCCTTGTACCGATGTTCTAGTTTTTTTCTAGTTGCTGAAACTGTCAAGGCTACAGAAAATGGCCATAAAATGGAAAATATCAAAGGACACGCTACCTGAAAAAATTGAAACTTATCAAATTCGATTCCAATATTTACAACGATGGTGATCATAAGAATGCCCAGGGCCACCATATTTATTAAAAGCTCCACGTCATCCATAAGCCCTAAAGAAGGGAGAAAATTGGCTAACATCGTTACCAAGAAAGCCATGCCAAACATCTTTGTGGTTTGATCTTCATCTCTATGCATGTCAGTTGTTAAATCCACCGATAGCTTCGTTGCTATTGCAATAAGCGTGATGGTAGCAGCATTAAGAGTGAAAAATCTATTCGGAAACCACAACTTCCATTGCCTAAACGCTTGGACGACATCAGCCGCCATTGCAAGTGTGCATATCAAAGATGATGTTGCAATATACAAGCCAACCCATGGAATGGCATCCTTTGTAGAATTGAAAATCATTATGCAAATAGGAGATAAACAAGATCGTGCTTAATTTGATATGGCAAGATCCAACATGCTTGATATGTTTTTCAATATTAGTAGAAGTTCACAAAGATATTTTATTTCAATTCCAACTAGTATTAAGGGCCCCCGCGTTGCTGCGGGGCATAGACCGTGCCAAGTAGCACTAATGCTACATAACTACAAACGACCAACAATACCGGAAAAACTCGTAAAAACAAAATAAATAAAAAGGAAAAATATCACCGAACGAAAAGCATACGTAAAATCATTGAACCACGTATGCCAGTTGCGACATGTTAATGCTAAGAGATTAGACTGAAATGTAAAAATAGAAAAGAGTAACTAAGTCGATCTAAGACCACACGCGTTGTGACGAACCTGTCAAACAGGGAAAATAAACGCGTTGTAACGGTCTTGTCAAATGGGAAAAATAGTCAAAAATAACTTTTAAACCCACACGTACGTTACGACGTGTTTACTCGCAAAATTAAAACGAAACGTAAAACAAAAAATTTGCAAAAGATAAAAAATATGTGGATCAAAGTTGAAAATAAAAATGTGTTGGGGTTAAATTGCAAAATATGAAAAGTTTTGTGTTAAAAGTAAAAAAACAAAAAGCTTAAAATGAAAAAAAATATAAACCATTGGGTTAGAAGTGAAAAATTAGATTTTTTTTTGAAAGTCTCACTATGCATGGAGTGCATTCCATTATGCATCAACATCTTCCTAATTTAGAATATGGTAATTTCATCCTGTTTCTTCAATGTTTCTTTCCCTTTCCTAGTCAAGGGCCAGATAGTTAGCTAAGATTGACCCAAAGTAAACTCAATAATATGTGGATGTTACTTTACTCATTAATTAGCTAAAATTGACCCAAAGTAAACGCATGCTTTGAAATTTTGGAATTTCTACAACTGTACCAAGAAGCACCAAAACAAATATGTACTTAAAATTATGTGTACATATTATACAAATATGTACACTATGATTTGTGGTACGAGAATTGTCACCGGCCCGTGTTAGAATCCGATGATGCCGATGAGAACGGCACGTAGTTGGAGCGTAACATGAGTCAAATGCTGTTGGAAAAATAGGTGAAAATAGCATTTTTCACAAATATAGGAAAATGATTTTTTCCTATTTTGGACTAGAAATAAATATAATAAAATGAGCGGGTTTTATATATTTATTTGTGGGTTTGTGTTCTATGTTGGAAGAGCTTCGCAACGAACTAAACCACGTCCAAAACGGAGCTAAGATGAATGAGATATCGATGCTCAAAGTTGGGTGTTTGGAACATTCAATGCTGAAACAAAAGGGAAAGTAGCACCTTGTCCCACATCGGATGAGAGATGGAACTTAAATGGGTATTTAAGGTGGAACTCTCCATCCTTATTGTTTCATGGAAGCACACACTAGTGTCCTCGCGAAGGGTGCGGAGCACCCTAACTCGCACTCGCGCACGCTCGCGCGCGCGTGGCGTGGGCGATGAGGCGCAATGTGGCGCTTTGATGGCGCACTTTGCACTTGGGTGTGCAAATGGGCGCGCGCACACCTGGGCGCGCGCGCGCGCGCAGAAAGCTTCCAGCATTGAATAACAGAGCAGTTTCAGTCCAGCTTCGTAACTGACGAGTTAACTGGCTTTGACTGAGAATTAAATGACGTATTAAATTGCATTGAAGACGTTTAATGCAATTTAAACCTCTCTTTAATTCGTTTTTGACTGTTTCGACTTAGGAGCTGTATATATACAGCTCCATACCCACTTCAGAAGGAGACCAGTGACAACAACAGAAAACAACTCTCTCTCTACTACTTGTGATCTTCTTTTCTTGCAGTTTCAAGGTAACCTTCGGGTTGTAGGTCTACTCCGGCAGTACCACTGCTTCGGCTGTTGTACCCTGGGAAACAAAACGAGTTCTCTTGGGAGACTCGGAATTTGTTTTAAGGGAAGCGTGTTGAACACGTGCCTCAGCCTTCTTCTTCATCTAAGTTCTTGTATTTCTTTTTATTTCAGTTGTAATTGTACTGTAATTTTTGCTTTCTTAATTTTGTATTGTAATCAGTTTAATAAAAATTTGTTTATTTTTTATTTATTACGCGAACGGTTCCTACAATCTTAAAACAAATTTTTTAAAACCGTTCGTGTAACAAAACCATTCTGTTTGTGATTCAAACCAGTTTTGTTTTCACTTAGTTTGTGTTTTAAAAACAGATTTTTTTTTGGTTTTCACCTTCAAAGGAGCGACTTTGGTTGAAAACCATTCTGGTTACTTTCAGTTTTTGTCCTAAATTGCTAAAAACTTTCTGATTTGGTCTTCAAAGTTGGACTTAGAAGCCAATTAGTAAGTTCTAAATATTATAAATTTTTCTGTTTTGGTCTTCAAAGTTGGACTTAGAAGCCGAAACAGTAAATTGTGGTAAATTAAAATTTAGTAGTTTCCTTCTGGTTTGTGCGTAAATCAGAATTTTTGACTAAAAATTTTAATTTTAATTTTTTCAGAATGTCGACCTCAAACAACAACAATACGAATGTTGTCGTTGGAACCCCTGCCAACACTGTGGGAGCGTCCACAGTGGCAAATCATGCTGAAAGACCTGAGAAGTTCTCGGGTCTACACTTCAAGCGGTGGCAACAGAAGATGTTCTTCTACTTGACCACCATGAACCTTGCGAGGTTCTTGACGGAAACCGCTCCCCAACCTGCGGAAGGGGAGACCGACGCTCAGGCTCTGAGCGCGGTAGATGCGTGGAAGCATTCGGATTTCATATGTCGAGGCTATGTACTCAACGGTCTCTCGGATGCCCTGTATAATGTGTACTATAATATCAAGACTTCCAAAGAGTTATGGGAGTCCTTGGAGAAAAAGTACAAAACGGAGGATGCGGGAACAAAGAAATTTGTTGTCGCCCGTTTCTTGGACTTCAAAATGGTTGATAACAAGCCGGTTATGAACCAAGTCCAAGAGTTGCAAATTATACTAAATGACATCCATGCCGAGGGAATGGTACTTAGCGAGACATTTCAAGTGGCAGCCATGATTGAGAAATTACCTCCTGCTTGGTTGGATTTTAAGAATTATCTTAAACACAAGCGGAAGGAAATGTCGGTGGAGGACCTTGTTCTTCGTCTTCGTATAGAAGAGGAGAATAGGATCGCCCTAAAAAACAGCCTTGTGCAGCCTAGTGCTAGTGCAAACGTGGTTGAGCATGGGCAATCCTCTAAAGGCGCAAAGGGTAAGGGGAAAAAGGACAAAGGGAAAGCAAAGGCTAGCAAACTTGGACCGAAGAAAGGGGTTGTGAAAAAGAAACCTCCAACGTTCCAAGGGACTTGTTACAACTGTGACGAGCCGGGGCATCGGGCTAACCAATGCAAGAAACCAAAGCGTGAGCGTGCGCACATGGTGGATGAAGACGGAATGCCTTTGGTGGCAATGATTTTCGACAAAAGTGCAATGATGGATGAGGTCAATACGGTGACCAATACTCCAAAAGGTTGGTGGGTTGATACGGGAGCGACCCGTCATGTTTGTGCAGACAAAACCCTCTTTACCACCTTCAAGGCGCTTGAAGGAGATGAGAAGCTGTATATGGGCAATGCAGCCACCGCCGATATCATGAGTGAAGGAACGGTGATCTTGAAGTGGACCTCAGGAAAGGAGCTCACTCTAAGCAACGTGTTGTATGTCCCGGACTTGCGGAAGAATCTAGTCTCGGGATGGTTGCTTAACAAGTTTGGATTTCGTTTAGTATTTGAGAGCGATCAATTTGTACTTACTAAACGAGGAATGTATGTTGGTAAGGGCTACGCCCAAAACGGCATGTTTAAATTGAATGTAATGGCTGTAAAAAAGATAAATAAAATTGCTACTACTTCTACTTATATGCTTGAGTTTTCTGATTCAAATAAATGGCATGGTAGATTAGGTCACGTTAATTTTAATTCAATACGACGTTTAATCAATTTAAATTGTATACCAACATTCCATATTGATTCACACTATAAATGTGAAACTTGTGTAGAATCCAAACTTACAAGAACATCATCCAAATCGGTTGAACGAATAACCGAACCCCTTGATTTAATTCACACCGATATTTGTGATTTAAAAGCGGTACCCACAAGAGGTGGAAATAAGTACTTTATCACGTTTATTGACGATAGTACTAAATATTGCTATGTGTATTTACTAAAAAGTAAAGATGAAGCAATAACTAAATTTATCTTGTATAAAAATGAAGTTGAGAATCAACTTCAAAAGAAGATAAAAGCTTTGCGAAGCGATCGAGGAGGCGAATATGTTGCACCTTTTGCCGAGTTATGCGCAAAAAGTGGCATAGTACATGAGTGTACACCTCCTTATTCTCCACAATCAAATGGCGTGGCGGAACGAAAGAACTGCACATTGAAAGAAATGATGAATGCCATGTTGATAAGTTCTGGGGTGAGCCATGACATGTGGGGGGAAGCCATTCTCTCGGCTAACTATCTTTTGAATAAGATACCACTCAAAAAGAGAGACGAAACTCCATATGAGTTATGGAAAAGGAAAAAACCTTCCTACAAATACTTGAAAGTGTGGGGGTGCCTAGCAAAGGTGACTGTGCCACCTCCTAAGGCTCTTAGGATAGGACCCAAAACTGTTGATTGCATATTCATTGGGTATGCGCATCAAAGTAGTGCACATCGCTTTCTTGTACATGAGTCCAAGAACCCTGATGTACACAAAGACACTATCATGGAGGTGAATCCTAACGTTGTTTCGTATTTTGAAAATGTGTTTCCTTTGAGAAGACAAACACATACACCTTCATCAACAGCACTTGATGAACCGGGTCCAAGTTCATCTACATGGTTAGATGAAGCGGGTCCAAGTTCATCTACGCGGATAGATGAAACACACGATCAACCTGAGGTTGACGAGGGTGATCGTAGGCGAAGCAAAAGGCCAAGGGTTGAAAAATCCTTCGGTCCTGACTTCGTTAGCTATATGGTTGAGGGCGAGCCCAATACATATCGCGAAGCAGTTTCTTCTTCGGAAGGACCTCAATGGAAAGAAGCAATAAAGAACGAGATTGATTCTATATTGCAAAATCATACTTGGGAGTTAGTAGATCTTCCACCTGGTTGTAAACCACTTGGATATCGTTGGATATTCAAAAGGAAGATGAAAACTGATGGAAGTATTGATAAATACAAGGCTAGGTTGGTGATTAAAGGATTTAGACAAAAGGAAGGTCTAGATTACTTTGATACCTACTCGCCTGTGATGCGCATAACCTCGATTAGATTGGTTCTTGCTATAGCGGCTTTAAGAAATTTGGAAGTTCACCAAATGGATGTTAAAACCGCATTTCTAAATGGCGATTTAGAAGAAGAGATTTACATGGAGCAACCTGAAGGTTTCTCCGCCCCAGGTCAAGAGGGTAAAGTATGTAAACTCGTCAAGTCTTTGTATGGCTTAAAGCAAGCACCAAAACAATGGCACCAAAAGTTTGATCATGTCATGATTGACAACGGTTTCAAAATAAATGAGTGCGACAAATGTGTTTATTTCAAAGACACAAATGAAGGTTATGTGATATTATGCCTTTATGTAGACGATATGCTTATCATTGGGAGTAATGATAAAATTATCAAAGCTACTAAAAGCATGTTGAAAGCGAGATTTGACATGAAAGACATGGGTTTAGCTTATGTGATTCTTGGAGTAAAGATCATAAGAACCCAAGATGGTCTTGTGTTAAGTCAATCTCACTATGTGGATAAAATTCTTGAAAAATTCAACTCGGGAGATACGAGTGTAGCTCGAACTCCAGTTGATACCTCCCAACATCTTAAGAAGAATAAAGGAGAGGGAGTTGCTCAGTTAGAGTATTCAAGAATTATTGGCAGTCTAATGTATCTAATGACATGTACTAGACCCGACTTGGCTTACGCGGTGAGTAGGCTAAGTAGATACACCAGCAATCCGAGCGCAGATCATTGGAAAGCTATCACGAGGGTGCTTAGATACATAAGATACATGAAAGATTATGGACTGCATTATGACCGACAACCAGCAGTGATCGAAGGATACACTGACGCAAACTGGATATCGGACAACAAGGATTCCAAATCAACAAGTGGTTACGTGTTTACACTTGGAGGAGCGGCTATTGCTTGGAAGTCTTCTAAGCAAACTATCATAGCTAGATCCACAATGGAATCCGAATTCATAGCCTTGGATAAGTCAGGTGAGGAGGCGGAATGGCTACGTCAATTCGTGGAAGATATTCCAAGATGGCCAAAGCCTTTGCCAGCCATTTGTATACATTGTGATAGCCAATCAGCAATTGGTAGAGCTCAAAGCTTAATGTATAATGGCAGATCAAGGCATATGCGACGTAGACATAACACGGTACGACAACTACTCTCAACGGGTGTTATCACAATTGATTATGTGAGATCAAAGGATAACATTGCGGACCCGTTTACAAAAGGCTTAAGCAGAGAGTTAGTGGAAACGTCGTCAAGAGGAATGGGACTAAAGCCCGTGGTAATTGGGAATATGAGGGAAACCTAACTTAGCTGACTGGAGATCCCAAGAACTAAGTTCAATAGGCAAACTTAATCATATTACCAAAGCGGAGTCACTGTGGGGGAGTACCCCAAACTAAATAAAAAGGGAGTTATATACTTCGTAGTCCATTCCAATCAGTGACATTGAAGTAAGGCTAAGCATATTAAGGTTAACGATTTCGGGAAATCAAATAACCATGATGCTTTTAATGATTCATGGGAATCACCTATGTTAGAGAGAAGTAGGGTCGCTTCAAATGGATTTGTGGGGTGCGCAAATCCTATAGCTCTCGCAGAACCAGGCCAGTGTTCCAGGACCATAATAGGACACGACAATGAGGAGTTGGCCAAACCAGGGAGAGTATTGTGTGAAGTGTATTGTCGTTTACACAAATGGGGTATGTTCAAGGACATCGCGTCTACACACCGCTAGTAAGCTAAGTGCGCTTCACAAAAGAAGGTTCAAAGGTTAAAACCTACCTATCTTGCAATACTCAACTGTCGAAGTTTATCGTTGAAAAGTGTAAGGAAAAGATCCATTTCCATACATGTGGGGGATTGTTGGAAATTTGATGAAAATAGCATTTTTCATGTGGGGGATTGTTGGAAAAATAGGTGAAAATAGCATTTTTCACAAATATAGGAAAATGATTTTTTCCTATTTTGGACTAGAAATAAATATAATAAAATGAGCGGGTTTTATATATTTATTTGTGGGTTTGTGTTCTATGTTGGAAGAGCTTCGCAACGAACTAAACCACGTCCAAAACGGAGCTAAGGTGAATGAGATATCGATGCTCAAAGTTGGGTGTTTGGAACATTCAATGCTGAAACAAAAGGGAAAGTAGCACCTTGTCCCACATCGGATGAGAGATGGAACTTAAATGGGTATTTAAGGTTGAACTCTCCATCCTTATTGTTTCATGGAAGCACACACTAGTGTCCTCGCGAAGGGTGCGGAGCACCCTAACTCGCACTCGCACACGCTCGCGCGCGCGCGCGCGTGGCGTGGGCGATGAGGCGCAATGTGGCGCTTTGATGGCGCACTTCGCATCGCCGCGAGCCGCTTGAGAGCCGCCTTTGTATTTTTGACCACGTGCGCGTGGTGGAGCACAAGGGTTGCAAGGACCAAGTGGTAGGTGATGCGGCGCATGACGTGGCAGTCATGCGCATGCGCGCGCGAGTACACGTGGCACGGGTGCACGCATGGTGCATGGGTCCTGCTGTGTCGTGCGCGGCGCACCAGAGTGAGCCAATACGGCGCGACTGTGTGGCGCGCTCGTATAGGCTCACAGGTGACGTGGCGCACGCGCGCATGGACTTGAGCCAAGAGGACGCACCGCGCATGGTGACGTGGCGCATGCGCGCATGGCTGTGAGCCAAGAGGCCGCACCGCACATGGGCACGCGCGCGCGCAGAAAGCTTCCAGCATTGAATAACAGAGCAGTTTCAGTCCAGCTTCGTAACTGACGAGTTAACTGGCTTTGACTGAGAATTAAATGACGTATTAAATTGCATTGAAGACGTTTAATGCAATTTAAACCTCTCTTTAATTCGTTTTTGACTGTTTCGACTTAGGAGCTGTATATATACAACTCCATACCCACTTCAGAAGGAGACCAGTGACAACAACAGAAAACAACTCTCTCTCTACTACTTTGATAAAAATTTGTTTATTTTTTATTTATTACGCGAACGTTTCCTACAAATGCCACCGCTTTCTACCGACTTTGTTGTTTCGGATACGCAAAATGATCCGGTACAAGGTCAAAAAAAAATAAAAGAACTGAAAAAGGTACCAAGAAAACCTGTCACGACTCCATGTACGAAAGAAGAGGAAATGGCATTGTGTCGGGCTTGGATTGAAATATCGAAAGATCGACGTGCCGGCATATTATCTCATTATTTTTTTTGGTTTCGTACACTTTTATATATCTTTTTTATCTCAATATTTTTTGGTTTCTTACGCATTTTTATATTTTTTTATGTAGCGGACTACCAAAGATTTAGAGTATTTTGTAATAATATACGAAAGTTGTTCTACAAGTAGGTGGGAAGTGATGTATGTAATCAAGATACGATATAGGGACGGTGGTCCGAAATTCGTAAATACGTTGGGCTATTTATGAATCTACATAACAGAAACAGTCATCGAATGCAACCAAGTGGGAGTGATGATCTTCAAGTTTACCGATTCACATGCGAAGAATGGAAGCAAGATTATGAAAACGTTTAACCAGGACTATTTGTGAAAAATTCTCCGGAATTGTTCGAAATGGACCGAGTTAACTAGCGTAGATGAATGGGCGACTCGGGGTCAAAGCGTACAAAAACTAATTCATTCGGGGCATTCGTCTTCTCTATTAGCTCAGATTGTCACACCCCTTTCTAATGCGGAAGCACGAGGTGTGATCCTGAAAGGTTCTCATTGCATACGGATGGTAAACATACTACATGATCATAAAACAAACCCCAAGATGCCATTGACATTAAATATTCAAAACATAAGTTTTACACCACAAGATAAACATTGTCTGAAAAGTTTACAACTTTATTTAAAAGACAAACATCGAGGTTTTGATCCTTATATCACCACACCGGATGGGACATAACAACCAAAACCCGCAAAATGGGCATAGGAGTCTTAACACATAGTAACTAAAAACAGAAACGACATCCAAGAGCAAGAGTGAGACTGCGCGTGCATACACTTTAGTTATCTGAAATACATGTAAGTTTTTGGAAAATCGTCAACATAATGTTGGTGTGAATTCATGCAGTTTTTGAATAGAATGTTTTTATACTTAAATGAAAACATGGTATGTAATTTGTAAAACGTATATGTGCTGTGTATGTAAATGTTAGGAACACGAGAACGCTAATGTTTCGCGAGGACATTAACATATGTCACGACATAGGAAGCCACCAAACCTAGGCATTTTTGTGGAGATCGACTGAGACACAAAAGCACTCATTGGTAGAAGTAGGCCAAGAGTGGGGTTGCCTGAAACCCATTAGATCTAACCCTTCCGTTCCCCGGTCTAAATGTATACGTTGATTAATGGTGCTTATGGTACCCTATTCGTCACATGATCTATGTGTCATTCCTTAGTTTTGTATTCATACCATTTTACATGTATTTTCCCCAAGTTTAGAAAACAAGTAAAAGTTTAAAAGTGGGGACATGAACTGACAACTTTGCGTTTCCTGCGTCGTAAACTTCACCAATTGATTTTGTAGCGTCGTGACCTATACGTGTTCTATTAATGTTAGTCACTAGACTTGTATCATACAAGTAAAAGTCACCATCTTTAGCTTACGTATTTGTTCTTAATACGTTCATGTAGACTTTTCGAAGTAATAAGTTGTTAAAAATAAATTATATTTTTAACTTTTCAAGTACATTAGTTATATTATTTTCCCAAAAATAAGTATAAGTATTTTGTGAAATAATATTTCCAATATTATTTTTGTACAAGTATTCTTAGGAAAGTATACTTGTATTTTATGTAAATACTTGTGTGTTTTGTATTTTTCGCCAAAAATCAAGACTTTGATTTTTTTTATTAATTTCCGGAATTATATTTCTTAAAAATAATATATTTTTGAGACTTGTGTGAAATATATATTTTGTTATGCTATAAAATATATATATGTTTATTCTTGTTATCCACCCGATTTTCGTATAAATTCCAATACTTGGTATAGGTTATATATTTTTGTCCAAAAATATATTTTAAGTTCATAACTTGTCCAAGTTAAATAATATGTTAAGAAATATATTTTCATAAATATATTTTCTTGTATTTGTCAATGTACTTCCTTGTGAGGAATTTTTGTATACTTGTATAATTATGTATTCTCATGTATTTGTATGTGTATTTTTGTATTCATACTCCATGGGAGTACTTAGTGTATTTTCAAGTTCCTAATACACTACTACATATAATACACATAATATACACTTGGCACAAAATTTGGTGATCACTAAATATATATATTTTCCCTAAAAAATATACATACTTAATATTAATTTTAACTTGAAAAAATCATCATTTCTTAACTTGTAATCTCTTACAAAAATTAGGGAAACCTTGGTAAATATTTTTAGGTGAATTTTTAGGGAATAAGTTTCACCAAAACTTATATTTTTCTAAGTGTCAAAATTTTATAAAAATATTAACATAGTTTCCCCTAAAAATGGAGGTTTCCCATGTTTTTAAAACTTGTGTTCATTTTCTTTTCAACATCAAAACAATTTTCCAACAATAATCATCAACAACATACACTAATTTTTCCATATGAAACATCATGATGAACTTGTTTCTTGTTAAAAATGTATAGTCTTCTAGATCTACACTTAACATATTGTGATCTTTCCAAAAATAAGTGTTCTTGAGTATTTTAAACAAACTTATGTGAAACTTTATTTCATTAACCAACTCATCCATGAGTTTAATGATCTTTAAAGTTCGTAAATCATGTTCTAAAAACACTTTTATGTTTATTAGAAAGATAATTATTTTTAACATTATTTTTAACCATGGATCTTTCAAGATCCATGCTTAATAACCTTAGATTTTTCATAAACAAGCTTTATGTTAACTTTTTAACAAACTTTCCATGAGATTTAGTTTCAAAAATTAGTTCTACACACACTTTATTACTTCAAAATTACAAGATTATGCATAGAAATTCTTATTTCAAGTTCACATCATGCTTCATATGTTCATCTTCAAGTTTAACCATGGATCCTTCAAGATCCATGCTTAAACTTGTTAGATCTAAGCTTTAACATACTTGATCTAAACATAAACACAAAATATTACATCAACAACTTCATTACATACACTAAAAATTCATGTAATCACTTATTTTCTTCATGAATATGTTAGATCTCTTCATTTTTAACATTAGAAGTTAAGTTGTTTAGATGGTGAATCTTGTACATAACATAAACATGACTTGTATTTGTGATCAAGAAGCTTACTATTAGCTCTAATGGCTAGGGAAGTGGCACAAGAATGAAGATGATGAACAAAGAAGAAAGTGAGTGGTTAAAAGCTCCACAATGAGGTCCTTCAAGTTCTAGCACCATACACCTTCTTAAATGGCCTCCATACACCTCTAGATCACCTTGGATTGAAAGATTGAAGCTTGAAAATGGATGTGTATGTGTGTGTGTGTTGAGCCGAGAGCAAGAGAGTGGGAGAGGAAGAAGATGAAGTTCTTTTGTGAATGATGGATAATATGTAAGTACTTAGGGTCTTTATAACACAAAGTTCCAACATGTAAATCTTTAGGTAGATTTTATGTCATTTAGTTAGGAAACATAGTTACATAAAGTAATGGTAGTCATGTGGGGCCCATGGGGCCGGTTATGGTGGGGGGGGGTAAAATGTAAAATTTGGGGAGTTGAGGGTTTAAAGTGCAAACGAGGGGGTTTAAGTTAGTTTAAGTGTGTTTTAGGTGTTTTTATGATTTTTAAGGTGTTCTAGCACCAATACTAGTTTAATATCATAAAAACATTACTTAAGTTAGTTTAAGTGTGTTTTAGGTGTTTTTATGATTTTTTGAGGTTTGACACATGGAACGTATTATGTACACCATTAAGTTCTTCCGGTAACTCCAACTTGTACGCCACGGTACCAATTCTTTCCAAGATCTTGAATGGCCCAATGTATTGTGGATTCAACTTTCCACGTTTTCCGAATCTTGCTACACCCTTCCAAGGTAAGACTTTCAACAGAACCTTGTCTCCCACCTCGAACTCTAAGGGTTTTCGTCTTCGATCAGCGTAGCTCTTTTGTCGGTCACGAGCCGGCTTGATGCGCTCTCGGATCTGCACGATCTTGTCGGTCGTCTCTTGAACAAGTTCGGGACCAATCATCTGCTTGTCTCCTGCATCTGCCTAACATAAGGGTGAACGGCACTTGCGGCCATTAAGAGCTTCGAACGGTGTGGCTTTAATGCTCGTATGGTAGCTGTTATTATAGGAAAACTCAACTAAAGGTAGATGAGTATCCTAGCTGCCGCCTAGATCCATAACACATGCACGAAGCATATCTTCAAGTGTTTGTATGGTCCGTTCGCTCTGACCGTCCGTTTGCGGATGGAAGGCCGTGCTTAGATCTAGCTGAGATCCAAAGGCCTCCTGGAAGGATTGCCAGATCCTTGAGACAAAACGTCCATCTCTATCTGAAATAATCGAAATAGGCACTCCATGACATGCCACAATATCCTTAAGATACAGCTCAGCAAGCTTTCTAGTGCTATCCTTCTCTCGGATTGGTAGGAAATGTGCAGATTTCGTTAACCGATCAACTGTCACCCATATCATATCATGCCCTCTAGGGGTCCTGGGTAATTTCGTTATGAAGTCCATTGATATTTGCTCCCACTTCCACATAAGTATCTTTGGTTGTTGTAGTAGGCCAGGCGGTTTCTGATATTCGGCCTTAACCTTAGCACAGGTTAGACACTTTCCAACTTAAACAGCAACGTCGCTCTTGAGTCTTGGCCACCAATAATATTCTTTCAAGTCTTGATACATTTTGTCCGATCCTGGGTGGATCGAGTATCTTGACTTGTGAGCTTCATCGAAGATAACTTCTCGAATACCGCCATAGAGCGGAACCCAAATACGCCCCATAAAGTATAAGGTTCCCTCTTCATTTGGCACCAATTTCTTCTCCATACCTCGGAGATATTCGGCTCTACGATTCTCCTTCTTAAGGGCTTCTTGTTGTGCGTCATGAATGCGTGCAGTAAGATTCGTTCGAATAGTCATTTCCAATGCTCGGACCCTTAAGGACTTAACCCTTTCTTTTCGGCTTAACGCGTCTGCTACTACGTTTGCTTTTCCAGGATGGTACTTTATCTCACAATTATAATCGTTTAGCAGCTCCAACCCATCGTTGCTGACGCATATTCAATTCCTTCTGATCAAATATGTGCTGTAAGCTTTTGTGATCAGTGAAGATAGTATAACGAGTACCATATAAATAATGTCGCCAGATCTTCAAGGTGAATACCACCACGCCTAGCTCCAGGTCGTGAGTGGTATAGTTCTTCTCATGCACTTTCAACTGCCTCGAAGCGTAAGCGATGACCTTTTGGCGTTACATGAGCACGCAACCCAATCCTTGACGCGAAGCGTCGCAGTATACCACGAAGTCTTCAATGCCTTCGGGTAAAGATAGTATTGGTGCATCGCATAGCTTTTTTTTGAGAAGTTGGAAGGCTTCTTCCTTCTTGTCTCCCCAATCGTTCTTCTTGTCCTTCTGCGTAAGGGAAGTCAACGGTTGAGCTATCTTGGAGAAATTCTCGATAAATCTGCGGTAATAGCCCGCTAATCCCAAAAATTGTTGAACTTCAGTTGGTGTTTTGGGAGCTTCCCAATTCTTTATCGCTTCTATCTTTGCTGGGTCTACATGGATACCATTCTCGTTCACAACGTGACCAAGGAACTGTACTTCACGAATCCAGAATTCGCACTTTGAGAACTTTGCATAAAGTTTCTCTTTCTTCAGTAGTTCCAATATGGTCCTGAGGTGTTGCTCGTGCTCTTCTTTTGTCTGTGAATAAATCAAGATATCATCGATAAAAACAATCATGAATTTATCGAGATATGGTTTGCAAACACGATTCATCAGATCCATAAATACTGCTGGCTCGTTCGTCAACCCAAACGGCATCACTAGGAACTCGTAATGTCCATAACGCGTCCTGAACGCAATCTTCGGTATACTCTCTTCTTGGATCCTTAACTGATGATATCCAGATCGAAGGTCGATCTTGGAGTAGTAACTCGATCCTTGTAACTGATCGAATAAGTCGTCAATCCTCGGTAGCGGATACCGAATCTTGACAGTGAGCTTATTCAATTCTTTATAATCGATACACATCCGCAGTGTTCCATCCTTCTTCTTCACGAATAAAACTGGAGCTCCCCAAGGCGAGAAGCTCGGCCTTATGAATCCTTTATCCAACAACTCCTGGAGTTGTGTAGTTCTTGCATCTCGGATGGAGCAAGTCGATAGGGTGCCTTGGCTATAGGAGCGGCTCCTGGAACCAAGTTAATATGAAATTCGACTTGTCTTTGCAGAGGTAGTCCTGGCAGATCTTCGGGAAAAACATCAGGAAATTCCTTCACCACAGGAATGTCTTCGAGTTTCGGCTCCTCAGCCTTCTTATCTACAACATGCGCCAGGAATGCAACACATCCTTTCCTTAAGCACTTCTGCGCCTTCATACAATTGATGATTCGCAGAGGCGTGTCTCGTTTCTCTCCATGCACAATGAGAGTTTCATCATTCGCAAGAGGGATGCGAATGATTTTCTCGTGACAAACAACTTCGGCTTTATTCTTGGACAACCAGTCCATTCCGACCACCACATCGAAGCTACCCAATTGAACAGGTAAGAGGTCGATACTAAACCTCTGCTCACCAAGTTCTAAAGTACAACCCTTAACAACTTCGCCCGATTCAACAAGTTTACCATCAGCTAGTTCTATGGAATAAGGAATGTCTAATCTACTAGATTCTATTCCAAGCATACATTTAAATTCCACAGACACGAAACTATAATCAGCACCAGTGTCAAATAGTATGGATGCAAAATGATTGTTAACGAGAAACGTACCGGTGACCACATTAGGGTCCTCGCGTGCATTCCTTGCTCCAATCACAAATGCTCGAGCCTGAGCGTTGTTTTCCCTTGGGCAATCTTTCTTGAAATGGTCCTTGCTACCACAACCAAAGCATCCTTGGTTCTGCCCAGTTCTGTTACCATTCCTGTTACCAGCACCATTTCCATTACCAGCACCATTTCGGTTTCCATTCCTGTTTCTGTTACCGTTACCATTGCGGCCTCCAACACCTTTTCCCCAACAATCCTCGGTACGGTGACCTGATTTCCCGCAATTCTCGCATCTCCCAACCCGACAGTTTCCCACGTGGTGGAAGTTACAGCGGTTACATTTGGGCAGAGTGCCCTGATACTTCTTAGCTCCTGTATCATTTTGCAGCTGCGAAGGTTTTCGCCTCCTTAGGCGGGTTAGTATCACGCTTCTTTTTTTTTTGAACCCTTGTTGTTGCTGTGGGTCGCTTGATTCAGATTTGAACGTTTTCTTTTCTTGTCACCGGACGACTCAACATGCGTCTCGGTTTTCTCAGTTGGGTTCGGCGATAACTTCTTCATACGGACAGCATCTTCAGTAAGGCTGACAGCCAGAGTTACAGCCTGAGTGATCGTTGCAGGTTTAGCCGAAGTTACCATCCTGCAAAACTCTGGGCCAATCCCCATATGTAGCGCTCAATGCGCTTAAATTTGGGAGTCACCATATAGGGGATCACTCTTGATAGATCATGGAGCCTTCGAGTATAGCCAACAATGTCTGCACCTTCCATGGACAGGTTCCAAAATTCAGTCTCCAACCTTTGGAGCTCAGCACGAGAGCAATACTTCTCTCTTCAACTCATCCCAAGTCATACCATACGCAGCATCATCACCCAAAGTCTGGACTTGCAAGTTCCACCAAGTCAAAGCTTCATCAACAAACAACCCAGTAACAAAAGTGACTTGCTCGTCCGCGGTACACTTGCTCATGTGGATAGTGGAATCAGTCTTCTCCGTACAGCGCACGAAAGCCACTGCACCTCCAGTGCCGTCATAATTCAGTGGCTTGCAGTCGAGAAACTGCTTGAAGGTGCAGCCTGCAATTGATCCACCCAATTAACACGTGAGCAATTAATGAAACAATGAATCAAAGACCGTTCATAAATTTCATCATGTTTTAGCAAATCAGCTTAAGGTTACCTTGAGTTGTGTTTCCTCCAGATGAATCCCCGTCTCCATTATGCCTAGTACCGCTTGGTCCTCCACTGTGTTCAGTACGGTTCGCCTCGTACTGGGCGATAGCTTCGGAGATCCTTTCTTCCAACAAGGAGTTCAGTTCTTCAGCAGTCCTCGGCAATAGAGGAGGAGGGGGTTGGTCAGAATCACGAGTGTTCATAGTTTTCCTGGGTGCCATGTTCTGCCAGAAAACAACACAACAGGGTTAGACATTTGTTTGATACAAGATAGTAGTATATACATTTATAAACATGTATATACATAAGCAACATCAAACAATCCGCCAAACATATAAATCAATTTATACATCAACAAGCATGCATAAACAGATAAATACAGTTGCGTCATAAGACATTCATCGAGTTTTATACATATTAGGGCAACTTGTTACATCATTGTTTATGAAGAAAAAAAAATGCATAAGGGTTACATCACCCATTAGTACAAGTTTAATATGTATAAAGGTCAAACATCTTTCTTCGCATTGGCGTCCTCCAAAACTCAACTGGGATCTTCATATCAAAATACTGCTCCATCATAGGTATTTGAACTGAGAAGTCTAATAGGCTGGTGGAGAAGGTGGGGGTGTATCAGTAGGTGAAAGATCATAAACAGGAGAAGCTGGTGCAACGAACATAGCATCATCATCAGTGGAGTAAGCTCCTAATCCAGGAGTTAGAAAGGCCGAAGTAGTCACTGATTCGAAGGAGTCGACGTCAAACTCGAGATCAGAATCGGAAAAGATGTCGATAACGGTCACAACTAGGGTTGTTGCGTCTAGGATGGTAACATCATAAGTGTCTCTATCCTCGAGGTTGGCGTTGGCAAGGTATTCTTGGAATACTGGAATCTTCATCACCATCAGAAGCCATAGCCATCGGGTCGTGTTCGTCATATATCTCCTTACTTATGGAGGAAGGCATGAGAGCTTGTAGGGAAATGTTACGTCATAAATTTATATATATACATATTAATAGATTTTACTTAATATATACATATATATAGTTACACACAAATAAGCAAGTAGTTCCTAGTTAAAGTTAAGTGCTACCCCTGTGCACCCTAAGTCTCATAGTGTCCTTACTTGACTCTTTGAAAACAGTTTCAGGTAGGGGATGTCGCGGAAAGTTTTATGCAATGAAAACTTTTTGAAAAATTGTTTTCGTGAGAGGATCCTAAGGATTGTAGACTAGACTCGAGAGAGAATCCTGGTTCACTACAAGCGCAACTCTGATACCAATCTGTCACACCCCTTTCTAAGGCGGAAGCACGAGGTGTGATCCTGAAAGGTTCTCATTGCATACGAATGGTAAACATACTACACGATCATAAAAAAAACTCCAAGATGCCATTGACATTAAATATTCAAAACATAAGTTTTACACCACAAGATAAACATTGTCTGAAAAGTTTACAACTTTATTTAAAAGACAAACATCGAGGTTTTGATCCTTATATCACCACACCGGATGGGACATAACAACCAAATCCCGCAAAATGGGCATAGGAGTCTTGACACATAGTAACTAAAAACAGAAACGACATCCAAGAGCAACAGTGAGACTGCGCGTGCATCCACTTTAGTTACTTGAAATACATGTAAGTTTTTGGATAATTGTCAACATAATGTTGGTGTGAATTCATGCAGTTTTAGAATAGAATGTTTTTATACTTGAATGAAAACATGGTATGTAATTTGTAAAACGTATCTGTGCTGTGTATGTAAATGTAAGGAAGACGAGATCGCTAATGTTTCGCGAGGACATTAACATATGTCATGACATAGGAAGCCACCAAACTTAGGCATTTTTGTCGAGATCGACGGAGACACAAAATCACTCATTGGTAGAAGTAGGCCAAGAGTGGGGTTGCCTGAAACCCATTAGATCTAACCCTTCCGTTCCCCGATCTAAATGTATACGTTGATTAATGGTGCTTATGGTACCCTATTCGTCACATGATCTATGTGTCATTCCTTAGTTTTGTGTTCAACATACCATTTTACATGTATTTTCCCCAAGTTTAGAATACAAGTAAAAGTTTAAAAGTGGGGACATGAACTCACAACTTTGCGTTTCATGCGTCGTAAACTTCACAGGTTGATTTTGTAGCGTCATGACCTATACGTGTTCTATTAATGTTAGTCACTAGACTTGTATCATACAAGTACAAGTCACCATCTTTAGCTTATGTATTTGTTCTTTATAGGTTCATGTAGACTTTTCGAGGTAATAAGTTGTTAAAAATAAATTATATTTTTAACTATTCAAGTACGTTACTTATATTATTTTCCCAAAAATAAGTATAAGTATTTTGTGAAATAATATTTCCAATATTATTTTTGTACAAGTATTCTTAGGAAAGTATACTTGTATTTTATGTAAATACTTGTGTATTTTGTATTTTTTGCCAAAAATCAAGACTTTGATTTTTTTATTACTTTTCGGAATTATATTTCTTAAAAATAATATATTTTTAAGACTTGTGTGAAATATATATTTTGTTATGCTATAAAATATATATATGTTTATTCTTGTTATCCACCCGATTTTCGTATAAATTCCAATACTTGATATAGGTTATATATTTTTGTCCAAAAATATATTTTAAGTTCATAACTTGTCCAAGTTAAATAATATGTTAAGAAATATATTTTCATAAATATATTTTCTTGTATTTGTCCATGTACTTCCTTGTGAGGAATTTTTGTATACTTGTATAATTATGTATTCTCATGTATTTGTATGTGTATTTTTGTATTCATACTCCATGGGAGTACTTAGTGTATTTTCAAGTTCCTAATACGCTACTACATATAATACACATAATATACACTTGGCACAAAATTTGGTGATCACTAAATATATATATATATTCCCTAAAAAACTATACATACTTAATATTAATTTTAACTTGAAGAAATCATCATTTCTTAACTTGTAATTTCTTACAAAAATTAGGGAAACCTTGGTAAATATTTTTAGGTGAATTTTTAGAGAATAAGTTTCACCAAAACTTATATTTTTCTAAGTGTCAAAATTTTATAAAAATTTTGACATAGTTTCCCCTAAAAATGGAGGTTTCCCATGTTTTCAAAACATGTGTTTATTTTCTTTTCAACATCAAAACAATTTTCCAACAATAATCATCAACAACATACACTAATTTTTCCATATGAAACATCATGGTGAACTTGTTTCTTGTTAAAAATGTGTAGTCTTCTAGATCTACACTTAACATATTGTGATCTTTCCAAAAATAAGTGTTCTTGAGTATTTTAAACAAATTTATGTGAAACTTTATTTCATTAACCAACTCATCCATGAGTTTAATGATCTTTAAAGTTCGTAAATCATGTTCTAAAAACACTTTTATGTTTATTAGAAAGATAATTATTTTTAACACCATTTTTAACCATGGATCTTTCAAGATCCATGCTTAATAACCTTAGATTTTTCATAAACAAGCTTTATGTTAACTTTTTAACAAACTTTCCATGAGATTTAGTTTCAAAAATTAGTTCTACACACACTTTATTACTTCAAAATTACAAGATTATGCATAGAAATTCTTATTTCAAGTTCACATCATGCTTCATATGTTCATCTTCAAGTTTAACCATGGATCCTTCAAGATCCATGCTTAAACTTGTTAGATCTAAGCTTTAACATACTTGATCTAAACATAAACACAAAATATTACATCAACAACTTCATTACATACACTAAAAATTCATGTAATCACTTATTTTCTTCATGAATATGTTAGATCTCTTCATTTTTAACATTAGAAGTTAAGTTGTTTAGATGGTGAATCTTGTACATAACATAAACATGACTTGTATTAGTGATCAAGAAGCTTACTATTAGCTCTAATGGCTAGGGAAGTGGCACAAGAATGAAGATGATGAACAAGGAAGAAAGTGAGTGGTTAAAAGCTCCACAATGAGGTCCTTCAAGTTCTAGCACCATACACCTTCTTAAATGGCCTCCATACACCTCTAGATCACCTTGGATTGAAAGATTGAAGCTTGAAAATGGATTTTTATGTGTGTGTGTGTGTGTTGAGCCAAGAGCAAGAGAGTGGGAGAGGATGAAGATGAAGTTCTTTTGTGAATGATGGATAATATGTAAATACTTAGGGTCTTTATAACACAAAGTTCCAACATGTAAATCTTTAGGTAGATTTTATGTCATTTAGTTAGGAAAAATAGTTACATAAAGTAATGGTAGTCATGTGGGGCCCATGGGGCCGGTTATGGTGAGGGGGGGGGGGTAAAGTGTAAAATTTGGGAAGTTGAGGGTTTAAAGTGCAAACGAGGGGGTTTAAGTTAGTTTAAGTGTGTTTTAGGTGTTTTATGATTTTAAGGTTGTCTAGCACCAATACTAGTTTAATATCATAAAAACATTACTTCTAGTCAAATTTTGATGTCCCGGTTATTGTCCGGTTGTTCGGTTCGTTACGGTTCGTTAAAGTGCTGAATTGCGCAGTTTCACTAGGTATGAAGCACCTTTTGTGGTAGTTTCAATTCCCGACACTTTGTAAGTTATTTTGGACAATAAAACATTAATTTTACATGATATTAATGTGTTTAAAAGCTGATTATAGCTGAATTGTGCTGATTTATGCTGAATTCTGCATTTAAAGTGCGTTTCGGGTGTCTTTTAGTGCATAGTTTAGCTTCCGGAAAGTTTATAGGTTAACCCTTGTATCCACACTTGGGTTTTAATGTATTTTAGATGTTGGACCTATTCCTAGGCCCTAATCCTATTGTTTGACTGTTTTCTGCAGAATGCTGACACAGTGTGTCTTACCGGTGAGTTTACTAGTCTTTCTAACGCAACGCTTAAAGTAATGCATAAAGAAATATTTGAAGTATAAAACGTGCATGAATTCTTATGTATAGCATGAAATTAGACAATGTTGACATTTAAGCACATAATTGCAGCTATTAAATAATAATTAAACTGTACGGAAATTACCGGTTTTGTGCCAGTTGTCACACAGATGCTCATATAGGGATTGACCTAACACCGACGTGTATGAAGTGGCAGAAGAGGCACCACGTCGTCCAGCTGAAAGGGACCGGAGGAAAAACAACTTTAGAAGCCGATAATGAATTTCGTGCAGAGATTCGGAAAATATCTAATAGTATCGCGGCGACAATGCAAATGAAAATTGAGAAACAAATGTTGAGGAACTTGGACTTTCTTACCTAGGACTTCAGCAACCTGTCACCGAGTGATACTTGAAAAGGAGAAGGAGGGTATTGCAAAGGAACCAGAAAAAATCAAGGCACGAGGGAATAGATTTGTTTTTTTATGCGTGTCCTTTGTTAAAAAATGTTTGATCTTTTTAATTTATACTGTTTCTTTACATTTTTTTATAAAAATTAAAAAAAAAATCGTTGAAGCCACTGCTCACCTGGACCACAACAGGGCCAGGGTCATGAGGCTTCAGTAGTGGCTTTAACCAATGCCCAGTCAGCGACCAATCAACGCCAAATAGAACAATATTACAGGATGAATCCTGGTACTCACCTGAATCACAACGGGTAGTTGATCTTTTGAACATCTTGGTGATCTTATTACTCTTGTCTCAGATCAGCGGTCCTCAACATCTCGTCACCCTTGTCTTTGACATTTTGTTACAACACATAAGTTATATCATATGTATACCCTTGTCATATGTAACAAGTGTCGGAGTTTTTTGAAAGTTTATCAATCGATGATCTCTCTCATTAACATTGAAGGGTATAAATAGTACAGAGATACAAGAAATATAAGGAAACTATACAGCCTATTTACTAGGAGATTAATGCTAATTATTTACAGCAATATGTTCTAAATATATCTCCTAATTGTATGCTTGCTAACAGACCCCCGCAGTTTGAACCGTAGCTTGTCGAAGGCACAAACTGGACCGAAAATGGGCAAACAGCTGCTTTGATAATCCTTTAGTGAAAATGTCAGCGTATTGAAAATCGGCAGGCACATGAAGTACACGGACATGACCAATGCGAACTTTTTCACGGACGAAGTGAATATCCAATTCCACATGCTTGGTGCGCTAATGTTGCACAGGGTTTTGAGAGAGATAAACAGCAGAAATATTATCACAATAGACAACTGTACCCTATTTAACAAGTACGCCGAGTTCAAGCAGGAGGTTGCGGATCCAACTAGCTTTAGCAACAGCGGGGCGAGACAGCTTGACAAATTCCCGGATAAGCTCTAGGGCCACGTGGCGCACACGTGGCAGACCTAGGGTGTGACACGGCAGCCCTAGCCATAGCTAGGGTGGCCCTCGCGGGGCACGTAGAATGGCCTTAATTCCTTCGCGGGCCGCGACAAACTCAAATTTCATCTATAAATTCGACGTTGCATGGCCAGTTCAATTTGTTCGAAAAATTTCATCAAAACAGCTTTCTTTCTGTACGAATTTTCTATTTTAGTGTCGAGACGTTGCTACGATAATAGGGTAATAAGTCGATCACTGCTACGATACAATGTCCGATCGATTGAAACCGATCTGATGGATGTTTAAGTGCTGCCTGAATTCGGGCTATACTTTGTCATTCGTCGTGAGGGTTTTGATTTCGTGAAATTATCGTAAATGTTGTATTAAGTTACTAACCTAGTTTCGTTGCATTATTTAACTAGGTTACCAGGCTTAATCAGTAGGCGGACTCTGTCAATTTAAACTTGCAATGTGAGTTATTCCTTTTTATCAAACTGTTTTGCAAAACCTTAAATGTTTTCCAGTTATACTTTGCAGTGACTAAGTCTTTGCTAATCTTAGATTACTGGCAGTAAGTGGGGTATTATGCACATTACTACTGTTTTTATCACTTTAGGTGGGCGGGCCTAATTAGTGATATACGTCACTAGTGGGTGACAGGACCCAATAGTGGTATAACCACAGTCATAGATCCGGTCGAGTGACAACTGAACCAGCTAATTATAAGATAGGGGCAAATGTGAAAACTCTTAATGCTGTAAATTGTAACAATGTGTCATTTTGTGCAAATTGAATGACTCGCCAGTATTTCCCCGCTGATAAAATCTTTCTAAAACATGTTTCAGGTGATATACTGTAAAAACCAAGAAAAGTGCCGCGTAGCACTACAGCTTGAAGGAAGTGGCTCAGTAAATAAATAAACATGTTTTTGTAATTTGGAAATTTCCCAGTGAAATTCCTTTGTTGTAAATTACGGGGTTTTGTCCCAAAACTTGAAATAACATAAATGGGCATTTTCAGTTTAAACGATCCTGTTAAAATTTTCGCTGCTAAATTAAACACCAATACCACGGGTTTCTGTCCCGCGGCTTCGGAACCGGGTAAAACCGGTTCGGGGGCCTTGACAGAAAAAATGTGGTATCAGAGCCACTGATTTATGCCAATTGAGTATTTAGAAAATACTTAATTTTTTTTCAATTTGCAATTCTATGCTTCCGTGAAAATTAAATTTACCATAATTCAAATTTAATCTTAATTTTTGTGTGTTTCCTTATGTGTGACTAACAGCATGAATGAAATATCGGAAGCCCTCCAAAACTTTACTATCGATACTACTAATATGGATACAGCAGGAACCCAGTCTGGCTATCAAGCTGACACCGAGGAAGAGCCACTAGTGTTTCAGACCCTGTCACAGGAGAAACCCAAACCTAAAAAGAGGAGACGGCTTTTGGACTGGAAACGGGGATGGAAGAAGAAGCCCGCTGCCCAAAGGGTGAAAAAGACGGAAGATCCAAAAGGAAAAGGAAAAGAAGTAGGGGAGAGTTCTGGTCAAGCCCGAGGATTGCCACCTTGGGAAGAACTAGATAGAAAACTTGCAAATTGTGACCTCATCGGACCTGATGGTGAAACCCTTTTCAATTTCCCCGTCCAATCAGAACTTCCTATCAATTTGCAACCTGCTATCCTGGACCCAATTGTCAACCCTCAACCTATCACAGGGCAGTTGGAAGAATGGTGGATGAGTGACTGGCATTTTCAAAACTTTATGAATAACCCAAATGTGTACTTTCCCCAGTTTGATCCTGAACCTGCACCTTTTCCACCCATGAATCCAGAGAACGTTGCCAAATTGCGCCGCTATGACGAGGAACTGGTGGATGCTGGGAATCAGATTCGAGAAGTGGGGGAAAACATCACGTGGAAATACGACGAGAAGGGCGTCGTTTTTGAAAAGCCAGGTAACCGTAGTTAAAATGTTTTGTATAATAATAATATGTGAAAAAAATAAATATATAATATACATAATTATATATATAAATAAAATATAGAGAAAGTATAATGTACTTCAGGGCTTAACCTACATTAACATACATGACAAAATATATAACGTGCGTTATTATCATAGAACGTGCGTGATTATAGTCCCATGCGTGATTATGTGGTCCCATGCGTGATTATGTGGTCCCATGCGTGATTATACCCCTGATCCAACGGTTACCATTGTCTCCTACGTGATGTATGATAAGGCTTTTTGTATGTTAACCTTTCTCATAAAATATATATATATATATATATATATCTGTAATAATAATAATATAATATTGTACAATAATAATAAAATAAAACGTATGTAAAATATTTGGGTTGTATGGACGCATAATATTATATAAATATGAATGTCGCAATCTCGACGGTTTTGGCTACATGTGTTGATTTACGTGTATTTGTGATTGACCTATTTGTGTTTAATTGCTATCCATTTTGTGATAATAATTTATATATATTGTTAATTATTCAGATGGAAAACGCAGTAAACCAATCCACAAATGAAATTAACCAAGCTGAACCGAATAATGAAGAACAATTTCTCAATAGGCAAGATATTGAAAATATCATTGCTCAGGGAATAGCCAACGCTATCCCAGCAATCGTCGCTGCTGTTAGAAATCATGTTGAACCTTCCCAAGCTAACCATAGTAAACGCACCCGTGACGATAATTTCAGTATAAGTGTAAATGGGGGCGGCGATAATAATAATGTGATTCAAGCCCCATTACTTAAAAAAATGAAAGTGGCCACGACTGGTTGCACTTACAAGGAATTTCTCGCCTTTAAGCCAGTTGAATTTGCAGGCAATGAAGGGGCGACTGCCGCACTGCGATGGTTGGAAAAGACTGAAGCTGTAATTAAAATAAGTAAGTGCGCAGAAGAAGACAGGGTGATGTATGCATCCCATCTTTTCAAAGAAGAAGCATTGGAATGGTGGAACACAGTGCTCCAAGCCAAAGGAAGTGACGTGGCTTATGCCATGAATTGGGAAGAATTTAAGGAATTGGTAGAAAGGAAGTTGTGTCCTTCCTACGAAAAGGAACAGATGACAAACAAGTTCCGGAACCACCGGATGGTGGACGTTGATTGTCGGGGGTATACTTCGAATTTTTTCGAGTATGCTAGAATTGTACCAACTCTGGCCTCACCAGAACCGGTACTTATCTCTCGCTACATTTGGGGACTGATTAGCGAGATCCGCGACATAGTCAAGGCTGCAAGACCTAGGACCATCGACGATGCAGTCGAATTGGCCAACACCTTGACTGATGGACTAGTGCATACGAGAGAAGAAAACAGGAAAAATGATTTAGCTCAAAAGATTACCCAAGGGTTTCGTGGGGGTAATAATTTCAAGAAATAGGGGACCGGGCAGTCTTCCATACCACCATTTTGCGGAAAATGTAAAAAGAAACATTTTGGAAAATGTAAGGAATGTTGCAATTTCTGCAAAAGACCAGGACACCGAGAGGTGGAATGCAGGAAGAAATCCATAATCTGCTACAACTGCGGCGAAACAGGACACTTCAAGCCCAATTGCCCAAAATTGATTAATCCAGCTGACGACAAGGCCAAACCTGCCGAAGGAACTAATAAGAAGAATGCAAGAGCCTTCCAGCTAACAACGCAAGAAGCAGATTTGATTCCAGACGTGATAGCTGGTACGTTTCTTGTACATGACGTTTACGCAAAAGTATTATTTGACTCTGGTGCAAACCAAAGTTTTTTAAATACTTCATTCTGCCAAGCTCTTAAGCAACCTTTAACAAAACTTAGGCAAGTTTATACGGTAGAAACAGCAGAAGGAAATTCTGTTAATATAGATAAGGTACTCTAAGAAGGAAAGATAGAACTCTCAGGTCATAAATTTTCTGCAAACCTTCTACCTATGAATTTAGCAGGATTCGATGTTGTACTAGGAATGGATTGGTTAGTAGCCAACCATGCTCGAATCCTATGTGATCAAAATTCCATAGAAATTCATGCGCCAACAGGAGAAGTAATTTTGGTTACTGGAGATAAGCCGCGTAAACCCATGAAGTTAATTTCTGTAATGGAAGTTGCTAGTTATGAACACAAACAAGGAATAATGCATATGATTTCAGTTATCATTAACACGAAAAGCAAGCAACTTAACTAAATTCCAGTAGTATCAGAATACCCGGACGTATTCCCAGAGGAGCTACCTGGGTTACCACCCGATAGGGAAGTAGAGTTTAGAATTCATCTCATTCCTGGAACTGCTCCAATAGCTAAGGCACCTTATCGATTAACACCCACAGAAATGCTAGAATTGAAAAAGCAGTTAGATGAATTATTAAGCAAAGGATTCATACAACCCAGTTCATCCCCTTGGGGAGCACCGGTGTTGTTCGTGAAAAAGAAGGATGGTTCGATGCGAATGTGTATCGATTATAGGGAATTGAATAAAGTTACCATTAAGAATCGATACCCATTACCTAGGATTGATGATCTTTTCGATCAACTTCAAGGAGCTAGGTACTTCTCTAAGATAGACTTGCGCTCCGGATATCATCAATTGAAGGTACAAGAAGAAGACATACCTAAAACCGCTTTCAGGACTAGGTATGGTAACTACGAGTTTACAGTCATGCCATTTGGATTAACAAATGCTCCTGCAGCATTTATGGACATGATGAATAGGATCTGTAAGCCATACCTGGATAAATTTGTAATTGTCTTCATAGACAATATATTTATTTATTCCAAAAGCTAGGACGAACATTGTGAACACCTACATGCACTCTTAACCTTGCTAAGAAAAGAAAAGCTTTACGCCAAATTTTCGAAGTGTGAATTTTGGATACAAAAGGTGCAATTTTTAGGACATATGGTAAATCATGAAGGCATTCACGTAGATCCTTCCAAGATAGAAGCAATCACAAATTGGAAGGTCCTGCAATCAGCTACCGAAGTTAGAAGTTTTCTAGGATTAGCTGGATACTATAGGCGCTTCATCAAAAACTTCTCTAAGATGGTTGTTCCATTAACTAAGCTAACCAGTAAAACAGTTAAGTTTGAATGGGGACTCAAGCAAGAAGAGGCCTTTAGAACTCTAAAGCATAAGTTAACAAATTCCCCAATTCTTGCCTTACCTGATGGAACAGAAGATTTTGAAGTTTACTGCGATGCTTCTAAATTAGGACTAGGATGTGTACTAATGCAACGCAAGAAGGTAATTGTGTATGCATCAAGGCAGTTGAAAAATCACGAAAAGAATTACACAACTCATGACTTAGAATTAGGAGCAATAATTTTTGCCCTTAAGATTTGGAGACATTATCTGTATGGTAGTAATTTTACTGTTTATACGAATCATAAAAGCTTAAGGTATATATTAGGGCAAAAAGAATTAAACATGAGGCAAAGAAGATGGATAGAAATCCTAAGTGACTATGACTGTGGTATTCGATATCACGAAGGAAAGGCAAATGTAGTAGCAGATGCCTTAAGTCATAAATACCATGAGAAGCAAAGACGAGTTCGTGCTCTTAGACTAAATCTTCAATTGGATTTAATGGAACAATTGAAGAATGTTCAAGAGGCAGTAATTCAGGATAATGCTGAAGGAATGAAATGACGAATAAAGGAATTAGAGCAAGAAAGTGATGGAATTTGGATATTCCATAAGAAAAGGATTTGGGTACCTAGACAAGGAAACTTATGAGATAAGATATTAGAGGAAGCCCATAAATCTAGATATACGATACATCCTTGTAATAACAAGAAGTATCAAGATTTAAGAAATAACTTCTGGTGGATAGTAATGAAGAGATACGTTTCTAAGTGTCTAACTTGTTCGCAAGTTAAGGCAGAACACCAGAAACCTTCAGGTTTACTTCAACAGCTAGGGATGCCTGTATGGAAATGGGAACTAATAACAATGGACTTTGTTAGTAAGCTACCCAAAACCCGAAAAGGTAACGATGCAATCTGGGTGATTGTAGATCGATTAAATAAATCATCTCATTTCCTACCAATGAAGGAAACCTTTAGCATGGAGAGATTGTCTAAGTTATACGTAGATGAGATAGTATCCCTACATGGAGTTCCAGTCTTATAACAACCCTCCAAAATATTTTTCGACACCCCTAATATATTTAAACTATCCCAATATATCTTAGAATGTACCCCGTATGTGAAAACCGAGACTAAATTACCTTACATAATTAAATATTAAATAAAAATCAAATTTACTAGTCGCTCGCGGGCCGCGAACGTGTGGCCGGGGAGCTATGCGGGCCGCGGCAGCTCAGAGTCAGGGCGAACCCGCAGGCCGCCACGTGGCAGCCTCGTGTCACACCTAGTGGCCGAATCAGCACAGCTAGGGCATACCCAAGCTGGACTCGCGGGCCGCGAGAGCCCTGGAGGATGTTTATTCGGGGCGCGAAAGAGGGACGAATCACAACTATAAATAGATGCAATTGGTCGTTCATTTGAATTCGCTCACACTTTCTTTTCTCTCTCAAATTTTCACATAGTAGGCATAATCTCTGGGTATAATATCCCCCTATTTAACGAAGTTCTGCCCCGTTGTAAGTATTATAACCCCGGTTACATATTAGATACGTTACCCGATTGATCCAGGGTTCCGTGACGGCTGTCGTGGTTCTGCCCGACGTGGTCGTTGGAATACCGTCTCGGGATGGGTATTACTAATATAAATATTGGGTTATTATACTAACGCGTGTGCATTTGTGTAATTAATAGATAATCACCAGGAAATCCCTAAAGGAAACCCTAAGCCAGCAATGTGAGTAATCTCCTTTTTGTTAACTATTTTTACAAAACCTCACTTAATTAATATTACATTAGACAGTGATTGAGTATTTGTATTCTACAATTATCGTCGGTATGTTGGGGTTTTGTATACAAAATTTGTTACTACATTGTGAGTAGCAACATGACCACAAGTCGGGTTGACAGTACCGTGGGTGGTAATTAAAGTAGATGGAAACAAATGTAATTGCGGGATCGCCCTCAATGCTGTAGACTGATAAAATGGTTTTACCTGTTTTGATTAAACTGGGATTCACTCACCAGTATTTGCCACTGACAAAATGTTTTTAAACGCGTTTCAGGTAACAAAATGTGAAAGCCAAATAGAAGCCAGCTGAACCATCACTAGTGCTCTAGTGGTGGCCACGGGTATTTAAGTTCCACTTATGGTGGGCTCGGGTGAGTTTTCCCCTCAAGGTCTCAAGTTCGAGTCTTGGTGATAGGGGTTTCTCATTAAGGGGTTTAAATTGGGGATCTATTGTGCGAGGGAGCTCTCCAGCGCGGACCCGATTAAGACAACGTATGCTAGACCTCCCGACATTCGCGAATAATTCACACCTTTAAAAAAAATAGAAGCCAGCTGGACAGCACTGAAGGCTTGGAAAATTGGCTATAAAAGTTACCTAAATAAAGAGATGTTTTATTTGAATAAAATAGGGTTTATCCCTATAAAAATGTGTGTAATGAAAACTTGGGATTTTCCCATGTGTGGAATATTATAAAAGCGTGGTATTTTACTCTGATAAAATATTTCCTAACTACGGTCCTGATGTAAATTCCGCTGCCAAAATGATAAAAACGTGATACCACCGAGACTGGCCACGGCCGCTCGTTCCCAGGGTAATTAGGGGACGGGGGTTGCGACAGAAGGTGGTATCAGAGCTAAGCCACTGATTCAGCCACAAAAGTGTTCTGCTGACACCAAGATATTATTCAAAGTGTTAGGAAATAAACTATGGAAATACGTGCATATTTGTATTTTATTGTTGTGTGTTATTTGACTATTTGTTAGTTTACAGTATGAGTGACCAAGGACCTTTGGACGCCTACAATCAGTTGTCCAGCTCACCTAGGAACAAAGGCACCTCTTCACAGCCTGCCCTCTCAGGGTATTCAGCTGACAATGAAGATGGGATATTCGTGTTTAAGGCTAAGTCTAAAGAGCCATTCCCTTCTAAGAAAAGAGGATGATTCAGTAGAGGAGCGCATGAACGTAGGAAAAGAATGAAAAAGTTACAACAGCAGCGTGCTTTAGCAACCATTAAGCGAGATAGAGATGCTCATACCCAGGATATGCTCAATAGGAGTCTAGCAAACTTCCATATTTTAGCAACCACAGCTGCAGACCCTAACCTGGAGCAACTTGTAGCACCCCAGCCTTTACCACTGTTTCCCACCCAGCCAATGGAAATTGAAGCCAACCTAGAAAACCAAATCCAACTGCATGACTTTGACCCAATGGAGACACCTAGGGTACCAGCACCCAATCCCTTGGACCTAGACTACGACCCGTGGTTAGATGATCATAGGGATTACCAGCAACGTTACCCAATACCAGAAAACGAACCAATGCCAAACCTGGCGGCTTACCCAAACTTGGACCCTCTAGATCCCTACTATGATAGCGATCAGTACATCAGGGAAATTTTAGAGAATCCTTACCCGTACCAAGAACCCACGCCCCAGTTTTCAAACCCAGTCCCAGCACTTGCACCCCCAATGAGTGCAGAAAATGTGCAAGAACTCCGAACTTTCGGGGAGGAGATTTTAGAAAGTAGCGAGAGGATGAGGCAGGTTGGAGAACGACTCGTCTGGAAGTATGACGAGCGTAATATGGAGTTCTGGATGAACCCATATCAGTGAAGATGATGGTAGAAATAATAATAAAATAATAATATATAATATGTATGTTTGAAATATACACATATATATATATATATATATATAGTAGTATAGACCATCCTGTGGTTAGTGATGCCTAATAGTATTGTAAATTTAAATTTCAGTATCAGTTTGTATTAGATGCATACTATATATAAGAAAGAGTAAGTCGCAATGTTCGATGCTTTTGATCAATATGTGTGTCATACGATTGGTGATATTACATACCATCTTGTGATATTAATACGTGGTAAATGTTTAAAATTCAGATGGCTGACCAAGTGAATCAGGAGAATCCGGATAATAACCTGGAAAACCAGAATAATGATTACCTGGATCATGATAACCAGAATAACAATAACAATAGAAACCAAGTGGATAACAGTGCTATTCAACACATAGTGGCATAAGGAATTATAGACGCAATGGCATTTATTATCCAAAATGTTAGGGACGCTGATAATAAAAGTAACCGTGATAGTAAACGACCAACTGAACCTGAACACAGCGTTAACAATGGACCCATACTTCAAGTGCCCAATCCCAAAAGAAGAAGAACCATGTCTTATGGTTGTTCTTACAAAGAATTCTGGTCTTGTAAACCAATAGAATTCTCGGGCAATGAAGGGGCCATTGTAGCTCTACGCTGGATAGAAAAGACTGAAGCAGTCTTAAAAATAAGCAAGTGTGTAGAAGAGGATAAGATAATGTTTGCTTCCAATCTGTTTAAGAACTCAGCTTTAGAATGGTGGAACACAATCCTCCAATCTAGAGGAAGTGACAGAATTTACAATATGGAATGGGAAGAATTTAAAAACATGGTAGAAAAGAAATTATGCCCTCCCAATGAAAAAGAACAGATAACAAATAAGTTCCTAAACCTTATAATGACTGGAGTGGATACTAAGGATTACACTACGTTATTCTATGAATATGCTAGAATAGTACCGACCCTTGCATCACCTGAACCAGTATTAATCTCCCGCTACATTTGGGGATTAATCAGTGAAATTAGGCATGTAGTCAACGCAGCTAGACCTCAAACCGTAGAAGAAGCTGTAGAACTTGCAAACACCTTAACAAATGAACTAGTACGTACTCAAGAAGAAAACCAGAGGAGAAACCTAGCTCAAAAGCTTACCCAAGAATTTCGTTATGGAAATTCCAACCGTGGGAGAAATATAGGTTCTACCTCTGCACCCTATTGTAAGGCCTGCAGGAGGAAGCATTCAGGAAGATGCTCCACTCACTGTAATTTCTGCAAGCTACCAGGACACAAGGAATAAGATTGTAGGAAGAAACCTAATAATGGGATGTGCTTCAACTGTGGAGAAAAAGGTCACATCAAGCCGAATTGTCCAAAATGATTGCAGAAGAAGCTAGAGCATTTGTTCTGACTGCAGAAGAAGCCAAAATGATTCCGGAAGTTATAGCCGGTACGTTTTTAGTTAATAATGTTTTTGCTAAAGTATTATTTGACTCTGGTGCGAACCAAAGTTTTATTAATACTTCATTCTGCAAACTTCTCAATCAACCATTAACTAAACTCCCATAAGAATGTCTAGTAGAGACAACAAATGGGGAAACAATTAAGATTTCTGAAATCTTGCTGGAAGCAAGAATAGAAATTTCAAACTATAAATTTATTGCAAACATTTACTCAATGAATCTGACAGGATTTGATGTTGTATTAGGAATGGATTGGTTAGTAGCCAATAAAGCCAGTATTTTATGTGATCAAAAGTCAATCCAAGTAAATTCACCAAGAGGTGAAAAGATCACAATTAAAGGAGATAAACCCTCTGGATTTACAAAAGTCATCTCTGTGATGAAAACAACAAGTTATGTAAGAAAAGGATCATTAGTGTATTTGATTTCTATAATCATTAACACCAAAGGGAAAGAACTGAAAGATATTCCTGTAGTATCTCAGTTTTCAGATGTGTTTCCAGAAGAACTATTAGGATTACCGCCAGATAGGGAAGTTGAATTCAGAATCCACCTGTTACCAGGAATAGCAACAATTGCCAAAGCACCTTATCGTTTGGCTCCCGCCGAAATGCAGGAACTGAAGAAACAGTTAGACGAATTGTTGGAAAAAGGATTCATACAGCCAAGCTCATCGCCATGGGGAGCACCAATTTTGTTTGTTAAGAAGAAAGACGGATCGATGCGTGTGTGCATTGATTACCGTGAATTGAACAAAGTCACGATTAAAAGTCGGTATCCTTTACCGAGAATCGATGATCTGTTCGATCAATTGCAAGGAGCTCGATTTTTCTCTAAAATCGATTTACGCTCAGGATATCATCAATTAAAGGTACAGGAAGATGACATTCCTAAGACCGCTTTCAGAACAAGGTATGGCCATTATGAATTTACCGTCATGTCATTTGGTTTAACCAATGCCCCAGTTGCATTTATGGACATGATGAACCGAATATGTAAGCCGTATTTGGATAAATTCATAATTGTCTTTATAGATGATATTCTCATTTTCTCGAAAAATAAAGAGGAGCATGCAGAGCATTTGCACGCACTTTTAAGTTTATTAAGGAAAGAAAAGCTTTATGTTAAGTTTTTGAAGTGTGAGTTTTGTTTAGAACAGGTACAATTTCTTGGACATTTAGTTAATCATGAAGGAATTCATGTAGATCCCACCAAGATTGAGTCAATTACCAAATGGAAAACCCCTAAGTCACCAACTGAAGTTAGAAGTTTCTTAGGATTGGCCGGTTATTATAGAAGATTTATTCGAGATTTTTCTAGAATAGCCATTCCCTTAACTAACCTAACCTGTAAATCTGTTAAGTTTGAATGGGGATCAAAACAAGAAGAAGCCTTTAGAATTCTTAAGCAAAGATTAACCAACGCACCCATACTAGCGTTACCAGAAGGAACTGAAGATTTTGTAATCTATTGTGACGCTTCTAAGTTAGGTTATGGATGTGTGTTGATGCAATGCCAAAAAGTTATAGCTTACGCATCTAGACAACTTAAGAATCATGAAGAGAATTATTCAACCCATGATCTAGAACTAGGAGCGATAATTTTTGCTCTGAAAATTTGGAGACATTACCTTTATGGTAGTAAGTTTACCATTTTCACTGATCATAAGAGTTTAAGGTATGTTTTCGGGCAAAAGGAACTGAATATGAGACAAAGACGCTGGATGGAGATATGGAATTTAGAGATTCCATAAGAAAAGAATGTGGATACCTAAATTAGGAAACCTACGCCACCGTATATTAGAAGAAGCCCATAAGTCTAAGTATACGATGCATCCTGGAAGTGATAAGATGTATCAGGATTTAAGAAAGAATTTTTGGTGGATAGGAATGAAAAAGGATATAGCAGCTTATGTAGCCAAAAGTCTAACTTGTTCACAGGTTAAAGTTGAACATCAGAAACCCTCAGGATTGCTGCAACAATTAGAAATGCCAGTTTGGAAATGGGAATTGATAACAATGGACTTTGTTACCAAATTACCCAAAACAAGAAAAGGTAATGATACAATCTGGTTGATTGTAGACAGGCTAACTAAATCAGCTCATTTCCTACCAATGATGGAAACTTTCAGTATGGAACAATTAGCAAAATTATATGTAAATGAAATAGTTTCATTACATGGAATTCCTTTATCAATTGTTTCTGATAGAGATAGCCGTTTTACCTACCATTTTTGGACAAGTTTCCAAAAAGCCATGGGAACCAAGCTAAATTTAAGCACAACTTATGTCACACCCTGATATTTCCACATATTACCAGTGGGCCCGGTGGGGAGTATCATGTCATAGTTGATATCATCATAGTCAATATACACAATATAATAGCAGAGCGGAAGGCTTTGGTAGATAATTTCCGAAATGTCCAAATAAAAGAATATACAGACTGGTTGTAATAGAGATCCACAGGCGGATCATAAAACAAATACAAGAAACTGAAATAACAGACTTCAGGCATCTAAGGATTTGCAAGATCCTCTTATTTGACACCAAGTAGCTCCAGCCTAGTTTCGTGAGGTACCTGTCACTTAGTCTTTGGAAAATATGTCAGTTTTCACTGGTAAATACAATTAACCGACTCATTTGAAAAGAGTTTATGAAAATTGATTTAATCGCACAAGGCACAAACCATTTATAACTTGGGACAATTATTTAAGATAATCTTGTATACAGTTTTATATGTTTGTCATACATATGGGGCCGGTTTGGAATCCGGTCATGATTAACCGACTCACCACTTATAAAACCCACGGAGGAGTTATCCCCAACATGTGGGTTATTTAGCATTTTCATCTGTCAGGTGTATGCCTACACCCCGTGCATAGGTCGTGGACATTTTCAAATGAAATGAGCCGAGGATATCCAGGAAACGGTCGTATTAACCCCCAATGCTTATGTTATCAAACAAAACAGATTAAAATGGGTTATGCAATTTATTAATCACAATCAGATTAAATGATTTCATACCCGACCAAACGGTACTATTATAATACCGTATCCCAAGCCCGTATAAAGGAAAATAAGTTAAAAGTATTTACCGGAGCTAGATGTGTTAAGATGCAACTCAGCCGTATGTTTCCTAAGCTTTATGTAAATACCTTCTACCGAGGCTACTCAATCTGTATGGAAGGTTTATTAACCTATTAGGATACTAACGGGTCTTTATTTAAGTCAAAGACTTAGACCGGTTAGTTTAAAAGATACTTAATGTATCTATACGCCAGATTAAGCGAAGACCGGAATAGAACGTGATTTAGACCCGACAAGTTTGGATACTTGTATAATATGGGTAAACTAATCACATTCTGGATTTTGAAGTGAAAATGGTAAGGTTAAACCCATTTCGGCTATTTTATGTAAACTAGTCACATAAACCGAATCGAACGGATAAATGCTTAACGGGTAACCGAATGAATTATATACAGGTCCCATATGTTATTATGCTTAAAATATGTTAATACATCAGTAGGATGTTAACATATATGCCCAAGAAGTATTTAAAATCAATTTAAGTCCCGTAGGGGCATTTTGTTCATTTTACCCTTTATAAAAGAGGCTTTATAGTAAACTGATATTCTGGTCTTAAGTAAGCAGTAAAAATATTTATTTTATGTTGGTATAACAGTAAGATATCACTCATATGTGTGGTTTACCATTTATGGCCAAACTATGCCCCGAAAGGGTATTTTGGTCATTTCACATATGCTTTTAAGGACATTTTTGGAAGTCTGAGTTCATGACTTATACCTACTGTAATAATATTAAAATTTATTTAATAATTCAGTGGGTAACAAGTCTTAGCTGTTAAATATGGTTTGAACCATACTATGCACCTAATTAGCGTAAAAGTCGCTAATTGATGATAATTTAGATATTTAAGGAAATCTGAGATTTTGATCAGTATTAAGTGTTCAAAATATTTTATTTAAAGTATAATATTAGTAGGAAAAGGTTTGGTGTTCAAATCATATGTTAATCTCATTTTATGCATGAAAATGGTATTATCGCCATTTACCGAATCATACAAGAACTCAATGATAGGGTTGGTTTATAATCTGACCAAAAATCCTAAAAATCCCTAGAAATAATATCTTAACAGTAGGTAATGATTTTTGGGTCAAAATCAATGTTTAAACATGCCTTATGCAAGATAGTGTAATTTAATTAATAAAAAGTTTCAATTTACGATATCTTGCATAACTTTAGTTTGAGACAAGAAATTAAATTCAAATTTTCAGGACATACTTATAAATTAGAAATGAAGATTTTTGTCCACTCACATTTCCAAAAATCTCGTTTATATGACATAAGGGCAAAACGGGCATTTATAAGCATAAATACGGATATGAGCATATAATTCAGAATACAAGTGACCAGGTAATATAACTCCAGAGGGTTATACTACAACATAATATGGTCCTAATGGAAGCTTAAAACATGGAAGAATTAAGCTCAATTGGGTCAGAACTGAAAGTCAAAGCAAAAGTCAAGCTTTTGCGACTTTCGGTTGCGAACCGACCTTAAACTCGGAATTGTCGGGTTGAACCTGTTTGAACATGTTCTAATAATACTTACTAAGTTATTAGAGTGTTAAAATATAATTTATAACCTCTGTATTACTAGTTTTAATTATTATTTATAATTCTGTCCAGTTTGACTTTTTAATTAAATAGTTTGACCCGAAAATTAACAAAGCAAACGAAATAATTAGGAGGTGCCCTTTTAAGGGGTTAACACCTACCTAGTTATGGTCACATAACCATATTCAATTTGAATAATGGCTGGACCAATAGTGTTTAAACCGAAGGTCAAAGTCAGATTACGATAACTTTGACTTTTCGGTTTTTAAACTAAAAACTTAATTAAAGAGAGGGGCTAAGACACCTACAAAGGGTCCTAGCAATCTTTTCAACAAGAACAGGCTCCCTTTTTGATCAGGAACCTCCAGAGAAGAGAGTAGAGAAGATTTGAATGAAGTGAGCAATGAACTAGTGCAACAATAGTGCCTATTTATAGTGAAATGCCATGATCTAGGATCATCCCAGCTGTTATGGGGGTGTTTAGGATCACCCCAGGTGTCCTAGTGGTATTATAAAACTGTCAACAAGCTCCTAGAATCGAATTTGGAGTGTTTAAGGTTGTGGAACAGGCTGCAAACAGCAGCTGTCAACATTTTGCAGAGCTGGGCGTTTCTCGCCGGCCGCGTAGGATTCATAGGGTGTCTACGCGCCCCACGACAACCCTCTGTTCAGGTGAGAATTGTTTCAGCTTTGACAGTTTCAGTCCCTGGTCCCTTGTAACTTTATTTAACTTTATTTTAGGCACAAATGGCCCTTGTAGTTAGTTTGTAGAGGATCATATGAGTATAACCAAACTCCGTTAGGCCCGGTTTCGTCAATCTGTACATCTTTATGAGACATTGCTAGCGATTTGTCAGCTAGACATTTCTTTAAATTACAGATGTGGAACACATTTTGAATTCCACTAAGCTCCTCAGGCAAGTTTAGCTTATAAGCTACACTGCCGACACATTCGATGATCTCGAACGCTCCGATATACCATGGGCTTAACTTGCCCTTCTTACCAAAACGCATCACACCTTTCCAGGATGACACTTTTAGTAAGACCTTGTCACCTACCTCAAACTTTAGAGGTTTTCGCCTCTTATCAGCATAACTTTTCTGCCTATCCCTGGCAGCTTTTAGGTGATCACGAATTTGGACAATCTTGTCCGTTGTTTCAAGGACTATATCAGGTCCTGATAACTGAGCTTCTCCTACTTCCGCCCAACAAACAGGCGTTCTGCATTTCCTTCCATACAATGCCTCAAAAGGCGCACCCTGAATGCTAGTATGGTTGCTATTATTATAGGAGAACTCGATCAACGGTAGGTGGTCATCCCAGCTACCTCCCAAATCAATAACACATGCACGAAGCATGTCTTCCAAAGTTTGAATTGTACGCTTACTTTGTCCATCCGTTTGAGGATGGTAAGCAGTACTAAAATTCAAACGAGTGCCTAATGATTGTTGGAAGCTTTTCCAAAAGTGAGAGGTGTATCTAGTATCTCTATCGGATATAATAGATATTGGCACTCCGTGGAGAGATACAATCTTATCCACGTACAAGTGAGCTAGCTTGTCGGAGCTATGAGTCTCCTTGATGGGTAAGAAATGTGCTGACTTTGTCAGTCTATCAACTATGACCCATATAGTATTATTTCCATGCCTTGTTTTAGGTAACTTGGTTATAAAATCCATGGTTACCATCTCCCACTTCCATGTGGGAAGTTCAGGCTGTTTTAGCAAACCTGACGGCTTTTGATGTTCTGCTTTAATCTGAGCCCAAGTCAGACATTTAGCTACATGTGTGGCTATAGATTTCTTTAAGCCTATCCACCAATAATTGGCTTTCAAATCTTGATACATTTGTCACCTCCAGGGTGAACTGAGTATTTGGAATTGTGAGCTTCCTGAAGGATTATATCTCTAAGTCCTCCATGGATAGGAACCCAGATCCTTCCATTCATTCTAAGGATTCCATCTTTGTCAGGTAACAACTGATCAGCTGTTACACCTAACTTTTCACTTGGGAAGTTAGTTTTCAATGTAGCTTCCTTCTGAGCAGCTAACAGTTTCTCATTCAAGATATTCTTAATTTCAATGCTCTTGGCATTAATCCTTATAGGTTTGACTCATTCCTTTCGGCTTAGAGCATCAGCGACTACATTCGCTATACCAGGATGGTAGCGAATTTCACAATCGTAGTCATTTAGAGTCTCCATCCAACGGCGCTGCCTCATATTGAGATCCTTTTAATTAAATAAGTGTTGGAGACTTTTGTGATCCGAATAGATCACACATTTAGTTCCATATAAATAGTGTCTCCATAACTTTAGTGCAAATACAACGACACCCAACTCCAAATCATGGGTGGTGTAATTCTTTCCGTGCACCTTTAGTTATCAGGATGCATAGGCAATCACCTTGCCTCTCTGCATAAGTACACAACCCATACCGGTGTGTGAAACATCACAGTATACGACAAACTCTTCTATTCCTTCGGGCAACGTTAACACCGGAGCATTGCTCAATTTCTGTTTAAGAATTTCAAAGGACTCTTGTTGTTTTGGACCCCAATCAAACTTCACATTCTTGCAGTTCAAAGTAGTTAATGGTGTAGTTATCCTTGAGAAGTTCTCAATGAATCTTCTATAGTAACCAGCTAATCCCAGAAAGCTGCGGATTTCGGTCGGAGTCTTTGGCGCTTCCCAGTTCATTATGGCCTCTATTTTAGCGGGATCCACTTGAATACCACGCTCACTCACAACATGTCCAAGGAATTGGACTTCACGGAGCTAGAATTCACACTTAGAGAATTTAGCATACAGTTTCTCTTTTTGAAGCAAACCTAAGATACACCGAAGGTGTTTTTCGTGATCAATTTGACTACGAGAATAAATGAGTATGTCGTCTATAAAGACAATAACAAACTTGTCTAGGTATGGCTTGCAGACGCGATTCATGAGGTCCATGAATGCTGCAGGTGCATTAGTGAGCCCGAAAGGCATCACTAAAAACTCGTAGTGGCCATACCTTGTTCTGAATGCTGTCTTAGGTACATCTTCTGTTCGAACCTTAAGTTGATGATATCCAGACCTTAAATCGATTTTTGAAAAGAAGCTCGCCCCTTGGAGTTTATCGAATAGGTCATCGTTCCTGGGTAAAGGATAACGATTCTTGATAATCACTTTGTTTAGCTCGCGATAGTCAATGCATAGACGCATTGACCCATCCTTCTTCTTTACAAATAGTATGGGTGCTCCCCAAGGCGATGAGCTATGTTGTATAAAACCTTTTGCTAGTAAATCATCCAATTGGGTTCTCAATTCCTTCATTTCCGTAGGAGCTAAACGGTATGGAGCTCGTGAAATTGGTTCCGCTCCTGGAAGAATGTCTATCATGAATTCAACTTGCCTCTCAGGAGGTAATCCAGGTAATTCATCAGGGAAGACATCAGGGTATTCATAAATGATTGGAATGTCTTCAATCTTAGGTTTCAGATCATCTACTGTCACTTGTGCCATGTATATGACACATCCGCTCTTTAGACACTTTGATGCCTTGAGAATAGACACATTGTCGGACATACCATAATGTGTATCTCCATGAATGGTGACTAATTCACTAGATGGGTTTTTGATGTTTACTAGTTTCTTATCGCAGGCAATTTGAGTTTGGTTATGCGATAACTAATCCATGCCTAGAACCACATCAAACCCGGCCAATTTCATTGGCAAAAGGGATAGCGGAATAGAATGATTCTTAATGGATATAAAGCATCCATCAAGAAGAGTTGAAGCGATTTCTAAGGTACCATCTGCTAGCTCTACCTCATATTTTATGTCTAGAGTTTTAATAGGCAGATTCAGTAACTTACTAAACTTATGGTCTACTAAAGACTTATCAGCACCTGAATCAAATAAAACTCTAGCATAAATATCTTTAGTGAGGAAGGCACCTGTTATAACGTTGTCGTCGTTCACCGCCTCCCTTGCATTCATCTGAAAAAGCCTTGCATTGGTTTTCTTTGCCTCATCAGGCTTCTCAGCATTTTTAGGGCAATTAGTTTTGATGTGCCCATTTTCATTGCAACCATATGAGGTTGCATCCTTCATGTTTCGGCACTCGACAATTTTCTGCCCTTTTCTTTTACAAATTCCGCAAGGCTTGGCTTGCGGATCCTGATTGCACTTTCCAAAGTGCCTCTTGCTACATGTTTTACATCTTGGGTTGTCATCCGACTGCCCCTTCTTGAAACCAGAGTTTCCTTTCTTCTTTTTGTTCAAATGATGGGACTGATCATCCTCCCTCTTTCTTTTCCAGTCTTCGGTGGTTTTCTTTGACTTACTCCTTACAACATCGAGAGTAAGTGACAAAGATAGATCCACTGCAGATCTATATGTGGTAGGCTTAGAAGCCTTGAAATTTCCCTTAATCTCAGGGGCTAATCCACCTATAAAACGCGCAATGCGTTTGGGTTCAGGGGTGACCAAAAACGGCACAAGTCTCGACATCAAGTTAAAACTCGTCACATAAGACCTGCAATCCAAATCCTTTATCACCAGAGTGAGGAAGTCAGTCTCAATCCTTTCCACTTCATGCTGAGGACAATAAGTGTCCTTCATAAGATCAACAAATTGATTCCAGGAGAGGTTATACAAAGGAACCTTTCCAGTTGATTGCACCAAGGCTTTCCACCATGTTAGGGCGCCACCCTTGAAGGACTGAGACACAAACTTGACGATGTCCCCCTTGGCACACCCGCTGATATCAATCATGGTTTCCATCTCGTCTAAGCACTTCATACAGTCAATAGCTCCCTTTTCTCCCGTGAAATCTCTTGGTTTACACGAGACGAAGTATTTGTAAGTACAACCCTTGTTGTACCTGGGAGCCTGGTTAACAACATGTTGCTTTTGAGGTTCGCTCTTTTGATTGGATGAATGTTGAGAATCATACTTTTTCAATGTATGCGAATGCGATAGGGACTTTGTATGAGTTTTAGACCGAACATGACTCAGTTCCTTAAATATTTTATCCACAGCTTGAGCAACTGCTGTGTCAATCATTGCTTGTAATTCAGCACCAGTAACATTTATCCTGGCATCATTATTGTTTCCTTCAACTGGATGACTGTTAACTTCGTCTGAGCCAGCCATGTTTTGATTACTAAAATCAAACAATAATGACTTATTTAGATTATATTTGTATCTGATGAATCAATGGTCATGGTATTTAATAAACCATATAGACCATAAGTCAAATGATTTGCCTAGGCTATAACTAAACCATTATAGGCAACCAATAGGATGTAATCCTTTATATTTATTAGACAGGGGACATAAGTCACAACTGTCGATGTCATAGAGACATTTTCATATAGCACAAGGCTCGACTCGAAGGACATTTAGATGGCACAAAAGGCCTTGTCACAAAGACAATTTAAAACATAATCAATGATCTCTTGGATCAGTGATCCTTAAGGGTCGAACATAGTTCATCGCCTTTTTTTACAAGAAGTTTACAAAATAAAACGATCATTGTCATGAATACACCTTCTGTGACAACTCGAAACTTAGAACCTTTCGTTGTGTGCTTGAACGCTTAACGACTAACTAATTTGATGATTTAATGAATACATGTGAACTTATATGATTATGTGTTATGTTATGTGTATGCTTGTGTGTATGTATGCGGGTATGTATATGAACCGAGTGAACCGTAACTTATGGGCCGGTTGGGCCACACACACACACTTAGCCTAATTCGAAAGCCCATTAGGGTGCACAAGTGAAACAAGTATATAATCCCCATGATACCCACACTTGTCATTTTTGGACAACACTCATACTCTCCTCTACACACACACTCTTCATCCTCTCACTAAAACCCTAAGCCACAACATTGTCTCTCCTTCATTCTCGGATCCAATCGACAACCGTAAGAAGCTCTCGGATCGTCTCTCACACACACCGGTTGGAAGCTTCACTCACACCTTTGAACCCACACTTGAACCGGTTAGTGACCTCTTGGTAAATACATGTCTATACATGATTAAAGGTGTTAATGTGTGGTATTCGGTTTGATAATGATGCGTGATGTAAGTTATGTGATGATATGTCTACTTGTTAAGTGTTATACATGAGGAATACACCCTTCTTGAGTAATCGGTTCATAAATGTTCCATGTAGTGTGTTTATATTCGGTTAAAGATGATTATAAGTTAATGTATTGATGATGTTGGGATGAACAATGTATGCTTGACTAGGATTGAATGCTATCGGTTCCACATAGGCTTAAATCCGAGTGGCTTGATTATGTTAGAAGGTTTATTACTCATGAAATCGGATGTGTATATGTGGGTTAGATGAATATGTTCAAGAGCTTGATTGTTGTTCATGATTTTTGTTAGACCTAGGTTCATATGAATGATGATGAACTACTTGAATATTTGAAGAACATGATGAACATGATTTGGATATTTGAAATTGCCATGTTTGATCTATTTTGGTTATGTGTTAGACAATTAAACATGTTAGTGTAGTGTTATTGGATAGTACACAAAATCACAACAGTGAAATCTGATTGGCCAAGTACACTATTGAATTCAGCAAATGTTCCCCAACCGAAACCTCCAGTTGCGACTCGAGACCATCACATGATGAGTCGAAACCCCCGGTTGCGACATCGGTTGCGAGTCGCAAACACCTGATTGCGACTCGAAACCACACTCGATCAAGCACAACTCTTATGACTCGAAATCTCGGTTGCGAGTCCAGTTGCGACTCGTAACCAAAACAACACGAACCGAAACCATGATTGCGACTCAGGTTGCGAGTCGCAAACGCCTAGTTGCGACTCGAGACTATACCCAGATACACGCTGTTTGGGCTTGCCCCTCGTTTCGGACTTAATTGTTTGGGCCGGACTCTTGGGCCTAATGCACAGACCTTATATGTTACTGTTGAACATGAATATTGTTGAACTGCTATGATCGAACGTGTATGCCATGAACGATACTTGAATGCATTAGGCTAGGAACATACGTGTACTGATTGAATACGAACCTGATTGGTATGATACAACTGTGATAGGACGTGAGTAGCCACAACGTTGCTTGTTTGACTTTTCTGTGTTTCTACCGAGCAAACCAAGGTGAGTTCACACCCTCTACAAAGCATGGGATTCCCTGGGTCGGGAATTGGGGTTAAGGAACATGGGTTCCTCGTCCTCCTTGGGTAGGACAGCAAAGGTTCAGGAATGTAATTCCTCGTCCTCACGGACAGATAACTCGTACTAGACCAAAACTCTATCACGAAGTCCCTCATCTTTGTATCGACTTAATCGCCGAGGCCAATGGCGAGCGGGTCATTAGTTAGATAGCGCTATTTAGGTTTGACAAACCTCACACCGTGCCGCAGAGGACGGGCGTGAACTAATGGACTACTGGCACGTCAATGATGATAGACATTGACAGTTCAGGGCACATAAACATGACTACAGTCAGCAGTCGATATGGTAACGAGTCTAGTATATACATGGGGTAGCCCCCACGGCCGAAATGCCAGATAACTAACACGGGGTAGCCCCCACGGCTGGATTGCCAGAATAATTGGGAATAAACAAGTCACGTTTTTTTAACTATGGGGTAACCCCCACGGCAGGATGCCAGATAAAGGAAATTGTTTTCGAAACAACGTAAAACGAACACCCAACCGTGAACTCACTCAACTTGTTGTTGACTCGTTACTACATGCTTTGCAGGTCCTTAGATTCTTAGCTGGAGCTTGCATGGAGGAGGATCGTTGTGGGACATGGACGGCTGTGTGCCATGTTAAACTTGAAACAACTAAACTTATGTTTTGATTTAAAACTTATGCTTCCGCTTGCAACTTAACTATGTTTTGTTGAACACCAATTGTATTGGTTGAACTTTTTATAACTACTTATATGCTTGTTCAATATGATTGGTGGCTGGATCCTGGTCAGTCACGCCTCCAAGCGGTAGTACTCCGCAGGTGGATTTTGGGGGTGTGACAGATTGGTATCAGAGCCATTGGTTATAGAGAACTTGGTTTTAATAAAGGGAAAAACGTTTTTGTTAAAACCAGACTATAACCTGTACAGTGCTCAACGGTCCACAACGATGCTTCACTCCACATGCAAGGCTCGACATTCTAGGTGATATGATCTGTGTATATATTACCTACTTGTTAGATACATAGTACATTGTTCATGGTATGCTTGGTTAGTATAACTACTGTTGCTTGAACACGTGCGTGCTTACTCTATTTTATCGTCGTACTTTCGCAAACCCCTCTCACTCACGTTCTTCTTGATATGAAGATCATGTCTGGACGCGTTAACCTGACACAAGCCCAGTTGACGGCTCTGATTAACGAACGAGTTGCCGCAGCACTTGCAGCTGCACACGCAGGAGGTATATCCTGCAGTCCGAACTCACTCTAGGATCTTTAGGATCCCACTCTCGTGAACCAACCTTTGTGTTAAACTCTGTCTTTTCTTTCACCCACGATAGGTCAACACGTTCAGCCACCCGTGTGCACTTTCAAAACCTTTATGGACTGTCGACCTAGTACCTTTAATGGCACCGAGGGAGCGATAGGTCTCCTACACTGGATTCGCAGGATCGAATCGGCATTCGAAGAAAGTGAAAGCCCTACCAGTAAGCGAGTAGAGTACGCTGCTGGTACCTTGCAAGGGAGAGCGTATTCTTGGTGGAACACACAAGTTCAGATGCTCGGGTTAGCAGATGCGAATGCCACCCCCTGGAGCGACTTCAAGGATTTGATCAAGGAAGAATTTTGTCATCCGGACGACATCCTCAAACTTGAAATAGAGTACTTTGGCTTGAAAATGGAAGGATCAGAGATCGAAGCGTACACGAAAAGGTCCAACGATTTGGCTGCCTTATGTCCTAACTTGTCACAACCCATTTCTAGACGAATCGAGCTATACCTCAGAGGCTTAGCCCCAGAAATCCAAGGGTCCGTTATTGCGGCCAACTTTTCCACAATCCAACAAGTCGTTCGTTTGGCGCACCAGCTCACTGATCAGGCAGTGGAAGAGGGCAAGTTACCCAAGCGCAACCCCTCCAATGCAAATGCTCTTATTAACACCAAGCATATTTGGGGTGATCACCAGAGTGAAGGTCGTGGCCCTATACAACAGGACCCGCACGGGAAACTCGTACAGCAGGGGCTGAACTACCAAAATCAAGGGGGATACCTTGGGAATAAGCCGAAATGCCGCAAATGCCATCAACACCACACCGGGTCATGTATGGAATCGTGCTGCCATCGGTGCAAGAAGACGGGACATGTGGCTAGAGATTGCAGGAGCCCATACCCTGCACACCGAAACCAGCAGCAGCAGGGTAGCAAAAAGGGGTGTTTCCGTTGTGGGGCTGAAGGCCATCTTAAGAGGAACTGTCCGCAGATGAGGCAGAAACGCGACAACAGCAACAATGGAGCCCGGGGGCGGGCGTTCGTGATCGGCCAAGGTGAAGCAAGGAATGACCCCAATGTTGTGGCGGGTAAGTTCCTTCTCGACGACTTTTATGTTTCAGTTTTATTTGATTCGGGTGCCGATACTAGCTACATGTCACTAGAAGTTAGTCGAATGCTTAAGCGTATTCCAACACCCTTGAACAACAAGCACATTGTAGAGCTAGCAAATGGTAAGAGTTTAGAGGCCACACACGTAGTCAAGGGTTGTAAACTTATTCTCGCTGACCAGACCTTCTCTATCGACCTCATTCCTATTGTCTTGGGTAGTTTCGACGTTGTCATTGGGATGGGTTGGTTATCCCAACACCGAGCAGAGATTCTTTGCAACGAGAAGGTTGTCTGTGTTCCAGGTCCCGATGGTGAACCTCTCATGATTCATGGCGACAAGAGGAGTGCTGTTGAGAACGTCATTTCTCTCCTTAAGGCCCAAAAGTACTTGCGAAAGGGCCACACTGCCATTTTGGCTCTCATTACTGACACCACGGAGAAAGAGAAGAAGATAGAAGATTTTCCAGTTGTACGCGATTATCCAGAGGTATTTCCTGAGGAATTACCTGGTCTTCCGCCTCATCGCCAAGTCGAGTTTCAGATCGAACTAGCTCCTGGAGCTGCGCCTATAGCTCGTGCACCTTATCGCTTAGCTCCATCAGAGTGTGCATCGACTATCGGGGACTCAACAAGGTAATGGTGAAGAATCGTTATCCTCTACCGCGTATTGACGACATGTTCGACCAGCTACAAAGGTCGAGTTACTATTCAAAGATTGATTTGAGATCAGGATATCACCAGCTGAGAGTCCGGGAGGAGGACGTCTCCAGAACAGCTTTTAGAACTCGCTATGGGCATTACGAGTTTTTGGTCATGCCTTTTGGGCTGACAAACGCACCTGCGATCTTCATGGACTTGATGAATCGAGTGTGCAAGCCTTACCTGAACAAGTTCGTTATAGTCTTCACCGACGACATCCTGATCTATCCCAAGAGTCAGAAGGAACACGAGCAGCATCTACGACTTATTTTGGAACTCCTTCGAACAGAACAGCTTTATGCAAAGTTCTCGAAATGCGACTTCTGGCTTCGAGAAGTCCATTTCCTAGGCCACGTGGTAAACGAGGATGGGATTCATGTTGATCCATCCAAGATAGACTCGATTAAGAACTGGCCTGCACCTCGTACACCAAAGGAAATTTGCCAATTCTTGGGTTTGGCAGGATACTACCGGAGATTCATAAAGGATTTTTCTAAGATTGCACAGCCTCTCACCTCACTAACGCAGAAGGGCGTTGTTTATCGCTGGGGAAACGCACAGGAGTTGGCATTTCAGCACCTAAAGGATAGACTTTGTAGCGCACCTATCCTTTCCTTGCCAGAAGGCACAGACGACTTTGTGGTCTACTGCGACGCATCCATTCAGGGTCTTGGTTGTGTATTGATGCAACGAGATAAGGTTATAGCCTACGCCTCACGCCAACTTAAGGTTCATGAAAAGAACTACACGACGCACGACTTGGAGCTGGGAGCTGTTGTTTTCGCACTTAAGTTATGGCGGCATTACCTGTACGGTACCAAGTGCGCCATCTACACTGACCACAGGAGCCTCGAGCATATCTTCAAACAGAAAGAACTAAATATGCGACAACGACGATGGGTCGAGCTACTGAATGACTACGAGTGCTCAATCAGGTATCACCCGGGCAAAGCCAATGTTGTGGCTGACGCCCTCAGTCGGAAGGACACTGCGCCTAAGCGCGTGCGAGCTTTACAACTCACGATCCACTCTAGTCTCCCTTCCCAAATACGAGCTGCTCAGATAGAAGCACTGAAACCAGAAAATGTCAGGGCTGAAGCCCTACGCGGATCGAGGCAACGCTTAGAACAGAAGGAAGACGGTGCTTACTACGTAACGGGACGCGTTTGGGTCCCACTCTATGGCAACCTACGAGAGCTTGTGATGGACGAAGCACACAAGTCTCGCTACTCGGTACATCCTGGATCGGACAAAATGTACCACGACATTAAAACTACGTATTGGTGGCCTAGCATGAAGGCCCACATAGCGACCTACGTCAGCAAGTGTTTGACTTGTGCGAGAGTCAAGTCGGAATACCAGAAACCATCAGGCCTACTCCAACAACCAGAGATACCTCAGTGGGAATGGGAGCAAATTTCCAAGGATTTTGTCACTGGCCTACCTAGATCCCAGCGCGGGAACGATACTATTTGGGTTTTAGACCGAACATGACTCAGTTCCTTAAATATTTTATCCACAGCTTGAGCAACTGCTGTGTCAATCATTGCTTGTAATTCAGCACCAGTAACATTTATCCTGGCATCATTATTGTTTCCTTCAACTGGATGACTGTTAACTTCGTCTGAGCCAGCCATGTTTTGATTACTAAAATCAAACAATAATGACTTATTTAGATTATATTTGTATCTGATGAATCAATGGTCATGGTATTTAATAAACCATATAGACCATAAGTCAAATGATTTGCCTAGGCTATAACTAAACCATTATAGGCAACCAATAGGATGTAATCCTTTATATTTATTAGACAGGGGACATAAGTCACAACTGTCGATGTCATAGAGACATTTTCATATAGCACAAGGCTCGACTCGAAGGACATTTAGATGGCACAAAAGGCCTTGTCACAAAGACAATTTAAAACATAATCAATGATCTCTTGGATCAGTGATCCTTAAGGGTCGAACATAGTTCATCGCCTTTTTTTACAAGAAGTTTACAAAATAAAACGATCATTGTCATGAATACACCTTCTGTGACAACTCGAAACTTAGAACCTTTCGTTGTGTGCTTGAACGCTTAACGACTAACTAATTTGATGATTTAATGAATACATGTGAACTTATATGATTATGTGTTATGTTATGTGTATGCTTGTGTGTATGTATGCGGGTATGTATATGAACCGAGTGAACCGTAACTTATGGGCCGGTTGGGCCACACACACACACTTAGCCTAATTCGAAAGCCCATTAGGGTGCACAAGTGAAACAAGTATATAATCCCCATGATACCCACACTTGTCATTTTTGGACAACACTCATACTCTCCTCTACACACACACTCTTCATCCTCTCACTAAAACCCTAAGCCACAACATTGTCTCTCCTTCATTCTCGGATCCAATCGACAACCGTAAGAAGCTCTCGGATCGTCTCTCACACACACCGGTTGGAAGCTTCACTCACACCTTTGAACCCACACTTGAACCGGTTAGTGACCTCTTGGTAAATACATGTCTATACATGATTAAAGGTGTTAATGTGTGGTATTCGGTTTGATAATGATGCGTGATGTAAGTTATGTGATGATATGTCTACTTGTTAAGTGTTATACATGAGGAATACACCCTTCTTGAGTAATCGGTTCATAAATGTTCCATGTAGTGTGTTTATATTCGGTTAAAGATGATTATAAGTTAATGTATTGATGATGTTGGGATGAACAATGTATGCTTGACTAGGATTGAATGCTATCGGTTCCACATAGGCTTAAATCCGAGTGGCTTGATTATGTTAGAAGGTTTATTACTCATGAAATCGGATGTGTATATGTGGGTTAGATGAATATGTTCAAGAGCTTGATTGTTGTTCATGATTTTTGTTAGACCTAGGTTCATATGAATGATGATGAACTACTTGAATATTTGAAGAACATGATGAACATGATTTGGATATTTGAAATTGCCATGTTTGATCTATTTTGGTTATGTGTTAGACAATTAAACATGTTAGTGTAGTGTTATTGGATAGTACACAAAATCACAACAGTGAAATCTGATTGGCCAAGTACACTATTGAATTCAGCAAATGTTCCCCAACCGAAACCTCCAGTTGCGACTCGAGACCATCACATGATGAGTCGAAACCCCCGGTTGCGACATCGGTTGCGAGTCGCAAACACCTGATTGCGACTCGAAACCACACTCGATCAAGCACAACTCTTATGACTCGAAATCTCGGTTGCGAGTCCAGTTGCGACTCGTAACCAAAACAACACGAACCGAAACCATGATTGCGACTCAGGTTGCGAGTCGCAAACGCCTAGTTGCGACTCGAGACTATACCCAGATACACGCTGTTTGGGCTTGCCCCTCGTTTCGGACTTAATTGTTTGGGCCGGACTCTTGGGCCTAATGCACAGACCTTATATGTTACTGTTGAACATGAATATTGTTGAACTGCTATGATCGAACGTGTATGCCATGAACGATACTTGAATGCATTAGGCTAGGAACATACGTGTACTGATTGAATACGAACCTGATTGGTATGATACAACTGTGATAGGACGTGAGTAGCCACAACGTTGCTTGTTTGACTTTTCTGTGTTTCTACCGAGCAAACCAAGGTGAGTTCACACCCTCTACAAAGCATGGGATTCCCTGGGTCGGGAATTGGGGTTAAGGAACATGGGTTCCTCGTCCTCCTTGGGTAGGACAGCAAAGGTTCAGGAATGTAATTCCTCGTCCTCACGGACAGATAACTCGTACTAGACCAAAACTCTATCACGAAGTCCCTCATCTTTGTATCGACTTAATCGCCGAGGCCAATGGCGAGCGGGTCATTAGTTAGATAGCGCTATTTAGGTTTGACAAACCTCACACCGTGCCGCAGAGGACGGGCGTGAACTAATGGACTACTGGCACGTCAATGATGATAGACATTGACAGTTCAGGGCACATAAACATGACTACAGTCAGCAGTCGATATGGTAACGAGTCTAGTATATACATGGGGTAGCCCCCACGGCCGAAATGCCAGATAACTAACACGGGGTAGCCCCCACGGCTGGATTGCCAGAATAATTGGGAATAAACAAGTCACGTTTTTTTAACTATGGGGTAACCCCCACGGCAGGATGCCAGATAAAGGAAATTGTTTTCGAAACAACGTAAAACGAACACCCAACCGTGAACTCACTCAACTTGTTGTTGACTCGTTACTACATGCTTTGCAGGTCCTTAGATTCTTAGCTGGAGCTTGCATGGAGGAGGATCGTTGTGGGACATGGACGGCTGTGTGCCATGTTAAACTTGAAACAACTAAACTTATGTTTTGATTTAAAACTTATGCTTCCGCTTGCAACTTAACTATGTTTTGTTGAACACCAATTGTATTGGTTGAACTTTTTATAACTACTTATATGCTTGTTCAATATGATTGGTGGCTGGATCCTGGTCAGTCACGCCTCCAAGCGGTAGTACTCCGCAGGTGGATTTTGGGGGTGTGACACCTTCGCCCATAGGCATACATCTCAAACGGATGTTTTGATGTATACATCATATTTGATGTTTGATAGCCATGATTCACATTGATCATATAGGCCACTAAGATGGCTTGGAAAGATCCAAGTACTTTTGGAAGCTAGTGTGGTCTCTCAAGTCACACAGCTAGGAATGTTCACATGTTTCTAGATGTTAACAGAGAATTATTGTCTTAAAAAGGTTGTACCATCAAAGCCATTAATATTTTGGCTAGGTTATAACTCTAAGAACTTCTCTTGAAATTTCTATGGTAGATCAATTTAAAATTGAAATGATATTTGCATGATGATGTAATAAAATACATATATAAAAGTTTCCAAAAGAAATTTCATTTAAAATACTAAGCGATTACAAGATATACCCTAAACGGTTCTTGAAATAACAAACTGTCCACTCAGGGACTACAGAAAAGAAAATAAGTCCACGCAGGGAACAAATACAGAAATAAAATGTCCACATAGGGACTTGATTGAAATTTCAACAAAAAATAAAATAAAACAAACTTCTACTTCTTCTTGCCCTTTATGAAGTTCGCAAGACTTTTGAGAAATTTGTTATGCTTTTTCTCGCGTTCCTCCGCTTTTTGTTCAACCTGATCTAACCTGTGTAAAATTTGTTACGTTTGTTGCTGTGGAGGTAGAGGTTGTTGTTGATAGGGAGGGTATTGATACCGTTGCGTCGGATACCCAGTTGGGTATGTTGGAGGAAACAGTGACGGGTAAAGGGCGTTAAAGTTAGCTACCTCAAGATATGGATCCTGGGCAGGAGCTTGGTAATCATAACCGGTAGGAGCTTGATACTCGTACGGGTTATACCCAGACGAACCTGGGTAAGTTGGTATCGGGTTCCCGTAACCCGTTGGCGGTGGCGGTGGTGCATAAGTAGCTGGCGGGGGATCATTTTTCGGCACTGCGTGTGAAGGTCCACCCATTTGTGGATCTTCGGTAATAGGAGGGTATGTGCTTGAAGCTTGTGGGGAACTGAATCTAGGTCCCCCTTGCACGGACATCCCTGCAGTTCTCTTTCACCTTGGAGGTTCGGGAGGTGGTTGCGGTGGTTGTTGAGGTGGCTCCTCAACAGGTAAAGGCGTTGGAGAAACCGCTGGAAGATACGGTTCCTACAATGGAGGTTGTGGAGAGTTATGGAAGGAAGGGGTGAATTCCCACGGATAGGTGTTCCACCGTTCGGCCCATGAATCGGGGCTTTTGTACGGCGACCCTTGATAAGAAGAAGCGTTGGAGATACTGATGGGATGAGTTGGTGTCCCGGTTGGCGGCTCTGGATCGGGGTCATCATCTACTTCCATATCTTGGGAGAAATGGTCCTCGGGTGTCCTAAAGGATTAAAGCCCAGTGGTCCGTTAAAATAATCGTTTGGGTTAAATTGACCCGGCGAATAAAGATCGTGAGAACTAGAATGGTGAAAAGAGTGAGAATGTTGGGGTTCATTTAGAATAGGTAGTATAAAAGGTGGGTGATCTGAAGGAGAAGAACCTAACGAAACAGAGTGTCTCGCTGGTTCGAAGGGATGTCTCCAGTTATCTTGCGAATTGGAGCTAGTAAAAGACGCTGATGGCGTGGGTTTATGCGAGGGTCCAGTTTGGCTGGATGGTCCTCCCCTCATTGGACCTTTCCCTTTTCCTTCACGTCCTCTAAATCTTGGAGGCATTTTGATTAATAACCTGTCAAATCATGTAAAACAAAACATAAACGACAAGAGGAAGATTAGGGATAATCCTAGGTCATTAGCCTAGACTTGGAAGTCTAAGGAATGTGCTTTTTGTGTCATTGAGATTAAACACAAAAAGACTAGTGTTTAATTCACTCAATGTTGGCTCTGATACCAACCTGTCACACCCTGATATTTCCACATATTACCGGAGGGGAGTATCGTGACTTAGTTGATATCATCATAGTCAATATACACAATATAATAGCACAACGGAAGGTTTTGGTAGATAATTACTATTACAAACCATAGTGTCCAAAATGTCCAAATAAAAGAATATACAGACTGGTTGTAATAGAGATCCACAGGCGGATCATAAGACAAATACAAGAAACTGAAATAACAGAGTTCAGGCATCTAAGGATTTGCAAGATCCTCTTATTTGACACCAAGAAGCTCCAGCCTAGTTTCGTGAGGTATCTGTCACTTAGTCTTTGGAAAATACGTCAGTTTTCACTGGTAAATACAATTAACCGACTCATTTGAAAAGAGTTTATGAAAATTGATTTAAGCGCACAAGGCACAAACCATTTATAACTTGGGACAATTATTAAAGATAATCTTGTATACAGTTGTATATGTTTGTCATACATATGGGCCGGTTTGGAAGCCGGTCATGATTAACCGACTCACCACTTATAAAACCCACGGAGGAGTTATCCCCAACATGTGGGTTATTTAGCATTTTCATCTGTCAGGTGTATGCCTACACCCCGTGCATAGGTTGTGGCCATTTTCAAATGAAATGAGCCGAGGATATCCAGGACACGTTCGTATTAAACCCCAATGCTTATGTTATCAAACAAAACAGATTAAAACGGGTTATGCAATTTATTAATCACAATCTGATTAAATGATTTCATACCTGACCAAGTGGTACTATTATAATACCGTATCCCAAGCTCGTCTAACGGAAAATAAGTGAAAAATATTTACCTGAGCTAGATGTGTTAAGATGTAACTCAGCCGTATGTTTCCTAAGCTTTATGTAAATACCTTCTACCGTGGCTACTCAATCTGTATGGAAGGTTTATTAACCTATTAGGATACTAACGGGTCTTTATTTAAGTCAAAGACTTAGACCGGTTAGTTTGAAAGATACTTAACGGTTCTATACGCTAGATTAAGCGAAGACCGGAATAGAACGTGATTTAAACCCGACAAGTTTGGATACTTGTATAATATGGGTAAACTAATCATATTCTGGATTTTGAAGTGAAAATGGTAAGGTTAAACCCATTTCGGCTATCTTATGTAAACTAGTCACATATACCGAATCGAACGCATAAATGCTTAACGGGTAACCGAATTAATTATATATAGGTCTCATATGTTATTATGCTTAAAATATGTTAATACATTAGTAGGATGTTAACATATATGCCCAAGAAGTATTGAAAACCAATTTAAGTCCTGTAGGGGCATTTTGGTCATTTTACCCTTTACAAAAGAGGCTTTATAGTAAACTGATATTCTGGTCTTAAGTAATCAGTAAAAATATTTATTTTATGTTGGTATTACAGTAAGATATCACTCATATGTGTGGTTTACCATTTATGGCCAAACTATGCCCCGAAAGGGTATTTTGGTCATTTCACATATGCTTTTAAGGACATTTTTGGAAGTCTGAGTTCATGACTTATACCTACTGTAATAATATTAAAATTTATTTAATAATTCAGTGGGTAACAAGTCTTAGCTGTTAAATATGGTTTGAAACCATACTATGCACCTAATTAGCGTAAAATTCGCTAATTGACGATAATTTAGATGTTTATGGAAATCTGAGATTTTGATCCATCTCAAGTGTTCAAAATATTTTATTTAATGTATAATATTAGTAGGAAAAGGTTTAGTGTTCAAATCACATGTTAATCTCATTTTATGCATGAAAAGGGTATTATCATCATTTACCGAATCATACAAGAACTCAATGATAGGGTCAGTTTATAATCTGACCAAAAATCCTAAAAATCCCTAAAAATAATATCGTAATAGTAGGTAATGAGTTTTGAGTCAAAATCCATGTTTAAACATGCCTTATGCAAGATAGCGTAATTTAATTAATAAAAAGTTTTAATTTACGATATCTTGAATAACTTTAGTTTGAGGCCAGAAATTGAAGTCAAATTTTCAGGACATACTTATAAATTAGAAATGAAGATTTTTGTCTACTCACATTTCCAAAAATCTCGTTTATATGACAAAAGGGCAAAACGGGCATTTATAAGCATAAATACGGATATGAGCATATAATTCAGAATACAAGTGACCAGGTAATATAACTCCAGAGGGTTATACTACAACATAATATGGTCCTAATGGAAGCGTAAAACATGGAAGAATTAAGCTCAATTGGGTCAGAACTAAAAGTCAAAGCAAAAGTCAAGCTTTTGCGACTTTCGGATGCGAACCAACCTTAAACTCGGAATTGTCGGGTTGAACCTGTTTGAACATGTTCTAATAATAATTACTAAGTAATTAGAGTGTTAAAATATAATTTATAACCTCTGTATTACTAGTTTTAATTATTATTTATAATTCTGTCCAGTTTGACTTTTAAAATAAATAGTTTGACCCGACAATTAACTAAGCAAACGAAATAATTAGGAGGTGCCCTTTTAAGGGGTTAACACCTACCTAATTATGGTCACATAACCATATTCAATTTGAATAATGGCTGGACTATTAGTGTTTAAACCGATGGTCAAATTCAGATTACGATAACTTTGACTTTTCGGTTTATAAACTAAAAACTGAATTAAAGAGAGGGGCTAAGACTCTTACAAAGGGTCCTAGCTATCTTTTCTACAAGAACAAGCTCCCTTTTTTATCAGGAACCTCTAGAGAAGATAGTAGAGAAGATTTGAATGAAGTGAGCAATGAACTAGTGCAACAATAGTGCCTATTTATAGTGAAATGCCATGATCTAGGATCATCCCAGCTGTTATGGGTATGTTTAGGATCACCCCAGGTGTCCTAGTGGTATTATAAAACCGTCAACAAGCTCCTAGAATCGAATTTGGAGTGTTTATGGCGGTGAAATAGGCTGCAACCAGCAGCTGTCAACATTTTGCAGAGCTGGGCGTTTCTCGCGGGCCGCGTAGGATTCATAGGGGGTCTACGCGCCCCGTAACAACCCTCTGTTCAGGTGAGAATTGTTTCAACTTTGACAGTTTCAGTCCCTGGTCCCTTGTAACTTTATTTAACTTTATTTTAGGCACAAAAGGCCCTTGTAGTTAGTTTGTAGAGGATCATAGGAGTATAACCAAACTCCGTTAGGCCCGGATTCGTTAAACGATCGCCGATATACTAGTTTCAACATAATGACGCTTTTAACCCAAAATCTTGGAAACTTGCGTAACGATATCAAAACCACGTGAAACTGATATCACTTATTCTTGAGAGTATATTTGAACATTACAAAGCCTCGGGTTCGTTAAAAGGTCACTCAGAGGTAAGGATTAACATGTTGACACGTTTAACCCCTGCCGTTTATAATCTCTCGATTATTTTCATAAACTGCTTCTTTTATCCAAATTATTACTCCTTTAAGAATATGTTCTTCGTGTGTGGTCATTCAGAGGCACAAGTTTGGCATGTTGACACTTTTAGTCCCTTCGGACACGTATTTTCATCGTTTGTCAACTTTAGTCCTTTAAACTCAAACTTTCGGATATTTAGAGTTTAGGACACGTGTCTTTACATAATTGGACACGTTTTTACGTGGTGTTACAGCTTACCATCCTCAAACGGACGGACAAAGCGAAAGGATAATTCAGACAATGGAAGATATGCTTAGAGCTTGTGTAATTGATTTCGGAGGTAATTGGGATGATCACTTACCATTAATAGAATTTTCTTATAATAACAGTTATCACACAAGTATCAATGTTGCACCCTTCGAAGCACTTTATGGACGAAAGTGCCGAACCCCAGTCTGTTGGGTAGACATTGGAGAAAAGCAACTATTCGGACCTGAGATAGTGCAAGAAACAACAGACAAGATCATTCAAGTCAAGGAACGACTGAAAGCAGCACGCGATCGACAAAAGAGTTATGCTGATAACTGGCGAAAATCGTTGGAATTTCAAGTAGGTGACAAGGTGTTATTGAAAGTCTCTCCTTGGAAAGGAGTGGTAAGATTCATCAAGAGGGGAAAACTAAGCCCCAGGTATATAGGACCATTTGAGATTATTAAAATAATAGGACCTGTAGCCTATCAGCTACAACTGCCAGAGGAAATGGCGGGAATACATGATGTATTTCATGTATGTAATCTAAAAAAATGCTTAGCTGATGAATCATTAGCAGTGCCTCTTAAGGATATAGAGGTAAATGAGCAATTGAAATTTGTAGAAAAACCTCTACAGATCGAAGACAGGAAAGTCAATAATCTCAAGCATAAGAGACTGATTCTAGTCAAAGTAAAATGGGATTCCAAGAGAGGACCAGAGTACACATGGGAGCTTGAATCAGAGATGCAAAGGAAATATCCGCATTTGTTCCAGTAGATCTCAAGGACGAGCTCTAAAACAAGGTGGGGAGGATATAACAACCCTCCAAAATATTTTTCAACACCCCTAATATATTTAAACTATCCCAATATGTCTTAGAATGTACCCCGTATGTGAAAACCGAGCCTGAATTACCTTACATAATTAAATATTAAATAAAAATCAAATTTACTAGTCGCTCGCGGGCCGCGAACGTGTGGCCGAGGAGCTACGCGGACCGCGACAGCTCAGAGTCAGGGCGAACCCACAAGCCGCCACGTGGTAGCCTCGTGTCACGCCTAGTGGCTGAATCAGCGCAGCTAGGGCCTACCATAGCTGGACTCGCGGGCCGCGAGAGCCCTGGAGGATGTTTACGCGGGGCGCGAGAGAGGGACGAATCACAACTATAAATAGATGCAGTTGGTCGTTCATTCGAATTCGCTCACACTTTCTTTTCTCTCTCAAATTTTCACATAGTAGGCATAATCTCTGGGTATAATATCCCCTTAATTAACGAAGTTCTGCCCCATTGTAAGTATTATAACCCCGGTTACGTATTAGATACGCTGCCCGATTGATCCAGTGTTCCGTAACGGCTGTCGTGATTATGCCCGACGTGGTCGTTGGAATACTGTCTCGGGAAGGGTATTACTAATGTAAATATTGGGTTATTATACTAACGCGTGTGCATTTGTATAATTAATTGATAATCACCAGGAAATCTTTAAAGGAAACACTAAGACAGCAATGTGAGTAATCTCCTTTTTGTTAACTGTTTTTACAAAACCTCACTTAATTAATATTACATTAAACAGTGATTGAGTATTTGTATTCTACAATTATCATCGGTATGTTGGGGTTTTGTATACAAAATTTGTTACTACATTGTGAGTAGTAACATGACCACAAGTCGGGTTGACAGTACCGTGGGTGGTAATTAAAGTAGATGGAAATAAATGTAATTGCGAGATCTCCCTCAATGCTGTAGACTGATAAAATGGTTTTACCTGTTTTGATTAAACTGGGATTCACTCACCAGTATTTCCCACTGACAAAATGTTTTTAAACGCGTTTCAGGTAACAAAATGTGAAAGCCAAATAGAAGCCAGCTGGACAGCACTGAAGGCTTGGAAAAGTGGCTATAAAAGTTACCTAAATAAAGAGATGTTTTATTTGAATAAAATAGGGTTTATCCCTTTAAAAATGTGAGTAATGAAAACTTGGGATTTTCCCATGTGTGGAATATTATAAAAGCGTGGTATTTTACTCTGATAAAATATTTCCTAACTACGGTCCTGATGTAAATTCCGCTGCCAAAATGATAAAAACGTGATACCACCGAGACTGGCCGCGGCCGCTCGTTCCCAGGGTAATTAGGGGACGGGGGTTGCGACAACTCTCCATTGTATCAGATAGGGATAGTCGTTTCACTTCACATTTCTGGACGAGTTTCCAAGAAGCAATGGGGACACGATTAAATTTTAGTACTGCATACCATCCCCAAACAGATGGACAAAGTGAAAGGATGATCCAAACCCTTGAAGACATGCTCAGGGCATGTGTAATTGACTTCGGTGGAAATTGGGATGACCACCTACCCTTAATAGAATTCTCCTATAATAATAGTTATCATACAAGTATCAATGCTGCCCCATTCGAAGCACTTTATGGACGAAAGTGTCAAACTCCAATATGCTGGGCAGAAATAGGAGAAAGTCAACTATCAGGTCCCGAGATTGTGCAGGAGACCACCGAAAAGATAACTCAAATCAAGGAAAGATTAAAAATGGCTCGAGATCGCCAGAAGAGTTATGCAGACAATCGACGTAAGCCGTTAGAATTTCAAATTGGGGATAAGGTACTATTAAAAGTTTCTCCTTGGAAAGGGGTAGTTCGATTCGGTAAGAAAGGAAAGTTAAGTCCAAGGTACATAGGACCGTTCATCGTTACCCAACGAATAGGATCAGTTGCCTATAAATTACAACTACCAAATTAATTAGCCGGGGTACATGATGTGTTTCATGTATCTAATCTTAAAAAGTGTTTATCTGATGAATCACTGGTAGTACCTCTTCAAGACATAGAGGTAAATGAAAATTTGAAATTTGTTGAGAAACCTCTTCAAATAGAAGACAGAAAGGTCAAACACCTTAAACACAAAAGAATGGTACTGGTCAAAGTAAAGTGGGATTCGAAAAGAGGACCCGAGTACACGTGGGAGCTGGAATCAGAAATGAAGCAAAAGTATCCTTACTTGTTCCATTAAATCTCGAGGACGAGATTTTAAATAAGGTGGGGAGGATGTAAGAACCTGCACCCCAAAAATCTCCCATAACGCTCCGTAAGTAAAAACCCGAACCCCTAAAACCCTAAATTTTATGAAAAATCAAGAAAATCAAATTTTAGTGTTCGCTCAAGGGCCGCGAAAGACTAGGTCTAAGTCTTCGCGGGGCGTGACAGCTTGACAAATTCCCGGATAAGCTTCAGGGCCACGTGGCGCACACGTGGCAGACCTAGGGTGTGACACAGCAGCCCTAGCCGTAGCTAGGGTGGCCCTCGCGGGGCGCGTAGAACGGCCTTAAGGCCTTCGCGGGCCGCGACAAACTCAAATTTCAGCTATAAATTCGACGTTGCATGGCCAGTTCAATTTGTTCGAAAAATTTCATCAAAACAACTTTCTTTCTGTACTAATTTTCTATTTTAGTGTCGAGACGCTGCTACGATAACAGGGTAATAACTCGATCACTGCTACGATACAATGTCCGATCGATTAAAACCGATCCGATGGATGTTTAAGTGCTGCCTGAATTCGGGCTATACTTTGTCATTCGTCGTGAGGGTTTTGATTTCGTGAAATTATCGTAAATGTTGTATTAAGTTACTAACCTAGTTTCGTTGCATTATTTAACTAGGTTACCAGGCTTAATCAGTAGGCGGACACTGTCAATTTATACTTGCAATGTGAGTCATTCCTTTTTATCAAACTGTTTTGCAAAACCTTAAATGTTTTCCAGTTATACTTTGCAGTGATTAAGTCTTTGCTAATCTTAGATTACTGGCAGTAAGTGGGGTATTGTGCACATTACTACTGTTTTTATCACTTTATGTGGGCGAGCCTAATTAGTGATATACGTCACTATTGGGTGACAGGACACAATAGTGGTATGACCACAGTCATAGATCCAGTCGAGTGACAACTGTACCAACTAATTATAAGATAGGGGCAAATGTGAAAACTCTTAATGCTGTAAATTGTAACAATGTGTCATTTTGTCCAAATTGAATGACTCGCCAGTATTTCCCCGCTGATAAAATCTTTTTAAAACATGTTTCAGGTGATTTACTGTAAACCAAGAAAAGTGTCGCGTAGCGCTACAGCTTGAAGGAAGTGGCTCAGTAAATAAATAAACATGTTTTTGTAATTTGTAAATTTCCCAGAGAAATTCCTTTGTTGTAAATTATGGGGTTTTGTCCCAAAACTTGAAATAACATAAATGGGCATTTTCAGTTTAAACGATCCTGTTAAAATTTCCGCTGCCAAATTAAATACCAATACCACGGGTTTCTGTCCCGCGGCTTCGGAACCGGGTAAAACCGGGTCGGGGGCCGTGACACGAAGCGGTTAAGATAATATCATCAGCGTATAAGAGTAAATATGTTTGCTGTGTACCGTTGCAATAAACAAACAATGAAGTGTCACACGCGCTGCTTTTGAAACCGCATTTGAGGATAAACGAGGAGAATCGTTGATACCAAGCCCGGGGGGCCTGTTTAAGGCCATAAAGTGACTTATTCAACCTGCAAACAAAACATGGTTTAGTTGGGCCAGCAAAGCCCGGAGGTTGATGCATGTACACAGTTTCATTAAGTTGACCATGTAAGAAAGCGTTTTTAACGTCCAGTTGATGAACAGGCCTAGAGCGGGAGACTGCCAGGCTGAGGACGGTCCGTATAGTTATTGGTTTAACCACAGGACTAAAAGTCTCATCACAGTCAATGCCGATGGTTTGGCTTTTACCATTGCAAACAAGCCGTGCTTTATATCGCTCCAACTGTCCCGAAGCCTGAAATTTATGTTTAAACAACCACATGCAACGAATAATAGGGGCCGTAGATGGTCTCGGAACTAAGTCCCACGTATTATTATCCAATAAAGCTTTGTATTCAGTGGCATGGCATCGTTCCAATTAGGATACCAAAGGGCGGCTAAGTGGGATTTAGGAAGAAGAGAGATGGCGGAGGTCACAGTGGACAAATTAAATGGAACTTTGGGTTTGAATATACTAGCACGGGCACGAGTGACCATGGGATGGGATGGGGTGGCTGAGGTTGTATGGGTATATGGTTGGTTGGGGATTCAGACGTGGACTGTTGGTGATGGGTGGCGGAAGTGGGTTGGGCCGAGTGATGAGGTGCTAGAGGGGGGAAGCCTGGTGGGTATATGTCACACCCCCAAAATCCACAAGCGGAGTATCACCGCTTGGAAGCGTGACATGACCAGGATCAAGCCACCAATCATATTGAACAACGTAATTAAGTAAATAAAACCAACCATAATATAATTGGTGACCAAAAGAAAGTAACCAACTTTAAGTTAACAACGGAAGCATAAATTGTAAAACCCAAACATAAGTAATAAGTTCATAAAGTTTAAAAGTTCGACATGAGACTCAACAGTCCATGTCCCACAACGACCACTCCTCCCTGTGCAAGCTCCATAAGCACCTAACGACCTGCAAGGCATGTAACAACGAGTCAACAACGAAGTTGAGCGAGTTCACAGTTGGTTGTTTAGTTTTACAAGTTTGTTTTGAAAACCATAAGTTGTTTCGTAAACCACGAGTTAACCAGTATCTTTGTTTTCCCCAAACCATATCCATAATCAGTGGGGGCTTTCCCATGTGAACCACTAGACCGTTACCATATCGACTACTGAAGAAAGTAAGTTATGCCCTAATTCAATGTCTATTATCATTGACTGTTTGCCATGATCCTTTAGTACACGCCCGTCCGACCGGCACGGTGTGAGGTTTGTCAAACCTAATAGCGCTATTAACTAATGACCCGCTCACCATCAGCCTCGGTGATTAAGTCGATATAAAATGAGGGACTTAATGATAGAGTTTTGTCTAGTAAGTTAAGGTTGTTGTCCTACCCAAGGAGGACGAACGTACGTATTCTACCCAAGGAGAATACGCAGGATTAATATTGGCATCCTACCCATTGAGGATGGCGGTACATATCCTACCCAAGGAGGATATGCAGGTTCCGTTTTAGTTCTTTAACCCATTCCCAACCACCGAGAATCCCATGCCTTAGAAAGAGTGTGAACTCACCTTTGGTTGCTCGGTTGAACTCTTAAAATAGCTAACGGTCAGGGTTGGTCAATCATGTCCTAATATGATTACCAATTAGTTTGTTAATAGTTTTAAATAATACACAAAGTTCCTACACACATCTATCACATAGCACGCACTCACGTTAACATTTCACGCCCGTATAAACATCCCATCTATAACCACTCAAAAGCAAACATACGATATTGCACATAACACTTTCAATGACATATAACATGTTAGATCATTTTCGGATAACATAACCGACATTTAGACATGCAAATCACTAGTTATATTGTTTCAGCTTGAACATCCAAAACTGGACTGTTTTCGGGTATTTTAATAAAATAGTTAACTTACTCCAAAAATTCCCAAACTTTTACAGAATGTTTTAAACAATCAAATATTATTGTGTAAAAATATCGGGATCCAATTCATTACCAATATTTTATAAAAAATCATTTACCGGACTGCAATCAGATCCGTCACTTTCTGACTGCAGTCCACGGAATAATTCATTTAAAATTCATCGTAAGTCCGATTGATGAAATTCCAGTGGGAGAACGACATCAGTGGTCATCTACAGTACAAATTTCATGAGCTAATTCTACACAGGTTTCAAGTTACGACGAAAAACATAACACACATTTTCTGCAGTAAAAAATGCAGTTTATGCTGCTGTGAAAAACGACCCTTTAAAAATAGCAAACGAAGTCCAAAAATTACGATTCCAGTGCCATTAGAACCGTATTTCGAAATAACACGTTATAGACTCAAGAAAATCATTTTTTCATTAAGTTATGACCTGGTTACAGCCGACTGAAGGCGGCTGTAACAGTTTGACAGCTTCCTGTTTTCAACTTATAGCGCTCTAACGCAAGTTCTATTTGTTCCGTTAACATGTTTAGTGATCAACAACGATATTTAACTTCACTTGCAGCAGGTTATCGTTTATTTAATTCAAATTTATCATGTCAAGTACCATCATCAACATAAACAACACAACATCATACTAGCATTATTTCATCATATTAGATCTTTATGTTCAAGATTTATGTTTGTGTTCTTTTAGTGTTCATATGATTTCATCATAATATAATCTTTAACCACTAACACATGAAGTAAACAAAAGTTTAAGGAAGTCTTACAACTAGCTTAAAGCTAGGGAAGATCACTAGAGAAAAAGGTGATGAAAGTGGATGATAAAAGCAATGGATGAAGGTTCTTCAAGCTTCAATCTTCACAAGACACCTTGTAGTACTTGAATTGAGCTTGAACTTGGATGGATGGTGGTGGCAAGGTGGTGGTGGTGGCGGCACAAGGGAGGGCTGAGAGGGGGAGAGTGAGTATGAGGGAGGTGGGGTGATCTTGAGTGAAGATATGAAATGATATGGAAGATCTAGGGAACCATACATATAATCTTTCCCTTACAATATTTTATCAACACAAGCAAGCAAGATCTAAAGAAATAAAATCTAGAGTATGATGGTGATCTTGGTGGGTCCCTTGTGGGCCGTAAATCATTAAAGGGGGGGGGTAAGTGTAACTTGATGATAAGTAGGTAAATATTTAGGAGTTTATGTGTAATATCTAGTGTTACGTGTGTATGGCACATATTATAATGTATTGGGGTATTCGGGGACCATAACTAGTTCATAAATAATAAAACAATGTTTCTTGCAATATTTTGGTGTCCCGGGTAATGTCCGGTTGTTCGGTTAGATACCGATTCGTTAAAGTGCTAAGTTGTTCCGTATAGTGTCTTTTTATGTAACTATTTGTAACACTTTTAATTCTCAACACTTAGGAAAACATTCAGGGCCATTTAGTCAAATTTCTGCACAATCATTAAGCACAATTTAATATTAATTAATCGTACGAATAGATGTAATTATGAGGGTTGTCACATTGTCCCCCTGTTAAGAAAATTTCGTCCTGAAATTTAGCACGTGGTTACTGAGGAAGCTAGTTAAGTTGCGTGGTTTACTGGTTTTTCTTGGGGTGTCACATCACCCCCCTGTTGGTTTGGAATTTCATCCCGAAATTCCGTAGTAGCTTCAGCCTCAGTAGTGGTTGCACTTCTCTCAAACAACTGGGGATACTTGAGTTTCATTTGGTCTTCTCGTTCCCAGGTATACTCTGGGCCATGACGGGAGTTCTAACAAATTCGAACAAGGGGTATTCTGGTACGCTTGAGAACCTTAACATCTCGATCGGTAATCTCTACTGGTTCCTCGACGAATGTAGGACCGTATTTGACAGTCAATTCGAGTCAATACGCACTGTTTGTGTGGCGGAAACACACAAACAGAGTTGAATTAGCAAGAATGGAGTAGAAATAGAGTTATTTCACTTTAATACGATCTTCTCATTCATATATGACTTGGTAAATCAGCAGCAGTTCGGTACAAGAACTATGGGATCGTTCCAAATGAGAAGTATCAAACACCTATTTATACTCTACCTGATTTCGCTCCTAAGACCAATGATCCTCATTAGCGAAATCACATGTGAACATATAAGCGAAATCACATGTGGACATATAAGCGAAATCACATTTAAAATAATATAAAAATTCTATTTTGTGTCCTTTGAATTCTGATTTCGTGTGACTAATCCATATGATGCAATGGATGATGTCATTGTTATGATGTCATCATTAATTATGATGACATCAATCTTGATTAGAACCGCAACGTAACCGAGACTCGATATAAGACGAAGTCAACAGACATATGCACCAACAGTCTCCCCCTTGGATGTTGACGGAGTCTTCAGTACGAGACGTTAGTATGTAAACTTCAGTCTTCACACTCTCCAAAATATTTGACGCTGAAGCAACCTTCAAACTCTCTCTTTCTCTTCAATCACCATATAGCTAACAGACTCCCCCTTAAGTTGTTCCGGGATCGTAATCTGATATAGCACTCTCTATCCTCTCAACATTAGTAGCTTTCACAGATTCAGGACCATATCCTGGCTCTCCGTAGCAACAAGATCAGGAACCTGGCTTTTACGTTTACAGACTTCCCCTATCAACAAGCTGGGATAGCAGTATGGAATTCACTAGCTGCATACCTGCATATACTCTAACCAACAGTAAGATAAACTTTATGCTTACCACTTGAATTTAAAATGATTAAATTGGTTTCAAATTAATGATCCATTTATTCATTTCAAAAACTTTTCTCAACTCAAATAAACTTTCCCAATCCAATATCATTCCTCATGTTTAGCACTTGGAATTTTGAAAATCAGCTTTTCAACATCAGTTGTCGAAAATATTTTTGGATTTTTCAAAAATTCGGCTAAAATACACTAAAATCCTTTTGGATTTTGTAATAAGAGAAATGTAACGCAGAAATGAAATATGTACAAACATATTTTTGTGAGTTTGTGTAAGAGGATCATATCAGTTTTTGAGACACATCACCAGCACCGTTAAGCTTTAAACATTTTAAGTTCTAAACGATTCACATTGATTGACGATACATTTATCCACTTAAACTCAATCTAAAAACTTTCGAAATGCTTACCGATACGTTAAAGTATATTAATTTTGCACTAAATTCTTTTGGACCCCACGATCTCAGCATATCCCCTCATCATGCAATACACTAACTCAAGTAATGCCTTTAAAGTTTTATCAACTGTGATTTGTGCGAAAACAACGCAGAATGTTTAAACATTAACAATCAGGTCGATACTTCCGTATACGCAGAGAAAGTCCAATGTTTAAACAAAATAAGAAAATAAAAATAAGTTGAAGTTGTTTAGGCTTTAACCACCAGGTCGATACTTCCGTATAAGCAGAGGTGATCCAAAGCTTAAACGAAACACCAAAGAAAATAAAGCAGAACGTTTAGGCAATAACATCCAGGTCGATACTCACATATACGCAGAGGATGTCCAATGCTTAAACAAAATAAAGAAATAAAACAAGTTTAAATCTTGGCAAAATGAAATGCACAATCACAGCGACTTTTTAGCAAAGTTGTGAAAGTTCACAGACTTAACCAATTTTATGTCTTTCGACAATCAGCGATTACTGAGTAGGCACACAATTAAGAAGGACAAAGCTAAGTACTATGCTTTCGACCATGTTTCCCACTAGAACTAGGCTTTTTCATTTAAGTTTGTATCGTTATCGCAAATCTACTAGTCTAGCTGGGCCTATCGTCACATCTTTAGTGAGACCGTTTATCACATATGACATTTCATTTCTTTAGCATGTTGTGATAGTCCAACTGATTTACTATCATTTCCTCTTTTTCACAACAAAACTCATTTTGAATTTCTCAATGTTTTTGACATTTTCAAATTTTCTAATTTTTTCCAAATTTTCTAATTTTTTTAAAATTTTTCTCCCCCTAAAATCAAAATATGTTTCAATTTTGATTTTCTGAGAAAATTTGAAAACAAACTATACAGATAAAGTGACAACATGATATCGAATCACTTCAATTCACCATCCACTTGGCATAAGCAATCAGAACTCCCCCTGACAACAAACTATTTTCCCATTGTGATTTCAAAACACTTAAGTTTTTTTTAATCAAATGTTTCTTTCGGAAAATTAGTTTTGTTGAATTAACAAACCACTTGTTGGTTAGGGGATTACTTCATCACTTTGTTCTCCTTTAACCATTTTGAAAAATTTAACAATTCAAGATTCTATCAACACAAACACTTGTAGGAAATCAAGTACAACTTAATGCTCTGATACCAATTGTAGGACCGTATTTGACAGTCAATTGAGTCAATTCGAGTCAATACGCACTGTTTGTGTGGCGGAAACACACAAACAGAGTTGAATTAGCAAGAATGGAGTAGAAATAGAGTTATTTCACTTTAATACGATCTTCTCATTCATATATGACTTGACAAATCAGCAGCAGTTCGGTACAAGAACTATGGGATCGTTCCAAATGAGAAGTATCAAACACCTATTTATACTCTACCTGATTTCGCTCCTAAGACCAATGATCCTCATGAGCGAAATCACATGTGAACATATAAGCGAAATCACATGTGGACATATAAGCGAAATCACATTTAAAATAATATAAAAATTCTATTTTGTGTCCTTTGAATTCTGATTTCGTATGACTAATCCATATGATGCAATGGATGATGCCATTGTTATGATGTCATCATTAATTATGATGACATCAATCTTGATTAGAACCGCAACGTAACCGAGACTCGATATAAGACGAAGTCAACAGACATATGCACCAACAGTCTCCCCCTTGGATGTTGATAGAGTCTTCAGTACGAGACGTTAGTATGTAAACTTCAGTCTTAATCAGCCTTCACACTCTCCAAAATATTTGACGCTGAAGCAACCTTCAAACTCTCTCTTTCTCTTCAATCACCATATAGCTAACAGACTCCCCCTTAAGTTGTTCCGGGATCGTAATCTGATATAGCACTCTCTATCCTCTCAACATTAGCAGCTTTCACAGATTCAGGACCATCTCCTGGCTCTCCGTAGAAACAAGATCAGGAACCTGGCTTTTAGGTTTACAGACTTCCTCTATCAACAAGCTGGGATAGCAGTATGGAATTCACTAGCTGCATACCTGCATATACTCTAACCAACAGTAAGATAAACTTTATGCTTACCACTTGAATTTAAAATGATTAAATTGGTTTCAAATTAATGATCCATTTATTCATTTCAAAAACTTTTCTCAACTCAAATAAACTTTCCCAATCCAATATCATTCCTCATGTTTAGCATTTGGAATTTTGAAAATCAGCTTTTCAACATCAGTTGTCGAAAATATTTTTGAATTTTTCAAAAATTAGGCTAAAATACACTAAAATCCTTTTGGATTTTGTAATAAGAGAAATGTAATGCAGAAAGGAAATATGTACAAACATATTTTTGTGAGTTTGTGTAAGAGGATCATATCAGTTTTTGAGACACATCACCAGCACCGTTAAGCTTTAAACATTTTAAGTTCTAAACGATTCACATTGATTGACGATATATTTTTCCACTTAAACTCAATCTAAAAACTTTCGAAATGCTTACCGATACGTTAAAGTATATTAATTTTGCACTAAATTCTTATGGACCCCACGATCTCAGCATATCCCCTCATCATGCAATACACTAACTCAAGTAATGCCTTTAAACTTTTATCAACTGTGATTTGTGCGAAAACAACGCAGAATGTTTAAACATTAACAATCAGGTCGATACTTCCGTATACGCAGAGAAAGTCCAATGTTTAAACAAAATAAGAAAATAAAAATAAGTTGAAGTTGTTTAGGCTTTAACCACCAGGTCGATACTTCCGTATACGCAGAGGTGCTCCAAAGCTTAAACGAAACACCAAAGAAAATAAAGCAGAACGTTTAGGCAATAACATCCAGGTCGATACTCACGTATACGCAGAGGATGTACAATGCTTAAACAAAATAAAGAAATAAAACAAGTTTAAATCTTGGCAAAATGAAATGCACAATCACAGCGACTTTTTAGCAAAGTTGTGAAAGTTCACAGACTTAACCAGTTTTATGTCTTTCGACAATCAGCGATTACTGAGTAGGCACACAATCAAGAAGGACAAAACTAAATACTATGCTTTCGACCATGTTTCCCACTAGAACTAGGCTTTTTCATTTAAGTTTGTATCATTATCACAAATCTACTAGTCTAGCTGAGCCTATCGTCACATCTTTAGTGAGACCGTTTATCACATTAGACATTTCATTTCTTTAGCATGCTGTGATAGTCCAACTGATTTACTATCATTTCCTCTTTTTCGCAACAAAACTCATTTTGAATTTCTCAATGTTTTTGGCATTTTCAAATTTTCTAATTTTTTCCAAATTTTCTATTTTTTTTTTATTTTTCTCCCCCTAAAATCAAAATATGTTTCAATTTTGATTTTCTGAGAAAATTTGAAAACAAACTATACAGATAAAGTGACAACATGATATCGAATCGCTTCAATTCGCCATCCACTTGGCATAAACAATCAGAACTCCCCCTGACAACAAACTATTTTCCCATTGTGATTTCAAAACACTTAAGTTTGTTTTAATCAAATGTTTCTTTCGGAAAATTAGTTTTGTTGAATTAACAAACCACTTGTTGGTTAGGGGATTACTTCATCACTTTGTTCTCCTTTAACCATTTTGAAAAATTTAACAATTCAAGATTCTATCAACACAAACACTTGTAGGAAATCAAGTACAACTTAATGTCCCTGATTTACCACATGTAAGGCGAAAAATCACCAGAGTGAAATTTCTCAAGAATGATGCCGATTCATGTTCCACGCTTACCAACCTGGGAACTCCGGCAAGTCAGGATTTTCAAGTACAGAAAGGTGACACCCCAGCCTGACCAGTCTTGGTGCATCCGAGTTATTTTCACTCGGTGTATCAGTTTTCCTCTTTGATTCATATAATTCTTTTACCCCTTTGACTTTTCCGTCAACCATTTTTCCAAAAATGTTTAAAACATTGGGGTTAAAGGCTTTTTCAACATCAAAATCTTTCTTTTCAGAAAAAGATTGATTTGAAATTTCAACTTCGTCAACTTTTTGTTTATAATTTTCAGCTCGCAATGGTGGAAAGTTGATATCATCCATTGGCGGAACTGAATTTTCTCCTTTTTGATCAACAGATGGCTCTTCTAACTTTGACGAGTCAGGATCATCGCCAGAACGTACCTTCTTTGTTTTTGAAAAAACAAATTTATCATCAAAAGGTGGCTCCTTTGTTTTCAACACAACAAATTCATCGCCGACCTTTATTGGAACTGTTTGATCAACAAATTTTACCTTTACTCTACCTTTTGTCCTCAGATTTGTATCTGATGGATTCATTTTACTTGACTGATTTTTTGTTGAGCAAAGTGATTCATCAGAACTTTTATCTGAATTAACCGTTGTACCCGAGGACAAAATCCATTCGAGATACTCTCGTGCTTTCTTTCTTTTCTTTCTCAGACGGTCTTTCTGCCCTTGTGAAAGTTTCACTTTCTGTTCTTTCACCTTCTGTTCTTTAGGCTTTTCTTCGACCTTGACTAATTTCTTCATCTTTTTCTGAGATTCAGCCCTCTATCTTTCCATTGATCTCATTGGGCAATTTCTGGCAATGTGACCTTCGATTTGGCATTCAAAGCATCTTCTTGTCTCAAATCTCTGTCTCTGGCAGTTAACAGCAATGTGTCCTTGAAAACCACAGTTGTAACACTCCCTGTTATCATACCATTCTCCACTTTCAAACCAAACACTCAAATCATAACACTGATTTGATTTGGAGTACTCATGACTTCTCCTATAAGCTTGATTTGACACTTGAGCACTGTGGTCAAACCTGCACCACATATCACCAACTTTTTGTGAGTTTTGATTTTTCAATTTTTGTGGTTTTTTATCTTGATTGGATGATTGAACTGATGAGCTTTTATTGTTGTTTTGAATTTTTTTTGAATTTTTAACACTTTGTTTTTGTTCTACATTCTTCTTAACAGGTTTTTGCTTTGAGCATTCACCTATTTCAATCGAATGTAAAACAGTTTCTTTAAATTTTTCTTTTAATTTCAAAAATATTTTCTTTTTCTCATTTTTCTCATTTTCATCATCAGTTTTCTCATCACAATCTTCAATTTTGACTTTGTCAAAATTTGTGACATTGTCACTTATTGGATCTGAATTGATCGGTTTTGGACAAGAATAATCTGATGTTGATGACGAAGTCTCAAAACCTTTCAATTTCTTTTCAAGCTCATCAATTTTATTCCGAGCTTTTTCAGCTTCATTTTCAAGGCGAATGATTTTCTGAAGATGAAAATTTATTTCAATCTGTTTTTCAAGATTATTTTTAAAAATAACAGATTTTTCATCTTCTAAAATCTTCATTTGACTTTGAAAATCTTTTTCAAATTTTAATTTTTCATTTTCAAAATCTTTTTCCTTTTCTTTCAAAATTTTGTTTTCCAATGTCAAACTGTCCAAACCACTCAACAGTTTGAAATTTTCAGATTTCAATCTTTCATAATTTTCATGCAATTCAAGAATCTGTTTGTCATTAGATTTCTTCACATCATTCAAATTTTTGATTTCCAATGTAAAACTCTCCAAATCTTTTAAGAGTTTAGCATTGTCTGATTCAGATTTTCCACAGTTTAAACATTTCTCGGACATCATTTCAGCTTCAGCTTTCTTCTCAACCTTGATAGGTGAAATTTCTTTAACCTGCTCCTCTACCACATGAACATTTTTCTCAGGTTCGAATTTTTCATCAACAGACTTCATTTTTCTAATCTTTTGGGATTCAAGTTCTTGAGCTTCGATCTTCTCGATAAACATACTCAAATTCACGTCTAAATATATCTTTCTCAAAGCTAACAAATGCGTTCCCCACATATCACCCGGTAAAACATTTGCCAACTTGTCAACCCACTCCTCATTAGTCTTGGTTATCTTCAATCTCCCCATCTCCAAAACTAGATGGCAATATCGATCAATCAATTCTTTTGTAGACTCTCCCTTGATACCCGTAAAACTATCAAATTTCTTCTGTGCAATATCTGCTGGATTCTGAACACGATATGACTCACAATCCATGTTTCGTTATTTAAAGAATTTTCAACAATAGATTTTTGAATCACAAACTGAAATCAATTCAATCACTGTGTCAATCCACTGAATCAGATAGATATCTGATTTAGTGACAACAATTTAGTAACAATGGATCGCGTGAAGAATTCGTTCGGACAGGTATACAATGCTTGTCAAATCACCTCAGGTCGCCTGCAAACAAACAAACAAACAATCAGTTTTAAACAAACTGAATATGTAAACGTGTGTGTTTCTGAAATCAATCTAAGACTTGTTGTCAAAGATTCGCGGATTTGATTCAATGTTGTTCAAGTGAAATCACTAAACAAATGGTCCGCACAAAATGATGTTTGAGAACTGGATCGTTCCAATGAATACCACATGATATTGTCTACACTTTAAACGTTCACGAAATATAATTTGGCCGTCAATATGTGATCAGTTTTCAAAACATGAGCTGAGAACAATAATTTCCAATTGAATATGATTGGGCTAATAATATGACTTGGGCCGAGAGCTTTTTCAATCAATATCCGACAATATGACTTGGGCCAACGACAACTGTACTTATGATTCAAATAATAGAATATTACTGCTAATTGGATCTCGAGATATGAATGAGAATTATTTAAATTTTTATTAAAGTCACATGCAATTCTCAACACAATTTTCACAATATTACATGCAATGTCAGACAACTTTTTGTTTCAATTGGACTTCCTCACTTGAATTACACGGTATCCCACAAATTAGTTCATTGTCACACAAAATATACTTGTTTCACCCTTCACCCTTTCTCGTGAAATACAAAGCCTTGGGCAGTAGAATATCTTGGACCACACAATTTCACATGCATTCACATTTAATGATTCAACAGTTTTCACATGCAAATTTTTTACTTTGATTTTAATAGAGCCGACCAACTATTTATTTGTTCAATACAACCTGATTGGACCGTGAACTTAATGATCAGACAACCATTATTTCATCACACAACCACAAGAGCGAAATCCCTCTATATGATGTCACAAAAGCGAAATCAGTAAGTTCAAAAGAGCGAAACCCCTGTTTTTCAAATGAGCGAAACCCTGATGAAGACCTTATGAGCGAAATCAAGTGATGACCTTATAAGCGAAATCACTCAAGTGACTAATAAGCGGAACCTATTCACGAGCAATTCTAAGTCACTTTTAAGCTGATTTTAGGTCTGATAATCTCAAGGGTTTATTATTAACCAGTTTTACACAATATACTCAAAGCTCAATCCATTTTGTCCGTCGGAAAGGTCTGAAATTCAAAAATGTGAGAAAAATGTACTAATTCACGCGTATCGGCTCATCACTGGCTCTGATACCAATTGTAGGACCGTATTTGACAGTCAATTAAGTCAATTCGAGTCAATACGCACTGTTTGTGTGGCGGAAACACACAAACAGAGTTGAATTAGCAAGAATGGAGTAGAAATAGAGTTATTTCACTTTAATACGATCTTCTCATTCATATATGACTTGACAAATCAGCAGCAGTTCAGTACAAGAACTATGGGATCGTTCCAAATGAGAAGTATCAAACACCTATTTATACTCTACCTGATTTCGCTCCTAAGACCAATGATCCTCATGAGCGAAATCACATGTGAACATATAAGCGAAATCACATGTGGACATATAAGCGAAATCACATTTAAAATAATATAAAAATTCTATTTTGTGTCCTTTGAATTCTGATTTCGTGTGACTAATCCATATGATGCAATGGATGATGTCATTGTTATGATGTCATCATTAATTATGATGACATCAATCTTGATTAGAACCGCAACGTAACCGAGGCTCGATATAAAACGAAGTCAACAGACATATGCACCAACAACGAATCGCAGCTGATCATCGATAGTGAGCTCCTTGAGAGGAACTATGAGGGTCTCATCTGATAGACACTTCTTCAGATTCGACACATGGAATACGTTGTGAACTCCACTGAGTTCTGCCGGTAGATTCAACTTGTAAGCGACTTTGCCAATTTTCTCAATGATTTCAAAGGGTCCAACATATGCGGGTTGAGTTTGCCTCGTTTTCCAAAACGAACTACACCTTTCCAAGGTGAGACTTTGAGTAGCATCCGATCCCCAACCTGGAACTCGAGTGGTTTCCTTCGCTTATCAGCGTAGCTTTTCTGACGGTCACGAGCTGCCGCCATTCGTTGTCGTATCTGAGCAATCCTCTCGGTCGTGTCTACCACAAGTTCTGGGCCTGTGATTTGGCTGTCACCAACTTCTGCCCAACAAAGAGGTGATCGGCATTTACATCCGTACAATGCCTCAAATGGAGTGGCCTGGATACTGGTGTGGTAGCCGTTATTATACGAAAATTCTACTAGAGGTAGATGTCGCTCCCAGCCGTTACCAAAATCAATCACACATGCCCTAAGCATGTCTTCAAGGGTTTGGATGGTGCGTTCAGATTGCCCATCCGTCTGTGGATGGTATGCCGTGCTCATGTCTAATCGAGAGCCAAAGGACTTGTGCATAACTTGCCACAATTCAGATGTAAAACGTGAGTCACGATCAGAAATGATGGAGGTTGGCACTCCGTGCCTCGATACTACTTCCTTTAGATAGACGTCTTCTAGAGTAGAAAACTTATCGGTTTCCTTGATAGCCAGGAAGTGTGCAGACTTAGTCAATCGATCCACTATCACCCAAATAGTGTCATTTCCGCGTGGAGATCTAGGCAGGCCAGTAATAAAATCCGTGGAAATTTGCTTCCATTTCCATGTCGGGATCTCTGGTTGTTGGAGTAGGCTGGATGGTTTCTGATATTCAATCTTGACTCTAGCACAAGTCAAACATTTACTGACGTAGGTTGCTTTGTTGGCTTTCATACTAGGCCACCAATACGTAGTCTTGAGATCGTGGTACATCTTATCCGAACCAGGATGTACTGAATAACGAGACTTGTGTGCCTCATCCATCACAAGCTCACGTAGATTACCATAGAGTGGAACCCAGATGCGCCCGTTTACATAGTAGGCGCTGTCCTCCTTTTGTTCTAACCGTTTCCTTGATCCTCGTAGGGATTCCAACCTGATGTTCTCTTCTTTCAATGCTTCAACCTGAGCATCTCGTATCTGAGTAGGAAGACTAGATTGGATGGTAAGTTGTAACGCTCGTACACGCTTAGGTGTAGTATCCTTTCGACTGAGGGCGTCGGCCACAACATTGGCTTTGCCCGGATGGTACTTGATCGCACATTCGTAATCATTCAAGAGCTCGACCCATCGACGCTGTCGCATGTTTAACTCCTTTTGCTTGAAGATAAGCTCGAGACTCCTGTGATCGGTGTAAATGGTGCACTTGGTACCGTACAGGTAATGTCTCCATATCTTAAGTGCGAAAACAACTGCTCCCAATTCCAAGTCGTGCGTAGTGTAGCTCCCTTCATGAACTTTAAGTTGGAGCGATGCATAGGCAATGACCTTGTCACGTTGCATCAACACGCAATCAAGTCCTTGGATGGAAGCGTCGCAATAAACCACAAAATCATCTGTGCCTTCAGGTAATGAAAGAATAGGTGCGCTACAAAGTCTCTCCTTTAAGTGTTGAAAAGCAGATTCCTGTGCATCTCCCCAATGATTGGTGACACTCTTTTGAGTTAGCGAGGTGAGAGGTTGCGCAATCTTAGAGAAATCCTTGATGAATCTTCTGTAGTAGCCCGGCAAACCCAAGAATTGGCTGATTTCTGTTGGTATACGGGGTGCAGGCCAGTTCTTGATCGAGTCTACCTTGGATGGATCAACATGAATCCCATCATTGTTTACCATGTGGCCTAGAAAGTGGACTTCGCGAAGCCAGAAGTCACATTTCAAAAATTTGGCATACAACTGCTCTGTTCGAAGAAGTTCCAAAATAAGTCGTAGATGCTGCTCGTGTTCCTCTTGACTCTTAGAATAGATCAGAATGTCGTCGATGAAAACAATAACGAACTTATCCAGGTAAGGTTTGCACACTTGATTCATGATATCCATGAAGACCGCAGGTGCATTTGTCAATCCGAAAGGCATAACCAGAAACTCGTAATACCCATAACGAGTCCTGAATGCTGTTTTAGAGATATCCTCGTCTAGGACTCTCAGTTGATGGTAACCTGATCTTAAGTCAATCTTGGAATAGAAACTCGACCCTTGCAACTGGTCGAATAGGTCATCAATGCGTGGAAGAGGATAACGATTCTTCATGGTCACCTTGTTGAGTTCGTGGTAGTCAATACACATTCTGAAGGTACCGTCTTTCTTCTTCACAAATAACACTGGAGCTCCCCAAGGCGAAGAGCTAGGGCGAATAAAACCCTTGTCCAAGAGCTCTTGTAGTTGCGAGGACAGTTCTTCAAGTTCTGATGGAGCTAGACGATAAGGTGCACGGGCTATGGGTGCTGCTCCAGGAGCTAGCTCGATTTGAAACTCGACTTGTTGTTGAGGCGGAAGACCAGGTAATTCCTTAGGAAATACGTCAGGAAAGTCGCGCACAATAGGAATGTCTTCTATCTTCTTTTCCTTCGAAGATGTATCGGAAACGAGGGCTAGAATAGCAGTGTGGCCCTTTCGCAACCACTTCTGGGCCTTAAGGAAAGAGATGATGCCCACAACAGCACCACTCTTGTCGCCACGAATCACGAGGGGTTCTTCACCAGAACGAGGGATGCGGACAATCTTCTCGTTGCAAAGAATTTCCGCTTGCTGATGAGATAACCAATCCATCCCAATAACAACGTCGAAACTACCCAGAACGATAGGAATGAGGTCGATAGAAAAGGTCTGATCAGCAAGAACAAGATTACAACCCTTAACTATGTGCGTAGCCTCTAAACTTTTATCGTTTGCTAGCTCTACCATGTGTTTGGTGGTCAAAAGTGTTGGGGTGCGCTTAAGCATTTGACTAACTTTTAAGGACACATAACTAGTATCGGCACCCAAATCGAATAAAACAGTAACAAAGAAGTCATCCAGAAGAAACTTACCCATCACAACGTTGGGATCGTTCCTTGCATCACCTTGCCCAATCACGAACGCACGTCCCCTGGCACCATTGCCATCATTGTTTCCCCCATTATTGTTTCCGTTCCCCTGATTGTTGTTGTTGTTCTGTTTCTGGTTCAACTGGGGACAGTTTCTCTTGAAGTGACCTTCAGCACCACACTGATAGCATCCCCTGTTACCCTGCTGTTGTTGCTGCTGATTCTGTGGAGCTTGTGGCTGCTGTTGACGATTCTGATTCGCAGGACGTGAGCTCCTGCAATCCTTGGCTTCATGACCCAGCTTGTTACATCTCTGACAATGACCCTTGTTGCACAGCCCGCTGTGGTGAAAATTACATCGATTGCACTTAGGGTGATTTCCCCTGTATCCACCCTGACCTTGATTCCCAAAAGACTGCTGACTGGGGCTCCTGTACTCATCTATCTTTCGCTGCTGGGACTGAGACTGAACTGAAGTAGAACCCTTGCCCGAGTTTCCATCCCACTAGTCCTTGTTATCACTGGGAGCATCGGAAGTAGTAGTAGCGCTAATACGCTTGGGCAGCTTGTTCTGCTCAACTGCCTGATCAGTGAGACGATGAGCCAACCGGATGATTTGCTGAATGGTGCCAAGATTAGCTGAGGTCACGTGGCTCTGAATTTCTGGCACTAAACCCTTAAGGTACAGCTCGATGCGCTTGATAGGAGGATCTACCATAGTAGGACACAAGATAGCTAATTCGTTCGATCTCTTTGTGTATGCCTCGATTTCAGACCCCGTCATCTTCAAATTGAAAAATTCCACCTCTAGCTTGTGGATGTCGTCACGACTACAGTACTCTTCTTTGATCAAATCTTTGAAGTCGTTCCATGGGGTGGCATTAGCAACCGCCAGCCCTAGCAGTTGAACCTGTGCTTTCCACCAGGTTAACGCAGCACCTTCGAGTGTTCCACTAGCAAATTTCACCCTACGAGCTTCAGGGCATTCACACATCTCAAAAACGGACTCAATCTTCTCGAACCAGTGAAGAAGACCTACAGCTCCTTCTGTGCCGCTGAAAGTACTAGGTCGGCAATCCATGAATGTTTTGAACGTACATACGGGAAGCTGAGCATGTTGACCTGTTGCGCGAGAATAAAAGACAAGGTTAAGCACAAGAGTTGGTTCGCGAGGGTAGGATCTAAACGTCCTAAGATGAGTTGATATGGCAGGTTATACCTCCCGCAGGGACAGCTGCGAGTGCCTCAGCCACTCGTTCGTTGATTAGAGCCATCAGCTGGGCTTGAGTCAAGTTCAAACGTCCACTCATGATCTTCATAACGAAGCAACGTAAGTGAGAAAAGTGTCACAAAAGTGCGTAAGCGTGGGATGACAGAAGAGAGTAATCACACAAGGTTCAAATAGCAGTTATCACGTTAACTAATGCACTATGTGAACTATCAAACAGACAATATAAACATATATTATACCACCTATTATGTCGAGTCTTGCACGTGGAGCGAAGCGTCGTTGTGGATCGTTTAGCACTGTACAGGTTATAGTCTGGTTTTGTCAAAAAGCTTTTCCCTTTTTAAAACCAAGTTCACTATAACCAATGGCTCTGATACCAATCTTTCACACCCCCAAAATCAACAAGTGGAGTATCACCGCTTGGAGGCGTGACATGACCAGGATCAAGCCACCAATCATATTGAACAACGTAATTAAGTAAATAAAACCAACCACAATATAATTGGTGACCAAAAGAAAGTACCCAACTTTAAGTTAACAGCGGAAGCATAAATTGTAAAACCCAAACATAAGTAATAAGTTCATAAAGTTTAAAAGTTCGACATGAGACTCAACAGTCCATGTCCCACAACGGCCACTCCTCCCTGTGCAAGCTCCATAAGCACCTAACGACCTGCAAGGCATGTAACAACAAGTCAACAACGAAGTTAAGCGGGTTCACAGTTGGTTGTTTAGTTTTACAAGTTTGTTTTGAAAACCATAAGTTGTTTCGTAAACCACGAGTTAACCAGTATCTTTGTTTTCCCCAAACCATATCCATAATCAGTGGGGGCTTCCCCATGTGAACCACTAGACCGTTACCGTATCGACTACTGACGAAAGTAAGTTGTGCCCTAAGTCAATGTCTATCATCATTGACTGTTTGCCATGACCCATTAGTACACACCCGTCCGACCGGCATGGTGTGAGGTTTGTCAAACCTAATAGCACTATTAACTAATGACCCGCTCGCCATCGGCCTCGGCGATTAAGTCGATATAAAATGAGGGACTTAATGATAGAGTTTTGTCTAGTAAGTTAAGGTTGTTGTCCTCCCCAAGGAGGACGAACGTACGTATTCTACCTAAGTAGAATACGCAGGATTAATATTGGCATCCTACCCATGGAGGATGGCGGTACATATCCTACCCAAGGAGGATAAGCAGGTTCCGTTTTAGTTCTTTAACCCATTCACAACCACCGGGAATCCCATGCCTTAGAAAGAGTGTGAACTCACCTTTGGTTGCTCGGTTGAACTCTTAAAATAGCTAACGGTCAGGGTAGGTCAATCATGTACTAATATGATTACCAAATAGTTTGTTAATAGTTTTAAATAAAACACAAAGTTCCTACACACATCTATCACATAGCACGCACTCACGTTAACATTTCACGCCCGTATAAACATCCCATCTATAACCACTCAAAAGCAAACATACGATATTGCACATAACACTTTCATTGACATATAACACGTTAGATCATTATCAGATAACATAACCGACATTTAGACATGCAAATCACTAGTTATATTGTTTCAGCTTGAACATCCAAAACTGGACTGTTTTCGGGTATTTGAATAAAATAGTTAACTTACTCCAAAAATTCCCAAACTTTTACAGAATGTTTTAAACAATCCAAATATTACTGTGTAAAAATATCAGGATCCAATTCATTACCAATATTTTATAAAAAATCATTTACCGGACTGCAATCAGATACGTCACTTTCTGGCTGCAGTCCACGGAATAATTCATTTAAAATTCATCGTAATTCCGATTGATGAAATTCCAGTGGGAGAACGACATCAGTGGTCATCTACAGTACAAATTTCATGAGCTAATTCTACACAGATTTCAAGTTACGACGAAAAACATAACACACATTTTCTGCAGTAAAAACGCAGTTTTTGATGCTGTGAAAAACGACCCTTTAAAAAAAGCAAACGAAGTCCAAAAATTATGATTCCAGTGCCATTAGAACCGTATTGCGAAATAACACGTTATAGACTCAAGAAAATCAATTTTTCGTTAAGTTATGACCTGGTTACAGCCGACTGAAGGCGGCTGTAACAGTTTGACAGCTTCCTGTTTTCAACTTATAGCGCTCTAACGCAAGTTCTATTTGTTCCGTTAACATGTTTAGTGATCAACAACGATATTTAACATCACTTGCAGCAGGTTATCGTTTATTTAATTCAGATTTATCATGTCAAGTACCATCATCAACATAAACAACACAACATCATACTAGCATTATTTCATCATATTACATCTTTATGTTCAAGATTTATGTTTGTGTTCTTTTAGTGTTCATATGATTTCATCATAATATAATCTTTAACCACTAACACATGAAGTAAACAAAAGTTTAAGGAAGTCTTACAACTAGCTTAAAGTTAGGGAAGATCACTAGAGAAAAAGGTGATGAAAGTGGATGATAAAAGCAATGGATGAAGGTTCTTCAAGCTTCAATCTTCACAAGACACCTTCTAGTACTTGAATTGAGCTTGAACTTGGATGGATGGTGGTGGCAAGGTGGTGGTGGTGGCGGCACAAGGGATGGCCGAGAGGGAGAGAGTGAGTATGAGGGAGGTGGGGTGATCTTGAGTGAAGATATGAAATGATATGGAAGATCTAGGGAACCATACATATAATCTTTCCCTTACAATATTTTGTCAACACAAGCAAGCAAGATCTAAAGAAATAAAATCTAGAGTATGATGGTGATCTTGGTGGGTCCCTTGTGGGCCGTAAATCATTAAGGGGGGGGGGGGGTAAGTGTAACTTGATGATAAGTAGGTAAATATTTAGGAGGTTATGTATAATATCTAGTGTTACGTGTGTATGGCACATTTTATAATGTGTTGGGGTATTCGGGGACCATAACTAGTTCATAAATAATAAAACAATGTTTCTTGCAATATTTTGGTGTCCCGGGTATTGTCCGGTTGTTCGGTTAGATACCGGTTCGTTAAAGTGCTAAGTTGTTCCGTATAGTGTCTTTTATGTAACTATTTGTAACACTTTTAATTCCCAACACTTAGGAAAACATTCAGGACCATTTACTCAAATTTCTGCATAATCATTAAGCACAATTTAATATTAATTAATCGTACGGATACATGTAATTATGAGGGTTGTCACAGTATAAGGGGGCGGGCTGGACAGGGAGGGTTGGAGCGGATTGTGCTTGTTGGGTCGGTGGAGGCGAAACAGAAGGAGGGGATGCAGGTGTGAATGTAGGGCCGGGTGGGGCAGCAGGTGTGAAGGCTGAGGGGAAGGTAAACAAGGGAGGGATGTCATCGCAGAAAGAGGGCGTAGGTTTGGGGTCCAAGGAGTTGGATAAAGGGAACATTGTCTCGTCAAAAGTGACATGTCGAGAAAAAAATATTTTCCCGGATGACAACTCAAGGCACCGGTAGCCACGATAGTTGGCGGGATATCCCAAGAAAACACAAAGGGACGACTTGGGAAAAAGTTTATGGGGTCGGGTTACGGATTCGTTGGGATAGCAAGCGCATCCGAAGACGCGAAGGTGGTCGTAGGACGGGTGTCGCTGGTATAAAGCGGTACACAGGGTTAAGTTGTGAAGGGTTTTAGTGGGAAGAATGTTATGAAGGTAGCAAGTCGTGTGGATAGCCTCGACCCAGAATTTGGATGGTAGAGAGGCTTGAGAGTAAAGTGAGAGTACCTTCGCGTGTACCTTGATCGAGAGTGACATGAGACGTCGCTCCAGTGTCCATATCCCAATTCTCATCAGCCTCTGAGTTCCCGGAAATTGTCTGAAATGCTTGAGCGATTTGAGATGGGTCCAAAGCATCCAAGTCGGTGAAGTGAGCGTGAGCCTGCTGACCGTTGGGCTGAGAAGTGGGTGATGACTGCTGGGCCGATGGCTGCTGACCCGCAGGAGGTGGAGTGGGCCCGTATGGTTGCCAAGGTTGGGTCCAAGAAGGTGTAGTTGGGTAGGGGCATGGGGGCGGAGCCCAGTACGGTGGGGGAGCCCAATATGGGTATGGAGGGGGAGGTGCAGATCCATAGGAGCGGGAAGGGTTAGAGTTGTTGGGCTGAGATGAGGTGTTACGGGAGGCTGAGTCACGGCCGCGACCTCGGGTCCGGGGCTGGTTTGATCGGGACCGATAGTCACGGTTGGTTTGGGTGTTATTTGGGTTGGGTGTGGAGTCACGAGTGGGCGGATGATTATTGGTGGGTTGTGGGTTTGGTGTTTGGGCAGCAGCAACAACAGTGTTTCCATCCAAAAGATCGCAGGCTTGGCGCCTCTTTTAATCTCCAAGTAGCATCTCACATGCCTCCTCCAAGGCAGGAAGAGACTGGTGAATAAGAGACCCCATAGTATCAAACTCTATTGGCAAACCACAGACCATCTGCAGGACAAGCCGCTTGTCATCAATAGGAACGTCAAGAAGATCATTAAGTTGGTCGGCGAGTTCGCGTTGACGCTGAAAATACGCCTCCAATGAAGGCTGGGAGTTGAGAGTCATGTTAGCGAACTCGTGTTCAAGAGCAGCGATACGAGCGCCCTTGTTGTTGTGAAACAAGTTCTGAATCCGGATCCAGGCTTGACGAGCCGTGGATTCAGCAGTGAGGACGCGTCCAAGTAAATCATCCGAAACAGATCCGTAGATCCATTGAAGCACAATTGAATCAATTTCCTGCCATGAAGCATACGTAGGATCTTTTTCTCCGGGTGACGGCGTGCCGTCAATGTGAGCAAGAACCCGATAGCCGCGAGCATGTAACTGAAAGAGGCGAACCCATAAGGTGTATGAGACTTTTACACCGTCAAGAACTCGAACCTTTTGCTGAATGTTGGTAACCAAATAAACGAGATGGAGGGGAGGTGGGGTTGGCTTCGTGGGTGTGGCAGGAGTTGTCTCATTGTTTGACATGGTAGCGAAGGACAGAGAGAGAGAAAGGAAAAAAAAAGAAACAAACGTGGGTGGGTGGCCCGATCATGGTCGGAGAAGAGATTAGGGCGGCTAGGGTATAGAGCGTCTGCACTCTGATACCATGAAAATTTATAAATCAATGATCTCTCTCATTAACATTGAAAGGTATAAATAGTACAGATATACAAGAAATATAAGGAAACTATACAGCCTATTTACTAGGAGATTAATGCTAATTATTTAGAGCAAGATGTTCTAAATATATCTCCTAATTGTATGCTTGCTAACATTTTTGACCTTCCTTGGTTTCCTCCTGCTTCTTTATGTGGGTCACTGATTTCGTCCTGTCTTAGACTCATCAGGAGAGCGGCGCCAACTCTCGACCAGTGGTGCGTTCGTCGTAGACACGACTAGGCACGTACACTTCTTCAGAGTTTTTTACTAAAGTGGTGTTGATGGAAAAAGTTTTTACCAAAATGGTGTTGTTTTAAAAGTATTTACTAAAATGGTGTTTTATCTTATTTTATTAATTTCTCACCCCTAATCTAATTGGATAAGCTCATTTCATAAAACAATGACTTAATTATTCTTAAAATTAAAAAAAAAAAAAAACTGTTTTTCTTAATATAAAAAAATATTAACGGACACATATGTAAATATAATTTCCCTTTAATTAATAAAAAAATGTTCGTGATAACCTCACATGTGTAAATAAATATGAAATTATTTGTTTTTTTACTAGAAATGTCGAGTGAATAATATTTTATCATGCAGTATATATTTGTCCAATACAAAAAACGATGAGAACGATAAATAAAAAAATCAATTATATGTATATACATATATAAACTAAATAGAAACATAAATGAATTTTTAATAAAAAAAATCATATGATGCTATTTTTAAATAGAAATATAATTGGATTTTTAATAACAAAAAAATCATATAATGCGATTTTTGAATAATGGGGTCGGTTCGAAATTCTTAGTTGAATTCGATTCAAAGCAAAATTCGGAAATCGGTACGGATTATCAGCCGTTATAGTTTTCTTTGTTAACCAACAAGCTATATTTTTTTTTATATTTTTTTCTAATTAATTAAACTTATTTCGCATGATTCTTTTAGTTTATATTTTACTTGATTGATTGATATCCAAATTCATATCCGTTGTTCAAATTTGAATATGTTCATTCAAGTATGTTTGATATGCGTATTTCGATCAAAGAATCCTTGTACGATAAAATTCAAAAGAACTATACGGGATAAATTTACAACATGAAATAAATAAGATTATAACAAGTTGATTGAGAAAAATTAAAAAATATATATATATAATGGCTGATTATCCTAACCGAATTCTGAATTTGAATCTGAATCAAATTCGGCCTATGAATTTCAAACCGACCCATTATTCAAAATCGAGTTAAATGATTTCTATCTTTTCCCATTAAAAATACATGTATATATTTATTTAGTTTATATAGATAATACATATAATTACTTATTGAATTAGTGTTGCTCGTTGTTTTCTTTACATGTGGATAGTTAAATTATAACACTGATAAAAAAACTAATTAATCTCTTTCAGCCCGGTAAAAAAATCAAATGTAAAGTCTCAACGTTAGGAAAGTATTTAAAGTTAACTAGATTTACTACCCGCCACATGCGGCGGGGGCGTAAAACCGTGTCGAATAGCACCAATACCACACCACCGCCAGCGACAACCAATACTGAAGTTACGGTGTATTAATGTAAAGAAATTAGAATGCAACGTAAAACATAGAAAATAATAATTAAGTCGATTTAGGACCCCGCACGTTGTAACGAACCTGTCAAACAGGGAAAAGATAGACGACGTAAAAACGTTGAACCACACACTCACGTTGAGCCGTGTTAACTCGCAAAATCTAGTACGAAGCGTAAAACAAAATGTTAAAAAGTTGAACCACACACACGTTACGCCGTGTTAACTCGCAAAATTTAAAACGAAAAATCAGCGAAATATGAAAAGTGTGGGGACCAAAGGTAAAGTACAAAAGTTGTAAGGTTGAATTGCAAGAGATGAAAACTTTTTGTGTTATAAGTAGAAAAACAAATAGCTTTGGGTTAAAAATGAAACATCAATTTTTTTTTTTGAAAACCATCCTAAGCATAAGGTACACACCTATATGCATACAAGTGTTGTTTATTTATAGTTTGTTAATTTTTAATGTTAATAGTTTAATTTTTGTAATAAAAAAGTGTTAAGTCAATAATATAGTTAATAAAGTGAAGCTAACCAATGAAATTAGGAGTGAGAAATCATTAAAAAAGATAAAACAATATTTTGGTAAATATTTCTGAAACAACACTATTAAGGTAAATATTTTTTACACCAACACCACTTTGAAAAATAACTCCACTTCTTCATTGACACTGATACCATCCCCCGTTAAAGTCAATGAATAGCCAGTAACCCAAGCGTTCAAGCACAACCCATAGCATTGCGACCTTCAAATATTTGGCCTTGACATCAAGCTCGTTTAAGCCCCACTCATTTCAAGCTTTTTTTATGAGGCGATCACATATAACTCGCAAATAGCTCGACTCGTTTACACCCCTAGTCGAAACCTATTATGTTCATCTTAAAGATTTTATTATTACTTTTTTTAGATTTCTACATTATATTATAGTGTTTAACTTATATAATTCAATTTTTATTTTATTTTGTAAAAAGAAAATTATGTTGTATATGAATTTCTCAACCTTAAACATTTTGGTCGTGAAATTTTTGGGCAAATAAGTAATTACGTTATGATACAACACATAAATTAGATGCGACCTTTTAAAATAATACTTACATTTAACTTTTAATAATGTTATCTTAAAAAAAAAAAGAGTTGTATTTAAATTTTCAGAATACAACTTTTCTAACAAAATAGCAACTTTCAATAGTATTTACAACTTTTCAAGAAAAAGGTTGTCGTTTGTAGTAAAATTTGCAGCCTTTAAATAAAAAGGTTGCAAATTCAGTATAGTTTTGCAACTTTTTTTATGAAAAAGGTTGCATTAGATATTCTAATGCAACCTTTATATTCAAGAAGTTGCATTAGAATCAATTGCAACCCATTTAAAAAGGTTATTTTTAAAGAGTTCATTAGGGCTATTTTCTAGGAGTGTAAGACCTTATGATGCGAACCAAAATTGGTCGAACGAATAAAATGGTAAGTAACCGTGTTTTGGTGATAAACCAATATGTTTTTTAAAATAAGACCTTCTGACGCGAACCAAAATGAACCGAACAAATAAAATGGTAAGTAAATCATATGTTAATGATTAAACAAAGGATTTTGAAGAGGAGACCCTATGACGTAAGTCATAACGTGTCAAATAGGTAAATCACATTTTAGTGATTTAAATAATATAAAGACTTGTTTAGTTGTCTAAAGAATAAACTAATAATACGGGTAAGTTTTTGCCATGACTAGCGAAAAGAATTTTCAAGGTATTAAAAACGGGTCATTACTTTGACATTGCCAGGTATGTGTAAGAAGTTATACTCTCAGTGAGGGCTTATGGCCCGACTAGAGATGGTTGAGTCAAAGGTAGGTAATAAACCATCTCAAGTGAGGTATAACCAGTGTTGTAGAAGGCGCTAGGCGCTAGTCGGGCGGTGAGGTACCGCCTAGTGATTAATCGGGATTAATCGGGATTAATCGGATTGGGATTTTATATGTATTTTTTCAAAATTATATATATATACCCAATAATATAAAAATAATACTTCAAAATTCACATAAATACTTCAAGTTTCAGATAGTATGGTTCGATTTTGACCGATTTTGACTGATTCTGACCAATTTTGACCGCCTAGGACCGCCTGGGACCGATTTTGACCGATTTTAACCGATTAATATAGGCCGATTAATCCGATTTTTGACCGCCTAGGACCGATTTTGACCGACTTTGACCGACTCTGATTAATTGGCCGACTAGCTCAAAATTAGTCAGTAAGTAGCCGCCTAGCGCCTAGGCGCCGATTAATCGGCCGCCTAGGCCGATTTTTGCAACACTGGGTATAACTAGTATTTGGGTAAAATCGACCTTAAGAGCCAAGGACACGTCTACGATGTGAAAATATGCTTGAAAGAGTATAAACACTAAATCATTGGAAATATTTGTGTCCTTAGGGACATAATTAATCTTGATGGGATTACGAGTTAAACGTATTTCATCTAAACTTTAAAAGTTAACATGTCTAGAAAGAGGGCTTAAACTTTACTAAAAGGCCCTTGGACAACAGGCTTGGGTAAACTACCCCAAGAATAGATTAGATAAGGGGCCCTATGTTCGAATGATTCTCCTGGTACTTTTGCATGGGAGACATGAACTCAAAGGGGTTTGAAAGTCTGATAACGGGTCATGTTGGTAAAATGTCATACCGGAGGGTAAAATCTGAATATAAATGTTTTCCTAAAATAACCCACCACAAATGAAGTTGTGGCGGAAGATATAATGAAAATCTTAATGAGAAAATAGGAGGTATAAATTAGATTGCATAACGCCCCCTAATGGGACGGTTGGGTAATTAACTTCAAGTCGAAAGATTGATTTAAAAGACTAAGGAAACTTGAAGTTGGGTCAAGTTCAGTGCTAAAATTGTGAAAATTTGGCAAACTTCTGTTTAGGGGTACAAACTGCCAGCTAAGGAAACTTTCTGGAAAAGGTTCTCCCTGGTGTCGTGCAAGGGGAAAAGAGGTGTCCTGTCGCGCGACGCGATAGCACCATGATTCGGTAAATATGTTTTCTTTTGTTGTTTTGATTCGTGATATCAGTTAAACATAAACACTAATTGTATTTAGTGTTTATGATAGGCATTCTCTAGGGAAGTAACCAAATGGAAGGACGACAAAGTATGTGAATAACCGAACACTCCTAAACCGCCTTTTTGTGGGATCATCATTTCGCAAAAGATGAAGCATGATCATGCGCGATGAAGATTTAGAGATTTAAACTTTATTATTTTTAAACAGTAAATCAAGCGTAAAAATTAGTTATGATGGTTCGTCTGGGTTAACGGTTAACCCAGGCGAGTAAGTTCTATGTTTAATATATATATATATATGAGAAGGATCCGTTAGGAACCACTCTTTATTACCTGAACCGCGAGAACCAATGTGAACACAACAAAAAATACCTAAAAAAATCTAAAAAACATATAATTGTTTTTAATATTTTTTATCAAAAAATAACTAAATTTCGTTATTAAAATTTTTTAAGAAAAGTTTTTTTTTTAATTTTTTTTGCTACTAAAATTAGCGATTTTTTCATAAAAAATATTAAAAAAAAATTTGTGTGTTTTTTAGATTTTTAAAGATTTTTTGGGGTTTAGTTTTTTTTTTTCATTTAGCTTGGGGGGGGGGGGGGGTGTTAGGTTTTTGGTTGTGTAGTGGGTTTATTTTGTTGTGTTCACATTGGTTCTCGCGATTCTCGCAATAAAGGTGGTTCTCGCATGAACCCTACCCTATATATATATACATAGTGGTGAGTTCAAATGAGAAGAAATTACAAATTAAGAATAAAAAGAATAAAGGATAAAAAGTAATTTGAACTAATTATTTAATGAGTCTATTATTTATTTTTGTTATTCAAATTAATGAACTATAATCATTTAATGAGTCTATCTTATAAAATAGTTGTGCACCTTACGTAATAAAAACAATCATACACATGATTACATTTTCAACGTTTCCTACACCATTAAAACAATATTTTGGTGTAGGATACAGAATGTGTAGGATTCAAATATTTTTAATAATTTTGCGACTCATAATAAAATGTGTCTAGGACACAAAATTTTTAAATAATTTTGTCACTCCTAATAAAATTTGTGTAAGAGCCAATACATTAATGGTGGTGAAGGAGGAATTTATGGTTGCATTAATAAGACTTGATAACTCTTTAAAATATTTATTAATATTCTACAACAAAATGTCTATACTACACTTAGTAATTAAAGTATTAATTAAAAGTGGACAAAAATGATATCTTAAATCACAACCATTGATCAAAAAAATATAGGGTCTATATTAATTCATTTTTTTCTTCTTTTAAGAAGATTCTACTCAAATGAACCTCCCCCTATATATATATATATATATAGAGAGAGAGAGAGAGAGAGTAAATTACAAGTTTTGTCCTTTATGTTTACACAAAATTGCAGGCGTTGTCCTTTAGCGCAAAAGTTGACAAGTTTTGTCCTTAATGTTCCAAAATCTTGCACGTTATGCCCTTTTAGCCAAACTTAGTTAGATTTTTTGGTTAAATCTAGTCATGTGTGTTGCATATAAGGGCATTATTGTCATTTCATTATTATAAGTATCTATATCCACAAACAGCAAGATACAATTAGGGTTCTTCAGTTCCCCTTTTAATTCCCTCTTTTCCTCCTCCCCTATCCTCTCCACCTCCCATCTAATCTCATACCCAAACAAACCCTAGACCATCTCTACAACAATCAATCAATCATGACCAGAAAAGCGAAGCCAAAGAAGCACACAGCCAAGGAAATCCAGGCCAAAGTGGACGCAGCCACCACCAACAGAGGCGGCGGCAAGGCCGGAATCGTTGACCGGACCGGTCAATCTGGCGCCCCTGGTGGAATCGGAAACCTGCAAAACTCTTATTTATTGGTCAAAACACTAGTCAAGAAATCAGAAGAAGATTGCAATTCCCTGACAAAACTCAGATCTGTAGGCACGCCTGTTCGGAGTAATTGCGCAAGAAAAATAACTATGCAAGTAAGTGTGACTGAACTTAAATCGGTTGCCGGAAGTTCGATTTTCACAGAAGTACATTCTCTCTCTAAAATCAACACACAGTTGTGTGTGTTTGAAGGTCATGATGAAGATGAACAATAAGCCAATTAGATTTGTAAACATTTGTTCAAAAGTTTACTAATTTTTAAGTTTTACCGATTTAGTCACCACAAACTTTGAATGTTTATTGTTATTAAAATTTGATTGAAAATGTATTTGGACTTTTGAATATGATGATATTCTTGAATTTTGATTTGTAGATACTTAACAAGAATCACCTATTGATTGCACAGACTTATGAGGAACTAAATCCAAGATCAGAAGTAGCATCGATCCTTGTGATTTGCAAACTTTATTTAAAATTTGATGCTCAGGGCTTGTGGTAAAATAATGGGTGGTAGGCCTGTAAACAAACCAAACGTTCGGCGAACAGTTTGTGAACCGTTCGGCGGGAAGTTCGTTTGTGTTCGTTCGTTTATTAAACAAACGAACACGAACAAGAAATTTCGTTCGTTTAGTTAAATGAACAAACATGAACAGAGGTCGTGTTCGTTCTTTTATGTTCGTGAACGTTCGGTAACATGTTCGTTTGTGTTCGATAGTTCATTAGTGTTTTTAGTTTTTATATCTATATAAATACTTCAAAATTACGACAAATTAAATATCTAATAAGTGTGAGTGTATTATATACTCTGTTCATGAAACGATTGTTTGTGTTTGTTTGTTTCCATTTGTGTTAATGAAGATTAGTATGTGCTCATTTGTGTTCCTCAACTTTCGTTTTCGTCCGTTGCCTAAAATTAACAAACAAACACAAACGAACACGAACAAGTTCATTTCCTTAACAAACGAACACGAACATAAAATCTCGTTCGATAAGTGTTCGTGAACGGTTCGCGAACACATATATTTCTTAACAAACGAACACGAACAAGGTCTTGTTCGTGTTCGTTCGGTTCGTTTGCAGCCCTAATGGGTGGAATTAAAAAGGGTAGGGAAAAAGACTAAAACACCCTCATGTGCCTTTCACATGATTTAACTTAACGTTAGAAATTAACTGGGTTAGGCTCAAAGGGCATAACGTGCAAGATTTTGGAACATTAAGGACAAAACTTGTCAACTTTTGCGCTAAAGGACAGCGCCTGCAATTTGGTGTAAACAGAAAGGACAAAACTTGTAATTTACTCATATATATATATATATATATATATATATATATATATATATATATATAGTGGGACGGTTAAAATAGAAACTACCTCTAGTTGCAAAAACCGTGAGAAACACTTTCCAACCGTTAGATTTTGAAGATGGAAGGGTGAGATTAAAAGTAATTAAAACCATTAAAAAATTATTTTTGTCGTATTATGTTTTTAATATTTTAATGTAAAATGGTATTTAAGTAAATTTGTTTTTTTTGCCTTATTATATTTATTGTTTTTATTACCTTTTTTGTCTCATTACATTAATTGTTTTTTTTTAATAAAAATCAGATTTTTTTTATTAAACAAAATTTTAAATTTTGATTTTTTGATAAAAAAATTTCAAGATTTTTTAACAAAAAAACGTTTTTACGAGCCGTTTTTTACAACCCGTTTTTTACGCGCGGTTTTTTACGGGCCGTTTTACGCCCCGTTTTTTTTGTGCGCCCCTTTTTGTCCGGCTTTTTTACGCGCCCTTTTTACGCCCGGTTTTACGCGCCGTTTTTACGGCCCGTTTGTACGCGCCGTTTTTACGCCCTGTATTTACGCGCCGTTATATAACCCGGTTTTTTTACGCGCCGTTTTTTACGCCCCGTTTTTTACACACATGTTTTTAAACTTTTTCCACGGTTTTAAACTTTTTTTACAAAAACTGTTTTACAAAGAACAAAAATTTATTCAAAAACTTTTTTACGGTTTTAATCTTTTTTTACAAAAACTTTTATTTACGCACACGTTTTAAACTTTTTTACGGTTTTTACGATGTCTCTTTTTACGGTTTTAAACTGTTTTTTTTTTTTTAAATTACAAAAACTTTTTTAGAAAAAACCAAAATTTATACGAAAACTTTTTAACGTTTCAAACCTTTTTTTTACAAAAACTTTTTTTTACACACACGTTTTTAAATCTTTTTACTTTTTTTACGGTTTTAAACTTTTTTTTACAAAAACGTTTTTACAATTTTTTTTACAAAAGAACAAAAATTTATACGCAAACTTTTTTACGGTTTTAACCTTTTTTTTACAATTTTTTTTCCAAATTTTTTTACGAAAACTTTTTTAGGGTTTTAGACTTTTTTTTTTTTTACAAAAACCTTTTTACACAAAACGAACTCACCCAAAAATCACAACTCGGTAGGTGTCTCAGATAGATTGAACTTATTATCATCGACAAGAAAAGAATATAAAAAACAACAACAAAACTCAAAATCATGTGTGATTAAAGGTTTCCATGATTATGATAAGTACCATATGAGCAAATAGTTACGAAAATGTCACCCCGTTTTTTAGTTTTTTCATGCCTTTCATACGATAAGGCACTTTGTACGTGAACATATACTAGGTTATTTTCCGTGGGACACACGAGTGTTGTCACACCCCCAAAAATACCACCTAGGGATTGTCCCTGTTAGGCGTGTGACGTACCAACAACGAGCCACTAATTACATTGAACCCATACAAGTTGCAAAATAAAATCCTCAGTTATTAATGAAAAACACCATCAACGAGTTTAAATGAAAACCAACATGTTCAGCGGAAGCAAATAGTAAACCAAAGTTAAGCTGTTCAAAAACAATGTATAATATCAATAATCAATCACATGAATCCCTCCAATCGACTCATGATCACTCCAGCTACTCCAGACAGCAAGTTCCCAACTCCAAGATATCTATCGACCTGCGAGCATGCAACAAGTGTATTAGACAAAGCTGGCGAGTTCATAGTTTGTGGAAAACATTAGTTACCAAGTGTTTAGTTCAGTTCATTGCATGTAATGTAGATAATAACCCAAGTACCGTACAAGATGGCTACCAGATTGTTTTGCCCGTCCCCACTGCCCCCTATCTAAGCAATGGTCAAGATTTAAGGTCATTAGTTCACGCCTGTCCTCTCAGGTACGGTGTGAGGTTGCCAAGCCTAATAGCGCTATCAACTAATACCCCGTTACATCTCAGGTAACTATTCGGTATAAGATGGGACTTAAAATGATAGGAAAGGTGTATTATCTAACATTCACATTTAATCAAGAGTTGTATTCCTCTCCGGAATACCCAGTGATTTACCCAAAAACCCATCCCTCTCAGGGATACCCAAAGACTGTCCCAACCATCGGGACGCATGCTCAAGAGATGAACTCACCTTTGATTGCTCGGTAAGATTAAAATACGTATTCCAAGTTGATCAATTAGTCCCTATTGTGATTACCGATAGCAGTTAGTTTCGTGTACACGTGAACATGTGTTCTTTGCATTTATTACACAAGTTATAAATAAGCAGAACGCACATCGTTACGCAAGTCTTAGCAAGTATCTGGTCCTACTTACAACAAGTGTTGTAAAAGTCGCTAGGCGGTCCCTAGTCGGCCGACTGGGGAGTTGGGAGTACTCGGAGTACTCGGAGAGTACTCGGGGAGTACGCGGACATGGTAAATATAAAGAAAATTAATTGTTATATGTTATTTATGTGTTAAAATAAGCATAATTCATGTCAACTGAGTATAATTTAAAATGAAACATGTTTAAAGTTCAAATATTCTGAATACAAGTCCGACTAGTCTGAGTACAAGGTCGAGTAGTCCGAGTACAAGGCCGAGTAGGCCGATTTTGACCCAGTTTGACCGATTAAAAGTCAACAAACCACGTTGTCCGCCTAGACCGACTAGGCCGACTACGTCCGACTAGGCACCGAGTACTCCCGAGTAATCCCGAGGCCGACTAATTGAGACCGCCTAGGAGGAAGTCGCCTCGGAGGGGGTCCGAGGACCGAGTACTCGCCGAGTACTCGGCCAAGTAATCCGACTTTTACAACACTGCTTACAACCACAATACAGGTTCACATCACACCACACCTTATCACAAGTGGTTCAGTTCACAATTAAATTCACACGCATCGGTTCGTAAACAACTTCACAATCACATTTGGCGTTATTGTATGGCACACCATAAGTTAATCACATAATAAGATGGCACTAGGGGTGTGGGTCATATATTCAACACATATCACTAATAATGCCCAACTGTTATTATGATTCTCATAACAACTCGGCCCACCTAAGTCCGGCCCAGATACATCATGTGTGCGTGACGGATCAAGGGTGCAAGGCTTGCTATGTTTACTCAACCCAGCCCACTTCTGATGGGCATTGTGTCTTACATGTGGTCCGGTTTACAATCTGTGGCCCAACAGCACAACAGGCCCAGGTCACATGTCAAGTCCAAACTAAATATCAACAAAGAAGCTGTGTAGCTCGGCCCATGTGTGTGGGTGGGTCAGTTACTTGCTTGGCCCATATCCTTGTGTGAAACCCAAATGAAATCATATGTTAATTACCCCCATTTAATCGGCCAACCCAAATTACATGAATTTATTAGTTTATTTATAACAGCCCAACTTAATTATACGCACATATCCTTGGCCCAAGTAATAATCAAAGTTGTGCCATTAACCCTACATACTCTAATTGCTTAAAAACCTGGTTACGATATCGAAGGTTCCTATCATGTGCATATTGATCAATAATAACTTTAATTTGGAAATCATCCTTATGAACAACCACTACATAATAATTCTAATATGCAAACCTTAACACAAGTGTCACATACTTCACATTCATATATTCACAATACAACCTACACCTAAATATCAAAGCATACTGATCACAACCCTTAACCATATTGATCGGCCCACACCTAGTTATCATGATTATCATCATCCAATTTACGTGACATTCAAATCATATAGCCGATCACAAGTACTAGATTATGTTACTCGTTTAACATTCTAATAATCTACCATATACCTATAACATGGTTATCATAGATCACGTATAAACACCTCATGTCAATCAGGCACACATATAAACAAGATTAAACGAACAAGATTTAGTACGAATACAATTTACTAACCACAAGCTTGATCCAATAGGATGATGTTTCGAAGAGGGGGGGGGGGGGGGGGAGATGTCTCCTGCCGTACTAGGGTTTTATTTATTTTTTTTGAGTTTGTGATAACAAGCAACCTCATACACAACTAATATAGCAAAAATTTAGGCAATCGGACCACTTATCTCGGCCGAACTGGGCTTAGCCCGTTAGATTGGGCTGCCAAACAATTGGGTAAATGTGTTGGGATTTTCTACACTAACCGAGCCGAGTTTACCATGGGTTTCACATGTTGGGGTGCGGCCCAATCATACATTGCGGCCCAATTATATATACGACATAAGGATTGGCCCAACACACACACACACACACTACTCAACTACAATGTATATAAACACGTTTATCAAAGTCACGGGGTAAACAGATTGATTAAAACAAGAACGGGGGAATCACCAAAACCGAAGGCACTAACCTTAGAGTTCGGGTGATTAAAACAAGAACGGGGGAATCACCAAAACCGAAGGCACTAACCTTAGAGTTCGGGTTGTCACATCATCCCCAACTTGAAAGAAATTTCGTCCCGAAATTTGACAAGTAAGCACAGAAGAGTGAAGTGAGAAATCAGGATTGCTGCAAGTTTTCCCCAGGTGCCACATCATCCCCAACTTGAAGAGGAATTTCATCCTGAAATTCACACGTAGTACCAGAATTAGATTGGTCATCAGGAAAAAGTTGAGGATACTTGAGTTTCATCTGATCCTCGCGCTCCCACGTGAACTCCGGTCCACGTCTTGAGTTCCAACGAACTCTCACAATCGGAATACGGCTATGTTTACGCACCTTGACTTCCCGGTCCATGATCTCTATGGGTTCTTCGACAAACTGCAACTTGTCGTCAATCTTCAGTTCTTGGAATGGCACGACCAGTGTTTCGTCAGACAAACACTTCTTCAATTGCGCAACATAAAAGACATCGTGAACGTTACCTAACTCAGCAGGTAACTCGAGTTTGTAAGCCACCTTACCGATCCGCTCCAGGATTTTAAATGGTCCAACGTAACGTGGATTAAGCTTGCCACGCTTCCCAAAGCGTACAACACCCTTCCATGGCGAAACTTTCAACATAACCCGGTCACCTACAGCGAACTCTAACGGTTTCCTACGCTTGTCAGCGTAGCTTTTCTGACGATCACGCGCGGCTGCCATACGATTTCTGATCTGAACGATCTTTTCTGAGGTTTCAAGTACAAGCTCAGGATCTGTGATCTGGCTGTCACCCACCTCAGCCCAACATAGAGGAGAATGGCATTTCCGCCCGTACAATGCTTCGAACGGTGCTGCATGAATACTAGTGTGGTAGCTGTTGTTGTACGAGAACTCTATCAAAGGCAAATGTCTCTCCCAACCCTTGCCAAAATCGATCACACATGCACGCAGCATGTCTTCAAGTGTCTGAATAGTGCGCTCACTCTGACCATCCGTCTGTGAGTGATATGCAGTACTCATATCGAGACGTGAACCGAACGACTTATGCATCGACTGCCATCAATCGGAAATGAAACGCGGATCTCGATCTGAGATGATGGAAGTTGGCACCCCGTGCCTAGAAACCACCTCTTTAAGATAAACCGCTGCAAGCTGTGAGAACTTATTCGTTTCCTTGATCGCTATAAAATGCGCTGACTTCGTGAGACGATCTACAATCACCCAAATAGTATCATTTCTAGCCTGAGTTCTCGGTAAACCTGTGACGAAATACATAGTAATCTGCTCCTGCTCCCATTTCCACGTGGGTATCTCTGGCTGTTGAAATAAACCCGTGGGTTTCTGATACTCCACCTTGACTTTAGCACAAGTCAAACACTTACTCACGTATGTCGCAATGTGAGCCTTCATCTTTGGCCACCAATACATAACCCTGAGATCCTGATACATTTTGTCTGAGCCCGGGTGAATAGAATACCGTGACTTGTGCGCTTCGTCCATCACAAGCTCTCGGAGATTACCATACAGAGGAACCCATACCCGTTCCATGAAGTAATGAATGCCATCAGATCTTTCCACCAGTCGCTTTTCCATGCCCCGCAAGTATTCAGCCTTGATGTTCTCTTCGTTCAATGCCTCAATCTGAGCGGAACGAATCTGAGCAGGTAAACCAGAGTGAATAGTAAGCTGTAGAGCGCGAACACGTTTAGGCTTCGTCTCCTTTCGGCTAAGTGCATCGGCTACAACGTTAGCTTTACCCGGATGATACTTGATGGCACACTCGTAATCGTTCAAAAGCTCTATCCAACGACGTTGCCGCATATTCAATTCCATCTGGTCGAAGATATGCTGGAGACTCCTGTGATCGGTGTAGATAGTGCATTTGGTACCGTACAGATAATGCCTCCAAATCTTCAACGCGAAAACCACGGCCCCTAATTCCAAGTCGTGAGTCATATAATTCTTCTCATGAACCTTCAACTGACGAGAAGCATAAGCTATCACCTTCTCACGTTGCATCAACACGCAACCGAGACCTTGAATCAAAGCATCACAATAAACCACAAAATCCTCGGTACCCTCAGGTAGAGACAAGACCGGTGCGCAGCATAATTTCTGCTTCAAGAGCTGGAAAGCATCCTCCTGTTTCGTTCCCCAAGAATAAACAACGTTCTTCTGCGTCAAGGAGGTGAGGGGTTAAGCGATCTTTGAGAAATCTTGAATAAACCGACGATCCCCGCAAGACCAAGGAATTGTCGCACCTCCGAAGGATTCTTCGATGCCGCCCAATTCCTAATAGCATCGATCTTGGCAGGATCTACATGTATCCCCATCTCGTTAACAATATGACCAAGGAAGTGTACTCCTCGAATCCAGAAATCACACTTAGAGAACTTCGCGTAGAGTTGCTCCTTCCTCAGGAGCTCTAAGATAAGACGTAAATGCCGCTCATGGTCCTCCTTGCTCTTGGAGTAGATCAAGATGTCGTCGATGAAAACAATAGCAAAATCGTAGAGATACGGCTTGCACACGCGGTTCATGAGATCCATGAAAACCGCTGGTGCGTTAGTCAACCCAAACGGCATAACCAGAAACTCATAGTGGCCATACCGCGTCCGAAAAGCCGTCCTGGGAACATCCTCCTCTCGGATTCGTACCTGATGATAGCCCGACCTTAAGTCGATCTTGGAATAAAAACTTGACCCTTGCAGCTGGTCAAACAGATCGTCGATACGTGGTAAAGGATAACGGTTCTTGACTGTCACCTTGTTGAGCTCACGATAATCTATACAAATCTGAAAGGACCCATCCTTCTTCTTCACAAACAGAACTGGGGCTCCCCAAGGTGAAGAGTTGGGTCGGATAAAACCTCTATCCAGCAGCTCTTGGAGTTGATTCGACAACTCCTGTAACTCCCCTGGCGCAAGAAGATAAGGAGCATGAGCAATCGGGGCTGCTCCTGGCGCGAGGTCAATCTGAAATTCCACCTGACGATGTGGAGGTAAACCAGGGAGTTCTTCAGGAAACACATCAGGAAACTCACGAACAACTGGAAGATCCTCGATCCTCCTCTCATCAGATTGCGGATCAGTAACGAGAGCTAAAATAGCAGGGTAGCCCTTACGCAGACACTTCTGAGCCTTCATTGCTGAGATAATACTAACCATAACACCACTTCGATGACCCTGAACCGATAAGGATTCTCCGCTTGGGAGAGGAATATGCATGATTTTCTCCTTGCAGAGAATTTCTGCCTGGTGCTTAGACAACCAGTCCATGCCAATAACCACATCAAAACTTCCAAGAGTAATCGGGTGTAGGTCAATGTCGAACACTTGACCCATGAGATCGAGTTTGCACCCAACGAGGACATGAGAAGCTTCAATCGATTTACCATCAGCTAGCTCTACTATATGTTTAGTTACAAGTGGTGTAGGACTCAATCATAACTGACGACTAAACCCCAAGGATACATAACTCCAATCGGCACCAGAGTCAAATAAAACAGAAGCAAATAGATCGTTTACCGAAAACGTACCAGTCACTACGTTACCATCATTACGAGCCTCCCCAGCACCTATAGTAAACATTCGCCCACGAGCACCATTTCCTCCATTGTTCCCATTGTTGTTCCCAATGTTATTATTATTACCCGTGTTCTGATTCAACTGAGGGCACTCACACCTGAAATGGCCCTCATCACCACACTGAAAACAACCCTTACGGTTACCCTGATTTTGTTGAGGCTGCTATCTATCCTGCTGCTGTGACTGCTGCTGCGGTGGGGGCTGCTGCTGCTGCTGTCTTGGGAGTGGAGCCCTGTAATCTTTAGCCACGTGACCCACCTTGTTACACCTATGACAGACTTGGGTACACGGCCCACGATGATGATAGTTTCCCTTGTTACACTTCGGATGCTTCCCCGTATAAGTACTCTGACTCGAAGTGTTGCTCTGGTTCTGATTCACAGAAGATGACTGACTGAAACTGCGATTGCTACCGGTATCTGGTATCTTCTGTGACTGTCCCGAATTGGACGCCTTGTCCACATCATTCCACTTGCGTTTTCCATCAGTAGCAGGAGTGGTAGCTGGAGTAGTAGTAGCAATAGTAGTAGAAACACGTGGTGGCAGCGAATTACGCTCCACCTCCTGATCTGTGATCTTATGAGCTAAGCGGATGATCTGAGCTAAGTTGTTGAGATTTGCAGCAGTGACCAGACTCTTCACCGCTGGCGCCAAGCCCTTGATATATAATTCAATCCTACGAGGTGGGGGTCGAGACAGATTAGGGCACATATTAGCTAGCTCGTGAGATCGTTTCGTGTAAGCCTCGATCTCAGACCCCTCCATCTTCAAGTTGTAGTACTCGTTCTCAAGCTTTTGTATCTCATCACGAGGGCAATACTCCTCTCGCATCGATTCCTTGAAATCATCCAAAGTAGTGGCATTCACCATCTCAATACCCAACATCTGAACTTGGGCATTCCACCAAGTCAAGGCACCGTCCTCGAGCGTGCCTGAAGCATACTTCACCCAGTCCCCCACGGGACAGTTACACATAGCAAACACAGATTCGGCCTTCTCAAACCAATGCAAGAGTCCCACAGCTCCTTCAGTCCCACTGAAGGTCTGTGGCTTACAATCCATGAAGGTATTGAATGTGCAAACAGGTGGATGGTGCGGATTCTGTTGCACCTGTTGACCTATTGACGAAAGGACAAATAATAAACAGGTAAGACTCGAGTTTATGACACAAGGATAAAGAGTATTTGGCACATATCGTACCAGCCTGGTAAGCCGTTAGGGCTTCAGCCACACGTGTGTTAATCAAGTTGGTTAATTCGGCCTGAGTCATAGCAATGTGGCCGCGTCCATGGCCTCGTACGCTCATGTTTCTATACAAGAAGAGGGGAAAGATTTAAAATGCAAGTTCAAGTAGGAGTCAAGCATTACTATGATCTCCACAGATTACTGCGTTCTAACATAACGTCATTTAACAGAGCGGAATCCCCTTTTGCACTTGTCAAGTTTCACTGGGACTCACATGCACCCCACATTATTATTATGTGTGCACCCATAATAATAATCATAATTGCATGTTTATCTCAGCTCCTCTCAATTCGTGTTAAAAGGTTCCCCGTATTCGAGCAATAAGACAGATGACGCCACAACATAGATCATGAAAGTTCAGGAAGTGTCACACATAACATGGGTTGGTAACATAGAAACTCATACTGTAGTGCCAAGTGTGTATTCACGTGTGACGTTATTCATAAGCAAACACTAGATATGCTATGCAATAATAAACGAGAGACGAATCTTGCAATCTGGAGCTGAGTGTCATGGTCAATTTCGAATCTGTTCAGTTATAGTCTGGTTTTATAAAAACGTTTTAAAACCAAGTTCACTATAACTAGTGGCTCTGATACCAAACTGTCACACCCCCAAAAATACCACCTAGGGAATGTCCCTGTTAGTCGTGTGACGTACCAACAACGAGCCACTAATTACATTGAACCCATACAAGTTGCAAAATAAAATCCTCAGTTATTAATGAAAAATACCATCAACGAGTTTAAATGAAAACCAACATGTTCAGCGGAAGCAAATAGTAAACCAAAGTTAAGCTGTTAAAAAACAATGTATAATATTAATAATCAATCACATGAATCCCTCCAATCGACTCATGACCACTCCAGCTACTCCAGACAGCAAGTTCCCAACCCCAAGATATCTATCGACCTGCGAGCATGCAACAAGTGTATCAGACAAAGCTGGCGAGTTCATAGTTTGTGGAAAACATTAGTTACCAAGTGTTTAGTTCAGTTCATTGCATGTAATGTAGATAATAACCCAAGTACCGTAAAAGATGGCTACCAGATTGTTTTGCCCGTCCCCACTGCCCCCTATATAAGCAATGGTCAAGATTTAAGGTCATTAGTTCACGCCTGTCCTCTCAGGTACGGTGTGAGGTTACCAAGCCTAATAGCGCTATCAACTAATACCCCATTACATCTCAGGTAACTATTCGGTATAAGATGGGACTTAAAATGATTGGAAAGGTGTATTATCTAACATTCATGTTTAATCAAGAGTTGTATTCCTCTCAGGAATACCCAGTGATTTACCCAAAAACCCATCCCTCTCATGGATACCCAAAGATTGTCCCAACCACCGGGACACATGCTCAAGAGATGAACTCACCTTTGATTGCTCGGTAAGATTAAAATACGTATTCCAAGTTGATCAATCAGTCCCTATTGTGATTACCGATAGCAGTTAGTTTCGTGTACACGTGAACATGTGTTCTTTGCATTTATTACATAAGTTACAAATAAGCAGAACGCACATCGTTACGCAAGTCTTAGCAAGTATCGGGTCCAACTTACAACCACAATACATGTTCACATCACACCTTATCACAAGTGGTTCAGTTCACAATTAAATTCACACGCATCGGTTCGTAAACAGCTTCACAATCACATTTGGCGTTATTGTATGGCACACCATAAGTTAATCACATAATAAGATGGCACTAGGGGTTTGGGTCATATATTCAACACATATCACTAATAATGCCCAACTGTTATTATGGTTCTCATAACAACTCGGCCCACCTAAGTCCGGCCCAGATACATCATATGTGCGTGACGGATCAATGGTGCAGGGCCTGCTATGTTTACTCAACCCAGCCCACTTCTGATGGGCATTGCGTCTTACATGTGGTCCGGTTTACAATCTGTGGCCCAACAGCACAACAGGCCCAGGTCACATGTCAAGTCCAAACTAAATATCAACAAAGAAGTTGTGTAGGTAGGTCTGTTACTTGCTTGGCCCATATCCTTGTGTGAAACCCAAATGAAATCATATGTTAATTACCCCCATTTAATCGGCCCAACCCAAATTACATGAATTTATTAGTTTATTTATAACAGCCCAACTTAACTATACGCACATATCCTTGGCCCAAGTAATAATCAAAGTTGTGCCATAAACCCTACATACTCTAATTGCTCAACAATCTGTTACGAAATCGAAGGTTCCTATCATGTGCATATTGATCAGTAATAACTTTAATTTGGAAATCATCCCTATGAACAACCACTACATAATAATTCTAATATGCAAACCTTAACACAAGTGTCACATACTTCACATTCATATATTCACAATATAACCTACACCTAAATATCAAAGCATACTGATCACAACCCTTAACCATATTGATCGGCCCACACCTAGTTATCATGATTATCATCATCCAATTTATGTGACATTCAAATCATATAGCCGATCACAAGTACTAGATTATGTTACTCGTTTAAAATTCTAATAATCTACCATATACCTATAACATGGTTATCATAGTTCACGTATAAACACCTCATGTCAATCAGGCACACATATAAACAAGATTAAACGAACAAGATTCAGTACGAATACAATTTACTAACCACAAGCTTGATCCAACAGGATGATGTTTCGAAGAGGGGGGGGGGGGGAGATGTCACCTGCCGTACGCACACTTAGGTGCAATAGGGTTTTATTTTTTTTGAGTTTGTGATAACAATCAACCTCATACACAACTAATATAGCAAAGATTTAGGCAATCGGACCCCTTATCTCGGCCGAACTGGGCTTAGCCCGTTAGATTGGGCTGCCAAACAATTGGGTAAATGTGTTGGGATTTTCTACACTAACCGAGCCGAGTTTACCATGGGTTTCACATGTTGGGGTGCGGCCCAATAATACATTGCGGCCCAATTATATATACGACATAAGGATTGGCCCAACACACACACACACACTACTCAACTACAATGTATATAAACACGTTTATCAAAGTCACGGGTTGACAGATTGATTAAAACAAGAACGGGGGAATCAACAAAACCGAAGGCACTAACCTTAGAGTTCGGGTGATTAAAACAAGAACAGGGGAATCACCAAAACCGAAGGCACTAACCTTAGAGTTCGGGTTGTCACAAGTGTAACAATTAAAACTTGTAATAACTTAGAAGCTATAAGTAACTGAGATTATACATAACTTAAATAACTGATATATATATATATATATAGGGGGCCGATAAAATGAAAACCAACTTCAGTTGTGAGAACCGAGAGAACCACTTTGCAACCATTAGATCTTGAAGATGGATGGATGAGATTAAAAGTAACTAAAATTAATATTAAATATTATATATATATATATATATATATATATATATATATATATATATATATATATATATATATATTTTATATAGGGGGGCCGCTAAAATGAAAACCACCTCCAGTTGTGAGAACCGAGTGAACCACTTTCCAACCATTAGATCTTGAAGATGGATGGATGAGATTAAAAGTAACTAAAATTAATATTAAATATTTTTTGTATTATTATGTTTTTAATGTTTTAATTCAACAGGGTAGTTTAGTAAAAAAAATTGTTTTTGGCTTTTTGACTTTATTATTTTTTATTACTTTTTTGTATTATAATATTAGTTGTTACTTTTTAAACATATTTTTTTTTCAAAAACATTTTAAATTTAGATTTTTTAACAAAAAAAATTTTTGCGCGCCGTTTTTTGCACGCCGTTTTTACGCCCGACATTTTCACGCCTCGTTTTTTAATGCGCCGTTTTTACGTCCGGCTTTTTCACGCGTCATTTTTCAACGCGCCGTTTTTTACGCAACGGTTTACGCCTTTTTTTACACGCCGTTTTACGCCCGGTTTTACGCGCCGTTTTTAAGCCCGGTTTACGCGCCGTTTTTACTCCCGGTTTTACGCGCCGTTTTTTTTACGCCCGGTTTTTCGCGCCGTTTTGCGCCCGGTTTCACGCTCCGTTGTTACTCCCGGTTTTAAGCCGTTTTTTTACGCCCGGTTTTACGCGCTGTTTTTTAACGAGCCGTTTTTTATGCCCCGTTTTTACGCGTCGTTTTACACCCCGTATTCACGCTCCGTATTTACGCGTCGTTTTATCACCCTTTTTTAACGAACCGTTTTTACGTCCTGTTTTTATGCGCCCCTTTTTTTCACGCCCTTTTTTTCGCAACGTATTTACGCGCCGTTTTTTTTACACAGACGTTTTTAAACTTTTTTTTTACGGTTTTAAAATTTTTTTTACGAAAACTTTTTCTACGGTTTTAGACTTTTTTTTTTACAAAAAAACTGTTTTACAAAAAAAAAACTTTTTACAAAAACCTTTTAACAAAGAACAAAAATTTATACAAAAACTTTTTTTACGGTTTTAACATTTTTTACAAAAACTTATTTTACACACACGTTTTTTAAACTTTTTTTACGAAAACGTTTTTTACGGTTTTAAACTTTTTTTAACAAAAACTTTTTTACCAAAAATTATTTACATAACTTTTTTTTATCAAATCTTTTTTACAAAATACAAAAATTTATACGAAAACTTTTTTACGGTTTTAACCTTTTTTTTACAAAACTTTTTTTACACACACGTTTTGAAACTTTTTTACATTTTTTACGAAAACTTTTTTTAAGATTTTAATTTTTTTTTTACAAAAACTTTTGATGGAGAGAGAGATGATTTGATGGAGAGAGAAATTGAAATGACTTTAAAAAAGACTTTAATAAAGAGAGATAATTTGATGGTTTTGATTAAATGACTGTATTACCCTTTTGGGTGTCATTATCTGATTGGTGGAGAGTGGCTCTCATGGTTCTCGCAACTGGGGGTGGTTTTCATTTTAGCGGCCCCCTGTATATATATATATATATAGGATTAGGTTCAAGAGTGAACACTAGTGTAGTTTGTGAACTAAGCGAACTAATCTTGGTCATACATGTGTGTAGATCAATAGACAGGATTTGATGATGAAATCCTAGCCATCCACGTGTGTAAATCAATGGCCCAGATTTGTTCACTCAGTTCGCAAATACATTAGTGTTCACTCTAGAACCCCACCTATATATATATGTTTTCATAATACATTTATGTTTTCACTGAGTCCGTGCCTTAATTCTAATAGATTATATATATATATATATATATATATATATTGGATAAGGATCATGTGAGAAGTAGTAGGCTAATTGAGAAACTTGAGAAGCATTCTGGACCACACATTTTCCCTAAGCAAAAAAATGCAAAAAAAAAAGGTGAAAAAAATGCAAAATATTTTTTTTTTTGGAAAAATTGCAGCTTTTACTTTAAGGATTTAATTTTTTATTTTATAATTTTTTTTGGCATTTATACATATGTGTATATTGTTAATCTTTTTAACTATACATATATGTATATTGTCAATTATACATATATGTATATACATGTTTAAAATTGAAAAATAAGTGTTATTTAGGGTTTAGCATTAGTATTTAGGGTTTAGCATTAAGGTTTAGGGTTTAGCTTTATGGTTTAGGGTTTAGCTTTAGGGTTTAGCATTAGGGTTTAGCAATAGTATTTAGGGTTTAGCATTAGGGTTTAGCTTTAACTTTTGGGTTTAGCTTTATCTTTAGGGTTTGCATTAGGGTTTAGCATTAAGGGTTTAGCTTTAGGGTTTAGTTTTAGCTTTAGGGTTTAGCATTAGGGTTTAGCATTAGGGTTTAGCTTTAGGGTTTAGAATTAGGGTTTAGCATTAGAGTTTAGAATTAGGGTTTAGCTTTAGGGTTTAGGGTTTAGCATTAAGGTTTCACTTTAGTGTTTATGGTTTAAGGTTTAGGATTTATAACACATATTTTTTTAATTTTAAACATGTTTATACATATATGTATAAATGACAATATACATATATGTATAGTTAAAAGATTAACAATATACACATGTGTATAGATCCAAAAAAAAAAAATTAATCCTTAAAGAAAAAGCTGCGATTTTTCCAAAAAAAAAAAAAAAAAAATTGCATTTTTTTCACATTTTTTTTTGCATTTTTTGCTTAGGGAAAATGTGTGGTCCAGATTGCTTCTCAAGTTTCTCAAATAGGATGGACTTCTCTTACGATCCCTACTATATATATATTTATATATATAGATAGATAGGATAAGGATCCGTTAGGAACCACACTTTATTGCGAGAACCAGTGTGAACACAAAGAGTAATACCTAAAAAAATCTAAAAAACACCCAAAAAATTTTTTTACTATTTTTTGTGTAAAAATCGCTATATTTCGTTACTAATAAAAAAATCAAAAAAAAATCGAGTAACAGTTATCCATGCACATGTGCATATGTATCATTTCTTTGACAAATTCCGTAATCCATTACAAATATTAGAAAATTGCACTTTCATTTACACTACCACGTGTATTACACTACTTTTTACGTTAACAATATTAGAAGGGTCATGCTATTTACACACGAAGAAAATTATTTTCACACCATGAAGCGTCGCGCTATGGCCATAGCGGGGCGCTTCGGTCGACAAAAGGTGATTTGATCGTTTGACTGACATAAGTTGCAGAGACATAAAGGTGATACGAGGTTGCAGGTGTCTCGTGAACCCTAAGCGCCGCGCTATGGCCAAAGCGCGGCGCTTCGACCCCAAATTTTCATTTTAAAAGGCCTCACATGCTCAGACACAACATTCAGCATACGCGTGATTTTGTTGTTTGTCGATTTTCTTTGCTCTATTACGCGTGAAAAAACGATGTCGTGGTTAAACTACTATCTTTTCGGTCAATATTCTGACGAGTCAGTTGTTCCTGATTCTTACGAGGGGACCGCTATTTCTGACTCGTATGAGAAACCGGTCTCGTCCAACTTGAGGGAGGCAGAGGTTGTGTCTGGCATTCGTTATCGTGATAACACGGTGACGCTGGATTTGAATACCCCTGTGGAGGACCCTTACGCACAACAAGGTTATTCGAATTTCGGTTACGGTGGCGAGTACAACTTTGTACAGCAGGAGTGTTATCCAAACGACAGTTACGGTTGTCAACAGAGCTTACAAGGTTATTCGAATTTCGGTTACGATGGCGAGCACAACTTTGTACAGCCGGAGTGTTATCCAAACCACAGTTACGGTTGTCAACCGAGCTTTGAACATCAAGTATATTCGGACCTCGGTGACGATGGTGAGCCGGGGGATGTGTCTGTTGACGAGGAAGGCTGTTACCCGGTTACGTTTTCGTTTGATACAACGCAGACCTTTTCGTCACGTAAAGAGTTGGTGCGTTGGGTACAAGACACGGCAAAAGACAACGGTTACCTCATTGTGATTAAGAGGTCGAATAAAAGAAGAGAGAATTACAATATTTGGTTTCAATGGACTTTTGGTGGGGAGCATAAGAGTATAGCTACACAGAGGAAAACGGGTAGCAAGAAAATAGGCTGCCCGTTCGAGATGATCGGGTTTTCGGAATCATCCAGAAGTGTTTGGAGGATCGAGGTGACGAAGGCGAAGCATAACCACACTCCTATTGAAAACTTAGAGGGTCACGCGTATGCGAGAAGGCTTTCTTCGGAGGATAAAAAACTGGTTAAGGAGCTGGCAGAGCAAGATATTCCCAACCAAAGTATCTGGCGAACGCTGACAAAAAACAATCCGGCTAGAAAGCTTATTCCGAAAGATATACACAACGCTGTTCAGAAGATCAACGCCGAAAAAAATGTCGGTAAGTCTTCGATGCAAAAACTTGAAAACATTCTTCTCGAAAAAGATTACACTTATAACATGCGCACGAATGAGATATCGAACGAAGTTGAAGATGTCTTCTTTGTTCACAAAAAATCATTCATTATGTGGTGTGCCTTCCCGCATGTGCTAATGATTGACGCCACCTACAAAACGAACATGTACAACCTGCCATTTGTTCAGGTCGTAGGCATGACGTCGACAAACAAATCATTTACGGCTGCTTGTGCGGTAATTTCCGCTGAGAAGTCAGAGAACTACCTATGGGTGTTAACAGACAGGGATTTTGCGCTAATGAACGCGTGTGAACAAGTTTTTCCAAAAGCGCATAAGTATCTTTGTCGGATCCATACTCAACAAAATATTAATAAGAACAGCAAGAAGAAATTCTCTGACAAGGAGTGGAAAGAATTCGTACGTAGATTTTGGTTATTGTGCGAGTCTACGACCGAGGAAATATACAGGTATAACTTGGAAAACCTTGAAGCACAGCTGAAAGAAGATGACCGTGAACGTGGGTATTTCTTACATAATTATGTTCAAATTTTATATAATAAAAAAAACTGACTATTTACGTTTTTTAATTTTAGAGGTTTTTGATTATTTGAAGAAATCCTGGTTGGATCCGTACCGTGAAAAGTTTGTATCTTGCTGGATTAACAAAACTAACAACTTTCACCAAACTACGACCAACAGGGTTGAGGGCATGCATGCAACACTAAAAAGTCACTTTCCAAGTCATCGCAACACACTGGATAAACTTGTACTGTATGTTGATCATGTTGTTGATAGACAATACACCGAGATTAGTAGTAGCTTTGAAACAAGTCTCCGAAAAGTGATGACGCACCCCAAGAATCAGCCCATGCTTGCATATATTCTCAGAAAGGTTTCAATATATGCGATTGAGCTTTTGAGTAGGGAACTAAAACGTAAGGAAGACAGGTTGAGAGCCTACGGTGCAAGCTGTGGTTGCCAACTTTTTACCACCTGTGGTTTGCCATGTGCCTGTCGTTTGGAAAAGTTGGAAAATAAAGGTAATTAATATCTTTGACCTTTCTCGTTATGATTTTGCCACCTAATTTGTTTTCATCCACATGTCAGCAACTCCGGATCACACACATAGACGTGTTCTGGAAGAAGCTTGACTTCAAGCCTGCAAAGAAAAACATAGAGGATATCGATGTAGACGCGGAATTTGAAAAATTGAAACAACAGATCGATCCAACACCCCCTCAAGTGAAAAGGAGCTTCTTTGAAAAGTTTCAGCAAATCCTCAATCCAGGGAACAATAACAAAAAACCTCCTGCTGTTCTGAAGAAAACTCGTGGTCGCCCAACATTGAAAACGCAGGAAGAAAGAAAGGTTGAAGCCGATAGAAAAAGCGCGTACATTCCGTCGGAAGAAACTTGGGTCGAGGCCTCAGACGATCTTCCCCATCACAGCTCGTACATATCACCGTCACAGCCTCAGACGATCAACCTACACCCTGATTTCCCGATGATCAAGCTCGGTCCTGAGACGGATATAGCGATCCGCAACTACGCATCTCAGATTCCCGAAGTGATCCATCCATACATCGTTAGAATAAAGGACGTGAAACCAGATGGTCATTGTGGGTTTCGATCGGTGGCTGTTGGGTTAGGAGTGAAACAAAATTCATATTTGATGATCCGGAAACAACTTATAAAGGAGTTACGTACGAACGAATCGCTTTGGAGGCAGGTTTTCGATCCGAAAAACATAGGACATTATGATGCGCTGGTTAGACGGATCGATTTCAAGGGGGTGGGACGAGCAGATATCGAAAATTACATGACGATGCCTGAGACAGGGTTTCTTATTGCCCAACGATACGGTGTGATTGTTCACACCTTCGACATTCGTGGGAGCGATACAATTTTCCCTCTGCTGGGCGGGCCAAACGAAGCTGAGGAACCTCACCTGGTGGTTGCGGTTGTGTTCGTCGACCATGGGCATTTCATACATGTAAAGCTTGGAGGTTGTTATCCAATGCCTCCCCCAAACCTACTCTGGACAGCGAACAGAACAGAGCGCGCAGCAACCTGGCATACATTATACATGGATCAGATCAACGCGTACGAAATGCTTACGTATCGTGCCCCTGACCTTAATGTAACCCCATATGTTCACGATGTATGTTAAATGTGTTTAATAATAATCACGTTTGTGTTTGTTCAATATATGCGTTACATCACGTTAAAAACCGAATGTCAACGACACGACCCAATCAGATTCAATACGCACTTGTACGACCCAAAATGACAATATACATCATAATACTACAATTAATGAAAAAATACGTCATGTTCATGTACGGTAGGCGGCTGATACACATAACACCTCTCACAGGAGTACTTGTGCTTTCAAACCAAAATGATACGATATAACGGAATAAGACATCACACGTAACCGATTTGATCCGGAACTTGCAGTATAGTCCATATATAATAAAAAATGATGTATAATGGAAAAAACGTAAAATTTAGACTATTATCGACGCGTTTGTGAATTAAAAACAATTTTAAAGAATTTAAAAAAGGCCCAAAGCGCCCCGCTTAGACCTGAGAGGGGCGCTTTGCCCTTGAAGCGCGGCGCTTTGGCCATAGCGGGGCGCTTCGGTCCCTCGCTATAGCTGAAGCGGGGTGGCTTCTCCCCTATTTTAACCACAAACACACACACACACACACTTAAAGGTACGATTTACACACACTTGAGCCGGAGATCAACGTTTTCAAGCTTTCAACCGCTAAAAGATAAGATCGAACTTCATTTATTGTTTTGGTTCAAGTTATGTGTTTCATTTTGTTTGATTTTGTTTGATTTGGGCGGTTATGATCGAGCTGTTGGGGCTGTTCTTCATAACGAAGAACCAAAGCGCCGCGCCGAGGCCAAAGCGCGGCGCTTTGGTTCATGTTTATTTTTTTTATATTATTTGTTTTTGTTTAATATTATTTGTTTAATATTATTTGTTTAATAATATTTGTTTAATATTATTTGTTTAATATTATTTGTTTATTATTTTATATTTAATATTATTTGTTTATTGTTTAAATTGTTTAGTAATATTATTTGTTTATTATTTTATATTTAATATTATTTTTTATTATTTAAATTGTTTAATAATATTATTTGTTTATTATTTTATATTTAATATTATTTGTTTATTATTTAAATTGTTTAGTAATATTATTTGTTTATTCTTTTATATTTAATATTATTTGTTTATTATTTAAATTGTTTAATAATATTATTTGTTTATTATTTTATATTTTATATTATTTGTTTATTATTTAAATTTAATATTATTTGTTTATTATTTAAATTGTTTAGTAATATTATTTGTTTATTATTTTATATTTAATATTATCTTTTCAACGTGTTGGGATGGATTCCTCCGATGACGAGATTGAGCATATGGAGGCTGAGGGAGAGGTGGGAGATGTAGGAGAGCAGGGAGAGCCGGCATGTCCGTACCTGCAGTTTCCGCAGGGGTCACGGGCGAGGGGGAGATGCGCTAGATTGCACACCATAGAGATTGGGGGGCATGTAGGGATAGACTGGGGCCTGCTGTAGACCGTGGGAGAGGCCGCGCGGGCGCATGATATAGTTTGACTAGATACTCCTTGGTCGCGCCTATTTGAGTTAGCGATGGAGGACTCGTACCCTGAGCTTACGGTCGAGTTTCTTTCCACGTTTACATACTGATGTGAGTAAAATGCAACATATAAATTACATCAAATGAGGCATATAACTAACCCTTTTTAAGTACTAATATTGGAAAAAGAGTGTTTTTGTCTTCCTTTTGTATTTTCAGGATTAAATGAGCTCAAAAACACAAAAGAAGCAAAAAGACAGCTAAATCCAACATAAATACAAGAAAAGGAACATAAGTGGACTGCCCGACCCCTCAACGGCATCTTCCCAAGCAAAATAGAGAAGGCAGAAGACTGAACACACCCTGTGCTCAGCCAGCACGGGGCCGTGCCCAAGAAGCAGCAGAAAAGACAAACCTATAGAAGCTTCTATTGCCCACCACGGGGCCGTGCCCAGTGAACACGGGGGCGTGGCGAAAGTACTGCAGGCGCATTAATTGTAATTGCGAATTACAATTAATGAAGAGAGAGAGTGTCAGACAGGCACGGGGCCGTGTCCAGCGGAAACGGGGGCGTGCCCAGCCCTCTGTTCAGCCTATAAATAGGAGTGCTTGGTTTCATTTCAACTCATCCCTTGGCACACCACCTCTCTCACACTTCATCCACCACCCACCACCATCACAACACCATCATCCACCACCATCATCCATTGTCCATCGTAGAGTGTGTGAGTCGTCTCGGGATCCAAGATTGATCGTAAGAGTTCTTGACAATCAAGGCCATGTTTGCCTAAGTCTCTTACATCACTTGGTGAAGACAAAGTGTCTAGTATAATACTTTTTATTTCTAATCTTTTGCACTTTTTATTTGGTTTTGTATTAATGACTTTAATAACTAGTTACTTATGTTGAAGGTGATCTTTCCTTATCGTTTGTCCGTGGTGTCTTGGCATTATTTTACTGTCTATATAAAATAAAAGATTTTCACCATTCATATCTCCACGGTCTATATGGAGGTATGTTGGCTACCTGGTCGGGGGTTAAGGGAACGGTTTGGTAAAGGTCTTGCCATTGTTCAGCGTTTAGAGGTCCTGCAATGGACCTGGGTCAAATTTAGTAGGACCTCCTTCAATGCTTCACGGTATTGGATGGCGGGGGTCCAAACTCTTTGATCCCCTCATAAGTTAACTACTATTAATACTATAACCCGGCTATTTAGGACTGTATCCCTGCTGACTCAGACTACTTAGCCGAGGGTAACGTCACCGCCAAAAGCGGGGCCTACCATAATACTGCATTAATAACTTAATTCATTATCTTCCAATAATCCACCCTTTTAGGATTGTATCCTTGCTGACTCAAACTACTGGGGTGAGGGTAACGTCACCTTCAAAAGAGGGGCCTACTACAATAACTAAGATAATCTCTTAATTATGTGCAAAAGTGCGGAAATAATCAAAGGTTATACTAGATACGAGTCGGAACCAAGTGATTCATCTTGTCTATCTGTTTTTATTTTATTTTTATTTTCAGCATTTTAGTTAGTTTTTATCTTTTCTTAGTTTAAAACATTTTTCTAACCTTTTTATTTTGATTAGACGTTGAGGATAAACCGGTACTAAAAGCTCTTGTGTCCTTGGACGACCTCGGTATCTTACCAACGCTATACTACGCTCACGATGGGTGCACTTGCCCATATGTGTGTTTAGTGTTAGTAAAATATCGTGTTTTATAAATTTAAAACTTGGCTAAAAATAAGTGTTAAAAGGGCTTAAAATATACACCTAATAAATACGACACTTTATCGCACATCACATACGCGCCGCATCCGGCGGATTACGTGGAGGACCCGGATTTTCCAGTCCACGAGGTTACATTCCGTCTCGCCGGTCAGGAGTTTCAGATGAGTGTGCGACAATTTGCTGTCCATACAGGTTTGTACACAGAGCCCGAGCTTTGATACTGATTTATATACGCAGGCGGTTACGGCGATGGACAGGCAGACGCTTATCAGTTTCTGGAGGGCCATTTCCAGGGTTCCCTTTGGGAAATCCTGGCAAAAGGCCACCACCATTAGAGACCCCTTGTACCGATACCTGCACCATGTTATCGCGGCAACTATCGTGCCGCGGGGTGCCAGTAGGGAGAAGGTCAACCTCAGTGACCTTTTCTTTCTATACTGCCTACTGCGCCGCCAGCCCTGCGATCTAGCAGCCTGCCTGGCAGATTACTTTGCCACAGCATACCACCGGCAGCTCCGCGGGTACATGCACACTGGCTCATACATCACCGCCATGGCACGCTCGCTAGGGCTCGTGCCCGAGCATGATCCGGAGCTGTCAGATCCGGTCCCGTCTACCAGGTTGGGCCGCGCGTCAGTATCTTCCATGCAGATCACCCATACCTTTGATGTTGGTCTGAGGTTTAAGGGACGTGACAGGCTGATTTGGCATCCAGAGGTGGTGCCGGAGGTCATCCCGGTTGTTATTGAGGTGAGGCCTGGAGTGTTAGCCCCTCCTGATGTTCAGGCGGCCGCTCGGCAGGCTCAACTACAGGCTCTGGGACTCGATCAGTTCCTGGGCCAGCCTCAGGATGAGGCTCAGGCTCAGCCTCAGCCTCAGGCTCAGGCTCAGCCTGTATTAGAGGATCCGGCTCATGAGGAGCATGTCGAGGAGATCCCGGTACCACCAGTGCAGCCAGCTCCTGAGCCGCCACAGTACCCGCAGCACGTTTACGCTGACCTGCCTCCGGTAGCGCGTGAGGTGGCTCGGGACTTCGACCGGCGCCTCAGACGCCAGGGCGCACGCATTGACTGGATCGTCGAGACGCTCGTTGCTCTACGAGAGCTCGCTGGGTTGCCTCCACTTCCCCTCCCACCGTCCCCACCGCACGAGGATTAGTACCTTAGTTTGTTTGTATAGTGATTTGTTATGTATTATGTACTCAGTTGTACCTTTTTGTTTTGTATGTACAAACTGATATATATAAATATATATATATATATATATATTGTAGTTAATCTTCTATTTACATCACGTTGGTTTTGGATTGTTTACGTTTAATTCTTATGGCTTTTTGTACATTTTATTTAACGTGTTCGTTTAATTTAACAAAATAAACAAGGTTAACAGTTTATAAAGACGCACTTATATTATATACGTTCTATAAAAATAATGACGTAAAGAAACGTAATTATAAAACAACTATGAATTATATGTAACTAATATTTTATAATAATAATAATAAACCTCAAATACAATTTTTTCCTCCAAAAAACACTACCAAACTAACCCACATCCCACCTATTTCAAAAAAAAAAAAACAACACAAACTCCTGCCCACGGTCTTTGTCTTTTTGCACACTCAAAGCGCCCCGCTTTGGCCATAGCGGGGCGATTTGGCCAAGGTCAACAGACAAGGACTAACGTCAGTCCTTGTCTGTTGACCATGGTCAAAGCGCCCCGCTATGGCCAAAGCGGGGCGCTTTGAGTGTGCAAAAAGACAAAGACCGTGTGCGAATAGACCAGGCCTATTAGAAATGCACATGTGCATCTATAAGTATCAACATGAAATAAGGTTTTTGGTACACTACTTTGAATACACTTTCTCTTTCATCTAACATTCAATCCATAATACACAAACATGCACATGTGCATATGTATCATTTCTTTAACAAATTCCGTAATTCATTACAAATATTAGACAATTGCACTTTCATTTACACTACTATATGTAATACAATACTCTTTACATTACCAATATTAGAAATGCACATGTGCATTTATATGTATCAACATGAAATAAGGTGTTTTTGGTACGCTACTTTGAATACACTTTCCCTTTCATATATCATACCATCCATAATACACTACCATTATCTCCTACCATCCATAATACAATACCATTACCTCCCACCATCCATAATACAATACCATTACCAATATTTTCACTTTATTATATGTATATCAACACCATTTATACGATCCAATCAACATATTACATCATAAAGTAACAAATATATCCAAACCATCAACCACTAGTTATAACTAAGCAAAAAACATGTATATGGGCCTACTGCTCCATTCAAAATCACAAACTTTTTGTACCAAAACACGTTATATCATGGTTATACCTAATGATGCACATGTGCATTTTGAATATTGGTAATGTAAAAAGTAGTGTATTACAGATGATATTGTAAATTAAAGTGAGATTGTCTATAACTGATAACGTATTACGGAATTGTCGAAGTAATGATACATATGCACATGTGCATGGAGAAGTAATGATAAAAATGCACATGTGCATGAATAATTGTTACTCGAAAAAAAAAAGTTTTTTTTTTGGTAACGAAATATAGCGATTTAAAAAAAAATTTTGAGTGTTTTTTTGATTTTTTTTTTAGATTTTATTTTGTGTTCACATTGTTTCTTGCGGTTCTCGCAATAAAGGTGTTTCTCGCATGAACCTTACCCTATATATATAAAATCTATTAGAATTAAGGCACGGACTCAGTGAAAACATAAATGTATTATGAAAATACACAAAGAATGAATAAATTGGTAAATATTGTTTTGTTGGTAAATGGTTTTACTGGTGTACTATTTTGTAGATCATACGTAACAGATTTCGAAAGATTTGATGATGATATCCTGTTAGAATTTGTTGTTTTAGGTATCATATTGGATCTATGATAATCCAAAAACAACTTTTTAAATTTAAGCCTTTCGACAACGTTGGTATAAGTATTGTCATGGGTAGAAAACTACAAACTATAAGAAATATTTTTTTTTTTGAAAAATTAAAGTTAGAAAATACATATATATTATACCATCTGAAATGTTAGATAAAACAATTCTTTCCTCATCACATCAAAACAGTTAGTCATATGTTGTATTTTTCTTATTTTACATGTCTTGCATTATATTTTAAAAATAAAACTCGTGTATGATTTAAAAAAACTTACAACATTTGCGTTGGTAGCACCTCAATACATTTCAAAGATTGTTTTTTAAGGAGTAAATTATATGACTGGTTATTAAGATTAACTAGTTATAAAAACTATTGTCGCATTGCGGCGAACTTTTTTTGTTATTTAGTCTGTGATTATATGTGTTTGAAATCACGACGAACGCGTTGCACACGGAACCGCTGACAATAATAAAAAGAAAATATAGAAAAAGCACTAAAAAATTGTATGGTAATGATGTTGTTCGGTAGAAACCCGTAGTCAGAGATGAGCAAACAGTAATGGGTACCGGTACCGAATTTCCTGAACCGAAAGATCCTAAGTACCAGTTCGGTACTGACGTTTGGCGTTCCTGGTACCGGTTCGCTACCGGTTTTTACCTTCATATACCGATACCGTAACCGGGGAATCAGTTGGCACAGAGCTCATCCCTATCCCTGAAAATAAAAAAAAAGTTGTACGATATCATTGTTGTTCGTACGGTACCCGTGATCAGGGATGACCAAATGGTACTGGGTAGCAGTACCCTATTTCTCGAACTAAAAGACTATCAAACTTAATCCAGTACCGACTTTTGGCGTTTTATGTACCAAGACTGGTGCTGCTTTTTACCTTCATGTAACGAACCAGTATTTTCGATACAAGTACCGGTTGACACCAAACTTATCAAACTTAAAATGTGGTTGACACCAAATTTATCAAACTTAAAAAGTGAAGAAAATAACAATTATTATAATACTAGAATAATAAAACTATAAAAAAACTGTGTATAATATTTTATTATAATATAATATATTGAAAATAGTGTTCAATGCATTCAGTTTTTAATATATGGATAATATATGGATAATTAGCAGCCCGTTATAGACTTGTTAATCTATACTATATAATAAAAGAAACCACTTTTGGAACACTTGTCATCATATTTGAGCATCTCTTATAGATAATTATTATTTTAATTTATTCTTTTCTAATTAATTATAGATAACCCTTCTATTAAATATTATTTAGTTTAATATCTTATGGATAATTATTATTTAGTTTAATCTTCTTCTCATTTATAATATTATTTAGAGAAAATTATGATTTTGGCCCCTGTAGTTATATCACTTTTACCCTTTTAGCCCAAAAAGAATTTTTTAACATCTGAGCCTCCAACGTCTTCTTTTCTAACCCTTTTGGTCCCTAACACTAACCCCATCCATTAAATGTTAGGGGCCAAAATGGTTAAAAAAAGACGTTAGGAGCCAAAAAGGTTTAGAAAAAAGACGTTGGGGGCTTAGATGTTAAAAATTCTTTAAAGAAAATTACGATTTTGGCCCCTGTAGTTATATCACTTTTACCCTTTTAGCCTAAAAAAGAATTTTTTAACATCTGAGCCCCAAACGTCTTTTTTTCTAACCCTTTTGGCCCCTAACACTAACCTCATCCATTAAATGTTAGGGGCCAAAAGGGTTAAAAAAAAGACGTTATGGGCCAAAAAAGTTAGAAAAAAGACGTTGGGGGTTTAGATGTTAAAAAATTCTTTTTTGGGCTAAAAGGGTAAAAGTGATATAACCAATGGGCCAAAATCGTAATTTTATTATTTGATGTATAAAATTAGATTTATTCAATTCGTACAATACACGAGATTTTTTAAGGATATATATTTTTTATTATTTAGTATAGAAAATTACATTTATGCAAACCGTGTAATACGCATATTTTTAAAGATGTAATTTTTTTATTATTTGGTATATAAAATTACATTTATTCAACCCATATAATAAATGAGGTTTTTTAAAGATGTATTATTTTATTATTTGGTAAACAATATTACGTTTATTCAACTCGTGTAACACACGTGGTTTTAAGGATATAACTTTTTTTTATTTTGTATATAAAATTACATTTATTCAACCTGTACAATATTATTCTTATAGATATAACTTTTTATTATTTAATATATAAAATTATATTTATTCAACTTGTGCAATAAAAAAGGTTTTTAAAGATATATTGTTTTATTATTTAGTATATAAAATTTATTTATTCAACCCGTGTAATACACGGGGTTATAACCTAGTTAAATATATATAACTTCGCTTTTAGAGAATTTTAAAAAATTAAAATAAGAGGACATGTTATTAGACAATTAAGTATGAATTTGATTATTAAATAAATATTTCTCATAAACCAAAGATATTCATCATATTAATTTGAATTTGAAAAATAAGATTTGGATAAATAGAAGTAATGGAGTTAGTTATATATTATCTATTATCTATAATAAATGAAAAGATTTGGGCTGATGTGTCACTTGATTAGGGCTTCTCAGGTGTGGTTTTGGCGGGAAAGTATGGGTCGCATTTTTTTACAGTGAAGCCCCGATTTGAGCTATTCGACCCGGTCGCATTATTCGGATCCAGATATAAGCGTTCTTTTCATTCTTGAATACCAAAATTGACTAAACCCTAAATTTCCTTTCATTCTTCTTCCTCAGACGTTACGATCTCTCAACTGAAGATCTGGAGAATTTTATTTCACAAAGTTCATTGGCATTACTTATCTTTGTCTCCTTCTTCACCATTTGTCATACATTCGTCGTCGGCTCCAAATGCAGGTTTTTTTGTTATGTTTCATCAGGCGTTATGATCTCTCAACATGATCGCTTTGTTGATTTTATAACTCTTCAGATCTTGAATTCCAAACACCATCGATTCTTCTCCTCTAGGTTTGTATTCGTCTCATTCGGGTTTTTTTTAGATTCATTGATTGTTATTTTTGCGATTCTAATTAGATGCAATGTTTTGTTGAAGACTCCGAACACTTAGCAATGGTTGATGCATGTATCGAATTGAAATAATCTTAGATGAAATTAATTGGGTTTGTTTTGTGAAGAATCTGTATCTGGGACATTACTTGGATGGGATTTCGCCGGATTTTTATCAACCTTTTATTGATTCATTCGGTAATAATTCCTCTTTTCTTTCTACAACTTTTGGTGGGGATTAAGGTTTGTAAATATGATTATTAAAACATATAAGATGAATGTGTAGATGATTGATTATCTTATACACAAGCGTGGTATACACGTAACTATGGACCGGAATTGGTTTCTAGGGTTCTGGTTAAAGTTGTGAGGGTATACTTGGACCGCTTGACCGGAATTTCATTGGTCGTCGGATATGATCAAAGTTACGAGAGGAGTGGAAGGATGAGCATGGCCAATCACCACTGTGTATGGTGATGTTTGGAAAGTCGTTGTCAACGATTTAGTGCGGTGATGGAAGTGGCTTTGATATTAAGTCGATATTAAGTAATTCATTAGTTTTTTTATTTATGTTAGTTTTTGTTTGTTGATGTGTTATGTGTGATGTAGGTATGTGAAGTTTGTTAGGCTATTGTTCTCTTTTTTAACAAGCCCTAAAATAATCTGCATCTTTGTGTTGAAGGTGATCGGTAACTCCGGCGACGACGGTCAATTCAGAATTCTGATTCTGTTTTAGCGCTGGTGATTACCATTATTTCATTTGCTAATTGATTAAATAATTTGTTTCTATTTCATTGATTTGGTGCAATTGAGGATTTGTTAGATGAGATTTTGTTATCATATTCGGTACCATCAAGAATGGTACTGGTTCAGTAAGGCACCAACAGTGTTTTAATTAAATTGATTTGGTGCAATGAGGTACTGGTTCAGTAAGGCACCAACAATTGGCGCATGTGGAGAAATTTTCGGGCTGGTAAGGTTTTGACAATTGAATCAACATGTGTTTTAATTTCTATATTAACTTCATGAATATATATGAAGTGTTTATTTTTACTTTTTCCTCGGATTTATTTGTATTACAAGATTATATATGTATCTGGTTGGATCAATTGCCATTTTTGTGTTGAGATACATCAAGATGGTTAAATGTGGCGTGGGAGACTTGGATCATGTTTGCTTGTGTGATCACCTTAAATATGGTAATAACCTTTGCTTTGTGTAGTTGAAGATCATATTATTTGATATGATGTGATCTTATAGACTCATTGTCTTAATCTATATGCATTCACTTATGTTTTCATACAGGCTATTGGGATGTTGTCACAACTATCGACAACTGAGGACATGTGAGTCTTTGATCACTTTTTCATCCTCACACGAGCTATCGGGATGTTGTCACAAGCTATCAATAACTGGGGACGTGTGAGCCTTTGATCACTTTAGTTTGACATTCTTGTGGTTTTCCGTTATTATAGGTGTCAAAATAGGTGGGTCGGGTAACATTCTTGTGGTTTTCCGTTATATAGATGTAGTCGTATTCTTCATCAAATGTGACTAAACAAATTCTTACTATGGTTTACGTGTGGTTTGCATTAGGCCCGATTGTACTCCCCGCTATTCACTTTGTGGGACCAAAGTTGTCATACGAGATTGTCGAAAGCTTTGAGTATCATTATCTATATGAGCTAATGAGTATTCAGGGCCGGCTTTTGAATGAGATCCATAGCTTCAAGGTATATGCTTTTGAATTTCTTTTTTATTAAAAAAACAAAAGGGGAAGTATAGTAATAATGGGTTTTGTTCAATGTTGATGCAGAGAGAATTTAAAGAAGGAAAACTAAATGTTGTAGCATTACATTTGAGTAATGGAGACAATGAGAAGGTGGAAGAAGAGGATGTAAAGGAGATGATGACGATGATAAAGAACAAGAGGAGAGAGATGATGAAATTTGTTACCAAAGAAAAGGCAAGCATTGTTCCTAGAGCTTGTAAATACGCATTTTGGAACATGTGTAACGTGTTGAATCTTTTTATGCAACGAATGATGGATTACTGGAGACATGATTCTTCGTATTGTAAAGGACCTCATATATGAGCCATTAATTTGAATGGAAGTGAAAGCACAACGGTAAATCATGTTTCAAAATCATGCTTTTGATAAGGGTACTGTTGTATGTGAAGACATTAGACAAATACAAAGCATGAGTGGAAGTCTTTTGCTTTTCATTGTCAGAATAGCTTAATTTGTGAGATTTTGATTTCAATTTTCAACTCTTGATCATCATATTTTAGTTTATAGTAGTGCACAGTTCTTAGTTTATAGTAGTTCATAGTTGTTAATATTGTTCATAGCAACTCCATGTCTCCATGGTGCATGCATATTAATCATAAATAGTTTTTAATATAAGAAATTTTTTGAGCCCGGAAAGCAATCCCGGGTGATAATCTAGTTATATTCATGAATAAAAAAAAATATTTTCTAGCATGAGAAATATAATCTTCAATTAAGTAGAGATAAATGAGACATAATACAATTTACTAAGAAAAATCCTTTGGAAAAATCTTATGTAGATCATCCTATATAATATGACTTCCATTTAATTTACTTTATTATATAGTATAAAGTATTAATATTAATATTTATTTAATTAATTAATAAAAAGATTACAAATAATATATTATTATTATTATTTTATTATAATAATAGATAAAGATAATCAAACAGCTTGTTTATATTCTTTAGATAAATATTATGAAATTTAAAGATATCCTAACTAATACAAAAAAAGATAGACATAAAAGTATACTATTTAAAATTCGTAAATATATCTTTGTTAGTATATAGTTACCTTCCTGTGTATATATAGGGGATGGATCATGGGAAAACTAGTTTAAATGAGAAAACCAAAAAAACTAACCAAAAAAAGCCTAAAAAAACCTAAAAACATACCAATTTTTTTTTTTACAATTTTTAATAAAAAATCGCTAGTTTTTATGCCTAGAAAAAAATTAATTGTACTGCACATGTGCACTAATACATAAAGCTTAAACCACTTAACCCACCCCCCACCGACACCCCCCAAAAACCTAAACCCCCCACCCCCACCCCCCAAAAAACCTAAATTCACCCTCCCACCAAAAGCCTAACCCCCCCACCCCCCAAAAACCTAAACCCCCCACCCTCCCGAAAACCTAAAACTAAACCCTAAACATAAACACGAAAAAAACCTAAACCCCCCACCCCCCAAAAACCTAAACCCCCCTCCCCCCCACACCCAAAAACCTAATCCTAAACCTCCAAAAAAACTAACCCTAAAAGCTAAACTAGACTCAAAAAGCTAATTTTAATCATGTAATGCAATTGTAAACCCGAAAAAAAAAACTAAACCCCCCCACCCCCACCCCCACCCCCGAAAAACCTAAACCCCCCTCCCCCCCCACACCCAAAAACCTAATCCTAATCCTAAACCTCCAAAAAACTAACCCTAAAAGCTAAACTAGACTCAAAAAGCTAATTTTAAGCATGTGATGCAATTGTAGTACATGTTATATTGCACATGTGCACTACTATAATAATAGTATTGAAAACAAGACGACACCATAAATCTTTTTTTATGTCATAAAAAATATGCTCGAATATACTTGAACGAAAGATACAAAAATTTGTGATCTTATGGTGCCATTTTTGTTTTAAAATGATAACGTATGGAGAAATGGGAAATGTTTGAAAAGTTATATATTTTTTTTCCAATTTTACCCCTCCTTCATTAAAAGTCCCCCCTCCTTTTTAGTGTTTTTTCTGGTTAGTTTTTTGGTTTTTTCATTTATATCTAGTTTTCTCATGATCCTCTCCCTAAATATATATATATATATATATATATATATATATATATATATATATATGGTAACATATAGTTACCTATATTCATAACAAATCAATATAATTTTAAATTAAGTAGAGATAAACGAGGAACAATACAATTACGGCTGAAAAACTCCATAGAGATCTCCCCACATAATGACATGTGTCCTCTATTTGATTTACTTTATTATATAAATAAATAGGTTAGAACCCGTGTATTATACGGATTAAATGAATATAACTTTATATATACTAAATAATAAAACAAATTTACTTTTAAAAACCTCGTTTATAAAAGATTTTATATAATATATATATATATATTTATATATATAGAAAAAGTATATCGTACATTACGGCTTAACGTACTTCACGTACGACAACGTGCGTGATTTGTTCTATAACATGCGTGATTAATGTTTTTAATATGCGTGATTTTGGATTTTTGAGTTATAACGTGCATGGTTTTAAAATGAACGTGCGTAATTACCTGTCGTACGTGATGTACGTTAAGCCGTAATGTACGTTAACCTTCCACTATATAGATATATATGTATATATATATATATATATATATAATTAAGAATCTCGTGTACTGTACGGGTAAAATAAATGTAATTTTATATACCAAATAATAATAAATAGTTATATATTTAAAAACCGTATTACACGGGTTGAATAAATATAATTTTATATACCAAATAATAAAAAAATGATATCTTAAAAAAAACACAGTATATTGCATGGGTTGAATAAATCTAATTTTATATACTAAATAAAAAAAGAGTTGTATCTTTAAAACTACGTGTATTACACAAGTTGAATAAATGTAATTTTATATACTAAAAATTAAAAAAATATATATCATTAATAACTTCATGTATTACTTGGGTTGAATAAATCTAATTTATCTTTCAAATAATAAAAAAAGTTATTTTCTTTGTTATTATGAATCGTTTCGACTATTTAAATATATTTAAAGATCTATCAGTATTTCTTATATATATTTAGAGATTTTTTCTTTTTTTAGTTTTATAATTTTCTTTTCGTATTTTAAATATATAGGTATAAATTTATCCTACTTGATATATAACTTTTAACTCTACATATGATTAATATTTATGAACTTAATTTTTAAAGGATTATTCAAGGATAATATTGAGATATTTTTCTTTTTTTTAGTCTTATATTTTTTTTTTCTTATTTTAAATATGTACGTATACATTTATCCTACTTGATATATAGCTTTTAACTTTACTTATGATTAATATTTATCAACTTGATTTTAAAAATGATTAATATTTATTAACTTAGGTGTATTTTAGAGGATATTGCAGAAATGTCTTAGGTGTATTTTAGAGACGTAGGTTTTCTTATTCTTTAACTGACCTTACCGGTGATTGCCTTCTTGTGTTCATGTCCAAATGATGTTGTATGCTATTATACATGATTTACATTATATTCTGTCACTCTGATAACTTTCTTGGTATTGCGGACTTCTTATTTCTATATTCTTTGACTTGGTGTGTTGGTATGCTGTTCGTTTTTGGAGCCGGGGGTCTCTCTGGAAGCAGCCTCTCTATCCTTAGGGATAGAGGCAAGATTTTTCTACATCACACCCTCCTCAGACCCTATAAGTAGCTTTGTTATTTGTGCGATTTACTGAGTATGGTTGTTGTATTAATATTTATCAACTTAATTTTAAAAGGATTATATTTAAGGATAAGATTTAATATTAAATTCTTATTTATGTAACTAAGATAATTAGGAGAGAAATTTTAAGGATAAGATTTAATATTAATTTATCATTTAATTTATATTAATATAGGATTAGCATGAAAAAAAAAGCTAGAAAACAAAAGTTTATATGCCTCCAATGAATGACTCATGTCACACATTGATTTACTTTATTAAATGTATATATATATATATATATATATATATTGTTTAATATTTAATTTTTTAAATCTGATTTATTTTATTTTAGATAAATGAGTAAAATTACTAACCTACCCTTATGTGCAAGGCACATGCCATACTTAACGGAAAATTTTAACCTGCTTAGTGTTAAACGACCTAGGATGTATGAGTTTTACAAATAAAAGATTGTGACTGTAATTATTTTAGGGTCCTAATATTAACACATGGAAAAAACTTATTTTCACATGGTGTATACGGGCCGTATAATATTATACAGACCGTATAGAATTTAAAAAACTAATAAAGTCTGTGACAGCTGACTTTGTCAGCTTTTTAATTCTATACGGGCCGTATAATATTATACGACCCGTATACACCATATGAAAATAAGTTACCTGGTCGTATATAATGTATACGAACATTGTATACGGGCCGTATAATTTTATTCGGCCCGTATTCCTCGAAAATTGGATTTTTCTCAAAGTATATAAGGGGTTTAAGGTGTTAATCACACGAGACATTTTACAGTCGTGAGTTGGTCAAACCTTTCTAAAAGTAGAAAAAAATAAAACATTAACAAGTAACAAAGATTGAAGAACAAAAAGCTGTGTCGTATGACTGTAATAAAACGGAAGCTATCAATATGGGGATGGGTACGGAAGCCGACATGTCTTCCTGAATCTGAATCTGAATAGCAACGTTAACTTTGACTTATAAAACCCACTAGCAAAATAAGCGGTTTTATCATGTTAGGGAGAATGTTCTCGAAATTGAAGGAAAAGGAAAAATGGTTGCTGATGTTTTTCAGTATTCGGATTTTGTTGGTTTGTTTCCAGCTATGGTTTAGAATGGTTTAAGGAATGTCGGTTTTTCAGTATTCGGATTTTGTTGGTTCAATACCAACTCATCTTTAGTAGGAAGGGTACGTACGGTTACGGGCATGGTGTTATTCTTTATTTAATATTACATAATAAAAGGAAGGGTACATAGTGTTTGTTTGAGAACCTGATTCAGATACACAACGGTTCTCCAATTCCAGACCTGTAAGCAAATACACAACGGTTCTTGTCGCAACCCACGTCCCCTAATTACCCAGGGAACGAGCAGCCGCGGCCAGTCTTGGTGGTATCGTGTGTTTTATTATTTTGGCAGCGGAATTTACATCAGGATCGTAGTTGGTAAATATTTTATCAGAGTAAAATACCACGCTTTTATAATATTCCACACATGGGAAAATCCCAAGTTTTCATTACACACAATTTTTTTATAGAGATAAACCCTATTTTATTCAAATAAAACATCTCTTTATTTAGGTAACTTTTATAGCCACTTTTCCAAGCCTTTGGTGCTGTCCAGCTGGCTTCTATTTGGCTTTCACATTTTGTTACCTGATACGCGTTTAAAAACATTTTGTCAGTGGGAAATACTGGTGAGTGAATCCTAGTTTAATCAAGATAGGTAAAACCATTTTATCAGTCTACAGCATTGAGGGCGGTCACGCAATTACATTTGTTTCCATCTACTTTAATTACCACCCACGGTACTGTCAACCCGACTTGTGGTCATGTTACTACTCACAATATAGTAAAAATTTTTGTATACAAAACCCTAACATACCAACGATAATTGTAGAATACAAATACTCAATCACTATTTAATATATTATTAATCATGTGAGGTTTTGCGAAAACAGTTTACAAAAAAGGAGATTACTCACATTGCTGTCTTAGGGTTTCCTTTAGGGATTTCCTAGTGATTATCTATTAATTACACAAATGCACACACGTTAGTATAATAACCCAATATTTACATTAGTAATACCCTCCCCGAGACGGCGTTCCAACGACTTCGTCGGGCAGAACCACGACAGTAGTTACGGAACCCTGGATCAATCGGGCAGCGTATCTAATACGTAACCGGGGTTATAATACTTACAACAGGGCAGAACTTCGTTAATTAGGGGGATATTATACCCGAGTATAGCTTATATTCTATCGAAATTCGAGAGAGAAAGGTTGTGTGGTACGAGTTGGGACTGTAGGCCTGAGCTCCCATTATATAGGGCTGGTCGACCATGTTCTCGCGGCCCGCGAAAGTGAAAGGGAGGGCCAACGCGGCCCGCGACATAGGGTCCGTAGGGCCTAGCCTTGATTTGTCACCTTTCTAGCTTCGCCACGTGTTGACACGTGGCGGCTTCCGGGTTAGGCCGCATGTCAGGGCACTCGCGGCCCGCGTAAGATGGATAGTGGGTCTTCGCGGCCCCCGGCCGATTATAAAAATGGATTTTTATTTAATTTTTAATTATATAAGGGTATTTGGGCTCAGTTTTCATATACGGGATATATATTGTGACACATTGGGATATTTATCTGACAACTCGAGTTTTCAAGGACTTTCCTCACAACTGTGCCTTCGTAATTCGTTGCGTTGTATTATGTGCACTTTGTTATTTGATTATAAATTGCTGTATTGTGCTACTTGGTAAAATATTAAACAATGGAATTTGTGATATATGTGGTGTGTTATTATATATATATATTAATCATGACGAACCTTAGGGAGGTTTCGCCACAGGCCTGCTTGACGAAACCTTAAGAGTTTCGCCATTGCCTTACTCGACGAAACCTGGAGTTTCACCATACCAATTATGACGAAACCTGGGGTTTCGTCGGCCCAGGTTACTTCGGAGCCCAGTACGGGCCCAACACCTCTACGCGCATATATAACAGAGTAGGGTAGCGCAAGGGCACATAATTGACTGATTCGCAAACCCTAGACTCTCCTCTCCAACCTTGCACGTGACGGCAATCACCAACCCTCTCGGATTCTCACTAGTTCATTCCGTAATCGGTTAGTGTGTGATAATCAGATTAGATTTGCTTGTTACACTGTTTTGATTGTCTTGTGTGATGATATTCATTCATGATTCATTGAGTTGATGCCCTGCTAGATGTTAACATTGTATGTTATTAGTGGAGATTGTGTTTAATGAATCCAAACATCGAATACATACATGATGTAACCTAGATCGTATATGATTTAGTAATTTTAGGGTTCGTACTAGATGATAAGTGTTGTGATATATTGGGATTATGCTAATAACAATTAATGATTATTGTAATTGTATGATCGATGATTATGGGAAACGGTTGTAGACAATTAGGAATCATATATTGATCTATGATTTCATGAGAAGTATTGATGATTTCTGTTGATGTTATGTGGGTTTGATTGATGTTAATCGTAAACGGTTAGGGTTTCTGTGTATGAAACTGATAACATGACGTAACTTCTTCATGTTGACGAAACTCACTGGTCGACGAAACATGGGAGTTTCGTCACTGGGGGTTACGACGAAACCTAGGGGTTTCGTCCAAGGAAATCACGACGAAACTTGAGAGTTTCGCCAAAGGGAAACATGACGAAACTGAGGAGTTTCATCAAAGTGAATCACGAAGAAACAGGGGGGTTTCGTCAGGAGGGTAAATAGACACAGTGACTTAGTTGATCCTGTTGATGGATGGTTGTGTTGATATGAATCATGTATGTGAAGTATGGTTTGCATGAGGTTGGATAACTGTTAAGTGCTATGTGGTAGTTGTTGCTTGAATGCAAAGTATGATCATGATTTGTACGTGAACTATGTGGATGTACACTGATTACATATGCTTGATTACTATTGGCCTTGACTGATTTATTTGTGATCAAGTAGTTAAGCCTACCGATCAAACCGAGGTGAGTTCACACTTTCTATAAGGCATGGGATTCCTGGTGGTTTGGGAATGGGTTAAGAAACTAAAATGAAACCTACATATTCACCTCTAACAGAATATGTACCTCCATCCTCGTTGAGAAGGATGACAACCTTTAACCTGTGTATTCTCCTTGTGTGGATTACGTACCTCCGTCCTCGGTTGGGGAGGACGACAACCTATAACTTACTAGACAAAACTCTATCATTAAGTCCCTCATTTTTATATCGACTTAATCGCCGGGCCAATGGCGAGCGGGTCATTAGTTAATAGCGCTATTAGGGTTGACAAGCCTCACACCGTGTCGGGAGGATGGGCGTGTACTAATATATCTAGGAACTTAGTCAATGATGATAGACATTGACGTAGGGCACAACTTTCTCAGTCAGTTGTCGATATGCTAACGGTCTAGTGGTTAACATGGGGAAGCCCCCACTGATTATGGTTTGGGAAACAAGGAATTGGATAACTCGTGGTTTTCAAAACAACTATTTGTTTTTGGAACAACATTAAAACTGGACAACCAACTGTGAACTCGCTCAACTTTATTGTTGACTCGTTGTTACATGCCTTGCAGGTCGTTAGGTGCTTATGGAGCTTGCACAGGGAGGAGTGATCGTTGTGGTACATGGACTGTAGATCGTTGTGGTACATGGACTGTGGAGTTCTATGATAAACCTTGAACTTTTAAACTTGTACATTGGTTTTTGGTTTTAAAACTTTATTGCTTCCGCTGTTGGTTTTAATTATTTAATTATGTTGTTCAATATGATTGGTGGCTAGATCCTAGTCATGTCACGCCTCCTGTGGTGATACTCTGCTTGTGTCTTTTAGGGGTGTGACAGATTGGTATCAGAGCCATTGGTTATAGTGAACTTGGTTTAAAAAAAAGGGAAAGTTTTTAACAAAACCAGACTATAACCTGTACAGTGCTCAACGATTCACAACGACGCTTCGCTCCACGTGCAAGACTCAACACTATAGGTGATATGGTTTATGTTTATATTACCTGCCTATTAGTTTACTTAATGCATTGTTTATGGTATGCTTACTCAACGTAACGACCACTGTTTGAAACCCTGTGTGCTTACCCTCTTCTGTCATCCCACATTGATGCACTTTCGCGACACCTCTCTCACTTGTGCTTTCTTTGATGTGAAGATCATGAGTGGACGTTTGAACTTGACTCAAGCCCAGCTGACGGCTCTAATCAACGAACGAGTGGCTGAGGCACTCGCAGCAGCCCCTGCAGGAGGTATAACCTGCCATACTGACCTATCTTAGGATGTTTAGATCCTACTCTTGTGAACCAACTCTCGTGCTTAACTTTGTCCTTTCTTGCTCACACTACCGGTCAACCTGCTCAGCCTCCTGTGTGTACTTTCAAAACTTTCATGGATTGCTGACCTAGTACTTTCAATGGCACTGAAGGAGCTGTAGGAATCCTCCACTGGTTTGAGAAACTCGAGTCTGTCTTCGAGATGTGTGAATGCCCTGAGGCTCGTAGGGTAAAATTTGCTACTAGAACACTCGAAGGTGTTGCGTTGACATGGTGGAACGCGCAAGTACAAATGCTGGGGTTGGCGGCTGCTAATGCCACCCCATGGAACGACTTCAAGGATCTGATCAAAGAAGAGTACTGTAATCGCGACGATATTCACAAGCTGGAAGTAGAGTTTTATAACTTGAAGATGACGGGGTCTGAAATAGAGGCATATATGAAGAGATCAAATGAGTTGGCTACCTTGTGTCCTACTACGGTAGATCTTCCTATCAAGCGTATCGAGCTGTACCTCAAGGGTCTAGTGCCAGAGATTCAGAGCCATGTGACTGCGGCTAACCTTGGCACCATCCAGCAAGTCATTCGACTGGCACATCGCCTCACTGATCAGGCAGTTGAGCAGAACAAGCTGCCTAAGCGTATTGGTGCTACTACTACTACTGATGCTCCTAGTGACAACAAGCGTAAGTGGGATGGAAATTCGAGCAAGGGTTCTACTTCTGTTCAGTCTCAGTCTCAGCAGCGAAGGACTGACGACTACAAGAGCCCCAGTTAGCAATCTTCAGGTAATCAGAATCAGGGTCAGGGTGGATACAGGGGAAATCACCCTAAATGCAATCGATGTAATCTGCACCACAGTGGATCGTGCAACAAGAGTCGTTGTCAGAGATGTAACAAGCTGGGTCACGTAGCCAAGGATTACAGGAGCTCGCATCCTGTGAATCAGAATCGTCAACAGCAGCCACAAGCTCCACAAAACCAGCAGTATCAGCAACAGCAGGGTAATAAGGGATGTTTTCAGTGTGGTGCTGAGGGTCACTTCAAGAGACACTGTCCACAGTTGAACCTGAATCAGAACAACAACAACAACCAAGGAAATGGGAACAACAATGGGGGTAACAGTGATGGCAACGGTGCCAGGGGTCGAGCTTTTGTGATTGGTCAGGGTGATGCAAGGAATGATCCTAACGTCGTGATGGGTAAGTTCCTACTGGATGATTTCTTTGTTACTGTTTTATTTGATTCGGGTGCCGATACTAGTTACGTGTCCTTAAAAGTAAGTCAGATGCTTAAGTGTACCCCAACACTTTTGAACACCAAACACATCGTAGAACTAGCAAACGGTAAAAGTCTCGAGGCCACACATATAGTTAAGGGTTGTAATCTCGTCTTAGCTGGTCAGACCTTCTTTATCGATCTTATACCCATCGTTCTTGGTAGTTTTGACATCGTCATTGGGATAGATTGGTTATCTCAACATCAGGCGGAGATTCTTTGTAAGGAGAAAATCGTCCGTATTCCTCGTTCTGGTAAAGAACCTCTCGTGATTCGTGGTGACAAGAGTGGTGTTGTGGTAGGCATCATATCATTCCTTAAGGCCCAGAAGTGCTTAGGAAAGGGCCACGCAGCTATTCTAGCCCTGGTTACTGACACCTCTATGAAAGAAAAGAAGATGGAAGACATTCCAATCGTATGTGACTTTCCTGAGGTATTTCCTGAGGAATTACCTGGTCTTCCGCCTCATCGTCAGGTCGAATTTCAAATCGAGCTAACTCCTGGAGCAGCACCAATAGCTCGAGCACCTTATCGTCTAGCTCCATCTGAACTAGAAGAACTATCCACACAACTGCAAGAGCTCTTGGACAAGGGTTTTATTCGTCCTAGCTCTTCGCCCTGGGGAGCTCCAGTTTTATTTGTGAAGAAGAAAGACGGTACCTTCAGAATGTGCATTGACTACCGCGAACTTAACAAGGTGACCGTGAAGAATCGTTATCCCCTCCCGCGCATTGATGACTTATTCGACCAGTTGCAAGGGTCGAGTTTCTACTCCAAGATTGATCTGAGATCGGGCTATCATCAGCTGAGAGTCCGAGACGAGGACATCTCCAAAACAGCATTCAGAACTCGTTACGGGCACTACGAGTTTCTGGTCATGCCTTTCGGATTAACAAACGCACCTACGGTCTTCATGGATCTTATGAACCGAGTGTGCAAACCTTACCTGGATTAGTTCGTTATTGTTTTCATCGACGACATCCTGATCTATTCTAAGAGTTAGGAGGAACACGAGCACCATCTGCGACTTATACTGGAACTTCTTCAAGCAGAGCAACTCTATGCCAAGTTTTCGAAATGCGACTTTTGGCTTCGTGAAGTCCATTTCCTAGGCCACGTAGTAAACGAGGATGGGATTCATGTCGATCCATCCAAGGTTAACTCGATTAAGAACTGGCCTGCACCTCGTACACCAACAGAAATCCGCCAATTCTTGAGTTTGGCGGGCTATTACAGAAGATTCATCAAGGATTTATCAAAGATTGCGCAACCTCTCACTTCACTAACCCAGAAAGGTGTCACCTATCGTTGGGGGTGATGCACAGGAATCCGCGTTTCGACACTTAAAGGAGAGACTTTGTAGCGCACCTATACTCTCATTACCTGAAGGCACCGACGATTTTGTGGTTTATTGCGACGCGTCAATCCAGGGTCTGGGGTGTGTGTTAATGCAGCGTGATAAAGTCATTGCTTATGCATCGCGCCAACTTAAAGTTCACGAAAGGAACTACACTACTCACGACTTGGAGTTGGGAGCAGTGGTGTTTGCTCTTAAGATATGGAGACATTACCTGTACGGTACCAGGTGCACCATTTACACCGATCACAGGGGTCTCCAGCATATCTTCGACCAGAAGGAGTTGAACATGCGACAACGTCGATGGGTCGAACTCCTCAACGGCTAAGAGTGCGCGATCAAGTACCATCCGGGCAAAGCCAATGTGGTGGCCGACGCCCTCAGCCGAAAGGAGTCAAAACCTAAGCGCGTGCGAGCGTTACAACTTACCATCCAATCTAGTCTTCCTACTCAGATACGAGATGCTCAGGTTGAAGCATTGAAAGCAGAGAACATCAGGGCTGAGTCCCTGCGAGGATCGAGAAAACAGTTAGAACAAAAGGAAGACGACGCTTACTACGTGACAGGGCGCATCTGGGTTCCACTTTATGGAAATTTACGCGAACTTGTGATGGATGAAGCACATAAGTCTCGTTAGTCAGTACATCCTGGTTCGGATAAGATGTACCATGACTTAAAGACTACATACTGGTGGCCTAGCATGAAAGCCAACATAGCAACTTACGTTAGTAAATGTTTGACTTGTGCGAGAGTCAAAATCGAGTACCAGAAACCATCAGGCCTACTTCAACAGCCAGAGATACCGACATGGAAATGCGAGCAAATTTCCATGGACTTACCTAGATCTCAACGGGGAAACGATACCATTTGGGTGATAGTAGATCGACTGACAAAGTCCGCACACTTCTTGGCTATCAAAGAAACGGATAAGTTTTCTACCTTAGCAGACGTCTACCTTAAGGAGGTAGTCTCGAGGAACGGGGTGCCAACCTCCATCATATCTGATCGTGATGTGCGTTTTACCTCTGAATTGTGGCAAGCAATGCACAAGTCCTTTGGCTCTCGTTTAGACATGAGCACAGCATATCACCCGCAAACGGATGGGCAGTCTGAACGCACCATCCAAACCCTTGAAGACATGCTTCGGGCATGTGTAATTGACTTTGGGAATGGCTGGGAAAGACACCACCCTCTAGTGGAGTTTTCGTATAACAACAGTTACCACAGCAGCATCCAGGCCGCTCCGTTTGAGGCATTGTACGGACGAAAATGCCGATCACCTCTTTGTTGGGCAGAGGTTGGCGACAACCAAATCACTGGTCCAGAACTTGTGGTAGACACGACAGAGAAGATTTCTCAGATATGACAACGAATGGCGGCAGCCCGTGACCGTCAGAAAAGCTACGCTGATAAGCGTAGGAAACCTCTAGAATTTCAGGTCGAGGACCGGGTTCTACTTAAAGTCTCACCCTGGAAGGGTGTGGTTCGTTTTGGAAAAAGGGGCAAGCTCAATCCGCGTTATATCGGACCTTTCGAAATCATTGAGAAAATTGGCAAAGTGGCTTACAAGTTGAATCTACCCGAAGAACTCAGCGGAGTTCACAACGTATTTCACATGTCAAATCTGAAGAAGTGTCTGTCAGATGAGACCCTCGTAGTTCCTCTCAAAGATCTCACCATCGATGATCAGCTGCGATTCGTCGAAGAACCTGTAGAGATTACAGACCGAGACGTTAAGATTCTCAAGCGTACCAGAATACCTCTTGTTCGAGTTCGTTGGAACTCCCGTCGTGGCCCAGAGTTTACCTGGGAACGAGAAGACCAAATGAAACACAAATATCCCCAGTTGTTCGAGAACAGTGTAACCACTACTGAGGCTGAAGCTACTACGGAATTTCGGGATGAAATTCTAAACCAACGGGGGGATGATGTGACGTCCCAAGAAAACCACGCAACTTAACTAGCTTCCTCAGTGACTACGTGCTAAATTTCGGGACGGAATTTCTTTCAAGTTTGGGACGATGTGACAACTCGAGTTTTCAAGGTCTTTCCTCACAACTGCGTCTTCATAATTCGTTGCGTTGTATTATGTGCACTATGTTTTTTAATTATAAATTGCTGTATTGTGCTACTTGGTTAAATATTAAACAGTGGACTTTGTGATATATGTGGTGTGTTATTATATATATATATATATATATATATATATATTAATCATGACGAAACTTAGGGAGGTTTCGCCACAAGCCTGCAAGAGTTTCGCCATTGCCTTACTCGACGAAACCTGGAGTTTCGCCATACCAATTACGACGAAACCTAGGGTTTCGTCGGCCTAGGTTACTTCGGAGCCCAGTACGGGCCCAACACCTCTACGCGCATATATAACAGAGTAGGGTAGCGCAAGGGCACATATTTGACTGATTCGCAAACCTCAGACTCTCCTCTCCAACCTTGCACGTGATGGCAATCACCAACCCTCTCGGATTCTCACTAGTTCATTTTGTAATCGGTTAGTGTGTGATAATCAGATTAGATTTGCTTGTTACACTGTTTTGTGTGATGATATTCATTCATGATTCATTGAGTTGATGCCCTGTTAGATGTTAACATTGTATGTTATTAGTGGAGATTATGTTGAATGAATCCAAACATCGAATACATACATGATGTAACCTAGATCGTATATGATTTAGTAATTTTAGGGTTCGTACTAGATGATAACTGCTGTGATGTATTGGGATGATGCTAATAACAATTAATGATTATTGTAATTGTATGATCGATGATTATGGGAAACGGTTGTAGACAATTAGGAATCATATATTGATCTATGATTTCATGAGAAGTATTGATGATTTCTGTTGATGTTATGTGGGTTTGATTGATGTTAATCGTAAACGGTTAGGGTTTCTGTGTATGAAACTGATAAAACGACGTAACTTCTGCATGTTGTCGAAACTCATTGGTCAACGAAACATGGGAGTTTCGTCACTGGGGGTTACAACGAAACCTGGGGGTTTCATCCAAGGAAATCACGACGAAACTTGAGAGTTTCGCCAAAGGGAAACATGACGAAACTGAGGAGTTTCGTCAAAGTGAATCACGACGAAACAGGGGGGGTTTTGTCAGGAGGGTAAATAGACACAGTGACTTAGTTGATCCTGTTGATGGATGGTTGTGTTGATATGAATCATCTATGTGAAGTATGGTTTGCATGAGCTTGGATAACTGTTAAGTGCTATGTGGTAGTTGTTGCTTGAATGCAAAGTATGATCATGATTTGTACGTGAACTATGTGGATGTACACTGATTACATATGCTTGATTACTATAGGCCTTGACTGATTTATTTGTGATCAAGTAGTTAAGCCTACCGAGCAAACCGAGGTGAGTTCACACTTTCTATAAGGCATGGGATTCCCGGTGGTTTGGGAATGGGTTAAGAAACTAAAACGAAACCTACATATTCACCTTTAACAGAATATGTACCTCCATCCTCGTTGAGAAGGATAACGTCCTCGGTTGGGAAGGACGACAACCTATAACTTACTAGACAAAACTCTATCATTAAGTCCCTCATTTTTATATCGACTTAATCGCCGGGCTAATGGCGAGCGGGTCATTAGTTAATAGCCCTATTAGGGCTGACAAGCCTCACACCGTGCCGGGAGGACGGGCGTGTACTAATGGATCTGGGCACTTAGTCAATGATGATAGACATTGACGTAGGGCACAACTTTCTCAGTCAGTTGTCGATATGTTAACGGTCTAGTGGTTAACATGGGGAAGCCCCCACTGATTATGATCTGGGAAACAAGGAATTGGATAACTCATGGTTTTCGAAACAACTATTGGTTTTTGGAACAACATTAAAACTGGACAACCAACTGTGAACTCGTTCAACTTTGTTCTTGACTCGTTGTTACATGCCTTGCATGTCGTTAGGTGCTTATGGAGCTTGCACAGGGAGGAGTGATCATTGTGGTACATGGATTGTGGAGTTCCATGATAAACCTTGAACTTTTAAACTTGTACTTTGGTTTTTGGTTTTAAAACTTTATTGCTTCCGCTAGATTACTTGAACTTATTTGATTTCTTTTGGACACCAATTATATTGTGGTTGGTTTTACTTATTTAATTATGTTGTTCAATATGATTGGTGGCTGGATCCTAGTCATGTCACGCCTCCTGCGGTGATACTCTGCTTGTGGATTTTGGGGGTGTGACAATTTAAATATATTAGGGGTGTCGAAAAATATTTTGGAGGGTTGTTATATCCTCCCCACCTTGTTTTAGAACTCGTCCTCGAGATCTACTGGAACAAATGCGGATATTTCCTTTGCATCTCTGATTCAAGCTCCCATGTGTACTCTGGTCCTCTCTTGGAATCCCATTTTACTTTGACTAGAATCAGTCTCTTATGTTTGAGATTCTTGACTTTCCTGTCTTCGATCTGTAGAGGTTTTTCTACAAATTTTAACTTTTCATTTACCTCTATATCCTTAAGAGGCACTACTAATGATTCATCAGCTAAGAAATATTTTGAGATTACATACACGAAATACATCATGTATTTCCGCCATTTCCTCTGGCAGTTGTAGCTGATAGGCTACAGGTCCTATTCTTTTAATAATCTCAAATGGTCCTATATATCTGGGGCTTAGTTTTCCTCTTTTGATGAATCTGACTACTCCTTTCCAAGGAGAGACTTTCAATAACACCTTGTCACCTACCTGAAACTCCAACGACTTTCTCATGTTATCAGCATAACTCTTCTGTCGATCGGGTGCTGTTTTCAGTCGTTCCTTGACTTGAATAATCTTTTCTGTTGTTTCTTGCACTATCTCAGGTCCGGATAGTTGTTTTTCTCCAATTTCTGCCCAACAGACTGGGGTTCGGCACTTTCGTCCATAAAGTGGTTCGAATGGTGCAGCATTAATACTTGTGTGATATCTGTTATTATAAGAGAATTCTATTAGTGGTAAGTGATCGTCCCAATTACCTCCAAAATCAATTACACAAGCTCTAAGCATATCTTCCATTGTCTGAATTGTCCTTTCGCTTTGTCCGTCCGTTTGAGGATGATAAGCTGTGCTTAGATTTAGCTTGGTTCCCATTGCTTTTTGGAAACTTGTCCAAAAATGAGAGGTAAAACGACTATCTCTATCAGAAACAACTGATAAAGGAATTCCGTGTAATGAAACTATTTCATTTACATACAATTTAGCTAATTGTTCCATACTAAAAGTTTCCTTCATTGGTAGGAAATGAGCTGACTTAGTTAGCCTGTCTACAATCACCCAGATTGTATCATTACCATTTCTTGTTTTGGGTAATTTGGTAACAAAATCCATTGTTATCAATTCCCATTTCCATACTGACATTTTCAATTGCTGTAACAATCCTGAGGGTTTCTGATGTTCAGCTTTAACTTGCGAACAAGTTAGACACTTAGTTACATAGGCTGCTATATCTTTCTTCATTCTTATCCACCAAAAATTCTTTCTTAAGTCCTGATACATTTTATCATTTCCAGGATGCATCGTATATTTAGAATTATGAGCTTCTTCTAATATATGGTGGCGTAGGTTTCCTAATTTAGGTATCCACATTCTCTTTTTATGGAATCTCCAAATTCCATCGGTTCCTTGTTCTAATTCCTTAATCGTTCCTTTCAACTCTTCAGTATCATCTTTGATTACTGATTCTTGTTCTTTCCTAATCTGCTCATTTAAATCTACTTGTAGATTTAATTTAAGAGAACGTACTCTTATTGGCTTTTCGTGATACTTTCGACTTAAAGCATCAGCTACTACATTAGCCTTTCCTGCATAATACTGGATATTACAATCATAATCACTAAGTATTTCCATCCAACGTCTTTGTCTCATATTCAGTTCCTTTTACCCGAAAACATACCTTAAACTCTTATGATCAGTGAAAATGGTAAACTTACTACCGTAAAGGTAATGTCTCCAAATTTTCAGAGCAAAAATTATGGCTCCTAATTCTAAATCATGGGTTGAATAATTATCTTCATGATTCTTAAGTTGTCTAGATGCGTAAGCTATAACCTTTTGACGTTGCATCAACACACATCCATAACCTAACTTAGAAGTGTCACAATAGACTACAAAATCTTCAGTTCCTTCTTGTAACGCTAGTATGGGTGCGTTGGTTAGTCTTTGCTTAAGAATTCTAAAGGCTTCTTCTTGTTTTGATCCCCATTCAAACATAATAGATTTACAGGTTAACTTAGTTAAGGGAATGGCTATTCTAGAAAAATCTCGAATAAATCTTCTATAGTAACCGGCCAATCCTAGGAAACTTCTAACCTCAGTTGGTGACTCAGGGTTTTCCAATTGGTAATTGCCTCGATCTTGGTGGGATCTACATGAATTCCTTCATGATTAACTAAATGTCCAAGAAATTGTACCTGTTCTATCCAAAACTCGCACTTCGAAAACTTAGCATAAAGCTTTTCTTTTCTCAATAAACTTAGAAGTGCGTGCAAATGCTCTGCATGCTCCTTTTTACTCTTAGAGTAAATGAGAATATCATCTATAAAGACAATTATGAATTTATCTAAATATGGCTTACATATTCGGTTCATCATGTCCATAAATGCGGCTAGGGCATTAGTTAAACCAAATGGCATGACGGTAAATTCATAATGGCCATACCTTGTTCTGAAATCCGTTTTAGGAATGTCCTATTCATGTACCTTTAATTGATGATGATAATGAGCGTAAATCGATTTTAGAGAAAAATCAAGCTCCTTGAAACTGATCGAACAGATCATCGATTCTTGGTAATGGATACCGATTCTTAATTGTGACCTTGTTCAATTCACGGTAATCAATGCACATACGCATCGATCCGTCTTTCTTCTTAACAAATAAAATTGGTGCTCCCCACGGCGATGAACTTGGCTGTATGAATTCTTTTTCCAGCAATTCGTCTAATTGCTTCTTCAGCTCTTGCATTTCGGCTGGTGCCAAACGATAAGGTGCTTTGGCAATTGGTGCTGTTCCTGGTAACAGGTGGATTCTGAATTCAACTTCCCTATCTGGCGGTAATCCTGGTAGTTCTTCTGGAAACACATCTGGAAACTGAGATACTATAGGAATATCTTTCAGTTCTTTCCCTTTAGTGTTAATGATTATAGAAATCAAATACACTAATGATCCTTTTCTTACATAACTTGCAGTTTTCATCACAAAAATGAATTTTGTAAATCTAGAGGGTTTATCTCCTTTAATTGTGATCTTTTCACCCCTTGGTGAATTTACTTGAATTGACTTTTGATCACATAGAATATTGGTTTTATTGGCTACTAACCAATCCATTCCTAATACAACATCAAATCCTGCCAGATTCATTGGGTAAAGGTTTGCAATAAACTTATGGTCTGAAATTTCTATTCTTGCTTCCTGCAAGATTTCAGAAATCCTAATGGTTTCCCCATTGGCTGTCTCTACTAGACATTCTTGTGGGATTTTAGTTAATAGTTGATTGAGAAGTTTGCAAAATGAAGTATTAATAAAACTTTGGTTCGCACCAGAGTCAAATAATACTTTAGCAAAAACATCATTAACTAAAAACGTATCGGCTATCACGTCTGGAATCATCTTGTCTTCTTCTGTAGTCAGAACAAATGCTTTAGTATTTTTAGTAGTCTTGTTGTTTGTGGCTGGAGCTAGTTTTGGACAGTTCAGCTTGATGTGACCTTTTTCTCCTCAGTTGAAGCACATCCCATTATTAGGTTTCTTCCTACAATCTTCCTCCTTGTGTCCTGGTAGCTTACAGAAATTACAGTGAGTGGAGCATTTTCCGGAATGCTTTCTCCTGCAGGCCTTACAATAAGGTGCAGGTGTAGAACCTACATTTTTCCCACGGTTGGAATTTCCATAACGAAATTATTGGGTAAGCCTTTGGGCTAGGTTTCTCCTTTGGTCCTCTTCTCGAGTACGTACTAACTCATCAGTCAAGGTGTTGGCTAGTTCTACAGCTTCTTCTATAGTTTGTGATCTAGCTGCCTTGACTACATGCCTAATCTCACTGATTAATCCCCAGACATAATGGGAGATTAACACTGGTTCTGGTGATGCAAGGGTCGGCACTATTCTAGCATATTCGAAGAATAACGTAGTGTAACCCTTACTATCCACTCCAGTCATTCTAAGGTTTAAGAACTTATTTGCTATCTGTTCTTTTTCATTGGGAGGGCAGAATTTCCTTTCTACCATGTTTTTAAATTCTTCCCATTCTATATTGTAAATTCTGTCACTTCCCCTAGATTGGAGGATAGTGTTCCACCATTCTAAAGCTGAGTTCTTAAACAGATTGGAGGCAAACATTATCTTATCCTCTTCTGCGCACTTGCTTATTTTTAGGACTGCTTCAGTCTTTTCTATCCAGCGTAGAGCTGCAATGGCCCCTTCATTGCCCGAGAATTCCACTGGTTTACAAGACCAAAATTCTTTATAAGAACAACCATAAGACAGTTGGTCGTTTACTATCACGGTTACTTTTGGGAATGCGCACTTGAAGTATGGGTCCATTGTTCACGCTGTGTTCAGGTTCAGTTGGTCGTTTACTATCACGGTTACTTTTATTATCAGTGTCCCTAACAGTTTGGATAATAAATGGCATCGCATCTATAATTCCTTGTGCCACTATGTGTTGAATAGCACTGTTATCCACTTGGTTTCCATTGTTATTGTTATTCTGGTTATCATGATCAGGTTATCATTATTCTGGTTTTCCGGGTTATTATCCGGATTCTCCTGATTCACTTGGTCAGCCATCTGAATTTTAAACATTTACCACGTATTAATATCACAAGATAGTATGTAATATAACCAATCATATGACACACATATTAATCAAAAGCGTCGAACATTGCGACTTACTCTTTCTTATATATAGTATGCATCTAGTACAAACTGATACTGGAATTTAAAATTACAATACTATTAGGCATCACTAACCACGTGGTGGTCTATACTACAATATATTACTATTATATAAAATAAAATTATTATTTTTTTTTTTCAAACATACACACATATATTATTATTATTATTATTATTATTATTATTATTATTATTATTACTTCCACCATCACCTTCACTGATATGGGTTCATCCAGAACTCCATATGACGCTCGTCATACTTCCAGACGAGCCGTTCTCCAACCTGCCTCATCCTCTCGCTATTTTCTAAAATCTCTTCTCCGAAGGTTCGGAGCTCTTGCACATTTGCTGCACTCATTGGGGGTGCAGGTGCTGGGACTGGGTTTGGAAACTGGGGCATGGGTTCTTGGTACGGTTAGAATTCTCTAAAATTTCCCTGATGTGTTGATCGCTATCATAGTAGGGATCTAGAGGGTCCAAACCTGGGTAGGCTGCTAGATTCGGCATGGTTTCATCTTCTAGTATTGGGTAACGTTACTGGTAATCCCTATGATCGTTTAACCAAGGATTGTAGTCTGGGTCTAAGGGATTGGGTGCTGGTACCCTAGGTATCTCCATTGGGTCAAAGTCATCCATTTGGATTTGGTTTTCTGGGTTGGCTTCAATTTCCATTGGCTGGGTGGGAAACAATGGTAAAGGCTGGGGTGCTACAAGTTGCTCCAGGTTAGGGTCTACAGCTGTGGTTGCTAAAATATGGAAGTTTACTAGACTCCTATTGAGCATATCCTGGGTGTGAGCATCTGTCTCTCGCTTAATGGCTGCTAAAGCACGCTGCTGTTGTAACTTTTTCATGCTTTTCCTACGTTCATGTGCTCCTCTACTGAACCATCCTTTTTTCTTAGAAGGGAATGGCTCTTCAAACTGAGCCTTAAACATGAATATCCCATCTTCATTGTCAGCTGAATACCCTGATATGGCAGGCTGTGAAGAGGTGCCTTCGCTCCTAGGTGAGCTGGACAACTCACGGTAGGCGTCCAAAGGTCCTTGGTCGCTCATACTGTAAACTAACAAATATTCAAATAACACATAACAATAAAATACAGATATGCACGTATTTCCATAATTTATTTCCTAACACTTTGAATAATATCTTGGTGTCAGAAGAACACTTTGGTGGCTGAATCAGTGGCTTAGCTCTGATACCACCTTCTGTCGCAACCCCCGTCCCCTAATTACCCTGGGAACGAGCGGCCGCGACCAGTCTTGGTGGTATCGTGTGTTTTATCATTTTGGCAGCGGGATTTACATCAGGATCGTAGTTAGGAAATATTTTATCAGAGTAAAATACCACGCTTTTATAATATTCCACACATGGGAAAATCCCAAGTTTTCATTACACACATTTTTTATAGGGATAAACCATATTTTATTTAAATAAAACATCTCTTTATTTAGGTAACTTTTATAGCCACTTTTCCAAGCCTTCAGTGCTGTCCAGCTGGCTTCTATTTGGTTTTCACATTTTGTTACCTGAAACGCGTTTAAAAACATTTTGTCAGTGGGAAATACTGGTGAGTGAATCCCAGTTTAATCAAGATAGGTAAAACCATTTTATCAGTCTACAGCATTTGAGGGCGGTCGCTCAATTCCATCTACTTTAATTACCACCCACGGTACTGTCAACCCGACTTGTGGTCATGTTACTACTCACAATGTAGTAACAAATTTTGTATACAAAACCCCAACATACTGACGATAATTATAGAATACAAATACTCAATCACTGTTTAATATATTATTAATCATGTGAGGTTTTGTGAAAACAGTTTACAAAAAAGGAGATTACTCACATTGTTGTCTTAGGGTTTCCTTTAGGGATTTCCTGGTGATTATCTATTAATTACACAAATGCACACGCGTTAGTATAATAACCCAATATTTACATTAGTAATACCCTCCCCGAGACGGCATTCCAACGACTACGTCGGGCAGAACCACGACAGCCGTTACGGAACCCTGGATCAATCGGGCAGCATATCTAATACGTAACCGGGGTTATAATACTTACAACGGGGCAGAACTTCGTTAATTAGGGGGATATTATACCCGAGTATAGCTTATATTCTATAGAAATTCGAGAGAGAAAGGTTGTGTGGTGCGAGTTGGGACTGAAGGCCTGAGCTCCCATTATATAGGGCTGGTCGACCATGTTCTCGCTGCCTGCGAAAGAGAAAGGGAGGGCCTACGCGGCCCGCGACATAGGGTCCGTAGGGCCTAGCCTTGGTTTGTCACCGATCTAGCTTCGCCACGTGTTGCCACATGGCGGCTTCCGGGATAGGCCGCATGTCAGGTCACTCGCGGCCCGCGTAAGATGGAGGGTGGGTCTTCGCGGCCCGCGACCGATTATAAAAATGGATTTTTATTTATTTTTTAATTATATAAGGGTATTTGGGCTCGGTTTTCATATACGGGATAGATATTGAGACATATTGGGATATTTAAATATATTAGGGGTGTCGAAAAATATTTTGGAGGGTTGTTATAGTTCTCCAATTCCATATCAGTAATGTAAGGAGAAGCGTTGAGATAACGGACATCCATCAAGCTCAAAAAGAAAACTTATGTTTCCCATAGTCACAAACGATTTCGTTTCAAATCAAGGGTCCCGTCATTACAACCACTTGTTTTCAACGGGGATATAATGCAACGATTCCTCTTAATTGAATAGACAGACACTTGCTTCATAGGACTCACTTAAATCGTCTCGGAAGTACTGAACAACCGAAATAACAGCTTCGGTTTCATCAGCTGCATCGTTTACTGTGAAATATATCCTTACAGAAACCACTAAAGATGAGTTGGAAAATTGCATCAACTCTCCTATATCAACATACTCTTCTCCGGATGGTTGATCAGCCTGTACCGAAGAAACCAAATTCGCAACAATGAAAACGTCGATAAACGTTGATCGGAAAACGCCGCTTAGTTGTTATGAATGACAACTTTAGGGGTCTAGTCCTAGCTAGTTGTTATCATCTGAATGTTTCGAATCATCATAGAAGACGTGTCGGGTTCTTCTGCTAGTTATTCGGAATGTTTCAAATCATCATTAAAATTATCAATGCGGTCTCGATTGAAGACGTAATTGCAAGACTGTTTGTCGGGCTTCCAATGCTCACACAGGGTGAAAAACAACCCTTGGTGTTGAAACCGGTTTTACCTCATGAAAAGGAATCTTTTCGTGCACTGAACGTTCAGTTGTGTACACAAATTCATCACCGGTTTCTACAGCACAAGCACAGACACAGTTAGGGTTTAGAATGTTTGAAGTATTCGGATTTTGTTGGTTTGTCGGGTTCTTCTGCTAGTGGTTTCTGTAACTACAATCCTTCCTACATTATTGAAAATTACTATATCACCCCGACCAGATACATCTACGATGATCCGAAACATTTCGAATAACTACACAAAGATTTGTTGAAAACCCAACTCTCTCTATAGATATGACTGAGAGTGAGGGTTACTCTGTTATATATATCAAAAAATCATTGGTTCAATACCAATTCATCTTTATTGATCTTCATATTCTTGGTTCAAAACTAGCAGAAGAACCCGACACGTCTTCTACCAACTGCTCGAAATCCCTTTCGTTTCTTGGATTTCCCTTCGGTTGAGATCTAGAAGGATGATGTGAATGATAAAAGCTGTGCCAGCAGACTTTTGTCAGTTTATTTAATTATATACGGGCTGTATAAACTTATACGTCCCGTATACACCATTTGAAAAAAATTTACCGGATCGTATACAATGTATACGATGATTTTATACGGGCCGTATAATAGTATACGACCCGTATTGTTAGGGTAAAAATGGTAAAAAAAAATATTATATTTAGGACGTGGTTTATTCTCTTTAATCTATTAGAACGATCCTTGTTTTTTCTGATAAAATGCAACTGATTACTCGGTCGAATAATGGCCAATAAGAAACAAAACTGTAAAATACAACTGAATACTCGCCATTCTCTTGCACCTTTTGCAGACATGCACCTTTAGCTATGTTGGTTCGGTTTAGTTTTTTTCAACTTTCAAAATTCAAATCAAACTAACACGAAGTATCTCGAAGGTATCTTATTCATATATTTACAACATTGACTATGTGTTATACATGCGAGAAGTAGATGGATTCGGGAACTAAACGTGGAATTTGTAATGATGTTATACCTGTCAGTCTGCCATGTCTTTTGACAAATCATCTGCTTCCTGAATCTGAAAGTTAACTAGACGGTCTCGGTTGCATATTTGACAACAGGTCAAATCACACACTATAAAATGTAAACTTATCGTGTGTTGTAGTTTGGATATTTGCTTACTGATTGTTGAAATCGAAGAAATGAGTAAAAAAGATTAAGTGAGACGTGCATTGTTTAAATCTAAATCAGGTTGTTAAACAAACACTACGAAAGATGATCCGAATCAGGTTGTTAATTTTAATGAAGCAATGAATATTTCCTTTTGAGCTTGATGGATGTCCGTTATCTCAACGCCTCTCCTTACAGTACTTGCCAGAGAACATTTTCTTGAATGTACCGAGACCATAAAACCCACATTTTACTACATTGACTATGTGTTATACCTGCGAGAAGTAGATGCATTCGGGACAAGCAAGAGAGAAACGTGGAATTTGTAATGATGTTTGGGAATTAAACGCATGTACGTGACCAAGACTGTTTGTCGGGCTTCCAATGGACATATGAAGTCAAATGTGATCAAACTTGGACATCAGACGTAAATCTTGAAGCAAATATGTGGTTCCCAATTGGTTACAGAAACCACTAGCAGAAGAACCCGACACGTCTTCTACCAACTGCTCATAAAACCCACTAGCACTGAGTCAATCTCGGATAGTCATGTCGGGTTCTGTACCCATCCCCGCGTTGATAGGTTCCGTTTTTTACTACGAAAACGGTGGCTTTGGGAAATACAAACCCGACACACCTTCTATGATGATTCGAAACATTCCGAATAACTAGCAGAAGAACCCGACACGTCTTCTGACAAATCATCTGCTTCCTGAATCTGAATCTGAAAGTTATATTTGACTCATAAAACCCACTAGCAAAAGAAGTGCTTTTATCATGTTAGGGAGAATGTTCTCGACATTGAAGGAAAAGGAATGGTTGAAGGAATGTCGGGTTATGTATCTGGACGCTTTCATTGCAGGGCTTGTGGCGAATTTGGTTTCTTCGGAATGACAATTAGATGACACATGATAAAAGCGCTTCTTTAGACAATCATATCATCTTTTTACTCTTTTCTTCGATTTCAACAAATCTTTCAAGATCATTCACCTCTTTCAACCTACCAAAACATATGTGCTTCAAGATTTACGTCTGATGTCCAAGATTAGCGTTGTTTATCACCCTGTGTGAGCATTGGAAGCCCGACAACTAGCACAAGAGTATGTTGACATAGGAGAGTTGATGCAATTTTCCAACTCATCTTTAGTGGTGTTTGTTTGAGAACCTGATTCAGATACAAAACAGTTTTGGTTTGCACATTCAATCTTCATTGCTTCATTAAAATTAACAAGGCGGTCTCGGTTGCATATTTTAGAGAGACCTTTAAGTACGGATCCTACAGCTGCATTTGGAACAAGAAGTCCAACAATCCGTTCATTATCTGTTGTTTTCTAAACAATATGAATGGACGCAACGAATTTGACAACTGTGACAGGTTATTAAAAGTATAAATCACCTCCAATCCATTCCTTGTCAAATCACACACTATAAAGTTTAAACTTATCATGTGTTGTAGTTTGGAAAGATGACCGAATAGATATCTGAATAACAAACTGTGGAGAACTTGTTTGTGTCGGGTTCTTCTGCTAGTTATTCGGAATGTTTCGGATCATCATAGATGGCGTGTCGGGTTCTTCTGCTAGTTATTCGGAATGTTTCGGATCATCATAGAAGGCGTGCGAGATATTCTGCTAGTGGTTTCTTTAACCAATCCATTATCATCCTTGGTGGTTTCTGTACCCATCCCCGCCGATAATTAGCAGAATCGATAAATAACCAACACGAAGATCTCTACGATCGCTAAGGTTTCCATCAACGGACTGATCGGTAACGTTACTCTACTTGTGCTCCGATTTAAGCGGCGTGTTCTGATCAACATTTATCGAAATTGTTTAGAAACGTCGCACGCTTCATTAACCATAGGTATTTATATGCACGTTACACGTTTAAATAACTCCAAACTTTTACTGCTTTTTTGGTATGCATCGACTGAAAATTCATTTGGTTGGTTTGATAGATGTGTGGATGCTAACATGGTTGAGATCCCTGTTGAAGTGGAGTCACCAGATCACCATTTTAGGGTTTTAGACAATCTGGGACTATGTTCTGTTTTAGACTGGTGGGCTTGAATGGTTTTAATATATTTCATCTTGGACTATCTAGTCTAACGCTTGAAAATGGATATGATCGTGTCAAGATCTTTATCTATCATGTCATCGACCAACTGCTCGAAATCCCTTCCGTTTCTCGAGTTCGCATTTATCATGTGTCATACGATTGTCTAAAGAAGTGCTTTTATCATGTGTCATCTGATTGTCATTCCGAATAACTAGCAGAAGACGTGTCGGGTTCTTCTGCTAGTTATTCGGAATGTTTCAAAGATGGATACAACTTCAAGTCACGAAGATCACTCTGTAGTACTTTATCATGACGATCGGTTGAGTCGTCGGGAAAACTTTTCCTCAGGGGAGGGTGAGTAGTATGAGTCTGAGTCCATTGTGGTTCGTGAATATTTTGAAAAAACCACCATATATACGACCCGTGTATAAGTATACGGGCCGTATACATTTGGTAACATCAAAAAGTTTGAAAATAAATCCATTGAGCCTTATATGTTTCACTGATCGTATACACATGTATACGCCCGTATAACTATATACGGGCCGTATTTAGTAAAATAAAAAAAACATTCCCTGCGCATTTTCCTATTAAAAAACATTCTATACGGGCCGTATAATGTTATACGGCCCGTATACAATAGGGGGTGTGAAAATAAGATATAGGGTATGTGTAAATAAGAGGAGCCTTATTTTATTACTATAAATAAGCAACAAATTTAGGTATAAAGAGTTGCACACCATGCATTTGGGTGTATTTGAAAAAAAAAATGATTTTCCATTTTAAACCTAAAGGTTTTCATCTTTTACATTAAAACCCTTTTAATTTTTTCACTTTTAACCTAAACCTTTTTATCTTTTTCAATTTAACCTTTACATTTTCTATTTTCAACTTTGTTCCACCATACTTTTCACCTTTTGCAAGTTTTTCGTTTTACGTTCCGTTCTAAATTTTGCGAGTTAACACCCCGCAACGTGTGTGTGGGGTTCAACGTTTTTTTGTCCATTTTTCCCATTTGACAGACCCATCGCAACGTGTCACACCCCCAAAATACCACATGCGGTAACCCCCGCTAGGAGTGTGACGTACCAGGATCTAGCCACCAATCACATTGAACCAACCATAATATGTTTAACAAAATTCCATTCATTAAATAAAAACGTTCATAGAATGTAATCCCAGTTAAATAGTGACAGCGGAAGCAAATAACAATTCATTGTTTAAATGTTTCAAAACCCAATGTATATGAATACAGTAAATAAGACACGCGTAACCAAGCACTGCGACCCATGACCACTCCAGCCATCCAGATAGCAAGTTCCCATCCAAAGTACCTAACGACCTGCGAGCATGCAACAAGTGTATCAGACAACGCTGGTGAGTTCATAGTTTTACGAAAACGTTGGTTACCAAGTGTTTAGCTTAATCCATTGAATATAATGTTGATAATATCCCGAATACAAGACGGCTCCTGATTTACATTGCCCTTTCTCCAATGCTCCTATCAAAGCATCTGTCATGACTAGGTCATTAGTTCACACCCGTCCTCTCAGGTACGGGGTGAGGGTGACAAACCTAAGTAGCGCTACCAACTAATACCTTGTTACCTCTCAGGTAACCAAACAACACGGAGGGACTTTAATGGTGATAGGATGAAAATATTATCCAACATTCTAGATTTAACCCACAAGACATATTCCTCTCAGGAATACCCGTGATTTACCCAAGACCAATCCCTCTCAGGGATACCCAAAGACTGTCCCAACCACCGGGACGTATGCTCAAGAGGAATGAACTCACCTTAGATTTGCTCGGTATTTAACAAGTTACCCGATCTAGTTAATCAACCAACCCTACCGTGGTTACCAAACAATATCAGTTTCATGATCATTCACATTACATGTTTGCACACAGTAAATCACATATGGTTACACAGCTTGCATCCAACATTAAGATCCATGTTAACATGTAGCACATACGGGGTTATCATACTAATTCATACAGATATATATCATCACAGTTAACTGGGCTCCTTAACCAAGCCCAACCCAGACAGATTACCCTCGGCGAAAGACTTCCTCCGACGAATCACCCAATGTTTCGTCAGAAACACCTCCGACGAAACACCATATGTTTTGTCCTAAACATTCATGACGAAATACCTACTTTCGCCGACATAGGATTTTAACGACGTGTTCTATGTTTCGTCCAGATCAGTTTCACAAACGTCAGTTACACACATTCTTAACATAAACCAAGGATCAAACGACAGTTTCTACATATAATCTAACAACCCTAATACGAATCATCATCATAACAGTTTCCTATTCACCCACATAATTCTAATCATTGAAACTCACAGCCCTAATCATCAAATGGATCATCAACTGACCAATCAGTTTTTATCCCAAAAACAGTGAACATCAAGATTAACATAACAGTTCTGATTCCTAATCGGATTCTAATTCATAACCAATCCTTCATATCTTGTAACAATTATTCCTCAATAAACCCCTAAAAGTACTAAAGACAGTTTCATGCATCATGTATCATTTATCAATTAATTGAACAATACGTTTACTAACCGGTATGTAGATTAACACGAGAGATTTAAAAGATCAAAGGTATGCTCGAACAAGACTGCCGACGCTTGAAGAATTGCGTGAGAGCTTCTAGGGTTTTTCTTTTGTTTTACGGCGACTTAGTTATATAATACACAACAGTTGGGCCGCGACTATTCTAGGCCAAAGGCCCTCCTCGGCGAATAACTAGCCCGGCGAAACACCCCTGTTTCGTCGAGTTTGAGGGTGGCGAAAGTCTGGTTTGGCAAAACACCCCTGTTTCGTCGGGACCAAAGGTGATCAAGAAAACTTTATAATAATTCTTAATTAACCACACATACAACCACCAAGCATAGCACATAACTGTTAATCATTCACATAACTCCTAATCAATAACAAAGCTACATGTTTAACCCAAAACACAAATCATTCTGATAACCACACACGATACTACGTAAAACAAATTGTAAAAATAGGAATGTGACGTCAGTGACAAGTAAAGGGAAGACCTTGAAATCTCAGGTTGTCACATCATCCCCAACTTGAAAGAAATTTCGTCCCGAAATTTGACAAGTAATCCGAAACAGCAAGGCGTTAACTCAGGATGACTGTGGATTTTTCCGCGGGTACCACACAACGCGTCTATTTTTCCATGTTTGACAGGTTTGTCGCAACGTGGCGGTCCTAGATCGACTTCGTTATTCTTTTCTATGTTTTACGTTTCGTTTTAATTTATTTACATTAACAAGTCGCAACAGGCGTGCATGGTTCAACGATTTTACTTCTGTTTTTCGTTCGGTGTTGTTTTTCCTTTTTTTATTTATTTTGTTTTTACAAGATTTTTCGTTGTTGGTGGTCGCGAGCGGTGGTGTGGCATTGGTGTCATTTGGTACGGGACGCAACATGCGTGTGTTGGTGAACGTTTTTACATCGTTTATTTTTTTCCGGTATCACAGGTTCAACATAACGTGCGGGTTCTAGCTAGATTGACTTACTTATAACTAAAGTATCTCTGCCGCATTGCGGCGGGTTGCAATTCTAGTTGAAGTTAAATGGCATATATTGCAATCTGATACAAACATAAAAAACGAAAAACGTAATTTACCCTTTTTCCTTTTACAACACCTTTATTTCACCTCCTCAAGCTAAACTCATGGTCCCGGTCAGGATCTACTAAGGTGAATAACGCACAACAACGGTTTTGCTGATATGATGATGGCAGTCATCCTGGTCGGGATCGCGCTAACTTGGTTGGAGAACTTATTCTTAAAAACAATGGTGATTCATCTTTACCTAACAGGAGACAATATAACAATTAAAATAATATAAAGACGTATTATTTCCAATGTCAGTTCACAAACGTTGGGTCCGCGCCAAAGCATAGAATAAAGACAATGCATGCGATGTTTACCGGCCTAGATTAACACTGGAGTCTAGTATATAGACAGTATAGGCTCGGGTGAAGTTTGACAAAAGAAGGATTTTTTTTCCATATGATGTGGGTTTTTCAAAACCACAAATGGCTCAACTACTACTATGTAAAGCCATAAACTAGACACCTTACAATTGGACATCATCATATCAATTAGGTTAAAAGACTATAATGGTTCTTAGCAACGGAAAATCAAATTTAAAACATCTTTTAGTTAATACAAAAACTAAAGAACATTCAAGTTTAAAAATCAAAACACTAAAATTACAAATGCCAACGCCGGATCCACGAGGAGCTTCACACACTAGCCAAGAGCTCCACAACATGATGATCTTGGTATATCTCATTTGTAGAAGCACCACCATTGGTTAGTTGAATCTTGGGAAGTACACGCCACTTATCAATGTATGCCATCGAGTCTTGATCTATGTCAGGAAGTGTACGTGCTTCAAGAATCTTAAGAATCTCTTTAGATTTACCAAGAAGTTGAGCTGCGATTCGGATGTTATCTCCCCTTTTCTGTATTTCATTGTGGTGACACTTCATTTTTATGACACGTGGCAAGTTGGTAAAGCACGCGAATAAAATATCCGCAATTATAGCTGATATCCATTCAAAAAGGTCTTCATCATTCAACGAGATTTCTTGTGCATTTAAGTGCAATAGAATGCTCGTGCTAATCCTGTACATGGAACTTGCAAGTACGAACTTATAAGGTGAACGATCTACACTTGACTTTTTGCTACTCATAAACCTTTTCATAATTTTTTCTCCTTCATCTCCCAACCATCTAAGGATCTCTTTAGATGTTTTATCTTTGTGAGCCTTATTTTGAAGATCGATTTTTAGCCATTTGCGGTATACTTCAACTTCTTTCCACACCCTTCTTGCCGATTTTATTGCACTTACTAGTTCACCATCTGCGTCGAGAGAATCTTCAATATGTCTTACAATCTTGAGGGCTTCACTCATGCCGGCAAGAAGCCCCTTGAAATGAACATTTGCAATGTTAGGAAGTGCAATGGCAATTGTTGTCAATGTTACTACCTCAAGGCTCCAACAATTGTGGGTTTCTTCTGGATATAAAGGTTGAACCAGGTCATTGTCGAACTCTACTACTCCAATGAATCCTTTAGATTTCTCTAAAAGCATCAAAAGATTACGCGGCTCCTTTTCTGCATTAAGAAGTTGCTTTATAGAACGAAGCGTATTTCTTAATATTCTTTTTGAAAGTTTTGCCTCCTCCTCAATTTGGACAACATATCTAGCATATTCTTCTATTTCTGAGCTCATATTGCCATTAGACGTGGGTGCCACCTTCTTAAGCCATTCCAAAAAGGACTTAAATAAATACCAACAACAGGAAAGTAAGATAAGAAAAGCTCGCGGAACAAGAACTATTGTTTTACATATTACCAGAACCACAATATGAAGTGCTAAACAAAAGTTTAAAAAGGCGTTTTTCACATAATGAAAAACGATCTTCAAATAACGGCCTGGAATATGTGAATGAACATGGTTACGTTTCCAATGTTGAAGCCTTTCGATCCAGTGTTTTTCAACCCGGAACACGTTTAAATGGTTCTTGCTTAATTTCTTTGAGAGACTATAATGACCGATAGATGTGAAACATCTTAAAATCGGTGCAATACTGCCTACAACAACCCCAACTAACTGCACGATATAAATTATCATGAGTGACCACTTATAGTCCGAATCTTCATGATACTGATAACCATATTCTTTGAACGTTACTATAAAATATGTTAAACGTAAACTTGAAAACAAAGCAAGGGGTACGCATATAACCCCAAAGGCAGAAGAAACTGGTGAGCAAGCAATTACAAACTGAGGGTTTCGAGTTTCTGTCATCATCCAGTACTTTTTAACACAAAGTTTGAGTTCCTCAGCGGAAAACATTTTCTCTTGATGACTTGAAACTAGTTGTTGTGACTCATTATACCTGTGTTTTAACTTTTTTCTCATTGATGGAACTGTCAAAGCTACTGAAAATGGCCATAGAAGGGGAAGTATAAACAGGGGCGAAGCTTCTTGGGGGCGGGGGGGGGTCGCCCGACCCCCGGGATTTTTCGCTCAGTAGTGTTATATATGTAGTTTTCGTATAGAAATTTTTGGATATATACGTTTTTACCCCCCCGATTCTATAGAAATTTTTGGGTATATATGTTTTAGCCCCCTCCGTTTTCTCCGGCAAGCTTCGCCACTGAGTATAAAAATAAGGTATGAAAACCAATCTGAAAACGAGGGTAAGGCCAAATAAATTTGGATCCCCATATTTACAACAATGGTGATCAAGAGGATAGCTAAGGCCACAATGTTCATTAGAAGCTCTTTGTCATCCATAAGCCCTAAAGAAGGGAGAAAGTTAGCTAACATGGTGATCAAGAAAAACATGCTTACAAGCTTTAGGACAGAAAAGTCAGCACTTAGATCCACCGGTAGCTTCATTGCAATTGCGATAAGTGTGATTGTTGCAGCATTGAGATTGAAAAATCTATTTGGAAACCAGAGCTTCCATTGCCATACTGCTTGGACGGCATCGGCAGCCATTGCAATGACGCATATGAAAGATGCTATAGCAACATACAAGCCCACCCATGGCATCATGACTTCTGCAGGAGTTTTCAATTCTGAATCCATTATGGGAGATTGTGAATGAAAAGAGAGGCTTTTTGTTTTTTTTTTTAATTTAGTAGAGCGGGATCCAACCTGCTTTACATATATATATATACACACACATGAGTGTGTATAAATAAAGAAGTAGAAAGATATTTATTTACAAGTTGAAAGTTTCTTCTACGTTCGTTCTCAAGGGACCTCCGCATAGTGTACATTTTGTTGGAAGTGTCGTAAATGCATTGTTTTGCTAAGCGTGACCTAAAGTAAACGCATGCATGGTCCATGCAGCATGGATATTTTCCTACTATACCAATTGTGATGGATTCAAAATTTTTTTTTTCATGCGTGCAAAAGTTTTTAGGAGACACTCGTCTATTGATATATAATAATTTTTTTTTCAATCGATTTGTGTTGGATCAGGTCGGATCATACGCGGATTAACTAAATTTCATATAACTTTTTGGAGTTAATTACACAAATGGGTCATGTGGTTTATACCTAATTTTGCCTTTGTGTACTAACTTTTTTTTAACAAGTTTAGGTTTTATGGTTTCAATTTTATAACACCTTTGGGTACTAACACCAAAATTTGTTAATTAATTACTAAAATACCCTTGTATTTTTTTAAGTTTATCAATGTAACACATTTGAGTACTAACACCTAATTTTATTTAGGTTTAAATCAATTTTACAAAATCTATTTATTTTTTTATTTTCATATTTTTATTATATCTCTTAATTAACATAAAATCTATTTATTTTTTTATTTTCATATTTTTATTAAATTTCTTATTTAACAAAAAATGTACTTGTTACACCAGTATTTTTTTAAATAAAATCTACTAGCTATATAGTTTTATGCAAATTAAATTTCTTACTCGTTTTAAATAATGTAAACCTTACTCGTTTTCAATATTGGATAGATATAATTGATAATAATAAATATCTTTCATGTAAAAAAAATTTAAGCCTTTTTTAACTCGTTTTTTGTTCATTTACATTTTACTATTTTAGAAAGATATTTAATTTACATAAAACTATATATAGCTAGGTATTTTAGATAAAACTATATATAGCTAGGTATTTTAGATAAAATTAAAAAAATTTAAGCCTTTTTTAAACTCGTTTTTTTTTTTTCTAAAAAAAAGATATTTAATTTAAATAAAACTATATAGCTAGTAGATTTTACTAGTATAACTAGCAGATTTTATGTAAATTAAATATCTTTCTAAAATAGTAAAATGTAAATGAACAAAAAAACGAGTTAAAAAAGGCTTAATTTTTTTACATGAAAGATATTTATTATTATCAATCATATCTATTCAAAATTGAAAACGAGTAAGGTTTACATTATTTAAAACGAGTAAGAAATTTAATTTACATAAAACTATATAGCTAGTAGATTTTATTTAAAAAATCTATTTAAAAAAAATACTAGTGTAACAAGTATATTTTATGTTAAATAAGAAATTTAATAAAAATATGAAAATAAAAAAAATAAATAGATTTTATGTTCATTAAGAGATATAATAAAAAGATGAAAATAAAAAAATAAATAGATTTTGTAAAATTGATTTAAACTTAATTAAAATTAGGTGTTAGTACCCAAATGTGTTACATTGATAAACTTAAAAAAATGCAAGGGAATTTTAGTTATTAATTAACAAATTTTGGTGTTAGTACCCAAAGGTGTTACAAAATTGAAACCATAAAACCTAAACCTGTTAAAAAAAAGTTAGTATCGAAAGGCGAAATTAGGTATAAACCACATGACACATTTGTGTAATTAACTATAACTTTTTGTTAGATCGGAAATTAGATTTTAATAATCCTAACTTTGATCCATTGACCTATATTTTAATAATCCTAACTTTCGACATATTATTCTTTAACGAGCTTTTGTTAACTAAGAACTCACGAGCTTTTGTTAACTGAGAACTCACGAGCTTTTGTTAACTGGGAACTCGGTTTTTGTATGATGATGTAGATATCTACGCGGAAGATGACTTGTTTAAAACCATATTTTTTAATATGTTTTTATTAATTCACTCTTTCCCCCTTTTCTCACCACTATTGCAACACCACCACCATCACCATGGCAACCACTACTAGAAAACTAGGCAATTGCAACCAAATTTTGCGACTAACATAAGACGGTCGCAAAATTAGCGACCGGTTTGTGATTAAAACCAAAACAATCGCAAAATTAAAGACCAATCCAGATTCGATCGCAAAACGGTCGAAAATTTTGTGACCGTATTTTTGTGGTCGGAAAACAATCGCAAACACGAGAAAAATAAAAGAATAGCAAAAGTTACGAGCGTTTAAAGCAATCACAAATAAAAAAACAAAAAAAAACAAAAGTTGCGACCGTATAAAACGGTCACAAATATGAGAAATATACAAAAGACAAAAGTTGAGACCGTTTAAAGCGGTCGCAGATACAAGAAAAAATAGAAAAAGCAAAAAATTATTCATCATTGTTTAGGGTAAAAACTGCAAATAGTCATAAGTTCTGGATTCAAAATGACAGTAGCCATAAGTTTAGATGCTTCAATCAGACGACTCCGCGCTCCTCGTTCATCAAAACATATCTGCAGATCTGTTAATCTTTAACAAAACAGGGCAATTGCCACCATAAATTGCTACCGGAAAAAAAGTAGAAAAATAATTTACCCTAATTAAATATCCAAAGCACGGATCACCTCATATATCTTATTCATCTCATCTCATCATCTCCTCAAAATAGGGCTGTGAATATCGATGGTAAACCCTAGATTCACTGATTCATCTATCAATCTAAACCCTAGATTCATCGATTTATCCGCCAATCAATTCAGGAGCAGAGCTTAATCGATTCCTAGCTGTGAATACGATTCGGCAGCAGAACTCCGACGATTGTATTTCTCAATCGATTCAGGTTTTACTTTTTCTGTTGATCATCGATCCACTCCTTCATCACCGAACTTAATTGTTCTTGTTTGATTTATGTGAAATGCCTAATTCTCATTGCGAAATTGAATCGCCTCCTTGTACAGATTATGCTTACTTCCAGTTTTATTTTCATGTCGGTGTTCACAAAGAGATGCTCAAGGTACCGTTACAATTATTCGGTATTCTTTCCATTATTGTTATGTATTGTTGAAAATCTGTATTTATTTATGTTATTATCATGGCTAGTATGTTATTTACTGTTTTATCCATCGATTGAAGTGTCTAAAATCGATTCGGTCCAGCATTTCTATGATATTTACTGTTATTGTATGGTTTGTTGTATGTTATTATGGAGCACTAGTTGTAATTCCTTTCCTATAGGTGCTCTTTGTGGCATTTTACAATCATTACAAGAGGATCTTTATTGATACTTCACAAAAGTAAGCACAATGTTGTTCATTTGAATAAAGTGATATGCATATTGAATCCGCAATCTGAAAATGTTATGTGTTGCATATTGAAATATATTTTTGTGCTAGTAACAATGTTGTGACGATGACCTCACCTTAAATCTATAGTGTGTTGACTATAATCAGCAGCTTTATTATTATCATTATGTTCTATGGTAAAACGCATGTGACAGATTTTTATTACAACTTGGAAAGTTAGGCCTTGGGGAGATGATATGGAAAAGGGGGCAGATGGCGTGGTTGTTGAACTTGAGAAAAGTAATATTCTTGTAATTCGGCCCAACCGGTTCATGTAAAACTAGTTCTATACCCATCCGGTGGTCGGGTATATTAATGGTATAATAGCATAAGGAATTCATCATACCTGGCCTAATTTGGCATGTGCACCCATTACACCACCGAAAATTGCCGATAGAAAAGTGTACCAGGTATGATATCCAAAATATATATCTGAAAATAAAAATAAAATAGTATAAACACTATAGGAACTGAAAAGTATTATGTGTTACCATACAAGATAATAGAACTCAAGTTCGTTAAACGTTTAAGTCCTTGTGTTGCCTGTCATATCCATAGCAGACGAGACCTTTTACTTTTTTTTTCAGTAAAACAAATGCTTCTCAAAATAAATTGTTTCACATGTTACATGCACTATTGGAAAGAGATTAAAAAAATACTCACAGCCACTATAGAAGAAGATATGGTATCAATTAGTGCATCAACCACCTTTTGTCAGTAGCAAAGAAATGTATGACACCATCCCTTAGAACTAATATACAGGTATGATATACTTTCCGTATTTCTATATGCTCACGTATATATTTGGATGTTTAGAGATATTTTTCTTTTCTTTTAGCCTTCACTCTCACTTCATAATGATACAAGTATGCATTGTGTCTTTCAACCCGTTCCCCTTTTAGCTAAATTTCATATGACCCATTTGAAATAAATGCGACCCAAATCGACCCGTTTGAAATAAAACACAAACCAAGCTAATTATTAAACACATCTCTTTAAGCTTTAGGTTCTTCAAGTTCATTCTTTGTATTTCATTTTGCATTGTTGCCGGCTGATCAAAATTAACATAAATTAAGCTAAGACTAACAAATTCGAGTAACTATTCAAATAGAAGTTGAAAATTCAATAACATATAAAATATTTGCAATAATCTTTGAATAAAAGGCTAGGATTAAAAGTTGAGGGCTTTGAACGGTCAAGATCAACCTAAATTGTGTGAATCTGTTATACTATTTGCATTTTCACTGCCTCTGTATTTTCTCAGATGCTAATTGCTAAAACATTAGCCGCTTAGTGAACGTTCCATGTGTTATTGCAGGTGCTACCACACTTAATCAGGCAACTACTATATTTATCAAATAGGAGATAAGTTGGTTGCTTTACAAATGTTGATAGGTTATGTCTGCGTTTGACCTTTTGTGTTGCTAAACAAATTGTGATTTGCATCAGATGCTTAGTTCAGATTTTAATGACTATTACGTTGTAATGTTATATAGAATCTATTTGTTGCTGTTAATGACTCTATTACGCTGTAATGTTATATAGAATATGTTTGACTATTTAAGCTGTTTAATGACTGTTATTTAACCTGTTTAAACTGCCGTATGTTTGAATCCCAATACCCAAGCTCAAGTCTCTACTTACAAAGATGTTCTGCAAAACTCAACAACTCTTGTCGGGGGGAGGCAAGTTACCTTTTATTATTATTGTTCCTTCAATTCAATGCCATACGACGAATATGATATGAAGAATCTCCTCTCCTGTCCTGTAGGTTTAATGGTAATGACTTTCCTCCTGTCCAAGATTTGAAAAGAACAAGATCACCACCTGCTGCTGCTGCTTTCAAAAATAATTCAACAACTCTTGTGGGGAGGTAGGTAACTTACTTACTTTTCTTATTGGGAGGGAGGTATATTGAGTTATGCTTTTCACATACTTGCAGCCACCCTATTCCTCCTCGGATAAACAAATCTCTTCATACAACGGAAACTCAAAGGTAAATTATTCAACCTTGAATCTCATCATATACATACATACATATATATTTCAAACATTTTTCCATCTGTCCCAGATTAACCACCAGTCATGTTTGGACTCCACCATATACTGATCGTGATAAACCTGCTTCAACTGAATTACCTGTTCCAAAACGAACCTGGCCAACCATGAACAACTCTCTAACGTATGATCCTTTTCCTTCTGTTTTCTTATGCATGCTGTCTTTCATAAACCTGCAACCAATCCAATCGAATTACCTGATAGTCATGTTTGGACTCCACCATATGCCGATCTTGATAAACCTGCAACCAATCCAATCGAATTACCTGTTCCAAAACGTACTAGGTTGCCCTTTTCAACTGATCAAGGGTTGCGGGGAAACAGCTCTCTACATGATGATGATGCTGAAAGGTATGATGCTATTGACGAGAGGTGGTGGGGTCCAAATAGCTAGTTTTTTTATGCTGAAAGGTATGATGCGATTGGCCAGTTTAAACTCAAATATTGACCTCATGTTTTCATGCAATCACTTCTCAGTCAATAATAGTCAATAATATGTTAACTTTTGTATTGATATTGAAGATAGGCGATTTGACCTTAGAAGTAAAACTGATTAGTTTCATAAATTGTGATTATGCTGGTTATTAATATTTCACTTTGCATTGGTTTTATTAGATCGGAAGGTTGAATGTGATTATCCAAGATATAGGGAAAGAAAAAGAAGAAAAAGAAAGGTTAGAACGATATTATTGCGGGATTGGTGGTGGAAAAAGTGAAAGATAAGGGGGAGAAAAAGGCTATGAATGAAAGAATGGTAAACAGTGAAGCGATGCTAAAAGCTAGGTTTCCAAACGCATAATCATTGACTTAGGTTTCAAAACGTAAAAACACTTTGTTTTGAATATGTATTTTGTTATGCTTACTTTGGTATTGGATGTTTTAAGTGGAATGTTTTATATAATTGTGAAAATTTTATAATATATAAATTTTAAAGTTGATATTATATGCAGGTTAAAATAGAAAATGGCTATAATTAACAAAAATTGCGACCGCAAAAACGATCGCAATTTTTCAAAAGGCAAGCAGTTGCAAAACGGTCGCAATTTGTAAAAGGCATGCGGTCGGAAAACGATCGCAGTTTGTAAAAGGCATGCGGTCGGAATACGGTCGCATCAAGACCGTCGCAGCCAAAGTCCCACAAAACCAGGAGCAGTCGCAATATTTACGACCATTATTAAAGTCGCAAAACCCGGGTCGCAAAAGATAGCCGCAGTCGCAAGTTAGTCGGAGTAGAGCAATTGCGACGGGTGTTTTTCCGATCGTGGTTCCGGTCGGAAAACGGTCGCAACAGGGCAATTGCGACTGGTTTGCGACCAAAATTGCGGTCGGAAAAACCTAGTTTTCTAGTAGTGAACCACCATCACCGTCGTCTTCGTTACCTCATAAAAGATTTAAGAAATTAATATATCTCTAATTAAAGCAATAAACATATGGTAATGTAGTTGAAAATAAGCTTATCTTTTTGATAGCGATATAAATAAACTGATAATAAATTAGAAATTAGATTACACATTATACATTTAACGTTAAATAATTCAATTTAAGTTTAAGATAGTGAATGAAGCAGACTATAAATAAACTTTTTACTCTTCACGCTATATGATGTGATTAGTGACGGGATCAAGATTTCAAAAACCAGGAGGCCGTGATATGTTCTTTTTTTTCTTTTACATTTGTAAGATGTAAGGGGTCGCAAGATGCAATCATTACTGAAGATATAGCATGAGGAACAATTGTGATGATCTGTATGTTACGATTTTGGATTAACAGTACTTTTCTAATGTACAACTGTATTCGTTGAAAAGTGTTCCTTCTAATTGTATACTTAATAATTATATATATGTAGTAAACTCTAAATTAACAAAAAAAAACAAACAAACAAACAAACATAAGTATAATAAATAAAGTAAAATAACAACAAAATGAATATAAGTTAAATTACTCAATTATCTTTTTTACTTTATAAAAATTATTGGATTTATATAATCACAACTATTACATATTGATCGACGACAATAGTCCCAACTAACAATATGTATTATGACAGTCTCAACTTTTAACATATTTTTTCCAACAAACTTTTTCTAATTGAGGGATACCTTATTAGTGTTTGATGTTGTGGATGTCTACATGGAGGCTGACATGTTAAAAATTACATTTGTTAACATGTTAAAAAACATGTATTTTCATTAAATATGTTCCTATAAAATCACTCTATCCTCCTTTCTGTCACCATATGATTCCATATCATACCATGGTATGATATCGTATCACATTGTATCCTATGGTATGGTATAAAATTGTATGGTTTGTATAGTTGATGTGTGCAAAATGCAACATATAAATTTCATCAATTGTGACATAAAACTAACCCTTTTTTTAGTACTAATGTTGGAAAAAGTGTGCTTTTGTCTTCCTTTTGTATTTTCAGGATTAAATGAGCTCAAATTAACAAAAGAAGCAAAAAGACATCGAAATCTAACATAAATACAAGAAAAGGAACAAGATGTGACATGCCCGACCCCACGACAGCATCTTCCCAAGCAAAACAAGATAACAGAAGACTGAACACGCCCCGTGCTCAGCCAGCATGGGGGCTTGCCCAAGTGTCAGCAGAAAAGACAAAGTGGTAGAAGCTTCTATTGCCCACCACGGGGCCGTGCTCAGCGGACACGGGGCCGTGATCAACTATAAGATTCGCACAATCCAGGCAAATCTTCATAGTACAAAGATTCTTCTGCACACGGGGTCGTGCTCAGCAGACACGGGGGCGTGGTCAACTAATAAGACAAGCTGCAATAAATGAAGAAAGAGAAGGATGTGGACAGGGGGTCGTGCCCACCGGACACGGGGCCGTGCCCGAGCTTCTGTTCAGCCTATAAATAGGAGTGCTTGGCTCAAGCTCAAACCATCCCTTGGCACACCACCTCTCTCACACTTCACCCACCACCCACCACCACCATAACACCATCATCCACCACCATCATCCATTGTCCATCGTAGAGTGTGTGAGTCGTCTCGGGATCCAAGATTGATCGTAAGAGTTCTTGAGAATCAAGGCAATGTTTGCCTAAGTCTCTTACATCACTTGTTGAAGACAAAGTGTCTAGTGTAATACTTTTTATTTCTAATCTTTTCGTACTTTTTACTTGGTTTTGTATTAATGACTTTAATAACTAGTTTCTTATGTTGAAGGTGATCTTTCCTTTTCGTTTGTCCGTGGTGTCTTGACATTATTTTACTGTCTATATAAAATAAAAGATTTTCAACATTCATATCTCCACGGTCTATATGGAGGTATGTTGGCTACCTGGTCGGGGGTTAAGGGAACAGTTTGGTAAAGGTCTTGCCATTGTTCAGCGTTTAGAGGTCCTGCAATGGACCTGGGTCAAATTTAGTAGGACCTCCTTCAATACTTAACGGTATTGGATGGCAGGGGTCCAAACTCTTTGATCCCCTCATAAGTCAACTACTATTAATACTATAACCCGGCTATTTAGGACTGTATCCCTGCTGACTCAGACTACTTAGTCGAGGGTAACGTCACCTCCAAAAGAGGGGCCTACCATAATTTGCATTAATAACTTAATTAATTATCTTTCAATAATCCACCATTTTAGGATTGTATCCTTGCTGACTCAAACTACTGAGGTGAGGGTAACGTCACCTTCAAAAGAGGGGCCTACTACAATAACTAAGATAATCTCTTAATAAGTGCAAAAGTGCGGAAATAATCAAAGGTTACACTAGATACGAGTCAGAACCAAGTGATTCATCTTGTCTATCTGTTTTTATTTTTATTTTTATTTTCAGCATTTTTAGTTAATTTTTATTTTTCTTAGCTTAAAACATTTTTCTAAACTTTTTGATTTGATTAGACGTTGAGGATAAACCGGTACTAAAAGCTCTTGTGTCCTTGGGCGACCTCGGTATCTTACCAACACTATAGTACGCTCACGATGGGTGCACTTGCCCATATGAGTGTCTAGTGTTAGTAAATATCGTGTTTTATAAATTTAAAACTTGACTAAAAAGTGTTAAAGGGGCTTAAAATATACACCTAATATATATAACACTTAACACCCATCAATAGTATAGTACCATATAGTATAGTATGGTAACAAATCATGACGCATTAGATAGTATAGTATGATATAATACAATATCGTATTGTATTGTATCGTATAGTACAATATGTTATAGTATAGTATCGTATCATATAGTATTGTACCATATAATATAGTACGCTATAGTATAATACACTATGATATAGTATAGTATATGATAGTATATTATAGTATGGTATGGTATGGTATGACATGGTATGGTATGGTATGGTATCATCTAGTATTAAAAATATTTAGATTATTCGGATATTTGAATAAACCGAATACTTTAATAGGTTTTTGAGTAAAATGCACGGATAGTCCCTGTGGTTTTGCAAAATTTCACCTTTAGTCCCCAACTTTTTAAAATTACACTCTTGCTCTCTATGGTTTGGCTAGTTGTTACTCGGATAGTCTCTACGCTGGATGGTCGTTAAGTTTTCTGGTTAAGTGTGTGTAAAATTACAAATATACCCTTACTAATAAAAACAATAATCAAACACTAAAAGAAAAACTTAATTAATAAACTAAACTCAAGTAGGCCCATAATTTACCAAACCCCAGCCCACCCCACTCACCCTTTCTTTTTAGGCAATAACCCTCCCGTTGTTTCTTCTCCAGCAAAACACCCATCTCCATCTTAATACTTTCTGACAGAAAATACCACCTCAATTAAACCCCAAATATTTATCAATTCTAAAATCTCTTACAAATCCACTAACTCATCACAACAATGACTTGATATGTCGTTGAAGCAGAGGAATACCTGTTCAAAGTAGTAATCATATGAGACTCCGACGTCGAGGATTAATGGTGCCGTCACAACCCCCACACACCCTTTGTATTCAATTTCAGTATATTTAGTGAATATATGGTTTTTTTCACATTCTAAATTGCACAATATCATCCAAATCAAGAAACTTATTGACTTTATGGAGTGAAGAATCTAGCGTTTCTGCAATTCAGTTCGAGAAATCGCATTATCAGATATTGATTTTTTATATTCAGTTTGAGAAATTGCATTGTAGATCAATTAACGAAATGGAGAATGAAACGAGAATTAGCTTTTGCATTGGAAGCTCGATATGAGTTTGGTTGCTTCACCGGTCAAACTTGATCCTCGGAAAGTTCACCGCTCAGTAACAAAAGTGTTTCGCTTGGGTAGCTTTCCCTGCTCGACCGCTTAGTCTGTGAGTCGGTGTGCCAATCTGATGACACGTTGAATTGTGGGAAGGTTGGCTGAAGTCACCAAGCTATGAATTTCATGGGCTAAACCTTTGAGATAGAGCTCGATTCACTTGTAAGCAGGCTCAGACATATTAAGGCAAATAACTGCCAAATCGTTGGACCTGTTTGTGTAAGCTTCGATTTCGGGCTCGACCATCTTCAGATTTTAATACTCCACCTCGAGTTTCTGAGTGTCGTCCCTGTGACAATATTCCTCTTTTATCAGATCCTTGAAGTCATTCCACGGAGTGGCATTGGCAGCTGCCAATCCAAGCATCTGGACCTGCACATTCCACCAGGAAAGTGCGTTTCCTTCTAAAGTACTGGTTGCATACTTTACCCGATTGTTGATAGGGCAAGCACACATCTCGAAAACAGACTCGACCTTCTCAATCCAATGTAAAATACCCACTGTTCCTTTAGTGCCGTTGAAGGAGTGAGGTTTACAATCCATGAATGCTTTAAAGGTGTAATCTCGGGGTTGAGCAGGTTGAACTGCAACGTAAGGTGGGGCGGATAAGTATAAGAGTGATAAGATGACACGGGGACAGATTAGTGCGGATCGATCATTTTACCTTCGGGTTGGGCCACTAGATCCTCAGCAACTCGTGCGTTAATCAGGGCCGTGAGCTGGTCCTGAGTCATGTTAATGCCGCCACGTCCTCTGTCGTGCCCGTTCATTGTCTTTATATCCACATAACACAAAATAAGAACGATATTACGCATATAATTCATCATAATGGCATGAGGAAAGTAAAAGAAGATTTAATCACAACGCATAATATCCAAATAAACATCTTCATCAGAATCATTTGTAAGTTCCACAAATAAATTCTAAATCAAATATTAAATTCAGTATCAATTGTTGGATGAGGACGACCCTCCTCATCTAAGTCATACGGAAAGAATAAAAGGGTAGAACGATAGATAGTGATGTCAATTGCCATCACCGGTGAAGAAGGTAACTTATCCTTCGTTGTCACTGCCTCCTGGTGTTACTTCTCGATCTTCCTAGGGTTCCTTCAAGTAGTTGGATCTCGTCCACTGCCTCTCCGAGTGTTAGCCTGCGAAGCTTCTTGCTAGGCACTACCTCAGGCTCTTCGAGTTTGGGCTCTTATTAGGGACGTTGTTCACGTGTAGTTCTCCTCGAGCCATGGAAAGATTTAGGTTTAGGAGAGGATGTGTCAGGGTTAATTGGTCTCTTACCGTTAGGTCTTAGGAACTAAACATACTACTATATAATGCATCAAGTAAGAAACAAGTACGTACATATGTAAACTATACAATCTATGATGTTGAGACTTGCACTTGGAGTGTAGTGTCATTGCGGATTTCTTAATACGGAAAAGCTTATACTCTGGTTTTTTTCTCGAAAATATTTTTAAAACCAAGTTCACTATAACCAATGTCTCTGATACCAATCTGTCACACCCTCAAAATTCACATGCGGAGTTTTATTGCGAGGCGTGCGACTGACTAGGATCATGTCACCATTCATGTTGAACAAGTAATTAACATAAGGAAATTTATCATCATCAACACGATCAGTGATTAAGTTTTCAAACATTCAAAAAAAAAGTCTAAGTCAACAGCGGAAGCAAAATGTTTAAAAATTCCAACAGTAGTTTAAAAACCATAATTGTTTAACAAAACCTAATTAAATAGTTCATCGCAATCACGACACTCCCACAGTGCAAGCTCCTGAGCTGTACCAAACGACCTGCAAGGCATGCACTTGTGTGTCAACATATAGTTGGCGAGTTCACAGTTTTAGTGTTGTTCCAAAAACAAGTTAGTTTCAATACTTAGTTTATAAAACATGTAATGGGGAGCTACCCCATCGTTAAGCTAGTAAAATGTGTGGTACCGAAACTTGACTGTTGTAGTTGTTTGTGCCCCGTTTCAATGTCTATCATCATTGACCAATTGCCAAGGAAAAGTTCATGTCCGCCCTTCCTGACACGCTGTGAGGTTTGTCAAACCTAATAGTGCTATCAACTAATACCCCGTTCGCCAAACCTGATGACTAATCGGTATAATGTGTGGGGACTTTCAGATAGAGTTCGTTTAGTCCGCTAAAGACATGAAGTATAAATTACAGTATTTTACAGTATTCCAAACCAGGAATGCTAGGCAGTCCCAATCCATGGATAGTGTGGTTCCAAACAACCGAGAATACATACTTTTAGTAAATGTGTGAACTCACCTTAGCTTAGCACAGCAAATTAAAGTACTCGAGCTAGAATGGTCAACCACGTCATATTATGGTTACCAATATTATTAGAGTTTGTGTATGAATTGTCTCATGTATTTTCTACATGTATCTAACAAGTAGCACGAAACCAAGCCGTCACACAGGACGTAAATCATGTGGCCATACGCAGATTCATAACAAAAGATAAGGTTCTCATTCACATAACAAACAATACAAGTATTCTGTGCATTATGGGTGTGTGGCTACAGTATGAGTGTGCGGTGTGAATATAAGTGTGCAGTGTATGATGTACAGTTCATGAGTGTGCGGTATAAAAGTGTACGGTATAAACATAAGTTTATTGGGTGTACGGGATGGGGTGTGCAAGGTGTAGGGGGTGTGCGGCATATGGGTGTGTGGGGTGTGAGGTGTGCGACACCTCAATGTGCGATTGGCCATTTGAACCCTGACGTAAGCTACGGTTCTCAACCGTAGCCTACAGTGCAGCCTTTCTGTTCACGGCAGTAACCACCCCAATCATTAACAGGTTTCACCGATTCGAAGTTTCTAAGTTTCATCCATTCCGTCATACAATTTACAATAACATAGTTGAACCTTTTCAATGGATTAGGTTTGCTTATCATGAGATTATTATACCAAAACATCAACATCTTAAACCCTAATCCACATATAATCATAACAGAATTTTCGAAGTATCATGTTAATTCTCATGAACCCTAGTTTATCATACACATCAATTAACATCATAAAGAACATCCAATCAGATCTAGTAGTCCAATATCGCAAGGAATCATCAACATCTTATCATCATACAGCCCTAATTATTTAATCATCATCCATTCGATCAAAACAGTATTGAAACGTGATTTCTAGTAAACCCTAGGTCATAATTAATCTCATGAACACCAATATTAATCAACCAATCTAAACACAACCAAGTATAACAAAGAAAACTCGAATCAAACAAGGATAACACACTAACCGAGAGATGTACAGTGAAAGAGTTGTGCTAGAACGAGAGAGAGAGAATTCCGAGTGAGATAGCTGTCGTCGATCACCAAGGATGAGGGAAAGAGTGCTAGGGTTTGTAATAATTTTGAATCACAAATATGCGCAACTCACAAAACAGTGGTATGTGCTCCTACATGTATGCGCAACTCACAAGATTTTGGGCTTGGACGGTTTTGGGATTGGTGGTGTATTTGGGCCGAGAACAATGAAGCACCAGGGTGTGCGGTTGGTTATTGGGTGTGCGGCTGAGATGTGTATGAGTTGATTATCATTGGGCCACACACACCATTAAAAGACATTTAATAATCATATACGCACACACAACTAACTTTAATATAATAGTTTAACACAATAATCCAATTTAACACAACATAATAAGGTGACATGACAAGTGATGATACGTAGTTAAGGTTCACGAGATTAGACAACACTAACCTCGAAAGTATGGGTTGTCACACACGGCTCCCGCCCAGGGTGGGGTCGGGGGCTGTGACAGAGAGTGGTATCAGAGCCACTGGTTTAAGCTATTTAGGTGTTATTTTAATACCTAAACTGAAACATAAAAGTTAGAAAATTAATTAAACATAACCTATGTGTTATTTCTGTGAATATAAAATTAAACCTATATATATATGTGTGTGTGTGTGTGTGATTTTTAAATTATTGTTTTTAACAATTTTTGAGTCCACATTATGAGTGACGAAAAACTATCCGAAGCATTCCAACACATCTCTAATCTTGAAATGGACGAAGGGCCATCCGAAATGAAATCAGGATATGAGGCGGACACTAATGAACACATCATTTTCCAAGCCCAGCCAATTGAACCACAACCCCCTAAGAAACGAGGTTGGTTCAATAAAGGAAAAAGAGAAGAGGAAAAAGAAGAAAAACCCAGTAGCCACCATAACCCTAGTTAAAGGTTCAGCCCAAATCTCTGTTACCAAACCTTTATGGGAGGAACTAGACCAGAGGTTAGCCAATTATGATATATTCCAATCCATAAAACAATGAGATAAACTTAAACCTACATGCAGATCCTGAACCGATAATACCCTTCAACCCAGTTGAACTATTCGAACCGATACCTTTTCATCCCAAAGCTATAAATCCCCAACCAATACCCGTTTTAATCCAGAAGAAATCCCGAGAATCCCTGCACATGCACCAGATCCTATGGAGCAGCGGTGGACGAATGACTGTCAATTCCAAAACCTTGTGCAAAACGCCTATCTTCGTCCACCAAAATTCCCACCATACATACCAAATTCCTATCCAGTCATGAGCCTAGGGAACGTAGCTGAACTTAGGCAATATGGAGAAGCACTAATGACGGCAGCAAACCAGATCCGCGCGATAGGAGAAAACCTCGCCTGGAAGTATGACGAGAGGGAATTTCATTTCTGAAGACACACCAGCCTAATATAATATATAGTATATAACACACACACACACGCACATATATATATATATATATATATATATATATATATATGGGAGGGTTCATTGGGGAATACTAAAAAAGTGGGGAACCGAGGAACACTCTTAAAAATTATATTTCACATGTTAAAAATTAGTTTTTTCAAAAAACAAATTCGGCGCGTTTTCTTATAAATACATGTAGAAACATTTTTAATAATAAAAATCAAAAATTAAAAGTATAAAAAAAATATTTAAAAATATATATCTTATAAAATTAACTTAACATGTTAAAAATCACTTTTTTTAAAAAAAAATTATGCGCTTTTCCTTTTAAAAATGGGTAGAAACTATTCGAAATAAAAAAGTAATTTTTGTAAAAAAAAATTAGCCTTTTTTAACTGTTTTTTATATATTTTTAGTTTTTGATTTTTTTATTAAAAATGCTTCTATAAGTATTTATAAGAAGAAGCGCCGATTTTTTTTTAAATTGATTTTTAACAGTTAAGTTAAATTTTAAAAGTGTTCCTTGGTTCCCCGCTTTTTTAGTGTTTCAGAATGAACCTCACACTATATATATCGATCCATAATTAAACTTAAAATATACTAACAAATATAATTCTGATGTGTACGTATTAAATGATACAATCTATACATATAATAATAGAAACCAATGTGTGACATGTGTCATTCATTGGAGCCATCTAATTTTTTGTTTTTCTGCCTTTTTTCATACTTATCTTATATTAATTAAATAATAAATTAATATTATTTCTCTCCATTTATCCCTACTTATTTGTTTCAAATTCAATTATATCTAATAATCTGTTAGCATGTTATTAGAAAATATGTATCACAATGATTAATGGACGCATGTATGGTTATAAACAAAAATATGCATAAAATTGCATATCTAAGTACTTTAACGTTTTTTATACATAATATATCAGATAATCTATTTTTCTATAATTAATATATATCTAACTATAATATTTGTGTTCTTTTCAATAAGTTAATATTAAATCATAGTTATCCCGCTTCTTTCTTTTATGATATAAATATATTATTAAATCATAATTTTCAATTTATCTTTTATTTATTTATTAATATTTTTTTCTTAATCATTTCTTTTATTTTTCCATTAATTAATACCCTTTTATTTTATTTTTCCACTTATCTCTTATGTTTTCAGCTTTGATCTAACCACATGTGATACACAAGCTTATAACCTAATATATAACCGACACAGTAAAATGTTATACCACGTGTAATACACAAGTGTCTAACCTAATAATAAATAAAAATAAGTTATAATAAGTAAATAGTACATTGAAATTCAATTTTTTTAAAACATATCTTAACGAAGGTATGTGTTATGCGATTACATTATATTTATTCAAAATGTGTAATACACGTATTTATTCAACTCGTGCAATACATGGGTTTTTTAAAGATGTAACTTTTTATTATACTTACTATATAAAATTACGTGTAATCAACCCGTGTAATACACGGGGTTCTAACCTAGTATATATATATATATAAAGAAAATGTCTCAATGTTCGACGATTTTGATACAACATGCTTTGAATATTTGTTTTATTTTAACTATTCTGTGATATTAATACCTGATAATATTTGCAATTCAGATGTCGAATGAAGTAAATCAAGAAATTCACGCTAGTAACGATAACGAAAATCATTTGGATAAAAGTGCTATAGAAAATATAGTAACCCAAGGGATAGCCGATGCCATACCTCTAATTATTGAAGCTATTAAAGAACCTATGAACGATAATACTATTATAGGGAGTAAGCGTACTCAGCACACTGAACATAGCCACAATGTCAACGGAGACAATGGCATTCTTGTCAAAGCTCCATTTCCCAAACGAAAGAAGACCATCGCCTATGGTTGTTCTTATAAAGAATTATTGTCCTGTCAGCCGATTAAATTCTCGGGTAATGAAGGAGCAATTACAGCATTACGCTGGTTAGAGAAAATTGAACCTGTTTTGAAAATTAGTAAGTGTGCTGAAGAAGATAAAATAATGTATGCTTCTATTGTTTCAAAGATGAAACACTAGAATGGTGGAATACCATTCTTTAATCTAAAGGTAGTGACATGGTTTATGTAACACCCCGTGTTTTCGAAAGTCAAAGTCAACATTGAAGTCAAAGGGAGACAAGATTGCTAATTGCGATATGTCACTCCTTGCTCAATTACTGTTTTGACTTCTTTGACTCGTAGATAGTCTTTTTACTTTGTTACGTTAGTTGTATTATGTGAAGTACTCATTAATAATCGAGGTTTAATCGAAGTTATCACATGTTTTATCGCATCGAAATCGCACTCGCAACTCGAATTACGCGTTCTGGATATTGTTTTACGTGTGTGCTACTTATGTGTTACTTGTGCATGTTTACTTATGTTTGTATTGTGGTGATCAATCGAAACACAATCGAAATTGAATCGTAGACGCTAAACGCATGTTATTTATGATGATTGTATGTCAGATATAGTAGTTGGGATTAAAAGTAATATGATAAGAAACTCTATCGCATCGCAACGCTCGACACGCAAATCGAAATAGCGAAACTCGTCGCGCCGTTCACTTCAATCTAGTGGTTGCCACCCGATCGGACTGCCGTCCGATCGAGGTGCCACTCGATTGACCAGCCACCCTCCTCCTTTCCATTTATGGAAATCCTATAAATACCCCATATGTCACTATCATTTATGTCTTTCTCTGCCACTCGAACCAGCCGCACTCCCAAGCACTTTTCTTTAGATTTCTCGCGATTCTTGTAAGTTTTCAACCTAAATCTTGTACTTTCTTGATCTGCACGCACTCCTACACCTTTCTATCTCTTAAATCTTAACTTTTAACCATGAAATCACTAGATTTGAGGTGTTCTAGGATGATGTCATCATGGTGTTCTTATGAACTTCATGTTTTGGCTTCAATCCACCAAGAACAACTTAGATCTGAACGATTTCCACACAAATCAACAAAGATCTTTCATAGATCTGAACATAATCATGAGAAAAAGGATTGAAAGATGGTTTCCAACTTTCTTTCAACTCTTTTATACTCAATGCTGTCAAAACCGATAGAATCGGACTTGATCTGACCTTCTACTCCTTCATGATGATGGGTTGGTTCAAGATCTGGTTCCTATCAACGAGACAACTGATCTCGGGTTAAACGTGAACCACCGTCACAAACCAGTGGACTGGTTGGACTTGGGTGATTCCTGTCCGATCGGGTCACTTAGGCCCTGATGAGGTTCTGTTGTTAGGCACGTTATCACACCGTCTCGATAAATCACAAAACTATCAAAAACAGAAGCAAGTGTTAGAACGATCAGACCGTCGGAACGGACTGCCATCCGATCGGGTTACCAGCCGATCGGATTGCCGCTCGATCGACCGGTCGTCCGATCGGGCTGCCCTTGGTTCCATACTTAAAGTATTTCTCAAACTACTCAAAGGATCTGAACGTTGAAACGGATTACCGCCCGATCGGATTGCTATCCGATCGACTAACTGTCCGATCGTGTGACGTTTAGAGACTTAAACAATTTTCAACATGTTCAATGCATTACTAGTTCCAACGGATTACCACCCGATCGGTAGACTACTCGATCGAGTGACAACATTGCGGTGAACTTGTTCTCTGAGAATGACTCGCTGAACGGATCGTCATCCGATCGAGCTGTCGCTCGATCGAGCGACCTGAAAGGTAGAGAAACTTCTCTGTTTTCAAAATGCTACAACAAAAACTTCAAAAGTCAAGCCATCATACACAAACACATCCTTACCAAACGAGGTAACAATTCAATCGAATGGTCACCCGATCGGATGACCATCCGAACGGATTGTCACCCGAACGACCAGTCGTCCGATCGGATTGCCATCCGATCGGATTACTGTTCGACACTTAGTACTCTTAATCGTTTTACGCTTCGCTTATCTTTTATGCTATCGTTCTAACCAGGCTAATTTCGCTCTAAGCGCTTCCTTCAATCCATCATAGTTGTGAGTATACTCGAACCCTTTTTGCTTTACGCACTTTTGGGTCTTACATACATTACCTATTCTAAATCACATTGAACACACTACTCAATACTTTAACACTGACCGTTACCGCATGTTATACGTGACTTAATGAATGCTTGTTTGTTATGTTTACACATGGTTTGCTGTCTACCTGCCTTAGCAACGATAGTACTATAGTTTGGACTCAGCACCTGTTCACTCAGGGGTTGTTAAGGACAATTAGTTACATGGTTCACTGTGGTGAATATGTATCGCGAACTGCCTTGGGCAGTCAACCCACAGTCATTGGTATTGATAGGATCATGTCGATAACTTACGTGCTTCATTTCACACTGTGTACGTGCTGGTTATGCGTAAACTATTTCGAACTCTATATGCTATTATTAAACTTGTATGCTCACCTTTACACTATGTGTATTAACTTTTACTTTAACGTATGTGACAGGTGCTTAAGATGTTTATATGCTTGGATTGCTGTGAAATCGAGGCTAGGAAAGGTCTAGAAACAAATAAACGAATTGTCTGTATTTGAAATCTGAGTTGTCGGAACAGAACAATTAGACTAGATTTTGTCTGTAATAATTATATTACTTTTTATGTCAGGGTATGGGATGTGATGCTTTAAATAACTGGTAATTATAGTTGTTATGGAAACTTCTGGACAATCTGTTTCGCTCAGTGCCACGCCACGATGTTTCCGCCATCGGTTGGGGTGTGACAGTTTATGCCATGGAATGGAATTAATTTAAGGAAATAATTGAAAGAAAATTTTGTCCTCCACATGAAAAGGAACATATAGCCAATAAGTTCCTAAACCATAAGATGATTGGTGTAAATTGTCACGAATTTACTACCAAATTCTTTGAATATCCAAGGATAGTACAAGCTCTGGCTTCGCCATAACCGGTATTAATTTCCTGTTATATATGGGGTTTAGTTAGTGAAATCAGAGACATGGTCAATGCAGCTAGACCACAAACTATTGAAGAAGCCATTGAACTGGCTAATACATTGACAGATGGACTGATTCACACACGAGAAGAGAACCAGAAAAAAGGATTTACCCCAAAAGATTACCCAAGAACTACGTTCTGGTAATCCCTACAAAAGGAAAGGAGCATGCCCCTCATCTTCATCACCTTTATGTAGATTCGGTAAAAGAAGGCATGTGGGATGATGTGCTTAGTACTGCAACTTCTGCAAGACACCTAGACATAAAGAAGAAGAGTGTAGAAGAAAAACTAACGCTAAGATATGCTTCAACTGTGGAGAGACAGGCCATATCCATCCAAACAACCCAAAACTAGCCACATCACCTAACAACAAAGCAAAAGCAACCGAAGGACCCAAGAAGAATGCAAAAGCTTTTGTACTGACAACACAAGAAGCAGAAATGATTCCCGATGTGATCACCAGTACGTTTCTCGTCATGACGTCTATGCTAAACTATTATTTGACTCTGGTGCAAACCAAAGTTTTATAAATACTACTTTTTGTCAATTACTCAATCAACCGTTAACTAAACTTCACCAAGCCTGTACGGTAGACACGACAAATGGAAATTCTATCAACATACGTGAAATACTTCAAAAAGGAAAGATAGAATTATTAGGACATAAGTTCACAGCCAATCTGCTACCAATGAATCTAGCTGGATTCGATGTTGTGTTAGGAATGGATTGGTTGGTAGCCAATCATACGCAAATATTTTGAGATCAAAATTCTGTTGAGATTCATACGCCAACAGGAGAAAGGATCACAATCCAGGGAGACAAGCTCACAAAATCAACAAAATTCATCTCTGTGATGAAAGCTGCAAGCTACGCACGAAAAGGAGGAATAGTATATATGATCTCTATGATCATTACTACTAAAGAAAAAGAATTGAACGATATTCCCTTAATATTAGATTTTTCAGATATTTTCCCAGAAGAATTACCTGGACTGCTGCCTGATCGTGAGGTTGAATTTAGAATTCACCTAATACCAGGAATTGCACCGATTGCCAAGGCACCATATCGTTTAGCACCAACAGAGATGCTGGAACTAAAAAGCAACTGGACGAATTATTAGAAAAAGGTTTCATACAACCTAGCTCATCGCCTTGGGGATCACCTGTGTTATTTTTCAAGAAGAAAGATCGATCAATGCATATGTATATCGACTATAGAGAATTGCATAAGGTCACAATATAAAATCGGTATCCACTACCAAGGATTGATGATCTATTTGATCAACTTCAAGGAGCTCGATTCTTTTCAAAGATTGATTTGCGCTCAGGATATCATCAATTGAAAGTACAGGAAGAGGACATTCCTAAAACTGCTTTTAGAACTTGATATGGTCATTACGAGTTTACAGTCATGCCATTCGGGTTGACAAATGCTCCAGCTGCATTTATGGACATGATGAATTGAACATGTAAACCATATCTTCATAGGCGATATACTTATTTATTCCAAGAGCAAGGAAGAGCACGTAAAACCTCTACATATACTTCTAACATTATTGAGAAAAGAAAAGCTTTATGCTAAATTCTCAAAATGTGAGTTTTGGTTACAAGAGATACAATTTCTTGGACATTTGAATAATCACGAAGGAATTCACGTGGATCCTACAAAGATCGAGGCAATTACCAAATGGAAAGTCCCTAATTCACCAAGGGAAGTAAGAAGTTTTCTTGGATTGGCAGGATACTATAGACGCTTTATTCAAGATTTTTCTAGAATAGCCATTCCATTAACCAAGTTAACTTATAAATCAGTTAAGTTTTAATGGGGACCAAAGCAGGAAGAAGCTTTCAAGATCCTAAAACAAAGATTAACTAACGCACCAATACTTGCCTTACCAGAAGGAACTGATGATTTTATAGTATATTGTGATGCATCAAAATCAGGATTTGGATGTGTGCTGATGCAACGCCTGAAAGTGATTGTTTACGCCTCTACCCAAGACACAAAAAGGTAACGACACAATTTGGGTAATTGTGGATAGATTGACTAAATCTACACATTTCTTACCAATGAAGGAAACTTTCAATATGGAGCGATTAGCTAAACTGTATGTGGATGATATAGTTTTATTACATGGAGTCCCTTTATCTATTGTATCCGACAGAGATAGTCGTTTTATTTCTCATTTTTAGGCAAGTTTCCAAAAGGCTATGGTAACCCGATTAAATTTCAGTGCAGGTTATCACCCTCAAACAGATGGACAAAGTAAAAGGACGATTCAGACTTTGGAAGATATGCTCAGAGCCTGTGTGATAGACTGTGAAGGAAGTTGGGACAATCACTTACCATTAATAGAATTCTCTTACAACAATAGTTATCATACAAGCATTAATGCTGCTCCATTTGAATCAATTTATGGACGAAAGTGCCGAACTCTAGTATTTTGGGCAGAAATAGGAGAAAAATCAATTGTCAGGTCCTGACATTGTACAAGAAACAACTGACAAAATAATTCAAATCAACGAAAGACTAAAAACAGCACGTGATCGTCAAAAGAACTATACAGATAATAGGCGTAAACCCTTAGAATTTCAAGTTGGAGACAAAGTGCTACTAAAAGTTTCTCCTTGTAAAGGAGTAGTCCAATTCGGTAAGAAGGCAAAATTAAGCCCAAGATACGTTGGACCAATTAAGATTATCAAGATAATTGGACTAGTAGCTTATCGGCTACAGTTACCCAAAGAAATGGTTGGTGTACATGATGTATTTCATGTATGTAACCTAAAGAAGTGTTTAGCTAACGAATCATTGATAATACCTCTTCAAGACATAGATGTAAATGAGAAACTAAAGTTTGTTGAGAAACCTCTACAAATTGAAGATAAAAAGATTAAGAATCTCAAGTACAAGAGATTAGTTCTGGTTAAAGTAAAATGAGATTTGAAAAGAGGACCAGAATATACTTAGGAACTAGAATCAGAAATGAAATGAAAGTATCCTTACTTATTCTAGTAAATCTCGAGGATGAGATTTAAAACAAGGTAAGGAGGATGTAACAACTCTCGATTAGACCACAACGAATCATAACTGAAACTCCAAACATGTACCACGAGAATCAACACAAAAATCAAGGGAACCCAGATACTGACCCCGTCGCGCTACGCGACGATATTTTGGTATATGGTCGCGTGACACGACACCCTATTGTACGACAGGGGACACGTGGCAGACCTACAGTAGTGACTCTTTACACCTAAGCCCTAATTAACCTAGTCGCGCTAGCGACGATGTCAAGGAAACCCGGTCGCGCGACGCGACATGCTCGTTCTGCAGCTATAGAAGGGACGTGAATTAAGCATTCAAAACTGCTCAAATTTCATTTCTCTTTCGCTCTCTTCTGTTCTGCTTTGTTGCTATTATACCTGATACCGTGAAAACCTAAACTCTGCTACATATTCGGTGTTTTAACCCTGATCGCTGGTACGATATCCTGTCCGATTGATCCGAAACCCGTCAACGGATGTCAAAGTTTTGCCTGAATAAGGCTATACTTTCTTAACTAAGTTGGGGTTTTGATATCGTGATTATCGTTAAAGTTTGAATTAGGTTAATGCACTAATAGGTGTTGCATTGTGTTTTTATTAGGAACCTAGGCTTAACACCAGAAGGCTATAGTAATAAACCCTAAATCTACAATGTGAGTCATTCTTTCTTTTTATGAAATGATTTGCAAAACCCTAAATATTTTTAAGTTATAGTTACAGTGATTAAGTCTTTGTATTATGAAATTACTGCCGGTATGTGGGGTTTTGTATACACTACTAGTCCAACATTGCTATTGGACAAAGAGTTAGCCAATAGTAATATCACCACAGTCACAGGAACTGCCACCATGACAAATAATGATTTGAGTAATTGATTGATGTATACAAATGTAAAGACTCTTAATGCTGTAAATTATAACAATGTGTCTTTTATACAAACGAACGAACTCACCAATATTTTTTTATTTTTAGCTAGTATTTTTTATTTTTAGTTGATAAAATGTATTTAAACGTGTTTCAGGTAACTTACTGTGAAAGTAAAGAAACATGTTATGAAGCACTGAAGGCTTAAAGAAAGTAGCTATAATTATCCGAATAAAGAAAACAAATTATGTTTTGTCAAATAGGGTTTATCCCTATAAAAACCTTTGATTATAATATGGGTTTTATCCCAGTTGTTTAATATTAAACTTTGGTGTTTTACAAACTCTGAATTTTTCCTAACTACGATCCTGATGAAATTTTCCGTTGCGAATTTAATAAACACTGGTACCACCTGTACTGCTCATGGCTCCCGCTCATGGTGGGGTCGGAGGCTGTGACATTCACAGTGAGATCAATTTGTCGGAAATGAAGGGACCTACACAGAAAAACTAGAATACTGTAACACCCTTGTTCATTTTATACAATATTTCGTATAAGAGCAGGTTTATACGATTTATACATACGTATGAAAATACGAATAAACAAAAAGATTTTAACATTTCAACATCATGTGTTTAATACGTCTTTTAAACGTGCCAACTAAAAATAATGCGGAAGCTTGATTCTTGATTGTGTTCGGTTCCTTGTTGAGCTTGATTGTCATCTGGAGTTCCAAGTTATTCCTACATTTCATAAACCATGAAATGATTAGTTATACGAGCTTAAAATGAGTTTAGAACAAGTCCGGATACGAAAACGGACAAGAAAATTAACTTTGCCAGCTTTGGGTTCTCACGCGGGCCGCGACAAAGACACCCTAGTCTTACGCAGGCCGCGTCGTATCGTCGCGTGTCGCGACAGATTTTTGGTCAGCCGTCGCGTGGCGCGACAGATAAGGTTTTCCAGCGAGTTCAGATCTGGGTCCTGCATTTTCAGCTATGCATGTTTTTACGGAAACGGCCATAACTTCTTCGTTAATGGTCCGTTTTACCCGATTCTTTTCCCTACGCGACCGTAATTTAATTCTCCATCTAATGGAGTTGAAATCCAACATCCTACATAATAAAATTTCAGACTTTTAACTCTTAGGCTTATTACCCTTTTTATCAACTTTTGACCCGTTCGCAATTTCATCACCAAACGTGTTTATTTGATCCTTTTATCACATACACTTCTTCAATAAATGTTATCTACCGTATTGGATTCTAATCACCAGTTTATTGCCCAATTTAATCCCTTTTTCGCTTATATGCTTATTTTGACCCGTTAAGGGTATTTAAGCGCTTTCGAGCCTAAATTCGCTTTCGATTACTTCTAGCACTTCATCACCACATTTCTTATCCTATAATCTCCCGCCACAACCGTGTTTATGGCGGGTTTAATGTGGTGATCAATATAAACCAAATTTTACCTCTCGAATCATTATTTTACGGCAAAAACTCAAATAGTGCCATTTGGCTAATATAATACCTCTTTCAATTTCTATACTTATTCTAAGTATTTACCTAGTCATAAAACTCATTTACAAACAACCTTTAAGGATCGTTTGTTCCATTTAGCCTACAAGGGCGTTTTGGTCGATTTTAGTCCTTTTATGACTAAGGACTCTCTCTCAAATTATTTGACCAAAATAGCACTTTTAACTACAACATAATTATGCGTACCTGGCCCGGATCAACAAGTAGACCCGATTTATACCTTGTTTTCATTATCACACCATCAATGGTGACGCAATTATCCGATTAGCTAATCGGTCCTGTTGACATAAGACTTGACAACCACATTAGTCGATATTGTCGAATGGTGTTATCATCACCATTTGACCCGTTTGGACTATCTGCCCAACATTATTTATTTAATCAAAAACATTGTTTTTGATTTCCAATTCATACATCCATCCCATCCCGGATTTTATAACCATACCCTTTTTCTTTTACACTCTTTTCTTACAATTTCAACCCATTCCGGCTTACGCCATGGGTATCCTTCTATCCTTGATTTACATTAGTCGACACTTGACAAATTTCCATATTTCCAATATTATCATTATCACGTTTACAACGTATCCAATAAACGAGTATTCTACATAAGTGTATAAATTACACTTACCTCGCATCCACGCCACGCTTTTCTTTCCGTACTTGCTCCGTTTGACCCGCTCCCTCTTCCAAGCTTTCACCTAGCTTGTTACGCGTCAAACTATTGTCAAACATTTACAAGGCGGTTGAATTAGTCATTAACAATCACGACAATTCTACCTCACTTATTTTCTATGCCGAAGCTACTATTCGGCTTCATGATTAGTTAACTTAACTTATCTAAAGTTAACTACTTTCAATCACATGTTTACTACATTAAGTCTAAATCAACATAGTATTTAGAACTCTTATCACTTCATATCACGCGTAATTGCCATATCATTCAAATACACGTTTTCACTCTAAATTCAATACTTTAGTTCTCATTTAGGCATTTTAACAAACACCTAATGTGCGTAATTTCACATATTTACTAACTAATTCATAACTAATTATTTTCACCAAGATTTACATCAAAATCAAACCTCTATGTCTAGTGTTCATGAACTACATCAAGAACTTATATCATAACAATCAATACTCATCAAATTAACACTCCAATCCGAGTGTTCATCATAACATACAAAAACCCACTTCAAGTCATGCACAAGCTTTCACTCAAGCTTATAATTTGTTCAAGTATCTTGCATCAACTATCACCTATGATGATTTCTAACACAACCATATCATCATCTTCATTATTAAGTCAAAACCCACTTAGAACATAATAGGGTAATTATCAAATCCCTAGTTTTGACAACAATTCATCAAATTTTCTACTAGGGTTTGTTTCTAAACCAAGATATAATCATAATAACACTCATAGAATCAATATTCATTCCATAATTTCGATTATGATTGTTCATCATAATCTCAAAGTATCACCAAATCATAAATTTCAACATACCTTGTAATCCCCATGACTAGGTGATCACGAATTTGTGTTCATGCATTGATTTGGCTCTTGATTTGGGCTTCAATTTGATCAATTTGTTGAAGTTAGGGTTTGAGCTCTCCTGAGCTTTCTCCTGGCCTTACCCACGCACGCACACACATTTTTGTGTGTGTGTTGTATTATTTTTTTTATAAATGTTTTAATAAAACACTTTCCTAGTTGCCCATGTTTAGTCCCTCAAGTTTAGAGATTCATAAATGAAACTATAACTCATAGTTTATCATTTAATTACCTATTACTAACTAGGTTAATTTTACCTAGTTAACTTAGTGGGTTCCGGGAGTTAAAACCCGTTTTATTTTAAGTCCCGTTGACTCGGGCTCTTATAAACCCAATTCCTTAATTCTTTGGTTCGCTTGTATTTAATCATTAGGATTTCTTATTTAAATCCATTTATTTACCGGGTTATTTTTGCTGCTAACGGTACTTTACCCATCTTTTAGTATTAACGGAGTTTGATTACCAAACCCGTTTTCGGGGTGTTACAAGTCTACCCCCCTGAAAGAGGTTTCGTCCTCGAAACCTTTTATGATATAATTCATTGAGTTTAAACTCAATGTATTTGAGCCGAGAAATCCTTTAAACATTACTTATACTTTTAACCAATCGTTAGTATTACCAGAAAAGTATGGTAACATCTTTTTTTTGGCTATTAATTGTCTACGTATCTCATACGACATAGTGCCACTCGAAATAATGTAATCTCGTTATTTCCACTAGTTTAGTTACTTAGTGCTATTCATCACTTTCATATACTATCGAATTCTTTATGGATCCGTTACTTTGACCCGTTTAAAGGTCTTTAGTGAAATCTTTCACTTTTAGCACAATTTCTTTTGTTTTCAAATTCATTTATTCGGTTCAGTTATACCGAATCCACCGCTTACAAACAACCAAATTTACTTTAATGACCTTAACCGGTCTCACTAACTAGACTTGTTAGTCCAGTTACTTTTTACCGCTCGCTTAGTGATAATGTGATTCCACTTCACATTGCATTTCTTGACCGTGATCGTGTCACGTCATGTTTAATTTATATCAACCTTTCATTTTCGAAAATACCACTTTTTTCGAATATATCGTCTTGCATCTATCGATGTTAAGACCCATACTCTTTGATATTTGTTATTTCCAAATTCGTCTTATAGTATTCATATTTGTTAAAACGTTGTTTCTTACTAAAACTACATTTTAGTTTAACGTTTTTTTTAACTATGTCAATTACTCATATTAAGGAAATTGACAACCCATAATTTATTCTTTTCCGTTCTCATTTTACGCGGGGAATCATAACTAGTTCCCTTGCTTTACACTATTGACCCGTAGGTTCTTTCACTTAGCCTCATAGGCTATTTCTTTAAATTTTTCACCCTTTTTAAGGTGAGACATTAACAACTCGTTTCCTTCTCTTTATGACTCGAGGGTCTGTTTGGTCCCGTAGACCTTAACACTGTGTTTAATCCCGTAGGTTATGATGATCCCGTAGATCATCTTTTATTATTGTCTATATTCAAATGTATATATACATATATAGCTTCAAGGCACCTCTTATTATGTTTGGAATCGTTTATTTTCGCTCTTGAACTTCAATTGACCTTGACCGTAGTCTAACGCTTCATTTGTTTACTTCCGGACTAATCCTCTGACTTTATGACTTCTGACGTTATTTACGCGTCAGTTTGTTCTACGCTTACCGTCTCCCGGTTCATACTTATACTTCTATACAACCCATTAACCGGGTTCTTTTATCTTAACGTTCTTAATGCCCATAACCCTTTACATAGATTAGTTAACATCTCACACTTTTACTCATTCAATCCGCGCCTACTTACATTAGCAAGCGTCATCATTCATTTAATTCGTTTGACTTGTTCGTGTGAAATTTCATCACTGGTGAACGTCAATTTTCATTCTTTGTTCGACCCGTTCGACTTTTAACTAGTCGAACGATTTTTTTTTAATCATAATTTATGTTTGCGAAAATTCTTGTCATCTTTTAGTCATGACTCATATTCTGAGTCTTTTGACTTTCTATTTCGCGTTCCTGTTTCTCAGTCTACGCATGCGTTTAAATCCTTACCCACCAACCGGGTGTTTTATCGAAGTCGTTATTATTGCAACCCTTACGGTATGCATTATGACTTCGTTTCGCTTTTATATTCCTACTTTGTTCTCAAATTTGGTGTTTTACAAAATCGGCCCGTTAAGAGTCATATTTTCATTCTCCGGGTTCGAGTGTAAGCACACCCCTCCCAATTGCATACCTTAATCCTTTTACATTAATCTTTGTCCCTACACTCGGGCTCATCATCCTAATGTAATACGCTTCCGTCACCTGGCTGTGCGTTTACATTATTATCAAATATTTTGCTCATTTGATTCATTTGGGTACTTTTAAGTTAGTCCCATTCACCCCGCCCTTACTACATCGGATGTAAACATGTCCGCCATAAGAAGTTCATGGTATCATATGCCACTACTTACTTGGCCAGAGTAAGCGATTAACACATGACAGACATGACCTTTTTATAGTTTTCACATCACGCCCTATGTAAGTAACGCCTCTATTTGTTTCTCTTGGAAACAATATCCCGAATACATTTTCTATTCGGGTTTTTTCCAAGTTTTTAATCTACATATGCAACTTTCAATTTCTACTTATTTGTTGCATATTACTATTTGTGCGATTATTTAAAATGTGCACCTGATAATGTTTGCCCCGACGGGCGATCCTTGCCATTAACCTTGTTCGCGGTCGTTACGCGATTTAGTCCTCGGTGAGCATGCTCCTCTTATCATACTTCGGACCGTTCCATCATCATATCCACAATTCGTTTGACTCTCGTCGTCTTCAAACGCGAGTGTGCTTCAATTAAAATATTCACAAAAGTTAGTAACGTCAACTTCAATAATCGCCCGTATTATAATACTAGGCTTTTTCTACTATACGCGTCAACGCGCGTATTTTCGTCAACTATATCAATCGTTTTAATTAGGGTAACGTGTATCACATGATAGCCCTATGTGTTGTTTACAACACTTTAGCATGCTAAACTATTAACATACTTGTACTTACCGGATTTGCGATCAAGCCTCGAACCGAACACACTTTATTCTTTAACCATTAGCTCTGATTACCAACTTGTAACACCCTTGTTCATTTTATACAATATTTTGTATAAGAGCAGGTTTATACGATTTATACATACGTATGAAAATACGAATAAACAAAAACATTTTAACATTTCAACATCATGTGTTTAATACGTCTTTTAAACGTGCCAACTAAAAATAATGCGGAAGCTTGATTCTTGATTGTGTTCGGTTCCTTGTTGAGCTTGATTGTCATCCGGAGTTCCAAGTTATTCCTACATTTCATAAACCATGAAATGATTAGTTATACGAGCTTAAAATGAGTTTAGAACAAGTCCGGATACGAAAACGGACAAGAAAATTAAATTTGCCAGCTTTGGGTTCTCACGTGGGCCGCGACAGAGACACCCTAGTCTTACGCGGGCCGCGTCGTATCGTCGCGTGTCGTGACAGATTTCTGGTCAGCCGTCGCGTGGCGCGACAGATAAGGTTTTCCAGGGAGTTCAGATCTGGGTCCTGCATTTTCAACTATGCCTGTTTTTACGGAAACGTCCATAACTTCTTCGTTAATGGTCCGTTTTACCCGATTCTTTTTCCTACGCGACCGTAATTTAATTCTCCATATAATGGAGTTGAAATCCAACATCCTACATAATAAAATTTTAGACTTTTAACTCTTCGGCTTATTACCCTTTTTATCAACTTTTGACCCGTTCGCGATTTCATCACCAAACGTGTTTATTTGATCCATTTATCACATACACTTCTTCAATAAATGTTATCTACCGTATTGGATTCTAATCACCAGTTTATTGCCCAATTTAATCCCTTTTTCGCTTATATGCTTATTTTGACCCGTTAAGAGTATTTAAGTGCTTTCGAGCCTAAATTCGCTTTCGATTACTTCTAGCACTTCATCACCACATTTCTTATCCTATAATCTCCCGCCACAACCGTGTTTATGGCGGTTTTAATGTGGTGATCAATATAAACCAAATTTTACCTCTCGAATCATTATTTTACGGCAAAAACTCAAATAGTGCCATTTAGCTAATATAATACCTCTTTCAATTTCTATACTTATTCTAAGTATTTACCTAGTCATAAAACTCGTTTACAAACAACCTTTAAGGATCGTTTGTTCCATTTAGCCTACAAGGGCGTTTTGGTCGATTTTAGTCCTTTTATGACTAAGGACTCTCTCTCAAATTATTTGACCAAAATAGCACTTTTAACTACAACATAATTATGCGTACCTGGCCCGAATCAACAAGTGGACCCGATTTATACCTTGTTTTCATTATCACACCATCAATGGTGACGCAATTATCCGATTAGCTAATCGGTCCTGTTGACATAAGACTTGACAACCACATTAGTCGATATTGTCGAATGGTGTTATCATCACCATTTGACCCGTTTGGACTATATGACCAACATTATTTATTTAATCAAAAACATCGTTTTTGATTTCCAATTCATACATCCATCCCATCCCGGATTTTATAACCATACCCTTTTTCTTTTACACTCTTTTCTTACAATTTCAACCCATTCCGGCTTACGCCATGGGTATCCTTCTATCCTTGATTTACATTAGTCGACACTTGACAAATTTCCATATTTCCAATATTATCATTATCACGTTTACAACGTATCCAATGAACGAGTATTCTACATAAGTGTATAAATTACACTTACCTCGCATCCACGCCACGCTTTTCTTTCCGTACTTGCTCTGTTTGACCCGCTCCCTCTTCCAAGCTTTCACCTAGCTTGTTATGCGTCAAACTATTGTCAAACATTTACAAGGCGGTTGAATTAGTCATTAACAATCACGACTATTCCGCCTCACTTATTTTCTATGCCGAAGCTACTATTCGGCTTCATGATTAGTTAACTTAACTTATCTAAAGTTAACTACTTTCAATCACATGTTTACTACATTAAGTCTAAATCAACATAGTATTTAGAACTCTTATCACTTCATATCACGTGTAATTGCCATATCATTCAAATACGCGTTTTCACTCTAAATTCAATACTTTAGTTCTCATTTAGGCATTTTAAAAAACACCTAATGTGCGTAATTTCACATATTTACTAACTAGTTCATAACTAATTACTTTCACCAAGATTTACATCAAAATCAAACCTCTATGTCTAGTGTTCATGAACTACATCAAGAACTTATATCATAACAATCAATACTCATCAAATTAACACTCCAATCCGAGTGTTCATCATAACATAAAAAAACCCACTTCAAGTCATGCACAAGCTTTCACTCATACTTATAATTTGTTCAAGTATCTTGCATCAACTATCACCTATGATGATTTCTAACACAACCATATCATCATCTTCATTATTAAGTCAAAACCCACTTAACACATAATAGGGTAATTATCAAATCCCTAGTTTTGACAACAATTCATCAAATTTTCTACTAGGGTTTGTTTCTAAACCAAGATATAATCATAATAACACTCATAGAATCAATATTCATTCCAGAATTTCGATTATGATTGTTCATCATAATCTCAAAGTATCACCAAATCATAAATTTCAACATACCTTGTAATCCCCATGACTAGGTGATCACGAATTTGTGTTCATGCATTGATTTGGCTCTTGATTTGGGCTTCAATTTGATCAATTTGTTGAAGTTAGGGTTTGAGCTCTCCTGAGCTTTCTCCTGGCCTTACCCACGCACGCACACACATTTTTGTGTGTGTGTTGTATTATTTTTTTATTAATGTTTTAATAAAACACTTTCCTAGTTGCCCATGTTTATTCCCTCAAGTTTAGAGATTCATAAATGAAACTATAACTCATAGTTTATCATTTAATTACCTATTACTAACTAGGTTAATTTTACCTAGTTAACTTAGTGGGTTCCGGGGGTTAAAACCCGTTTTATTTTAAGTCCCGTTGACTCGGGCTCTTATAAACCCAATTCCTTAATTGTTTGGTTCGCTTGTATTTAATCATTAGGATTTCTTATTTAAATCCATTTATTTACCGGGTTATTTTTGCTGCTAACGGTACTTTACCTGTCTTTTAGTATTAACGGAGTTTGATTACCAAACCCGTTTTCGGGGTGTTACAAATACCCAAAGTAAAGACGAACAAATAAATAAAGAAAACTAAAGTGAAAGTATTTTTGGAGTTTATGAATTTTAAGAAAGCAGCTAGGCTGAACATTAAGTGTATCGATTCTCCTGCAACAATGTCATTTTAATAGATGTCCAAAGGTCGATACAAAATAAAGTAAAAAAGTCGGCCCCTATCTACCTTTACTAGTAAGGGTAAGTAGGGGTCGATCCACATTGAACATAGTAAGGGTAAGTAGGGGTCGATCCACATTGAACTAGTGGAACCGTTAAAATGAGAATTCCCCCGAGTTACGAGAATGGTTAAAATGAGAATATCCTATCTATCTTTACAAAATAAAGTAAAAATCGGTCCATATCTACCTATATACAGGGAATGGTTAAAATGAGAATTCCTCCGAGTTACGAGAACTCCTTAAAAAAGGTTTATTTTTAAACGTGAGAAGTGTTTAAAATTATGTCACATTTTCAAATAAAAATATCATATAAGAAAATTTACATTAGTATAGAACTAACCTCATCTATTTTCCAAAAAGTTTTAATAAAGGTCGATGTTTTAGCTAGATGTTCATCTAGGTTTGTGCAAAATTTGGTTAAAAAACTCGCCCAACAAGTAGGATTTCCATCGGAGTTCTCACAATTCTCACAACTTGGTGAAGTTCTCATCCAAAGCTGATCCTATATATAACATTTTTCATGAGAAGTGTGAGAAAACATATGAATTGACATGTAGGCATCATGTTTTGTACTTAGATATAATATTTTGGGTTGTTTTGGAAAAAAAAACCACCAAACAAAACAATCTAAGACACAATGCAATGAATTCTAGGCTTTAAATTTAAAACATCATTCCAAGAACGTCAAGTAATGTGTTTTAAGTGTTAAGGAGTGTGATTTAGTTTTGTATTAAATTTCATGCCTATAATGCATTACATTTTTGTCACACCCCGACCACGTAAAACAACAAAACGTGGCGGAAACGTCGGGGAGTGTTGTAACAGAATCATTGTTTCACAACCATGGATTAAATAATTTCGTTTTATTGAATCATTGAACTCTTTGTTTTCAATAAATCAAATAAATACAATTTTTATCTTTCAAGTTTTAAAGTCGCTAAGGCACGAGTCCATACTATGTATAGCATGCGTCAACAATCATCACATAGCTGAACCTGAAACATGTGTAAAAATATGTACGTCAGCATAAAAATGGCTGTGAGATACATAGGTTTTGTTGAATTAGGATTCATATCTTGTAAGTTTAAGGAAAAATATGCTTAATAAAAAATAGTCATGAATCCCTAAAAATGTTTTCTTTTATAAACAAGTGATAAGAAATCAGATTATAAAAGAAAGATGTAAAAATAAATACTTAAGTAAAATAAGTTTGTAAAATAATGTTTTGATAAAAAGGTTTTAGTATATATAAAAATATACTTTGGTTTTAAGAAAGCCGATTAGGTAATATATCAAAATATATTTTGGTTCCAACATCGTTAAACAGATAGTATATTAAATATACTTTAGTTGTCAAAATAGTCATTTTTGATAGTATATCAAAAGTATACTTTGGATTTATGTATAACATATTAAACAATGTTTTGGTTGAATAAATAACATATTTAAAATATGTTTTGGTAGATAACAAAATATATGTTGTTTTGTACAATATCACACATGAGAGTATATCAAACTATACTTTTGGGAGTATAATAAAATATACAATAAAAGTGTGATTTAAGAATTCAATCAGACCTAGTGCATCAAAATACACCTTTGAGACTATAGGGATACCACAAAGGCAATCCCTATTTGGATGGAGAAACAAATTGGTTTCAGACATTCCATGACAACAGGAATGGTGTGTCAAATCCTATAGCGCTATATCATACTACCAATCGGTCTGGTGAACAATAAATAAGTACAATTCAACAATTTATTTTATAATCATAGAAAAATCGGTGTTTAAACCATAAATAATCAGTCGGTTTGTCAAAAGATAAATGCTAATATGTATAATCACTTATACTTTGAAATCGTGAACATAACAAATAGGTACACATGCTTCACCCCAAAACATTGAAAACAGTAAAAGAGGGGATTATGTACTCACTTGAGAGTGCTTAGATGTCTTGAATAATAACCAAGCGAAGCTAGAGGGAGTACGGAATCAAACGTCACCTAATATAGGTAACTATGTTATTAAACGGATCCTAAATCGGAAGATAGGATATAATGATGTTCTATAAATCAAATGAGTAATTGAACTCATATGGTATGATTTAATAGAGATAACATTCTGATTTGAAAGTCTACCTAAGTGCTTTTGACCCGTTTCGACCCATTATGGTAGTATAAGCTACTATAATGCGTCGTTTGCGCAAAACTATGTTCAGATGGTTAACTATGTGCTATGTTAAGTCTTACATGCCCAATTATACCAAAACATGTTACTAAATCAGATTAGATGTCAAAAATATGTTCACATATGCACATTATGGATTTATGCTTCAAAAGGGCATTTTGGTCATTTCCTATGGGCATGTAAACCAATTAACGAATAGCTAACCAATCCTATGTGATCATAAGGTATAACCTCAGGGGTTATTCCCTATGCAACTATGATCACTAAGCAAGCTTGGTCAGATCCTAATGATCGACCCAACGGGTCGGGTTCGAAAGTCTAAACGGTTGTCTAGACCGCTTAACTTACGACCCTAAACAAGCACTAAACTAATAGTGACGAGTTAAGCATGTCAAAACATGTTTAACCTACTTCGAAAACAGATTTGGTATCAAAACAACGGGTTTTGATACCCGAAAATAGTTCCGTTGCAAAATGCGTGCTTAAACGCATTTTGACCGAAACTTTGACTCGTCACTACACCTAGTTAGCGTGGTAATCAGTAGGCATAATCACTAAGGATTATAACCATCGTGATTACAATCACGTTACAAAGTTCAATTGAACTTTGACTTGACCAATCGATGGTCAAAACCGAAAGTCAAACTGTTGGCCAAACTGTTTGACTTTCTACTTAAACATAAAGAATAAGCATGAAAGAAGACTGACAAAGGGTCCTAGCTATCGTTTCTACAAAGAATAAGCAGATTAGAAAGCTCCAAACACTTGGGAGAGCTCCCAAATCAGATGTAGAGAAGAGAAGAAGGAAATGAGCAATGAACAAGTTAAATGGTTGGGCTATTTATACTTGTAGGAAGAACACAAGATCATTACACATGTTTGTGTAGCTTCCAAGCATTAAATCATGGCCATACACTTGTTTGTTGCAGGTACAAAGCATTGGGGAAGAGATAACTTGGCTACCACACAAAGAAATTGCATAAACAGCCCCTAAAAATCAAACAGATTGCTGAAAACTGAATTCTGTTCGCTGGGTACCTCACACGGCCCGCGTAAGGTATAGGGGCAACCTTACACGCCCCGCCTGGCCTCCCCAGATCAGTAGAAGTTTGATAATTGGCAGTTTAGGTCCCTGCACTTGTTTTAAGCCCATTTCAGCCCCTTTTGACCCCCGTTAAGCCATTTTCAAGGCTCTACAAGGTCAATAAAGTTTAGAGGACTGAAAATGTGCTCAAAAACATCTCGGATGTCGGCTCATTTTGTGACAACTGTACTCTGTAATCGATGTACGATGTAAAACAATGATGATTATTAATAAAACAATGTGCTTTGGTGTTATTATATGTGTTTTGGTGTTATTATATGTGTAATTGTGTTTGGTGATTTTACAATTCGATTCAATTCCGATTTCAAGCTCTAAATCGCTTTCCGGAAGGTTATACGCGCATTAATGCGTAAATATAACCAGTTTCATGCAACAAACACTCCGGAATAGTGACATAGGCTTAACATACCCTAAATAACCTCCACATAACTTAGAAATAAGTTTTGGATAGTTTGGTGTGTTGAAATCAAGTTTGTTCGATCGTAGGGACTATTTGTGTCAAACTGCAAAACTATACCGATTTGTATGGTAACGAACATTCCGGAACTTGATCATAAGTTAAACATACCCTAAATATCCTTTACATAGCTTAGAAATAGGCTTTGAGGGGTTCGGTATTCTAAAATAAACTTTATTGATCAATAGGGACTAAAAGCGTCAAAAAGTGCACAAGTTTGCATTTTCGCGCATATCTTTCGTTCTGAATATATCCGGACATCCAAAAATTTATGTAATCATTAAAATATTTTATTTTAGTGATTGGCATGATAAAATTCCATTCGTCACTTAATTTGGATCGTTTTTGCGTTCGTTACGACTTCCGTCGTAATTAACCAAACAACGCAACCGTACGGTCAAACGAACCGACACCCGAGATGTTTTCAAGCATATTTCATGTTCCCTTTGTTTTAACATCATTTTGGAGCTTGAAAATGGGTTTGACGGGTGTTAGAAGTGCCGATACGCAACGAAACAAGGTGCAGGGGCTAAACTGTAAATAAGTGAAAGTGTCTGGTCTGCATGTCCCTTACGGACCATATGGACCATAGCCTTACGGTCCGTAAGCTTGTGCCAGCACCACAGAATTCAGAAACTTCCATTCCAGCTCTTGCAACTGGTTTTAGACATGGTTTTTGCAATCTATGGACTTGTTTGCCTGTTTTGCTAATGCCCAACCTTAGATTAACAAGTGTATGGCCGAGATTTGAGCTTCACAACACTTGGAATGATCCTAGAACTCCTAATCTACAATAGCAAGGCCCTCTTGCTCCATTCTTACACTTGAATCTGAAATCAGCTCTAAGTTGGGGTGTTTGCACTTCATACCTGAGCTATTTTAGATCAAACATCTTTCTTGGACCCTTTGTAAGTCCTCTTCTTGCTTGTTCTTGAGTTTAAAGCATGAAAGTCAAACAAGTTTGACTTTCAGCTTTGACCAAGTCAATGGTCAACACAAAGTTCTGTTGAACTTTGCAACGTAAGCGTAATCACGATGGTTATAGTCCCTTGTGACTATACCTACTGATTACCACGTTGACTAGGCGTAGTGACGAGTCGTAGTTTCGGCCAAAATGCGTATTTTGTAACCAAACTACTCTTGGGTATCAAAACCGTTTGTTTTGATATCAATACCTGTTTTCTAACTTAACTAAACATGTTCTAGCATGTTTAGCTCGTCACTTTTAGTTTTGTGCTTGTATGGAGTCGTAAGTTAAGCGGACTAAACACCCGCTTAGATTTTCGAACATGACCCGTTTGGTCGATCATTAGGATCCGACCAAACATGTTTAGTGACCATAGTAGCATAGGGAATAACCTTTCGAGGTTATACCTTATGGTCACCTAGTTTAGGTAGTTGTATGATAAGTAGTTTATATGCCTTAGGTAAATGACCAAAATGCCATTTTCATGCATAATTGGTAATTAAGCATATGTAACATAAACTTTTGTCACGTAACTGATTATGCAACATTTTTAAACATGTTTAGGCATATAACGCTTGTTATAGGACTAGTTAGATGTCTCGAACGCGCTTTTGCGCGCACGACGCGTTAAAGTAGCGTAAGCTACCTTACTGGGTCGCGATGGTTCGAAAGCAATTAGGTTCCAATTTAGGATGTAGGCTTTTTTAAACCATATCACATGAGTTCCAACACTCATTTTGTTTACAAGACCTCATTCTGTCCGATCTTCGGATTTAGGCATCTATTGTTTGACTAGTGATTCGATTACTAGGTGCTGTTTGATTTCTCTGGTTTGCTCGAGTTTGTTGAAGTTCTATTGATTGAGGATACTTTGCACTCCAAGTGAGTACATAGTTCCCCTATTTTACTGTTTTCAATTATTTTGGGGTGATTCATATGTGCTAAATGTTTTCAAGGTTTTAACGATGGTTTTCAAAACGATTTTCGATATTATAACGATGATTTCAAAAACGATTAAGATGGTTTATACTAAACTAATAACGATTTCAATAAAGTGAATAAACTAGTTGGTTGTATTTACATAACGAATGGCATTCATTAGCATTGATCAAGCCGACCAGTATTAGGTTATGGTACCATAGGATCTGACAAATCCCATTATCGTACTGCACCCATGGTTATGTGTGGGTTAGGTGGGTAATGACCGAATCTGAATGTTAATTTACCCTTTGGTGGTTTATTAATGCGAGAGCGAGATAGTCGAGTCACGAAGGTTTGAATGTTATTAGCGAAGCGACCACAAATAGTTTTCACACTTAAAACGAGGATGATTTAAACGAATTAACGATTTGGGAACGATTCATACGAGATTAAACGAGTTGGATAAACGATTGGTTTTTGGTTAAGTGTTTAGATAACGGGACGGGTGTAATATGATGAAAACATGGTAGATACGCCGCTGGTACTTCTTATATATAAGTGTTTTCAACATATTACATACCGTGGCGTTATTTAGTTCACTTGGGTAAACGATTTTGGAATGGCGTCACACAAACGAGGTTTTCAAAATGATATAAACCATACGAGATTTATTAACGAGTTTTATTAACGATTTAATATGAGATGTTTTACAATTTGCTTTACTAAAACAAATGTTTTTTGGGTTAAGAATCATGGCTACGAAGTTTTATAAACTATAACCCGCTTGATTTGAGTTGGTTAATTAAGTTGCAATATTATACTCTTTTCAAAACAAGGTTTTTAACTAAGTATTGCAACATTTAAACTAGCCATGAATCCGACACTCCTATAAAACCTATGTACTCGCCAGCATTTCTTTGCTGACTTTGTTTTTACATATGTTTCAGGTATTGATGCTTGATGATGATTACTAGGATGCATGAGTCACATAGGATCTGGATGAGGCCTTAGTGACATAATAAAAATATTAGTCGATATGTAACTTGTTTGTTTTGTGTTAAGACAATGGTTATGTTTAATATTATCAAAAAAACGAAACACTTTTTGTATCCATGGTTATGAAACGATAATTCTGCCACGACACTCCCCGACGTTTCCGTCGCGGTTTTGTTGTTTTAACGCGGTCGGGGTGTGACAGAAGAGTTGGTATCAGAGCCAGTGGTTATAGGGAATTAGGTTATTAGTAATGCTTTGACCTAGACTATAACTTTAGGACCCTAACGCAAATAATTTTGCGTTTAGATTTTTTTAAAACAAAACCGTCACCTACCCTTAGGTGATAACCACAATGAGGACACAAATTCGAATCCGCTTTGAAAACTAATCATCTGTTCTAGGATGATTGATTACTAGGTTTTGAACCCTTTGTTATAAGGTTTTGAACCCTTTGTTATAAGGTTTTGAACCCTTTAAGTTTTCAAAATCTCATCAAAGTTTGGGTCTAAATAATGTGAACACGTGCAAACTGGAAGAGTGAATGCCTGTACCTTGAGCTTTCTGTCTAAGGCTAGAGTGTTCGTACAAATCCACATAATCGGACCAGTCACTCTTACCTGAGAACTCTTGGGGTGAGTGTTCACTTATAGGCGAGCATGTCTTCGGCGATACATTATATTGACCCATTTACTTTGATTAGTCACTGCGTGTCGTTTGTTTGTTCGAGGTAACGAACAAATGATCGCCTTCCTTGTGTTTTGTCGATACCTCTTTTGCTTTTCCTAATTATCAACCTCACTCGTTTCTCATATCTCCTTGTTAGACCATGCCAGACGTGAAACACAATCTTTTACTATTGAAGAAATCGCAGCCCTGGTCTCTCAGCAAGTGGCTGCTGTGCTTCCTGGTGTTGTGACCCAAGTCCACGAGATATACAACAACTATAATAACAACAACAATAATGCACAGTGTAATTTCAAGAATTTCAATTCTGCTAAGCCTCTAAAGTTTTCTGGGTCGCAAGGAGCAACTGAGCTCCTGCAGTGGTTTGAGAGTATCGAGAGCACATTCAGGCATGTGCAGTGTCCGAATGCGCGTAAGGTTGAGTTTGCATCAAGCGTGTTTGAGAAGCGAGCGCTTACCTGGTGGAATGGTATTATGCGCGATAGGGGTGCCGAAGTGGCGTTGGCACAAACATGGGAAGAGCTTCAAGCTCTCATGAAGAAAGAGTTTTGTCCCCGTCACGAGGTTCGAGCTTTGGAACGAGAGTTTGACGATTTAAAGCAAGATGGGGCTGAGCACCGTGCGTACACGGATCGTTTTGAGGAACTCAGTCTATTGTGTCCCACCATGGTTACCCCACCAGAGAAAGCAATCGAGAGATATATCGATGGTCTACCCGATTCTATGCTGGATGTTGTGACCGATGTTAATCCTACTACCCTTCGTCAAGCGATCGAGTTGTCTGCTACCCTGACTGAGACTCAAGTCAGGAAGGGTAAACTCACCCGCAAGGGTGATAAAAAGAAGGCGACTGATTCTGGGAAGGACAAGAAAAAGGGTAAGGGTAAAGAAGGTGAGTCGTCGAAGAAATCGAGGAAGCGAAAGGGTGCCCAGAATTTTGCTGTTACGGCACAGACTGATCAGAACCCACTGGCTCAATCTCCTGCGAAGAAGGCATATGCTGGTACCGCACCTCATTGTGCTCGCTGCAATGGTCATCATGTTGTACAGCAAGCTTGTAAGCAGTGCATGACGTGTGGTAAACTTGGGCATTTGGCCAATGTTTGTCGTTTAGGACCAAATCAGGTTGCCCAGGTTCAAGCTCTGGTTCAAGGGAATGCTGCTAGATTCCCACCAGGTTCATGTTTAAATTGTGGAGAGTTTGGTCACTTCCGTAACAACTGTCCGAGGCTAGTGAATGCAAAGGCGAATGCTAATGCGAACCCGAATGCGAACGTCAACGCCAACGTGAATCCTGCTCGAGGGCAAGCATACAATTTGAATGCAAACGAAGCGAGGGCTGACAACGAGGTTGTCAATGGTACGTTTCTTGTTAATAATTGACCTGCATCTATTCTCTTTGATTCTGGTGCCGATAGAAGTTTTGTTTCGTTATCTTTTGAACCTTTGCTTACGATACCTAGAACTAAATTGGGGAAACCCTTATCTGTTGAAGTTGCTACTGATAAACCTCTTGTTCTCGATTCTGTTATTCGTGGTTGTCAGTTAAACCTTGATAACCATCTTTTTCCTATTGATCTCACGCCGATGCAACTTGGGAGCTTCGACGTTATCATTGGAATGGATTGGTTAACCAAACACCACGCTGAGGTGGTTTGCTTCGATAAGATTGTTCGTATCCCTTTGTCTTCTGGCGAAATTCTAGAAGTTCGTGGCGAGAAACCTTCAGGTGGGCTGAAGCTTATGTCGTGTATGGAAGCTCAAAGTTATCTGAGAAAATGATATGTTGCTTTTCTAGCACATGTCACCGAGGAGAAAGGCAAGAGCAAGAGTATTCAGGATATTCCGATTGTTCGGGATTATCCAGAGGTGTTTCTTGATGAACTGCCTGGTTTGCCTCTGGTTCATCAAGTCAAATTTCATATTGACCTTGTACCCAATGCCAACCCGATCGCGAAAGCACCTTATCGTCTTGCACCGTCAAAGATGCAAGAGTTATCGAAACAGCTTCAAGAGTTATCTGATAAAGGATTAATCTGTCCGAGTTATTCACCTTGGGGAGCTCCTGTCCTCTTCGTGAAAAAGAAGGATGGGTCTTTTCGAATGTGTATCGATTATCGTGAGCTTAATAAGCTTACCATCAAGAATCGATATCCCCTACCTCGAATTGATGATCTCTTTGACCAGCTGCAAGGTGCTTCGTGTTTTTCTAAGATCGATCTGCGTTCTGGGTATCATCAACTTCGTGTTCTCGATGAAGATATTCCCAAAACTGCTTTCCGCACGAGATATGGGCATTACGAGTTCACTGTCATGCCTTTTGGTTTGACGAATGCACCAGCTATCTTTATGGACTTAATGAATAGGGTCTGTAAACCTTATTTAGACAAGTTCATTATTGTGTTCATCAACGATATTCTCATTTATTCGAAGACTTGAGCCGATCACGAGCAACACCTTCGCTTAACGTTGGAACTCCTTAAGAAGGAACAACTTTTCGCTAAATTCTCCAAGTGTGAATTCTGGCTTAAAGAAGTTCAGTTTCTGGGTCATATAGTCAACGAGCAGGGTATTCATGTGGATCCATCCAAGATTGTTGCTATTAAAGATTGGAGTACGCCGACGACGCCTACAGAGATTCAATCTTTTCTTGGTCTTGCTGGTTATTATCGTCGATTCATTTCTAATTTCTCGAAGATTGCGATTCCACTCACTGCTTTGACTCAGAAGAATAAGTCTTTTGAGTGGGGACCCAAGCAAGAAGAAGCGTTCCAAACGCTGAAGCAGAAGTTATGTAATGCTCCTGTTCTATCTCTGCCTGAGGGAAGCGATGATTTCGTTGTCTATTGCGATGCGTCCAACTTAGGCCTTCATTGCGTCCTCATGCAACGAGGTAAGGTTATAGCATATGCATCTAGACAATTGAAAGTTCACGAGAAGAACAATACGACTCATGATCTTGAGTTAGGAGCTGTGGTTTTCGCGCTTAAAATCTGGAGACACTACCTCAATGGAACGAAGTGTGTGGTTTTCACAGACCACAAAAGTCTCCAGCATATTCTTAATCAGAAAGAGCTAAACATGAGGCAACGACGTTGGGTTAAACCCTTGAACGATTACGATTGCGAGATTCGCTACCATCCTGGTAAGGCGAATGTCGTAGCCGATACGCTTAGTCGAAAGGAGCGAGTCAAGCTTCATTCTGTTCGAACTCTATCTAATCTCCAAACTCATGTTCTTCAAGCTCAGCAATTTTGTATTTCACAAAATTTGATGGGTAAGGAATTACCACATCAGCTTGAGCTTAAACTCGAAGCGAAGGACGATGGTCTACTCTATTTCAAGGATCGTTTATGGGTTCCGAAACAATATGATCTTCGCACCCTAGTGATGGAAGAATCTCACAAGTCTCGATATTCTATCCTGGTGCTGATAAAATGTACAAGGATCTTCGTACTCAGTACTAGTGGCCTGGTATGAAGAAGGATGTTGCCTTGTATATATCAAAATGCCTAACTTGTCTCAAAGTCAAGGCTGAACATCAACGACCTTCTGGTTTGCTTGTACAACCAGAGATACCGGTTTGGAAGTGGGAGAACATTGCGATGGATCTCATTACTAAGTTACCGCGTACGTCTAAAGGTCATGATGCTATTTGGGTTGTTATCGATCGATTAACGAAATCAGCTCATTTTATTCCGATTCGAGAGGATCTATCTGCTGATAAACTTGCAAAGATTTATGTTGATGAGATAGTATCTCGACATGGTGTTCCTTTGGATATCATTTCTGATCATGATGCGCGATTTTCATCTCATTTCTGGAAGACCATGCAATCTGCTTTGGGAACCCAACTGAATCTAAGCACTGCTTATCATCCCCAAACAGATGGTCAATCTGAAAGGACGATTCAAACTTTGGAGGATATGCTTAGAGCATGCGTGATAGACTTTGGTGGTAATTGGGATTCTCATCTGCCATTGATTGAGTTCTCTTACAACAATAGTTATCATGCTAGCATTAAAATGGCACCATTCGAAGCTCTCTACGGTCGAAAATGTCGTTCACCTGTCTGTTGGAACGAGACCGGTGAAGCTCAGCTTACTGGACCTGAGCTCGTTCTGGAAACAACAGACAAAATCAAGAAAATTCGCGATAATCTTGTGACAGCTAGATGCTGTCAAAAGAGTTATGCGGATTTACGACGCAAGCCCTTAGAATTTCAAGTCGGAGACTGTGTCCTACTCAAGGTGTCACCTTGGAAGGGAGTGGTGAGATTTGGAAAGAAAGGAAAACTTGCACCTCGATATGTTGGACCATTTAAGATTGTGGAAAGAATTGGGAAGGTTGCCTATCGACTAGAGCTACCTCCAGAGCTTGGAAATATTCACCCGACTTTTCACGTGTCCAATTTGCGAAAGTGTTTAGCTGACGCTGATCTTCACATTCCTCTCGACGAGATCCGAATCGATGAAACGACGCACTTTGTCGAGAAACCAGTGGAGATCGTGGACCGTACTTTCAAACAATTGAAGAACAAACGGATTCATTTGGTTAAAGTTCGTTGGGAGTCCAAACGTGGCCCAGAGTTTACTTGGGAATGTGAGTACCAAATGAAGGCAAAATATCCGCATTTGTTTTCACAACCTTCCTCTAAATAAAATTTCGGGACGAAATTTCCTGAAGTAGGGGAGACTGTGACAACTGTACTCTGTAATCGATGTACGATGTAAAACAATGATGATTATTAATAAAACAATGTGCTTTGGTGTTATTATATGTGTTTTGGTGTTATTATATGTGTAATTGTGTTTGGTGATTTTACAATTCGATTCAATTCCGATTTCAAGCTCTAAATCGCTTTCCGGAAGGTTATACGCGCATTAATGCGTAAATATAACCAGTTTCATGCAACAAACACTCCGGAATAGTGAAATAGGCTTAACATACCCTAAATAACCTCCACATAACTTAGAAATAAGTTTTGGATAGTTTGGTGTGTTGAAATCAAGTTTGTTCGATCGTAGGGACTATTTGTGTCAAACTGCAAAACTATACCGATTTGTATGGTA